>JASDDO010000026.1:78157915-79436885 GCA_030015575.1 Agapanthus africanus | reverse complement strand
ATTGTCGTCAACCAAGTAAGCGGCGATTATAAGATATACAAACCCGAGTTAGCTCGGTACAGAAGCCGAGTGGTGGAACTCATGAAACGGTTCACTCATATTGAGCTGATGAGAGTTCCTAGGGCGTTGAATGGAAAGGCTGACATACTCGCTCGCTTAGCCAAGGAGCTGGCTGTCCTGACATGGACGAAATTTTGATCACAGTTGTAACACCCGAGCCCAATGCTACTATTTTCAGTTACTGTTTGAGCATAATCTGGTACTCATTTCATTTAATTTGCTTGTTTGTTGCTTACTGTAAAATTTACCCGGCAAAGTCATTTCTACATATAACAAATTTTAGCATCTAAAATAAAATTGAAAATATTCATCTTGGCCTACTTGACACCCCTAGCCTCGTGGTAGCGTCCGTGCATTGTGTTCTCGTCCCGTTCAGTAAAACGGGCAAGTTTGGATGGCTACGTGCACGCACGTGTGTCCGTTTTGAGAGTATGCTTTTTAATCATAAAACATTTCATTTTAAAATTTGGAACCCCCTTGGAGTACCGGTGAGCATCGTGTCCGATCGGGACACTCGGTTCTTATCACACTTCTGGAGGAGTTTACAGGAAAGTTTGGGGACTCGATTGAAGTTTAGCACAGCTTATCATCCTCAAACTGATGGTCAGTCGGAGAGAACGATCCAAACTCTTGAGGATACGTTGAGAACATGCAGGTTGGACTTCAAGGGGTCTTGGGAGGATCATCTACTTTTGGTGGAGTTGTCTTACAACAACAGTTTTCAGGCAACTATTCAGATGGCTCCATTTGAAGCTTTGTATGGTCGTAAATGCCGTTCACCTGTTTGTTGGGACGATGTCGGTGAACGAAGATTATTGGGACCAGATTTGGTTGTGCAGACAGTTGAGAAGGTTAACCCTATCAGAAATCATATGAAGGAAGCACAGGACCGACAGAAGAGTTGGGCAGATACGTCAAGAAGACCTCTGGAGTTCACCGTGGGTGATTTGGTATTCTTGAAGATATCACCGACTAGAGGGGTGATTCGCTTTGGGAGTCGGGGAAAGCTTGGTTCTCGATTCGTTGGACCCTTCGAGATATTAGAGCGTGTTGGAGAGGTAGCGTACCGTTTGGCGTTACCACAGTCCTTGGCAGGTGTGCACGATGTGGTTCGTGTATCTCAACTACGGAGGTATGTTCGAGATGAAACCCACGTATTGGATCATTCGGAGTTGACCGTACGGGAGGACCTAACTTTTGAAGAGCGACCAGTTGAAATCAAGGATCGAAGAGAAAAGGTTCTTAAGAACAAGGTTATCCCTCTTGTGCTAGTTTCTTGGGGTAACCGATCGCATGGAGAATCTACTTGGGAGCGAGAAGACGAGATCCGGCAGAAATTCCCTCACCTTTTCCAGTAGTTAGTTATCTTGTATTCTTGGAATTTCGAGGACGAAATTCTTTTGTAGTTGGGTATAATGTAACACCCGAGCCCAATGCTACTATTTTCAGTTACTGTTTGAGCATAATGTGGTACTCATTTCATTTAATTTGCTTGTTTGTTGCTTACTGTAAAATTTACCCGGCAAAGTCATTTCTACATATAACAAATTTTAGCATCTAAAATAAAATTGAAAATATTCATCTTGGCCTACTTGACACCCCTAGCCTCGTGGTAGCGTCCGTGCATTGTGTTCTCGTCCCGTTCAGTAAAACGGGCAAGTTTGGATGGCTACGTGCACGCACGTGTGTCCGTTTTGAGAGTATGCTTTTTAATCATAAAACATTTCATTTTAAAATTTGGAACCCGCTTAAAATCCTATTATTTGAATTTCGAATTTTTGGACCCAACCCGGGCGCAATTTGGAAATGTTTCATTTGGCGCCAAAATCCCAAATTTTTAATATTATTAAAACCTTCGCATATATTTTTCTAACTAATCTGATATCTTACTGTTCATTACCTATCTTTTAAATCTTTAAGTTAACCATATAATATTTTTACAATCTTTTATATCCTTCTCAATTTATTCTCTCAGCCAATCGCAACCTCCCCTTTAACCCCGTGGTCCCCACTTTCTCTCTCTCCTTCTTCTCTCTCTCTCCACTTTCTCTCTTTCTCTACCCTTTATATATTCTCTCGTACTTCTCTTTATCATTTTTCTCTTCTTGCTTCATGTCTCGTTTCTCATTTCTTTTAACTGTTCTTTTGTTACCGGAATTCCGTCGTGCCGGTGACGTTTCTCGACGTTCCAGCGAGATACCCCGACCCGTGTGGTTCCTTTGTTCGTCGTTTGGGTTCATTCCGTGAACCGTGCGCCGTCGCGAGTTTTCCCCGCCGACAGTTAACGTTCCGTTTTCCCGATTCGCGACCCATCGAGGCAAGTTAATCTTGCTACATGCTATACACTTTTATAATCTTCATTTTATAATATTATACATTTGAAAATCTTATAGTTTACATATGAAATGTCGTTGAAAAATCGGATATGACAAATCTGAAATTTACTGTACACCTTATCTTATAAAATTCATTATAAATCATAGAAAAATCATTATGATACGTTCTTTAGTTCGTTACGAAGCTAATTCAGAATACTATAACTTTATGACATATTTACTTGCAAAATAAATTGTTTAATTAACGTAAAATGCAAATGAACACGTCTCTAAACTGCTGTCCAGGGAAATTCCAGCAGCAAACTTTCAACTTTGAATATTCATAACTTTTTGTAGGGATAACCTGAGATGCTTATACTTATAAAAATAAAAACCTTATTGAATTATCTTTGTTTTGGTATAAGATACGTCTCTTTTGGAGAACATTTGTTATTTTTAAGCTATTTTACAAATTATGGTGACGCTAAATTTCTGAACGGAACCTTCTTGTGCATGGTTAATCAATACATCTTTTATAGTTACTAATCGCTTTGAATATGCTATCCATATTAATATTATTATATCACATATTGTTTAGTTGTACATCCCACATTACCATTTTATAGTTTTATAACTTTTCGGATACCCGTTTACATCCATCGCATTTAAGATACATATAATTGCATCCATAGATCACATCACTACATAATAATGTGATATTAACACTCCATGTTTAATAAATTGTATCCTAATTAATATTGGAACTATAAATGTAACCCTAATCGATAACTGTGCATCCATATCCTTGAAATTATATCTATTGGCATATCATATTACATGTTCCAGTTATTGTTCTGATAGTACTCATGCTTGTTTATTTATACACATGTTTATGTTAGTTTGATTATGAGCACCCACATGACATCTTGTGCTTCCTGACATGACCTGTTACACTTCCTACTTGACATGACATGGTACCGTACACTCTTGACATGACATGACACCTTTATACATTACCCGGTTGACCTGATGTACCATGGCTTTACCTGTTACCTGATCTCATGCCTAATGCCGACAAACCCGACCATCCCTGCTGTCTATCCAGACAGACCTACTCTTACCGGATTTTGTGTTGGCATTAGTCCTTGACTACTGAATACCTGACCTGACATACATAGTTTGGGGGTATGGGGAAATCAAAGGTGAAACCGACTTGTAACTCAACAGTTCGATACATTGTTCTGATCAGTCTTACGGGCTTGGCCAGCTCCGGAGTGTTGTTGCTGACATCACTCATCCATCCTACTACCTTTTACTGCTTAGCGGCACGTCTCGGATTCAGCCCCGAGGATCATGACCGTGGTCCCGGGCACGCACGGGATACTATTGAGTTACATCGACGATTCATCAATTGATTTCAAAGACTATAGAGTAGAAAACCTGATAGGACAGTTAGTCACCTTTGCACACTACCCTGCTTGTCATTTCTTATTAATGCTTATTTCATGTTCATATTGCATTGTTATTATCATGTTCACATTATATACTTGATGTCATGACGCGCTGACGTCTGGGTTTTGCATGGCCCAGATTCCGTACCACTGTCGACGACTGAGCAGGAGTACTTCAGCCAACAGGCTGATTTGTGAGTTCTGTAGTGGTTAGTTCATTTATTGCATTTTATTTCCAGGTGTGATCCCGCATTACGGGACGTACCTTTCTATTATTGCATTGGATCATTTGCTTCCGCACTTATTTATCATTGACTCTGGTTATTATGGATTTGGACATGTGTTAGATAGTTTATTTATCTTGTTCTTGATAACCTTACAACCGTAATGTGACTGTGGACGGATACGTCCTACCCACAGGTAGCATGGTTGGCTAAGTCACGTGCCCAAATCTTACGCCCATGATCTCGGTTAGGTACAAATGCAGGCTTCCTGGCCGCAACTGCTGTCTGGTGAAGGTTCCCTTTCGATCCTGATAAACTCTGTTGCTCTCTGGCTGCCGTAAGAACCTGCGAGAAAGTGGTCAAACCCAGGGAGACAATCTGCCTCTGGATGTCCACATCCAAACTGCGCAAGAACCTTCGCGCCCTGTCTGCCTCCTTGGCAACCAAGGGCCCAGCGAAACGGCTAAGTCTCGTCCACTCCGCTGCATGCACATCCACAGCTGCTCCATTTTGTTTCAGCCCAATAAATCTCTCCTCCATTTCCTCCCGTGCAGTCCGCGGAAAGAACTTCTCTAGGAAACTCTTAGAGAAATCCGCCTAACTGCTTGGCTTGGGCAAACGGTTCTCCTCCACAAGCCACCACTCTCGGCGTAATCCACTAGTTGAATGCGCACCACATTGATTGTAGGGCAAGGAAAGTAATTTTCCAGATTCCCGGACACCCTGAGTTTACTTTCATCGGAGGAAGCAGTTCTGTCGGGCCAGTCGAGTTTAGAGCTAGGCCGACGAACCATGTTCTTGCGGCTATGGTTGCGGATAGAAATGAAGAGCCGGCAGTTGTTCGCGACTTTATGGATATGTTTGAAGATATTTCAGGCCTACCGCCGAAGCGAGATGTGGAGTTTGCGATTGACCTTAGTCCTGGTGCAGCGCCAGTGTCTAAAGCTTACTATCCAATGGCACCAGTGGAATTGGAAGGAGTTAAGAAGCAAGTTGGTGAATTACTTGAGAAGGGTTGGATTCGAAGCAGCAACTCGCCTTGGGAGCTCCAGTTCTTTTAGTAAAGAAGAAGGATGGCACGAGAAGGATGTGCATTGATTATCGAGAATTGAACCGGGCGACTATTAAGAACAAGTACCCGATCCCTCGCATTGGAGGACTTTTGAGCAGCTTAGTGGCGCGAGAGTATTCTCGAAACTGGACTTGCGATCAGGATATCATCAGGTCCGAGTGAAGGCAGAAGACATTTGCAAGACGGCGTTTCGGACTCGGTATGGGCATTTCGAGTATTTAGTGATGCCCTTCGGAGTGACTAATGCGCCGGCAATATTTATGGACTTGATGAACAGGATCTTTTCACCGTTCTTGGACCAGTTTATTGTGGTATTCATTGACGATATTCTGGTGTACTCGAAGAGTCCGGAGGAGCATGCTGAGCATTTAAGGATCGCATTGCAGACGCTGAGACAAGAGAAGTTATTCGCGAAGATGAGTAAGTGCGAATTCTGGCTGGAAGAAGTGAAGTTTCTGGGGCATGTCGTGTCGGGCGATGGAATCGCCGTTGATCCCGAGAAGATTGCAGCAGTTCGAGATTGGCCTGTTCCAAAGAATGTTGCAGAGATAAGAAGTTTTCTTGGACTCGCCGGTTACTACAGAAGATTTGTGGAGAACTTCGCTCGTTTAGCTGAGCCGTTAACCAAGCTTACGCGTAAGGAGGTACCGTTTGTTTGGACAGATGGATGTGCATTGGCCTTCGAGACGTTGAAGCAGAAGTTGATAACCGCCCCGATCCTGACCGTACCGGATAATTCAGGAGGACTGGTGATTCATAGCGATGCATCTGGAAAAGGATTGGGATGTGTTTTAATGCAGAATGGGAAAGTCGTCGCTTACGCATCGAGACAGCTGAAGACTCATGAGAAGAACTATCCGACTCACGACTTGGAGCTTGCAGCCGTGATCTTCGCCCTGAAGATTTGGAGACACTACCTTCTGGGCGAGAGAGTTGAAGTCTTTACGGATCACAAGAGTTTGAAATATGTGTTCACTCAGAAGGAGTTAAACATGAGGCAACGCGGATGGTTGGAGCTGATGGCCGACTACGACCTTGATCTTAAGTACCATCCGGGAAAAGTTAACGTCGTGCCAGATGCGCTAAGTCGGTTACCAGCAATTCAGTTATTGACTGCACAGAGAGAGATCATTGAGGAGTTTCGGAGATTTGACTTGGAGGTTGTGCTACCGCGTGCTACAGGACAGTTGATGCAGTTACAAGTACAATCGTCCTTAGTTGAGAAGATTAAAGCGGCGCAATCGCAGGATCCTAGACTGCAAAAGTTTCGAGAGCAGGTTGGAGCCGGACTACGAACCGATCTACTGATCCATGAAGATGGTTCGTTGAGATATAGTAGCCGTGTGTGTGTGCCAAAAGGAGATGTGCGTGAAGAGCTTATGAAGGAGGCACACAGTTCAGCTTACTCTGTACATCCAGGAGGGACGAAGATGTACCGAGATATTCGACAGCATTTCTGGTGGGAAGGTATGAAACGGGAAATTGCTCGCTTCGTAGCTAAGTGCTTGGTGTGTCAGCAAGTCAAGGCTGAACACCAAAGGGTTGCTGGTTTGTTACAACCACTTCCGATTCCTCAATGAAAGTGGGAACATATAACCATGGATTTCGTGACGGCTTTACCGCGGAGTCCAAAGGGCAACAATGCAGTATGGGTGATTGTCGATCGGTTGACCAAGGAAGCTCACTTTATTCCTTTTCGGGTTGGTCAATCAATAGAGACTTTGGCAGAGCGGTACATGCAGGAGATCATAAGATTGCATGGAGTACCGGTGAGCATCGTGTCCGATCGGGACACTCGGTTCTTATCACACTTCTGGAGGAGTTTACAGGAAAGTTTGGGGACTCGATTGAAGTTTAGCACAGCTTATCATCCTCAAACTGATGGTCAGTCGGAGAGAACGATCCAAACTCTTGAGGATACGTTGAGAACATGCAGGTTGGACTTCAAGGGGTCTTGGGAGGATCATCTACTTTTGGTGGAGTTGTCTTACAACAACAGTTTTCAGGCAACTATTCAGATGGCTCCATTTGAAGCTTCGTATGGTCGTAAATGCCGTTCACCTGTTTGTTGGGACGATGTCGGTGAACGAAGATTATTGGGACCAGATTTGGTTGTGCAGACAGTTGAGAAGGTTAACCCTATCAGAAATCATATGAAGGAAGCACAGGACCGACAGAAGAGTTGGGCAGATACGTCAAGAAGACCTCTGGAGTTCACCGTGGGTGATTTGGTATTCTTGAAGATATCACCGACTAGAGGGGTGATTCGCTTTGGGAGTCGGGGAAAGCTTGGTTCTCGATTCGTTGGACCCTTCGAGATATTGGAGCGTGTTGGAGAGGTAGCGTACCGTTTGGCGTTACCACAGTCCTTGGCAGGTGTGCACGATGTGGTTCGTGTATCTCAACTACGGAGGTATGTTCGAGATGAAACCCACGTATTGGATCATTCGGAGTTGACCGTACGGGAGGACCTAACTTTTGAAGAGCGACCAGTTGAAATCAAGGATCGAAGAGAAAAGGTTCTTAAGAACAAGGTTATCCCTCTTGTGCTAGTTTCTTGGGGTAACCGATCGCATGGAGAATCTACTTGGGAGCGAGAAGACGAGATCCGGCAGAAATTCCCTCACCTTTTCCAGTAGTTAGTTATCTTGTATTCTTGGAATTTCGAGGACGAAATTCTTTTGTAGTTGGGTATAATGTAACACCCGAGCCCAATGCTACTATTTTCAGTTACTGTTTGAGCATAATGTGGTACTCATTTCATTTAATTTGCTTGTTTGTTGCTTACTGTAAAATTTACCCGGCAAAGTCATTTCTACATATAACAAATTTTAGCATCTAAAATAAAATTGAAAATATTCATCTTGGCCTACTTGACACCCCTAGCCTCGTGGTAGCGTCCGTGCATTGTGTTCTCGTCCCGTTCAGTAAAACGGGCAAGTTTGGATGGCTACGTGCACGCACGTGTGTCCGTTTTGAGAGTATGCTTTTTAATCATAAAACATTTCATTTTAAAATTTGGAACCCGCTTAAAATCCTATTATTTGAATTTCGAATTTTTGGACCCAACCCGGGCGCAATTTGGAAATGTTTCATTTGGCGCCAAAATCCCAAATTTTTAATATTATTAAAACCTTCGCATATATTTTTCTAACTAATCTGATATCTTACTGTTCATTACCTATCTTTTAAATCTTTAAGTTAACCATATAATATTTTTACAATCTTTTATATCCTTCTCAATTTATTCTCTCAGCCAATCGCAACCTCCCCTTTAACCCCGTGGTCCCCACTTTCTCTCTCTCCTTCTTCTCTCTCTCTCCACTTTCTCTCTTTCTCTACCCTTTATATATTCTCTCGTACTTCTCTTTATCATTTTTCTCTTCTTGCTTCATGTCTCGTTTCTCATTTCTTTTAACTGTTCTTTTGTTACCGGAATTCCGTCGTGCCGGTGACGTTTCTCGACGTTCCAGCGAGATACCCCGACCCGTGTGGTTCCTTTGTTCGTCGTTTGGGTTCATTCCGTGAACCGTGCGCCGTCGCGAGTTTTCCCCGCCGACAGTTAACGTTCCGTTTTCCCGATTCGCGACCCATCGAGGCAAGTTAATCTTGCTACATGCTATACACTTTTATAATCTTCATTTTATAATATTATACATTTGAAAATCTTATAGTTTACATATGAAATGTCGTTGAAAAATCGGATATGACAAATCTGAAATTTACTGTACACCTTATCTTATAAAATTCATTATAAATCATAGAAAAATCATTATGATACGTTCTTTAGTTCGTTACGAAGCTAATTCAGAATACTATAACTTTATGACATATTTACTTGCAAAATAAATTGTTTAATTAACGTAAAATGCAAATGAACACGTCTCTAAACTGCTGTCCAGGGAAATTCCAGCAGCAAACTTTCAACTTTGAATATTCATAACTTTTTGTAGGGATAACCTGAGATGCTTATACTTATAAAAATAAAAACCTTATTGAATTATCTTTGTTTTGGTATAAGATACGTCTCTTTTGGAGAACATTTGTTATTTTTAAGCTATTTTACAAATTATGGTGACGCTAAATTTCTGAACGGAACCTTCTTGTGCATGGTTAATCAATACATCTTTTATAGTTACTAATCGCTTTGAATATGCTATCCATATTAATATTATTATATCACATATTGTTTAGTTGTACATCCCACATTACCATTTTATAGTTTTATAACTTTTCGGATACCCGTTTACATTCATCGCATTTAAGATACATATAATTGCATCCATAGATCACATCACTACATAATAATGTGATATTAACACTCCATGTTTAATAAATTGTATCCTAATTAATATTGGAACTATAAATGTAACCCTAATCGATAACTGTGCATCCATATCCTTGAAATTATATCTATTGGCATATCATATTACATGTTCCAGTTATTGTTCTGATAGTACTCATGCTTGTTTATTTATACACATGTTTATGTTAGTTTGATTATGAGCACCCACATGACATCTTGTGCTTCCTGACATGACCTGTTACACTTCCTACTTGACATGACATGGTACCGTACACTCTTGACATGACATGACACCTTTATACATTACCCGGTTGACCTGATGTACCATGGCTTTACCTGTTACCTGATCTCATGCCTAATGCCGACAAACCCGACCATCCCTGCTGTCTATCCAGACAGACCTACTCTTACCGGATTTTGTGTTGGCATTAGTCCTTGACTACTGAATACCTGACCTGACATACATAGTTTGGGGGTATGGGGAAATCAAAGGTGAAACCGACTTGTAACTCAACAGTTCGATACATTGTTCTGATCAGTCTTACGGGCTTGGCCAGCTCCGGAGTGTTGTTGCTGACATCACTCATCCATCCTACTACCTTTTACTGCTTAGCGGCACGTCTCGGATTCAGCCCCGAGGATCATGACCGTGGTCCCGGGCACGCACGGGATACTATTGAGTTACATCGACGATTCATCAATTGATTTCAAAGACTATAGAGTAGAAAACCTGATAGGACAGTTAGTCACCTTTGCACACTACCCTGCTTGTCATTTCTTATTAATGCTTATTTCATGTTCATATTGCATTGTTATTATCATGTTCACATTATATACTTGATGTCATGACGCGCTGACGTCTGGGTTTTGCATGGCCCAGATTCCGTACCACTGTCGACGACTGAGCAGGAGTACTTCAGCCAACAGGCTGATTTGTGAGTTCTGTAGTGGTTAGTTCATTTATTGCATTTTATTTCCAGGTGTGATCCCGCATTACAGGACGTACCTTTCTATTATTGCATTGGATCATTTGCTTCCGCACTTATTTATCATTGACTCTGGTTATTATGGATTTGGACATGTGTTAGATAGTTTATTTATCTTGTTCTTGATAACCTTACAACCGTAATGTGACTGTGGACGGATACGTCCTACCCACAGGTAGCATGGTTGGCTAAGTCACGTGCCCAAATCTTGCGTACTCTGGGAAGTGGGGCGTGACAACAGTCAGGAGCCGAAAAATTCTGCCCCTAGTCTCTCTATGAGAAGAGGAAAGCGCGGAACAGAAAAGAAGTCCTGCCGAAGAAGCTTCGATCGTTCAAGATGAGCCTGATTGGAGAGAACCCTTCATAGGGTACTTCCGATACGACAAGCTGCCCGAAGAAAAATCTGCGAGGATTCAGCTGAAGAAGAGAGCTCTCCGATACGTGTTTGTAAATGACACGTTATACCGCAGGTCATATATCCAACTCTGGCTCAGGTGTCTGCCATTGGCCGAAGCCCAAAAGGTCATGAAAGAAGTTCACTCGGGCGTTTGCGGTGCTCACCAATCTGGCCCCAAGATGCGACTTCAGATCAAACGGCTTGGATATTACTGGCCCACCATGATAAGGGATTGCGAAGGGCATGCAAAGAAATGCCATCTCTGCCAAATCCATGGTGATTTCATTCACAAACATCCTAATCCGTTGCTTCCTACGGTGGCGTCGTGGCCCTTCGAAGTCTGGGGCACCGACATAGTTGACCCAATTGATCCTCCGTCGTCCAGAGGCCACCGGTTCATATTGGCCGCAACTGACTATTTCTCCAGATGGGCTGAAGCTGTCCAGCTAAAAGAAGTCAAGACAGAAAATATTCTTACGTTCTTCCAACATAATATTTTATACAGCTTCGGTACACCAAGAAGAATCATTTCTGACAACGGGCCTTCTTTCAAGAGCTTCAAAGTCTCATGATTCGCTACTCAAAATAAGATAGACTGGAGATATTCCTCCATCTATAATCTAAGAGCCAACGGGCTAGCCGAAGCTTTCAATAAGACTCTATGTAAGCTCTTGAGGAAAAGTACTTCTGCCAACAAGAGAGACTGGAATCTCAAATTTCACGAGGCGTTGTGGGCATATCGTACCACGCATCGTACTCCAACTCAGTCGACTCCGTACTCATTGCTCTTCGGAGTGGAGGCAGTCCTCCCACTCGAAGTCGAAGTTCCAAGCTTGAGAATGGCAATTCAGCACGAGTTGACGGAGGAGGAAAACACGCTCCAAGAGCTCGACGCCCTTGAAGAAAAGAGGCTTGCAGTACAGCAGAATCTGGAGCTGTACCGAGCCCAAATGTCACGGGCCTATGACAAGATGATTCGTCTCCGCGCTTTCAAGAAAGGCGAATTGGTGTTGGTCCTCAAAAGACCGACCATCCCAAATCGACATGCTAAGGGAAAATTCGAGCCAAACTGGGAAGGACCATACGTCATCGAGAAAGTGTTCGACGGAGGATCCTACTAACTAATAAGTGCCGAGAGAGAAAGACCCATGCCACCCATCAATGGCCGATATCTCAAGAAATACTACGCGTGAATGCTCCATGTTGCAGGCAAATTGAGCACACCAGCCCTACGGTCTGGATCATACATCCTGCAAAACCCATACAATCCACGGGCGTAAACAACCCATATCTCTCCCAAGTCCTGCCCGTGAGACTACTTTTAAAAGTCCCACCTGTTGAAAAAAAAGGGTATGTCTATAAGCAAAACGGGCACGGATGAAAACCCGAAAGGGCTCTGTGAGTAAAAACAGCAGGACTGCCGGTGAGTTTATGAAAATCCGAAAGGGCGCAAACTCGTGAAAAAAAAAAGATAAAACACACTCGAAAAGTCTTCTCGACCTTGTGAGGAGAAAATCCCTGCGTGAGATCCTTACGACTCACAAAGGAGCAACACACTTAGGAATCCCTACGATTCCTAAGGAGAACATACACCTGCGAGATCCTCTCGACTCGCAGGGAGAAAATGCTTTTATGAGACCCTTACGGCTCATAAAATTGAAAAGCCTTAGGTGATAGGGACCCAAACCTATCCCCTAATCCATCGTTCCCCAACGGGCAACGGCAAATGATGAGTCGCTCCTAGCATTTCGCTTCAGTGTTAGCGGTGCTGATGCTGACCAAAAACCCAAATCCCAAGTCCTCCCGAGGCAAATGATGAGTTGCTCCTGGCATTATTCCAGTGCAGCAATGCTAATGCCAAACAAGATCCAAATTCCAAGTCCCCAAACGGAAAATGATGAGTCGCTCCTGGTACCATATTCCAGTGCAGCGATGCAGACGCCAACCAAAATCCAATTTCTCAAAATTCTCCCGGCCCTACAGTTAGTCCCCAAATTGACTACCGTATACAATCCACAGCCTCAAATAATTCTCATCATACCCATACCCCACCGCAATCACCAGCCCAGCGGCTAGTCTCTACTCTTGGAATTATGCTCCATTTGGGAAGACCCACTCATGTGTCCTCACGATGCATGAGGAGAACAAACTTTCGGGATCATCATGACTCGTAAGAAAACACCTTCGTGGGATCCTTACGACTCGCAAAGGAAAAACACACTTGGGAGTCCCTACGACTCCTAAGGAGAAAGTACACCTACGAGATCCTTTCGACTCGTAGGGAGAAAAATGCTTTTATGGGACCCTTACGGCTCATAAAATTGAAAAGCCTAAGGTGATAGGGACCTAAACCTGTCTCCTAAGCCATCGCTCCCCAACAGGAAAAGGTAAATAATGAATTGCTCCTGGCATATGTGCTTCAGTGTTAGCAACGCTGATGCCTACCCTAACCCCAAAATTCCAAACTCCAATCCGTAGACCCCTAAGTCTTTAAACTGGGAACAGATGACCTCTAAGTCGTTAAACTGGGCACAGATGACCTCTAAGTCGTTAAACTGGAAACAGAAGACCCCTAAATCTTTAAACTGGGCACAGATGATCTCTAAGTCGTTAAACTGGGAACAGATGTCCTCTAAGTCGTTAAACTGGGAACAGATGACCCCTAAGTCGTTAAACTAGAAACGAGAGAGATCCCCTCGTGGCAAATGATGATTCGCTCCTAGTACCATATTCCAGTGTAGCGATGCTAATATCAACCCAAATTACATCAAATCAGCAAGTCAACTTCAACCCTGATACTGCAAGAAGCGGAGCAAGTCAAATCAAGCATCGACCGTCCAAGTCGCAAAAAGGGCAGAACTGACCGTCCAAGTCGCAAAAAAGGGCAGCATCGACCGTCCACGTTGCTAAAAGGGCAGAACCGACCGTCCAAGTCGCTAAAAAGGCAGCATCGACCGTCCAAGTCGCAAAAAGGGCAGCAACGACCGTCCAAGTCGCTAAAAAGGCAGCACCGACCGTCCACGTCGCTAAAAGAGCATAACCGACCGTCCAAGTCGCTAAAAAGGCAGCATCGACCGTCCAAGTCGTGAAAATGGCAGCACTGACTGTCCAAGTTGCTAAAAGGGCAGCATCGACCGTCCAAGTCGCCAAAAAGGGCAGCAACGACCGTCCAAGTCGCTAAAAAGGCAGTACCGACCGTCCACGTCGCTAAAAGGGCAGAACCGACCGTCCAAGTCGCTAAAAGGGCAGCATCGACCGTCCAAGTCGTGAAAATGGCAGCACCGACCGTCCAAGTCGCTAAAAGGGCAGTATCGACCGTCCAAGTTGTGAAAATGGCAGCACCGACCGTCCAAGTCGCTAAAAGGGCAGCATCGACCGTCCAAGTCGCAAAAAGGGCAGCACCGACCATCCAAGTCTTAAAAAGGGCAGCATCGACCGTCCATGTCGTAAAAAGAGCAGTGCAGGCTTCCTACAAAGAGGGAACCAGATCACTCCGGGCTAGGGAAACTTCTATCACGGACACTCCGTCTCGGAGACACGACAAGCAACGACCGTCCTTGTCGTAAAAAGGGCAGTGCCAGCTTCCCTAAAAGTGGGAACCAAATCAAGTCGCCTCTAAGAAAAAGAAGATCCATCAATTTCATGCACACGACCCACATATGTGGCGTGCATTTATTGATGGGGGGCAATTTGTTGAGGTAAAAATTTACACCCCGGTTGACCAAGTCAAAATCAAAGTCAACCCCAAGCCAAGTGGGCCAATACCCGGGTCGAGCCCGAACATGATGCGGCCGGCCTCCAGCCCATGCCAAAATAAAAGTTTTGTAATAAATAATTTTGTTGTATTTCTTTTATTTTATTTTATGAATAAATGTAAGAAAAATGGGCATTAAGCCAAATTTTTGTAAAGCCCATGGCTTATATGCAAAAAAAGAAATGGCACATGAGCCATGGGATGGGCAAAATGCCATTTTGTGAAGCCCAAGGGGCTATGTGTAAAGTGTATAGCCTATAAAGGCAAAGATAATGAAAATATCCCAACAACTTTTTCTCTCTCTAAAAAGAATCAAGATCTGTGATCTTCTCCTTCCTCAAGGTTCTAAAACCTTCTTCTTTCTTTTGAATTAAATCAAGAGTTTAACTCTTCCTTTCCCAAAAATAAATAGTTTTTCACCATAAAACCCACAAAAGAGAGCTCGGATCTCCAATCAGATCTCGAAAAGGGGAGACTTTTAAGTCTCACCCCCTTTTCTCCAAGATCCCGCCGATCAAGAGAAGGAAGAAGGAGACCCATCTCTAAAAATCTAACTTTGGACAGATCCAAGCCTCAAAAGAAAAGCCAAAGATTCCTAAGAGTTTAACTCTTTTCTAGATCTGTTGGAGTTTAACTCCATAAATTAAATTTCTGTCGGAGTTTAACTCCATAAATTAAATTTCTGCTGGGAGTTTAACTCCAAAAATCACCTTTGGGAGTTTAACTCCCCAACCTAAGGGCTAGGCCCCTTCCCGCGGGTGCTTCCCGCGGTCACTTGTATGCCACGTGACCCCGGGGTGCCAAGGCGCCCATAGGTCACGTGCGCCCACGTGACCCCGGGCGCTAAGGCGCCCAATGGTCATGTGTGCGCCATGTGACCCCGGGCGCCAAGGCGCCCATCGGTCATGTGTATCGGTCGCGTGTGCCCACGTGACCCCGGGCGCCAAGGCGCCCATCGGTCGCGTGTGCCCACGTGACCCTGGGGTGCCAAGGCGCCCATCGGTCACGTGTGCCCACGTGACCCTGGGCGCCCAGGCGCCCATCGGTCACGTGTGTGCCATGTGACCCCGGGCGCCCAGGCGCCCAATAGTCACGTGTACGCTACGTGACCTCGGGCGCTGGGGCGCCCAATGGTCACGTGCGCGCACGTGACCCCGGGCACTAAAGCGCCCATGTGCGCGCACGTGACCCCGGGCACCATGCCCCACGTGTCATATACGCGTCTTTGAGACTCTTTCCCCTCCATTTATATATATATATATATACACACACACACATACTCCACACAAAATATACCTCCCCCGTTAGAAAAAAAATTTCTAACGGGGCGCTGCCCCGCACTCCGCAAGAGGGCTGCTAGCCCCCTTGACCCCCAGCCCGCTATCGTAAAAACTATGCGGGGCCCCCGATATATCCATAACCTCCTTTTCAAAACACAACACTGCACGTTGAGTTCGCTTGACCAGTTTAACCCGTTAATCGGAGATTCTCTCGCTCCAAAAGGCAAGGGGTAATTAACGGCAGCTTAGTCCGCGGCTGCTGGAGATTCGGATCCCCACAATCAATAAACCCCAGCCTACCCTAGGCAGGGGGAATCTGTACTGCGCCTGACTAGCGCGCGTATTCCCATTTCAATGAGGTGACGAAAAACACCCTACAGCAATCTTTATATTGCATAAGCACGTCCTTTAGTGTAGCCACCTTCTTTTCAGATAGCAGCTCACTGATGAACGTGGACCTCGGCTCATTTTCCATCCCCAAGTCTATTTTCCTCAGGTTGTCTCCTCAGGTTGTCCGCCTTGGTGTGTATCCCATCTTCTAGTTCTTTTGGCGCCGGTGGAAACTTTAAGATCACCCCATCCTTGTCCTCATTTTTGAAGCACCTAGAGAAGTCATCCATATTCTCGTGCTCTCCCTCTTCTGAGAATGTTATCATATGGCAGGTACGAGTTTGTTTCCGAGCTCGATGTTGATCTGGCCCTGTCCTCGCAATATAAGTTCCTTTTGGCTCATGCTTTCACGGTGGGGTTACCCTCCAGCTGTCAGATAGAGCGAACCTGCCTTGTTGATATTGGTCCTCTACCTAGTCTTTGAAGGTGAAGCAGTCTTCAAGAGGATGTCCTATTGCTCGGTGATATGAGCAATAATCCGAGTAATGGACCTCATTTATCTGTTCGGGGTACCAAGGCTCCGGGAGTGTCATCATTTGATGCTTGATGACAAGGTTGAATATTTTCCTTGTCTTGTCTCGGGGGAAAGAGTATTCCCGACCCATCTTCTTCATCAGCGATGGAATCCAGCGGACCTTTTCTCGATCGCGTAGCTTCTTGGAACCGCTTTGCTATTTTCGAACGCAGTTCTCGTTCTTTACCTTGTTTTTGCCTCTGCGTCGGGCTTTTTCCTTGTCACGAGAATGTACATAGGGCTGAGGGTGAAAGGCATCATAATCTTCTCTTTCCGCAAACTGCTGAGTGAGACGCTGAGTTCTGGCCTTCTCATTAATGTCCATTTCATGAAAGTGGTCATCCCAAACCTTTTAACCTGCTTCTCTTATTAGTGTAGCAACCTGCTCTTCAAACGACGGACTTGACGTTCTTATGGCGGGATCTCGTTCTTGTTCAATGTCATGACCATCTGGAAGAACGTTCCCTTCTTTACCGGAGCCATCTATGATGCGGCAGTTGTAGGATCGCTCCTGTTTATTTGACCGAACGTATCCGAGACCCGTCGTCTCCATCCTCCCATTAGGCCTCTTTCGTTGAGTCCTGAGGACGTCCCAAATCTTGTTGTAGAACTGGGCTTGTCGAGCGGTTTGTTTGAAAGGTACGCCTTGGCATCTTAACAGCCTTTTCAGTCCCTCTGTGTAATATCTGGGAAGACGGATCGGTTGAAGATCAAGTGCAAGATCGGCACCATGCCAGACTTCTTTCTCTACTTTAGCTTCCGTAGATTGGTAGAAGAGGATCTCCTTTTCACATTTTCGCTTAGGAGAGACATAGAAAGTCTGCAGCTCTTGCACGCCTTATGTATTGAGCGCATCAAATTCTCTGTAATGCCGGTGCAGAACCATGATAATTTGTAAACTCTGATCAGCTCCGGTGAAGGTTTGCATTGACGGGCGGACGGAGAACTGTAACGTTTTAGAAATCGTTATGCGAATTTTTCCGTTTTAAGGTAAAATAGTCGGTATTTTCCGTTTTAACCCGATTGTGATCAAACGTCCGTAAAAACTTACCGGCGCCTAGTTTAGCTAAAATAAAGCTAGTGCGCGAACTTTGTGGGTATATGGGAGGTTTTGGTTCAGATAAAATTTTTCCCAAATAAAATATTATTTTAAGCGGTAAATTGTGCACGTAAATCGGGAAATTCCTTATTTTCTACTCATGGCCGAATTCTTTGAAGGGGGGATTCATTTGGATGGTTGAGTCATGGTTGTAAAGTTTTTGGAATTGATGAGGTGTTATGTGACTCATTTGGTGCATTATTGGAAGCTTTAATTTGCTTTTGGAAAGCTTATGGATATTTTATTATATGGTGTGCTTACCCCCTCCGCCTTATGGCCCAGCACATGATTTCAGCCCCCCTCCACTGTGAATGGCCGCCCCCGCCCCCACTTGATTGGCATAGGAAATGAATTGTTTATATTAATTAAGGTATGGTTTCAATCAATATGATTCATTCCCCACTTGATATATACCCCATTTCACAGAGAGCAAATATCAGCCATCATTTAGGCCGAGCCACCCCAAGTCTGTCCTATCTTTTTCCTTGCTCATTTCCTTCATCTCAAAGCACATTTTATCTCCAAAATTCCTTAAATAAATCCACAAAACTCCTAAATAAAAGTAAACCCATCATTTCCTTTCATAAATCTAGCTTGGATCTACAAGAAAAACATCATTTTTGGAGGGAAAAAATGATAGATCTAGTTGCTTGTTTGTGTTCTTGAAGAGGTATAATTTTCAAACCTTAATCTTTAAGTAATATATTTAAATCTTTATTTAGCTATTTAATTGGTTATTATAGCTTTTTAAACTATTGATTAATTCATTATTCGCAAATTTTTTGGGAATTCAAGTTAGGGTAAAACTTGATGAAGTGTTTAATGTTAAATTGTGTTTAAGAAAACTTATTCTCGTGATGGAATATGATAATTATTGTTAATTACTACTTTGTCTAATTGAGTTAATTAGCATACTAGGTTTTTCTAAATCATTTTTAGGCAAGATTAAAAATTATGAAAATGGTTTGGATCACTAAATTAAGTTATTTTGTGTTGTTGGAAATTACTAGAATTGTTAAATTTCTAGCTTTGTGTTAAAATGAGCTGAAATGATATAATTTGCTTACTAGCTTTTCGGTAAAATTTGGCGTGGGTTTTAGATGAAATTGGAGATGACGTAAATATTAATACCTACGATATTTATTATGTTTGTAAATGCGTATTTGTATTATTGGGTTTTAATGTGGCAGTTTTCATGTATAGAGACCCTATTTAAGGGTTTCGGCTATGTTTATGGTATTTGGATTCTTGGTTTTGAGTTTTGGGATGTTGTACTTGGCCGTTGGATGTTTGTACGTCAACGACAAGTGTAGTTGATTGTTTTGGATGTGTAAGCTATAGGTTCTAACCTATGAACGCACCACGTGCCGTTTTGAATTTCGGAATTTGATGTTAATAGCGTTGCGAATTCGTATTGATTGTAGGTACCTTCACGTGGATTCCGAGACGACGAAGTGTATCGACTACGGCTAAGCGAAGAGTTAAAAGGTGAGTAGATTTATATCTACGGGGAGAAGTCGGGTGGATGGCGTATAGCATCCCCGCAGTCCGTGGTGATGTATACGGATGCGTATACACACCTACAATTATTATATTGTTGTTGGGATATTATTGATGTTTAGGATGGATAATTAGTGAACTTGGATGATTTAGTATTGCGGACCCTAGGTAGTGGGTACACTACACATACCTATACACACATACATACTTGCATACATCCTCACTCATATGTACTTTGGGATTCTATATTGTCATGTGTTCATATGGGTATGAGACCATGTGCTCACATGCAGATTTGAGGATGATACATGGGATTGAGATGAGTCGATGATTTTTGATTTTAGGTTATGATATCGGTGATATGGTAAAATTCGTATTTGAGATACGACATGATGTTTTAGCGGGTCCTTTGGCGTAGTGTTTCATACACCTGCTTGCTTACATAGATGGTATCAGTATTGTACTAGACGTAGGTCATTATCCTGGATCATGATATTTGATAAAGATGATACCGGATGAATAGTGTGATTGATGTGACTTTGACCCGTACCCAGATTTAGGGATGTCGTACGACGATTTACGTATGAGCTATATATTGATGATTGATCCGCACTCTTGACTTGGGATGTCTGATTATAGATATGGTATCGATATGATGTTATTGAGGCGGGATCACCGACTAATATATATACAGGTATGTATATGTATCGACTCAGATGTTAGGCGGTATCCTTACCTGTAGTTCAGCTTGTTAGTGCAGCCGTATAGTTTAGTATAGTTGTTAGACTAGATTAGAATCCTACCTATTTCAAAACTAAAGAATCGTGGGTATTTTAAAAGAAAGGTCAAGGGATTCTACGGATATTTCAAAAGACGTATCTTTTCTTAAAAACACCGTAGCCCTCATTTTCAAAACACCGCGATTCGTGTTTTTTCAAAAGGCACTATTGTAGGACTTATATTAGGGTAATGCAGATTAGTTATTGTTGTGTCTAGTATTCAGCTCCCGCACATTATTGCTGTTGCTCCGCATCACATACTTGCATTGTTATTTCATGCTGCATTGTTGATGTTATGCTGTTAGGACACCAGCACCGTTACCGATGATGCGTATGTACCACCACGTACACTCACTTGCCGGCTCACACACATCTTCATCGGTAATTGCCATGTCACGTACACCTTAGAAAATATTATTGCTTAACTTAGCTTGATAGCGAGTAGTTTGTCATGATATTAGTGTACTTACCTTATATGCCAGCTTAGATATTACTTGTCACTTCATGCATACTGTTATTCATTGTTATGCCGTATTCATGGATTCTCATGCCTATATTCATGGTTTTAAATGCTATTGATGATTTGGATTCGGATTTCCATGAGATTTTCTGGATTTGAGGGAAAACCGCAAAGCTTGTATAAGCTTCTTTCCTCTCTTTTAAATAAAAAGTGCGGTTTTCCCATGATGTATGAGTCGTCCACCTTGAGTTTGCTGATGGATTTCAATACTCGATTCGAGGAGATGGATGAACCGTTTCGGGTACATGGTGGGCCCGGTGCAGTACCCCGGGGCAAGAATATCGTGTTGTTGACGTTGAGCCTGTGCAGGGGAGCACTACCTACCGGTGATATTACCCGACGCGTCGGATATCCGGAAGATACCGTCGTGGTCATGAGATGGATGGTAGGGGCCGATCTGGACTGACGGCGTCCTAGGT
The DNA here is from genome assembly GCA_030015575.1 of Agapanthus africanus. NCBI lineage: Eukaryota > Viridiplantae > Streptophyta > Magnoliopsida > Asparagales > Amaryllidaceae > Agapanthus > Agapanthus africanus. The sequence continues at coordinate 79,415,819 of JASDDO010000026.1, read as the reverse complement.
TTTGTGATTGAGACATTGAGATTTCGAGATATTGAGGTACAGAGATTGTGATACAGAGGTATCGAGATACTGAGACTTATGTTTTGTGCCGATGGTAGGCACTGTTTATGCTGATTTCATTTAGGATACCTCATTTTAAAAATACAGAAATCTCACAAATTATGAAAGCAGTTTCTTCAGTACATGCATTCCGTTTCATGCATTCATACATTATCCATATGATATATTGTCACCTGATGCACTGACATGGACATATGGGATTACACTTGGGTTAGATATTTACCCTAGCCCTGGTTTTAGATTGCTGGTTATATATTTGAGGATTATATATCATAATCGTATGACCTAGGATTGCGTCATACATGCGATTTTCTGTTCGTAGATCTTTTTCTACTCACGAGTTGGCAACTCACCCCCGTTGTGCCCCAGTTTCATGCAGGTGTTGCCGTACGGATTTCATTACAGCTTTGCGGGCACATCTTCTTCAGGTGACTTGCTAGTAGGTGGGTTATTTGTATCATACCCATCATTATACATTGTATATTATATTCAGTTGTATCTAGAAGTTCCATCAACCAAAACATGTATACAATGTAAATCTCTATACATTGTATAGAGACCGGTGATGTTTATTCTTTCGACCTTAGAGTCGCGCGTTATATTTCCATGGATTTCATGCTGGTTGGAGTTCCCTTTTCTGTTGTGATCCTCGCTTTTAGGCGTTGTATATTATGTTGCTACAGGTTTATTCACATAAGGTTTTTCCTACACTCTACTACTTCTCTTGGTTTGGATTTCTGGGCTTCGGCTTACTTATTTTACGGACGTCTTGAGACGTTTCGTAACTTAAGTGCCGGTCATGTTCCGAAATTTTGGGTCGTGACAAAATTGGTATCAAAGCGTTAGGTTTTTACCTTCGGAGCGTAGGATGAACCTTGGTTGATGGAATATGTGACTAAAGTAGAGTGACGTACCGTGGGTATGTTCCGCGGCATATTTACGACACGCCACTCCACTTAAGAAGCCTTAGGATGTACATTTCTTTGTTCAGTATCATATTCATTCCTGATCTAGCCTCATCAGTATCAGTACGGTTTTGCTGCCACGATTACGGGCAGGGAGAGCTATGGCTAGAGTTGCGGTCAGCATGAGCTCGTCACGAACGAGGACTGACCAAGGCGTGATTCTGGCAACACACGATTGCAAAGGTGTGACTTTTGTTTGTATTTTACGCCACGAGCGTGGGATGGATCGCCGTATGAGATTACTCGGACGTGCAGCTTAGCACTAGAGGATTGAGCCACCGGTAGAGGCCAATCAGACTTTGATGACCATTGGCGTATTGCTTGCTCATAATGATTGAGGCACGGTTCAGTGTGCAGACGAGTGAGCTAGTTGTTACTGCGAACGACGGGATCTTGCCCAGATGTTGGAGTTATTGCAGTACGAGATTGTACTAAGAGATGATAGAAGGTCACTAGTCACCGAGGATGAATGACTAGGACATGTGGATCATTCGCTACCCCAATGCGAGGTCATCAGATAGATTGATTCCAGCTAGAGACGACTTCACGCAGAGACGTTGAGAGTCGACAGAGACGATCAAATGTCAGAAACCTATTATTCTAAGTTAAAGTATTCGGAAAAACATGAAGGCCATTCTATGGACCCTCTAGAAGAATGAAACCCTAATTCGACTTAATGACCGTGTGAAAGCCTTTGAACCTTAGGGTTTGCGGCAGTTCTGCGGCGCTATTAGTGAGGCTTGGGTTTGCCCTTCTACGGTTGGACCACCGATGCTGTGGAACGTACTCGATACTGCTAAACTGTACCCAAGATGTTGAGCTCTTGGGGGATTATGAGGTTTTGACGAATCGATCAAATGGTTCGACTTCATTTGGATGCCAGGTGGTGAGATGCATTTCTTGGGAGACTCCAGATACGAGGATAGCTGTTGGAGCTCAGTCCATGCAGCCACGACGAGATGAGTCCGAAGCAGTCGACATTAGAGAAAAGTGGAGTAAGAGGTTCGTACCAGATCTGGATAAGATGGCGTTCCACTCCACCGACATCATAGATGCGATACGCTTGCAGAGGTGTTGTATATGGATATATCTTCCGGAAGGAGTCGTAATGAGTATGCAGCCGTTCTGGAATAAGATATAGATTTAGTAAGAGACAATAACTTCTGAGCAGTTCGGCAGGAACGAGAATTTGGAAGAGACCCTGACAAGACATTTCTGGGATGAATTACGAAAAGACTTGGACCCAGGAGTGGTCATGTTACGCACACCGACAGGCCAGAGTTCAGGATTGTCGACGAGACATGCTATGAGTGACCACGACAGTTGTCCAGAGATTCTTGAGGATGTGCTTGAGCGGGACTATTCCGCCATACTTGATTTCGGTATTTTGGGCGATCTATTCGCATGATTGATTTTGATGATTGAGTTTCATGGTATTTGTTTTCATGGACCATAGTCGCACCTACTGAGTATTTACGATTTTTGCACAGTTGTTGCACTTGATATCGTTTTCGTGCCTTGGTTTCTCATGTTTATGATTTTATGGATTTCACGATTTCGTGCACGAGGGATGCACCTGATTTGGATTTTCACGCATGTTGAGCGCATGTTTGAGATACGATTTTGGTGCACACCAGATGCACTAAATCGAGATTCTTCGTGCATGTCAGATGCACCCGTTTTTGCTGTCAGGCACACCTGTTGCCTTTGACAGATGTTTCGTGCACACCCGATGCACTTAGATATTGTTTCTGTGCGCATGTATGGCACATTCATGGATTTTGATTTCCGTGTGCACCAGACGCACGTGATTGTTGGATTCTCCTTTTGAGACTGATATTGCTCTTGAGCACTTTGTTTTCATGATGAGGCCATATACTTTGAATTACCCTAGCAGGACTGATCCGAGGACAGTACCTATGTACTTGCATGCATAAAAAGTTATCATGAGGTTTTCAAAAAGGAGCTATAGTCTCGCTACTTCTTACGTGTCTGTGTGTAACACGAAAGTTTACAAATAAGCCTGTTGGGATATTTCAAAAAGGCGGGACGCATATTTTAGCAAAACATATATGCTAGTATATTATTACTTTAACAATGAGTGTCCAACACTTGTGTCGTTAGTTACGCATTACGCGGCAATTCAGAAAAGATTAGTGCATATGATTTATTCGGTTTTCGAGATTTTTTTCAAACAGGATGTGTACTATATATGTATTATGGTATTTTATTAGTGCATATGGTATTTCGGTAGTGGATTTGAGATTTGTATCTCCTTTATGACTCCGATGATATGCGTGCAAGTCCGTTGATTTGCGTGACGCTTGACGGAGATCGGTTTTGAGTTTAGTACTCAATTTTCCGGTGCGCAGGATGCGCTGTGGTTTTCTGTTTCTTCCGTTATTTCGGAGCCCCGTTGATTTAGATGTTATTGCAATGTTTTAGAATTTGGGGGTTTAAATTTAAATTCGGAGACCGAATTTCTTTAAGGGGGGAAGATTGTAACGTTTTAGAAATCGTTATGCGAATTTTTCCGTTTTAAGGTAAAATAGTCGGTATTTTCCGTTTTAACCCGATTGTGATCAAACTTCCGTAAAAACTTACCGGCGCCTAGTTTAGCTAACATAAAGCTAGTGCGCGAACTTTGGGGGTATATGGGAGGTTTTGGTTCAGATAAAATTTTTCCCAAATAAAATATTATTTTAAGCGGTAAATTATGCACGTAAATCGGGAAATTCCTTATTTTCTACTCATGGCCGAATTCTTTGAAGGGGGGATTCATTTGTATGGTTGAGTCATGGTTGTAAAGTTTTTGGAATTGATGAGGTGTTATGTGACTCATTTGGTGCATTATTGGAAGCTTTAATTTGCTTTTGGAAAGCTTATGGATATTTTATTATATGGTGTGCTTACCCCCTCCACCTTATGGCCCAGCACATGATTTCAGCCCCCCTCCACTGTGCATGGCCGGCCCCCCCACTTGATTGGCATAGGAAATGAATTGTTTATATTAATTAAGGTATGGTTTCAATCAATATGATTCATTCCCCACTTGATATATACCCCATTTCACAGAGAGCAAATATCAGCCATCATTTAGGCCGAGCCACCCCAAGTCTGTCCCATCTTTTTCCTTGCTCATTTCCTTCATCTCAAAGCTCATTTTATCTCCAACATTCCTTAAATAAATCCACAAAAATCCTAAATAAAAGTAAACCCATCATTTCCTTTCATAAATCTAGCTTGGATCTACAAGAAAAACATCATTTTTGGAGGAAAAAAATGATAGATCTAGTTGCTTGTTTGTGTTCTTGAAGAGGTATAATTTTCAAACCTTAATCTTTAAGTAATATGTTTAAATCTTTATTTAGCTATTTAATTGGTTATTATAGCTTTTTAAACTATTGATTAATTCATTATTCGCAATTTTTTTGGGAATTCAAGTTAGGATAAAACTTGATGAAGTGTTTAATGTTAAATTGTGTTTAAGAAAACTTATTCTCGTGATGGAATATGATAATTATTGTTAATTGTCTAATTGAGTTAATTAGCATACTAGGTTTTTCTAAATCATTTTTGGGCAAGATTAAAAATTATGAAAATGGTTTGGATCACTAAATTAAGTTATTTTGTGTTGTTGGAAATTAATAGAATTGTTAAATTTCTAGCTTTGTGTTAAAATGAGCTGAAATGATATAATTTGCTTACTAGCTTTTCGGTAAAATTTGGCGTGGGTTTTAGATGAAATTGGAGATGACGTAAATATTAATACCTACGATATTTATTATGTTTGTAAATGCGTATTTGTATTATTGGGTTTTAATGTGGCAGTTTTCATGTATAGAGACCCTATTTAAGGGTTTCGGCTATATTTATGGTATTTGGATTCTTGGTTTTGAGTTTTGGGATGTTGTACTAGGCCGTTGGATGTTTGTACGTCAACGACAAGTGTAGTTGATTGTTTTGGATGTGTAAGCTATAGGTTCTAACTTATGAACGCACCACGTGCCGTTTTGAATTTCAGAATTTGATGTTAATAGCGTTGTGAATTCGTATTGATTGTAGGTACCTTCACGTGGATTCCGAGACGACGAAGTGCATCGACTACGGCTAAGCGAAGAGTTAAAATGTGAGTAGATTTATATTTACGGGGAGAAGTCGGGTGGATGGCGTATAGCACCCCCGCAGTCCGTGGTGATGTATACGGATGCGTATACACACCTACAATTATTATGTTGTTGTTGGGATATTATTGATGTTTAGGATGGATAATTGGTGGACTTGGATGATTTAGTATTGCAGACCCTAGGTAGTGGGTGCACTACACATACCTATACACACATACATACTTGCATACATCCTCACTCATATGTACTTTGGGATTCTATATTGTCATGTGTTCATATGGGTATGAGACCATGTGCTCACATGCAGATTTGAGGATGATACATGGGATTGAGATGAGTCGATGATTTTTGATTTTAGGTTATGATATCGGTGATATGGTAAAATTCGTATTTGAGATACGACATGATGTTTTAGCGGGTCCTTTGGCGTAGTGTTTCATACACCTGTTTGCTTACATAGATGGTATCAGTATTGTACTAGACGTAGGTCATTATCCTGGATCATGATATTTGATAAAGATGATACCGGATGGATAGTGTGATTGATGTGACTTTGACCCGTACCCAGATTTGGGGATGTCGTACGACGATTTACGTACGAGCTATATATTGATGATTGATCCGCACTCTTGACTTGGGATGTCTGATTATAGATATAGTATCGGATATGATGTTATTGAGGCGGGATCACCGACTAATATATATACAGGTATGTATATGTATCGACTCAGATGTTAGGCGGTTTCCTTACCTGTAGTTCAGCTTGTTAGTGCAGCCGTATAGTTTAGTATAGTTGTTAGACTAGATTAGAATCCTACCTATTTCAAAACTAAAGAATCGTGGGTATTTTAAAAGAAAGGTCAAGGGATTCTACGGATATTTCAAAAGACGTATCTTTTCTTAAAAACACCGTAGCCCTCATTTTCAAAACACCGCGATTCGTGTTTTTTCAAAAGGCACTATTGTAGGACTTATATTAGGGTAATGCAAATTAGTTATTGTTGTGTCTAGTATTCAGCTCCCGCACATTATTGTTGTTGCTCCGCATCGCATACTTGCATTGTTATTTCATGCTGTATTGTTGATGTTATGCTGTTAGGACACCAGCACCGTTACCGATGATGCGTATGTACCACCACGTACACTCACTTGCCGGCTCACAGACATCTTCATCGGTAATTGCCATGTCACGTACACCTTAGAAAATATTATTGCTTAACTTAGCTTGATAGCGAGTAGTTTGTCATGATATTAGTGTACTTACCTTATATGCCAGCTTAGATATTACTTGTCACTTCATGCATATTGTTATTCATTGTTATGCCGTATTCATGGATTCTCATGCCTATATTCATGGTTTTACATGCTATTGATGATTTGGATTTGGATTTCCATGAGAGTTTCTGGATTTGAGGGAAAACCGCAAAGCTTGTATAAGCTTCTTTCCTCTCTTTTAAATAAAAAGTGCGGTTTTCCCATGATGTATGAGTCGTCCACCATGAGTTTGCTGATGGATTTCGAGACTCGATTCGAGGAGATGGATGAACCGTTTCGGGTACATGGTGGGCCCGGTGCGGTACCCCGGGGCAAGAAGATCGTGTTGTTGACGTTGAGCCTGTGCAGGGGAGCACTACCTACCGGTGATATTACCCGACGCGTCGGATATCCGGAGGATACCGTCGTGGTCATGAGATGGATGGTAGGGGCCGATCTGGACTGACGGCGCCCTAGATTTTGTGATTGAGACATTGAGATTTCGAGATATTGAGGTACAGAGATTGTGATACAGAGGTATCGAGATACTGAGACTTATGTTTTGTGCCGATGCTAGGCACTGTTTATGCTGATTTCAATTACGATACCTCATTTTAAAAATACAGAAATCTCACAAATTATGAAAGCAGTTTCTTCGGTACATGCATTCTGTTTCATGCATTCATACATTATCCATATGATATATTGCCACCTGATGCACTGACATGGATATATGGGATTACACTTAGGTTAGATATTTACCCTAGCCATGGTTTTAGATTGCTGGTTATATATTTGAGGATTATATATCATAATCGTATGACCTAGGATTGCGTCATATATGCGATTTTCTGTTCGTAGATCTTTTTCTACTCACGAGTTGGCAACTCACCCCCGTTGTGCTCCAGTTTCATGTAAGTGTTGCCGTACGGATTTCATTACGGCTTTGCGGGCACATCTTCTTCAGGTGACTTGCTAGTAGGTGGGTTATTTGTATCATACCCATCATTATACATTGTATATTATATTCAGTTGTATCTAGAAATTCCATCAACCAAAACATGTATTTACTTGAGATAGAGACCGGTGATGTTTATTCTTTCGACCTTAGAGTCGCGCGTTATATTTCCATGGATTTCATGCTGGTTGGAGTTCCCTTTTCTGTTGTGATCCTCGTCTTTAGGCGTTGTATATTATGTTGCTACAGGTTGATTCACATAAGGTTTTTCCTACACTCTACTACTTCTCTTGGTTTGGATTTCTGGGTTTCGGCTTACTTATTTTACGGACGCCTTGAGACGTTTCGTAACTTAAGTGCCGGTCATGTTCCGAAATTTCGGGTCATGACAAGAACACTGTGTTAGCCTCGTCCTCAGAGTCACTGCCGAAGACCAAAATAGGAGTAGACGGTCCGGGCCTGTTGCCTTGGGGTTGCCCTGAGTAGACTATTTCTTCATCTTCCTTGGTGTCACTCCCAAAGATCGGGATAGTAGTGACGGCTTTTTGTTTATTCTCCAGCTTATAACATCTTTTAGTGTCTTTGATGTCCAGTAGGAAATACTTTGCCTTTTCATATTTTTGAACTTCATTTACAGAGAATAGGTTTAGCTCCCCCGTGACGGTGTACTCGAGGTCATATTTAAAATACTTCATACACTGATTTTGTGTAGAAGGGATGATGTTGTACTCGTGTAACCAAGGCCTGCCGAGCAGAGTGTTGTAGCAAGTCTTGGCATCGATGACATGAAATTTGATGTCAGTGATGAGCAGTCTGAAGTGTAACGTCAATATCACAGACCCAAGCGTCCATGATGACTGTGAGTCGAACCTGGAGATAGTAATTTTGTCCCCAGCCAGGTGCTGAACATCAATGCAAATCTCCTTTAGCACCTTCACATTGAAAAGGTTGACAGAAGACCCGTTGTTGACCAGGATTTTGCCTATCTTGATATCGTGGCAATACCTGATGACATATAGAGGACGGTTATGCTCTCATGTTCCTAGGAGAAGATCTTCATCGCCGAATGTAATTTCAGCTGTATGAACTTCTGCCAGCCCGTCCTTCATCTTCTCTTTTGCGAGGAAAGCTTGGAACTGATCGGGCTCTTGCAATGCCTTGATCATAGAATCTCGTGATTCTTTGGACAGGAGGAGAGCATCCAGTATGCTCAGTTACGAGGGTATCTTCCTCAGATGTACCAAGACATTGTAATCCACCTTGTTCTTCTTAAACGAGTCTTTGGCTGCAAGTTCTTTGACGACTTTATCATCGAGAGCAATTTCCTCAGTAATTTTTTCCTTCCCCTTGTCTCTTTTGCTCGAACCTTTATTTGTAGGTCTGAAGTTCTTCTCAGGCAATGTGCGGTTACGCAGCTGAATGTTCCCACAGTCCTTCTCCTCCTCTTCTTTTTCGGAGATGGAGTCTTTGAAGAGAGGGCGGAGGGTTATTTCTTCTTCAGAATCGCTCCCGAACGTAGGAACCTAGGATTTATTCCCTTCCGACCTGGTATCAACCATATAACAGTTGCCAGCCGTTCTCTCACGCTCATCTGCCGCGCTTCTTTGCTGTCAATGAGTTTCGCGCTTCATCCGCTTGAAGTGTTGTCAGTGGGCAACGTATCCTTGCCACCAGTTCTTGAAGGCACTGCACTCTTCGATGGGGGTGAATAACCCTCCGATGATATAGGAAGTAGTTCAGATGTGAAACCTCTCCGTTGAGGCATGTGGCCCCGGAAATGTTTCCCTTGAGGGGTGGCAGCTTCATTCCCATTGACAGGGCTTTGGCGAACCGTTTCTCCATCTTAACCCTACTTTTGTTTGCCGCAGGCATGCTTCGGTCTATTTGGAGTACTTTACGACTCCTCTTTGCCGCAGCTTCTTTTTCCTGATATTGACGCTTAGCCTTTTCATATATGGTTGTTTCGCATTCTCGTTCAGCTTTGCTTTTCCGAAAGGCTTCATTCAACAGCCTATCAATCAGGTCGTCTGACGGTTCCAAGGATTCTGGCGCCGGTCCTGCCCCCAGCTTCTCTGCGTTGTTTTCTGATGCCGAGGGAGACTCTTCATCATTTAACGATGAATGAGAGATCATGTGGCAACTTGATACATAGTCTTCATCATCATCACTATCTCCGTTCTCAACGATGTGGTTGAGAAACTCTGTTAGAGTGACTGCGTTTCGCGCCTTCTGGTTGTACTTTTCTAGCGCGTTGATGTACTTTTGCAGGTCGGTGCGCTTGTCTTCATACTCGGCAAGCTGCACGGGCTTCTGGTCTTCTTCTTTTTCTTCGAAGACTTTGAAGGCTTGATTTGGGGGTTTTGCCCTTCGTCAACATTTTTCGGTGTGAGTCGCAGTTTCAGCATCCCCTCAATGATCTCGAGCTACAGCGGGCTTTTCCACCTGATCGCCGGACATGCTTGAAGATCTTTCAGTATTCTTTTGGTTTTAGCTGAAAGGACAACTTCCCACGGAACATCCTCCACAAACGAGTATGATGCCCTCGGCGTATCCACCTTTTTAGGAGCGTGCCACTGTGGCGGGTTCACCCTCCAGTTTTCAGACAGCATGAATTTCCCTTGTCGGTACCGGTCCTCGACCCAGTTCTTGAAGATGTAGCAATCCTCAATGGGGTGGCTCACCATTCTGTGATAGGAGCAGTAGTTGGGACTGTTGACGTCACCAGGCTGTGGTGAACGTCTTGGATCTGGCAACGCAATGAGTTTGTTGCGCAGTGCTAGCTCGAACAATCTCCTCATTTTATTATGGGGAAACGAGCAGGCATGTCCTAGCTTCTCTTCGAGAGATTGGCGCAGGCGCGCATTGTTTTGGCGAGCAACCGGTTTCGGGTCACTCAGTTGTTGTTGAGCGTTGGAAACGAAGGCCGCTTTTCCTTTACCCTTTGCATTCCGAGGGTCCATTTTTGAAGAGGGTGGCTCGTGGCCCATCTGGTCCATTTGGGCCAGCTTGTCAATCAAATCCTGGAAGGTGTTCGGCTTGAAGAACGTCATGAACTGGGTCACGGTCGCCTGAGGATCGAGAGTCCCTGTGAACATGCCTACAGCAGGATCTTCTTCGATGCGTTGTTCGCATTTTGACCATAGGTTCCGCCACCGGATCGCATATTGAACCCAGGTCTAACCTGGCTTCACCCTGGCATTGATTAACGCCATGATCGAGGTGTGCTCACTTGCGCTGGCGAACCGCTGTGTGAATAGTAGCTCCATTTCTATGAATGTTTTGACGGGGTCATTTGGGAGCTTCGAGTACCATTCAAATGCCGTCTCCGACAAGCTGCCAACGAACTGGCGAAGCAGCAATTTGTCGTCGCCTCCAGTATTACCGTACAAAGCTCTGAATTGAGCGACGTGCTGGTGGGGATTGCCCGTCCCCTTGTACACATGGAACTTGGGAATTGTATATCCCGGCGGGTACTTGATTTGATCGTACCAACCTGGATAGGGTCGCCCAGTTCTGACGACTTGGCTAGCCGCTTCACTCTCTTGATGAGCTCATATTTGTTGAGCTATGCAATCATCAAGGGCAGCGTTGTAGATCGTTTTCTCCTTGGCTGTTGATAAAGCCGGATGGGGGTTTAATGTTTCCCCTCTGTCGTCCTCAATGATTAACGGCGGGTCTTCAGCTGGAGGTTCTGGTTAGATCATCATTCTCACCATGTCTTGGAACAGAAGCGCCATCTGCTTTATATTAGTAGCCTGTTCCGCGGCCTCATTGTCTTTTCTTTCCAGCACCCTTCGTAGAAACTCTATATCAGCCTCCTGCTCCTGGCGCTGTTCAGAAGTTGATTCCAAGCTTTCTTTCTTCCCGGTGAGTGCTGACATTTTGATCAGCATCGCCTGGAGATTTTGTTGTTGCTCTTGAGCTTTTTTCAATGACCGAGTGAATGGTCGTTGACCCACAGAAGCACGACTTTCCTCTTTCCCAGAAGCCATGTAAACCGTGTGGATGATTATGCCCCTAGACTTGGGGAGTTTGGGTCCAGCGCCTTTGGAATTTGCCGTAGGCATCGGGACTTTCTCCGGCCTTCTCCTTTTGTGAGAGGTAGAAGTTGAAGGGGCCGTTGTAACAGGCGCCCATGTGGACGAGGCCTTCCATGGTATAGCGGAGGGATGGTCCTCCTCTTGCCGAGCCTTCATTTTCTTCAGCCGGCGAGAGTAGTCTTTGTCAATTACAAAGTCTTAGACTTTCCGCCAGACCCTGTAAATTCGGGAGGAGATCCGCTGAGAGGGGTTGCTCCAACTTTGCCTGCGTCATGTTTTCAGCAAGCGGGGGAAATTTCTTCAGTACCGTAGTTGGAGAGTTCTTTCGCACCCTTCTAAGAAGGTTGAAACTGTTTCCGGTTAGAACAACAGCGTCAACTTCCACCATTGGAGCTTGTGGAGTAAGTCCAGAGAGGGAGTTGCCCCAGCTCTTCTCACTCGGCGCCAGTGGCGCCGTCGAGCATGTCTTGCAGACGGGACCACCTTAATTGTGGGAGCGGCTCCATCATGCCCCCAGCTTTGATGAGGGGCTGCTGTTGGTGCCAGCCTGTCAAAATCTGACGTCTGTTGAGAGGGAATGGCCAATCTGTCGAAGACCGACTTTCTGATAGGGGAAGCACTTTTAACGACTTCACCTGTAGCATGAGTTGGGAGGACTATCCATTTTGGGATAACCTTCTCAGGTATTACGAGCCTCTTTGTGGGCCCACTTGAGCTTCAGCTCATCCTGTTGAAGACTGAGGTGGCTGACTTGGACGACCCGTTGAGAGGGGCCATAGTGGTTGCGAGTCGATCAAAGACCGACTTCTTTGGAGCTTCCTTTGGTAGCAATGGGGCGCTGAAGCTTGCTGGTGGGAGCATGGTCCTGAAGAACAATCCAGTGGTGGCCAGAGTCACCTGTTCCACTGGCTTGAAAAGATGTAGGCCGCATTTGGTCCGTACGTCACTCCTTCAGTGGGGGCGGAGTGGGAGTTGCTGTTGCAGTTTGTGCAGCTGGAAGCCATTGACTTATTTCCTGCACAGGAGCAAGACACCAAATCTTTGTACCTCGAATCCAAGGGCAACCATAGCAAATCGCAATTTTGTTCGTGAACACGACACACGAAGTGTGGAGTGGAAAGAGGAAAAGGTCCCACCGGGCGTGCCAGAATCTGTTCACCGCCGGAAACAGAGACGAAATCGGGTAGGTCATCTTGCCTGAATTTGGGAGCAGATGCTATTTGGATTTATCCGTCCACCTCTCCGAAAATACCAAGTTGATTTATGGCACCGTATATCAGAGGTTTGTACGGATGCGGCCGTTGTAGCAGACTTCATCAGATTCCCCCTCGTTTGTGACAGGTTTTTTATTGTGGGGATGCTCTTCCCTACAGGCGCAAGCCCCTGCAGTTAATTACGTTACCGCATCGCAATAACCACTTTCTCCTGCTCCGGCAGTTCACTTCGTGTTGTTTGTGTGTTTTGTTTTATTTTTGGTTGCCCGTGTGTCACGACCCAAAATGGCACATGACTGGCACTTGAATCATGTGAAGTCTATAGGACCACACCTAATTCAAGTAAGCCAAATGCCCAGAAATCTAAACCATTTTAAATTAGAAGTGAAGGAAAACTTGTTTAAAGCAAGTGGTTAAAATAAAATAAATGGCATTAAACATTTAAAAGCAACATCATATTTTCCCGAAAATTTCGGCAGAGTCTCCTTTGTAAATACTGGCCCCAAACGGGTACAAACATGAATAATATACATAATGAATAAAGGCATCCCCAAGCGGGAGCTAGCTCTTCGCCAATAGGCGGACACAACCACGCAAGCAATATAATATACAACGCCGAAGGGAGAGAATAAAAACTCAGAAGAAAACCAATATCCACCAGAAAACCATAATAATACAAGCGCGACTCTAAGGTCGAAAGAATAAGCACTGGTCTTCTAAGTCTATCAAATATACAAGTCTGGTTGATGAAGTTACTAGATACAACTGAATATAAATAAAATACAATGGTGGTCATGATACGAGTGAACCCACCTACCAAGGCAATCACTCGGGAGGAAGCAGTGTGCCAGCAAGACGCAATGAAACCTGTACTGCAAGAACTGTGGCACAACGGGGGTGAGTTGCCAACTCGTGAGTAGAAAACATCACCGAGAAGAAATCGAATGTATGACTCAATCCTAGGTCATACGATAATATATCCTAAAGCATCTAAATAATGGCAAGGGTAAACATCTATACGTAAGTGTAATACCAAGTGCTCGTGTCCGTGTCTCAGGTAACAACATATCATATATATGATGTATGAATGCATTACAAATGAAACAGAATACATCATGAATGAGGAAATTGTTCTCTTAATTTAGTAAGATTTTTGTATATAAAAATCGAGGTATCATCAATGAAATCAACATAGAATCCGTGTCAAGCATCGACACAAAACATATATCCCAATATCCAATATCTCGGGCTCCGGAAATCCGGACTGGCCCCTATCATATAATCTCAATATCTCAATGTCTCAATATCTTGGGCTCCGGCAATCCAGACTGGCCCCTGGGCTCCGGCAATCCGGACTAGCCCAAATCATTAAATCTCACGACTACATTAATATCCTTCGGATATCCGCCGTGTCATAAATAACCGGTCGGTAGTGCTCCCCTGCCAGGCTCAACGCCATCATCTGCGACCATCTTGCCCCGGGGTACCGTACCGGGTCCACCATGCACCCGCAGACGGTTCCTCCTCCTCCTCGAATCGGGTGTATGATACCGCTCTAGAGCCGAGAAAATTCATGGTGGACACCTCTGAAATCATATCACGAGAAAACCGCAATTTTTGTCTTTTGAAATGAAAATGAGCTTATAAAATCCTTGCGATTTCTCCAAATCCAGAAATCTCATGGAAATATCAAATCCCAAATCGAGAGTAAATAAACAGTGATTTACCAGCATAAAGCCCCATAATATTTCATGACAAATAGATGAATACACATGCATGGATATCTAAATAAAAGAGTGCAATATCTAATTTAGCATATGAAAGCAAGCATATTGGAACTATCAGCTAGCAAGTTATATCAATGGAATACTATTCTCTAAGGTGTACGTGACATGGCAATTACCGATGATGATGTGTGTGAGCCGGCAAGCAAGTGTTCATAGACATACGCATCATCGGTAATGGTGCTGGTGTCCTGACAACAAAGGTTTGTAATGACTACAGAAACGCAGATATAAGCATACAATGCGATGAATATAACATGAATTAAACGGAGGATGATTAGTAAACGCAACATTTAAGGATATACGTTTATATATATGAGTCATACAGTTTTGGCATTTGGAAAAGCACGAATCGTGGTTTTTAGGAAACAGGGGCTACGGTGTTTTTATGAAAAGGTACATCCTTTGAAAAATCCGTAATATCCCTCGAGTTGTCTTTTGAAAATACCCACGATTCGTTAGTTTCTGAAAATAAGTATGACTCGAGCCCAGTATAACATCTACCAAATAAACTACAGTTCTAAACTAAAAGACTAGTCAAAAAGGTAAGGAAATCCATCTAAGTCCGAGTCGATATATCTTGCAGTCGGTGATCCCGCCTCAATAGCGCCACGTACTATAAAATATATATATAATACGATATCCTCGAATCAAGAGTGTGGATCAATCATCATATTTATACTTCGTACGGTAAAATCCATCGTACGGCATCCCGAAATCGGGGTACGGGTCAATATCACATTTATCTTATTAATCATATGGTATCACTATCATAAATCATGAACTAAGTGTACTGATCTAAAGTCTAGTACATTCCGATACCATCAACATATATCCGCGTGTGTATGAAACACATCGCCCAACGATCCACTCATATATCATGTCGTATATCATAACACGACCCAATTTACATCACCGATCTCGCGGCATCATGCCTAATCAAATCGACTCTTCTCCAAGTATCACATACTATCCTCATCACCCGTGTATACGTATATGTGTGTGTGTATCAACACACCAACACACACACACACACACACATATATATATATACATATATCATATACACCAAAATCATATCCCGTGTGTGCATGTGTGTGTGTACCTTACTCTAGGGTTTCGCGACTAAAAACTAAACCTAAGCATTAACTTCAAAATACGCTAACACTAACCCAAATCACCTAATGCATTTCTTGCTAAGAATACACATCTCATGATAACACATAAGTATATAGATATAACACATTCGTATACTACACTACGAAACTGCGGGGGTGTTATACGCCATCCACCCGACTTCCCCCGTAGATATATATCTACTCACCTTGATCCTTGCTTGCCGAAGTCGATGTCGCCTTGCTCCTCCTTATCGTACGACGTCCACATGGGTACCTACACATATCACACATAGTATCGTAAACCGAAATCGCGAATGAAAACCAAAACGGCACACGAAACACACATAGGTTAGAACCTATAGTCTACGCATGCAAGAATAACCGAACAACCCTCGAGACTGACGTGCAAACGTCACATCACCGAGTCAAAACCCAAATACTAAAATCCAAGTCATAAATAGTCGCAATACCAATGCAGCAACATAAGAAAACACTTCCAGATTTCATTTCAGATGAAATTAGCCAATTCTGCATATAGGGTAGGTCTAATTTGCCTAAAATGGAGCCATGGACCAAGCACGAGGCGATTACACCATACCAAGGCCGTAATTTGCAGCCAAAACATGATAATTTGTGGCCTCAGTGAAGAGTTAGGGTCTCGGGTCTTGGGTATAGCTTCCAGGTTGCCTGCACACCTCTCAGTAATCACTAAATATTTTTCAGGTGCCCTGGGTCGTAGCAGATCTCTAAATATCATCAAAATTCCCACAGACTTTCGATATCGGGGTTTCTAAGTTCAAGTCTTTAGTTTAAATCTCTGTTTTATTTCACAATACTAACACTACAGGGGTTGTAGTCACTAATAACCTCAATTTACACTTCACAACTCATAAAATCCCCTAATCTCTTCTTGGAATTTTTAAACCTCACTAAACCTTACTTAATCACTTCTAAACTAAAATAGAAGTTAAAGCAAAGGAATTACTACACTAATGGTGAAGGAAATACCTCATTTGGCAACTCAAGAATTTTCTTGAGTTACCCCAAGTGCTCAAAATCCAAACTTTCTTGATCTCCCATGCTTGTAGTGAGCTTGTGCACATTTTTTGTGAAAGGAATGAAGTGTTTTGATTTGGGATTGAGGGTGTTGTGAGGATGTAGAGGAGGTGGAGAAGAGGGCAGCCATGGTGAGGGAGAAGGGAAGAAGAAATGTTGAAGATGATGAAGTGAACACAAATGAGCCCAAGGTCAAAGACCCCTCACCCTCTCTCTCCCTCTCTCTCTCTCTCTCCTAAGCCCATACCTCATGCCATGCCTCCCATTCTTTATTCTTTTCTTTTCTTTTCTTTTTATTTATCTTTTCTCTTTCTTTTAATCTCATTTTAAAACCAAGCCATTCTTGAAAAAGAAATAAGTCATGGTAGAAAAATATAACAAGTATGTAACATGACATGGTGCATGTCACATGCACAAAACAAAATCAATGCCTGATTAAGTACTAATCGGGTTTAGTAATACTAACTTATATACAATTAATTGTATACTAAATTGGAAAATCCCCAATCTTCATACATTCTTTTAAAAATCGATATTTAGTATAATTTTCCAAATATTTCTCAATTTATCGGTATATAATTATACCATATCATTTAAAACTAGTCTCCATACTTTAAAATATCTCTAATATTTATTATTCCATTATATAAATTCCCAAAAATAATATTTTATTTTTCTGAAATGTTACAGTCTTCCTCCCTTAAATAATTTCGGTCCCCGAATTTAAATTTAAACCCTTCAAATACTAAAACATTTCAGTAAAATGGTCAAGTCGTCGGGGCTCCGAAATCATACATGCACAAAACACATCGTAGCGCAATGCATGCGCATGAAAAACGAGTGAATAACTCAAAAATCAAAACCCCGTCAAGCATCCCTCAATCATCGGAGCTATGGTGAAGACACCAATGTCAAAGTCCAATACGAAAACCAACATGATATACATCAAAACTACATCATGTACGCATCATTGTAAGCTCGTCAAAACATCTGAAAGAAATGCATGCCAAACCTTTTTCCAAGTCACTGTGCGATACGCGTATCACAGCATAAGTAGCGGACGTTTATTGTAAGAAAATAATTCCATATACATACATACATATATATATATATATATATATATATATATTGTTTAAGATACGTCCCACCGTTTTAAAAATAATTTAGAAGGGTTTCCTTTATAAAATGCTCGTGTCATCTGGGACACACAGGAAAATACTGAGACTATAGCTCCTTTTTTGGAAATCCCTTCGGTAACTATCGATGCATGCAAAAACATATTCAGGTACTGTCCTCTGACTAGTCATGTTCAGTTACTATACCAAATAGTAAATATCATAAAACATACTGCTCCAAAAAAAACCAATCCCAAAATACATACAAGAATGCCGCGTGCATCTAGTGCGCATAGAAATCGAAATCAATGCATGTGCCATTTATGTGCACAGAAACAAAATATAAGTGCAATGGGTGTGCACGAAACACCCGTCAAGGGCAACGAGTGTGCCTGACAAAAAAATCAGGTGCAACTGATATGCACGAAGAATCCTGATTTCGTGCATCTGGTGTGCACCAAAATCGCCTCAAGCGCGCCAAGTACGCGCAAGAATCCAACTCAAGCATACAAGGTGCATGAAAACAAATATCGAATATCACAATCGAAATCGACGGTATACAACACATCTCAATCCAAATCAGGTATACCATGGTATATAATCTCACAACCACGTGCATCAGCGTGCATAAAATCGAATCAAAATACTAAAAGTACATGAAAATTACACCAAAAGCACAAGTCAATTCACATGCATACCATAGACATGAAATCAAAATCAACATCTCGAATGACATCCAATCGAAGTCGAGTGCAACCGTGGTGCACAAAATCTTAATCATGCAAATAGATCGCCCAAAATACAAAAATCCAAAATGACGGACACGTGGTATTCGAATCACCAAGTCGCAAATTATTAACACTGTCGTCGATATGTCCTTCCTTCAAAATCAAGAAGGTGTCGGTTCATCCAAAGCTAGTAGAGCAAGATATCTACTTGCCTCCTTTTCATGGTCTGGCGCCTGGTGCCTTTAGGCTCGCGTCTCTCACTGCTAATTTCTAGTTATATAGCTCCTCGGCTCAATGGCCCAATATGGAACGATGACGGAAACAGTTCCGCTCTGGCACATCCTCTAAAGATCTCTGGCCAACTATCATGGTCACTCATAACATGTCTCGTCGATGCTGCCGAACTCTGGCCTACTGGGTGTGCGTAATACGACCGATCCTGGGTCCAAGTCTTCTCGTTTAGTATTTCCAGAAAGATCATGCCGGTATCTCTCCCCAATCTCGTTTCTGTTGAACTACCCGGAAGTTATCACCCTTTACTAAATCTATTTCTTGTTCCGGAACGGCTGCATACTCATCACGACTCCTTCTGGAAGATATATCCATACTCAACGCCTCTGCATGCGTATCACATCTCTGGTGTCAACGGAGTGGAACATCATCTCATCAAAATCTCGTATGAACCTCTTACTCCACTTTTCTCTAATGTCGACTGATTCGGACTCGTCTCTTCATAGCTGTATGGACTGTGCTACAATGGCTATACTCATATCTAGAGTCTCCCAAGCAATGTATCCCATCACATGATATCCGAACGACGTTGAAATTTTTGATCGATTCATCAAAGTCCCATAATTCCCCGAGAGCTCAACTCTTGAGTACAGTTTAATAATATCCAGTACATGCCACAGTACCTATGGACCAGCCGTAGAAGGGCAAACCCAAGCCTCATTAATGGCACCGCGGAACTGCCGCAAACCCTAAGGTTCAAAAGCGTTTCCATGGTCATTATGTCGAGTTAGGGTTTCATTCTTCTAGAGGGTTCACAGAATTACTTGTATGTTTTTCCGAATACCTTAAACTTGGAAAATGGGTTTCTGACAATCGATCGTTTTCTATCGACTCTCAACTTACCTGCATGAAGTCTTCTCTAGCTAAAATCAATTAATCTGATGACCTCGCACCGGGGTATGCAATGAACCACATGTCCTAGTCATTCATCCTTGAGTGACTAGCGATCTTCAATCAAATCCCTAAGTACAACTCATGCTGCAATAGTTTCAAACATCTGGGACGATACCTTATCAGTCGCAGCAACAGCTGGCTCATTCGTCCGCACGCTGAACAGTGCCTCAATCCTCAATAATAGACGATACATTAACGGTCATCACATTCTAGCTGGCCTCTAGCAGTGGCCCAATCCTCTGGTGCTGATCTGGACGTTCGAGAAATTTTTGTAAAAGCAATCCATCAAACGCTCATGGCGCGAAAAACACAATAAAACGACATATCTATGCAATCGTGTGTCACCGGAATTACGCCCTGGTCAGTCCTCGTCCAAGACGGGCTCATGCTGACCGCAACTCTAGCCGCAGCTCTCTCTGCCTATGCAATCGTGGTAACAAAACCACCAACCGATATCAATGAGGATAGATCATATGAACGAATAAAATACTGTGCAAAGAAATGTACATCCTAAGAGTTCTTAAGTGGAGTAGCATATCGTAAGTATGTCGCGGAACATACATACGATATGTTACTCTACTTAAGTCAACAACTCCATCAACCAAGGTCAACCTATGCGACGAAAGTTCGGGTCTAATACCCCCTCGACCAAGTCTAAGTTCCGTAAGATCAAGCCTAGGTTACGAATATATATATATATATACACGCCCTAGACTCTGCATAATCAAACATAGACTCGAACCAAGGTTAAACCTAGCGCTCTGATACCAACTTTGTCACGACCCGAAATGGCACGTGACAGGCACTTGAATCATATGAAGTCTATAAGAACATACCTAATTCAAGTAAGCCCAAAAGCCCAGAAATCTAAACCATTTTAAATTAGAAGTGAAGGAAAACTTGTTTAAATCAAGTGGTTAAAATAAAATAAATGGCATTAAACATTTAAAAGCAACATCATATTATCCCGAAAATTTCGGCAGTCGCCTTTGTAAATACTGGCCCCAAACGGGTATAAACATGAATAATATACATAATGAATAAAGGCATCCCCAAGCGGGAGCTAGCTCTTCGCCAATAGGCGAACACAACCACGCAAGCAATATAATATACAACGTCGAAGGGCGATGATCAAAACTCGGAAGAAAACCAATATCCACCAGAAAACCATAATAATACAAGCGCGACTCTAAGGTCGAAAGAATAAACACTGGTCTTCTAAGTCTATCAAATATACAAGTCCGGTTGATGGAGTTACTAGATACAACTGAATATAAATAAAATACAATGGTGCTCACGATGCGAGTGAACCCACCTACCAAGGCAATCACTCGGGAGGAAGCAGTGTGCCAGCAAGCCGCAATGAAACCTGTACGACAAAACCTGTAAGAACTGTGGCACAACGGGGGTGAGTTGCCAACTCGTGAGTAGAAAATATCACCGAGAAGAAATCGCATGTATAACTCAATCCTAGGTCATACGATAATATATCCTGAAGCATCTAAATAATGGCAAAGGTAAACATCTATACATATGTGTAATACCAAGTGCTCGTGTCAGTGCCTAAGGTAACAACATATCATATATATGATGTATGAATGCATTACAAATGAAACAGAATACATCATGAATGAGGAAACTGTTCTCATAATTTAGTGAGATTTTTGTATATAAAAATCGAGGTATCATCAATGAGATCAACATAGAATCCGTGTCAAGTATCGACACAAAACATATATCCCAATATCCAATATCTCGGGCTCCGGCAATCCAGACTGGCCCCTATCATATAATCTCAATATCTCAATGTCTCAATACCTCGGGCTCCGGCAATCCGGACTAGCCCCTGGGCTCCGGCAATCCGGACTGGCCCAAATCATCAAATCTCACGACTAAGTCGATATCCTCCGGATATCCGCCGTGTCATAAATAACCGGTCGGTTGTGCTCCCCTACCAGGCTCAGCGCCATCATCTGCGACCATCTTGCCTCGGGATACCGCACCGGGTCTACCATGCATCCGCAGACGGTTCCTCCTCCTCCTCGAATCAGGTGTATGATACCGCTCAAGGGCCGAGAAAACTCATGGTGGACACCTCTGAAATCATATCACGAGAAAACCGCAATTTTTATCTTTTGAAATGAAAATGTGCTTATAAAATCCTTGCGGTTTCTCCAAATCCAGAAATCTCATGGAAATATCAAATCCCAAATCGAGAGTAAATAAACAGTGATTTACCGGCATAAATCCCCATAATATTTCATGACAAATAGATGAATACACATGCATGGATATCTAAATAAAAGAGTGCAATATCTAATTTAGCATATGAAAGCAAGCATATTGGAACTATCAGCTAGCAAGTTATATCAATGGAATACTATTCTCTAAGGTGTACATGACATGGAAATTACCGATGATGATGTGTGTGAGCCAGCAAGCAAGTGTTCGTAGACATACACATCATCGGTAATGGTGCTGGTGTCCTGACAACAAGGGTTTGTAATGACTATAGAAACGCAGGTATAAGCATACAATGCGATGAATATAACATGAATTAAACGGAGGATGATTAGTAAATGCAACATTTAAGGATATACGTTTATATATACGAGTCATACAGTTTTGGCATTTGGAAAAGCATGAATCATGGTTTTTAGGAAACAGAGGCTACGGTGTTTTTATGAAAAGGTACGTCCTTTGAAAAATCCGTAATATCCATCGAGTTGTCTTTTGAAAATACCCACAATTCGTTAGTTTCTGAAAATAAGTATGACTTGAGCCCAGTCTAACATCTACTAAATAAACTACAGGACTAAACTAAAAGACTAGTCAAAAAGGTAAGGAAATCCATCTAAGTCTGAGTCGATATATCTAGTAGTCGGTGATCCTACCTCAATAGCGCAACGTACGATAAAATATATATAATACGACATCCTCGAATCAAGAGTGCGGATCAATCATCATATTTATATTTCGCACGGTAAAATCCATCGTACGGCATCCAGAAATCGGGGTACGGGGCAATATCATATTTATCTCATTAATCATATAGTATCACTATCATAAATCATGAACTAAGTGTACTGATCTAAAGTCTAGTACATTTCGATACCATCAACATATATCCGCGTGTGTATGAAACACATCGCCCAACGATCCACTCATATATCATGTCGTATATCATAACACGACCCAATTTACATCACCGATCTCGCGGCATCATGCCTAATCACATCGACTCTTCTCCAAGTATCACATACTATCCTCATCATCCGTGTATACGTATATGTATATGTGTGTGTGTGTATGTATGTATATATATATATATATATATATATATATCAACACACCAACACACACACATATATATATACATATATCATATACACCAAAATCATATCCCGTGTGTACGTGTGTGTACCTTACTCTAGGGTTTCGTGACTAAAAACTAAACCTGAGCATTAACTTCCAAATACGCCAACACTAACCCAAAGTTACCTAATGCATTTCTTGCTAAGAATACACATCTCATGATAACACATAAGTATATAGATATAACACATTCGTATACTACACTACGAAACTGCAGGGCTGCTATATGCCATCCACCCGACTTTCCCCGTAGATATATATCTACTCACCTTGATCCTTACTTGCCGAAGTCGATGTCGCCTTGCTCTTCCTTGTCGTACGACGTCCACATGGGTACCTACACATATCACACATAGTATCGTAAACCGAAATCGCGGATGAAAACCAAAACGGCACACGAAACACATATAGGTTAGAACCTATGGTCTACACATGCAAGAATAACCAAACAACCCTTGAGACTGACGTGCAAACGTCACACCGCCGAGTCAAAACCTAAATACTAAAATCCAAGTCATAAATAGTCGCAAAACCAAAGCAGCAACATAAGAAAACACTTCCAGATTTCGTTTCAGATGAAATTAGCCAATTCTGCATATGGGATAGGTCTAATTTGCCTAAAATGGAGCCATGGAACAAGCACGAGGCGATTCCACCGTACCAAGGCCGCAATTTGCGGCCAAAACATGATAATTTGCGGCCACGGTGAAGAGTTAGGGTCTTGGGTATAGCTTCTAGGTTGCCTGCACACCTCTCAGTAATCGCTAAATATTTTTCAGCTGCCTCGGGTCATAGCAGATCTCTAAATATCATCACAATTCCAACAAACTTCTGATATCGGGGTTTCTAAGTTCAAGTCTTGGGTTTAAATCTCTGGTTTTAGTTCACAATACTAACAGTACAGGGGTTGTAGTCACCAATAATCTCAATTTACACTTCACAACTCATAAAATCCCCTAACCTCTTCTTGGAATTTTCAAAACTCACTAAACCTTACTTAATCACTTCTAAAATAAAATAGAAGTTAAAGCAAATGAATTACTACACTAATGGTGAAGGAAATACCTCATTTAGCAACTCAAGAATTTTCTTGAGTTGCTCCAAGTGCTCAAAATCCAAACTTTCGTGATCTCCCATGCTTGTAGTGAGCTTGTGCACATTTTTTATGAAGGAAATGAAATGTTTTGATGTGGGATTGAGGGTGTTGTGAGGATGTAGAGGAGGTGGAGAAGAGGGCAGCCATGGTAAGGGAGAAGGGAAGAAGAAATGTTGAAGATGAAGAAGTGAACACAAATGAGCCCAAAGTCAAAGACCCCTCACCCCCCCTCTCTCTCTCTCTCTCCTCCCTAAGCCCATACCTCATGCCATGCCTCCCATTCTTTATTTTTTTTCTTTTCTTTTTATTTATCTTTTCTCTTTCTTTTAATCTCATTTTAAAACAAAGCCATTCTTGAAAAAGAAATAAGTCATGGTAGAAAAATGTAACAAGTGTGTAACACGACATGGTGCATGTCACATGCACAAAACAAAATCAATGCCTGATTAAGTACTAATCGGGTTTAGTAATACTAACGTATATACAATTAATTGAATACTAAATTGTAAAATCCCCAATCTTCATACATTCTTTTAAAAATCGATATTTAATATAATTTTCCAAATATTTCCCAATTTATCGGTATATAATTATACCATATCATTTAAAACTAGTCTCCATACTTTAAAATATCTCTAATATTTATTATTCCATTATATAAATTCCCAAAAATAATATTTTATTTTTCTGAGATGTTACACCGTGGATTGTATACGGAGACTAATTTATGTTGTCGCCCGTAGGGTGTGGATTAGTCCAAATCCGTATATTCTTATATTTGGATTTAGTTTGATTTAAGGATCGTTAATCTAGTTTGAGATTAAGATCAACTTAAAAGGGGGTGAGCATTTAGGGCTCGATTATCACCATTTTGGAGGTGAATGTTAGTTTAAGGATGTCCCGGTCCATTATTAGTTTAGGGACATTACGGTCCATTGTCACCATTTTGGAGGCGAGGTTTAGTTTTAGGACATTTCGGTCTTTTGTTATTTTAAGGACATTACGGTCCATTGTCACTATTTTGGAGGCGAGATTTACTTTGAGGACATTTCGTTATGTTGTTATTTTAAGGACATTTCTGTCCTTGTCGCCATTTTGGAGGCAAAGTTTAGTTTGAGGACATTTCGGTCTGTTGTTAGTTTAAATACATTACGGTCCATTGTTCATCTTACGTGCACGTATATTTGTTACGTGACAAGATGAACGGTGTTGATATGGGATACACCCAATTTGGGGTGCGATCCGATTTGAGATGTGCACGTTATTTTGGAAGTGCACCAAAGAACTGTTGGTTGTCGGGACCCACCACCTCCCTGAAGACGTTGAGGAATTACAATAACATATATCAGAGGTGTGGAGAGATGTACCCTTGAACCAATCCCCGTATTTGAGGGGAAAAGGGATTAGTGGTAAACCCAGAAATCATTAGTCATATTTCGAGACTAAGATTTCCTCAGGAGAATGCGGGACGAATATCGTTTTGGATATCATCTGTTGGGAGATCATCAGTTATGTTTGAGACTGAGATTATTTTAGGCAAACATGAGCACAGGGGGCTCAGTTGATTGGAGATCAAAGAGATTTTGACCTCAGGAAACTTAGCTAATTTGGACTGAAGTCAATTTCTCATAGTGCTAAGCACTGGTGTATATTCAGCACTCACATGTTCCCACATGAGGCTCTAAATCAGTGTTAAACGCTGAACTTTAGAGGCGCTCACGTATGAGCACGTGAAGCGCCCCAAAGTGGGAGCTGTTCCCTTGATTTTATTCCCCCTTTTATATAGAAGTGCTAAGCACTTGGTTCTTGCGGTGCTCATGTGTGAACACGTGAGGCGCCCTCAAAATGGGCACTGCCCTTTGGGTTTAGAGGATCTTAGGTCTCTTATTTTGTAAGAATAAAATTATTTTTATAGGGTTAAACCCTAGTTTTATCAAAGGAATTAAATTCCTATATGCTTTTGTAAGAATTAAATTCTTTGAACTCGGTTCTTTCCCCTAGATTTTGAATCTGCATAACAGAATCTCCCAGATGAGAATTAAATTCTTAACTTGTGGGGAGGTCTGCTTCTGCAGATCTCAACCAGAGGAAAAACTAAGTTCTTCTAAGAAGGGTTAAACCCTTAGAGAGGCAAAGAAATGATCTTTTTGTTTTCCTTTACCTAGCGTCTTCTTACGAACATAAAGTTTTCCCCGAGAATTGAATTCTCTCATTTTTTTAGTCTCTGTCTCTGTCTCGTCTCCTCCTTTTTTTCCTCCCGTTTCCTTTTTTTTTTTGCTCCTATTTATAGGAGAGGGGAAAAGATCAATTTCGTTGAGCAAATCTTTGATTGAGAGATTAAAAAAATGATCTTGAGATCAATCGGTGAATTTTATTCAACAATGGGTTTTAATCCGAAAGCTCTCTGTTCATTTGAGAGGTTTTCTTGTTTGTTTAACAAGATTAGGAAATATTTTTCCTAAGATAGAATTTTATTCTATCAGGTGGTCGATTAGTGGTTTTATAATTACCGTTGGATCATTAATCCAAGGGTCCTCTGTTTAACAGAGAAGATCTTTCTATTTTTAAGAATGATCAAGGAAATATTCCCACGTGGGATTTAATTCTATCGGATAGTTCATCCAATATTCTCTGTTAGAGAAGGATCTCCCAAATAGAATTTAATTCTATTGCATAGGATTTAATTCTATTAGTTGCGAGAAGTTTTAGAAGGACTCACGTGTGGCACATGATCCCTAATGAGGGTTCTGTTTGTTTGCTTTTAGCGCTCATATGCTTTTGCATATGAGTGCTCACGTGTTAACACATAAGGCGCTTTTAGCCCCCTAGTTGTTTAAATGCAGCGCCTATATGCTTTGCACATAGGCGCTCACGTGTTAACACGTGAGGCTTCGTTTAGCCTATTAGTTGCTTAAATGCAGCGCCTATATGCTTTGCATATAGGTGCTCACGTGTTGACACGTGAGGCCTACATAACGGGAAGTTTTCCCTCATATACATTTTTATAAGGGAACGGGCCTGTTACACTTGTTGTTTATAATCTACCTCCATGGATGAGTATGAAGTATTTCTACACACAGATGTCTTTATTGATCCTTGGAAGTACATCTCTTTTAAATAACATCGATGTATACTTAAGACCGTTGATTAAGGAACTGAAGGAGTTATGGGAAGCATGTATGCAGGTATACGATTCCCATAAGTAGGAGACATTTACACTTCGTGAGGCGTTTTTGTAGACAATCAACGATTTTCTAGCCTACGCTATGTTATCTGGATGGATCACTAAGGGTTACAAAGCTTACCCGGTATGTCTAGAGGAAACCATTTGTGATCCTAAAGTGGCTCATGCAAGATCAAGTGCTACACGGGTCACTGTCGATGGTTGGATATAAATCACACATATCGTCGTAATTGTCGCAAGTTCAATGGTAAACAAGAGCATATGCAAGCCCCTCCTGAACTGACGGGTTTGAAGTTGTGGGAGGCCACACAAGGTTTCAATAATGTTGTTTTCAGGAGAACGACGGAATATACAATTCCACAGGTTGCTGGCAATCACTGGAGGAAAAATCCCATTTTCAACGAGCTAGTATATTGGCACAATCTCAATCTATATCATAACTTAGACTTTATGCACATCAAGAAGAACGTATGCGGCCTACTCCTTAACACCTTATTGAATATAAAATCCAAATTTAAGGATACACTTGCGGTTCGACAGTGGTACTTACAGGAAAGGTTACGTCCTGAATTGCACCCTCGAGAAACGGGGAATGGTAGATGGTCAATTCGTGCAGCGAAACATATGATGTCCGCTAGCGAGAAGGGTGCTTTTCTAAGAGTTTTCGAGCAAGTAAGGGTTCCTGACAGTTATTCTTCAAATCTCTTTAAGTGTATGGACATGAAACATAAAAAGCTCTCTCATCTTAAAAATCACGACTGTCACGTGATCATGCAACAATTACTCCCCGTTGCAATTAGGGCATTAAAGGATGGGGATTTTGTCTTGGTTGTGACGGATCTTTGTCATTGCTTCCGAGATTTAATGTAACGATTTGGAAAAATTTTAAATAATTATTTAATTTTTAAATGTTATTTTAAATTTTAAATTTATAATAAAAGAATTTTATAAACGAGTATGGTATTTAAGAATTATTATAATTAATTTAGATGGATTTTAGTTTGTAAAGAAAATTTTATAGTGAAAAGTTTTAATTGCAAAAAGGGTTATTGGATTGTATGAGGGTTTAAGTGCATTTAGTGAGTAAATAGATGTTAAGGGTAAACTAAACCTTACACATAACACACCTTGAGCCAACACCTCATTCTTACACACATGCACCTCACCATTTCATTGTGACATCTCCTCCTTTCCTTTCAAGACAACACCTTTCATTTTGTTTCAGTTTATCAAACTAAAACTAAGTTTTCCGAACACTTTAACACCAAAATAGTATACCTCTCCACCCTCACACTAAGAAAAGTTAGAGTTTTCATGGAGGATGGTTCAAATCACTCAAGCTAAACCTCCTCAACTCCTTGTCACACATCTTGATGCTTAGAGTTCTATGGAATTTTTCAAATTAGGTAAAAAAAAAAAACCAACTTTTCATGTTTTCGTAAGAGTTCACGTACCAAAGAGTGTATATGATATAGGAAAAATGTGGTTTAGTTTATAGTTTTAGCCTCAGTCTGCTATATATATATATTAGTCACAAAATAAATCTAATAGTACAGTAGGATGGTGTTAGAACCTAGATTGCACCCTTAAAACCCGGACCCAATTCTTTACAGTTCGACCGCCGGAAATCCCAATTTTCCCGCTACCGCCGGTTTGTAGGTAGAGTTGGGTGTTGAATTTGTGTGGGTATCTCTCTGTATGTTATCTAAGGACTTTGGTATACTTTAATTTTTCCAAGATAGTCTGTATAAAAATCTGGAAGTTAATTGCTATACTTTTTGTGATATTTTAATGTATGATACGGATATTTCGTATCACGTTTTAGTGTTTTCTCAAAATACGACGATTCGGGGTAGCTTAGTTAGTTTTAGGTATGTATAGCACACGATAATCAAACGTATTACGTTACGTAAGTTAGTTCACTTAGAATTTACGTATTCGTCATATCAGAAATTATCCACTTATATACGAAAGTTTTATTTCGATGTTAGAATTGACCGCGGGGACTTTGGAAGTAACGAGAAAAGGAAAAGGAGTAATAGAACCTGAGTAGATCGCGACTTGTTCCGGTGAGTAGACTAAATATCTACCAGAAACATTGTATGGATGGCGTATAGCGCCCGGAACCAAAAACTTGTTATAATTTTTTTCCATTCATATTGTTTGCATAATTAGACCTGAAATTGCATTGTATACATTCATACATATTAAACATTATTACTTAATACTTGTTTGGACATTTGCACTATTACCGATGAGTTTATGTTGCACTTACACATACTTACATGCTACACCATACCCCGTCGGTAATTAACATGCCACGTACACATTTAGAACTTGCCATGTCATATATATCCTATTGTACACTGCTAGTATTCTTAATGACGGTTGTCACTCATCATTTACTATTGTTTGATATATATTGTATCTCCTTATCATTATTATTACTTTTATTCATGAAATGCTGCTTTATGATATTTCTGTTGTTTTGAGTTTTAATTCACCGCGTGATATAGTCGATAAGATATAAATGGTTATATCTTTACGGTTTCTTGTGATATATATGATACGTCCACCATGAGTTGATATTTTATGATTTGGTTTTATTCCAAACAGAGTGCGGGAGCTATACGGTTGCGGATTTTTACGTTATCCGGACTGAGTGGGAGAGTATACAGTCGGATACATGGTGGACCCGATTGAGACCGAGAGACAGGAAAGCTGCATTTGAGGCGGGGAGCCTAATGAGGACACTCGATAGCAGAGATAGTTTAAGAAACATGGCGGATATCTAGAGGATACCGACCGATATTGTTGGTTGTCAGGATCGTTCGGTGAACGATGCCTGCTAGAACTGAAGAATTGTGTCGATATTTGACACTGGATTTGAGAATAGTTTATGAATACGACTAAGATTTTGGAATACTTGATGAGATTTTCGTTTTCTTCTATATAGGCAATATAGTGACATATTCATGTTTCACATGCTATCACATATCATGACTACCTGATGTATAGGTTTAGTCGCTATTTCGTTTATGCATACAATTTCAACTGTTTGATATTAGTTTATTCGCTGAGTTGACAACTCATCCCCGTTGAGCCTTAGTTCCTTGCAGGAGAGATCACATGGACGCATAGTACCGTTGCGGACCCATATCTCAGATTTCGTCGCTTATTTTGTTAGCTGGGTTAATGTTTAGTAACCGCCTCTTTTGTGTATTTTGTATTTTGTATCTAGTATCACTCCATCAGACCGTGTATATTATTTGACTTAAAACGAGAGGAACTTATGTATATTTTGGGTCGATTTTAATAGAATCGACTAGTTTTGTTCGATTGTGCTTTCTTTTACTTAGTATACATGTGATTCTTCACTTTTGAGCGTCGTATATTCTTTGCATGGGTTGTTTCCGCCGTTTGTCGTTGATTTTTCTCCCAAATAGAGGATGTCGTTATAATAATTATTATGTACTTGTTTTTATCAAAATTTACAAAGGAGGTGCTGTCAAAATTTCCAATACGAAACCAATTGTTTTAACTTCATTTCAAAAACCACTCGGCATATGCTTTAAACTAAGCAATCTTTGAAATTTAATGGGCTCATTTTCATTAATTTTAAAACTGTACCTCCTTATTTCAGCAAACAGGGTTTAGATCTTGATTTCTGGCTTACTTGGACTGTGTCGGTATCTTTAGACGTCACACAATTTAAGTGTCGGTCACGTGCCAAATTCGGATCGTGATATTTAAGCTCTAAGGAATATAGGGCAGATGATTTTAGAAATCTAGAGAACAAAATACCTATCATTCTTAGTAGATTGGAGATATTGTTTCCGCCTACGCTTTTCACAATCATATTGTATCTCACAGTTCATCTTGCAAAAGAGGGGTATTTAGGTGGATCCGTTAATTATGGGTGGATGTATCCATTCGAGAGGTAAGTAATGATTAAGAGTTTAATATTTGAATTTAACTGTCAAATAATGTTTATCAAAATTCATCAATTGAAATTACCGAATTAAAATCCATATGCTTATGTTTAGGATAAAACGATATATATGAAATAAAGCTAGACTCGAAGGGTCGATTGTCGAAGAGTTTCTCGCTAAAGAATGCATGACATTTTATTCTATATACCTTGAGATAACCGAGACTGTATTCAACAGGCCGGGACGTAATGAGGACGTCGTGGTTCATGAGGGACAAAGAACAATATCAGTCTTCCGTGGAGGTGGGAACATAATAGGTGCCGTGAAACATGTCGCACTTCATAGTGTGGAGATTGACACAATACATAGATATGTATTATTTAACTCTGGCGAGATCGACCTATTTCAAGAGTATGTATATTTACTATTTTTTTTTCAACTTTTAAATATGAAATTATCTAACTGCATTATTTGTTTCATACTTGATTTATGGAAAGCTCAATACATACCACTGAAGAGTCGCCTGTTATCGAGGCATATCAATGATGTTTTAAATCGAGAATTTATGACATGGTTTAACCATTTTGTAAGTTTATCACTAAAATATAATTCATTTCTCATTCGTTAAACTAAATACGATTTTTTCCAATACTTATCATGCCTTATTAGGTTCATACAGCCGTAGATGCCAACATAACAGAAGATTTAAAAATAATTGCATCTGAACCAGATCCATCAGTTGAGCGTCTTACTCGTTATATCGTTAATGGATATATATTTCATACACAAGGTAGAGATGCACGTAGAAAGTTCCAAAACTGTGGTGTTTTTTTGACATCAACCACAAGAGATTACACATCATCTAGAAATATCAATCCAACCACAGGACAACTTGACTGCTACGGTGTGTTGCAAGATATAGTACAGGTACGTTATCGTGCATATAGAGTTGTCCTATTCAAGTGTCTCTGGTATAATACCAAGACAGATGGACGGGTATATAAAGTAGAAAACGGGCTACTCCTACTAAATTCTTCATGACTCGTGCTCACGAATAAGCCTTACATATTAGTGAGTTAAGAACGTCAGTGTTTTTAGGTGGAGGACCCTAGGGATGCTATCTGGAATGTTGCTATCAGAACAAATCCGCGAGACTATTTTAACATGGGAAATTCTGATGATGAAAATCTTGAAATTAGCTATCCAAACACACCAGTCACACCATTACAAGACCTGACCTTGGATATCGACGACATTAGCTTTTTAAGGGCTGACATCGATCCGGAGATTGTTGTAGAAGACGGATCATCAAAATCAACTGCCTGTAGACGAAAATGAACAACGCGTGTAGTAGACCAATTCATCAATGACTCTGAACAAAAATCAGCGACTGAGAGTAGCGCTACCGAAGATGATGATTAACATTAAATTTTAATTTACTTTTTGCAATATTCATAATCATGTATACAATTTAAAAGTTTAGTTTATCGCATTTTTCTTTTATCTACAGCTATATAATTTGCTTAACTATTTAATTTTCTTAACTGTTCATTTCATCTACAGCTATATAATTTGCTTAACTGCTCATTTCATCTACAGCTATATAATTTTGCTTACATATTTCTTGAAATTGTTACTATATTTTTCTGTTGCATTAGTTCATTTTTCAGGATATGGCCTTCAGTTCTTGTGGGACTCGTGAACGGACTGAGGGGGACCCGGGAGCCAGTTGCTCTAGTTCTACGGGTCGTGGCTGAGGATGTACTGAAGGAGACCCCGGAGCCAGTTCCTCTGATTCCGCGGGTCGTGGCTGTTGTAGAAATGGTCCCACACAGGCGCAGGATGTATGGGCTCATTCTCGAGATGGCCTGAACATCGATGTGCACTTTTCAGCGAACAAAGATTTCGTTGAACACGGGGCGAAAGAACTGAAGAAATTTTTTGCCTCGATCTGCAATAATAAGAAGCGCATTCTGCATTTAATAAAGGATGGAGCCAATTATGTTGCAGTGGACTGGACGTCGAGGGCTTTAGAAGACAAGAAGTATGTGGCTTTAGATGAGATCTCGGTAAGCTTATATAATTAATCATTCATACGTTTATTACTTTCGCATATATATATTTGACCCCAATTCTTTGTAGCCGCACTTTTCAATAGTATAGTGGATAAGCAGCTCCTCCGTTGCTATACGTGGTCCAAGGCCGATTATTCATATACTTGTCGGGGAGTTGGCGTGATTAGAAACACTCCGTATGCAAAAAATGGAGGAATGCCCCCATCGATGAAGAGAAATGGGCGGTCAAGCCCCCGTATTGGACTGACGGGTATTGGGCCGCTATGATTGATCATTTCCGGTCGTCCGAGATTTTGGTTTGTATATGACCGAAAACTTTAATAGTGTTAGATATTAATTCAATATTAGCATGAAACCGAACAACATATCTAAATGACAGGCGAGGAGCTTGCAGGGATCAGCGGCGCAGAGGCACAACCGTGATCGATAGTTGGACGGAGGGATGAACTCCTCCCAGTATGTAGTTGTTCATGTCAGAACACTATGTTTTCTTAATTTGTCAGTTTTAATTTCTAAACTTGATATAAATTAAATTTATTGATCTAAATGGAAGGCAAAGAAGACGGGAGAAATGCCCAGTTACGTTGAGCTTTTTCATATGGGGTTTACGCGTGACTCCAGCTACCCCAGCTCATAAGAGGCAGTTGAGTATTATGTAAATATGCTCCTACATGATTTTATTATACAATTTTAATTGTAATTGTGGTCAATCTAGCCTTTCGTTGTTAGAAAACTGCAAATCTAAGAGACCGAAACTGAAACGAATATATAACCATAAATTTAACTCATTAATATATAAGAGACCGAAACCGAAACGAATTCTTGAACCTTGGTTCATATTGGAATTTCCCGCAGCAACGGATGAGTGGCGAGATTGAGCAGTGGAGAGTTGCATTTGTTGCGGCACATCATCAACAGCCTACAGACGTAGAGATTCATATGATCAATGAGAAGGACTTTCAGCTGCATAAGCCGGACAAATACGGGAGAGTTCATATGTGTGGCCAAAGCATCACGCCTACCGTATATCACGCCCATCCCGGTCCGAGTTTGCATCCTCCTCATGCGCGCCCGGGGATATTCATTCAGGAGCCCGCGACACCCGCGCCTGCTGCAGCCCCATCTCTCTCTCCGTCTACCCAGATATATCACCTGGAAGGCTCTCCACATACCCCCGCCGGTGATCAAGCACCCGTCTTCTTGACTCCTGCATTTGTATCCACGTCGGATTCGAGTTCATCCAGGCGTATGAGCCGAGTAGAAGCCCTAGACGATATGCAGGCGAGGAGAACGATGGTGCGGAGGCTGATACAATTAAGCAAGGAGATACCATATGTAAGTTTAATTGATAATCTTCATTTTCATCGCAACTTTCATATAGTTATTGTGTATATCCGTTTCTAATACTTGTATATTTATAACACTATAAGAATTGCTCGATTTCAGCGACTATCCAGATGCCTTCCCTCCCCCCTCCCCCCGGATGGCGGCAGCGCTACCGAGTGAGTTCTTGAAGACGCAGGATCGAGTATGGTATGAGTCTTGCCTAGAGAAAGAAAACGATAAATACGTTTATTGAAAATAGAGATGTTTCTGATCTCCATATTCAGTAAACATATTTATCACTTTCTCTTTCTCTCTCAGCAAGACTCATACTTTCTTGATCTCGCGTCTTCTCGTCACTTTTTGCAGCCTCAGAATTGGTTTCTTTTTGTTTAGAAGTTATAATTGAACTAACGGTCTATATATATTTGAATTGTAATTGAATGAATTTTAGTGTTTCCTATATTTGATTATATAATTTGTCATGGATTGAAAACGAATTGGTGAAATGGAAATAGATTTGGATTTGGATTTAAAACTGCTTTGTACAGCATGGAATATATTTTTTTGTATCAAATTTTTTTCGACGAAGCAATTGCAGGTCAGACATTTTTTTCTCTGTTGCTAAGTTATTTCGTCTGGCCATACCCGACGAAATAAATAAAGAGCCGACAAAATAAGATATCAAAACCGGAAAGAAAATGAGTTAACTTCCAAGGTTTTTTTTAACTTTTTCCGTCGGCATCAAGCCGACGGAAAAAACCCTGCCGACGAAGTAAGTTCAAGTCCCGACATAATGAACCTTATTACGTCGCTCTTTTATATGTCGGGTATTGTCCGACGGAATAACGTTATTCCGTCGGACACCAATTTAATTCGTCGGGCTTATATCGACGGAATAAATACAATTTTCGTGTGGTGATAAAGTTTCTTTTCTTTCCTATTTTTTATACTTCCTTATTTTTCTCATTTTGTATCTTTTTTTTTTATGTTATCTTAAAATAAACACATGAAACACAGGGGGGAGATTTATCCACCTATTTTAGTCAGGAAAAAAAAAGAAGAAAAGAAAAGGAATAAAAAAAAATGTGTGCCTTGTTTATATATTCTTCATATACATCCCAAGATGAAAAAAGACCAGCAATGACACGGCTGGCCCAGTGGACTCACCTAGGCCGCACAGCGGAGTTAACCTCCTACCCCTAGCAATTATTATTTTGTTCTTGAACAGGTCCCCGCCCCAAATTTGATTTCTTTTGGGAGGTGGGTGGGGGTGGGTGGGTCCCACACGAGCCAGCTGTCCTGTGAGCATTATTTAAACATGCAACGTGCACAGTTCAAGTCTTTGATCGCATACACATGCAAGAGATGCAATATCTAAAAATAACTGCATGTTAATTCATGTTTTTAACAGCATATGGGTTGCTTCATTCGTAACATGATATCTGATAGCACTGCAATTCCCTGAGTGACACATAGCATTGTGAAAATGACTCCGAATCCAATAAATTATCTCTCAACTCTCATCAAACTTTGTACAGTTTCTTTTCTTATCATTACACAAATCTTATCGATATCACCATCTAAACCTTTTCTTTATTCAAATGAGATCAGGTTAGAAGCAAACCTTCAATAACAGTTTGACTTGACAAACTTGATGTCGAACCTCTCCAAAAAGGAGCCAAATTTTTGGTTAAAAAAACTATGACAAGAAAAGGGCATGCTACAGTGATAGATCATCGGTTAACATAAGCTAAGAATCTCAATGAAAGAGATATAATTGTGTTTAACTTAGCACAAAAGTATAGCCAATAGCAAAATGGGACATATTAACATATAATATCATTGGAGAGGACTCTAAGGGAGGTTGGCGTTCTCTACACCAATTTCCGAACATTAGATGATCAGCCACATTGCCGGTAGCGAGCAAAAAGGATGTCACGATTGCGGCAATTTCGTTGTGGACTTGTTTGGAAGACTAGAAATGATGTGACTTTTGGATGCAGGAGAAACTAGAAGTATTTAGCTAGAACTGCTCTATTTAACAATTATGTATTAACAACATATTCCTATAATAATATATTGATGCAAGGGTTTGTTTAAAAAAAACATATAAGCATTAATTATAAAGATCTCATGATGAAAAACATATAAGCATTAATTAAAAAACATCCATCTCAATTCAGGGTGTCTATCGGCCCGGACCCCGCTGGGCTAGGCGGTGTTTGGGCCGGACCCTGCTGGACGGGGTTGACTGGGCTTCGGGCCGGGCTCGGGCCATCGGGCTGGCCAAAACGGGCCGGCCAGTTTTAAAAAAATTGAAGTAAATTTTTTTATTTATGAAAAAAATTTGGAAATTTTTTAAACCCGAACTTCGTGTAGGTCCCGGAGCAGACCTAGATATTTTATTAATTAAAAAATATTTGAAGTAGGGGATATAAGTTGGCAAAACTTACCCCTCATACAATTATCAAAAAAATTAAAAATACAATTCAATAAAAAAAAACTAACTGATTAGCTTCTATCGGTTTTTACTCTTCATCGGTGTCGGAATCTTCAATACTCTTAACGTGTTGTTGTCTAGCTTCTGTATCGAACCAATATTTTTGGCACACTGCGATCTTCAATACGTCATCTGACAGCCTTACTCTCTTATTGCTCAGAGCTCTGTTATCTGCACTAAAAACAGACTCCGAAGCGATTGTAGACACCGGAATTGTTAGTAAATCACGAGCCATGGCAGAAAACACAGGATACATATGTGTCCATGTGTTTTCCACCAATCCAAAATATCAAGATTATCTATTTGATCCGCGGTAAAAAAATTACTGAAATCAGTTTGCAAATACATTGTAAGCTCATTATAAGTAGAAGAAGCAAAAACAGTGGTTCTCTATTTTCTCTGCTACAAAAACTAAAATATTCCTTTTTTGGAAGTTTGCTGTGAAAAGAAAAATAAAGAAGTTCTGTTTTGACCGTACTGTGCATCATATATGGCATACAATTCATGCAAATAAAAATCTAAAACTGTAATATTTTGGAAAATTATAAATAATAATTTATAATTTAAATAGGGATATAATGAGTTTACAAAAATGATATCACATATGAATTTTGATATCGGATTGATATCCGCAAAAATGTAATTATTTTGGGAAAAATTAAGAAAATGTATGATATCATAAAAATGATATTTAAATTGTTTTAATATGACATGAGATTTTATTATAAGATTGTGGTATTTAAGTATTATAATAAGTGTTGTATTTCTTTTAAAAACATGAAGATATTTATTTAAAAAAGATCTTTTAATTTGTTTTGAGGGTATGGTATATGATTAAGCTAGATTAAACCCTCACAACCAACACATCCTCGCACACACTCTCCTCACTCCACCTCACCCTTCTTTATTGACACATTTTACTTGCTCTACACAAACCCTTTACACTTCCTACTTGTTCTACACCCTCTCCTATACTTTACCAACAAATGTTTATGATCATTCACTCACTCTCAAACTGAAACAATGAGATCCTTCAAGCTCCAACACCAAAATTCTCAAGTAACATCAAACCAAAAAAGAAAAGTTATGTTTTATTCATCAAAATTGTGCATATCATCAAGTTAGAACCACTACAATCTCTAGGAGCCTTAAACATGTACTTCTTGAGTTGGATATCCCTTGTGCACATTCTCTATAGATAAATCTCACCTCCTTTGCAAATATTGTTTTGTTAAAAAATAGTTTTTAGTGTGCAAATATCAGAAACTAGAATTTTTGTGATATTTGTGATGATCAATTTGAATATGGAACAACTAAATTAATCCACTAGAAAAACTAACAATATTAGGATATGGTGAGTCCAATAGGAGGCAACCCTGAAACCCGAGCCCCTAACTCCTCAATAAAACCGGCCGTTTTCCTAAAATTCCCGCTACCGGCGGTTTTCCTATTGAGTTGGGTGTTGATTTTTCTTGTGTAGTTTCAATTGATATTAATTAAGGTTATTGTATTATTTGTTTTGTCCCACATTTCATATAGAGAAATCTGGAAGTGTTTTAATATTGTTTTAAAAATGTTTCCGATATTTATGATACGGTTTTTCGTATTTCTATAACTCGACTGAATTGTTGACGTTTGTACATTGATGTCGGGGATATTTGGTCATATTTGGAGTAAGTAAGGAATAAGTTCTAACCTATGTGCACTTAGCTCGTTGAATTGCTTTTTTATATGATTTTTACGCCGATATGTTATAACTTCGATTGTAAGTACGATCGCGGAGATTTCCGAGACGGCAAGGACGGACAAAGCAATCATGGATTTTGACTAGCATGACAAATTGGTGAGTAGATTTATATCTACAGGGGAAGTCGGGTGGATGGAGTATAGCACCCCCACAACCACTTATATAGAATAGTTATGATATAATTAGTGTAAGGTGATATGTTAGCTAACTTAACTTGTATTATATTAGTGTATGGTAAGCACCTAGTAGATTGCATATGGGTATGCTTATACCTTGATATATGGTATTGGGGGATATATATACATGACGATAGATCCGTACGATATGGATATGACTGTGATGGACATTATACGAAGAATCATACCGTACTTTGGATGATGAGGATAATGTGCCGAATACGGCTGAGTTTCATTTGGACTCGTGGAGTCATGCGTTATCCCGACTTAGGACATTACGATTGATTGAGCTATATTCTTTTAAAAACCAACGATTCGTTTTCAAATTTTATATGATAAATGATAAGGATGCGATACCATTTCCAAAACGAATATCTATTTAAAAATATTGCAGCTTCCTTATTTCAAAATAACGTTTCCTTCCATTTTCAATGATAATGGTATAGCTCATAGCAGTAAGTTATGTTTAATAATTAAGTGATATGCTTAGATTACCTTTATATGCTCGCGATACGCTTACTGATTATATACATTAATTGCGTTATTCTTTTACACGAACACACTGATAGAACACTGCACAACTACCAATGAGTACTATGTTGCACGAGCACAGAAGCAAATGTTACACTACACCTCATTTGTACTGCCATGACACTGTAGGACCGCTATACCACCCGATATCTATATAAATGCCGATACGATGTGCTATGAATTCCCTATATCTGGAGAATTAGGTTGTATTTATATACTATGGATAGGGATAGAATTACATTCTGCTATAAAACACTTATAGAACACTAGCACAAATACTAATGATTGTCATGCTACACAAGCACAGACGCGTATGTTACACTACACATCGTTAGTATTGCCATGACACAGTAGAACTGTTGCGTTTGTTTGCATAATTTACTATAATTACGTACGGTGCCTTTATTACCTATTGATTTATTTCGAATACCATTACTATGGGTATTCGTATTTGATTGTTATGAGTTTTTATGATGTTTTTACCTTCGATAATATATATCAGTGGTATGGGACACTGCTATATATATATATATATATCATCAGAATGATATATGCAATTATTATGCTTCTTTACTTGATATTTTCTGGATACAATGAGTTGACGTCCACCATGAGCTTGATATTTTCTGATCTGATTTTATTCCGAACCGAGTGGGAGAGCTATACGATTACGAACATGTTATATATCCGGACTGAGTGGGGAAGTATACAGTCGGATACATGATGAAACCGATCAAGACCGAGGGGCAGAAAAGCCGAAATTGAGACAAGGAGCCTAGCAAGGACAGTCGATACCGAAGATAGATGTGAGCACAGCGGATATCCAGAAATACTGACCAGGGCTAGGGATATTGAGAGGCGACCGATCTGATGAGACAGTGTCGACGATATCTGGACTTGCGTGTCGGTGATGGACACGAGAGATTTGATGATTTTTGCGTGTCGGTGATGGACACGAGAGATATGACGACTTTAGGGTATCAATACTGGACACTCATGTATTGATGTTCTGCGATTATTCGAAATACACCGTTATAGTTTATGTGATATAATAGCCGATCATGACTGATCCGGGAGATAGTTCTTGAATACTATTTTTACCTATTGATGCATATAAAAGGGTTTCTAAACGAGCTATAGTCTCATTATTTTGACGTGTCTAGAATGACACAAGGATCTTTTAAACTGTAAAGCTCCTAAAACTCTTTACTAAATAGCGAGACGTATATCTTAAATAAAATACATATAATACTTCATACTATTACGTTTGCTTCTTATGCTATGACATACGTATTTCGCGGCTATTTTAAAAAGGGTTTTACATACATATTCGGCTACCTTATAAGCTTATACCTGGATACATATTATATACATATGAGATGATATATTTTTGGGTTTGCGCGATCGATAGTGATGCTTTTATAGTACTCATGCATTATTCATATAGTAGTACATGATAAGATAGTACTATACTTTATGATCTAGGTTTATCGTTATGCATTTCGACTTCTAGCTTATGATATACTTTTATTCACTGAGTTGGAAACTCACCCCCGTTGTGTCCCAATTTCTTGCAGGATATACTGTTCGGATAATTAGCGGCTTGCGGCACACTCTTTTCTTCGTTGATTGCTTTGGTAAGTGGGTTACTGTTGTATCATACCCATACTTGTATATGTATATATATTCTTTTGTATCTAGTAAAAATTCCATCAACCCAGAACTTGTATATTTATGGACTTAGAAGTGAGACTTAGAGTTTATGTGTTTATGGGCGTCACACTCGTTGAAGTCGACTTTTTTTACTTGTTGGTTTTGTTTCGCTTTTCTTTTTCTTCACCATTGGGCGTCGTATATTATCTGCGTGGTTGCTCCGCTATTTGGGCATAGAAGCTAGCTCCCGTTGGGATGCTTTATGTATTATGCTTGTATCAAGTTTTATTCAAAATTTATAAAAGAGGTGCTGCTGATTTTTAAAACATCATAGATGCTTTTCAAACACACTTATTTAGAGTTTAATGACTATTTTTTAAACTGATTCCATCTAATGACTATTTTTTAAACTTCAAATTCAATATTTTTCGTAAAAAGGTTTAGATTTCGGGTTTTTGGCTTACTTGGATCGTGTCGACATCTTTAGACGTCACGTGATTTATGTGCCAGTCATGTGCCACTTTTGGTTCATGACAATTTGGTATCAGAGCGTTTGGTTTAACCTTTGTTCGAGTTTAGGTTTGACTATGTGGAGTCTAGGCATACACTTTTGTTATCTAGGCTTGACCTTACGGAACTTAGACTTGATTTTAGGGGTCTTATACCCAAACTTTCGTTACGTAGGTTGACTTTAATTGATGGAGTAGGTACTAAGTAGAGTGACGTACCGTACGTATGTTCTACGGCATATTTACGATACGATACTTCGTCTAAATTACCTTAGGATATATATCTTGAGTTATTTTCTTCTATTCGTTCAGTTGATTTATCATCATCGATACATGTTGATTGTTCCGGTCATCATGCCTATGCAATCCGAGAAGGCTGCGGTTAGAGACATGGTCAGGGAAAACTTGTTTGGAATGAAGACTGGCTAGGGTGATATTCCGGTGACATAGGAACATGTTGTTTATCCTTATATATCGGATTTATAGTTTTAAAGAAGTTTTCTTTGGGATCTGCACCAGAGGGTCGGGTCATCGCTGAAGACCAGCCAGACTTGGAGGCATAATGTTGTTTACCCTACTCCAGAGATCGTTGTGTTGCCTACTAATCAGACAGTTGTACCAACCATTGATGAGATTATCGAGGCATCGCTTCCAGAGTTCACGAAACTAAAGTCGCTGATATTTACGAGTATAGATATGCCTGAGGATTTTTAGTCATTCATGGATATGATGGCTAGGATATTTAATTCGTTGTGGCGTTCCGATGCGAGATCGGTAACGTTGACTAGCTTCTTTTGAGGGGTCTTGCTCAGACCTGGTGTGAGTCGCTCGAGAGAGACCGTATAGCGAGTCTTCCTTCGATGACTTGGGACGAGTTCTCGAAGGTATGCTTAGCCAGATT
Organism: Agapanthus africanus; assembly: GCA_030015575.1. Classification (NCBI taxonomy): domain Eukaryota; kingdom Viridiplantae; phylum Streptophyta; class Magnoliopsida; order Asparagales; family Amaryllidaceae; genus Agapanthus; species Agapanthus africanus. Next base: position 79,373,210 of record JASDDO010000026.1, on the reverse strand, counting down.
TCTTCCACGGAGTGTCGAAGATGACGAATTTGTATTTTCGAGTCTTTGTGTAAGACTACGGGCAAGATCATAGCCGAGTATGACTTGCAGTTCGCATAGATATCACGATACGCTCCTTATTTGATCGATACCGAAGAGTAATAGAGTAAGAGAATTGTGCGAAGTCTCAATGCGCAGCTGTTCTTCTCCGTCGATACTGGAGATTCGATATGTATATGGAGGCATTGTGTACGACCACACTTTTAGAGGAAAGTCTTGAGGAGATTGTTGTTGTTCCGGAACGGAAGTGGATTTATTAAGGAGTGCTAGTTCTGGGCAGATTGGATAGATGATGTCGATAAGAGCCATGACGGGTTCTTTTCAGGGTTCTATAATGATTGAGATTGGACACAGGGTCAGTTGTATGACGAATACTCAGAGGTTAGAGATCACCGTTATTGATGTGTTACAATGCGAGAGACCAGGCTACTTTGCAAGGAAATGTCCTGAAGGGTGTCAGCACAGGACTGGTTGCATCGCTGCTCCTTACCAGACGATTGTCTAGAGATGTCGTGGTTTTAGTGATCTGCAGAGAGAACAAGAATCCAGAGATAGAGAACGCTAGACCGTGGGTAGAAGGCAAGTGGGAATCCTTGTTCTGCCAGTTCCGGATGTATAGACACCTTTCGATATTGAAGAAGGCGTATTTCAATGTCGTTTGTTTTTAATTTGCGTTTTTGATGATCCAAATATCGTGTTTTCGACGTTAAAGAAAGGATAACTCAACGTCAGTTATCTTGACTTATGTGTTTTGAGAATTTGAGGATCGCACATATGATTTGTGCACACCAAGTGCACTTGTTTAAGATTTCCGTGAACAGTAGCTGCACTTGATTGGCGTTTTGTGCACACCAAATGCACTAGATTGGTATTTTCGTGCACATCAGTTGCACTTGATTGAGATTTTTATACACTCTAAATGTACTTGATGTTGATTTTGTGCGCACCAGTTGCACGTGTTGATAATTTGTGCATCCTGATGCACTCAGTATTGATTTTGTGCACCCCGATGCACTTGAGATTGATTTTGTGCATCCCGATGTATTTGAGATTGATTTTTTGCACCCTGATGCACTTGAGGTTGGTTCCATGGACATTTGATGCAGTGAATGTTGTTGTCGTGCACACCTGTTGCACTTGGCACTGTTTTTATTTTCATGCACACCAGTGGCATGTGATTTGGTTTTCCTGCAAACCCGTTGGGGTGATTTCATTTTCGTGTATTGCACCTGAGGAAAGATAGTATAGCTTTGATTACATAATTTCGCTTGGTCATGTGCTATAGATATTGCACTACGACTATGGCAATGATCGTGTACTTGATGTACACAGTTGATTTCGCATTTGGAATTTTGCATCATAACTGGTGTAATTTTCATAATAGCCGCTAGAGTTACAGTTATGCGAGTTTTATATTTTTGAGTTTTCACGTGCACGGGTTGCGTTAGTATACGTCTTAGCTCGTGTAGGACTTCGGAGTTCCGTTAATTAGAGCAAATTATATGTTTTTAGAATTTGGACCCCGGCGATTTGATTTGATTTGATCGGGAAAAATATTTTAAGATTGGGGTTAAATTTAAATTCGGAGACCGAATTTCTTTAAGGATGTGATATTGTAATATTTTAGAAAATTATAAATAGTAATTTATAATTTAAATAGGGATATAACGTGTTTACAAAAATGATATCACATATGAATTTTGGTATCGGATTGATATCCGCAAAAATGTAATTATTTTGGGAAAAATGAAGAAAATGTGTGATATCATAAAAATGATATTTAAATTGTTTTAATATGACATGAGATTTTATTATAAGAATGTGGTATTTAAGTGTTATGATAAGTGTTGTATTTCTTTTAAAAACATGAAGGTACTTATTTAAAAAAGATCTTTTAGTTTGTTTTGAGGGTATGGTATATGATTAAGCTAGATTAAACCCTCACAACCAACACATCCTCGCACACACTCTCCTCACTCCACCTCACCCTTCTTTATTGACACCTTCTACTTGCTCTACACAAACCCTTTACACTTCCTACTTGTTCTACACCCTCTCCTATACTTTACCAACAAATGTTTATGATCATTCACTCACTCTCAAACTGAAACAATGTGTTCCTTCAAGCTCCAACACCAAAATTCTCAAGTAACATCAAACCAAAAAATAAAAATTATGGTTTCTTCATCAAAATTATGCATATCATCAAGCTAGAGTCACTACAACCTCTAAGAGCCTCAACAATGCACTTCTTGAGTTGGATATCCCTTGTGCACATTCTCTATAGATAAATCCCACCTCCTTTGCAAGTCTTGTTTTGTTAAAAATCAGTTTTTAGTGTGCAAATATCAGAAACTAGGATTTTTGTGATATTTGTGAGGATCAATTTGAATCTGGAACTACAAAATTAATCCACTAGAAAAACTAACAATAGTAGGATATGGTGAGTCCCATAGGAGGCAACTCCTAAAACCCAAGCCCCTAACTCCTCAATAAAACCGGTCGTTTTCCTAAAATTCCCGCTACCGGCGATTTTCCTATTGAGTTGGGTGTTGATTTTTCTTCTGTAGTTTCAATTGATATTAATTAAGGGTACTGCATTGTTTGTTTTGTCCCAGATTTCATATAGAGAAATCTGGAAGTGTTTTAATATTGTTTTAATAATGTTTCCGATATTTATGATACGGTTTTTTGTATTTCTATACCTCGACTGAATTGTTAACGTTTTTAAGTTGATGTCGGGGATATTTGGTCGTATTTGGAGTAAATAAACTATAGGTTCTAACCTATGTGCGCTTATCTCATTGAATTGCTTTTTGATATGATTTTTACGCCGATGTGTTATAAGTTCAATTGTAGGTACGATCGCGGAGATTTTCGAGACGGCAAGGACGGATAAAGAAATCATAGATTTTGACTAGCACGACAAGTTGGTGAGTAGATTTATATCTATGGGAGAAATCGGGTGGATGGAGTATAGCACCACCGTGACCATTTATATAGAATAGTTATGATATAACTAGTGTAAGGTGATATGTTAGCTAACTTAACTTGCATTATATTAGTGTATGGTAAGTACCTAGTAGATTGCATATGGGTATAGTTATATCTTAATATATAATATTGGGGGACATATGTACGCGATGATAGATCCGTATGATATGGATATGACTGTGATGGACATTGTACGAAGAATCATACCGTACATGGGATGATGAGGATAATGTGCCGAATACGGCTGAGTTTCATTTGTACTCATGGAATCATGTGTTTCATGACTTGGGATATTACGATTGATTGAGCTATACTCTTTTAAAAACCAACGATTCGTTTTCATATTTTATATGATAAATGACAAGGATACGATACTATTTCCAAAACGAATATCTATTTAAAAATAACGCAGCTTCCTTATTTCAAAATAACGTTTCGTTCCATTTTCAATGATAATGGTGTCACGCCCCGCTTCCCGTTGTACGGGTAAGAAGACGTGGCAAGGTCCGCGACCTATTTACTCAGAAGTAAACACGCTAAGCGTAAATAAGCAATATAATGTAAATGTACACAAAAAAAATATGACATGTAAATGAACAACTTTTTATTTATTAAACATTCTTTACAATACAACTGAAAAGTAAATATAATGAAGAATACAATGCCTAAACAATGGCATGAACTGAAAATAAAAGTATATACATGTGACTAGAGCTCGGGGTCCTCGATGAACTGCTCCAAGTCTTCTGAGCTGGGCTCGATCTTCAGAGAGTCGGATCCTCCTGACAATATTCCAAAGAAAGAAGAGAAAAGGAATATCGTCAACGAACAATCGCTCGGTAAGCCTCAAAAAGAGATAGAAATAGAATAGACAGATAAGAGAAAATATAACTGTATAATGTATGTTTATTATACTAACGTAGTTGTTTGTAACTTGGTATAGAATATACCAGTATATACGAGAGGAGTCCAACTATTGCGTGGACTGAGGTATATGGAGCACAAGGAACCGTTAAGCCATGGAACAATAGCAACGGATATTCAGATTAGGTATATTAAACTGATCATTATCGTATCACTGCTAACACATTCCGTACCAATCTACCCCTTTAAAACCCCGTAATGTTTATTGTATTGTTTTGTAGTAATTTGTAGATGTAAGACTTTCCGAAACCATGATATCAATTGTTCATGTAAACGGATAAGAATGTAAATGGATATTCATGTAATCAAGTCAATGTATATCCATGGTTCAGTCAAATCAATTCATGTTGATATTGATTGTATTCTGGTATTCATGTTTCAAATTCCAGTATATATGGATTCAAGTTGTAATGGAGTTATATTTGAATTGTATTCATATATAGATTGTATTCAGATTAGTCTAAGACTCTGACTGGGTCAGATACTTAAACATAATTGAATTCCTGAATTAGGTTTTAGAGTTATCCGTAACTGCTGCACATGGACGGTAGGATTTGTGTCTTTTTCCAAGACAATTACCGTATTAATAACCCCGTTTTTAGTTGTCTACCTTAAATAGGCAAGCACCCACTTTCTCCGGCTCTTTGAGATTCAAGAGAATTGGTTCCGCTTAAACTTATAATTACTAGGGTACTTATTGTAAATTCGTATAACTTGAGAGGGTATTATGAAAAATAGTTTTGATATAATTTCAAAATAGATCTCAAGTATTTATTAATTGTATTTAGGGTTTTCATAGATGTAATTTTTAAAAGTGAAGTATTCTAGTTAATATAAATCTATATTGAATAGTATATGGTATTTTCATGTAAATTTGACTTATATGGATTCTTGATGGTATTTTCATGAACTTTTGCGATTCTTTTCTTCTGATTTAGAAAACATATAATATATTATATATTTAAAATAGATATTTTGATAATATTTACATATTTATATTTATTAAAATTAGAATTTATTTATTAATAAATATCACGTTTTCTTAAAAATTGTAATAAAAATTTCATCGAGATCGTATGCTCCGTGAGGAGGTCTGAATCTCGCCCTACTAGTCCGATGGATGTGCGATAACCCACACCAACCAAATCGGATTCCCCAAGAGTGGGTTGTAAGGACACAATCGTAAGGAATATACTTAAGACAATCTTAAAGAATACGGTTTTATTAGTTTAGGGTATTTAAATGTAAATTCGTATTAGCCACAAAAATATTGTTTTCAAGCCATCGTGTTATGTCATGATGAGTGTTATGATGAGGTAGGTCATTAGCTCATGAGTTTTCTAAAGGTAATATGAGTAAATATGATGAAATAATGTCATATATAAACTTTGTGGTATTTAAACGAAAAAGTTATATAACATTGTATTTTGAATTGGAACTTGTTCCAAATGTTTTTTTATGGTTGTTAAACAATATATAAAGAAATAGTTAATTTGTTATTAAGAAAAGTTGGATTTTTAACAAATTTAAAATCGGAAGTCGGAATAACTCCACTTACAACGAGTTTTGAAAAGAGAACTTTATAGAATAGGAAGAGAAAAGAAGGAACTTACTGGTTGAGAAGAGAGAGGGGAGATATAAGAATGGTTTGAAAGCGTCGTGGAGTCACGATATCGCCGGATTTGTCCCAAGTCGTCGCCGGAAGATGACCTTGGTCTAACTCCACTTGTACAATTAATTTACTTAGAAAAATTTGATAGTTTTGATGATAGATTTCATAATAGAGAGGGCTAAGGAGTGGGGTGGAATTTATAGGATAGAATAAGGGTTTAGGAAATTAAAATTGAGAATTAAAATGCATTTAACATTGGATTAAATGGGTGATTTTAATTCTCTGTTAATGTGCAGGAGAAACAAATAGAAGAGTAGTAGTGGGGGGAAGGCCAAGAGTTAGGGTTAAAAAATTGGAGGCATTTCCGACGGTTGGGACCAGCGGCGCCGGTCCCAAAGAGATCCTCGCCGGTCGATGGTGGGGGTGGAGCGCTTGGATTGGGGCCATATTTCATGTTCAGTACATATAACATTTTCCACATGTTTGATTTTAGTGACTTTTCCTTTTTACGTGTATCGCACGTGTAAACTTTTGGGCTTTCAAAAAGATTAAAAGAAAAAATCATTAAAAATAAGATGTGGCTGGGGGGATTTGAACACAAGGGCTATGTCACAGCAGTGCAAGGTTTTACAAATGAGCTACAAGTGCTTTCTTGCTGTTTAAAAATAAATTAAATACTTATAGCATACTCAGGGTTGCAAATACTCCATTTAGTACTTTAACTTTAAACAAATTTTTTACATTATAAACAGAGTCGTTACATTCTACCCTCCTTATAAAAATTTCATCCTTAAAATTTCTAATTTATTTAAGGACTAATTTACAAATAAGAATGGGTATCTTGCACGCATGTCGCCTTCTCTTTCCCATGTTGATTCATCTGGTGAGTCTTTTCTCCACATCACCCGGACCAAGTTTACTTCCTTGTTTCGATGTGACTTCACCTTGCTGTCCAGGATTTCAACGGGTTGTTGCTCACAAGATAGATCCGTCTGTACGATGAGCTCAGAGTGATCAAGAATGTGGTTAGGATCGCTCACATATCTTTGAAGTTAGGATATGTGGAATATATTGTGCACTCCTTCCAATGAGTGTGGAAGTGCCAAATGATATGCCACTTCTCCGACTCGTTCAAGTATGTCGAACTGTCCAATATATCTTGGACTTAGCTTACCCCTTTTTCCAAAACGAATCACTCTCCGGTTTGGAGAAATCTTTAGAAAGACATGATCTCTCGGTTGGAACTCCAAGTGTCGGCGCTTTGCATCTGCCCAGTGCTTCTATCGGTCTTGGGCTATGCGCATTCTTTCCCTGATAGTGCGAACTACATCTACAGTTATCACTATCATCTCAGGTCCAAAGAGTTCTCTATCTCCGATGTCGTTCCAACTTAGTGGTGCACGACACTTCCTTCCATAGAAAGCTACAAAAGGTGCCATTCCAATACTCGCTTGGTAGCTGTTGTTGTATAAAAACTCCACAAGATATAGGTCATCTTCCTACGATCCTCCAAAGTCTAACATATACGCTCTTAGCATACCTTCAAGGATCTGAATCGTTCGCTCAGACTGTCAATCTGTTTGTGGATAGTAAGCTGTGCTGAAGTTCAGACTCGTTCCTAAGCTAGCTTGCAAACTCTGCCAAAATTGCGATTGAAATCTGGTGTCACGATCGGAGACAATGCAAACCGGTACTCCATGTAATCTCACGATCTCCTACATGAGTTCATGGGTATCAGAGATAATACACTTTGAAATGTTAAATCTTACTTAGATTCAAATTTACCTCTATGTACTTCTTTGCTAATGTCTCAGTAGATTGGCCAACTCGAAATGGGATGAAGTGAGCCGACTTTGTGAGTCGATTCACAATAACCCATACAGTATCGTTACCTTTCGTGCTGCGAGAGAGTGCAGTCATAAAGTCCATGGTAATGTGTTGCCACTTCCATTCTGGAATAGGTAACGGTTGAAGTAAACCAGTAGTCCTATGATGTTCAGCCTTTACTTGTTGACACACCAAGCATTTTGCTGTGCTTCTGGCTACTTCACGCTTCATTCCATGCCACCAGTAATATTGTTGTGGATCTTTGTACCTCCAGGGTGTACTGAATAGGAGAGCCGTGAGCTTCTTTCATCAATTCTTCCCGAACAGAACCTTGTGGTACACACAATCTACTGCCGTATCTCAAAGATCCATCTTCGTGGATGATGAAGTCTATTCTAAATCCACTTTCTACTTGTTCTCTGATCTTTTACAACTTAGTATAACTTGCTTGAGCTGCTTTGATCTGATTGACTATAGTAAACTGAACTTGTAAGTTCATCAAACTTGAAGTGTTACCAGGCATGACTACTTCTATCTCCATCTGGTGCAAATCTTATTGTAGCTTCCACTGTGCGATGAGATTCATTGATAGTGGTTGGCAACTAAGTGAATCAGGTACTGCATTCACCTTCCCTGAATGATATTGTAGGTTGATGTCGAAGTCCGCCATCAGTTCTAACCAGCTTCTCTGCCGCATATTCAACTCTTTCTGAGTAAATACATACTTCAGATTTTTGTGGTCCGTGTATATATCTACCCGTTCTCCAAGAAAATAATGGCGCCAAATCTTGAGTGCAAAGATAACGGCTGCCAACTCCAGATCATGTGTTGGATAGTTGCGCTCATGAATCTTCAGCTGTCTTGATGCATAAGCTACAACTTTACCGTGCTGATGTAGAAGACATCCTAATCCCTTACCAGATGCATCGCAATGCACTTCAAAACCTCCAGATTGGTCCGGTATAACGAGAATAGACGCTGATGTCAATCTTGACTTGAATTCTATGAAAGCTTGTTCGCATGCTTCTGACCACAGGAATTCTTCATCTTTACGTATGAGCTTGGTCAAGGATGCTGCAATCTTTGAAAATCCTTCAATAAATATTCTGTAATATCCTGCTAAACCCAAGAAACATCGAATTTCCTTCTCTGTCTTTGGTGTCTGCCATTTGCTTACTGCTGATACTTTAGCTGGATCTACAGAGATTCCTTCGCGTGAAACGATATGTCCGAGCAATTCGACCCGATCTAGCAAAAACTCACACTTGATGTACTGGCATAGAGTTGATGTTGTCGCAAAGTCTTCAGGACAATTCGTAAGTGCTCGGCATGTTCTTTCCGACTCTTAAAATACACCAGGATGTCGTCAATGAAAATGACCACAAACCTGTCTAGGTACTCTCGGAAAACTTAATTCATCAGGTTCATGAATATGGCTGGTGCGTTGGTCACTCCAAATGGAATCACGAGATATTTGTAATGTCCATAACGAGTTCTGAATGCCGTTTTAGGAATATTAGATTCTTTGACCTTCACTGATGATAACCCGAACGAAGATCTAGCTTTGAGAAAATGCAAAACCCACTTAGCTGATTGAACAGATCGTCGATGTGCGGTAGTGGATACTTGTTCTTTATTGTTACTTCGTTCAGAGCTCTATAATCAACGCACATTCGGTATGAACCTCCCTTCTTCTTCACAAGTAAGACTGGAGATCCCCGAAAGACTGGAGATCCCCAAATTGAAGTGCTGGGATAAATCCATCCATTCTTCAAAAGTTCGTCCAACTGAGTACGAATCTCCTTCAAACCTTCAGGAATTAACTGGTACGGAGCTTTGATCACCGATTGTGCACCAGGTACTAAATCAATTCCAAATTCAAGAGCTCGATCGGGAGGCAAACCTGATATATCTTCAGGAAATACGTCGTCGAACTCTCGAACTACCTCTGGTTTATCTTCTTCAGCCTGCAGAGTTGCAATCACTGCCTTCTTCGGTTTTGCTTTGTATCGGTTTTGCTTTGTATGTGCTAGGCTCCAGGATACGGTCTCTACTTTTGAAATAAAAGACCAAATTCTCTGAAATCTCGAACACTACCCTCCTTTGGCGGTAGTCGATGGTAGTGTAAAAAGTTCCGAGCTAATCCATACCCAAAAACTATATCGAAGTTCGGTATGTCTAGTACCTTGAAGTCAGCATAGAATTCTCTGCTGCAGACGACCACTGGACACATATCGTATCCCATTGTTTCCTTTAGAATGTCGTTCCCTGAACTGACATTCCAGTTGGATATGAATGGTGTGACTGGAATTGCATGAGTTCTACCGTTGCGACATAAAGCAATGAGATACTCCAGTATCGAAGAGTGCTGGTGCAGGAAGTGAGGTTACTAAGATCATACCTAAGTTATGTGGGATATATTTAGGTATAGAAAAAGATATTTTGATGTATATAAAGATTGAAAGAATGTTTTGAAAAAAAGGGAGTTATCAGTGATGACTTGGCCAATGGCTTCAGCTTCTTCCACAGTCATTGTGAAAGCCTGACGTCTCAGTACATTCCTCCTTGCATGAGGAGCATTCCTCTGTCCGTTCCTCTGTCCCTGAGGCAAGTTCCTTTGTGCTTGATGGAACTGACGAGGAGAAGATGCAGTCGGTCCACGAGGAGGTAGAGCATGGAGAGCAAGTCGAGGAGCAGGTGCCTAGATAGTTAGCCGCTGCGGATAGGTGATTGCTATTCTGGGTGCAGAATTTAGATTGAGTCTACGAGGACAAGACCCAATATCGTGTGTGGATAAGCCACAGACTAAGCAAAGGCTATTAGCACGCCTGCAATCTTTCGCCAGGTGTCCATTCCTCCTGCAGTAGGTGCAAAAGTCTGGACTGGGCCGGTTGAAAGGTACTCCCGGTCTCCTGGGTATAAAAGGTGGCCTTGAAGAGGCTACTCCTACTATCTGAGTAGCAGAGCGCTTCACACCGGCAGAATGAGGTCTGCTCTTCATCTTCACTACTGCCTCGTATCGATGGGCAGCCTTCAGAGCTAGGTCATGGGTTGGGAAATCCCCTGTAGCTAGAGCAGCTTGGATCTCCGAGTCCAACCCTTACTGAAATCGTCTGGCCCTGATCTCAGCAATCGGTAGGAGGTATGCCGCGAACCTGTTACAGTTTTGTGTTAGCTGTGTAGTATGTGATATTTAGAAAATTGAATATTTAAGACATATCTTACCTGCTTAAAATAGAGAACTCAGTATTATACTCATCCACTGATTTGCTCCACATAGAACCTTATTGTAGGTGGATGAATTGCTGCTCCATGTCAAATCGGGCGGTCTCAGGAAAATGCTTCGCGTCGAACATGTTGCGAAATGTTTTCCATTCGATCGGCTGGGTAAGACGGTTTTCTTCCGCCTTCCACCATACTCGGGCATTGTTGGTAAGTTGCAGCTTTACAACTCTTACCTAAGCAATGTCTGGCACTTGTGCTGCTACCAGATCGTCTTCGATGTACTGAGGCCAGAGGGCTCTCTTTCCCAGAAAATTTCTTCGAATGCAGTGCCCGAAATTGCTTCACTCCAGGTGCTTCCACTTCTGGACGGTTCATTAGCATAGCAGTCTGCTGCTGCTGTCCTTCCAGGAGGCTCTTAATTGCTTCGAGCAGTACTGTCTGCTCATTGATCGGAGCTACAACTGTAGGCGTAAGTGGAAGAGGTGATGGTGGGGTGTTTCCATTCACGTTGGTGCTGGTATTGTTCGGGGAATCCATAACCTTGAAAAAATAGGTTGGGATAGATTCAAGAGATATGAAATGTAAAGAATAATTTAGTTGCTGAGTCTTATACTTCTTGTGGTATAGTGCTTAGGTTTCCATGCAGAACTGACCTGCATGGTAAGGTTCCATGCAGAACTGACCTGCATGGGCCGCCAATAAAAACCTGTCACGCCCCGCTTCCCAGTGTATGGGTAAGAAGACGTGGCAAGGTCCGCGATGTATTTACTCAGAAATAAATACGCTAAGCGTAAATAAGCAATATAATATAAATGTACACAAGAAAGATATGAGATGTAAATGAACAGCAACTTTTTATTTATTAAATATTCTTTACAATACAACTGGAAAGTAAATACAATGAAGAAAGCAATGCCTAAATAATGGCATGAACTGAAAATAAAATTATATACAAGTGACTAGAACTCGGGGTCCTCGATGAACTGCTCCAAGTCTTCTGAGCTGGGCTCGATCTCCAGAGAGTCGGATCCTCCTGATAACATTCCAAAGAAAGAAGAGAAAAGGAATGTCGTCAGCGAACAATCGCTCTGTAAGCCCAAAGAGAGATAGAAATAGAGTAGACATATAAAATAGAATATAACTATATAATGTATGTTTATTATACTAACGTAATTGTTTGTATCTTGGTACATAATATGTCAATGTATACGAGAGGAGTCCAACTATTCTGTGCACTAAGGTATACGGAGCACAAGGAACCGTTAAGCCACGAAACAACAGCAACGGACATGCAGGTTAGGTGTATTAAAGTGACCATCATCATGACACTTCTAACACATTCCGTACCAATCTACCCTTTTAAAACCCCGTAATATTTATTGTATTGTTTTGTAGTAATTTGTAGATATAAGACTTACCAAAACCATGATATCAATTGTTCATGTAAACAGATATGGATGTAAACGGATATTCATGTAATCAAGTCAATGTATATCCATGGTTCGGTCAAATCAATTCATGTTGATATTAATTGTATTCTGGTATTCAAGTTTCAAATTCCAGTATATATGGATTCAAGTTGTAATGGAGTTATATTTGAATTGTATTCATATATGAATTGTATTCAGATTAGACTGAGACTATGAATGAGTCAGACACTTAAACAGAATATAATTCCTGAATTAGGTTTTGGGGTTATCGATAACTGATGCATATGGACGGCAGGATTTGTGTATTTTTCCAAGACAATTACCGTATTGATAACCCCGTTTTTAGTTGTCTGCCTTAAATAGAAAAGCACCCACTTTCTCTGGCTCCCTGAGGCTCAAGAGAATAGTTCCCGCTTAAACCTATAATTACTAGGGTCCTTATTGTTAATTAGTATAACTTAAGGAGGTTTTATGAAAAATAGTTTTGAAATAATTTCAAAATAGACCTCAAGTATTTATTAATCGTATTTAGGGTTTTCATGGATGTAATTTTTAAAAGTGAAGTATTTTAGTGAATATAAATATATATTGAATAGTATATGCTATTTTCATGTAAATTTGACTTGTATGGATTCTTGATGGTATTTTCATGAATTAGGGTGTGGGGTGGTATTTATAGGATAGAATTAGGGTTTAGAGAATTAAAATGCATTTAACATTGGATTAAGGGATGATTTTAATCCTCTGTTAATGTGCAGGAAAAACAAACAGAAGAGGAGTAGTGGGAGGAAAGCCAAGAGTTAGGGTTAAAAAATTGGAGGTGTTCCCTCATAAAAAGAGAGAAAAGGGGAGAAAATTCCCCACTGCTCAAGCCTCAAGTGTTAAAGACGTGCGTTCCTATATGCAAAGAATATACGTGCTGCAGTTAAAACAACTCATTGGCTAAATAAGCCTCACGTGTTAAACATGTGAGCGCCTATATGCAAAGTATATAGGCGCTGCAATTAAATAATTGGCAGTCCAAACAGGTAACACGTGAGAGTTTATATGCAAAGCATATAAACAAGACTGAACCCATGCTAGAGGTCATGTGTTAAACACGTGAGTTCTCTTACTGTATTCTATTGCAAGATAGAATTGAATTCTATATGATAGAACTAAATTCTATTTGGGAAATATTTTCCCCGGTCTTTCTAATATGGAAAGATTCTTCTCTAACAGAGAATTTTGGATTTAAAATCGAATTGTGATAAAATATCACCGATCAGACCATATGATAGAATTAAATTCTATGTGGAAATATTTTCTTGATCTTTCTCAAATTAGAAAGATCTTCTCTATTAAACAAAGGACCTTTGGATCAAAAATCCAACGGTGATTATAAAATCACTCACCGATCATCTGATAGAATAAAATTCTATCTTTAGAAAATATTTATCTAATCTTATTAAATTAACAAGATATTCATAGGAAAATATTTCCTAATTTTGTAAAACAAAACAATCTTCTCTGTTGAACAGAGAGCTTCAGATTAAAAATCCAACGGTGAATAAAATTCACCAATCGATCTAAAAAATCATCATGATCTCTCAATAAGAGATTTTCTTAACAAATTGTTTTCTTTTTATTCTCTTATAAATAGGAGAAAGGAGAAAAAAAGGGAGATAGACAGAGAGGATACACAAAGAAAAGAGAGAGAATATAAAGAGAGCTCCCCACAAGTTTCTGCAAAAAAATTATACAGTGAGCTCTTGAAAAAAGAGAATTTAATTCTAAAAGAAAAAGATGACTTGCCTCATTGAAACTCGAGGTAAAAAAAGAGAACATGAAGACTATACTGTCTCTACTTTGCCTCTCTGAGGGTTTAACCCTTCATATAAGAACTCAGTTCTTTTCTCTGGTTGAGATTTGTAGAAGCAAATCTCCCCACAAGTTGAGAATTGAATTCTCATCAGAAAGATTTTGTTCTGCAGATTCAAAACCTAGATGAAAAGCACTAAGTTATAGAAAAAAAGGGAGAGAAGAAGAACGGGAACATACAGGAATTTAATTCCTTCAAAAATTAGGGTTCAACCCTACATAAATAACTTAGTTCTTCAATAAAAGAAAACAACAGTAATGATGACCCAAGATCTTCAAAACCAAAATCGTTAGTGTTTAGCACTACTTTGAAACATCACGTGTTTCCCACGTGAGTGCTTCAAACGAACAAAAAGAAAACTAAAACTGCCTCACGTGTTTTGCACAAGAACTTTAATCAAGTGCTTAGCACTTCTGTATAAAAAAGGGGGGAAATAAAAACCCAATGGGCAGCGCCCATATTTAACTGCCTCACATGTGTCACACGTGAGCGCCGCAAGAATCTAGTTCTTAGCACTAATCCGGTGCTCATATGATACGCACGTGAGCACTGTATACCTCAGTGCTTAGCACTGTTGGGTAATGATGAAAACTCAATCTCAGTCCAAACTGGCTGAACCTCTTTGATTCTAAAACAACCGAGCCCATATTGCTCACGATTTTCCGAAACTAATTTTAGTCTCAAAAATGACTAGTGGTCTACCATTGATAATATCCAAAATGATATTCATCCTATATCTCTTAAGATAATATTAGTCTCAAAAATGACTAATGATTCTTAAGTCCACAGCAGCCCTTTTCCCTCAAATACGGTATTTGGTTTAAGGGTACATCTCTCCACAACTCTGATATATGTCGTTGTAATTCTTCAATGTCTTTAGAGAGGTGGCAGGTCCTGAATACAACAACTCTTTGGTGCACTTCCAAATTGATGTGCATGCCTCAAATCAGATCGTACCCCAAATTGGGTGCATTCCATACCACCATTGTTCGTTTCGTCACATAACAAATACACGTGTGCGCAAGACGGACAATGGACCGAAATGTCCTTAAACTAAGACAACCGAGCTCAAATGTTCTCTTGTTGGATCTGAAACAAAAATGATCCTTAAATAGTTGTTAAGTGGATCTTAGTCTCAAGTTGGACTGTCCTTAACAAAAAACCGACTGAGCCCCAAATGCTTACATACATTTTAATCGATCTTAGTCTCAAACTAGATTAACGATCCTTAAATAAAAACCCAAATCTAAAATATGCAGATTTGGACTAATTCACGCCCTACAGGCGACAACATAAATTAGTCTCCGTATACAATCTACGGGCAACCCAAATAAACAAAAACACACACGACACGAAGTGAACTTACGGAGCAGGAGAAAGTAGTTATCGCGATGCGGTAATGTAATTAACTTCATGGGCTTGCACTTGCAGGGAAGAGCATCCCCACAATTAAAACCCCCTCATTAAAACGAGGGGGAATCTGATGAAGTCTGCTACAACGGCCGCATCTGTCCAAACCATCGATATACGGTGCCATAAATCAACTTGGCATGTTTGGAGAGATGGACGGATAAAACCAAATAGCATCTGCCCCCAGAATTCAGGCCAGACGTCCCGACGTCCCCGGTCCGTCTTCCAGTGGTGAACAGATTCCGGTACGCCCGGTGGGACCTTTTCCTCTTTCCACTCCATACTTTGTGTTTCGTGTTTCGCGAACAAAATCGCGGTTCGCTATAGTTGCCCTTGGGTCGAGGTACTAAGATTTGGTGTCTTGCTCCTGTGCAGGCAGAAGATAACATCAATGGCTTCCAGCTGCACAACCTGCAATAGCAACTCCCGTTTCACCCCAAATTGTCACGCCCCGCTTTCCAGTATACGGCGAAGGGGACACGACGAGGTCCGCTACGTATGTACTCAGAAATACATACGCTAAGCGTAGCTAAGCAATATAAAATAAATACACAAGAGATAAGAGAATAAAAGAACAACAACTTTTATTTATTAACATTCTTTGTACAATACATGGAAAGGAAAATACAACTGAAATAAAGATGCCTAAATAGTGGCATAACAGGAAAAGGAAAGTACTGAAAAGAAAAGTGTACAATGAAATTATACTGCTGGGTCTTCGGCAAATTGCTCCAAGTCTTCTTGGGTTGGCTCAACTTCTGCCGGGTCCAGGTCACCTGACGACATTCAAAGAAGAGAGAAACAGAATGTCGTTAGCGAACAGATCGCTCGGTAAGTCCCAAGGGTAAGAGGGAAGTAGAGAAGAAAGAATAAAAAGATACATTTTTAAAGTGTAAACTATTACTGTAATGTTATGTTAACGTTGTTGTTTGTAGCTTGGTACAGAAGGATGCCAGTGTATACGAGGGGAGTCTTACTTGCCAGAGACTAGGGCACGTGTAGTACAAGGAACCGTTATGCCACGGTACAACTGCAATGGGATTCAGGTTAGGTGTATTAATCTGACCACCTCGTGCCACCTTTAACACCTTCCGTACCAATCTACCCCTTAAACCCCGCAATGTCTTGTTTGTATTGTTATCTTGTAAAATTGTATTGATTGTAAGATTGATTAACTGACTGACCGAAACCATGATATCAGGAAATGGTTATAACCGTAGAGTTATGTAAATGGAATACTGGGAAACATGTAAAAGGAATATATCCATGGTTCGGTTCAGTCAAGTTATATAGATTGTTAACTGGATTCAGGGATTCATGTATTCATATTGAATTGGAATATAAAAGAATATAGATTGACTTGAATCATATTCAAGTCAGAAATAGTCAGACTCTAACCCGAGTCAGACTAAAAGAAGGTAAGTTGAAGTTCAATATTTGTTAGGGGCCTTATTGTAATTTATAGAACTTGAGGGGGTTTATTGTAAAAAGTAATATTGTATAGTTTTCAAAATACACCTCAAGTAATTATTATTTGTCTTTATAGTTATAATGAGTGTGAATTTTATTTGTGTTATTCTAGTGAATATATCTTAATAAAAGTATTAATCATTAATATTGATTTATTTGAAATTCATGGTATTTTAATGTAACTTTTAATCTTGTAATTTTAGAAAAAAAATGGAAACTTTATCATATAATAAAATATGTGTTTAAATGATAATTAAATATATATTAATACAAGAATAATTTTAAATAAATATTTTAATTTTCCAAAATCTCATTTTTTCTTAAATGCCGTATTTTAAACCCTTCGAGACCGAATGCTCCTTGCGGAGGTCTGAATCTCGCACTACTAGCCCGCGGGTGCACGATGAACCGTACTATCCCTAACGGGTTCCCCAAAGGTGGGTTGTAGCGGCGCTTTGCTTAGGTTTAATAAATACTATTCATTTAGAAAAACGGTTTTATAAATATAAGGTATTTATTTGTAAAGGATGAAATTTCCGTATTTTAGTTTCTAGGGTTTCCTAAGCCAACTAGCCTATTTCTAAGGTCTAAACGATAAGTCATTAGAAGCCTCAAATCGCCTTTTCACCGTCAATTGCGGCCAGGTAAGTGCCAGGTAAGTGAGAAGGAACCACAGTCGTGGGCCTAATTAAAAACCACTATCCTAGACATACTTGCCTAGACACCACAAAGTTAGTTTAGATAAACGATCGATGTCCATGACATATCGTGCTTTTATTTTGAAAGGATTTATTTAGAATTGTGTACAACTTAAAGCTTTTAAAAAAGGTTTATAAAGAATATGGTATTTTAGTGAAAAGTCTTATATTTTCGTATTCTATATTTTGACGTTTATCAATTAGGGTTATATTTGTGCGTGTGTAGAGGTAGGTCATTACCTCGTGACTCATTTTAGGTTTTAATGAAGTTTAGAGGTTAAACATGTTAAATTAAACATAAGGGTATTTAAGTGTAAGAATACGGTATTTGAAAACGTTATCATTTCATGTGTGAAAACTCATTCAAATTGACTTCTACAAGTTTATTTATCAAGATGAACATGTTTAGGAGTGAGGGATTTATTTAGAACAATAAAAATAAACTTTATGGTATTTTTATGAAAAGAATACGGTTTTACAAGAAAGCTATCATTTCATGTGAGAAACTTTGTTTAAATTGGTTTCTATGTGATTAATAGTCATCATGTATATGGGTAGGTATCATGGATTAGGTGACAAGTGGAATTTTATAGAAAAACCGAATCGGAAATCGGTTTGTTCCGATTTCCGTCGGGTTCCATAAATCCGTATTTTTAAGAAATAGAAAGGTGAGAAGGATGGGACTTACAGGTTTAAACTCTTCTAAAGAGTAAAGAGAACTAGAGAAGAAGACCGAAGGGTAGTTTCGTCGCCGGTTGCTTCAAAACACGTCGCCGGAATTCCGTCAGGGCTTCGCCGGGAACTCGATTTCAAAGCACACTTCTTGTGGAAATTTCAAGAGAGTTTTTCTAGGGTTTTGGAATGAGAAGGTAGGGGGTAGGGGTCTATTTATAGGGCAGCTAGGATAGGGTAGGTGAAGAGTCTTCTTTCATTAAAAAAATTTATAAAAATTTGATAAAATGCATTAAAATTTGCATTAAAATGGTTGTATTTATCATTGGAAAACCGATCCCTTAAATTGGAGTTAACCATGAGTTTCAGAAGGCCAAACGACGCAACTTTGGTGTTGGGACCCCGGCCATCGGCCCAACTCCGGCCGGCAGCGCCGGCCGAGTTAGCCGATTCCGGCCGGGTTCGGCCGGCGTTAGGTGTGGGGTCTCCTGACTAGGGTTTTGGCATACTCCAAATTTTGGATTCAGTTCAATGTTTGGGAGTTATGGCCTGTGGACTTTTGGACTTCCAAGATTTTTAAAGAAAAATGTGCTAAAAATAATGTGGGATGTGGGATTCGAACTCTGGTGGCTTGGTTCAGCAGTGCAAGGTATTACCAATGAGCTACATGCTCCTTCTTGTAATTATTGTAGAGAGATAGATACTTAAAGTGTTATCAACAACGTTAATACTCCAAGTATACTTCAAATTTAATTCAAATTTTGGTATACAAAAATTGGAGTTGTTACAATCTACCCTTCTTACAAAAAATTTCGTCCTCGAAATTTACAACTTTTATTTGAGGACTAGTTTACAAAAAGGTGCGGATATCTTGCACGCATTTCATCTTCTCTTTCCCACGTGGATTCTCCTGGAGTGTCTTTTCTCTACATTACCCGGACCAAGTTAACTTCTTTGTTCCGAAGTGTCTTCACTTTCCTGTCCAGGATTTCCATAGATTGTTGCTCACAGGACAAGTCGGGTTGTATAGTGAGCTCAGAATGATCAAGTACATGGCTGGGGTCACTCACATACCTTCTGAGTTGAGATATGTGGAACACGTTATGCACTCCTTCCAATGAGGGTGGAAGCGCTAATCGATACGCCACTTCACCGACTCGTTCGAGTATGTCGAACGGTCCAATGTATCTCGGACTCAACTTACCCCGTCTTCCAAATCGGATCACTCCGTGGTTCGGAGATATCTTCAAGAATACATGGTCTCCTGGCTGGAACTCCAAGTATCGTCCCTTTGCATCAGCCCAGTGTTTCTGTCTATCTTGATCTATGCGCATTCTTTCACTGATAGTACGAACCACATCAACGGTCGCTACTATCATCTCTGGTCCAAGGAGTTCCCTATCTCCGATGTCGTCCCAACTTAATGGCGATCGAAATTTCCTTCCATACAATGCTGCAGAAGGTGACATTCCTATACTTGCTTGGTAGCTGTTGTTGTATGCGAACTCCACAAGATGCAGGTGATCTTCCCACGATCCTTTGAAGTCGAGCATACATGCTCTGAGCATATCCTCTAAGATCTGAATAGTTTGTTCCGACTGACCATCTGTTTGTGGATGATAAGCCGTGCTGAAGTTCAGACTTGTTCCCAAGCTAGCTTGCAGACTCTGCCAAAATTGCGATCGGAACCTGGTGTCACGATCGGAGACAATGCAGACCGGTACTCCATGAAGTCTCACAATTTCCTGTATGAGTTCATGGGTATCAGAGATAGTACATTATGAAGAGTTTTTAAGTCTAAATTAGATTATTACCTCCATGTACTTCTTTGCTAGTGTCTCAGTTGATTGGCCAACTCGAAATGGGATGAAGTGAGCCAACTTTGTGAGTCGATCCACAATGACCCAAATCGCATCGTTACCCTTTGTGCTGCGAGGAAGGGCAGTTACAAAGTCCATCGTGATATGCTGCCACTTCCATTCTGGGATTGGTAACGGTTGAAGTAGTCCAGCTATCCTGTGATGTTCAGCCTTTACTTGCTGACACACCAAGCATTTTGCGACATTTCTGGCTACTTCACGCTTCATTCCATGCCACCAATAATTCTGACGTAGATCTTTGTACATTTTGGTACCTCCAGGATGTACTGAATAGGGAGAGCTGTGAGCTTCTTTCATTAACTCTTCCCGAACAGGACTCTTTGGTACACACAATCTGCTGCCGTATCTCAAAGATCCGTCTTCATGGATGATGAAATCTGTTCTGAGTCCATTCTCCACTTGTTCTCTGATCTTTTGCAACTTAGCATCGCTGGCTTGTGCTGCCTTGATCTGGTTGACAATGGTTGATTGAACTTGTAGATTCATCAAACTTGAAACATCACCTGGCATGACTAGTTCGATCTCCATCTGATGTAGGTCTTGCTGAAGCTTCCACTAGACGGTGAGATTCATTGCTAATGGTTGGCGACTAAGAGCATCAGGTACTACGTTCACCTTTCCTGGATGATATTGCAAATTGATGTCAAAGTCTGCCATGAGTTCTAACCATCTTCTCTGCTGCATATTCAACTCCTTCTGAGTAAACACATACTTCAGACTTTTATGATCTGTGTAGATGTTCACTCGTTCACCAAGTAGGTAATGACGCCAAATCTTGAGAGCAAAAATGACGGCTACCAACTCCAGATCATGCGTCGGATAATTGCGCTCATGAGTCTTCAGTTGTCTTGAAGCATAAGCTACAACCTTACCGTGCTGATGTAGAACACATCCTAGTCCCTTACCGGATGCATCGCAATGCACTTCGAATCCTCCAGATTGATCCGGTATTACGAGAATAGGTGCAGATGTCAGTCTTGACTTGAGTTCTACGAAAGCTTGCTCGCATGCTTCTGACCATACAAATTCTTCATCTTTTCGTGTGAGCTTGTTCAGGGGTGTTGCTATCTTCGAAAAGCCTTCAATGAATCTTCTGTAATATCCAGCTAATCCCAAGAAACTCCGAATATCTTTCGCTGATTTTGGCGTAGGCCATTCGCTGACTGCTGAAACCTTTGCTGGATCCACAGAAATTCCTTCTCCTGATACGATATGTCCAAGAAAACCAACTTGATTTAGCCAAAACTCACACTTGCTGTACTTGGCACAAAGCTTATGTTGTCGAAGAGTTTCCAGGACAATTCGTAGGTGCTCCGCATGCTCTTTCCGATTCTTAGAATATATCAGGATGTCGTTGATGAATATGACAACAAACATGTCTAAATACTCCCGGAAAACTTGGTTCATAAGATTCATGAAAATTGCTGGTGCATTGGTCACTCCAAATGGCATTACTAGAAATTCGTAATGTCCATAGCGAGTTCTGAAAGCTGTTTTGTGAATATCAGCTTCCTTGACCTTCACTTGATGATAACCTGAACGAAGATCTAGTTTAGAGAAGACACAAGATCCACTTAACTGATCGAATAAATTGTCGATGCACGGAAGTGGATATTTGTTCTTTATAGTAACTTCGTACAAGGCCCTATAATTTATGCACATTCTGTATGAACCTTCCTTCTTCTTCACCAATAGTACAGGTGCTCCCCAACTTGAAGTGCTGGGACGAATCCATTCTTTCGCCAGTAATTCGTCCAACTGTGTTCGAACTTCCTTCAAACCTTCCGGACTTAGTCTATAAGGTGCTTTGATCATCGGTTGTGCTCCTGGTACTAAGTCAATACTGAATTCAAGAGCTCGATCGGGAGGCAAACCTGATATATCGTCAGGGAATATATCGTCGAACTCTCGAACTACTTCTGGTCTTGATTCTTCCTCTGCTTGAGCTGCTGCAACTACTGCTTCTCTTGGCTTCGCTTTGTAGTGTTAGTTATATGTATGCCCTAGAGACCATTACTGTACATACGATGTATATTGTAGTGGATGCTAGGACATATATAGGGAGGACTTTCTTGCTCGACATGATAGTATGCTATCTGGTTGTACTTTAACTTAACATGTACTCTGATTGTCTCTATATTACATGTTGATAAAGCCCTTAGGATATGTACTCGACTACTGGGACTATGATGAGATCATACTAGTGGGGCCACGGTAGTCGACGAGTACATCCTATAACTGTTCCCAGTCGAGGGTGTATCGAGACAGGGCATCGATACACCAGAGTAGACTAGCGTATACGCATCTTGACCCATATGATGGGCGATGGATGATCCCATATCCATCGGTGTTTGACATCAAGGATGGTGTACGGGTGCTCAGTAGAGACTGGGTACACTGGACGGACTCGCCGAGAACTCCCAGATGGTATTATACCATACGTCAGATGGCAGTTCTCCGGTGACACTGGTACAGAGTAATCTGTTGACCCGAGATCGTCATAGAGTCTTGTGTGATTCCCACTGTGCTTTGATTTCCATCATACCACGTCCAAGAGGGCGTGCAAAAAGGTGGCTTTTGGGTACAGTCCCGAATCATATGGAGGCAATGAGCGATAGGAGGGGATTCGTCTCTCTCGGTATAGGGAGTTGATGTTGTGCTGTGTTCGATTGGCTATAACCGGAAATCCCTGGCCAGGGTTGCTGAGATTTACTGGTAAGTGTTATCAGTAGTTTCTCGAACTGTTATAGACCTCATATCGACACGATTTATCAAGCTACTGGGGTCTGACGTTTACCACCCGTAGGCGAGATATGCAACATATCAGACGACGAGACCGGACTGTACGGGAGTGTTACTGTTTGGATTCACAGGAGAATGTACAGGCTTGCTTGTTGATCTTCTGAGCGCTCAATACCTGGGTAGCTGTTACGTTTAGCTGACCGCTTGCAGCTTGTGGGTGTTTGATATGATCATCACCTACTGCCGGCGTATTGACGATTCTTTAGAGTCCTACACAGAGGTTTCTTGACTCAGGCAAAACGGAGTAGGGGCACATATGTGATATGTGCGGGACCGAGGATAATGCGATATGTGATACCGTATTATATTCTCGCGATATTTGATATCAGCCGGGTCATCGGATCAAGTGTTGATTCGATGAATCGGTACGGATAAATATTAGTCGGTTATATGCGATATAGCCGGATTGTCGGATCAAGTGTTGATTCGATAATTTAATGTATAATAATATATATGATATATTAAATTACATTAACTAATATTTGCTCACTAAAAGATTCTTTTTCTCACTCGGGTAATACATTGATATATATGCGATATATGTTAAATGTATTATTTTATTTTGTTACAATAAATATTGTATATGTGATATATAATATTGTAACATATTATAATTATTAATGCAACATGTTTAGAGGAGTTTAAACATGATTAGGGTTTGGATTAGGGTTAAACCTTCTAGTTGATTCTAGAAGCTTTACTTTGTCTTTGTTAAGATATTATGATAGATATTTACAAGTGACTCACCCTTTGACCTAACCCAAACCCTAACCCTAGTAAACTCTCTACAATGGTTACTACAACCATGGTTGCATAAATGATTATGATAACATTCTTTTTATTCATCACAAAAGAAAATGGATCACTATTCTTCTTCTTCCTTCATTCTTTCATGAAAAAGCTTGCTAGATTTTTCCAAAGTGATGAATAAATATGAGAAAAAGATAAATAAAGAGAGCAAAAATCCTACTTCATCATTCTCATCTTCCCTTTCCATTTAGATGAGGGTGTTCACATCATTTCATGAGTGTTAGCTTGTGTTAAAGAAACTTCAAGGTAGATCATCTTAGTATCGAAGATCGGAAGCAAAGGTTGCATCTTTCTCTTCGTGGAACCTCTCGAGAGTCCGGATCACGATGATCGCAGCGAAGGGACTACAACACGGAGCATATGAAGTGAAGGATCGGATCTACAAAGGTTGTAATCCCTCTCACTTAGTGTTAAAGTGTTTAGCATGCTAGTTTTCGCCTAATCTCTAGTTTAAAGTTCCGTATTCGGGTTGTTCGGCACGGCTAAATTTTTAATCGGGCATGGTTGATGCCTCGTAGACCCTTGTGTGCGTGCCTAGCAACCCTACAGTGGTATCAGAGCCAAGCTAGAGCTTTAGGCGAAGTCTAGACGAAGTTTAAAGTCCGATCGAACCCGGAAAACCCGATAAAACCCACTCTCTGGAAATTTTCTGAAAATTTGGATTTTTGTGAATTAAAAATATCCAAAAATTACAGCAGGTAATTATAAGAATTACTGTGAAGCACGTGAGCGCAATTCGACTAAAGAGCCGCGGAAACGCGGCCCCACCCCAGCATGCGCGGCGGTTCTGCGGCCACATAGTCGATTCTTGGCACGTGCTTTTCACAGTAACTCCTATTTTTTAATGTTGTATTTTCTGGGAATTTTTAATATTTATTCAACTGTTGAATTATCTGGGTTGTATTGGGGACTTAAAGATTCGATCGGATATTTTAACTTTGTTTAGTTTTGTCTGGATAATTTTTAGAAACTGTTAAAAAGTTCGAACGGATATCAATAACTCACTTTTTCCCCTGTCGGAAAATTTTTCAAAAGTTGGATTTTTCCTCGTGTTTAAGAACGTTCTAAGTCGTGCAAGTAACGCGGTGGACCCTCTAGAAGACAACAAACCTTAACTCGATTATGTGACCGTCTTGAACTGCCTTTTGAACCTTAGGGTTTGGGGCAGTATGGCGTGCCACATGTGAGGCGTTGGCTTGACCCTTCTACGGCTGGACCATTGCTACTGTGGCATGTAATGGATGTTTTTAAACTGATTTCAAGTGTTGAGATATATTGGGGAAATCTTGGGTGTTTGATGATTCGATCGGAAAGTTTAACTTTTTCTATTTATCTGGAATGTGATACAATATTTGGAATCCACAGGTAGTTATGAGATAACTAATTTGAATATTATAAATATAGCAGTTTAGTCTCAGATGATCGGTTGCCACGGAATTTTGTTGTGATCAAAAGTCCGTCGCAATCACATAGCGTACGCGGATACTTGCCGGGAAAACTTAATAGACAGCTACACCTCTTAGCCCCGCCCAAGTGACTGTAGGAGAACCCCGTCGCCGAAAGCATCCGTTCGGGTGCTCGCGGTAGCGGTGTTCCGCCTTAGTGCACTTCGTCGACGGCATCCAGGGGTGCAGCCGTCTACTAAAGTTTGCGACGAGCATTCGATCAGGACGTCGGGAATCTTGTTGAATTGCCCGACTTGATATTGAAAAGAGTTTTCGATAATGAGACTAAAATGCGGGGTTTATAATTGTTAGGCATGCGATGTCTAAGGAATTCATTTGGTTAGGCATGCGATGTCTAAAGAGGTTGCGGATTCCAACTGTTGTAGTTTTACACTTTCTTTTCTGTGACCGTAAGCGTAGTATGTGGTGTATCGCCGGCTTCGTTACTATACATCAACGACAATCGGGATACGCATACTTGCTTACGTTGATGATATGAGATATTATGTGTTGCTGTGATATGTTATATTGGATCGTCGCGTTTGAATAGCCGGGGGTTTTATGTGAGATGAGAGTCTTTTCTTTTTCATTCATGTAAAATTCATTTGTATGTAATATTCTTTTATTGGGGCACTTCCAGGTAGCGGAAGATGTCACCGTTGTATATTATTTACTTTTCCGCATTAGGTAGACCCAAGGCGGGGAGCACAAGTAACCGGATTCTAGGGTCCAGTAGGAGACCATCTCGAGGAGTCGAGACCGGGTCTCCTAACCCTAAAATTGGCAGTGTTACTTGCCGCTCTCGTAGGGGTTTGGGGATGTGAGTTTGGCTATTCATCGCGAACGTGGAATCCGTGTTTTATACAGGCTCGTATTGAAAACACGGACGTCCTAGTATATCCAATATTTCATATATGTTCTTCTGCTGCAATGTTCTGTGATGAGATCATATTACTGTCTGAGACGAATGTTTATATTATATATATATGAGATATATGTTATATTGCAGATTTCGTTTCAAAAGAGATGCTTGTGAAGCATAATATAATGGGACTTCATTAATGAGATTAATGAAATAAAAGAAACCTAAAATGTTGTAGAAACTTGTTTATAAAAACTGGTAGCTCTAGTTCTTGTTTTGCATAGCGGTGTTCCTTGTAGAACATCCAGCACCTTATTCGATAAGGAAAGGACCGAGATCCCTTCACCGGGAGTGACTCCTTTAGCAATAACTGGCAGATGCTACAAACTCGGTTTGTCTTTTGATTGCTTCTATAGTTCTTGCTTTGCATAGTGATATTTGTGAAATATCCTGCACCTTATTCGATGAGGAAAGGGCCGACGATCCCTTCACCGGGAGTGACCCCTTTAGCAAAACTAGAAAAGCCTCAAAAGCACTCCATTTTAAAATCATTTGATTCTACAACGATATCAAGTTCATTACGCAATAGGTTTTCAGAAAAACCTGTCGTAGCCCTCCGTCATTTCAGATAAGTACTACTTAGTATTCGTGCTGCGGTAGTTTGGCCTTCGTCAAGGCGTAGTGTACGGTAGCTAACTAGTGCTTATCTGCTAGCATACGATGCGATTGGATTAGGGTATTCGTACGGCGTAGTTTGGCCTTCGTCAAGGGTCGTGCGGGTGGGTTTAATTCAATCAAGAAATGAACGGGTTGAACTTGACTAGCGGACTATGGGTAGTTTGGCCTTCGTCAAGGTCATAGGACGCTAGGGGTAAAATATTATTGGGAATTTCAAGTGTTGAAATTTGCAATGAGATTACATACCTTCTATGAGATAGTTGGATCCCGATACCCGCTGCGAGTAAGAGTTACTCCTGGGAGAGTTTTACACATTACAATTAGCCGATCAAGTAGGTGTCTAGAAAGGTGTTAACGGGGTTACGCCCCTGGAAAAACGAGGTTTACTTTAATTAGGTTCGTGCGAGAGCACGGGGGACCTCCCTCAAAGTACCGACACTGGCCTGGCTGAAAGATTGGCGAACTTGTAGCGTGTAATTAATCCCGGCTAGTCTTTCCTTTTAGGGTTTGAAGGAAGATTTGACAAAAACAGTGGGAGACATCCTGATTAGATATATTAGATAACCAATCTAATCTTGCAAGAGCATATGCTGAGTGTTTTCTTCTCTCTCTCTCCAGGTAGCGACCATATCACGCCTTAATCAAGATAATAAAACGGATATATTGACCGAACCCGCTTGTTATACTGAGCTGGGGAACGTTGGTCCCGCTCTAACTTATAATTGTTATAGGACAGAGCAGGAAATTGGGGATTACCAGAATTCCCGTGCCGCCCAAACGAAGAAAGTGCATACTGATGCATCATCTTCGGGTGTGTTCATTATAGAGAACTGTTTCTCAGTATCTTTTACGTCCTGGGTATGTGATACCGCATCAGGATCCCGCATATGTAATTTGTTACATGGGCTACAGATAGGTAAAGAACTGAGAACGGGTGATAAGTTTCATGAGACAGAAAACGGTGCAAGTGTTGCAGCCAAGTCTGTTGGTCACTGTCACCCTGTATTACCGGAATACATTGATTCTGAACAAATGTTATTAGATACCGAACCTGATATACAAAATCATATCAGTCTTTTTATTAGTAAAGAAAGGATATAATTTTGTATTGTTGGATAATGTTTTGAACATTTCCTATATCAAGAGTTGATCGGTTCAGGCACGTTATCTAAAAGCATTGACGTTCTAAATCAAACTACAGTTCTTAGTATAAGGGACACACACAAGAGGAAGAGTTCAGAAATGAATGAATCCTTCTTGAGGCATTGTAGACTAGGTCATATCAATGCGACCCGACTAGCTGAAGTTACATTTAGATGCATATTTAAATTAGTTTGAATTTACATCTTATGAAACTTGCCGGTCATGTCACAGAGATAAGATGACCATAGCTCTGTTTATTGGAAACAGAGAAAGAGTTAGTGAACTCTTGGGATTGATACATGCTGATGTATGAAGGTCCCCTGTCTACACATGCCAAGACCGGTTCTTTCTACTTCATTACATTCTCTGATAATCTCTCAAGATTCAAACATATGTTTCTGTTGAAACACAGGTCCGAACCTTTTGAGATATTCACAGAATATAAATTAGAAGTAGAGAACCAAAATACGGGTATAAGTATTATGTCCTTTGATGAGATCAAGGAGGAGAATACTTGAGCACAGAATTCCTGGACTATTCTAAAGGAGAATGAGATTCTCTCTCGGCATTACTCCTCCGTATACACCACAGCACGTCGGTGTATCGGGGCGGAGCAATCACACCCTATATGATATGGTGTGCTCTATGATGAGTACTACTGAGTTTCTTATTTCCTTTTGGGAGTTATGCACTTGAGAAGCTGCATACCTGTTGAATAGGGTTCAAATCAAATCAGATGCCTACCACTTCATATGTGATATGGAAAGGGAAGAGCCCATATCTTAAGTTTGTTAAAATTTGGGGTTGTCCGGCCTATGTCTAAAAACAAAATCCGGACAAACTCGAGGCAAAGACTGTTATGTAGAACTGGAAATGTTCCAGCTATACAAATTACAGCTGATGATTTGATAGAACCAAAGGATTCAATAGTTTCCAACGAACCTCAGCCTCTCCGCCAATCTAGTAGGGTTCCTCACCCACCTGAGAGATACTTCGGTTTCTCTATGACAGTGGGAGCGAGGATTGTATCATGAGATGATGACCCAACTAGTTTCGAGCTGGCCATCAGGAGTGGGACTCTGTAAGAATGGTTGGATGCTTATCGATCTGCGATGGAATCCTTATACACCAACAAAGTATGGACTTTGATTGCTTTAGCTGAAGGGTTAAATTCCCATCAGGAGCGAGTATATCTTGAGAAGATTACTTGGTGTACATGGAAAAGTTGAGACTTTCAAAGCTATGCTTAAGTCCATCCAGATCCTACTTGCCACGGCTACATACCATGACTACGATATCTGGTGGTTGGGTATCATGACTGCTTTTCTAAATGATGTTTTAGAAAAGAGCATCTATAAGTACACAGCCAGAGGGCTTCGTAGACAGTGGGAGCAGCAGAAACGTGTGCAAGATGTTTTATATGATAAAACAGGCATCGCGGAGTTGGAACATTTGTTTTGATGTGGTTGTCAAAGAGTTTGACTTCATCAAAATGGTAGATGAACCTTATATATACAAAAAGGTAGTAGAGAGTATGGTGGTGATCCTCGTAGAGTACGTGGATGACATACTCTTGATAGGGAAGGAGTTTCCTATGCTACGATCGGTCAATCTCCGCTTATCACAAGGATTCTCCATATAGGATCAAAGTGACTCCTCCTAAATCCTGGGTTTTGGATCTATGAGATAGATCTAATTGGATGTTAGGACACTCACTAGTTGTAGTGAGATGGTATCAATCGATCCTGGGGGGAATCACTGGAAAGGTTCCAGGGTGATAAGGACGACTGAATGTCAGTCGCAGGCATTGTCTATACCCTCAGTGGAGGGACGGTATGTTGGAAGAGTTCCAAGCTAGATACCGTGACATACTAGACGATTAAAGGCAAGATACATCGTTACCAAGGATGCTACCAAAAGAGGCAGTCTGGATATTTATAATTTCATAAGATGAACTTCGTTCCTACCATTGTGTGACAATGGAGTTGTGGCTTCAGCCAAGGAACTACCGTCCCATCAGAAATCCAGATATAATTCTTAGGCAGTATCACCTGATCATGGAGATGGTTGATCTCCAGAAAGATCGAGGTTAGGAGAGTAGACACAGAGGACAACAGCGCGGATCCACTCACGAAGGCCTTTTTCCCAGTAGAGACTTTTATGGGATGGTTGAGTATGAGATACTTCAACCGCAGCTAATTGTTGGGTATGCGATACCACAACAGATGGCCCTAGTGCAAGTGGGAGATTGTTAGTTATATGTATGCCCTAGAGACCATTACTGTACATACGATGTATATTGTAGTGGATGCTAGGACATATATAGGGAGGACTTTCTTGCTCGACATGATAGTATGCTATCTGGTTGTACTTTATCTTAACATGTACTCTGATTGTCTCTATATTACATGTTGATAAAGCCCTTAGGATATGTACTCGACTACTGGGACTATGATGAGATCATACTAGTGGGGCCACGGTAGTCGACGAGTACATCCTATAACTGTTCCTAGTCGAGGGTGTATCGAGACAGGGCATCGATACACCAGAGTAGACTAGCGTATACGCATCTTGACCCATATGATGGGCGATGGATGATCCCATATCCATCGGTGTTTGACATCAAGGATGGTGTACGGGTGCTCAGTAGAGACTGGGTACACTGGACGGACTCGCCGAGAACTCCCAGATGGTATTATACCATACGTCAGATGGCAGTTCTTCGGTGACACTGGTACAGAGTAGTCTGTTGACCCGAGATCGCCATAGAGTCTTGTGTGATTCCCACTGTGCTTTGATTTCCATCATACCACGTCCAAGAGGGCATGCAAAAAGGTGGCTTTTGGGTACAGTCCCGAATCATATGGAGGCAATGAGCGATATGAGGGGATTCGTCTCTCCTGGTATAGGGAGTTGATGTTGTGCTGTGTTCGATTGGCTATAACCGGAAATCCCTGGCCAGGGTTGCTGAGATTTACTGGTAAGTGTTATCAGTAGTTTCTCGAACTGTTATAGACCTCATATCGACACGACTTATCAAGCTACTGGGGTCTGACGTTTACCACCCGTAGGCGAGATATGCAACATATCAGATGACGAGACCGGACTGTACGGGAGTGTTACTGTTTGGATTCACAGGAGAATGTACAGGCTTGCTTGTTGATCTTCTGAGCGCTCAATACCTGGGTAGCTGTTACGTTTAGCTGACCGCTTGCAGCTTGTGGGTGTTTGATATGATCATCACCTACTGCCGGCGTATTGACGATTCTTTAGAGTCCTACACAGAGGTTTCTTGACTCAGGCAAAACGGAGTAGGGGCACATATGTGATATGTGCGGGACTGAGGATAATGCGATATGTGATACCGTATTATATTCTCGCGATATTTGATATCAGCCGGGTCATCGGATCAAGTGTTGATTCGATGAATCGGTACGGATAAATATTAGTCGGTTATATGCGATATAGCCGGATTGTCGGATCAAGTGTTGATTCGATAATTTAATGTATAATAATATATATGATATATTAAATTACATTAACTAATATTTGCTCACTAAAAGATTCTTTTTCTCACTCGGGTAATACATTGATATATATGCGATATATGTTAAATGTATTATTTTATTTTGTTACAATAAATATTGTATATGTGATATATAATATTGTAACATATTATAATTATTAATGCAACATGTTTAGAGGAGTTTAAACATGATTAGGGTTTGGATTAGGGTTAAACCTTCTAGTTGATTCTAGAAGCTTTACTTTGTCTTTGTTAAGATATTATGATAGATATTTACAAGTGACTCACCCTTTGACCTAACCCAAACCCTAACCCTAGTAAACTCTCTACAATGGTTACTACAACCATGGTTGCATAAATGATTATGATAACATTCTTTTTATTCATCACAAAAGAAAATGGATCACTATTCTTCTTCTTCCTTCATTCTTTCATGAAAAAGCTTGCTAGATTTTTCCAAAGTGATGAATAAATATGAGAAAAAGATAAATAAAGAGAGCAAAAATCCTACTTCATCATCCTCATCTTCCCTTGCCATTTAGATGAGGGTGTTCACATCATTTCATGAGTGTTAGCTTGTGTTAAAGAAACTTCAAGGTAGATCATCTTAGTATCGAAGATCGGAAGCAAAGGTTGCATCTTTCTCTTCGTGGAACCTCTCGAGAGTCCGGATCACGATGATCGCAGTGAAGGGACCACAACACGGAGCATATGAAGTGAAGGACCGGATCTACAAAGGTTGTAATCCCTCTCACTTAGTGTTAAAGTGTTTAGCATGCTAGTTTTCGCCTAATCTCTAGTTTAAAGTTCCGTATTCGGATTGTTCGGCACGGCTAAATTTTTAATCGGGCATGGTTGATGCCTCGTAGACCCTTGTGTGCGTGCCTAGCAACCCTACATGTAGGTACTTGGCTCTAGTGTACGGTCTCCACTCTTGAAATAGAAGACCGGATGGTCTGGAATCTCGAATACTACCGACAGTCGATGGTAGCATAAAAGGTTCCAAGCCAGTCCATTCCTAGAACCACATCGAAGTTCGGTATGTCCAGTACCTTGAAGTCAGCATAAAACTCTCGACTGCAGACGACGACTGGACACATGCTGTATCCCATAGTTGCCTTTAGAACACCATTTCCGGAACTGATGTTCCTATTGGGTACAAGCGGTGAGACTGGAATCGCATGGGTTCGGACAAACCGTTGCGACATAAAGCAGTGGGATGCTCCAGTATCAAACAGTGCAAGTGCAGGTAGTGAAGCTACTAGGATTGTACCTAAGGTATATGGGATAGGTTTTAGGTATAGGGAAAGTGTGTAGATAAACAAGACTAAAAGATAAGTTTGAGAAGGAAGTTTACCAGTAATGACTTGGCCAGTGGCCTCAGCTTCTTCTACAGACATCATGAAAGCCTGGCGCTTTGGCACATTCCTCCTGGCCTGAGGAGCATTCCTCGGAACATTCCTTTGAGCTTGATGGAACTGTCGAGGAGGTGGTGTAGCCTGTGGTCCCCTGGTTGGTGCAGGCAGTGCAAGTCTGGGAGCAGGTGCCTAAAGAGCTGGTTGCTGCGGATAAGTAATTGCTGGCCTGGGTGCAGCAACTGGGTTCTGTCTTTGAGGACAAGACCCAATATCGTGAGTGGCTGAACCGCAGATAAAGCAAAGGCGGTTGGCTCGATGGCAGTCCTTCATCATATGTCCAGTTCAGTTGCAGTAGGTGCAAAAGGCTGGGCTAGGACGATGGGTTGGTACTCCGGGTCTCCTTGGCATGAAAGATGGTCTGGATGAAGCTCCACCTGCCATCTGATTGGCAGGGCGTTTGACTCCAGCAGACTGAGGTCTGCCCCTCTCTTTTATCACTGCCTCATAACTGCGAGCAGCTTCTAAGGCTTCCTCATGAGTCAAAAACTTTCCTGTGGCTAGAGCAGCCTTAATCTCTGTGTCCAAACCTTTCTGAAAACAACGGGCTCTGATCTCATCCGTCGGTATCAGGTGTGCCGCGAATCTGTTTAAAGATTGTGTTAGCTGTGTAGTATGTGATATCTGAAAATTGAACTATTGTGACATATCTTACCGGCTCAACATAGTGAACTCAGCGTCGTATTCATCTACCGATTTGTCCCACATTGATCCTTGCTGTAGATGAATAAACTGCTGTTCCATGGCGAACCTGGCAGTCACAGGGAAATATTTCGCGTCGAACTTCTCGCGAAATGTCTTCCATTCAATCGGCTGTACCAGACGGGTTTCTTCCGCCTTCCACCAATTGCGAGCATTATCCGTGAGCTGTAGCTTTGCTACACGGACCCAAGCGTTGTCTGGCACTTGAGCTGCAGCCAGATCGTCTTCGATGCTTTGTGCCCATTCTTCCGCTTCAAGAGGGCTTCCTTTACCCGAGAATTGCTTTGTGTGCAAAGCTCTGAATTGCTTTATTCCCGGGGCATCGGTCTCAGGACGATTCAGAAGTTGTTGCTGTCCCTCGAGAAGACTGCGGATCGCCTCAAATAGCATTGTTTGCTCAGTGGGTGGTGCAGGAACAGCTGGTGTGAGAGGTAGTGCTGGAGTTGGAGGTGTGTTGTTGACATTGGTGCTGGTGTTGTTCGGAGAATCCATAACCCTGAAGAAAAATATGGATTAGGACAGATTCAAATACATGAAATGAGAAGATTCAAGGAATAGAGATTTGCAAGATTCAAAGAATATGAATTGTAAAGAATGTTTTAGTTGCTGGTTCTTGTGTTATATTGCTTAGGTTGTTCACGCAGACCAGAACTGCATGACAGGGATTCATACAGCTCTGACCTGCATGGGCCACCAACAAAACCTATCACGCCCCGCTTCCCAGTATACGGCGAAGGGGACACGACGAGGTCCGCTACGTATGTACTCAGAAATACATACGCTAAGCGTAGCTAAGCAATACAAAATAAATACACAAGAGACAAGAGTATAAAAGAACAACAACTTTTATTTATTAACATTGTTTGTACAATACATGGAAAGGAAAATACAACTGAAATAAAGATGCTTAAACAGTGGCATAACAGGAAAAGGAAAGTACTGAAAAGAAAAGTGTACTATGAAATTATACTGCTGGGTCTTCGGCAAATTGCTCCAAGTCTTCTTGGGTTGGCTCAACTTCTGCCGGGTCCAGGTCACCTGACGACATTCAAAGAAGAGAGAAACAGAATGTCGTCAGCGAACAGATCGCTCGGTAAGTCCCAAGGGTAAGAGGAAAGTAGAGAAGAAAGAATAAGAAAATACATTTTTAAAGTGTAAACTATTACTGTAATGTTATGTTAACGCTGTTGTTTGTAGCTTGGTATAGAAGGATGCCAGTGTATACGAGGGGAGTCTCACTTGCCAGAGACTAGGACACGTGTAGTACAAGGAACCGTTATGCCACGGTACAACAGCAATGGGATTCAGGTTATGTGTATTAATCTGATCACCTCGTGCCACCCTTAACACCTTCCGTACCAATCTACCCCTTAAACCCCGCAATGTCTTGTTTGTATTGTTATCTTGTAAAATTGTATTGATTGTAAAATTGATTAACTGACTGACCGAAACCATGATATCAGGAAATGGTTATAACCGTAGAGTCATGTAAATGGAATACTGGGAAACATGTAAAAGGAATATATCCATGGTTCGGTTCAGTCAAGTTATATAGATTGTTAACTAGATTCAGGGATTCATGTATTCATATTGAATTGGAATATAAAAGAATATAGATTGACTTGAATCATATTCAAGTCAGAAATAGTCAGACTCTAACCCGAGTCAGACTAAAAGAAGGTAAGTTGAAGTTCAATATTTGTTAGGGGCCTTATTGTAATTTATAGAACTTGAGGGGGTTTATTGTAAAAAGTAATATTGTATAGTTTTCAAAATACACCTCAAGTAATTATTATTTGTCTTTATAGTTATAATGAGTGTGAATTTTATTTGTGTTATTCTAATGAATATATCTTAATAAAAGTATTAATCATTAATATTGATTTATTTGAAATTCATGGTATTTTAATGTAACTTTTAATCTTGTAATTTTAGAAAAAAATGGAAACTTTATCTTATAATAAAATATGTGTTTAAATGATAATTAAATATATATTAATACAAGAATAATTTTAAATAAATATTTTATTTTTCCAAAATCTCATTTTTTCTTAAATGCCGTATTTTAAACCCTTTGAGACCGAATGCTCCTTGCGGAGGTCTGAATCTCGCACTACTAGACCGTGAGTGCACAATGAACCGTACTATCCCTAACGGGTTCCCCAAAGATGGGTTGTAGCGGCGCTTTGCTTAGGTTTAATAAATACTATCCATTTAGAAAAACGGTTTTATAAATATAAGGTATTTATTTGTAAAGGATGAAATTTCCGTATTTTAGTTTCTAGGGTTTCCTAAGCCAACTAGCATATTTCTAAGGTCTAAACGATAAGTCATTAGAAGCCTCAAATCGCCTCTTCACCGTCAATTGCGGCCAGATAAGTGCCAGGTAAGTGGGAAGGAACCACAGTCGTGGACCTAATTAAAAACCACTAGCCTAGACACACTTGCCTAGACACCACAAAGTCAGTTTAGATAAACGATCGATGTCCATGACATATCGTGCTTTTATTTTAAAAGTATTTATTTAGAATTGTGTACAACTTAAAGCTTTTAAAAAAGTTTTATAAAGAATATGGTATTTTAGTGAAAAGTCTTATATTTTCGTATTCTATATTTTGACGTTTATCAATTAGGGTTATATTTGTGCGTGTGTAGAGGTAGGTCATTACCTAGTGACTTATTTTAAGTTTTAATGAAGTTTAGAGGTTAAACATGTTAAATTAAACATAAGGATATTTAAGTGTAAGAATACGGTATTTGAAAACGTTATCATTTCATGTGTGAAAACTCATTCAAATTGATTTCTACAAGTTTATTTATCAAGATGAACATGTTTAGGAGTGAGGGATTTATTTAGAACAATAAAAATAAACTTTATGGTATTTTTATGAAAAGAATACGGTTTTACAAGAAAGCTATCATTTCATGTGGGAAACTTTGTTTAAATTAGTTTCTATGTGATTAATAGTCATCATGTATATGGGTAGGTATCATGGATTAGGTGACAAGTGGAATTTTGTAGAAAAACCGAATCGGAAATCGGTTTGTTCCGATTTCCGTCGGGTTCCATAAATCCGTATTTTTAAGAAATAGAAAGGTGAGAAGGATGGGACTTACAGGTTTAAACTCTTCTAAAGAGTAAAGAGAACTAGGGAGGAAGACCGAGGGGTGGTTTCGTCGCCGGTTGCTTCAAAACACGTCGCCGGAATTCCGTCAGGGCTTCGCCGGGAACTCGATTTCAAAGTACACTTCTTGTGGAAATTTCAAGAGAGTTTTTCTAGGGTTTTGGAATGAGAAGGTAGGGGGTAGGGGTCTATTTATAGGGTAGCTAGGGTAGGGTAGGTGAAGAGTCTTCTTTCATTAAAAAAATTTATAAAAATTTGATAAAATGCATTAAAATTTGCATTAAAATGGTTGTATTTATCATTGGAAAACCGATCCCTTAAATTGGAGTTAACCATGAGTTTCAGAAGGCCAAACGACGCAACTTTGGTGTTGGGACCCCGGCCATCGGCCTAACTCCGGCCGGCGGCGCCGGCCGATTCGGCCGATCCGCCGCCCGAGTTGGCTGATTCCGGCCGGGTTCGGCCGGCGTTGGGTGTGGGGTCTCCTGACTAGGGTTTTGGCATACTCCAAATTTTGGGTTCAGTTCAATGTTTGGGAGTTATGGCCTGTGGACTTTTGGACTTCCAAGATTTTTAAAGAAAAATGTGCTAAAAATAATGTGGGATGTGGGATTCGAGCTCTGGTGGCTTGGTTCAGCAGTGCAAGGTATTACCAATGAGTTACAAGCTCCTTCTTGTAATTATTGTAGAGAGATAGATACTTAAAGTGTTATCAGTAACATTAATACTCCAAGTATACTTCAAATTTAATTCAAATTTTGGTATACAAAAATTGGACTTGTTACACAAATGGAGGAGTGACTTACGGGCCCAACGCGGCCTCCATCTTTTCAATACCGGTGGGGCAAGTAACTCAAGCCTTGACTGGATTGTTCTTCGGAACCATGCTCCCGCCAATGAGTTTCAGTGCCCCAGCGTTGCAAGAGGAAGCTCCTAAGAAGTCGGTCTTCGATCGACTTGCAACCACCACGGCCCCTCTCAACGGGTCGTATAAATCGGATGCCTCGGTCTTCAACAGGCTGAGCCGAAGATCAGACGTCTCAGTTTTCAACAGGCTGGGTAAGAACTAAAATGGGCCCACAAAGAGGCTCGTCATACCTGAAAGGGCTGCCCCAAAACGGATAACCCTCCCAACTCCTCCTGCAGGTGAAATCGTCAAAGGTGCTTCTCCTACCAAAAGATCGGTCTTTGAAAGATTGGTTGTTCCACCCCAAACTCTGCCATGGACGTCAGTTTTCAACATGCTGGTACCCACAGCAGCCCCTCAACAAAGACAGGGGCATAAAGAAGCCGCTTCCAAAACTGAGACAATCCCGTCTGCAAGTTCTGCCTCTGGAGCCGCTGCGGCTTCCGCCATCGGCTGTTTAAGTGAAACCTCTTGCGATACTGACTGGGGAGCTGGGGCCACAATAGCCGGCTCTGGAAGCGTCGCCGCATCACCACTCGGGAGCGGCACCGCACTTGGAATAACCCACAGTAAGGTAGTCCCTGCAACAAAATAAAGGAGAGGTTTAAACTATGAATAAATAAAAAGGGAATGAAGGCATCATGAGCTGATTTATACCAAGGACTAAAGAAGTACGGAGCCTCTCTACCTCTTTAAATGTTTTGAGGGAAGCCGCGGGAGCCTTTTCGGCAGAGATACCTGTTGAAGAAAAGGACTTTAGTAAAAGCAAGGAAGGAATGAACGCAAAAAAATATAACTGAAGCATACCTGACTGTGCGATGGTGATTAGTATTGCTTCATCGCGAGCCAGTTGCTCGGAAGCCACAAGGGCAACTTGAAGATCAGTATCATCTGCGAGCGCAATAAATAGACCCTCATTGGTCCCGTACTCGGATAAGCCTTCGCTGTAAAAAGCATGGGGCTTCTGACCAAGTACAACGTCCATAGAGAAGAGCGATTTCTTCTTTTTCTGTGAGTGAGTGCCGACAGCCGATAACACGAGCATGCGCTTGGCGGGTACTTTTGGGCGACGAGTCCCGATCTCCGAACCTACCCCAGAATCCAGAGACGCTACAGCTACCGCTTCCACAGGCACATGAGGTAGAAGCTTATCAGGAAAAGCAAGCGGGACAACAGCCACAGCAGCTTCTCTTAAAGTAGGACCAACAGTGGTCCGTTGCTTTAAAGGAACAGCTGGATTGCCGGCGGGGACTGCACCCTTACGATCGAGCAAAAGCCGTCTTTCTTCCCTAATAACGGCGCCCATCGAATGCTGGTACTACGCTACATATACGTTCAAGACCTTTGGAACGCAGCTCGGCTCACTGATAAAAAAGATGGACCCGGTGTTAAGACGCATAAAATGGTGCAGTGCGTTACGAATGCCCTCCTCTGTAGCAGCCGGCTCAGCCAGGAAAGCCTCTAGCAGAACACCCTGATCGTAGCTCGATTGTTGAGTGAACTGATGCGGGTTGTACCTCATAAACAGCGTTGAATCATTCTGCCTGAACACCAAAAAGCCCGGCCTGATTGAGTACAGGTGCAGAATCTCCCGGGCCTTCAATGTAGAAGCCCCGTCTTTGAAGGTGTCCCGCAGCAGCTGCACCGTCTTAGAGGACTCTTTACCAATAGTTAAAACCTTATCGACAAAGGTCATGCCATCTCCAACCGTACGCGGACCCCTAGCCTCCCGCTATGTCGGATTTAAAACGAAAGTGTCAACTAGCCGCATAATCTGAGGGAAGTTATAACTGTCGTAGAAACGAGGCCGTTTGTGGTCTCCAAAAGCGCCAAGCACGTGCAGCTCGATCCATGACGTAAAATAGTGTAGCGGGAAAGTGACGGGCTGTACGCCTGGATGAGTGATGTCCGCCGCTAAGCTGAGACCATGATACAGGTGTGCCAACCCTGCGATCCCGACGGCCACTCGAGTTCCCGCAACCATACGATGGGCTGGGTAAAAGACTGATGGCCTCATATAACGAGGGTGCATCGGAAGCACGAACCAGTTTAGCCATAGGCCAATAAATCCCAGCAAGAACGTCTTTTCATCGACATCCGAAGCAGCAAGCTCTGCGAAAGGAACGATAGAGGCACCCGGAATAAAGAAGTTTTTTTAAATCCGCCTCCGCCGTCGATTGGTTATCCAAACCAAAACCAAACGGATCGTCAAACTTGGCGAACAGCGCAGCTTGCTTCGATAAGACTTCCGGACGAAGAAAGCGAGCGATGAAGTCTGCGTAGCTGACTCCATGCCCTCCGGACTCTAGAAATAGACTTTCGTAGATATTCAACACCTTGATCAAGCTCGGGAATCGGTGTTGAACGGCGTTCTCCGGGGTAAGGCCCATCACCACTGATTTGGTGGCAAAGATGTATTCGTCCGAAGGAAGTAACTCCTCGTAGTGTTCTCCCCTGACGGGTAAGCCGGAGATCTCCGCGAACTTCTCCAAATAAATTGAAACTTCCCGATCCAACAGAAGGAAGGTGTGGGTCGGAATATTCCATTGCTCCAGAAAAGCTTTGACCCACCATACAGGAGGCGTGGAATATTGGAAGAGAGACACGTAAACTGTGGGGTACAACCCGAGCTTCAACAGCTACGATTTCTTAGCTGACAAAATGTATCGGGACCACTGCAAGTACCCGGCTGGATGGCGAAGAGTCAAGCCTATCATGTACGGCCGTCCCCAAGGGTGCGACTCGCCTTGACATATACGCCGCCCCAGAGTATCCAAAGCCATCGGCGGCTGTACGAGTATCGCGGCCATAGAGGGCTGAAGGCAACCCTCCGAAGTCCAGTTGACCTCCTCTACGGCATAGTTCACTGGGGGTGAGTCGGCGTAGGAGATCGCCGAAATGGGCTCCGAAGGCACCGCACAAGAGAAGCTGCATCAACCCCGGATGATTTGATTGTACCACGTCCCCCATAAATGAAGGTTATTTTGCTCCGGGTCGTGATCTTTGATCAACGCGAAGACTTCCCTATCCACAGGAGCTTCAGGGAATCCGCTTTCCGAACGAACAAACGGGAAAGAAGTGTCAAAAGACATAGTACCTGCGCGAAAAAGAACAAAAGTTAGCCGTCAATGATACAGTTTAAGTTCTGGCACTTGGTACTTTAAATTTGTACCGTGCTGCAATTCAGTGGAAAGGGACCAAAGGAGACCCACACAATCAAGATGACGGCTCATCATTGATGAGACAGTCTCATCATTGATGAGACTGTCTCATCATTGATGAGACAGTCATTCATTAAATAGAAAATCCTAAAAGGATTCTCATTTAATGAGGGGCCCCTCGGGCCAAGGAGTTAATCTCCCTTGAGAGCAACGCTCTGCAGACAGGAGTGACACATGTCAACTCTAATCATGAGGGGAATAAAAATTGCCCAAGAATCCTAAAGAGCCATGCTCTGCGAAGAAGATGGAACAAGCCATCAGAACCCTTGAAAAGCAAAGCTTTTACAGAGGTAAAACCCCAAGATCTTAAAGATCTGAAATATAAATCTTAGGAACTTTAAGAGTTCTTCACTAATAGGTTAAGAAAAACCTAAAAAAGATCTCTTTAGATTTATGATCTAAGAAAGAGCAAAGCTCTGTTAAGAAACCCTAAAAAGGATTTCTTTAGATCTATGATCTAGGAAGAGCAAAACTCTGTTTTAATTAACGGTTTGAAGATCTATGATCTAGAAAGAGCAAAGCACTGTTTAATGGGGTCAAGAATGATTCTTACCAAATATTTGAACAAATAAAGTTCTTAGGGGAAGAGATCTATGCTCTGAAGAGAGAATTCAATTCTCAGAAAAATAAGAAGGGGAGAAAATGAACAAGCAGTCATCTCAAAGGGCCAAAGGCCCTATTTATGGGCGCTGGAAGTCGATCTAATTTCCAAGACAATCCAATGGTGGAAAGGCTGCCACCGCCGCACTCACGTGTGAGCCACGTGAGCGCAGCGGTGGGGGGGGCATTTGTTTCCCCCAATCAGAGCAAACCTCTGTTCAAAATTTGAAATTTAAACTGAGGCAGCGCCTCACGAGCAAAACACGAGAGCTCTAGCGCAAAGAGCGCCCACGTAAAGAGCGCCAGCACTAAGAGTCAAAGACTCTGAGACAGCGCCTCACGTGTAAAACACGAGAGCGACAGCGCCAAGAGCGTCAGCGCTAAGAGTCAAAGACTCTGAGGTAGCGCCTCATGTGCAAAGCACGAGAGCGCCAGCGCTAAGAGTCAAAGACTCTGAGACAGCGCCTCACGTACAAAGCATGAGAGCGCCAGCGCCAAGAACGCCAGCACCAAGAACTCCAGCGCCAAGAGTCAAAGACTCCGAGGCAGCGCCTCACGTGCAAAGCACGAGAGCGCTAGCGCCAAGTGCGCCAGCGCTAAGAGTTAAAGACTCTGAGGCAGCTCCTCACGTGCAAAACACGAGAGCGCTGGCGCTAGAACTAAATGTTATCCACCATTGGATCAAAGATCCAACTGAGATGAATAAATCATCAAATTACAGAATTTAATTCTGTTGAGGAAATACTCCTCAAAATCTTTCCAAACAGGAAAGATTGTGCTCTGTAAATCAGAGCACCGTTGGATCAAAGATCCAACGGTGATTAAAAAATCACCAAGATACAGAATAAGTTCTGTATGGGAAAATACTTTCCCAATCTTTTTAAAAACAAGAAGATCGTCTTCTATAAAACAGAAGCTCTTGGATCAAAGATCCAACGGTGAGAAACATTCCCCAAATCAATCAGAAATCTCTCAATGAGTGATTTCCCTAACTGATTCAACAAATCAGCCTCCCCTATATAAAGGACCCAAGACTTCAAGTCTTGCAGAGAAGAACCCCCCCCCCCAATAAACTTCAAGTTCTCAAAAAAGAAAAAAAAAAAGAAGAGCAAGCTCTAAGAAGAAGAAATTTTCTTAAAGGTAAATGATAATAAATGAGATCATAACATCTCCTCGATTCTTGAGAGTTTAACTCTCGCACCATAAGAAGTCAGTTCTTTTTCTAGCTCACAGATCCATAAAACAAGGTTTTTCACAAAAAACAAAGAGATTATAGCATCTCATCAAAAAGAGAAGAACTTAGTTCTTAGATCCATGGGACAAAGTCTTTTATAAACTGAGAATTTAATTCTCAGAGCACAGAACTGATCAGGGCTACCAGAGAAGAGCCTCAGCGCTCCAATTTAAAAACAAGCGCCTTAGCGCTCCAAGTCTAACGCTCAGCGCCCAGCGCTCCAAGCGCTATTTTAAAAGAAGCGCTTTAGCACTCCAAGTCTGGCGCTCAGCGCCAAGCGCGCCACGTGCTCCTCACGTGGACACTATTTTTATAAGAAGCGCCTTAGCGCTTCAGGTCTGACGCTCAGCGCCAAGCACGCCGCGTGCTCCTCACGTGAACGCTATTTTATAAGAAGCACCTTAGCGCTTCAGGTCTGGCGCTCAGCGCCAAGCGCGCCACGTGTTACTCACATGAGCGCTATTCTAAAAGAAGCGCTCCAGCGCTCTAAATCTGGTGCTCATCGCCAAGCGCTCTGTACATAAAGGCTCTGTACATAAAGCGCTCTGCACTACAAAGAGTGTTCAACACTCAATAAAAAACAAAAAGAAAAAGGGGTGTCAGAACCCAAATTAATGCTCAGCATTATTGAACAAAAAGGCACTGAGCCCAAACAAATGTTCCACCCAAACAAATGTTCAACATTTTAATCAAAACTAAGTAGGTTGAGCCCAAATTGGCCATAAGTCCCTAACTCAGACCAACTGAGCCCATGTGCTCATAATTTCCCTAATTGGTCTTAGTCCCAAACCTGACTACAGATCTCCCAACCAACATTGGTTCAAGAGTACATCTCTTCATACCTACGATATGTGTCGTTGTAATCCTTCAACGTTCTCAGAGAGATGGCGGGTCCCGACGACCAGAAACTCTATAGACTATGATGTCATTAAACAATGGACCGTAATGTCCTTAAACTAATCATGGACCGCAACGTCCCTAAACTAAACCCCACAGACTATGATGTTTTTAAACTCCATAGACTATGATGTCCTTAAACTCCACGGACTATGACGTCCTTAAACTTATGGACCATGACGTCCATAAACTAAGACGACAGAGCCCAAATACTCTTTCGTTGGATCTAAATGATCCTAAAATCTTGTTAAGTAGATCTTAGTCTAAAATTAGACTAAGGTATTCTCAACAAATGTTTGAGTAGATCTTGGTCTAAAATTAAACTAACGTATCCTCAACAAACGTTTAAATTGATATTAATCTGAAACAAGATTAACGATCCTTAAAACCAACCCAAACCCAAATCTAAGAAAATACGGATTTGGACTAATCCACACCCTACGAGCAACAACATAAATTAGTCTCCGTATACAATCCACGGGCAACC
The DNA here is from genome assembly GCA_030015575.1 of Agapanthus africanus. Taxonomy (NCBI): domain Eukaryota; kingdom Viridiplantae; phylum Streptophyta; class Magnoliopsida; order Asparagales; family Amaryllidaceae; genus Agapanthus; species Agapanthus africanus. Next base: position 79,329,314 of record JASDDO010000026.1, on the reverse strand, counting down.
GAAAATAAAACAAATAAACACGACACGAAGTGACCATCTGGAGAAGGAGAAAATGGTTACTGCGATGCGGTAGCGTAATTAACTGCAGGGGCTTATGCCTGCAGGGAAGAGCGTCCCCACAATCAAAAACCCCTCGCAAACGAGGGGGAATCTGACGAAGTCTGCTACAACGGCCGCATCCGTCCAAACCTCCAATACACGGTGCTATAAATCAACTTGGCATTTTCGGAAAGGTGGACGGATAAAACTAAATAGCATTTGCCCCAAAAATTTAGGCAAGATATTTGTCTTTCCCATTTTTCAGCGGAGAACAGGGTTGCCCCTACGGATAATCTGTAAGGGCAATAAAAGGTTGCCCCTACGGATTACTCCGTAGGTCCCCATGGTTGTTCCTACGGTGCCATACGAATTAATTTAAAAATATTAAAACGTAATTTGTTATTTAGCCCTATGGAGCCGCAAAAGAAGGACCTATGGGTTAATCCGTAGGGGCATATATATGGGTTATTAATAAAAAAAATAAAGCACAGAAAAGTCCTCGTTACCAAAAAAATTACTCTCTCTCATCACTCTCCCGCATGCGCCTCTCGTCGCCACCGCCCGCGCCTCGTTGCCACTGCCCTCCCCCGCGCGCCTCGTCGTCCCTGACATCACCGTCGACTTCCTCGTCGCCACCGTCCGCGACTCGTCGCCGATTGCGTTGTCGAACATCTCCGGTCTCCTCCACCGCCAGCCTAGCTACAGGTTAGTAAATTTCTTATTTTGACTTCTAATTATTCTTTTATTTCTTTTTTTGTTGATTAGGGTGAGGGTTAGGGTTAGTGTTAGGGTTCAGTTTAGGGTTATGGTCAGGGTTAGGGTTCGGTTCAGTTAGGGTTAATTAGTTGCGGTTAGGGTTAGGGTTAGGGTAAGACTTGGGCTAAGGTTAGGGTTAGGGTTCAATGTATGGTTAGGGTTAGGGTTTAGGGTTAGGGTTTGGTTCAGGTTTAGGGTTAGAGGTTAGGGTTAATTTGGGTTAATTAGTGATAATTTGAAAGGGTTAGGGTGTTGATTAGGGTTAATTAGATTAATTTGGGTAAATTGGGTTAAGTTTGGGTTAATTAGAGATAATTTGTATTAGGGTGACGATTGTGGTTAATTAGGTTAATTTGGGTTATTTAGGGTTAGGGTTAGGGTTTATTGTGGTTAATTAGGTTAATTTGGTTTAATTTGGGTTAGGGTTTAGGGTGCACTAGTTCAGTAGGATACTTGATGATAACGTAAACGTACAACTTTACCGTAAACGCAAGAAAATTTTAGCCTAAACTATAAATTTCGAACCCTTAATAACGAAACGTAAACGTAAAACCTATTCAAGTTAAATGTTCAAATTAAAACTAATATATGATACTCGATGATAATATGAAATTTTCATATTCTCATCGATACTGATATATGAAAATCAAAGTGCGACTTAGTCCCCGTCTATCGGTTAACATATGTTCGATATTCGTCGTGACATAGAATTATACGAAGGTTGTTAAATATCGGACGGTATAGTTCGGTACTAACAACCGTCGTATAGTCTATGTGATGAGAAGATTCAATCGTATGATAACCGATAGATTTGTCCAGTGTGGGCAAGTTAGGAATGTATAAAACAAACACCTGCATTCACTTGTGTTTTCATCCGTTTCGAGTTATTTCGTTGGTAATTTTCCGCTGGTTCTCCGTATACAAAGATAGATTAGATGTTCATTTCAACATTGTTTCACAGCTTTGAAATGATTATCTATTCTATTACAGTGTACTCGGAGAATAGCGGGGAGGTGCTGCCGAAATTTACTCGAAACAGTTGAAAGCACAAGCGAATGGGTATCTGCTTTATACATTCTTAATGGGATAGAAGCCTTACCCCCGACAGCTGAAACACACACATACAACACGAATACACAACAAACGCACATAGAACACATACACACTGACAACCCTACACTTACGCGAAATCATAAATTGAAACACACATATATAGAATACAACTCATATATGGGTATCCTCAAATCTAACATTGATTATCGATAATTTATTTTTTTCAACGAAAAACGCACACACAAAGTATATACACGGATTTTCTCCTTTGTCAGTAACCATCCCATTCTTAGATTTCTCAATATAGTCATCATAACCTACAATTTATATGTTATACAGTCTAACATGGCCTATGAGTACATCAGAGTTAAGGACTGGATGTATGTGGATTGGCAACAACGTATGCAACCTAAGTTTGTCGCAGAAGTTGCTGCTTTTCTTGAATTTTCACGCGTACATAATATGATCGTGTCAGAGAAGATTCTCTGCTCGTGCGATAGATGTGAGAATAAGTACTGGCAGAAGGTAGAATTTGCAGAGTTTCATATCGTTAAACATGGTTTTACTAGACTTTATACAACTTGGCTATATCACGAGGAAGGAGAAGAAGACAGTAATGCGGCAGAAGAAGAAGGAAAAGACGGTAATGCGGCAGAAGAAGAAGACGGTAATTTCTTTCCAGGAGAAGAAATGGAGGATATGGTAGAGGCTGCCCTAAGTGAATTTATTCGTACCGAAGATGACATTCCTTCCGGTCAAGGACCGCGTGCGGATAAGCATGAAAATTTCATGAATGATGCTAGAAAACCAATTTATGAGAATACAAAGTATTCCACCCTCTCATGGTTCGTCCAACTTTTCCAGATTAAGTGCCTAAATGGATGGAGCAACAAGTCATTCACAATATTTTTTTCGTTCTTGAAAGATTATACGCCCCCGGGAAATAACGTGCCTGACAGCTGGTACGGAGCCAAGAAAATGATGTCTGATTTGGGTCTGAAGTGTGAGAAGATTCGAACATGTCCTAAAAATTGCGTGTTGTACCGGAAAGAGAATTCAGATTTGAAAGAGTGTCCAACATGCGGAGATATCAGGTATAAGCCGAAAGATTCTGATAAGAAGCCCGATATACCTGTCAGGATAGCACGATACTTTCCCATAACACAGAGGCTGCAGATCGAGGTTATTTAGGTGCAAGAAAACAGCCGAGGTAATGATTTGGCATCACCGTGCTCCTCCAAGTGAAGATGGAAAAATGATTCATCCAAAAGATTCACCGGCATGGAAGTATTTCGATAGGAGGCACAAAATATTCAGTAGCGATTCTCGCAATGTCAGGCTCGGACTCGCTAGTGATGGCTTCTGCCCATTCAACTATATGGATGGAAGCCACAGCACATGGCCCGTTGTAATGATAGTTTATAATCTGTCGTCTTGGTTGGCTATGGACCAATCATACTTTATGATGCCTATTCTTATCGATGGACCAAACTCACCGGAAAACAATATCGACGTCTATCTCCGACCTCTGATCGATAAGTTAAAATCTTTATTCATTGATGGTGTAGAGACTTACGATACAAACACAAATACAACCTCCAAACTGCGTGCGGCTTTAATGTGGACAATTAATGACTTTCCTGCGTATGGAATGCTATCAGGTTGGTCCGTACATGGTCACAAAGCATGTCCTTATTGCCATCAACATACAATATCGAAATTCTTGAATTTTAGCAGGAAAGTTTGTTATTGCGGCCATCGACGTTTCCTGTCTCTAGACCACCCCTACAGGTTAGACGCTGTTCACTTTGATGGTCATCAGGAGTTTCTTGGACCTCCAGCCCCATTGTCCGGAGAGGACGTGACTGCTCAGTGGGATGGTTACAATAATGTGACCTTCGGTATGGATCCGACAAAACAGGTCAAACCACCATTCCGGAACAAGTTAAGCATTTTCTTCGACCTTCCGTACTAGTCAACAAATTTAGTGCGTTATTGTCTGGACGTCATGCACATAGAGAAGGGAGTATCCGAGCACGTACTCAACTTGCTTCTTTGTAAAGATGGGAAATCGAAAGACAACCTCAATACTCGGATGGATCTACAGGACTGGGAAATTAGAAGTGAATTGCATCCTAAACTGATAGTGGGTAAACCAGGCAAGTTTGTACTTCCCAATACCGCATATCATATGTCACAACTGGAGAAGAAAAGATTCCTGCAGATATTGCATGATTTGAAAGTTCCAACATGTTTCTCAGGATCATTTAGTAAGAAGATAAAAATTATGAAAGGCAAAATTGATGGGCTGAAAAGTCATGATCACCATATTATTATGGAGCACCTTCTCCCATTAGCCCTCAGGACTTCCCTTCCCGAATCGGTTGGTCTAGTAATCAATGACCTATGTTGTTTTTTCAGAGAATTATGCACTAAAACACTGGATGTTGTGACGGTGGAGAAACTAGAAAATTATATTTCGTTGATACTTTTCAAGATTGAGCGTATTTTCCCACCGTCATTCTTCGATATCATAATACACCTGACGGTTCATCTTGCAACTGAGGCTAAGTTAGCCGGACCGGTACAATATCGATGGATATATCCCGTCGAGAGGTGCGTGGAATTTTTCGTTTCACACAATTTGTAAAGTTATTATTGTCCTGTATGCCCGTATTTATTTATTTAACATGTTTTTCTTTAGGTATCTCTACACTCTAAAACAAGTATATACGCAATAGAAATCGATCAGAGGGTTCTATCATGCAAGGTCATCTTCTAGATGAAACAACCATATTTTGTTCCCGCTATCTGGACGAGAACATTGAGACGAGACTTAATCGGCCTCGAAGAATTCAGGACGGGCCATATGATAAAGCTGATTATAAGAGGGTAAACACTATATTTATCAACAAGATATACCGGTTTATCCTCCTCAATAGCGCATGTCTTGAAAAAATTATAGAGTAAGTTTTTTTTAGATTAATTGTTATATTTGTGTTTGTGTCTGTATGAAATGATATAATATTAATGTCATAATTTATTGTTGAGAACAGAATTCATTTTAACGAGATATGTAAGGGGCATCTTGATTAGAACGATGAACGATTGGAAAAATATCATCAGGATAATTTTTGCGATTGGATTGCAGATTATGTAAATTATTTGAATAATATGTTATTGCTACCAATTTTAATCTAAACTTATATCATTATGTATTTTTCGTAAAATTTGTTTTGTTAGATCCACGATCCGAACTTGTCTGCATCATTAGAGAGTGATTCAAGATGTTTAGCTCAGTTTCCTAATATGGAGGTTGCATATTATAAAGGATTCGGTGTCCTTAGATACAAATTCGAAGTTAAGGACATAGAAACATCTAGAACCACTCAGAATAGTGGGATTGCGATGGTAGGATCGGATGGTGTGATTTATTATGGATACTTAAATTGTATACTTGGCATCAATATTCCGGACGATCAGAACCGTTTTATATATTTCAGTGTACTTGGTACGATACACGAACCGATACGGATAAGTGGAGAAACAATCTCGGGACTTGGAAAGATGAATATGGATTGACCAGTGTGAACACACTTCGATTTTACGGTCAGAACGATCCGTTTATCTTTCCGAACCAATCATTCCAAGTATACTACTCACAGTATTTGAAGCATCCGGGATGGAGTGTCGTATGCCGTTGGAAACCCAGGGATATTTACGATGTCCCAGAATTCGAGGATAGCGATGAGGATGAAGAAGAGAGAAGACTTAGAGTGCTCCAACCGTCTGTTTCAAAAGACGGGTTGTTTTCGGCTGATCATGAAGTTATGTGGGTTAGAAATGATATCGATGATAAAATCCAAGTAGATATGTCTAATGCGTCCACGAAACGAAAAATATAATCAGTAATGTTATATTATTACTTCACATTTTACGATTTATATATATATAGCATGCATATATAATGATTGTCTAATGCGTCCACGAACCATTTTTATCTAGATTTGATAACGATGACGGGAGCAACGAGGGGCGGCAGGAGCTCCAGCCGCGGCACCGGCAGAGGCAGAGGCAGAGCGGTTCTGCAACCCGGAGAGCTGTTAAGGGAGTTTCAGAGGGCCGGTCTTGCACCCCGATCGGAGACCCCTTCAGATGCCTCTTTCCGTGTGGACTCTGCCATACCTTCAGGTATATTGCACGCATATTCATTTTGAATGTAATATTATAGATATACATGCATATTCATATCAAAATTACTTATATAGTCAATGTTTGATTGTCTAGCTGTTGGTGGTGCGTCCACATCAGAGACAGAGGCCACTCTCGCACCTCCAGGTATGTTTATATATCATATAGTGCATGTATATTGATTTAGAATGTTATATCATAAATATACATACATTCTTTTTGCTCTTACGTACTTACATCTCGGGTAGAGGCCACCACCGCACCTGCGGGCATGTTTATATATTCTATAGTGTATACATATTGATTTAGAATGTTATATTATTGATATACATATTCTTTTTGCAATTACTTATATAGTCAATGTTTGATTGTCTAATTATAGGTGGTGCGTCCACGTCTGGTGCAGGGGCCACTCCCGTCACTTCCATACCCTCCGCTCAGTCTGCAGGTTTGTATGAATAAATATAAAATATATATTCATTTTATATATCATTTAAGAATAAACATGAACTTCATGTAATTTTATAGATGTTTATTTTCTAGTTGGAGATGCGTTCATGTCCGGGTCACCGGCTGTTCCTCACCGGAGGAATTATCGTCCCGCTCGTGCTGCTGCCCGGGCCCAGGCTCGTGCTTATGTCGCCGGAGGTATATATCACACTTCAATTTTCGTTAAACGTTGATTTCTTAATACCACTTTGTCTTAATATTGATTGTCATGATATTTCTTGTAGATGCAGAGCATCCCCATCCCGAGAGGGGGACTCGAGACCCGAATCAGTCCCACAGGTTGAGGCCCGACAGAGTTAGGGGGAGGCAGCATTCCCCCTCATCTTTACCGCTGATTATCGCTATACCGGCGATTATGCCGAGAGATTCGGCCGGTAAATAGGGGATGAGAGCCACCTCGTGAAGAAGTATCAACTTCACGTTGAGTGGGGCGACCAGCACCGGCGCTCATTTGCCCTCTTCTGGGATCAGGCTCAGGTATTAATATATAGTTTCATTTGACTTACCCAATATATTTATTATTATTTAACGCTTGCAATTTAATAACAATGTTTTTTGTATTTGCAGTTGGATTACGACTTTCAGCATGTACCCGACCCTGATCACCCTGAGAGAGTGCTCGATCTTCACGCTCTGTACCATGGCCTGATGAAAAACATGCAATCAAAGGTCCGATACAATAGGAACGAGCTGAAGATCGACTCCTATTCCCTGTGGATGGCGACCCCCGAGGCAGAGAGAGCGGCTCTCTTACATACTTCGGCCTTTGCGAGAGTCGATGTAGATACCGGCCTCTCTTGTGCCAATATTTCGACTCTCAGCGCAAACAGGTTTGTATTTTAAATGTAATTCATTATTTAGTATATAATTTATTTTTTGTGTTGCTTAATTAGAAAACTAAATCTGAATGTGTTGTGCAGAAACCCGATCAAAATAAAGAGAATAGGAAGTCGGCGAAGAGGGGTCGCCCCTCTTATACAGGTGGCTCGAGGAATATTACTCGTGTCATGGAGTTATCGGTAAATTACAATAGACCTACTGTGTATAATGTAATATTAAGAGTTATTTTATAATATATGTAAATTTTTTGCGAATTGCATAGAGCTCAGACCCTGGCATAGGGTACACCGAGCGTGCTGTCCGCGTATCTTGCCGTCCACGGCACCTCGACAGATCTTTCCACGGGCGAGCTTCGATTCCCCGACACCGCTACCCAGGAGTATTGCGTACGTATTAATATTTATTCTAACAGGTTTGAAATTTTTGTTTTGAAAAGTTCAAATTTAAATGATATACTTATATTTTAATGGTTAATGTGGGTGTAGGAGCGGGTGGTGGAGCAGACAGAGGCATCGGGGATCAATTTTACTGGACAGAACGATCCGATGCTACTGACCCCAGTTCTAGACGCCGCACACGGAGGGCACCACGGAGGTTGAAATAGAGGCCGGGGACTGGAACCTAGCAGGGCCCATATGAGGTTGGACTCTACTCCGGCGGTTACTTCCCTTACCCCCCGTGAGCGACGTCTAGAGCAAGATGTTGCCACCTTGAAGACCACCGTCCAGGAGTTGAAGGAGATAATGGTATGTATATTACTTAATAGTAAAATATTATATCATATTATAGATAGTAATATATCTAATATTAGTAGCCTGAGCCTATTTGGTTGTAGACTTAACTTTGATTAATCTTAGATTGGGGTTTCGCAATAACCTGATAATGAAACTAATTCGACTAATACACAGTTCTTACTCGTTTATTACACACAAAATTGAACAGATGCGACAGGGTACTTCGGCTGCGGCTCTACATGCATCTCCTTCGGCTGTGGCTCCGCAAGCCACTATCTCGGCTGCGGTTGCGCAGACCACTCCTGCAGCTCCACAGCCCGCTCAGACTCCTGCACAGTCCGCTCCTTCATTGGTCGAGTTTTTGACGACTCAGGGCTGTACCGAGGAGCAGATGCGCCAGATTACGTCGATTATCAGAAGTGGAGGAGCTGGACCGGACTAGGGTAGCTTTATTTATATTTTTGAGAATGTATATACTTATCTGATACATATTGTATAAATTTTGGACGATAATGGTTGGTGGTTGTTTGCTTGTTCACGATGATTTATCCTGATATCGTATTCTGTTTGTCTATTTCTTTTATATATTATGCGTGAGATGTTGATTATGAATATTTCTGTATTTATTTATATGATGTATATATTATTGTGCACAGGACGGGTTAAAAACAGGAAGCCCTTTTTTTAAAAAAAAACATGATATTATTTCCCTACGGATTAATCCGTAGGGCCATCTGTTGCACCTACGGATTAATCCGCAGATCCACAGTTTGCCCCTACATATTTATCCATAGGGATAAAATATCAGGATAATTGACATTTTGCCCCTATGGACTCGGTAACAGGCGTTACACGTGCCCCTACGGTTATATCCGTAGAGGCTTATATCTAAACCTACGGTACTATCCGTAGGGGCTGGAAGTTGCCCTTACGGATAGCACCGGAGGGGCAAGTATTTTATTTTATAAACCACTAAATTAAATAAATATTGTCCCTACGGAATACACCGTAGGTACATAGTCCCCTACGCATTACGCCGTAGGGGCAATTTTTACTCCGTAGGGGCATGCTCAGGACGTAGACTTGCACCTGCGGCCATTGTATCTACAGAGAATTTTCGAGCCCCTATGAATATATCCGTAGGGGCAGTGATTTACCCCTACGGATAAAGCCGTAGGGACAACCCCTTATTGTAGTAGTGGCCGGACCGTCGGGCCGTCAATGGCTGGGCTTTGGCCGGGCCGGCCCGCGGACAGCCCCGCCGTTAGACACCTTGAATCTTAATGAATCGTGCAAAAAGTTGAGGGCCATAAGAAACATGCATGTGCAGAAAACTACCACTTGCATATACCTGTAGCATCATGACCGGGACTGCATGATTAAAAATCTCCAAACTTGTGATCCAAATGGAATTAAATTCCTGATAAATATGCAGGCCGAGAGACTAGAGCATCAACTCAGTCATACAAACAAATCTAAACAAAACTAGCGTTAATTTGCAATGGAGCTCACTGAAGGAGGAAGCAGCCATGAGCTGAAGCAAGCTCAGACAATCCTATGGAGCCACATCTTTAATCACATCGACTCCATGTCTCTTAAATGTGCTGTAGAACTTGGAATCCCAGAGGCTATACATAGCCATGGAAAGCCCATCGCTCTCGCCGATCTTATTTCCGCTATCGATATCTCGCTGAGTAAAGAACATCACCTACGTCGACTTATGCGCATGCTGACGCATTCAGGTATCGTTAAACTTAATTAGTTAGTTGGAGAGCAGCTTTTCAAGCAAACTTCCTAACAACTTTTATATCTATGTATGGCCTCTTTGAATTCTTCATATATCTTTATATATACCCCTTGATATCTTCTATGTAATTAACCTTCTTTTCACAAGTATAGAATATTTGCTTATTTAAGACTCGCCTTAATACGTTTATTTTAAACCATGTTTCCTTTCAATTAACCCTAGTTAATTCAAACTCACTGCTGAAAATTTCCTGGGTACTAGCCTACTAAAACTAAAAAGATGTGATGAAATTTGGGATTACGATGAAAAAGATTCAGAATATGTAGGAAAAAACGATGAAAAGTTACAACATATAACTAAATAATGTTTATCGATCCCTTAAATAGAAAAGTTTATCATTGTTGCCGTTGACGATCAAGTTTCTAACACAGATCAATTTTTCGATACAATTTTAATATTTCAAGGAGCAGACATATAAATATCAAGAATTCGATGGGCTATGAATAAACATGAAAGAATTTTAATATGTATTATTTTTAAAAGAGGGGAAAGCATTAAATTTTGAGATGATGACATTGAAATACAAAACCTTTTTATACGGTTTTTTTATAACTGAGTTAACCTGTTTATACTTGATGCTAAGCTAAACAATTAAACCCTGTGCTGGCAATTTATATCAAACAAATTTGACATTAATCAGGTATTTTCGCCCGAAGCAAGGGTTCCGATGGAAACGACGAAGATGCATATTCACTCACTCCCGTCTCTACACTTCTCGTCGAAAACAAAGACCTAACCCAAACTAATTTCCTACTAGCCATGCTCCACCCGGTCCTAGTGAATCCCTTTCAAGCAATGAGCACCTGGTTCAAAAGCTGCACCATTGATAGGTCCACCCCCTTCTCTACTTTAAATGGTTTCGACTTATGGGAGATGACCCAAAGGAACCCAAAATTCAACAAGGTGTTTAATGAAGGAATGGCGAGCGATGCAAAGTTTATGATGAATTTTTTGCTCAAGGAATGCAGTCATGTGTTTGAAGAATTAACATCTTTGGTAGATGTTGGTGGAGGAACTGGCACAGCTGCTATTGCGATTTCCAAGGAGTTTCCAGATATTAAGTGTAGCGTGTTGGAGCTGCCTCAGGTTGTTAATGATGTACAAGAGAAAGGAGGGGTGGATTTCATTGTTGGCAATATGTTTGATTACATTCCCCTTGCTCATGCTGTACTTCTAAAGGTAAGTAAATATAGAGAATGATAAATAAAGAATTATAAGAGAAGGAAATAGAGTAAGAATTATATTTTTTTTCTTCAAATAGTAAAAATCTAATATATTTGAAAGTCTAAACGTTGGATGTGTGTGTGTGTATGCAGTGGATCCTCCATGACTGGGGTGACGAAGAATGTGTGAAGATACTGAAACGATGCAAGGAGGCAATTCCAAGAGATGAGGGTAAGGTCATAATCCTCGATATGGTTGTTGATTCAAACAATTGTTATGAGAAATCAAGCGAGGTTCAGCTTTACTTTGATATGCTGATGATGGTAATATGTGGGGGAGCAGAGCGAAGCGAGAAAGAATGGAGCAAGTTGTTCGATGCTGCCGGGTGTAAGCACTACAAGATCACACCAGCTCTGGGTGTGTGTTCAGTCATTGAAGTATATCCATGATCTCAGAGCAGTGCAGGGGTTCACATTCATGCATGCTTGTTACATATATAATATCTTTGATTGTTCTACTAAGGTATATATTGTTTTGTTTCCATGACAATATATATATATATATATGAATGTAATGGAAGAATGGATAAATAAGAGTAATTTTTATGGCTGGATTAAAAACTGAAGTGGTACTATGTTAGTAGCATTTATTGCTGATGAGTGAGCACGTCAGTGACAATGATGATGTCTTTTCTTATAATGTAAATTCTAATAAAATATACCTCTCAACATCTCCATTATGGCTTGAATCAAAGAAGATTCCTTTACCTTCATCCTTGGAAGCTGCCCTGTGGTGAGTCATTTAAAATATATGAATGACTCTATTATTTTCTCTCATGGATCATAAAAAGCTGTGCAAGGTAAGATGGAATTTCTACATTTATATAAAGATTGAGTTGGAGCATGGGAGTAGAATGGACGCCAAATTTTTAAAAAAATTGTGCAGAGATCTATGACCAGATCAAGTTAGAACGATCTATCGCCAGATTGAGGGGTTGGTCTATTGGGAGATCAGAACAATCTATTGCTAGATCGAGAAATTGATCTATTGCTAGATCAGAGAGCTGTTCTGCGTTCATCTTTAAGCTGATTCGGCCTACTTCGGTCCCATAGGCTGAGCTCACTTCTTGATTTAGCTGACTGAAATATTGAGATCGGCGATATTCTCTGTGTTCTCAGTCATGAGTCTCTGCTTTTTATTCTTTTCTCTATTTTTCACTAACTCCAGCCCTCTAGTCGTAACCCTTTATACAGAAATATTAATGATATTATCGGCCGTTTTTCTTGCAAATTAGTATGGAATAAGTCGGGAAGAAAAGGATCAAGGACTGAGCTTATGCATTGAAAATATTTTTCTGCCATAAGGTTTCAAAATGTTAATTTTCAGTTCATCGGCATCTTGATATTGTATTGTAAAGATGAAGGAAATTTTGATTCAGCATATGAGGCTTGGTAGAACAGGGGAACAATGGCTAGCGAAAGAACATGGGGGCATTTATTATTGTTGTTTCGTCCTAGAATCTATTGAGGAAGTAAACAAAAAGTGTGAAGTGGTGTGATCAAGTTTGGAGCCTATTTTTGCAGCACAAAATTAGTATTTTCGAGGTACGATTACTTAAAGATCGTCTTCATGTCAATTATTTAATGCAAAGGAAAGAAATTCCACTTGCTTCTCAATGTATTTGTAGTGTATATACAGAGACAAATCCCATCATCGTTTTATGGCGGGTGAATTTTCTCGGGAAATTTGCCTTTAAGTTTGCTTGGTTTTTTCAGCATAAATATCTAAGAATGACTCGATAGAACAAATGTTTGGTAAATTTTCTGTATCCCAAGTAACCATTCAATGTATGTTGAAAAACTTATGTATATTAGAGTATCATGAGAGGTTTGGAAAGCCCGTTATGCTTATCGTTTTGAGAATATAATATTTAACGTTGCCTCTACGACTAGTAAAGAGGAATTCTATATATGATGGACTCTTCAGAATTACAATTCCAAGAAACGTCAAAAAAATGTTACAAGTATAATAAAAACTATTAAATGGCTTCCTTCTCCAGCAGATTGTTTAAAGCGCAGCTCAAGTGCCTTTAAAGAAAATTCAGATAAGTCGGGTGCTGGTGATATTTTTCGACTACATCTTATATGCTTTTATTTGCTTTTGTTTTTCCATATATATATGCATGTTTAATATATTTGCTAATCATACTTCCTATATGTAAAACAAAATAAATGTTGCCACTCATTAAAAAGTAAGTAATACGGATATCCATCTACATAAATTTCAAAATTAAGATTTCAAAATGAAAAATTGTCAATATCCTCACGCATTACAGTTTGATTGCCTACTATATCTAAATAGATCATACATATCGCAGGCAACTACATAAATATCGCAGGCAACTGCATAAATATCGCATAATAACTAGATATAGGAAGCAATTATATAGAAACTTTATGCAGGTGGTTTTCTGACAACTGAAAAAATTTCAATGAGGTTTTTACAATCGTTTCGAGACCAGAGGGTTTTTTGTCAGCGGAAGAAACTGCTTGTGAGTTTTTGACGGTTTACCCAAATTAAAGAGCATAAGACAACTCATCAATTATTATAGAAAAATACTTTTTCTGTTCATCAACATATAGATTCTCATTGGGTAAAAATGGTACTACATAGGGAATTGCACCATATATCCTACAATGTATCCAATAAATATTCTTGTAGATGATATGGATTACACCGTCCTGGTAAATAAAGTATTTCTCATTATTATTTTGTTGCTCAACAAATCCCCAACACCCAATTCATGAGGGGGTCCACACAAACAAGCCTGTTAGCAACGGTTGAAAGCCTTTGATTGCATACACATGCAAGTTGCAATATCTAAAAAAATTCTAGATTAATTCTTCTTTTTAATGGCATGTGGGCTGCTTGCATTAGTAACACGATTACAGAATTGTAAACCCGTGAGGAACACCATCCTGCATTGGAAAAAAGAAACATAATTTTTAGTGGAAAACCTAAAAGATCGCAAAAGGTTAAGAGATACCACCAACATCCAACTATATAACTCGAGATAAATTTATAGACAACTCATTTTTTATTTCATAACGTTCTTATGACGAATGTACGAAAATAATTGTTGTTCCACAATATGGAAAAATTTTGAGAGAAGCAGCAATATATAATTTCCATTCGCAAGCAGCAATATATAATTTTCACTCACGCATTATATTCAATTCTCACACAGTATACGATAATCAAAGTAATAAGTTCCGAATCGCACGCAAACATAAACAAAAAATATACATACAATCAATATGATCAATACTCCGCCAATGAACAACAAATCAAAAAATGTATGTATCAAAAAATCGTACAATATGATCAATACTCCACTAATGAACACATGTATGTGTCAACAAATCAAAAAATAAAACTACTGCCGTTGGGACGACGATCCAACTCCATCGTTCCGTGGCCTAAACAATGCGCTCAACTCCTTCTGTATGGCGTGTTGGACGGAATCAGCGTACGACTGCCTCTTGTCTCGGATCTCCGCTCTAAACTCCTGCAACTCGTGCCGCGTCTTGTGAAGCTCCTGCTCCGTCTGATGCTGCTACTTCACCTGCTCGCGGAGCCGACGGATCTTCTCCTTCGACGACGCCGCCGCATTCACCCGCATATGGGTCACGGCGTACTCATGCGCGGTCGAACGTCTATCAAAAAATCGATGAGTCCCAGGACTAACCCCACGCTCATACCCACCGTGATGCCCGCCGGATATCGAATGTAGGACAGAGACAATGACGATGATCGAGTCGCCAAGGCCAAGTCCTAAGACGTTCGTCTGCTCCTAGAAATATATATATAGACGTAACTTAAAATACGTAATCAACTTGATTATATGAAATTTACCATGTACGCGCCCGTGTCCTTATATAATACGACCCACCCCTTGGCTTAATTGTAGTTGGTGGGGTCTTTCTTTCTCTACGATGAAATTATGATTTCGCTTAATAATTAATTAACGATATAGAAAACACATGAAAGTAAGCGTCGAAATACTCACCAAGTGCCACCGAGTGTTGGCCTACAAGCGCTTCCCTTAGATCGGGATAGCGTGTTTTCACACGCCGTTGTTCCGATTCTACTTATTTCTAACCGACATCGTCTTGCAAAAGTAAAGATTATAATATATTTTAAAATATGATTTCTTGTTATATTGTTAAAATCTTAAAAATTAAATTGATATCTGCACATCATCGTGCTCAAAATAAACGACAAGCAGCAGAAAATTCTCTCTCGGTATCTCCAGCGTTATGACCTCTATCAAGTGCATCCGCTGATTCTCAGTCGCGGCGGCCTAGAGAAGGTAAAGTTCACTCTTCACTTCCCATAAACGATATCGCTTGATCACTTGACACTAGCCTAGGAAGTGAGCGAGGTGCGATCTATATCGAGTGGGTTGTACATGTCATCCTCGGCAGGCTCGTCAACGAATCTGTAATTCTTCCTGATCTGAAATTGAAATATATTAAACAAATAATTATATGTATATGTATATAACGGCGATTGAAATTTAAATGTGAAAGAATATGGCATACCTCCTCCGACCAAAAAAAACCGCGTAGCATGCTCGATCTAGACCTTATTCCACCGAATATTACTTGTAATAAGTATGGATCTCCTGCCCAACATAATCCTCCCACTGGGTTGTGTGCTCTCCAACAGGCACACCTGTCGCGACAAAGATTAGATCTCATGGCCCAACATCCGCCCACGGCCTGCAGCAATCGGGCCCAGTAAGACCTCTCATCCTAACACTGCTCGAGCCTGCAAAAAATAGATATACATACACAATATTATAATATTTAGAATATGAATATAGAATTTGACAAATTTAAATTACAATCGTTATTTAAAAGTTCTAAGAAATAACAATTATACATGTCGTCCCTGGCGTGGTCCCGCGAGTAGAATGCGGATCTGCAAATAATAAACTGTTAGATGATTAAATATCCACCTATATTGTAATGATGTATAAAATTTTAAATGAGTAAATTACGTACCATGTGCAAGAGTGACTGGGGTACGAGGACCCGCTATAACGTCCTAATTCCCGGAATACGAAAATATGAACCGAAACCGACAGTGCTTCTAGACAAGGGGAAATCGCCTTGTCATAGTCATACCTAAGACTCTAACTAAACCTGTATGATAATATCTAAAATATAAACTAATATCATACTGCATAAATAACAAATAATACTGATGAATCCATGAGATAAAGATAGGGTTAATAAAAAATCCAAATAACAAAAGATTTTGAATAAACGAAGTATTATAGGGTTACTAGGCACTAGAACAAGGTTCTATAAGGCATCAACCATGCCAAAATCAAATTTTTCATGTGCCGAACAACCCTAACCAAGATCTTAGACTAGAGATTAGGCGAAACAAAGAGCAAGTAAACAACTTTACTTCTAAGAGTTAGGGATTACAACCTTTGTAATCCGTTCCTTCACTTCTAAAGCTCCGTGTTGAGGTCCCTTCACTGCGATCATCGAGTACCCGGACTCAAGAGATGCTCCATGAAGAGAAAGATACAAGCTTGCTTCCGATCTTCAATAATTAAGATGATCTACCTTGAAGAAACTCAAACCCAAGCTCTTGCTTTGCTAATCAAGTATTAGCAAAGCAAACACCCTAATCTAAGCGGCTAGAATAGATGAGGATGATGAAGCAGGAATTTATCACTCTTTTGTTTTCAATTTCTCACTCATTATCATCACTTTGCAAAAAGCTAGAAAGCTTTTTCAAGAGCAAGAAGAAGAAGAATCTATTTGTGATGAACAATGAAATCATAGTGTGGTTAGAAATGCAACCATGGGTTAAGAATGAAGACTTAACCCATGTAGAGAAATAACTATGGTAAAGGGTTGGGTTGGGCTAAAGAAATATCTATGCAAAATATCACAAGTCAAAGTCAATGCTTCAAGAAGCTTCTTGAAAGCTTCATGCAAGTTTAACCCTAATCCAAACCCTAACCATATTTAAACTCCACAAAAGATGTTGCATTTATAATCCCAACTTGTTACAATATTATATATCACATATACAATATTTATTGTAACAAAATAAAATAATACAATTAACATATATCACATATATATCAATGTATTACCCAAGTGAGAAAAAGAATCTTTAAGTGAGCTTATATTAGTTAATGTAATTTAATATATCAAATATACATTAAATTATCGAATCAACACTTGATTCGATAATCCGGCTATATCGCATATAGCTGACTAATATAATCTGTATCAGTTCATCGAATCAACACTTGATCCGATGACCTGGCTATATCACATATACCCGGCCGATATCTTATATCGTGAGAATCTAATACGATATCGCATACACGTATTATTCTCGGTCCCGCACATATCACATATGTGCTCCTACTCCGTTTTGGTTGAGCCAAGAAATCTCTGTGTAGGACTCTAAAGAATCGTCAATACGCCGGCAGTAGGTGATGATCATATCAAACACCCACAAGCTGCAAGTGGTCAGCTAAACGTAACAGCCACCCAGGTATTGAGCAATCAGAAGATCAACAAGCAAGCATGTATATTCTCCTGTGAATCCAACCAGTAACACTCCCGTACAGTCCCGTCTCTTCGTCTGATATGTCGCTTATCTCGCCTAGGGGTGGTAAACGTCAGATTTCGGTAGCTTGATAAGTCGTGTCGATATGAGGTTCATAACAGTTCGAGAAACTACTGATAACACTTACCAGTAAATCTCGGCAACCCTGACCAGGGATTTCCAGTTATAGCCAATCGAACACAGAGCAACATCAAATCCCTATACCGGGAGAGACGAAACCTCTCCCATCGCTCATTGCCTCCATGTGATTCGGGACTGTACCCAAAAGCCACCTTTTTGCACGCCCTCTTGGACGTGGTATGATGGAAATCAAAGCACAGTGGGAATCACACAAGACTCTATGACGATCTCGGGTCTACAGACTAACATGTACCAGTGTCACCAGAGAACTGCCATCTGACGTGAGGTATAATACCATCTGGGAGTTCTCGGCAAGTCCGTCCAGTGTACCCAGTCTCCACTGAGCACCCTTATACCTTCTATGATGTCAAACACCAATGGATATGGGATCATCCATCGCCCATCATATAGGTCAAGAAGCGCATACGCTAGTCTACTCTGGAGTATCGATGCCCTATCTCGGTACTCCCACGACTAGGAACATTTGAAGGATATACTTAGCGACTACACTTTCCCCACTAGTATGATCTGCATCATAGTCCTGGTAGTCAAGTACTCATCCTAAGGGCTTTATCAACATGTAACATAGAGACAATCAGAGTACATGTTAAGATAAAGAGTAACCAGATAGCATACTATCATGTCGAGCAAGAAAATCCTCCCTATACATGTCTAAGCATCCATTACAATATACAACGTATGTACAGTAATGGCCTCTAGGGCATACATATAACTAACAATCTCCCACTTGCACTAGGGCCATCTGTTATAGTATCTCATACCTAACAATCAGCTGTGGTTGAAGTATCTCATACTCAACCATCCCATAAAAGTCTCTACTGGGAAATAGGCCTTTGTGAGTGGATCCGCGCTGTTGTCCTCTGTGTCTACTCTCTAACCTCGATCTCCCTGAAGATCAACCATCTCCATGATCAGGTGATACTGCCTAAGAATATGTCTGGATCTCAGATGGGACGGGGGTTCCTAGGCCTAAACCACAACTACATTGTCACACAATGGTAGGAACGAAATTCATCTCATGAACTCATATATATATCCAGACTGCCTCTTTGGTAGCGTCCTTGGTAACGATGTATCTTGCCTTTAATCTTCTAGTATGTCACGGTATATAGCTTGGAACTCTTCCAACATACCGTCCCTCCACTGAGGGTAAAGACAATGCCTGCGACTGACATTCAGTCGTCCTTATCACCCTGGAACCTTTCCAGTGATTCTATCCAGGATCGATTGATACCATCTCACTACAACTAGTGAGAATCCTAACATCCAATTAGATCTATCTCATAGATCCAAAACTCAGGATTTAGGAGGTATCATCTAGATCCTATATGGAGAATCATTATGATAAGAGGAGATTGACCGAGCGTAGCATAAGAAACTCTTTCCCTATCATGAGTATGGCATCCGCGTACTATACGAGGATCACCACCATACTCCCTACTACCTTTTTGTACATACTTGGTTCATCTATCATTTTGATGAGGTCAAACTCTTTGACTACTACATCAAAACAGATGTTCCAACTTCGCGATGCCTGATTTATCACATAAAATATCTTGCACACATTTCTGCTGCTCCCACTGTCTACGAAGACCTCTGGCTGTGTACTTATAGACGCTCTCTTCCAAATCATCATTTAGAAAAGCAGTCATGACACCCAACCGCCAGATATCGTAGTCATGGTATGTAGCCGTGGCAAGTAGGATCTGGATGAACTTAAGCATAGCTTTGAAAGTCTCAACTTTTCCATGTACACCAAGTAATCTTCTCAAGACATACTTGCTCCTGATGGGGATTTAACCCTTCAGATAAAACAACCAAAGCCATACTTTGTTGGTGTATAAGGATTCCATCTCAGATCGCTAAGCATCCAGCCATTCTCACAGAGTCTGCACTCCTGATGGCCTGCTCGAAATTAGTTGGGTCATCATCTCATGATGCATTCCTTTCTCCCACTGTCATAGAGAAACCGAAGTATCTCTCAGGTGGATGAGGAACCCTACCAGATCGGCGGAGAGGTGAGGTTCGTTGGTAACTATTGAATCCTCCGGGTTTACCAAATCATCAGCTGCAGTTTGTATAGCTGGAACTCCTTCCAGTTCTACCTCATGACCACTAATTTCTTCACAAGAAATTCCCTTTTTCTCAAAAAGTGGTATGCCGAGAAATAAAATATCTTTTGTTCCTCGGTGTAGTAGAAGATATTCCCTTGCGAATGCTTGGGATATCCAACAAACTTCCACAAAACTGACTTTGCCTCAAGCATGTCCGGATTTTGCTTTTGACATAGGCCGGACAACCCTAAATCTTAACTTCCTTAAAAGATGGGCTCTTCCCATACCATATCACATATGGAGTGGTAGGCGTCTGATTTGGTTGGAACCCTGTTCAATAGGTATGCAACTTCTCAAGTGCATAACCCCAAAAGAAAATAGGCTACTCAGTAATACTCATCATAGAGCACACCATATCACATAGGGTGTGATTGCTCCATCCCGATACACCGACGTGCTGTGGTGTATACGGAGGAGTAATGATGAGAAAGAATCTCATTCTCCTTTAGAATAGTCCAAGAATTCCGTGCTCAAGTATTCTCCTCCTTGATCACATCAAAGGACATAATACTTATACTCGGTTTTTGGTTCTCTACTTCTAACTTATATTCTGTGATTATCTCAAAAGTTTCGGACTTGTGTTTCAACAGGAACATATGTCTGAATCTTGAGAGATCATCAGTGAATATAACGAAGTAAAAAGAACCTGTCCTGGCATATGTAGAAATGGGACTATCATACATCATCATGTATCAATCCCAAGAGTTCACTAACTCTTTCTCTGTTTCCAATAAACGGAGCTGTGGTCATCTTATCTTTGTGACATGACTGGCAAGTTTTACAAGATGTAAATCCAAACTAATTTAAATATGCATTTTTATGTAACTTCAGCTAGTCGGGTCGCATTGATATGACCTAGTCTACAATTCCTCAAGAAGGATTCGCTCATTTCTGAACTCTTCCTCTTGTGTGTGTTCTGTACGTTAAGAACTGTGGTTTGATTTAGAACGTCTATGCTTTTAGATAGCGTGCCTGAACCGATCAACTCTTGATATAGGAAATGTTCAAAATATTATCCAACAGTACAAAATTATATCCTTCTTTACTAATAAAGAGATTGATATGATGTTGTATATCAAGTTCGGTATCTAATAATATTCGTTCAAAATCAATGTATTCTGGTAATACAGGGTGATAATTGCCAACAGACTTGGCTGCAACACTTGCATCATTTCCAACTCTTGAAACTTATCATCCGTTTTCAGTTCTTTACCTTTCTTTAGCCCATGTAACAGATTACATTTGCTGGATCTTGATCCGGTATCTCATACCCAGGACGTAAAGGATACTGAGAAACAGTTCTCGGTAATGAACACACCCGAAGAAGATGCATCAGCATGCACTTTCTTCGTTTGGGTGGCACGGGAATTCTGGTAATCCCCTATTTCCTGCTCTGTCTTATAACAATTATAAGTTGAAGCGGGACCAACGTTCCCTAGCGCAGTATAATAAGCGGGTTCGGTCAATACATCTGTATTATTATCTTGATTAAGGCGTGACATAGTCGCTACCTGGAGAGAGATAGAAGAAAACACTCAGCGTATGCTCTTGCAAGATTAGATTGGTTATTAATATATCTAATCAGGATGTCTTCCACTGTTTTAATCAAATCTTCCTTCAAACCCTAAAAGGAAAGACTAGCCGGGATTAATTACACTTTACAAGTTCGCCAATCTTTCAGCCAGGACAGTGCCGGTATTTTGAGGGAGGTTCCCCGCGCTTTCGCACGGACCTAATTAAAATAAACCTCGTTTTCCCAGGGGTGTAACCCCGTTGACACCTTTCTAAACACCTACTTGATCGGCTAATTGTAATGTGCAAAATTCTTCCAGGAGTAACTCTTACTCGCAGCGGGTATCGGGATCCAACTATCTCATACAAGATATGCAATCTCATTGAAAATTTCAACACTTGAAATTCCTAATAATATTTTACCCCTAGCATCCTATGACTTTGACAGAGGTCAACAAACTATAGGCTGCTAGTCGAGTTTAACCCGTCATTTCCTGATTGAAGTAAACCCACCCGCACGACCCTTGACAGAGGTCAATAAGGTCGCACGACTACCCTAAATCAATCACATCATATGCTTATACAGATAAGCACTAATCAGTTACCGCACACTACGCCTTGACAGAGGTCAATAAACGCAACACGAATACTAACTATTACTTATCTGAAATGACGGAGGGCTACGACAGGTCTTTAAGAAAACCCTTTGCGTAATGAACTTAATATCGTTGTAGAATTGAGGGATTCTAAATGGAATGTTTTTTATGCCTTTTCTAGTTTTGCTAAAGAGGTCACTCCCGGTGAAGGGATCTCGGCTCTTTCCTCATCGAATACGGTGCAGGATATTTCACAAATATCACTATGCAAAGCAAAAACTATAAAAACAATCAAAAGACAAACCGAGTTTGTAGCATCTGCTAGTTTCGCTAAAGAGGTCACTCCCGGTGAAGGGATCTCGGCTCTTTCCTTATCGAATAAGATGCTAGATGTTCTACAAGGAACACCGCTATGCAAAGAAAGAACTAGAGCTACCTGTTTTTGAGACAAGTTTCTACAACATCTTTCGGTTTCTTTTAGTTTCATTAATCTCATTAATGAAGTCCTATTTTATTATGCATCACAAGCATCACATTTGAAACGAAATCAGCAATATAACATATATCTCATATATATAATATAAACATTCGTCTCAGGCAGTAATATGATCTCATCACAGAACATTGCAGCAGAAGATAACATATGAAATATTGGATATACTAGGATTTCCGTGTTTTATGCCAGCCTGTATAAAACGCGGATTCTACGGTCGCGATGAATAGCCAAACCCACATCCTTAGACCCCTACGAGAGCGGCAAGCAACACTGCCAATTTTAGGGTTAGGAGACCCGGTCTCGACTCCTCGAGATAGTCTCCCACTGGACCCTAGAACCCGGTTACTTGTGCTCCCCGTCTTGGGTTTACCTAATGCGGAAAAGTAAATAATATACAATGGTGACATCATCCTCAGCCCGGAAGTGCCCCAATAAAAGAATATTACATACAATGAATTTTATATGAATGAAAATAAAAACCCTTATCTCACATAAAACCCCCGGCTATTCAAAACACGATGATCCAATATAACATATCACAGCAACACATAATATCACATATCATCAACGTAAGTAAATATGCGTATCCCAATTGTCGTTGATGTATAGCAACGAAACCGACGATATACCACATATTACACTTACGGTCGCAGAAAAGAAAGTGTAAAACTACAACAGTTGGAATCCGCAACCACCTTAGACATCTCATGCCTAACCAAATGAATTCCTTAGACATCACATGCCTAACAATTATAAACCCCGCATTTTAGTCTCAATATCGAAAACTCTTTTTAATATCAAGTCGGGCAATTCAACAAGATTCCCGACATCCTAATCGAATGCTCGTCGGAAACTTTAGTAGACGGCCGCACCCCCGATGCCGTCGACGAAGTGCACTAAGGCGGAACACCGCTGCCATGAGCATCCGAACGGATGCTTTTGGCGACGGGGTTCTCCTACAGTCACTTGGTCGGGGCTATGGGGCGTGGCTATCTATTAAGTTTACTCGGCGAGTATCCGCGTACACTACGTGATTGCGACGGACTTTTGATCACATCAAAATCCCGTGGCAACTGATCAAATGAGACTAAACTGCTAAATT
Organism: Agapanthus africanus; assembly: GCA_030015575.1. Classification (NCBI taxonomy): domain Eukaryota; kingdom Viridiplantae; phylum Streptophyta; class Magnoliopsida; order Asparagales; family Amaryllidaceae; genus Agapanthus; species Agapanthus africanus. Next base: position 79,305,590 of record JASDDO010000026.1, on the reverse strand, counting down.
TACAACATTCAAATTAGTTATCTCATAACTACTCGTGGATTCCAAATATTGTATCACTTTCCAGATAAATAGACAATGTTAAATTTTCCGATCGAATAAACAAACACCCAAGATTTTCCAAATAGTTCTCAACACTTGAAATTAGTTTACAAGCATTCATCACATGCCACAGTACCAATGGTCCAGCCGTAGAAGGGTCAAACCAACGCCTCACATGTGGCAATGCCGTACTGCCCCAAACCCTAAGGTTTAGAGACGGTTCAGACGGTCACATAATTGAGTTAAGGTTTGTGTTCTTCTAGAGGGTCCACCGCGTTACTTGCACGACTGTGAATGTTCTTTAACTAAGCAAAAATCCAACACTTGGAAATTTTCCGGCAGGGGAAAAAGTGAGTTATTGATATCCGTTCGAACTTTTTAACACGTTCTAAATTACCCGGAAAACATTAAACGAAGTTAACCTTCCGATCGAATCAACGAATTCTAAAGGATCTTCAGAACACTCAACACTTGAGTAATATTAAAAATTCCCAGAAGCACTTGGTAACACCTACGGATCAACTGTTGAAAATACGAACCCTCAATCCTCAAGACTTGCCGCGGAACCGCCGCCAATACCTTGGTTTGGAAACGGTTCCGCGGCGCTTTGATGGGTTCAGGGGTTCGTTTTTCGCAGATATCCATAAAATTACTTGCTTAATTTTCTGAGTATTTTTAATACAGAAAAAATCAACATTTAAAAAAATTTCCAGAGATGGGTCCAAATGTGATGTTTCGGGATTCGATCGGACTTTAAACTTCGTCTAGACTTCGCCTAAAGCTCTAGCTTGGCTCTGATACCACTGTAGGGTTACTAGGCACTAGAACAAGGTTCTACAAGACATTAATCATACCAAAATCAAATTTTTCATGTGCCGAACAACCCTAACCAAGATCTTAGACTAGAGATTAGGCGAAACAAAGAGCAAGTAAACAACTTTACTTCTAAGAGTTACAGATTACAACCTTTGTAGTCCGTTCCTTCACTTCTAAAGCTCCGTATTAAGGTCCCTTCGCTGCGATCATCGAGTACCCGGACTCAAGAGAGGCTCCATGAAGAGAAAGATGCAAACTTGCTTCCGATCTTCAATAACTAAGATGATCTACCTTGAAGAAATTCAAACCCAAGCTCTTGCTTTGCTAATCAAGTATTAGCAAAGCAAACACCCTAATCTAAGCGGCTAGAATAGATGAGAATGATGAAGCAGGAATTTAGCACTCTTTTGTTTTCAATTTCTCACTCATTATCATCACTTTGCAAAAAACTAGAAAGATTTTTCAAGAGCAAGAAGAAGAAGAATCTATTTGTAATGAACAATGAAATCATAGTGTGGTTAGAAATGCAAACATAGGTTAAGAATGAAGACTTAACTCATGTAGAGAAATAACTATGGTAAAGGGTTGGGTTGGGCTAAAGAAATATCTATGCAAAATATCACAAGTCAAAGTCAAAGCTTCAAGAAGCGTCTTGAAAATTTCATGCAAGTTTAACCTTAATCCAAACCCTAACCATATTTAAACTCCACAAAAGATGTTGCATTTATAACCTTAACTTGTTACAATATTATATATCACATATACAATATTTATTGTAACAAATAAAATAATACAATTAACATATATCACATATATATCAATGTATTACCCGAGTGAGAAAAAGAAACTTTAAGTGAGCTTATATTAGTTAATGTAATTTAATATATCAAATATATAATTATACATTAAATTATCGAATCAACACTTGATCCAATAATCTGGCTATATCGCATTTAACCGACTAATATAATCTGTATCAGTTCATCGAATCAACACTTGATCCGATAACCCGGCTATATCACATATACCCAGCCGATATCTCATATCGCGAGAATCTAATACAGTATCGCATACACGTATTATTCTCGGTCCCACACATATCACATATGTGCTCCTACTCCGTTTTGCTTGAGCCAGGAAACCTCTGTGTAGGACTCTAAAGAATCGTCAATACGCCGGCAGTAGGTGATGATCATATCAAACATCCACAAGCTGCAAACGGTCAGCTAAACGTAACAGCCACCCAGGTATTGAGCAATCAGAAGATCAACAAGCAAGCATGTACATTCTCCCGTGAATCCAACCAGTAACACTCCCGTATAGTCCGGTCTCTTCGTCTGATATGTCGCATATCTCGTCTAGGGGTGGTAAACGTCAGACCCCAGTAGCTTGATAAGTCGTGTCGATATGAGGTCCATAACAGTTCGAGAAACTACTGATAACACTTACCAGTAAATCTCAGCAACCCTAACCAGAGATTTTCAGTTATAGCCAATCGAACACAGCGCAACATCAACTCCCTATTCCGGGAGAGACGAAACCCCTCCTATCGCTCATTGCCTCCATGTGATTCGGGACTGTACCCAAAGCTACCTTTTTGCACGCCCTCTTGGACGTGGTATGATGGAAATCAAAGCACAGTGGGAATCACACAAGACTCTATGACGATCTCGGGTCTACAGACTAATCTGTACCAGTGTCACCAGAGAACTGCCATCTGACGTGAGGTATAATACCATCTGGGAGTTCTCGACGAGTCCGTCCAGTGTACCCAGTCTCCACTGAGCACCTGTATACCTTCTCTGATATCAAACACCAATGGATATGGGATCATCTATCGCCCATCATATGGGTCAAGAAGCGCATACGCTAGTCTACTCTTGAGTATCGATGCCCTATCTCGGTACTCCCACGATTAGGAATATTTGAAGGATGTACTTAGCGACTACACTGTCCCCACTAGTATGATCTGCATCATAGTCCTGGTAGTCAAGTACTCATCCTAAGGGCTTTATCAACATGTAATATAGAGACAATCAGAGTACATGTTAGATAAAGAGTAACCAGATAGCATACTATCATGTCGAGCAAGAAAGTCCTCCCTATACATGTCTAAGCATCCACTACAATATACAACGTATGTATAGTAATAGCCTCTGGGGCATACATATAACTAACAAGTATAAGATCCAAAAAGAAAGATACATTATTCCTATCGTCCCACGAGAGGTACACATTCTAATAGCAACTGAAATAAAATAGAAATAAACCTACAATACTACTGATCTTCGGCAAACTTCTGATAGTCACTCTGATTCTGCTTTACCTGTGAATCGGTCTCTAAACCTGAGATTGTAAGTCCTAGAGATGTCAGAACATCCCAACAAGTACTCAATCGTAATAGTGTGTGTGTGTGTGATAACATGAATATGTGGGTGTAGTGAAACCTGCGTGCACATGTAGATATAGATATGCCAGTAATATGAAGCAAGCAAGTAAATAGGTTAAATCGGTCAAGTCATATCCTAGTTGGTCATTAAAAGGGTAATCTATCCTATCGTGAGTTTGAGTGTGTACGTCAACCTCTGCAGAAGTATTCCTAACCCAAGAGCAAAGCCCCAGCGGCAAGGAAATACGGGCTCAAATCTGGAATGAGCAAGTGTCCGTATAAAGCCCGGTACCGGCAATAATAACATGTGACCGTTTAAAGCCCGGTACCATCTAATGAACATGTGACCGATATAACCCGGTACGAGCTCTAATGACCGATATTGCCCGGTATGAGCTGTATGAATAAGCAACTGATATAGCCCGGTACGAGCCGTAGTAACAAGCGACCGATATAGCTCGGTACGAGCTGCCGGCATGGGACTCCTGAGATCCTGTTGAACGAGTGTGCACTCAAACTATCTCAACACCCCACGTATTTATAACTAACATGGCAGTAAACTGAATCAATAATTAAGAATGTTGAATAGACGGGGACTTATAATATCATGTTAATTGTACGGAAATGGAACTTGTAACAATATAAATTGTGTCATGGCATGTAATTCAGCATTCTAATTAGAGATCTCGTTTTAATATAAGTAGACTAGAACAATGAGCAGTCATGGCATGTCAAGTACAATAGTTATATTATGATAGCGTCCATAAACATGTATTGCATGTTAAAGTTGCTCAAGTATGCCGACAATAATAGTCTCAAGTAAAATGGTAAATATAGACGATATGATATAATGAAATCAAAAAATGTAAACAAAACTCTACATAAATATGCAAGCATCTGTATTTAACATCCGGTTTATTTATTGGAAAGAATAATAAACTGAAATATAATTTTAAAGGGGTAATATGATTAAATAGGAATGACAAATTACAGATGTATAAAACGGATAGTGGTAATAGTATAATTACGAGATAATAGTAAATAAGATTGACTAAGTGACAGATTGATTAGTCATCATGAAAGTACTAATAATAAGTTTTATAATCATGTGATAACAAAAAATATTAATACAAATTATAGTGTTAATATAATTTATATGACTAGAGCACATAGAGTGCAGTGATATTATAAGAAGTGGTAGTGTAGAAAGTTCAATTTATATATATTAATTATTAAGCCCAGAACATTTATTGATTAACAGTAATAATATTATATTTTTATATTTTAGATTAGGATATAAGTGTTGACATTTTTCATATTAGTGTATACCAATGTGATTACAACAGAAACATATAATTACTTATAAAACATTTTATATATTGTTTTCTCCAATCAGAGCAAAACCCTGTTCAAAATTTGAAATGAAGCAGCGCTTCATAAAAGCGCTGCGCCTAGAGCGCCAGCGCTAAGAGTCAAAGACTCTGAGGCAGCGCTCACGTGCAAAGCACGAGAGCGCTAGCGCCAAGAGCGCTGGTAGCGCCAACACTAAGAGTCAAAAACTCTGAGGCAGCGCCTCACGTGCAAAGCACGAGGGCGCTAGCAGCGCCAGCGCTAAGAGTCAAAGACTCTGAGCCAGCGCTCCGCGTGCAAACAACGAGAGCGCCAAGCGCTAGAACTAAATGTTCTTCACCATTGGATCAAAGATCCAACCGAGATGAATAAATCATCAAATTACAGAATTTAATTCTGTTGAGGAAATACTCCTCAAATCTTTCCAAACAAAAAAGATTGTGCTCTGTAAATCAGTGCACCGTTGGATCAAAGATCTAACTGTGATTAAAAATCATCAAGATACAGAGTAATCTCTGTTTGGAAAAATAATTTCCCAATCTTGTTAATAACAAGAAAGATATTTTCTGTAAAACAGAAGTCCTAGGATCAAAGATCCAATGACGGGGAGACATCCCCAAATCAATCAGAGAAAGATTTTCTTAACTGATTCAACAGATCAGCCTCCCCTATATAAAGGACCCAAGACTTCAAATCATACAGAGAAGAACCCCCCTAAAAACTTCGAGTTCTCAAAAAAGAAAAAGAGAAGAGCAAGATCTGAAAAGAAGAATTTCTTCAAGATAAATAAAACGGAGAGATCAAAGCATCTCATCAAAAAAGAAGAACTTAGTTCTTTTTCTAGATCATAAATCTACATAGACAGATATCTTTCATAAAAGTAGAAGAGATTGGAGCATCTCATCATAAAAAGGGAGGGAGAAGAACTTAGTTCTCTTTAGATCACAGATTTATAAGTCAAAGAAAAAGTCTTTCACAAAAAACAAAAGAGATTGTAACACCTCATATTAAAATGAGAACTTAGTTCTTAGATCCACGAGACAAAGTCTCTTATAAACAAGAATTTAATTCTCAGAGCAAATAATTGATCAAGAGCGCTCTGCACTCATTGGCTAGCGCTCAGCGCCAAGCGCGCCACGTGCTCCTCACGTGTGCGCTATTTCATAAGAAGCGCCTTAGCGCTCCAAGTCTGGCACTCAGCGCCAAGCGCGCCACGTGCTCCTCACGTGTGCGCTATTTCATAAGAAGTGGTTTAGCGTTCCAAGTCTGGCGCTCAACGCCAAGCGCACCACGTGCTCCTCACGTGTGCGCTATTTTGTAAGAAGCGCCTCAGCTCTCCAAGTCTGGCGCTCAGCGCCAAGTGCTCTGTACATAAAGCGCTCCGCGCTACAAAGAGTGTTCAACACTCAATAAAAGACAAAAGAAAAAGGGGTGTCAGAGCCCAAATTAATGCTCAGCATTATTGAACAAAAAGGGACCAAACCCAAACAAGTGTACAACACTTTAATCAAAACTGAGTGGGCTGAGGCCAAATTGACCATAAGTCTCTAACTCAGACCAACTGAGCCCACGCGCTCACAATTGATCTTAGTCCCAAACCTGACTACAGATCTCCCAACCAACATTGGTTCAAGGGTACATCTTTTCATTACTCTGATATATGTCGTTGTAATTCTTCAACGTCTTCAGAGAGATGGCGGGTCCCGACAACCAGACATTCCATGGACAATGATGTCCTTCAACTTATGGACCGCAACGTCCCTAAACTAAACTCTATAGACCATGACGTCTCTAAACTATGGACTATGATGTACTTAAACTTCATGGACTATGATATCCTTAAACTTATGAACCGCATTGTCCCTAGACTAAAACAATAGAACCCAAATGCTCTTTTGTTGGATCTAAATGATCCTGTTAAGTAGATCCTAGTCTAAAATTAGACTGACGTATCCTTAACAAATGTTTAAGTTGATCTTAGTCAAAAATGAGATTAACGATCCTTAAACCAACCCAAACCCAAATCTAAGAAAATACGGATTTGGACTAATCCACGCCCTACGGGCGACAACATAAATTAGTCTCCGTATACAGCGGGCAACCAAAAATAAAACAAACACACAGGGCACGAAATGACCTTCTGGAGAAGGAGAAAGTGGTTACCGCGATACGGTAACGTAATTAACTTCAGGGGCTTGCGCCTGCAGAGAAGAGCGTCCCCACAATCAAAAACCCCTCATAAGGAGGGGGAATCTGACGAAGTCTGCTACAACGGCTGCATCCATCTAAACCTCCGATACACGGTGCCATAAATCAACTTGGCATCTTCGGAGAGATGGACGGATAAAGCTAAATAGTATCTGCCCCCTAAATTCAGGCCAGACGTCTCAACGTCCTGGTCGCGTCTTTCGGCGGTGAAAAGATTCTGGCACGCCCGGTGGGACATTTTCCTCTTTCCACTCCACACTTCGTGTGTCGTGTTTCACGAACGAATCGCGGTTTAATGTGGTTGCCCCTGGATTCGAGGTACTAAGATTTGGTGTCTTGCTCCGGTGCAGAGAAAATGGCTTTTAACTACACCGGCTGCAATAACAACTCCCACTCCTTCCTCCCGGAGGAGTGACTTATGGGCCTCAAGCGGCCTCCATTTTCACGATGCCAGTGGAAAAGGTGACGCAAGCCACCACTGGGTTGTTCTTTGGGACCATGCTCCCACCAGTGAGCTTCAACGCCCCATTGCCATCGCAAGAAGCTCCGAAGAAGTCGGTCCTTGATCGGCTTACAACTACCGCGGCCCCTCTCAACGGGTCGCCTAAATACAGGGCCTTGGTCTTCAATAGACTAGGCCAAAGCTCAGGTGGGCCCACGAAAAAGCCTACAATACCTGAAGGAGTTATTCTGAAGCAGATAGCTATTCCAGCAACAATAAACGAAATCATCAGAGAGGCTTCACCTGCTAAGGGATCGGTCTTCTCTAGACTGTCCACTCCAACTCCCACTTCAGGCGAAGTCGTCAAGGCTGCTTCCCCTGCTCGAAAGTCTGCCTTCGACAGGTTGGCCATCCCCTCTCAACGGACGTCGGTCTTTGACAGGCTAACACCAACAGCAGTTTCTCATCAAAGCATGAAACACGATGTAGCTACCCCGACAACGGAGGTGATTCCAGCCGCACGACATGCTCGACGTCGCCACTGGTACCGAGTGAGGAAAGCTGGGGGTAACACCCCTTCTGGACTGACTCCACCAGCTTTAATGGTAGAAATTGATGTTGCTGTTCCAACCGGGAACGGCTTTGAACCACTTAGGAAGGTGCACAAAAACTCTCCAACTGCTGTATTAAAAAGATCTCCTCCACCTGTGGAGAACGCTACAAAGGCAAAGCCGGAGCAGCCCCCTCAGCGGCTGTCCTCTAAAATTCATAGGGTCTGGCGGAGAGTCCAAGACTCAGTAATCGACAAGGAATACTCCCGTCGATCCAAGAAAATGAAAGTTCAACAAGAAGGGGACCATCCCGCCGCCATGCTACGAAACGTATCGTCTGCCCGAGTGCCTATTGTAGCAACCCCCTCAGCTTCAACTGCCCATAAAAAGAGGAGGCCGGAGAAGATCTCTATGCCTGCGACAAAGCTCAAAGGCACTGAATCCAAACGCCCCAAGTCTGGGGGCATGGTGGTGCACACCATTTATATGGCTTCCAGAAAAGAGGAAAGTCGTGCTTCTATGGGTCATCGACCGCTCACACGGTCTGTGATGAAAACTCAGGAGCAGCAACAAAAGCTCCAGGAGATGTTGACACAGATGGCCGCACTCACTGGGCGAAAAGAAAGACCGGAGATGTCGTCGGAGCAGCGTCAAGAATAAGAAACTGATGCCGAGTTCCTCTGCAGAATCCTCGAGAAGAAAGACAAAGATGCCGCAGAACAAACGGCCAACATAAAACAAATGGTGCTTTTATTTCAAGATATGGTTGGAATGATGATCCAGCCGGATCCTCCAGCTGAAGACCCTCCAGTAATCCTTGAAGACGACAGAGTGGAGACATCGAACTCTCTTCCGGTTCTATCAGCAGCTAAGGAAGAGACCCTCTCTAAAACCGCCCTTGACGACTATATAGCTCAACAGATACGAGCTCATCAGGCGAGCGAAGTGGCCGGCCAAATCGTCAAGACTGAACGACCCTATCCGGGTTGGTACGATGCAATAAAGTACCCGCCATGATATACGATCCCTAAGTTCCACATATACAAGGGGACAAGCAATCCCCATCAACATGTCGCTCAGTTCAGGGCTCTGTGTGGCAACACTGGAGGTGACGATAAGCTACTGCTTCGCCAATTCGTTGGCAGCTTGTCGGAGATAGCATTCGAGTGGTATTCCGAGCTCCTGAATGACTCTGTCAAGACATTTGCAGAAATGGAGCTACTGCTTACACAAAGATTCGCAAGCGCTAGCGAGCGCACCCCGATCACCGCACTAATTAACGCCAAGGTGAAGCCAGGAGAAACATAGGTTCAGTACGCGATACGGTGGCGGAACCTATGGTCGAAGTGCGAACAGCGTATAGAAAGAGCTCCTGCAGTAGGCATGTTCATGGGTACCCTCGATCTGCAGGCGACCATATCCCAGTTCATGATGTTTTTCAAGCCGACTACCTTCCAGGCCTTGATTGACAAGCTGACCCAAATGGATCAAATGGGCCATAGACCGTCTTCCTCGAAAATGGAGCCTCGAAATGAAAAAGGCAAAGGGAAAGCGACCTTTTTCGCCAACGCTCAACAGCAGCCTAGTGGTCCAAAACCAGCTGATCGCCAAAACGATAGACAACGATTCTTCAATGAGAAGCTAAAACGCCCTTATTCGTTTCCCCGGGATAAAACGAAGAGATTATTCGAACTGGCGGTGCGTAATAGGCTCATCAATCTGCCAGATCCAAGACGTCCACTGCAGCCGGACGACGCCAACAATCCTAATTACTGCCCCTACCACCGAGAAGTAGGCCATCCAATGAAAAATTGCTTCGTCTTCAAAGGCTGGATTGAGGACCAATACCAACAGGGCAAATTTGCACTGTCCGAGAATTGGAAAGTAAGCCCGCCATAGCCACACGCTCCGAAAAAGATGGACACGCTGGGGGCATCATGCTCATTTATAGAGGAAGCTCCATGGGAAATTGTTCTTTCGACAAAGACCAAAAGAATGCTGAAAGATCTCCAAGCATGTCCGGCGATTAAGTGGAAGAGCCCGCTGGAGCCCGAGATTATTGAGGGGATGCTAAAGCCGCACCCAACGCTGAAAGTTGGTGAAGGTGGATAAAATATTCAGGCCAAGCCTCCAAAGTCTTTAAAGAAAAAGAAGAAGGCCAAGAAGGCTGTCCGACCTGAAGACAGTCGTACAGGTCTGCAGAAATACATTGATGCACTAGAAGAATATAACCAGATGGCATGGACCCCAATCACGTTGGATGAATTCTTTAAGCATGTTCTTGAAAATGAAGCCGATGACGCTGATGAAAGAGACGATTCTTCAGAAGAGCTCGAGGATTATGTGGCAAGCTGCCACATGATCTCTCACTCATCAATAAATAGCAAAGAAGCTCCTGATGCAGAACCGGGGGGCAGATCCAGAACCGGGGGGCAGATCCAGAACCGGAATCAAAATCCCTGGAGCCATCGGACAAATTGATTGACAGACTGCTGAGCGAAGCTCTTCAGAAAAGAAAATCTGATCGAGAGTGTGAAACGGCCTTATATGAAAGGGCCAAGCGTCGGCTTCACGTTGAAGAAGCTCCGGTATTGAGAAGCTATAGAGTACCCCAACTGGATAGAAACACTTCTGCCACCAGCAAAAGTAGGTTTAAGACAAAGAAGCAGTTCGCTAAAGCCCTGTCGATGGGAATGAAGTTGCCACCTTTCAAAGAAGACACTTCAGAAAATACATTCCCCGAAGAACTAGATGCACATCCAAACTACTGCTTATACCATCGGAGGATCACACACCCTACCGAGGAATGCATGGCCTTTAAAAATTGGTGGCTGGAATACGTTGCTCATCGACATCATTTCAAGCGGATGAAGCGCAAAACTTGTTGAGAGCAGAGAAGCACGATAGATGAGCGCAAAAGAACTGCCGACGACTGACAAATGGGTAATTCCGGGGGATCACAAGTTCTCACCTTCGGGAGCGATTCTGATGAAGAAATAGCCCTCGGCCCTCTCTTCAAGAAATCCATCTCCGAAACAGAAGAGATGAAGACCTGCGAGAATATTCAGCTGCGCAATCGCACGTTACCCGAAAAGAATCTCGGACCCATAAACAATGGATCGAACAAAAAAGATAGGGGGAAAGAAAAAGTCCCTGAAGATATCGCCCACAACGACCGAGTCGTCGAGGAGCATGCAGCCAAGGACCCGTCCAAGAAAAACAAGGTGGATTACAACGTTCTGGCACACCTGAGGAAGATACCATCGCAGCTAAGCATTTTCGATGCCCTTCTGCTATCTAAAGAGGCAAGAGATTCTTTGATCAAGACACTACAAGAGCCCAAGCAGTTTCAAGCTTTCCTTGCCGAAGAAAAGATGAAGGACGAGCTAGAAAAAGTGCACACGGCTGACATCACTTTCGGCGATGAAGATCTCCTCCTCGGAACGTGCGAGCACAACCGTCCCTTGTATGTCACCGGATACTGCCATGATATCAAGATAGGAAAGATTTTAGTTGATAACGGGTCCTCTGTCAACCTCCTAAATGTGAGGGTGTTAAAAGAAATCTGCATGAGCATCCAGCACCTCGCTCGGGATAAAATCACCATCTCCGGGTTCGACTCCCAATCATCACGGACACTCGGGTCTGTGATACTGACGTTACGCTTTGGGCTGCTCGTCACTGACATCAAGTTCCATGTCATTGACACCAAGACTTGCTACAACGCCTTGCTCGGTAGGCCTTAGTTGCACGAGTACAACATCATCCCTTCTACACAGCATCAGTGTATGAAATACTTCAAAGACGGGCTTGAATACACAATGACAGAGGAACTGAACCCATTCTCCGTGAATGAAGTTCGAAAGTACGAAGATGCAAAGTATTTCTTACCAGACTTTGAGGACACGGAAAGATGCCATAAGTCGGGGAACAAGCAAAAAGCTATCACCACTATTCCGGTCTTTAGGAGCGATACCGAGCAAGAGGAAGAGATAGTCTATTCCGGACCGCCCCAATGCAACAAACCGGGACCGTCTACCCCTATATTGATCTTCGGAAGCGACTCTGAAGATGAGGTCAATGCAGTATTTTCTGTTCGGCCGTCAATACAAGCCTTCACTGCGATGAACGGAGTTTGCAAATCGCCATGGTTCTACAAAAGCATTACAAAGAGCTTGACGCACTTGATACCTATAGTGTGCAAGAACTACAGACGTTCTACGTCCCTCCCAGGCGAAAAGATGAAAAGGCGATCCTCTTTTATCGATCCGCGGAAACCAAAGTGGAGAAAGAAATCTGGTATGGTGCCGATTCTACGCTTGACAGGTTCTAGCCCATCCGTCTGCCCAGATACTACATAGAAGGATTAAAAAGGTTGTTGAGGCACCAAGGCGTACCCTTCAAACAGACTGCTCGACAAGCTCAGTTCTACAACAAGATCTGGAACGTCACCGGAACTCAGCAAAAATTGCCCAACGGGAGAATGGAAACGATCGGGCTTGGATATGTTCAATCCAGGAAACGGGAGAAGTTCCATGGCTGTCATGTCATAAAGGACCTTGATGAAGAAGAGGATGCTCTTTTAAAAGACGCTGACACTGAATCAAAACGAGATCCTGCCGTAAAAATGTCAAGTCCGTCGTTTGAAGAACAGATGGACAAGCTAATAAGGGAAGCGGGTCAAAAGGTCCGGGATGACCACAACCGTGAAATGGCCATTTACGAGAAATTCAGGACGCGGCGCCTCCTTCAGCAGGCCACGGAGAATGACGATGCCCTTCGTCGCCAGCTCGTCATACAGAAGACCCGACACGGAGGCAAAAACAAACTAAAGAACGGAAAAAAACTTTCGACGGCGGCAAAGCAGGTCCAAGAAGCCACGCAATCGAGAAAAGGTCAGCCGGAATCCGTCTCTTATGAAAAAAATAGATCGAGCATATTCTTTCCCTCGAGACAAGACAAGGAGAATCTTCGATCTTGTCATAAAACATCAAATGATTACGCTCCCGGAGTCCAAGCACCCCGATCAAGCAAACGAGGTTCATCACCCGGATTATTGTTCCTATCACTGAGCGATTGGACATCCTCTTGAAGACTGCTTCACCTTCAAAAACTGGGTCGAAGACCAATATCAACTCGGCAAATTCGCTCTATCCAACTGTTGGAGAGTAGCCCCACCGCAAAGGCATGTTCCAAAAGCAACGTACATAGCGAGAGTAGAACCAGATCAACATCGGTCTTGTAAACGATCTCGTACTTGTCACGCGATAATGTTGTCAGAAGAAGGAGTGCCTAAGAACATGGATGACCTCTCCTGGTGCTTTGAAAATGAGAATGAAGATGAGTTGATCTTAGAATTTCCACCGGCGCCAAAAGAGCTGAAAGATGGAATACATACTACTGCAGACAACCTAACGAAAGTCGACTTGGGGACGGCGAATGACCCGAGGCCTACGTTCGTCAGTGAGCTGCTGTCCGAAGAACAGGTAGCTACGCTAAAAGACGTGCTCATGCAGTATAAAGACTGCTTCGCATGGAACTATTCCGAGATGCCGGGGCTAGATCCGGAAATAGCTGTGCATAAATTGGCGATATCCCCAGACGTCAAGCCAGTCAAACAAGAACCGAGGAGGATGCGGCTCGAACTTGAAATGAGCATCAATGCTGAAGTTAAGAAGCTAATCGACTCCGGCTTCGTCCAAGAAGTTCAATACCCTGACTGGATCACCAACATTGTCCCAGTGACGAAGAAGAATAGGACAGTGTGCATCTGCGTAGACTTTCGGGACCTCAACAAAGCCTGTCCGAAGGATGACTTTCCCGTACCAGTCACCGAGCTGATGATAGACAACACGTCCACTCACGAAGTTTTCTCCTTCATGAACGGGTCATCGGGGTACAATCAGATAAGAATTCATCCCAAAGAACAGAAGCATACCGCTTTCCGGACTCCTCTGGGCATATTCAGCTACAAAGTGATGCCCTTCGGCCTGAAGAACGCCGACGCCACCTATCAGAGGGCCATGACGAAGATTTTCGATGACCTCATACATGAAATCGTCGAATGTTATATCGACGACCTCGTAGTTAAAAGCAAATCGTACGAGGAATATTGGGAGCATCTGAAAATCGTGTTTCAGTGCCTTCGGAAATACAACTTGAAGATGAACCCTCTCAAATGCGCGTTCGGAGTCTCCTCAGGTAAATTCCTAGGATTCATCGTCCGACACCGGGGCATCGAAATAGACCCGTCAAAGATCAAGGCTATTATGGAAATGCCTCCGCCAAGAACTCTCAAGCAACTGCGGTCTCTACAGGGAAAGCTCGCGTATATCCGGCGGTTCATAGCCAATCTCTCCGGCAAATGTCGTTGTTCATATCAGATTTTTACATTTTATACCGCCCATTCTTGATCACATTGCATATAGGTAGGTACTTTTGATCCGTGTTTGCTGAATAATTGCAGGTTACAGGTTCTCAGCTCTTTACAGTGAAATTCATGAAAAGTCGCAACAAATGCGGGACTACGACCAACAACAGATAAATACTGATCTCCTCACACCATCCATATGATGCCGCCTACCAGTTCAAGGAACAAAATGGTAAATCATTTGTCACTTCAATGCACATAGCACAAGGGCAGCATAAGATCCAAGACTTCAACGCGGAGCTCAAGGCAAAAATCCACATCATTTTGCACTGCTGAAAATCTGAAAGAAAACTGAAGAGATTCTGAGAACCCAAGTGTACAAAACAGAAGAGAACAGCAACATGAAAATACCCAGAATAAACGAGAAGTCAAATCCACCAAACGGCCGCGGAACCGCGGCCAAAAAGGCACTTCTGCCACGGAACCGCTGCCGCGTCTGAACATTGTCGGTTGTGTCAAAGCAGTGTTGAATCGACTCTCTTAGGGTAGTTTTGTAATCTCGTGTTTAGCTCAGAATGTATATCTAGGGTTTCACTCTCCTGTCTATAAATAGCAGAGCTCAAAACCAAACTAGGGTGTGCTTTTCTTTATTTAGATTTTAGGATTAATTCTGTAGTTCTTCCTTATTATTTTTCTTCCATGAAAATATTGTAGTGAGTAATGAGTGATGATTAATAAAAAATAAAAAAAAGAGTTCTTTTTATCTTGCATGTCTATTTATTATTTGCAATTTTTCATTTGCTAATTTAGTCGTATTATTTTATTGTTATTTTTCTCTTGTTTTTCTTCTTCTATTTTTCTTTATCCTTTACAACGATGATGCTTGAGTAAGATCCTTGCCAAGGTGAGGTCTCAAATAGCAAGTTGTAATTCTTTTTAACCCCATTTCTTTCTACCTTCCTTCTTGTTTTTATCTTTTTAATGGGTGAGTAATTTCTCATTTGTTATAGCAAGAGAAGGAAAGTTTGAGAGAAGGAAATCTCTCTCACTCTTTTCTTTGCCCAACACCTTAATTCGGACTCCCTTTAATTGAACCACAATCCGCTCACTACGGCACCCTATCCTACATGATAGCGGTGATTCCCTAGTAAGACCGGTTATGGTTGAATTAATTGGAGGTTAGGGCCAAGAGCCAAGAACGGACGGATAAGGACCAAAAGGAAGAAACTAAGTATGGAAAACCTAGCTTATACTTGCAAGTTCCTTTCTAATCATGCTAATCCCCGTTTTTGCCAATTACCGTAACACCGATATTAAGAAAGGCGTTGAAAGAAGTGAGAAATTCCTAACTCGAACTAACCTAGTCCTAACCCTAGCAAGATCTTTTATCATCCTTTATCTCATTTCTTAAAACAAATCAACAAATCTGGACATATTTGGATCTAACTCGTTAAAATATAAAGAAAAAGATTCCATCTCCCTGTGGATTGACCCGTACTCAACTGGCTAGCTACCAAGCGAAACCGTCTTGATTGCGGTAATTAAAATTAAGCATGCAGAAAATCATACCGATCAGCCGCCCCTACAGCCATTTAATGAAGAAGGGGACCCCTTTCGTCTGGGATCGTAAATGCCAGAGTGCGCTCGACGAAATCAAGCAATACCTGCAAAATCCGCCGGTACTGACTGCTCCAGTTAAGGGAAAGCCCTTCATCCTGTACACAACAGCCCTTGAAGGTTCTTTAGGTGCGCTATGGGCACAAGAAAACGACCAAGGGAAGGAGAGAGCCCTCTACTATTTGAGTCGAGTTCTCCTGGGGGCAGAAAACAACTACTTTCCCATCGAAAAGCACTGCCTGGCGTTAATCTTCGCGATAACAAAGCTCAGACATTATGCTTTTGCGCATGAGGTCCACCTCATATCAAAAGTGGATCCTCTCAAATATTTGATGTCAAGAGCCATACTAACGGGACGGCTCGCTAAATGGGCCCTCCTCTTGATAGAGTTCTCGATAACATACCGACCTCTCAAGGCAGTGAAAGGCCAGGCCATCACCGACTTCCTCGCTAAGCATCCTATACCTGCCAATTCACCCCTAAATTGCGAACTGTCAGACGAGCACGCGTTTGACATGATCGACAGGGAGAGAGGAGAGAGTGATACCCGATGGGAACTCTACTTTGATGGGGCATCTTCCATGAAGAAGCGAAAGCACAGCTCCCCTATAATCAAATCTGGGGTAGGCCTCATCTTCGTGACTCCACAAGGAGGGATAATGCGCTTTGCCTTTTCCTTAATAGAGCCGAGGACAAACAATGAAGCAGAATATGAAGCTTTGATAGTAGGTCTTGAGATCGCTGTTGAGATGGGAATCGAAAACTTCCTCATATACAGAGATTCCCAGTTGGTCGTTAGACAAGTAAACGGCGACTATCAAACATGCAAACCAGAGTTGGTAAAGTACGGTGAGAGAATGCAACAATTGCTGACTCAAATCCCTTCCTATGCCCTGGAAACCATACCACAAGCGGAGAATAGCAAGGCGGATGCGTTAACCAAGCTCGCTAAAGAACTGGCTGATGAAAACCTCGATGACGTAAGGATCGTTGTATAAAGCCGTCGGGTTCTTACACCAGCAGAAATATCTCCGGAGTCGTCTGAAGAAAAAGAAGCGACCAAGTAAACGACCTTACAAATAAGAGACCAGGAAAAGGCTAAGGATTAGAGAGAAGTCTTTATAGACTACTTCAAATCCCGTCGAACACCTAAAGATGCATCCTCGAGACATCAGCTCATGAAATGAGCTCTGTCTTTTGCCTTCGTCAATGATACTCTATATAAGAGATCATTCGACTCTCTGTGGCTATGATGCCTGGGACCAGAAGAAGCAAGGAGAGTCGTCCAAGAAACTCACAATGGACTCTGCGGTTCTCACCAAGCCGGGCCAAAGATAAAGCTGAAGATCAAAAGGATGGGCTACTATTGGCCCACGATGATTCAGGACTGTCTTGAATACGCAAAACAATGCCACTCGTGCCAAATTCATGGGGACTTCATCCACCAGCATCCAAACCCGCTACACCCAACCGTGGCTAGTTGGCCGTTCGAAATGTGGGGAACCGACATAATCGGGCCCATCGAACCAGCATCATTCAGAGGACATCGGTTCATATTGGCGACAACCAATTACTTCTCTAAGTGGGCAGAAGCAGTACCGCTAAGAGAAGTGAAGACAGAGAATATCCTCCATTTCTTCAAGACACACGTCATCTATCGGTTCGGCACTCCGCGACGGATTATCTCCGATAACGGGCCAGCCTACAGAAGTCACAAAATCAGTCGCTTCACACAACAGCATAGCATAGACTGGAGATACTCTTCAGTCTATAATCCCCGAGCTAATGGTCTAGCTGAGGCTTTCAACAAGACCTTGACGAAGATCATAAAGAAGACGGTGTCCGGAAATAAGAAGGATTGGCACGAGAGACTGCATAAAGCTCTCTGGGCGTATCGGACCACGTTCAAAACGGCCACCAACACAACGCCGTATGCTTTGGTATTCGGAACTGAAGCAGTACTCCCCTTGGAGATAGAGCTACCCTCCCTACGAGTGGCAGTTCATTATGAGCTGACAGACGAAGAGAATGCTCATCTTTGGCTTGAAGAGCTCGACGCCCTTGACGAAACCCGGCTCATGGCGCAGCAAAACTTGGAGGCTTACAAAGCAAAGATGACGCGCTCATACGAGAGATTGGCTAGGCCAAGAACATTCCGCCAAGACGAACTCGTACTGGTGGTCAAGAGACCTATGATCCCCAATCGTGCCAAACGGGGGAAATTCGAGCCGAACTATGAAGGCCCGTACATCATAGACAAAGTCTACCAAGGTGGGGCTTACTTGCTCATGGATATGCATGGCGAAAGACCCTTCCGACAAATAAACGGTCGATTCCTTAAGAAGTACTACGCTTGGCGGGTCACAAACCAGGTTAATGATAGATGACGACGCCTATGTCCGCTCGCTATCTTCTTGAGTCCAAACTCCAAAAATAGTATCCAACGATACCCCATCCCAAACACGGAAAACTATGGACCGAAACATCTTTAAACTACAACAAACCGCAGCATCCGAAGGCTGACGCAAAAAAATATAATAAAAAAAAAGAAAAAAAGAAAAAGATAAAAACGGTACGTCCATAAGAGAAATGGGCACGGATGAAAACCCGAAAAGGCTCCGTGAGTAAAAACAGCAGGGCTACTGGTGAGTTTGTGAAAACCCGAAAGGGTGCAATCTCGTTAAAGGACACTTGCAAGGTCCTCTCGACCTTGTATTGAGGAGAAAATACCTGCGTAAGATCCTTACGACTCACAAGGAAGCAACACACTTAGGGATCCCCACGATTCCTAAGGAGAAGTTACACTTACGATCTCCTCACGACTCGTAAGGAGAATTCCCCTATGAGACTCTCACGGCTCATAGGATTCAAAAGCCTTAAGCAACAGGGATCTGAGCCTGTTCTTAAGCCGTCATACACCCCGATATTGCCCTACAAGCGTTTCAATGTTGACCCTTGTATACAATCCACGGGCACGAATAAATATTTCCCCAACAGAGTCCCACCAGCAACGAGTGATATCCTCACATGGTGAACGACCCTTATAAGTCCTCTCGACTTATAAGGAGAAAACACTCTTGTAAGATCCTTACGACTTATAAGAGAACATACACTTAAGAACCCTCACGATTCTTAAGAAGAAAATGCACTTACGAGATCCTCACGACTCGTAAGGAGAAACATCTTTATGAGACCCTTACGGCTCATAAAGTCAGAAGCCTTAGTCAAAAGGATCTTAACCTGGTTTACTAAGCCACCTTTGTTCAACCGACAAAGGCAAATGATGATTCGCTCCTGGCCATATCCCAGTTGTAGCGATACTGATGCCTAAATCGGTGTCAAATTCCAAGTCTAAACTCGCGATAAAAATCAGCGAGCCAAAAATGCATATGAAATAGCTGAAATGATTGGGCAACTTGCAACAAAATCAGCAAGTAAAATAAATATGCATACAAAAATAGCCGAAATGATTGGGCAACTCGCAATAAAAAGTAGCGAGTAAAAAGGAAAAAACAGCCGAAATGATTGGGCACCGCGAAAAATAGCCGAAATGATTGGGCAATCGCAAACTTCACGATATAAAAGCTGAAATGATAGAGCATTGCAGAAAGAAGTAAAAAAATGAAAGAATGAAACTTTTTGCCCTGCAGGTAAGTCCATACTGACCCCTGTATACAATCCATGGGCATAAACAAAAAGGGAACCACATGTCCCAAAAAACTCGGTCAAAGGGAAAGTCAGATCTTGACAGCAACATCTGCATCTCAGAGGATCAACACGGCATTCCTTCTCAACTCCGGCAGAATGCAAATGTAACGTCAAACAACCGACCTCAAGGTCGCAACGAAGCGGAGCCATAGGAAAGCCCCTAATTCTGAATCCCGACAGCAACATCTGCATCCCAGAAGACCAACAACGACGTTCCTCCTCATGCCAGCAGGGCACGGACGCGACACCACCAATTGGAGCCACGGCAAAGTCCCCAGTTCCAAAACTCTACGGTTCACAGACAACCTAGAGTCAACCCTGACCTCCTTGTCGTCAAGCAACACTTCAACTCAGATACATGTCAGACCCTAACCTCCCTGTCGTAAAGCAACGCTTCGAATCGGATAGATGTCAACCCCTGAACTCCCTGTCGTAAAGCAACGCTTCGACACGGATACATGTCAACCCCTGACCTCCCTGTCGTCAAGCAACGCTTCGACACAGATACATGTCAACCCCTGAGTCAACCCTTGACCTCCCTGTCGTCAAGCAACGCTTCGACACGGATACATGTCAACCCTTGACCTCCTTATCGTAAAGCAACGCTTCGACTCGGATACATTCAACCCTTGACCTTCTTGTCGTCAAGCAACGCTTCAATACGGATACATGTCAACCCCTGACCTCCCTGTTGTCAAACAACGCTTCGACATGGATACATGTCAACCCTTGACCTCCCTGTCGTAAAGCAACGCTTCGACTCGGATACATGTCAACCCTTGACCTCCTTGTCGTCAAGCAACACTTCGACACGGATACGTGTCAACCCCTGTCAACCTCTGACCTCCCTGTCGTCAAGCAATGCTTCGACTCGGATACATGTCAACCCATGACCTTCGTGTCGTCAAGCAAGTCTTCGACACGGATACATGTCAACCACTAACCTCCCTGTCATCAAGCAACGCTTCGACTCGGATACATGTCAACCCCTAACCCCTGCCAGTGCAATGCTCCGTCTCAGAAATACATCAACCCGTGATCTCCCTGTCTTAAAGCAATGCTTCGACTCGGAAATAAGTCAACACACGAACCTATCAACCCATAAAAAGAAGGTTCTCTTGTGAGGTCCTTGCGACTCTCACAAGAAAATGTACTTAGGAGTCCTCACGACCCCTAAGTAGAAATTACACCTATGAGATCCTCTTGACTCGTAGGGAGAAAAATCTTTATGAGGCCCTCATGGCTCATAAAGTTGAAAAGTCTTAGGTGGCAGATACTAACCCTGTCTTCTAAGCCATCATTGCCCTGCAAGGAGGTTAAGATAGACTATCTATGGGCCACACTCTCCGAAGTCGAACCTCGACAAGGAGGGAAACAATCACTTACGAGTCCTCTCGACTTGTAAGGGAGGAAATTCCCTTACGGGATTCTTACAACTCTCAAGAGAAAGCACACTTAGGAATCCTCATGACTCCTATGGAGAAAATGCACCTACGAGATCCTCACGACTCGTAGGGAGAAAATTCTTTATAAGACCCTCACGGCTCATAAAGTTGGAAAGTCTTAGGTGGCAGATCCTAACCATGTCTCTTAAGCCATCGCTATCCTACAAAGAGTTCAAGACGAACTATTACTTATCATCTACAGGCCACACTTGCCAGAGTAACATACCAACAACACAACAGAGAAAAGAAAGCGATAATCGAAGATAAAAAAAAATGTGTCCTTTATTCATGAATTCAATTGAATACGTGATACATCATATAAAAAAATGATGAAATGAATACATGTTATTCATAAGTTACAATCGATACAAAGATGACTATTGAGAAGGAGGCGATTTTAGCAAATCAGCAAACCGCTCGCACACTCTTCTCAACTCCTTTTCACGGTCAGCCGCTGCGGCCAGCTCCGCTTCGATTCGAGTCCATTGCTGCAAACAGGATGAAACCTTCTCATCAATTTCCTGCTGAGTGGCTTCATGACTCTGTGTAACCCGCTCGATGAAGTCAAGCTTCTTCTTCAGCACCAGCCCGTCAGAGATACATCGTTGGAGACTTTCAAAAATAGAGTTTAGCTGTGCAGCGTTCACTCTGACCTGGGCATGCAATTGGATAGATTCGCCTGAAGCTTCCTCATGTTCCTTCTGCCTCAAGGTCGCCTCTTGTTCGAAATGACGGAGGAAGGGAACGCTCTGCTCCACCCATGCAGCCTGCTGGGAGTTCAAGGCCAACACTTCCGGAGCGGGACGCTTGAGCTCAATATTATATAGACAAGCCTTAATCTGTCTGCAATAATTAACCCAAGATTAGATGACACCTTTGCCATAGAAGTGCACAAGCGTCGCCAACATCGGATTAACCTCCACAGCAAAATCTGCAGCGAATGCAAGGGCCTCCGCGTCAAGCTCCTCGATGGATTCACTCAACATACGCAGGCTGGTCACAGCGCCCTCGGAAGATGGGCGTATAGAAAAGGGCCCTGCCGGCATTAGGATGCGAGACTCGAAGGGAGCTGGAGCCGGTGTGATTGCTGCAAAATGAATTGCGGTTAAAAGCTAACTCGTGAAATAAAGAAAATCACACAAGCGAGAGAGTCTACTATACCGGCTGCAACAGGTGGCAAAGTTTGGAGTACCGGTGGCGCGACTGTTCTGTTGTCCCCTTCTTCAATCTGTAATGCTGCAATCAATGCAAAGAAGAATTAGCAACAACATAACTGCCGTAGAAGAAGGGAAAAGATGTTTGTTAAAAACTATACTCACCGACGCCAACGGGCGGGACGACTTCTGACGGGAAGGAGAAATGTGGGTTTAACACCTGATACAGATGGTCGAAAAGGACTCCTGCAAAGTTGTGCCAATTTACTATCAGTACAAGGAGGATGATACCTATGATGAAACCAATAAGTTGCAAACATTTACCTTCTAGCATTCCAAAGGATATAGGAGAAGGCGAGGGGACAACAACCATCATGGCGGCGACCGAAGGTGTGTCAGATGACACAATCTTAGCGTTCGCTACACCTACAAACAAAATATCGTCAGAACGAACTGAAAGAGATTGCGAAATAAAAAGAAATCAGCAACCCAAGACTTACCTGATGGGTCATCAGCCAAAACCGCGACGGAAGCATCATCAGGCGCAGCGACTTCTTCGCTCTCCTTCAGTAGAATAGTTTCAGCGCCTGTGACTTCATCCCCTGATTCGACAAGAGCCGTTGTGACGCTTGTTATGCCTGCCGATCTCGGGAAGACGCAAAGGGAAAGAGCGGCGGTTTGGGCAGTCCCGGACTGCCGAGAGAGAGTAGCCGTTTCGGGTTCTGTGGTCGCCGTCTTCTCACCTGCCGCCTCATCGCCAATGCTTGGCCCTGCAAGATATAATATATCAGAATTTGAGGATCGAATAAAAATGAAAAGACCGGGCATTACATTACCTGGCGATGGATTCTCAGTCGCCTCCCGAGCCGCGCGCACAACCTGTCTATGAGCGGTAGACAAGGCAGCTGGAGCATCCTCTGGAGGAATAGAGATAGATGGGGTGGTGCTTGAACCTGCACCCACAGCCAAGCTGACATCATGTTCCCTCGCCGAATGCTTTCTACGCTTCCTGTCGGCCTTGGCGGTGAGAAGTGATCTCCTCAAGACCTTCGTTAAAGGAACGTCATCGTCCGAACCAGGAGCAGCCTCTGGAGCCGTTACGGTGTCCGTCATCGGCTGCTTAAGCGAAGCCTCTTGAGGCAATACTGGGGGAGCTGGGGCCTCAGCAGCCGGCTCTAGAAGCATCGCCGCATCACCACGCGAAATCGGAACCGCACTCGGGATAACCTGAGCCGAGGTAGTCCCTACAATAAGATGAAAAGGAAGGATCAAACCACGAATAAAGAAAAAGGGAATGAAGGCATAACAACCCGAAGTATACCAAGACCCAAGGAAGCGCGAAGCCTCTCTTCCTCCTCAAAAGTCTTAAGGGAAGCCGCGAGAGCCTCTTCGGCGGAGATACCTGTTGAAGAAGAAAGCGTCAGTCAAAGCATAATAATATATATATAACCGTAGAAAGATACGACTGAAGTCTACCTGACTGTGCGATGGTGATCAGTGTTGCTTCATCGCGAGCTAGTTGCTCGGAAACCGCGATGGCAGCCTCTAGATTGGTATCATCCGGTGTAATGAATAAACCTTCATTAGTCCCGTACTCACTTAATCCTTCGCTGTGAGGAGCATGAGGCTCCTGGCCGAATGCAACGTCCGCAGAAAATAGCGACTTCTTCTTCTTCTGTGAGCGGCCGCCGGTAGCCAGCAACAGGAGCTTGTGTTTGGCGGGCAACTTCAGGCGACGAGTCCTGATCTCCGTACCCATGCCAGAATGGGGAAACGCTACAGCAACCGCTTCTACAGGCACACGGGGTAGGGGGAGTCAAACCCGAAGTATACCAACTTCCGCAGTGGGCCCGGTATATTTTGTCGGCCAAGAAATCGCAATTGCTGAAGCTCGGGTTGTACCCCGCGATTTATGCGTCCCTCTTCCAGTATTCCACGCCCTCTGTATGGTGGGTTAAAGCTTTTTTGGAATAGTGGAACGTTCCAACTCACACTTTCCTTCTATTAGATCGGGAAGTTTCAATCTCTCTGGAGGAGTTCGCGGAGATCTCCGGCTTGCCTGTCAGAGGGGAATATTATGAGGAGATATTACCCCCTGATGAGTACATTTTCGCCACTCGATCGGTACTCGCCTTGAGATTGAAGCCATTGGAGGCTGTACGGATATTGCAGCCATAGAGGGCTGAAGGCAACCCTCCGAAATCCAGTTGACCCCCTCTACGGCATAGTTCACTGGGGTGGGTCGGCGTAGTGGATTGCTGAAATGGGCTCCGAAGGTGCTACGCAAGAAAAGCTACGCCGACCCCCGATGATTTGATTGTACCACGTCCCCCATAAATGAAGAGACTTCCGCTCCGGGTCGTGATCTTTAATGAGCGCGAATACTTCCCTATCTACGGGATCGTCAGCAAATGCGCTCTCCAGACGAACAAACGGGAAAGAGGTATCGAAAGACATAGTACCTGCGTGAAAAGGAACAAGGATTAGCTGTCAATACCACAGTCCAAATTCTAAAAAATCTTGGTACTTAAAATTTGTACCACACTGCAATGCAGTGGAAAGGGACCAAAGGGGACCTACAGAATCAAGATGACGGCTCATCATTGATGAGACAGTCACTCATTAATGAAGAAATCCTAAAAAGATTTTTTTCATTTAATGAGGGCCCCTCGGACCAAGGAGTAAAACTCTCTTGAGAGTGGCGCTCTGCAACAGAGTGACATCTGTCAACTCTAATCATGAGAGGAATAAAATTCCTTAAAAATTTTAAAAGAGCTATGCTTTGTGAAGAAGATGGAATCATCCATCAAAACCCTAAAAAAAAAAAGCAAAGCTTTTGCAGAGTAAAAACTTCAAGATCTTCAAGATCTGTGAACAAACTCTAAGAGTTCTTCATGGAAGATGAACAATGTTCCAAGTCATAGGTTAAAATCAACCTAGAAAAGATTATTATCTTGAAGATCTATGATATAAAGAAGAGCAAGGCTCTGTTGATGGATAAAACCCTAAAATATATTTTTAAGATATGTGATCTGAGAAGAGCAAAGCTCTGTTAATAAGGTCAATTCTTACCGAATTTGGGTAGAGTTTTGACCTGAGAAATTTCTTAAGGCAGAAAGCTGGGCTCTGAAAGAGAATTAAATTCTCAAGAAACAAAAAACAAAACAAGAAGATGAACAAGCAGTCATCTCAAAGGGCCAAAGGTCCTATTTATAGGCAGGGGAAGTCGATCCGACTTCCAAGAACAATCCAACAGTGGAAAGGCTGCCACCGCTGCACTCACGTGTAAACCACGTGAGCGTAACGGTGGGTGGGCATTTGTTTCTCCCAATCAGAGCAAAACTCTGTTCAAAGAAATTTGAAATGAAGCAGCGCTTTATAAAAGCGCTTGCGCCAAGAGCGCCAGCGCTAAGAGTTAAAGACTCTGAAGCAACGCTCACGTGCAAAGCACGAGAGCGCTAGCGCCAAGAGCGCTAGCAGCGCCAACGCTAAGAGTCAAAGACTCTAAAGCAGCACCTCACGTGCAAAGCACGAGGGCGCTAGCAGCGCTAGCGCTAAGAGTTAAAGACTCTGAGGCAGCGCTCCACGTGCAAAGCACGAGAGCGCCAAGCGCTAGAACTAAATGTTCTCCACCATTGGATTAAAGATCCAACCGAGATGAATAAATCATCAAATTACAGAATTTAATTCTGTTGAGGAAATACTCCTCAAATCCTTCCAAACGAAAAAGATTGTGCTCTGAAAATCAGAGCACCGTTGGATCAAAAGATCCAATGGTGGTTAAAAATTATCAAGATACAGAGTAATCTCTGTATGGGAAAATAATTTCTCAATCTTGTTAATAACAAGAAAAATGTCTTCTGTAAAACAGAAACCTCAGGATCAAACATCCAATGGCGGGGAGACATCCCCAAATCAATCAAAGAAAGATTTCCTTAACTGATTCAACAAATCAGCCTCCCCTATATAAAGGACCCAAGACTTCAAGTCATACAGAGCAGAACCACCCTAAAAACTTCGAGTTCTAAAAAAAGAAAAAGAGAAGAGCAAGCTCTGAAAAGAAGAATTTCTTCAAAGTAAATAAAACAGAGAGATCAAAATATCTCATCAAAAAAGAAGAAATTAGATCTTTTTCTAGATCATAGATCTACAAAGACAGAAGTCTTTTATAAAAGTAGAAGAGATTGGAGCATCTTATCATAAAAAGAGAGGGAGAAGAACTTAGTTCTCTTTACATCACAGATCTAAAAGACAAAGACAAAGTCTTTAACAAAAACAGAAGAGATTGTATCATCTTCTATTAAAATGAGAACTTAGTTCTTAGATCCACGAGACAAAGTCTCTTATAAACGAGAACTTAATTCTCAGAGCACAGAATTGATCAAGAGCGCTCTGCACTCATTGGCTAGCACTCAGCGCCAAGCGCGCCACGTGCTCCTCACGTGTGTGCTATTTCATAAGAAGCGCCTTAGCGCTCCAAGTCTGGCGCTCAGTGCCAAGCACGCCACGTGCTCCTCACGTGTGCGCTATTTCATAAGAAGTGCCTTAGTGCTCCAAGTTTGGCGCTCAGTGCCAAGCACGCCACGTGCTCCTCACGTGTGTGCTATTTCATAAAAAGCACTTTAGCGCTCCAAGTATGGCGCTCAACGCCAAGTGCACCATGTGCTCCTCACATGTGCGCTATTTCATAAGAAGCGCCTCAGCTCTCCAAGGGTCGAATAAAAAAGGAGTGATGTCAAAATCCTAACTCCAGCTTGACGTGCTTCTCATGCCAAGCAGGATGTAGACGCAACGTCATCAAAGACCCAAGGGTAAAAAAAGGAGTAATGGAAAAATCCCAGCTCCAGCTCGACGTTCCTTCTCGGTGCAGACGCGACGTCAACAAAGACTCCAAGAAGCCAAATCAAAAAGGAGTGACGACAAAAATTCTAACTCTAGCTCGACATGCTTCTCATGCCAGCAAGATGTAGACGCAACGTCATCAAAGACCCAAGGGTCAAACAAAAAGGAGTAATGGCAAAATCCTAGCTCCAGCTCGACGTTCCTTCTCGGTGCAGATGCGACGTCAACAAAGGCTCCAAGGAGACAGATCAAAAAGGAGTGACGGCAAAATCCTAACTCCATCTCGACGTGCTTCTCATGCCAGCAGGATGCAGACGCAACATCAATAAGGACCCAAAGGCCAAATCAAAGTGGAGCGATGGCATATTCCTAGCTCCAGATCTTGACGGCGACATCTACAGCCTAGAGATCGAGTCGACGTGCTTCTCATGCCAGCAGGGTGCAGACATGGCGTCAACAAAGACCCAAGGGTCGAATAAAAAAGGAGTGATGTCAAAATCCTAACTCCAGCTCGACGTGCTTCTCATTCCAAGCAGGATGTAGACACAATGTCATCAAAGACCCAAGGTCAAACAAAAAAGGAGTAATGGTAAAATCTCAACTTCAGCTCGACGTTCCTTCTCGGTGCAGACGTGACATCAACAAAGGCTCTAAGGAGCCAAATCAAAAAGGAGTGACGGTAAAATCCTAACTCCAGCTCGACGTGCTTCTCATGCCAGTAGAATGTAGACGCAACGTCATCAAAGACCCAAGGATCAAACAAAAAAGGAGTAATGGAAAAATCCCAGCTCCAGCTCGACGTTCTTTCTCGGTGCAGATGCGACGTCAACAAAGGGTCCAAGGAGACAAATCAAAAAAGAGTGACGGCAAAATCCTAACTCCAACTCGACGTGCTTCTCATGCCAGCATGATGCAGACGCAACGTCAACAAGGATCGAAGGGCCAAATCAAAGTGGAGCGATGATATATTTCTAGTTCCAGATCTTGACGGTGACATCTACAGCCTAGAGATCGACTCGATGTGCTTCTCATGCCAGCAGGGTTTAGACACGATGTCAACAAAGACCCAAGGGTCAAATAAAAAAGGAGTGATGTCAACATCCTAACTCCAGCTCAACATGCTTCTCATGCCAAACAGGATGTAGACGCAACGTCATCAAAGACCCAAGGGTCAAACAAAGAATGAGTAATGGGAAAATCCCAGCTCTAGCTCGACGTTCCTTCTCGGTGCAGACGTGATGTCAACAAAGGCTCCAAGAAGCCAAATCAAAAAGGAGTGACGGCAAAATCCTAACTTCAGCTCAACGTACTTCTCATGCCAGCAGGAAGTAGACGCGGCGTCATCAAAAACCCAACGGTCAAACAAAAAAGGAGTAATGGAAAAATCCCAGCTCCAGCTCGACGTTCCTTCTCGGTGCAGATGCAACATCAACAAAGGCTCTAAGGAGCCAAATCAAAAAGGAGTGACGGAAAAATCCAAACTCCAGCTCGACGTGCTTCTCATGCTAGCGGGATGCAGACGCAATGTCAACAAGGACCCAAGGGTCAAATCAAAGTGGAACGATAGCATATTCCTAGCTCCAGATCTTGATGGCGACATCTACAGTCTAGAGAGCGATTCAACGTTCTTCTCATGCCAGCAGGGTGCAGGCACGACGTCAAAAAAGACCCAAGGGTCGAACAAAAGATGAGTGACAGCATATCCCAAGCTCCATATCTTGATGGCAATACATACAACATAGAGGTCATACAGATGTCTACCCTATTTCAGCAAAGAATCGGCGCGACATCGTCAAAGCAAAAACGAAGTGACGACATATTTCTAATTTCGGGTCTTGTCGGCAATATATTCAAAGCCTAAAGACCGTTGGAGATCTTCCCACCCCAGAAGGGTGTGGTTATGACTTATCGAGGCTCTAAATTAAGCCTAACCTCAAGTAAAAAGAGTCATGGAAAATACCTAACGCATGTTCTTCCATCGGTAATATAACCTAAGAAAATTACTTAAAGACGTCTTGTCTAGCCTCAGAAGGGATCAGAGACACGACAGTCACGGGGCTACTCGAACAACGGCTTAAAGACTGCATATCGAGGAATACATCAGCCAATGCGACGGTACCACGGATTAAAACCCTAGTACCACAAACATAACAGACCCCTATCAAAAAAGGGGTTAATCTATATTTCACGTTAAGATACACCTGCGAGATCCTCCCGACTCGTCTCGACTCGTAGGAAAAAACATCTTTATGAGACCATCACGGCTCATGAGGGTGAAAAGCCTTAGGCGACGGAGATATCAACCTGTTTCCTAAGCACCGCGGCCTTACAAGTAGGTCCAAATTGACTCTTGTATACTATCCACGGGCCACATTCTCCAAAGTCTCATACTGAAGAGGAGGAGAAACCACTTACGAGTCCTCTCGACTCGTGAGGGGAAAATTCTCTTGTGAGATCCTTACGACTCTCAAGAGAAAACACACTTAAGAGTCCTCATGACTTCTAAGGAGAAAAGACACCTACGAGATCCTCTCGACTCGTAGGGAGAAAAGTATTTATGAGACCCTCACGGCTCATAAAGTTGAAAAGCCTTAGGCGACAGATCTAAACCTGTTGCCTAAGCCATCGTTGCCTTACAAGTAGATCCAAACTGACTCTTGTATACTATCCACGGGCTACATTCGCCAAAGTTACATGCCACTGAAATGAAAAGGCTACTTACGGGTCCTCACGACTTGTAAGAAAAAAATACCTGAGTAAGATCCTTACGACTCATGAAAGTGACGAACACTTAGGAATCCTCTCGATTTCTAGAAAGAATATGCACCTATGAGATCCTCATGACTCATAAGGAGAAAAACCTTCTTAAGACCCTTACGACTCATGAAGATGAAAAAAGCCTTAGGCTACAAGAATCCTAAACTTGTCTCCTAAGCCATCAATTTTATGGTCACGCATAACATTGCACTACTTCACCCATGTACATACTTACGTGAGTAAAGTAGTGGAGGGCATTTGTTCCCGCCAAAAATTTTGGCTCAAAACTTACTATTCCCTTATAAAAATAAAGGAAAATCTCCACGTGTTAAACATGTGCACCCACATGCAAAGCATGTAGGTACCATCTCAGATAGGACTAAATCCTTGAGCGCATCACGTGTTTCCCACGTGAGCGCCGGCGCCGGCTTCTATTAGGATTAAATCCTATAGTGGCGCCTCACGTAGAACACACGTGAGCGCCGGCGTGCAAAGTACGAGAGTGACTATTTATAAAAGAATTAAATTCTTAGGCGGCGCCCACGTGCATAGCATGTGAGCGTCAGTGCCAAAATTAAAGAAGTTAGAATTAAATTCTACATGGAGGATATTTTCTTAAAATCTGGGATATTCTTTGTTAAACAAAGCCGATGGATCAAATATCCAATGGTGACAATAAATTATCAAATGATAAAATTAAATTCTATTAGGGGAAAATATTACTCTGATCTTTATAAATAAGATATTCTCTGTTGGATCAAAAATCTAATGATAGAATTAAATTTTATGTGGAAAATATTTTCCTGATCTTCCTAAAATTATAGAGATCTTCTCTGTTAAACAGCATTAAATTCTATGGTTAGGAAAATATTTCCTAATCTTGTTAAACTAACAAGATATTCATATGATAGAATAAAATTTTATCTTAGGAAAATATTTCCTAATCTTGATAAACAAACAAGAATGATCTTCTCTATTAGTTAGAATAAAATTCTATATTAGGAAAATATCTTTCTAATCTTGTGATAGAATAAAATTCTATGTTAGGAAAATATCTTCCTGATCTTGTTAAACTAACAAGACATTCATATGATAGAATAAAATTTTAATCTTGTTAAACTAACAAGATATTCATATGATAGAATAAAATACTATCTTAGGAAAATATTTCATAATCTTGTTAAACAAACAAGAAATCTTCTCTGTTAAACAAAGAGCCTTTGGATTAAAAATCCAACTGTGAATAAAATTCACCGATTGATCTAAAAGATCATTTTGATTGAATATAAAATCAATCATGATCTCTCAATGAGATATTTTCTCAACAAATTAATGTTTTCTCTTCTCCTATAAATAGGAGTAAGGAAATTAAATCTAAAAAGGAAGAGACACCCATAAGCTTCTGTAAAAAAAATTATACAGAAGGCTCCCAAAAGCTCCCACAAAACAATAGAGAATTTAATTCTCAAACAAGATCTTCTTCCTCGAAACCCTAGGTAAATAAAATATCGATATCAAATCATCTCTTTTACCTATCATATTATATTTAAGGGTTTAACCTTTCTCAAAAAACTTAGCTCTTTCTATGCATCTGAAATCCGCAAGACAAATCTCCCACAAGTTGAGAATTTAATTCTCTTCGGGAAGATCTTGTTCTTGAGAATAAAAAATTCAGGAAAGAATAAAATTGAAAAGAAAGAAGATGGAGTTCATAATACTTCAGGAACTTAGTTCCTTCAAATCAAGAACTTAGTTCTTTAAAGAACCCGATCTAAGATCCTCAAAATAGTGATCTTGGTAATTCTTAATGGTCAAAATACCATTAAAAGAGGTTTAACCTCTCTGAAAACATGAACATGGAAAATATGGAGTTCGTAATACTCTGGAACTTAGTTCTTTCAAATCAAGAACTTAGTTCTTAAAGAATATGATCCCAGATCCTCAAAATAATGAACTTGGTGATCGTTAATAGTCAAAATACCATTAATAGAGATTTAAGTTCTCTAAAAATATCAACAGAAATTAAATCTCCAAAAGAACTCAATGCCTCACGTGAAAAATACATGAGCGCTCAAGGCCAAGTTACATAGCTCCTCACGTGAAACTTACATGAGCGCCTGAAAAAGCTAGTGCTTAGCACTAGTGCAGCGCCTCACGTGAAACATATGTGGGCACCATAAAAAGCTAGTGCTTAGCACTAGTGCAGCGCCTTACGTGAAACACACGTGGGCGCCACAAAAAACTAGTGCTTAGCACTATTTCAGCGCCTCACGTGAAACACACGTGAGTACTATATAACTGAGTGCTTAGCACTGCTGGGTAGTACAGAAACCCAGTCTTAGCCTAAATTGGCTAAGTTTCCTGAGGTTAAACCTTTTTGATTCTTCAAGCGAGCCTATATTCTCGTGATTTCCAAACTGATCCTAGTCTCAAACATGACTAATGATCTCTCATTAATGATATCCAAAATTATATTCATCTCATATCTCCTAAGATAATATTAGTCTCAAATAAGGCTAATGATTCTTAGATAACCCACCATGATCTTTTCCCTCCAATACGGGATTTGGTTTAAGGGTAAATCTCTCCACACCTCTGATATATGTCGTTGTAATTCCTCAACGTCTCCAGAGAGGTGGCGGGTCCCGACAACCAACAACTCCTTCCATCCCATATTAATGCACTTCCAAATTGACGTGCACACTTTAAATCAGACCGCACCCCAAATTGGGTATATTCCATATCACCATTATTCACTCCGTCACGTAACAAATACACATGCACGCAAAATGAATAATGGACCGAAATATTCTTAAACTAAATTACGTCCCCAAAATGGGAATGTTGGACCGAAACGTCCCTAAACTAGTGCGTCACCTCAAATATGACGCGTCGCCCCAAACAGGGCGATAATGGACCGAAACGTCCCTAAACTAGTGTATCGCCTCAAATACGACACGTCGCCCCAAACAAAGCGATAATGGACCGAAACGTCCTTAAACTAATATTCGCTCCAAAACATAGCGATAATAGACCATGATGTCCTTAAACTAAAATAATTGAGCATATATACTCATTTGTTTCTAAGTTGATCTTAGTCTCAAATATGACTAACGATCCTTAGATCAAACTCAAATATCCTATGAACGGATGGACCTCGCAAATGTGAGAAATGCGTACTAAGTTCATTCCCGTTGACAAACCAAGCTACCAAAGTGGACCCCGTCAAGCAAATCCTTGACTCAAAATCCCAAATCTAAAATATACGGATTTGGACTAATCCACGCCCTATAGGCGAAAACATAAACTAGTCTCCGTGTACGATCCACGGGCAACCTTAAAAAACGAAATAACACACGATACGAGATGAACTGCTGGAGAAGGACAAAGTGGTTATCGCAACGCGATAACATAATTAACTTCAGGGGTTTGCGCCTGCAGGGAAGAGCGTCCCCACAATAAAAAACCCCTCATAAAATGAGGGAGAATCTAATGAAGTCTGCTACAACGGTCGCATCTGTCCAAACTTACGATATATGGTGTCATAAATCAACTTGGTATCATCGGAGAGGTGGACGGATAAATCCAAATAGTATCTGCCCCCAAATTCAGGCAAGACGATCTATCTCAGTTCGTCTCTGTTTTCGGCGGTGAACAATGTGCTTATTAGGGACGGTGTAGTAGAGACCGTTAAAATATATACGGTCTCTAATAAAGTATTAAGGACTGTATATATTATACAGTCTCTAATAAACAGTCGCCAAAACATTGACGACTATTTAAAGAGTATTAGCGACCGTATATGAAGGTCGCTAATATCCTCTGTAATATTTACCCGCGATGGCACATATCTCTCCCCATTCTTCCTAAATTTTCCCCGTGAATTCTCCTAAATCTTCCCCCAAATTCATTGCCCCAGCTGCCAAATTCATCACCCACTCCGTCCCTGCCGCCGCCTCAGAGTGCAACCCCTCCCCTGCCACCGAGAGCGACCCCGCCCCTACCGCCGAGCGCTGACCTTGCCCCTACCTCCAACTCGGCCACCAAGCGCCGAGCCCGCCCCGTCGCAAGCGTCGATCTTTCTCCTGCCGCGATCGCCGATCCCGCCCCTGCCGCTAGCGCCGACCCTGCCCCTGCCTCCAACCCGGCCACCGAGCGCCGACCCTGCCCCTGACATGAGCGTCGACCATCCCTCTGCCTCCGACCCGATCACCGAGTCCGCCCCTGCTGCCGCCGACTGTTGCCACAGCGCCAACTGCCACCTGACGCCAATCCTACTCGCCATTCCGGTCGATGGTTAGGGTTTTTCTTGTCTTGATATTTAATTTTTGTTTTTGGCTTAAAATTAATTTATGGAGCAAACTTGTGTTAAAATTGATCATTAGTTCGATGACATCCATACGTGTGAGTGTGAGTGTGTGTATGTGTGAATGTTAGCGTGAGGAAATATCATATGTGTGAGTGTGAGTGTGCGTATGTGTGAGTGTGTGAACGCGCGCTTATATGTGTGAGCGCGTGTTTGTGTGTGAGTGTGCATGTATACACGCGCATGCGCACACGTGCATGTGTATGTTTGTGCATATGTATGAGTGTGTACGGTGCATATTAGGGACGGTCTATTAGCGACCGTTTATTTTTAAACGGTCTCCAATAAATTATTTGCCACCGTATATAATATACGGTCGCAAATGAACGGTCGCTAATGTATAAGCGACCGTTCATTGTACATTAGAGACCGTAAACGGTCGTTAATGTTCTTTGATCTTTTAGCCCACGAGATGACTTTCTCTTTCCCATTCTTCCCCAAAATATCGATATGCAACCAATATAGCATCGATTAATTTATCTCCGATCCTTCTTCAAGAACCAATTTCTCTCATTTCCTTCTTCTATTTATCTCATGTTGTGCTTGTTTCTATTGGGGATCGACGGGGAGAGATCAAAACGCGGAACAATGCTCGCGACAACACCCAAATCATGCAAACACAATTACGTAATTAAACGACGAAAGAACAATATAAATATGCGAGAATAAAATAAGAAATTAAATACATAGAGACAAGAGATTTGTTAACGAAGTTCACCCACCATATGGCTAGTCCCGACAGAGCGGAATCTGCAAAGTCTCAACTATAATTTTCGAATCAATTACACGAGCAAAACCCAAGGAATTTTCTCTCAAAATTCTCTAGCCCTAACCGTCACCCTTTCATATAATGATCTCTCACAAATTGGCTGTGTTGGCTGTATAAATAATACATATGAGAGTTTCCTTTAAATTGGCAAACCCTAATCCTAACAATTCTTGAAAATAAACAACCTTTCCAAAGTTAGTTATCATCAGAACTCGTCGCCGCAAGATGTTTATAGTTCACTTGGGCAGATATCTGCCTCCATCTTGGATTGGGTTCCGTGGCTCCTGCAAATGTCTGTCCCGATAAACTGCAAACGTCTGTTTTTCGCTCTGTTATTCTTCGTGCAATTTCCAGACGTCTGAACTTGAGTTGGCAAGACGTCTGAAGTGTATATGATTACACCTTCAGACGTCTGTCGTTGTTTGTGCTTCAGACGTTTGACCTGAAGTATGTTTTGCCGTTTCTAACATTCTCTCATCTGGAAATTCTTCAGCCTTGATTTTCGATGCTATTGGACTTCACACGACTCCGCTCAACGATCTTCTTATTAGATTTTCATGGAGATATTCACCAACATGCAATAGAGATTCAGCTTATTTCCATCTATGACCTTGGTTAACATATTCGTCGAATTCTTCTCTCCAGCGATTTTCTGCAATGTCAACTCCTCCTCTTCAATCGCTATATGAATGAAGTGGTACCGTATTTTGATGTGCTTCATCTGAAAGTGATACGCCACATTTTTCGCCAAATGTATCGCACTTTGGCTATCACTCCACAAGATATTGAAGTCTTGTTTCTTGCCCAATTCTTCAAATAACCCTTACAGCCATTTCATCTCCTTGCCAGCTTCCATGATCGTCACGTATTCCGCATCTGCAGTTGATAATGCTACCACCTTTTGTAATTGAGAGATCCAACTCACCGCTGTTCCTTCAACCGTGAATACGTACCCCGTTGTGCTCTTCCTACTATCTCGATCCCCCGAATAATCTGCATCAACGTACCTTTGTACCTCTAGAGAGTCACCCCCGAAGTATAAACAGTGACTAAATGTAGCCCTAAGATATCTTAGAATCCACTTCACCACATTCCAATAGTCATTCCTCAGATTTTGCATATACCGGCTAATAACTCCCACTGCATGTGCAATATCATGTCTCGTACTCACCATCACACACATCAAATTCCCCACTGCAGAAGCATATGGTATTCTCACCATCTTGCCCTTCTGCTCTTGAGTTTTCAGACAACTCTTTTATGAGTTTGAAATGTTTCGTTAAGGGCGTACTTATCGGTTTTGACTTGTTCATGTTGAACTACTTCAAAACCTTCTCAATATAGTCCCTTGGCGATAATCACAGCTTCCGTTGCTTCCTATCTCAAACGATCTTCATACCCAAGATTTGTTTTGCCGCTCCTAAATCTTTCATAGCGAATTTTTCGGCCATCACCTTCTTCAATTTTGAATCTTCCCAAAACTCGGACTCGCTACCAACATGTCATCCATATATAATGATAAATTATGTAGTCTCCGTCCTTAAAAGTTTGAATGTAAACGCAGTTATCTGTTTCAGTCCGTATGAATCATGCCTCTAGCATGAACTGATAGAACTTGAGATACCACTACCTAGGAGATTTCTTGAGGCCATACAAACTCTTTCACAGTTTACACACCATATTCTCCTTCCCCTTCACCTCGGATTAGAGACCGTCTTAAACAGTCACTAATACTAAAGTTACGGTCTCTAAAGAGTATTAGGGACCGTTCTTATTTTAAACGGTTGCTAATACACGGTCGCAAAAAGAGTGGCCGCTGACACGTGTATTAGCGACCGTCTACGAACGGTCGCTAAAATAAACGGTCGCTAATAACTTATTAGCGACCGTTCATCACGGTCGCCAATGCTATGCCGCATAGACAAACCAACGACTCTTAATTGTTTTCTGTATCAGTAAACGGTTGCTAATATAGGTATTAGAGACCGTTCGTGTAGCTTGAACAATTTCTAATACTCATATAGTTTTGAATTTGTTTTTTACAGAAAATGCCTGTTCTCATACAACAATACATTTAATCACAATATAATACGCAAATATAGTGTTTCGATCACAAATAAATATATAAACATGATATATCACAAACCAATAGCATTTCCATCACAAACCATTATAAATCCAACAATTTCAACAACTCAAACAATATGAAAAATACGAAACTCTCTCCAAATTAACACAGACAATATTTTTTGAATACAAATAATATATTACTTACTAAATTTCCAACAATATGAAAAACTCTCAAAGTCACGCGTGCAATCCTAATTCACTCAACCCTATGAACCCTGCAAATCCAGAACAAGTTTAATAAATACATGAACTCAAATCATAATTTTTGAAATTAAACAACGTGCTAGCTATATTAATTAACACATGTAAATGCGTATCTCACTAACTTCCACCGTTGTCATCGCCACCAGAAACTCGCTTTGAAAAGTATCAATCCGCGCTGTCCAACAATACAAAAAAAAAACTTTCCAAATCACGCGCAATCCCAGCTTACTCAACCCTGTGAATTCTGCAAATCCAAATAAATAAATAAATATATGAACTCAAATCATAATCTTCGAACCGACGTTAGCTACACTAACACATATACATACGTACCTCACTAACTCCCGCTACTGTCATCGCCATCAGAAGCTCTCCTTTAATAGTATCGAGCGGTATCTTGAAAGTCTTCCTCCTTAATTAGATACCTAGCTTATACGGTAGATTGTAACCTATAAATATCAATCGCATGCACGCGCGCGCACACACACTCACACGTCAACAATATATTTGTGAAAGCCTATAGGCTTAAGCTCGAACTTAGTTTTAAAGAGTAGAACGTGATCCATTTTCTCCTACCACATACTAATTTAAATATTTTTCGGTTTTGCTTACATGCACATATTTAAAAGATAAATTGAAAATTATTAACTAATATAATAACTGTAAGAGTGTTTACATGCACTTATTTTTCGATTTTGCTTATGGCGTTTAGGACAATGGATAGGTGCTCCACCTCTAGGTATCTGGGAAATCTAGTGCTTCTGCTTCTCGCTGCAACGATGGGCCGACGAAAGATCGAGTAAAACATGGATATCAATGAGTCTAACTTATAAAATGGTTTATATCAAATAAACATTACCTTCAAACACAAGTTCCTTTTTCACTTGTAATTTCAGTATCCTTTCCTCAATTGTGTTCTCATTTACAAATCTCACGATTCTAGTAAATATGGATAAAGAGTGAGATATAAGGCACAACACCCGTCGATACTCGATGACATACTTTCATCTCAATTCCAATTTGGGAATTTCCTGCCGATGTTGCGCTGGCCGGTAACGAGACAAGAACCACAGCGACTGGAAGTGAAGTGTGACTTCATTCCTATTCGAGACGGTAACCCTTCGCTTCCAGTCGCGATGTTTCTTGTCTCATTATCGGCCAACGTTACATCTGCAGGCAATTCCCAAATTGGAATTGAGATGAAGGTATGTCATCGAGCGTCGACGAGTGTTGTGCCTTGTGTCTCACTATCTATCCATGTTTACTAGAATCGTGAGATTTATGATTCAGGACACAATTGAGGGAAGGATACTGAAATTACAAGAGAAAAAGAAACTTGTATTTGAAGGATAATGTTTGTTTGATGTAAACCATCTTATAAGTTAGACTCTAAAGATACCAATAGAGACGGAGCGGGTACATCGAGTATAACTGTAATTTATACAAACCCATAGATATTTAATGAATTTTTACACTAAACCATCTTAAAAATTATACTGACATACACAAGCATATACGTATACACGAACAGAAGTAATATACGTACCAGATGTGCGGCACGGATGTTTCACATGATCGTTTAGAGTATTACGTTCCCTAATGTACTGTCCCTAATGTGTACAGTTTCTACTAGTGCAAATAACAGCCCAAAATACCCTCAACCCTCAGGAC
Source organism: Agapanthus africanus (assembly GCA_030015575.1). Lineage (NCBI taxonomy): Eukaryota > Viridiplantae > Streptophyta > Magnoliopsida > Asparagales > Amaryllidaceae > Agapanthus > Agapanthus africanus. The sequence continues at coordinate 79,266,762 of JASDDO010000026.1, read as the reverse complement.
ATATTAGAATATAAAAATGTGTTCGCTCAACTTTCCTGGAAGATCAAATTTCATTGTAGGCCAGTGGGGCTCTCAAGGCATGCGTCATGACAATGTCTTTTTTTCTTTTTGGCTATGCGTCATGCACGTATTTTGATTGCCATTACACACATTCATACGTGTTTAACCAAAAAAATGTAGACTAAACTTTTGAAACCATATCTCAATATTTCGACATAAAATGAAGTCCATAAGTTATCCATTTTGTTCTGTCATATGAAATATTTGATCTGGCCCCATTGCCAACCCTTTATTTGTTGGAAGCTTCATCCACACATGCAATCTTTGCTCTTTGAATGAATCTTGTGAACTTGATGCATTGCTGCATTAATAGTTAATTTGGAAGCTAGCTGACAAGGATTTGTTTGGAGACAACAAAAAGACCATGTATCATGATCATAGATAAAAAGGACACATGGTTCCTGTATAGTTGCATTAATAAGATCAATTTTCATATTTAATCGTTTTTTAATTAGGGTCTCGGTTCACTAGTATCTAGTTTTTATTAAGATTTCTTAATTAGTGTAATTAATATTATAGCTTAATTAGTGTTAATTTGTCTTAATGGGTTTGATTTTATTTTTGATTTATGCATCTAGTATAGTTTAATTAGTATTAAAGGATTTGATATAAATTTTCATTTCGTTTATAGATAAAGCTATAATTTAAAAATCTAAACAGTAAATCATAGACAACAAGATTTCGAATCATTAAAATTACAAAGTACAAGTCAGATGTTAGGATGAATATGTGTGAAATATTTGATATGCGGGACATATACACACTCACACATACATGCGCGCCCACTCACACACTCACACATACACTCGCTCACACACTCACACACACATACGTATGCGCACACACACTCACACATACGCATGCGCGCACACACTCACACATACGCACAAACACACATGCGAGCGCACGCGCACTCGCTCACACACTCACACATACTCTCAATTACCTAAAATTCATCTTACCCTAAATTCATCTAATAATTTCTTATAATGCATCTTATCCTAAATTAATCCAACATTCATCACAAATGTCACAAAAACCATGTAGTGAGGTATAATTTGTAATTAGGGTTTATAATTTGTTATTAAGGTTCATAAGTTGTTATTATGGTTTCTTTAGGGTTTATAGATTTTTCAATTTGTACAACCCATCATCACAAATTTCATAACTTAACATCCAGATGTAATTGAAAAACCCTAACATTCACATTTAATTTCAAAAATTCATAACCTAACATCCACATCACAATTTCACAACCTAATATCAAAATTACATCACAATTCATAATCTAAACTCATAATTCATAACCTAACATTCATATTTAATTGAAAAAATATTAATTGGAGGATAAAAAACCCTAACCTTTGATTGAGTTTTGAACACCAGTAGCAGCAATAACAACAGCAATACCTAAAAAAAATTTAGATAAGAAAAAGGGGAATATTTTAGAAAAATTGGGGATAAATGAAGAGGGAAATCACCTCTTGGGGTCAAATTCACGGACTGTGAAAATTTGAATTACACAATTACGGTTTTGATAGAATAAAAGATCCATGGTATTTTCATGCAACAAGGAGGATGGTTCATGGTATTCAAATGTAATTTATAGAGTACTTGCATGATATTTAACTAAAACACAGTGAAAATTCATGGCGTTTTAGTGTAATTTATCCAAAGTAACAAATCATAGTAGTTGGCAAATTGGCATAGGCTCTGTACATCTCTAATTTAAATATGGTTTAGTTATAAATTAGAAAAAACACTGTTAATTTCCATCATTTGTTTTTTCATGTGGCAGCAAATTACAAATTCTAATCAGATCAATCAATTTCATACCTTTTCCTCAAACCTTGCCTGTTTTTATCGAATTTAAGAAAAACATTACAACAGATTACCCTTGAAGCTTAAACAACTTTCTTTAGTTTTTTAGTCAATCCTGTTTGGTAATCGAACTTATGACCTATCATATTGAAAAGAAAATTAGTACCAACCGAGCTAAACTGACAGCACGAACATAAATATGCATGATATGCGCTAAAAAGTAAATTTGCAACACTAAAGCTAAAGAGGCAGTACTCTTTGCCACCCCCCATCAACTTTTCTCACTTTTCTTTTACAAATCAAATAAAGTCAGCGACCTCTTTTGTTGCTTGCCCATGATCAGAATATGCATGAATCTCTTTCCAACTGAACTTATAACCACCTTTAATTTTCTCCCCTCACAAAAGAGTTCACAAAAAAATTACAGATGCATGCCATGTTAATCAAATCAAGTAGATTAATTTCTAAACTTAATTATTCATATCCATCCATTGATGGATGATGTGCACAAAGTTTGTGCACCAATACCCAAGAAATCCCTAGCTAGTCTCTCCTCGTACGAGCTCAAATCTCAAATTGCTTGCAGCTTCTTCATTTTGAGAAATACCGTGGATTTTCATCTCGAAGCTCTGCGGAAAAAAAGGATTAACAGAAGAAGTCACGCCCATTTGGGCAGATTTCTGCAGCAATGCAGTTGCCGACATGTCGGCCACCGCCACCAATATCGGATGATAGTGACCTTGATTGCTGAACAATGAAGGAGCACTACTCTCGGAGCTGTTTTCGTACAACATATTGAGCTGGGCATTTGATAGAGGGGCAAAATATTGGTTTCCCAAAGTTAATGGTGAAGAATTAGGAAAATGTTGTTGCATTAATATATTAGGGTTCATGAGGTCTTGAGTGAATTGGTAGTTGAGACTGTTGTTGTTGCTGAATGATGTCAGGACATTGGTGATCGTGGAAGCCGCTGCCGCGGAATTAATCCTGGCGGTCTCTTCGGCTAAGGCGTCACAGAATGCCCTGTGGGTGATGAAGCTGTCTCTCCTGAAAGTAAAGTAAATTTATCGGATGAGCTTGTATTGTTTTACCATATTAATCAAGAGACGGTGTGGGTAGTGCATATATACAAACCTAGAGAAGATAGTTCCGCAGTCGCAGCGATACTCCCTCTTCCCGCAAGTCTTGGAATGCGCCTTCCAATCGGACTTCACCGCGTACTTCTTCGCTCACTTCTCACACTTCCACTTCTTCTCTCCGTGCTTCCTGCAGAAATGCTTTTTCATGGCGAGAAAAGAACGACGAAGAAGAAGCAGAAAAGGGAGACGTGGGGTGAGGCAGGGGTTCTTGAAAATTTATTTAAAAAAATATAAATATACTGTGCAGCAAAGAGAAGGTGGTTTCCAACATGGGGACGTGGGCTTTTAAGAAAGGCATGGGTTTATTAATAAAAATATGAAAGAATATATTATAGTAATAAGGAAAAGAGAGAGAGGAGATGTGAGGGATATGAGGATGCAACGAAAACATTATAATACAGAAGGTACATAATATTAGTTAAATTTGAGTTTTCTGGTTAATACAAACTTATTTTAAAATATGTCCGAATTGGGTCTAAAATTCTAGTTTTAAAGTACGGATACCATACGTATCAACCAAAACCATAAAATGATATCCGGTTAAAGAAAATGCATACCTCCAAGAACGGATACACGCAGCGTGCACGTAGCGATACAAACGAGTCCGTTTCACTAAACTGAACGAGAACGCGATGTATGGATACCACCACAGGGTCAGGAGTATGATGCAGGCCATGCTAGATATTTTTAAAATATATTATTTGATTATAATTGTATTAAAAAATGCAGATGCAAGATATACGATGCAGGAAAACAGAACATATGCGAGCACGGATTCTCCACACTAGCAGAGATAAAACATAATCAAGAATCAAGATGGGTTTCAAGCATGCAGATTGAGTTGGATGCTAAGCATAGATACCAAAACACTATCCGTATCCAAAACAATAAAAATCAAGAAATAGTCATAAGATAAAATAATTAACACGAGTATGTTATAACTGAACTAGGGTGTTACATTACATAATGGTATCAGAGCTGTTCTCTCAATAGTAGGTCTGTGGTTCGAGAACGAATTATTGTTCAAAGGTGGGGAGAATGTCGGGACTCGGTTCTTGCTCACGGAACAAAGTGCCACATGGAACAAAGTGCCACGCCAAGTATCATGTTAATCGGGCGGGGGCCACCTCTTTAATCCGTGGGGGCCCCCTCTTTAATCCGTGGGACCCACTGTAGAACAATGGGGACTCTTCGGAATACATTCCGAAAGAGGGCAGATCTGTACTATAAATGGAATGATACCACTTCTCAATACAGAGGCGCCTTTTAAGTGAACCAGCACTTCAGGAGCTTGAGAACTCCGTAATTAAGCGTGCTCGAGCCAGGAAAGTTCTGGGATGGGTGGACTCCTGGGAAGTGGTCCCTGGTTGGGTCCGGTTCGTCCCGAAGGACAAAACTGTGCGGCTTCAGCCTGAGCGGACAATACTCTCTATACTGGGGATGGGACGTGACACTAAGTTTCTCATCAGGTACACACGATATATTTTCGGATGAATTATGTATTTATTTTTTTACGAGTCATCGCCACTCACTCTAGATTATAACGTAACATCTATGAAAAGTTTTTTCTTCCTGGACATATATGGGTGTAAAATTAGATGAGGCTTTCTATATCTTTTGAAAATTGCAATCACTCGTTCACAGTCGCTTTGCATACTTGCATGCATAGAAAATTAGATTGAAAACTAAATGAGCCTCCGATGTCTTTTGAAAAAGTGCAATCAACACTTTTCTCTATTACTTTGTATACGTTCTTATCTATCATATATGGCCGTCTACTATTACTTTGCATACGTACATGCATGGAAAATTATATGAGGCTCGGATGTCTTTTGAAAAAGTGCAATCAACTCTTTCAGCACTATTAGTTTGTATACGTTCTCATCTCATCGATCGGAAATGGATTGAATGTGGATGTTACCATATTTGTATTATGTGGTCGTTGGCAGATGCAAGTATCAATATAGATAGTTACAGATAGTTATAAAAAATGAAAATCTGTATATTATAGATCGGCTGCCAATAATGCTATAAAATATATATTAAAGTTAGGGTAAATTGTCAAACCCCCCCCCCCAAGCATTATTATCTGTTGTCAAAAAATCCTGGACTCGAAACTGGATTCAAAATCCTCCTAAAAATGTTTTTAGTTGTCCAAAAACCCTTACCTGTGATATCTGGTAATTTCCTGCGATATCTAAGTAGTAACCAGCGATATCTAAACAGTTAGTTGCCTTTGATATCTAAACTGTTTCCTGCGATATCTAAATAGTTTGTATAAATTGATTTATAAGTTACTATGTAGATACTGCAGGAAAAATTTCCAGAGGGGTTTTGACTAACGTTTCGAGGCCAGGGTTTTTGACAACGCAAAAAAGTGATTGGTTTTTTTTTTTTGACAATTTACCCTAAAAGTTATAAACACTTTTGAAATATATATTAAAAGTTATACACACTTTTGAAATGTATTTTAAAAGCAGGGGGTTGAATTGTATAATATGAAAAATAGCAGGAGCAAAGTCCATGATACCGTGAAGATAACTGTCGTCTGGAGATGGAGAAGGACGGGTTTCAAATGCAATAAGTGATAGGGAGGTCACATGCTAGTCTCCCAAGAAAACCCATGTTCCCTTTTTTGTCTCTTTTGATGGGAGGGGCTCCTATGGCATGAACACTTTCAAAAAGTAATTAAGCTAAAGAGAAATGCTTGTGCAGTGGTACTGCGGTCCAGTAGATCTCTTAGTCCATCACTCACCTATTTTTATTTTGTATTTTTTTGAAAAGTTAAAGTAATGCTCATTATATCTTTAACTATTGTGGATAATATGTATTAAACTATGTCATCTGGAATTTTTTAATTTGGAAGATCTGAAAATTCATATCTATACTATTACAGCTAGAAGTCTCATGGATGATGTCATTAATTACTCCTCAACCTTTTTTTACTTGTTATTTTGGAGAGAAAGAAACGTTTCACTTTACTTGACGTTTTTGGAATAACGAGAAAATCATTAATGATGAAGATATCAATAAACAATACAATATCAAAAACAAACCTAGAAAATTAATTTCTGATATTAAAAAAGTGATTATACTTTTCTTAATAGTTGAAGACGGAAATGATATGATTTTTTTAGTGATGATGTGGTAGTAGATTAATTAATGATATTAAGAAAGTGATAATACTTTTCTTAATCGGTGTGCATTTCTCTAAAATGACAGATAAAAAAGAACGGAGGGAGTAACAATTAACAAAATAGAAAATATAGAGAGAAAAATTTGAGAGGCAAATAATTCCATCTTTTTGTGTGGAGGATGTGCGTCCAGTACATACTAAAAGCACTCAAAATTTTTGAGAGGCTAATAATTCCATCTTTTTCTAAAGAAAATACAAGAAAGAAGTTGCTTTATCGAGCGTGCAGTAATTAGAATCTGAGGATTTATTTTATGGAAACCATTTACCATAATTTGAGGAGGCTAAATTTCAACCTGTTAGTACCGTGAACTATACTAATTATTTCTTTTGAAACTATCGGTGATTACAAAATATATGCAATGTAGTACTATGCACGCCCAATGCATGTTTTAAACAAATGAATACTTACCATGAGATTTTTATTTTTAGAATGATATAATTAGTTTTAAAGATAAAGGCAGTCATCACAAAATATGAAGGGAGTTTCTATCATAGAAAATTTAGATATGGGATAGTTTTTTTTCCTTTTTTCTTTTCTTTAATTATGACTTCTTAGTATTGACACATGTGCAAAATCTATATGGCATAAAATTGAAGTCTCAGTTTGAATGTGAATTTCTAACATTCCCCAATTCTTAGAATTCTACTACTGGCTTGCATTCTAAACAAATTAAGTTGACAAAATTTAGAAAATGACATTTCTAGCCTTTTCTCATCTTTTCTTAATATCATTTTACACAAATCCAAAAATCCATCTGCCCTTCTTCAAGAAGATTAATAAAGGTAAATGGAAACCCATTTTGATTGTTACTTAATTCTTCTCGTCTCTTAAGCTATATTAGGTTTCTCAGTTATTTCTATAATGATGAGCTCTTTAAAGTTGGTTTATTTATTTCTTTAAATTGCATGTACATACAAGAAAAGAAGATCTCTTTAAATTTATACAAATTCATCCAATTTCCTTTCACAGATCATAACTTTTGATTAATAATATTGTCAAAAGAAATGAGTTCCGTCATTGAAATTAAGATCAGGAGACGAGAGATCACGGAATGGAATTTAGGGTTTCACGATGCAGAGGCTAGGTTGAATCTATGGGTTTTGGATATTCAAGATGATCAGTCTGTGTAAGTAAGATTTGTGAATTGAGATGGTGAATGGATGTTACTCCTGCAGGGAGTTAGGAAACAAGAATAACAACCTGTGAGTGATTGTGAAATTTGGATTCTGACGGTGGTCGTGATCTCCTTCAGATGTTGTCCTCTGTCGATCCTGTGATGGCGGTCTTTAATGGTTGAGATTTGGTTTGGGAGTTGTTGCGCGTGTGGATCTCAATGGGTTTATGTTGATGCCGAGCTATCTGCAAAAGAAGTCCGGGGATAGGTGACCACCGTAGGACTCTCCGACGATCAAGTTAGTGCCGAAGCATAGGCGCAGAGTAACGGCGTATTGGAATCAGTTTGAGTTACCTGAGTCGTCTGAGAGAGGGGTTTATATAGTGGTCGCGTGAAGCGAGCAGGCATGAGATCACCGCTGTCAGTTACGCCCTTACTTTATCCTCGCATTAATGGCAGGATATGCCCATTAATGGGGGGACGCGCTAGCGTGGGACGTGGAACGTGGGAAGGCGGATATCTCTCCCTGGCGAGATACACGGAGCCGTTGTGATAACGCACGATATTGGCGACCTCCAAGATCAGGACGCGTGGCGGAGGACGTGTCCCAGAACTCAGAAGACAGGGCCCGCAGGGGCCGACCAGGCCATCCTGTACCCAACCTGCGAGCACAAGGCTGACTCGCCTCGGGGCCCCCTGCAAATTGACCTCCTCGGCCCTTAGCCCACGCCGAGCTTCCATAAGACCGAGACTCCTCGGCCCCTTCCGCTCTTCCCCAAGCTTCCCGGCCGAGGCTGTCTTCCTCGGTCTCCTGACCAACTCCACCGCTCACATGCGTAACCGCCGCTCCACGAATCTCGACATACGCGGATTCTCCGCCAGCAACATCCCACGTTCCACGCCATCACGATCCCCATTAATGGGCGATCCGCTCTCTACGCGGGCGTGACATCGGGAGTGTAACTTCCGGCGGAATCTTCGCTCCTGCTATTGTGTGCTACCGCCACTATATAAACCTCCATCATAGAGGGGTCAAGTAAGCCATTCTTTACATTTACGCCGTTACTCTGCTCGGATCTTGTCACTGACTTGAGCGTCGGAGGGTCCTCGGTGGTACCAAACCACCCCGGGACTTCCTTGCGGGTACACGGTGGCATCCTCCTCCTCCCATCTTGTCCTCTCAAAACCCATTGAGACCCACACGCAACGAAGGACAGTCAACCCAGTCCACCTCGAGATCAACGGAAGACAACATCTGACGGAGGCCCGAAAAGGAGCTCCATCACGTTGCGAGGGCGCTTGGGTTCTGCGCTCTCGGTTGATCGGGGAAGCCGAAGAATCTCGGCCTATCAGGATGCTCGGAGAGGAGCAGGGAGACCGAGAAAGCTCGGCCTGTAAGATGGCTCGGAGACGAGCAAGGAGATCGAGGAAGCTTCGCTGGGCTGCTCGGAAGCGAGCTGTTGGCTGTTTGCTAGGTGAATGTGGAAAGTACTCAGGGAGGTCTTTGAAAGGTCGAATGCGTCCTCGGAGACGAGTCCCCGAGCAACGCCTCTAATGCATCTCATTTATTCCACCTCCGTAGCCTTCTGGACGCGTCATTCGCCACGTGTCGTATTCTGAGGAGACACCACTTGTGAGCATTATCATTAGCCCCCCACTCTCGTTCCGACCTATTCATGGATCGGGTCGAGAGTGGCCTGCTTGGTTTTTCTTATGCTTAGTTTGGTGTTGAGAATCATAGTGTGGATTGCCCGAGAACGACATGGAGAAGGCGGTGGGGACCAAGATTCCCCGGGGCACCATGAAGGCCCAAGTGGTCGCAATTGCCCAGGATGTGGTTCCGGTCGGTAGTTTCTTTCTAAAGGAATCACTTAAGTTTTATTTCCTCGATTTCAGTTTTCTGATATGTTTGCTGTTTTCCTCAGGTCCTCCTGCACCGTACTCTCTGTTGGGTTATGACAGCGCCCTGGCCATCAAACCGTGGCCGAATGCCGAACAAAAATTTATCAAACTGGCGTTACCACAACCCCGAATACGGATCGAGTATAAACCCTAAAACTAGCAAGCTAATTAAAGAGTTTGGAATGTTATACTGAATAATCTGTGTCCTTCGGTCTTTAACCTCTTCCTAAGCTCCTAGTGGCCACCACGATCAAGTTTGGTCACCGGTCTCCCTCTATCGAAGATGATCCACCCGAGAGTCTATGAATCGAGCTCCTACTTCATAACCGAAGTAACTAGGGTATCTAGTTTGCTAAACTTGATAACCTAGAAGATGTAGAGTCTAATGGAGGATTAATTTGTCTCTAAACACCCTAAGTTTCTCAACACATGAGAGGGTTAGGGTGAAGGAAGAAAAAGATGCCATGGGAGATGAGAGTGAAGCTTGAGCAAAGTAACTCAAGAAAATGGCTAAGTGTTGTGAGAGTGTGAGAAAAGCATGCAACTCTAGAAAATATCTCAAGAGCTTACAACAAATATCTCACACCACAAACAAAAAACTCAAGCATGCCACAATAGTGTTTCATAAGTCACACCATAAGTCATCCCATGACTCACCACATGAGTCACCAATTGTGGCATGCATGACAAATGCCAAGCACACACTCATCCCTCTACCTCAATTAACTATTTAACCTAAATGATTAATAAACATAATGAGGTGTAATCTTCTAGAAAAAAATCTTGTAATAAATTACAAGAATGCCCATCATCCGTATATACATACCCGCATCCGCATTCCGAAAAATACGAATACAATGAGACGAACATAATTCAACAATATAATACTAGGATCCAGCTTAAACCAAAGCCTACTAGTATTATCCGTTTGAATCATGATACGTGCACAAGTGCACGTATATAATTGAACCCTGCCGTAAAACCATACGGCCTCTACATCGTTTCACCCGAAGCAGGAAAACCTTCTGTGTGGGACTCTAAAGACTTGTCAATACGCTGGCAGTGGGTTTAACCATAAGCACGTCAGCGGCACTAGCTGTACGTAACGGCTACCCAGGTATTGAGCGAAAGGAAAGCCGACGAGCAAACTCATCCTGACCCCTACTGAGCCTGTCCGGTGACAATATCCGTACAGTACGGTCTCTTCATCTAAGAGTATCACATATCGAGTCTGGGGAGGTGGATAAAGTCAGATCCCTAATAACGCAACATTTAGTGTCGGTATGAAGCCCATCACGAACTGAGAAACTACTGATCAAAATCAGTAATTCTCGACTATCTTGATCAAGGATTTCTGCTGATGGCCACCCGTGCACCTCGCGACATCGATTCCTAATACTGGGAGAGATGAATTTCCGACGATCCGCTTACTGCCTCCATGTGGCTCGGGACTGTACCCAACTAAAACCTGTTTTCACGACTCCTTTGAGCCGTGGTAGGGTAGTAATCAAAGCACCGTGGGAACACACACGAGACAAATGATGATATCAGGTCAACATACTAATATGTATACATGTCACCAGGGAACCTCTATCTGACAATAAGTATAATACCAACTAGTATATTCCCGGCGAGTCCGTCTGGTGTACTCATAACCCAATGAGCACCCGCATACTATCTTAGGTTAATAAACTAACACCAATGGCTTGTGAGACCGGCCATCGCCCCTCGTCTGGGTCTCAATCATGTAACGTTTTGAAAATCGTTTCGGTGAAATTTCGAAAAAACGGTAAAATAAGGGGGTTTTTCTGTAAAAAGTCAAAATACAAATATCTTATTATAAAAATTAAATATACATATTCTAGCTATGTAATTGCTAGTATTTGGTGTTTATTGACCCACTGATGAAATTTCAAATTTTCTGAAAAATTTTCCGAAATTAATTTTTTTAATAGTATTTTAAGCCGTCACTAATACATTTAATTAGGGAAAATTACAAATTGGAATGAGTTGAAACAAATTTTGTGCATCATAAAACTTTAAATAAAATTTTATCATGTGGTTTTTGAAATGAAAACGTTTGCCAAAACGGTTTAGAAATTATCGAAGAAAAAGGCTTTTTTTGTATAAATGGATGTCTGGGGTATAGTATTTATCATTTTTCATCACCCCACACCCATACCCACACTCACAAACCCCCATTTTCCCTCCCCCTTGGCTAAATTCAGCAGCCCCCCTCTCTTGTCCCCACTTGTTTTGCAAAAGAAAATAAAACAAAAAAATGAAAGAATAAATATATGTAGGTATGAGCTTTGTTGACTTTGGTCAATTCTTGACTTCCTAACATCACCCCGCTCTCTCTACCCTCACCCCCTTCATCAGGCCGAGCCTCCCTTCTCCCAACAGCAGCAGCTCCCAAAATCCCACTCAATTTTTGCATCAAAAGAATCCACAAAACCACTTCAAAATCCATACAAATTCAATTCTAAATCCAAATCTAACTCCTACCCATTATTCTTTATCTCATCAAGCATGGATCTAGGAGCTTGGAGGCCATTTTGGGAGGCTAGATTTCAAGCTTGGTCTCTTGTTTTTGTGAGGTATAAATCCCAAGCCAAATTTAAATTGTTGGATAGTTTCTTTGATCAAAGTCAATTAAGTTTAAATGTGATTCTAATTGGGATTTAGTTTGTAATGGAAAGAGTTTGAGATCAAGTTAGGTTGTGATCATGTGTTCATGGTTGTGTGATGTTTTTTTTTTAGCATCTTAAGCTATGCAACTTAATTTTGTTACTTATTGCCAATTGTAACATGTAATTGTCCAAATGAAAATATTTTAGAAACTAGGTTTTAGGATAGATGTAATTAGATGAAATAAAAATCTACTTAATATTTTCGTGACCTAATTAAGTTATTTGGTGAATATTGTGGCCACTAAAATTGTTAAAACAAGATTAGTAGTTAGTTGTTAATGGTTAGTTTAAAGAAATTGTGTTAATTATGCTAAATTGCTAACTGGGCTTTTGAAATTGGTTAAATAATTAGGATTAAAAATGTGGAAATTGTTTGTATAACTTATTTAAGATATTTAATAAGTATTATGGCCGCTACATTTGTTTAAACATCATGTTTTGTACAAATACGGCGAATTTTGCTTGCTAGATTTTCGGGAAAATGGCTTCTAAAGTAAATTTGGGGTTTTTGTGAATTCTAACCTATTTTATATTATAATTAGTGCTCGTGAATGCGCAAATGAGTGTGTTTGGGTTTTTCTCGATGGTTTGGTGTTTGTACGCCGACGTCGAGGGTTTTGGGTCGATTTGTGAGAACAACCATAGGTTTTGACCTATGTGGGATTCGTGAGTCGTTTTGGTCATGAGTCGGATTTTAATGCGATATGGTGCGTTATGATATGTAGGTACCCCATGTGGACTTCGAGACGACCAGCAAGCGCGTGACGACGTCGGCACCGTCGAGCGAGGGCCAGGTGAGTAGATTTATATCTACGGGGAGAAGTCGGGTGGATGGCGTATAGCACCCCCGCAGTTCGTGGTGATGTATACGGACACGTATACACACATATATATATTGTTTATATATTGTTTGAGTTATTGATGATAAATATGGATATTTGGTGTTCTTGGATGATTGAGTGTCGCGAAACCCTAGAGTAGCGGTCGCACCACACTTGCACACACCCACCCATACTTGCATACTTTCTTCTTTCTTTTGTGCTTATTCGGGAATATATAGTTATGTGTTCACATAGGTATGGGACTGTGTGTTCACATACGGATTTGAGGATAGTACTTGGGATTCATGATGAGATTTGATTTGAGGCCGTGAGATCGGTGATATAGCAGGGTTCGTATTTGAGATACGACATGACGTTGTAGCGGGTCCTTGACGTAGTGTTTCACACACGTGCATGCATACTTAGGCGGTATCAGTATTGTACTAGACGTAGATCAGTACCCGATCATGATATTTGATAAAGAGGATACCAGGTGAATAGTATGATGAATATGATATTGACCCGTACCCAGATTTGGGATGCCGTACGACGGATTTACGTATGAGCTATATATTGATGATTGATCCGCACTCTTGACTTGGGATGTCTGATTATAGATATGATATCGGATATGACATTACTGAGGCGGGATCACCGACTAATATATATACAGGTATGTATATGTATCGACTCAGACGTTAGGCGGTTTCCTTACCTGTAGTCCAGCTTGTTAGCTTAGCCCTTTAGTTTAGTTTAGTTGTTAGATTAGATTCGATTCTTACCTATTTCAAAGCTTACGTATCATGCGTATTTTAAAAGACAGGTCAAGGGATTCTACGGATATTTCAAAAACGTATCTTTTCTTAAAAACACCGTAGCCCCTATTTTCAAAACCCCATGATTCGTGTTATTTCAAAAGGCACCATTTGTAGGACTTATATTAGATTAGTGCAGATTAGTTATAGTTGCGTCTAGTATTCAGCTCCCGCTCATTTTTACTGCTCGCTCCACATCGCATACTTATATTATAATTTCTTATTGCATTATTAATATCATGCTGTTAGGACACCAGCACCATTACCGATGACGCATATGTACCACGTACACTTACTTGCCGGCTCACACACATCTTCATCGGTAATTGACATGTCACGAACACTTTAGAAAATACTATTTCATTTGACATAGGTTGTTAACTAATAGTTTAAACATGATATTAGTGTACTTGCCTTATATGCTAGTTAGACATTGTAGTTATTGCCTACTACTTCATGCATGTTATTATTCACTGTTGTGTCGCATTCATGGATTCTCATGCTTATATTCACTGTTTACATGCTATTAATGACTTGGATTCGGATTTCATGAGATTTCTTGGATTTGGAGGAAAACCGCAAAAACATAAATAAACCTTTTCTCTCTTTTAAAATAAAAAGTGCGGTTTTCCCATGATGTATGAGTCGTCCACCATGAGTTTACTGATGGATTTCGAGACCCGATTCGAGGAGTGGAGGAACCGTTTCGGGTACATGGTGGGCCCGGTGCGGTACCCCGGGGCAAGAGGAATGTGTTGTCGATGTTGAGCCCGGCAGGGGAGCACTACCGACCGGTGATATTACCCGACGCGTCGGATATCCGGAGGATACCGTCGTGGTCTTGAGATGGATGGTAGGGGCCGGTCTGGATTGACGGCGCCCTAGATATTGTGATTGAGATTTTGAGATATTGAGGTACAGAGATTGTGATACAGAGATATCGAGATATTTGGACACTTGCTTTGTGTCGATGCTGGGCACTGTTTTATGCTGATTTCATTTATGGTACCTCACTTTTAAAATACAGAAATCTCACTGATTTATGAAAGCAGTTTTCGTCAGTACATGCATTCTGTTCCATGCATTCATACCTCATTCATATGATATATTGCTACCTGAGGCACTGACACGGGCACATGGAATTACACTCAGGTTAGATATTTACCCTAGCCATTGTTATAGGCTGCATGTTATATACATATTTGAGGATATATTATGATCATTGACCTAGGATTGCGTTATTTATGCGATTTCTGTGCGTAGATGTTTTTCTACTCACGAGTTGGCAACTCACCCCCGTTGTGCCACAGTTCTTGCAGGTTTCGACGTACAGGTTTCATTACGGCTTGCTGGCACTCTTTCCTTTTCCGGGTGACTTGCTAGTAGGTGGGTTTATTTGTATCGCACCCATCATTATATCTTGTATATCATTATTCTGTTGTATCTAGAAGTTC
Source organism: Agapanthus africanus (assembly GCA_030015575.1). Lineage (NCBI taxonomy): Eukaryota > Viridiplantae > Streptophyta > Magnoliopsida > Asparagales > Amaryllidaceae > Agapanthus > Agapanthus africanus. Next base: position 79,251,746 of record JASDDO010000026.1, on the reverse strand, counting down.
CATCAACCAAACATGTATTTATTTTGAGATAGAGACCAGTGATGTTATTCCTTCGACCTTAGAGTCGCGCGTTATATTTCTGCGGTTTTCTTCTGGTTTTGAGTTCCCTTTTGAATTTTGATCACCGCCGTTAGCGTTGTATATTATATTGCTTGTGTGGTTGTGACCGTCGATTGACGAAGAGCTAGCTCCCCTTGGGGATGCCTTTTTATTGATTTCGTATACTATTCATGTTGTATCCCGTTTGGGAGCCAGTATTTACAAGGGAGACTCTGCCGAAATTTTCAGGAAATTTTTGATGTTTTTAGAAACCCGCATAATTCGGCTTATGCTATTAAAACTACTTATTTAAATTGGTTTTCCTTCACTCTACTACTTTTCTTGGTTTGGATTTCTGGGTTTTCGGCTTACTTAGATTACGTACGCTCGAGGCGTTCGTAGTTTAAGTGCCGGTCATTTTCCGTACCTTCGGGACGTGACAAAGTTGGTATCAGAGCGTTAGGTTTTACCTTCGGAGCGTAGGATGAACCTTGGTTGATGGAATATGTGACTAAAGTAGAGTGACGTACCGTAGGTATGTTCCGCGGCATATTTACGATACGCTACTCCACTTAAGAAGCCTTAGGATGTACATTTCTTTGTTCAGTATTATATTCATTCCGATCTAGCCTCATCAGTACCAGTTATGATTTTGCTGCCACGATTACGGGCAGGGAGAGCTACAGCTAGAGTTGCGGTCAGCACGAGCTCGTCACGAACGAGGACTGACCAGGGCGAAATTCCGGCGACACACGATTGCGGAGATGTGTCGTTTTACTGTGTTTCCGCGCCACGAGCGTTTGGCGGATCGCCTTTATGAGGTTACTCGGATGTGCTGATCGACACTAGAGGCTTGATGACAGAGGCCAGCCAGATTTTGATGACTGTTGATATATTGCCTGTTTATGATGATTGAGGCACGGTTCAGCGTGCAGACGAGTGAGCCCGTTATTGCTGCGAACAACGAGATATCGCCCCAGATGTTGGAGCTATTGCGGTACGAGTTGTACTAAGAGATGATAGAAGGTCGCTAGTCACCCGAGGATGAATGACTAGGACATGTGGTTCGTTCGCCTACCCGATGAGAGGACATCAGATAGATTGATTCCAGCTAGAGACAACTTCACGCGGAGACGTTGAGAGTCGACAGAGACGACCGAATGTCAGAAAACTATTATTCCAAGTTTAAGATAGTCGGAAAGACATGCAGGCAATTCTATGGTCCCTCTAGAAGAATGAAACCCTAACTCGACATAATGACCGTGTGAAAGCCTTTGAACCTTCGGGTTTGCGGCAGTTCTACGGCGCCATTAGTAAGGCTTGGGTTTGCCCTTCTACGGCGGGACCACCGATGCTGTGGTATGTACTCGATACTATTAAATTGTGCCCAAGATGTTGAGCTCTTGTGGGATTATGAGGTTTTGACGACTCGATCGGATGACTCGACTTAATTCGGATGCTAAGTGGTGAGATGCATTTCTTGGGAGACTTCAGATACGAGGATAGCCGTTGGAGCTCAGTCCATGCAGCCGCGACGAGACGAGTCCAAAGCAGACGACATTAGAGAAAAGTGAAGTATGAGGTTCGTACAAGATCTGGATATGATGACGTTCCCCTCCGCCGACATCAGAGATGCGATACGCATGCCGAGGCAGAGTACTGGATATACCTTCCAGAAGGAGTCGCGATGGGTATGCAGCCGTTCCGGAGCAAGATGCAGATATAGGAAAGGACAATGACTTCCGGACAGTTGGCAGAGACGAGACATGGAAGAGACCGTGAGCAGGATTCCTTCCAAGACACTGATGCAATGATACTTGCACCCAGGATCAGATGTGTTACGTAGATTCAGAGAGCCAGAGGCCGACGCCAGTGGTATGCTGTCTTACGAGTGGTCGCGATGATTGACCGAGAGATGACCAGAGAAGTGCCAGAACGGAATCATCCCCGTTAGCACACCTGACAGGGCCGATGAGCCGATGGACCGAGAGATTGGTAATTCACAGTGAAGACCTTGACCCAGGAGCGGTCATTGTTACGCACACCAGCAGGCCAGAGTTCATGATCATCGATGAGACGTCCCACTAGTGACCGCGACAGTTGGCCCGAGATTCTTAGAGGATGCGCTTGAGCGGTACTATTCCGCAATTATTGATTTCGATGTTTTGGGTGATTTATTCGCCTGATTTGATTTTGCGCATGTCGGCACTTGATATTGGATTTCATGATTTCGTGCACGATGGATGCACCTGATTTGGATTTTCGCGCATGTTGGGCGCATGTTTTGAAGTGTGATTTTGGTGCACACCAGATGCACTAAATCGAGATTTTTCGTGCATGTCAGATACACCTGATTTTGCTGTCAGGCACACATGTTGCCTACGACAGATGTTTCGTGCACACCCGATGCACTTAGATGTTGTTTCTGTGCATATGTATGGCACATAATTGGATTTTAATTTCCGTACGCACAAGACGCACGTAGTATTCATACGCGTATTTTGGGATTGATTTTTTTTCTTATAGAGCAGTACGTTTTTATGATATTGCTATGTGTTTTCGTACTGAGCAGGACTAGTCAGAGGACAGTACCTGAATATATTTTGCATGCATTGATAGTTATTGAGGGGATTTCCAAAAAGCGAGCTATAGCCTCAGTATTTACCTATGTGTCTGATATGACACGAAATGTTTAAAATAAGGAGACCCTTCTAAATTGTTTCCAAAACGGCGGAACGTACATTTCAAACAAAGGTATATATGTATATAGTTATTTTCTTATGATAGACGTCCGCCACTGTGCAGTGTTATACGCGTGCACAGCGACTTAAAGAGATTTGGCATGCATTTCCTTCAGATACTTACATATATAGATTCGATATTTACATGTATAGTTTCGAGTTATATCATATTGGTTTTGCTTTGAATTTGGCATTGATATCTTCCCCATGACTCCGATGATTGCGGGATGCTTGACGGAGTTGTGATTTGAGTTATATGCTCATTTTTCATGCGCATGCGCTGCGCTACGATTTGTTTTATGTATTTACAATTTCGGAGCCCCGACGACTTGATGGTTTTGGTTTAGATGTTTTAGTATTTGGGGAGAGTTTTAATTTAAATTCGGGGACCGAATTTCTTTAAGTGGGGAAGATTGTAACGTTTTGAAAATCGTTTCGGTGAAATTTCGAAAAAACGGAAATAAGGGGGTTTTCTGTAAAAAGTCAAAATACAAATATCTTATTATAAAAATTAAATATATATATTCTAGCTATGTAATTGCTAGTATTTGGTGTTTATTGACCCACTGATGAAATTTCAAATTTTCTGAAAAATTTTCCGAAATTAATTATTTTAATAGTATTTTAAGCCGTCACTAATACATTTAATTAGGAAAAATTACAAATTGGAATAAGTTGAAACAAATTTTGTGCATCATAAAACTTTAAATAAAATTTTATCATATGGTTTTTGAAATGAAAACGTTTGCCAAAACGGTTTAGAAATTATCGAAGAAAAAGGCTTTTTTTTTTTGTATAAATGGATGTTTGGGGTATAGTATTTATCATTTTTCATCACCCCACACCCATACCCACACTCACAAACCCCCATTTTCCCTCCCCCTTGGCTGAATTCAGCAGCCCCCCTCTCTTGTCCCCACTTGTTTTGCAAAAGAAAATAAAACAAAAGAATGAAAGAATAAATATATGTAGGTATGGGCTTTGTTGACTTTGGTCAATTCTTGAGTTCCTAACATCACCCCACTCTCTCTACCCTCACCCCCCTCATCAGGCCGAGCCCCCCTTCTCCCAACAGCAGCAGCCCCCCCTAAATCCCACTCAATTTTTGCATCAAAAGAATCCACAAAACCACTTCAAAATCCATACAAATTCAATTCTAAATCCAAATCTAACTCCTACCCATTATTCTTTATCTCATCAAGCATGGATCTAGGAGCTTGGAGGCCATTTTGGGAGGCTAGATTTCAAGCTTGGTCTCTTGTTTTTGTGAGGTATAAATCCCAAGCCAAATTTAAATTGTTGGATAGTTTCTTTGATCAAAGTCAATTAAGTTTAAATGTGATTCTAATTGGGATTTAGTTTGTAATGGAAAGAGTTTGAGATCAAGTTAGGTTGTGATCAAGTGTTCATAGTTGTGTGATGTTTTTTTTAGCATCTTAAGCTATGCAACTTAATTTTGTTACTTATTGCCAATTGTAACATGTAATTGTCCAAATGAAAATATTTTGGAAACTAGGTTTTATGATAGATGTAATTAGATGAAATAAAAATCTACTTAATATTTTCGTGACCTAATTAAGTTATTTGGTGAATATTGTGGCCACTAAAATTGTTAAAACAAGATTAGTAGTTAGTTGTTAATGGTTAGTTTAAAGAAATTGTGTTAATTATGCTAAATTACTAACTAGGCTTTTGAAATTGGTTAAATAATTGGGATTAAAAATGTGGAAATTGTTTGTATAACTTATTTAAGATATTTAATAAGTATTATGGCCGCTACATTTGTTTAAACATAATGTTTTGTACAAATACGGCGAATTTTGCTTGCTAGATTTTCGGGAAAATGGCTTCTAAAGTAAATTTGGGGTTTTTGTGAATTCTAACCTATTTTATATTATAATTAGTGTTCGTGAATGCGCAAATGAGTGTGTTTGGGTTTTTCTCGATGATTTGGTGTTTGTACGCCGACGTCGAGGGTTTTGGGTCGATTTGTGAGAACAACCATAGGTTTTGACCTATGTGGGATTCGTGAGTCGTTTTGGTCATGAGTCGGATTTTAATGCGATATGGTGCGTTATGATATGTAGGTACCCCATGTGGACTTCGAGACGACCAGCAAGTGCGTGGCGACGTCGGCACCGGCGAGCGAGGGCCAGGTGAGTAGATTTATATCTACGGGGAGAAGTCGGGTGGATGGCGTATAGCACCCCCGCAGTTCGTGGTGATGTATACGGACACGTATACACACATATATATATTGTTTATATATTGTTTGAGTTATTGATGATAAATATGGATATTTGGTGTTCTTGGATGATTGAGTGTCACGAAACCCTAGAGTAGCGGTCGCACCACACTTGCACACACCCACCCATACTTGCATACTTTCTTCTTTCTTTTGTGCTTATTCGAGAATATATAGTTATGTGTTCACATAGGTATGGGACTGTGTGTTCACATACGGATTTGGGGATAGTACTTGGGATTCATGATGAGATTTGATTTGAGGCCGTGAGATCGGTGATATAGCAGGGTTCGTATTTGAGATACGACATGACGTTGTAGCGGGTCCTTGACGTAGTGTTTCACACACGTGCATGCATACTTAGGCGGTATCAGTATTGTACTAAACGTAGATCAGTACCCGATCATGATATTTGATAAAGAGGATACCAGGTGAATAGTATGATGAATATGATATTGACCCGTACCCAGATTTGGGATGCCGTACGACGGATTTACGTACGAGCTATATATTGATGATTGATCCGCACTCTTGACTTGGGATGTCTGATTATAGATATGATATCGGATATGATATTATTGAGGCGGGATCACCGACTAATATATATACAGGTATGTATATGTATCGACTCAGACGTTAGGCGGTTTCCTTACCTGTAGTCCAGCTTGTTAGCTTAGCCCTTTAGTTTAGTTTAGTTGTTAGATTAGATTCGATTCTTATCTATTTCAAAGCTTACGAATCATGCGTATTTTAAAAGACAGGTCAAGGGATTCTACGGATATTTCAAAAACGTATCTTTTCTTAAAAACACCGTAGCCCCTATTTTCAAAACCCCGTGATTCGTGTTATTTCAAAAGGCACCATTTATAGGACTTATATTAGATTAGTGCAGATTAGTTATAGTTGCGTCTAGTATTCAGCTCCCGCTCATTTTTACTGCTCGCTCCGCATCGCATACTTATATTATAATTTCTTATTGCATTATTAATATCATGCTGTTAGGACACCAGCACCATTACCGATGACGCGTATGTACCACTTACACTTACTTGCCGGCTCACACACATCTTCATCGGTAATTGACATGTCACGAACACTTTAGAAAATACTATTTCATTTGACATAGGTTGTTAGCTAATAGTTTAGACATGATATTAGTGTACTTGCCTTATATGCTAGTTAGACATTGTAGTTATTGCCTACTACTTCATGCATGTTATTATTCACTGTTGTGTCGCATTCATGGATTCTCATGCCTTTATTCACTGTTTACATGCTATTGATGACTTGGATTCGGATTTCATGAGATTTCTTGGATTTGGAGGAAAACCGCAAAAACATAAATAAACCTTTTCTCTCTTTTAAAATAAAAAGTGCGGTTTTCCCATGATGTATGAGTCGTCCACCATGAGTTTGCTGATGGATTTCGAGACCCGATTCGAGGAGTGGAGGAACCGTTTCGGGTACATGGTGGGCCCGGTGCGGTACCCCGGGGCAAGAGGAATGTGTTGTTGACGTTGAGCCCGGCAGGGGAGCACTACCGACCGGTGATATTACCCGATGCGTCGGATATCCGGAGGATACCGTCGTGGTCTTGAGATGGATGGTAGGGGCCGGTCTGGATTGACGGCGCCCTAGATATTGTGATTGAGATTTTGAGATATTGAGGTACAGAGATTGTGATACAGAGATATCGAGATATTTGGACACTTGCTTTGTGTCGATGATGGGCACTGTTTTATGCTGATTTCATTTATGGTACCTCACTTTTAAAATACAGAAATCTCACTGATTTATGAAAGCAGTTTTCGTCAGTACATGCATTCTGTTCCATGCATTCATACCTCATTCATATGATATATTGCTACCTGAGGCACTGACACGGGCACATGGAATTACACTCAGGTTAGAAATTTACCCTAGCCATTGTTATAGGCTGCATGTTATATACATATTTGAGGATATATTATGATCATTGACCTAGGATTGCGTTATTTATGCGATTTCTTTGCGTAGATGTTTTTCTACTCACGAGTTGGCAACTCACCCCCGTTGTGCCACAGTTCTTGCAGGTTTCGACGTACAGGTTTCATTACGGCTTGATGGCACTCTTTCCTTTTCCGGATGACTTTCTAGTAGGTGGGTTTATTTGTATCGCACCCATCATTATATCTTGTATATCATTATTCTGTTGTATCTAGAAGTTCCATCAACCAAACATGTATTTATTTTGAGATAGAGACCAGTGATGTTATTCCTTCGACCTTAGAGTCGCGCGTTATATTTCTGCGGTTTTCTTGTGGTTTTGAGTTTCCTTTTGAATTTTGATCCTCGCCGTTGGCGTTGTATATTATATTGCTTTTGTGGTTGTGACCGTCGATTGACGAAGAGCTAGCTCCCGCTTGGGGATGCCTTTTTATTGATTTCGTATACTATTCATGTTGTATCCCGTTTGGGAGCCAGTATTTAAAAGGGAGACTCTGCCGAAATTTTCAGGAAATTTTTGATGTTTTTAGAAACCCGCATAATTCGGCTTATGCTATTAAAACTACTTATTTAAATTGGTTTTCCTTCATTCTACTACTTTTCTTGGTTTGGATTTCTGGGTTTTCGGCTTACTTAGATTACGTACGCCTTGAGGCGTTCGTAGTTTAAGTGCCGGTCATTTTCCGTACCTTCGGGACGTGACAGATCAGTACACACTAGTCTACTCTGGAGTATCGATGCCCAGTCTCGATACTCTCACGACTAGGGACATTTAAGGATGTGCTTATAGACCGCCCAGCTCCCACGTATATGATCGCCATCATAATGCTGGTAGTCAAGCAAGAATACTATGGGCTCTATCAACATGTAATAGTGAACTGTAATGCCACCTAAAGCATGTATATAATAATAAAGATAAACCAAATAGCATACTATCTTTTCGAGTAAGACTGTTCTACCTGTATAGTTCCTCTCTCAATCATCTAATCGTGTGCCTGTGATTACAACAATTGACTTGAGGGCACTACAGCCAACAATCTCCCACTTGCACTTAAGGCTAATTATTGCGGTGTCGCATACTCACAGCCCGTGTGATACCGAACACCCAACTCTTCTACTAATCAGTTTCGCAAAGCCTGTTTGTGAAACTATTGCGTTCGATAAATAGCCTCAGTGGGTGGATCCGCTCCAATTTTTCTTTCTATATCTCTCTATATCTCAATTTCATCGAGAACAACTATCTCCCGAAATAAGCAATACCTGTCTTAAAATTTGTGTGGATATCTGATGGGACCTAGTTCACAAATGAACTCCAAATCCAACAAATTTCTTAGACTGTATCATCCATTGAATTTAATCAGTATCCAGCGCCATACCTTCCTCAGTATTCGCTTGGACTACCTGTCCAACATACTGTCTCTCAAAAGAGGAAAAACTATAACTCAGACAGTCTCTCTGTCATCAAAGTCACCTTGGAAGCCTGAACTGATAACCGCCTCCCGAAGGAAGCAACCGTTACCATATTCTAAGAAAATCCGGTTATGTTCAAAACTGCTTCCCTCCATTTCTCCAAGATTGGATTAATATATACTTTTTGCAGCTAGTGCAAAAACAATATCTGGTATGGTACTTGACATTACATGATTAACTCAATTGCCTAAGCAAGTGATATGCTAATTATGCAAACCCCTCTCCTCTTTAGTCTGTAAAACATCCTTTAGAGAGTATGACTCCATCACCTGCAGGTACACCACCATGCCCAAAATCAACCATTCTAAAACACCTTTAGAATAACGTCAAAATACCCAAATTGGGACACTTCCTAAATCTAGATCTAAAACCATAGATCTAGTGACCAGAATCCTTATATTTTATCCAGATCCAATGTGGAGAAACCCTTTGTGACAACCACAGTATAACCGATCGTAGTATAGGAAGATCTCATTCTATTTAGTGCATATCATCCAAATACCAGGACATCACATCCTAATACCTTCTTACCAGATCCATCTCTTATTCTGATGAAGTCAAACTCTATGACTGTCACATCAAAAATAGATGATCTATCTCCATTTTACTTGCTTTAGTCTATAAATAGACACAAGCTACTTGCCCACTATGCTTCCGCTGCTCCCACTGACTACAACAACCTTCTGGCAGAGTCATATATGCGTGCACTTCTAAAGCTAGTTTAGAACGATGTTATAGTCATCATCCTGTCAAGTCTTATAGTCTAGAACAGTAGTAGTGGCAAGTCTTGGTAAACAAGAACCTCCCTGTCACCGTTCTTGAGGAGACCGAAATACCTCTCGGGTGTCTGAGGTTACCCATCATATCTGCGGAGTGGCTAATGGAATGTCGAATCCAATTGAATTTTTAGGTCCTACTAAATTTTCAGTAATCGTTTGTGGTTCCGGAATCACTTCCAGTTCTACCATACTCCCACTAATGTTTTCTGAAAAGAATCCATTTTACTAAAATTGGTGGCGAGTCAAGAATAATATAACTATTGATCTTCCAGATGGTAGAAAGTTAACCCTCGTCAATACCCGGGATAACCCACAAACTGCTATTACTGTAACATACCTTAAGTTTGTCCAGATTCTGGTTTTAAGCATCATCCAGAAAACTCCATATACCTCAACATCGTCAAGATATGATCCATTCTATATCCAATATAGAAACATAGGCACTGATTTAATTGGAACCAGATTCAAAAATCATGCAACCGTCTTCAGTGTATATCAACCATATGGAAGGAGGCCAATCAACATTACTCATCTAGGAGTACATCCACATATGAGTAATCTGAAAGAGAAGCAAGTTCTCAAAACCATTACAATCAACGGAAAACCTAGCACAAGTATTTACATCTTCGATCGCTTTGAAGAATCTTGATACTTGCAACACATAGTTCTCCACTTTATTCGTATGCCTATAACTTCTCAAAATCTGGACCTTGTATTTCTACGAAATACTTTTCTAAACTATAGAAGTCAAAAGTAAACAGAATATAGTACGAGTACCAACCCCTTTGCCCTAATGGACACTGGACAATATACAATACTTTGTATAAGTCTCCTGAGTTTAATAACTCAGACCTTGTGCATCGTAAGTTGAAAACTATACTATGGTTAAGAAGAATTACACCGCTGTTGAATGCTCTTTACCCAATCATCAACTGATATAAGTAAATGTTATAAACATAATTTCCAAAAGTTATATCTCACTTTATAAAATAAACGTACAGATATATTAGTTTGAGATTGGTCCATAACATTGAAGATTCAAAATCAAATATTTTCCGTCAGGCAAAACCCAGGTGATTTCCTCAAATATCACCAATTACAACGAATTCTGATATAATGAGAATATAATCACCTAATTCCCAATATTTTACTCCAACGCACCATCTGTAACGCCATACAGATGTGAGAATCAAATCTGGTAAATACATACCCTGGAGTTAGAATCAAAATAGGAAAAACAAATTTCAATTAACACTACACAGTGAAACTAAAACATGAAAATGTTTCGAAGGGGTATCCGGGTATTCCTAGTAATGTCTCTTCCACTATCCTGATTCATGATTGTAACCGTATATTTCCTGGCCATCTCTCCAATCCCTTTATATGTCTTTACATATTACATTCTGTACACCACACTTAAGCTAAATGGTTTTCTTTCTTGCATACCTTTCGGCACCATCCTATGATTTGAAAGAAGACTATCTAATAAGCGTAATAGGTGTACTTTTCTAATACCAGGAGCCCACTCAACCTGAGAGAAGGTAAAGGGGAAAAGACAACCTGAATAATCCTATTCAATTTCTCCTAAACCGAAAACCATTCTCGAACTGGAACAAGTTCCTTCGAGTTCGTATGTAAGTATAAGATGATGTTCTCCGCCGAAAGACGCGACCGAGACGTTGGGACGTCCGGGCCTGAATTCCGAGGGCAGATGCTAATTGGTGTTATCCATCCACCTCTCCGAAGATACCAAGTTGATTTATGACACCATGTATCGAAGGTTTAAACGGATGCGGCCGATATAGCAGACTTCGTCAGATTCCCCCTCATTTGAGGGGGTTTTGATTGTGGGGACGCTCTTCCCTGCAGGCGTAAGCCCCTACAGTTAATTACACTACCGCATCGCGGTAACCACTTTCTCCTTCTCCAGATGGTCACTTTGTGTCGTGTGTGTTTGTTTTGTTTTTGGTTGCCCGTGGATTGTATATGGAGACAAATTTATGTTGTCGCCCGTAGGGCGTGGATTAGTCCAAATCCGTATCTTTTTAGATTTGGATTTGGGGTTGGGTTTAAGGATACGTTAGTCTCATTTGAGACTAAGATCAACTTAAACGTTTATTAAGGATATGTTAGTCTAATTTTAGACTAAGATCAACTTAACAGGATCGTTTAGATCCAACAAAAGAGCATTTGGACTCTATTGTTTTAGTTTAGGGACTTTGCGGTCCATAATTAGTTTAAGGATATTACGGTCCAAGGTTAAGGACATCATAGTCCATGGGTTTAAGGACCCCACCGTCAAAGGTTAAAGACATCATAGTCCATGAGTGTAAGGACCCCACAGTCCATAGTTTAAAGACGTCATAGTCTATAAAATTTAAGGACATCATAGTCCATGAGTTTAAGGACCCCACAGTCCATGGAATGTTTGGTTGTCGGGACCTGTCACCTCTCTGAAGACGTTGAAGGATTACAACGACAAATATCAGAGGAGTAAAGAGATGTACGCTTGAACCAATTTTGGTTGAGAGATCTGTAGTCTAATTTGAGACTAAGATCAAAAGATTTGTGAGTATATGGACTCAATTAATCTAAATTAAAGACTTATGGCCAATCTTGGGCTAAGTCCAATCAAGTTAAAATGTTTAACATTTATTTTGGGCTGTTGAGCATTTATTTGGGCTTAGCCTTTTTAACAATGCTGAGCATTGATTTGGATTCTGACAATATTTCTGTCTTTTGTTGAATGCTGAGCATTCATTGTCACGCCTCGCTTCCCAAAATACGGAATACAAGGGGTTGACAAGGCCAGCCATGCTCCTACGGTCGAGGAAATGTCCCTCCATAGTCACACTTTGGCTTCTAGTTTTACGTGGTAATCAGTAATCAATGCACAGGTAATGAGAAATGCAATCACTAAATCAGAACAAATACAATATACTAACCAGATAGAGATCAAGGGAAGATAGCGCTGAGTCACTGATCCAGATATCCGCAATGTCCTCGAGGTACGTCAGATCCTGGTCCAAGCTAAATCCACTTCTCACTATGAGCATGCATACTCAGGTCGTCAGAACGACACAATAGCAATATATATAAATACAAATGTGAACGCGTGCAATAATGATGGATATGAAATAGTAAGCATGGAATAATGACGTGAACATGAAGTAGCCAATACAGGTAGATAACATAGCAGGTAAACAGTAAAGCAGTGAACAATATGGAAGGTATATTGAATCAGTAAGTAATGCATGCCAATGTCACTAACCCTATCCGTCTCTAAGTCTCACTGTACAGGTCGCTAAATTTATCGTCAGTCCATGTGTGAGAGTCAACCACTCGTGAGTATCCCCCATCCAAGGGTAAGACCTAAGGACAAGGGAACACGGGCCTGAGTCGCTCGCTAATAATCAGTAATATCCCCATATATCTCCAGAATCGCTGTATGTGTCGGCAATGGGACTCCCGAGATTCTGTTGAACTCACACTCAAACTACCCCACATCCCGTGGTCTACATCAAACGCCAACCATAAACTTAAATACCAGTCGGTCCATAACAAGTCTACGCGAGAACTGGAGACAGGATCTCCATCAAGCATGTCTCGACTGATACCCAAGATAAATGGACAGAGTTTGGTGCCTTACCTATGACACCCATATAAGTGCTTCCATAATCGTCCCATACCAATTATAGTTACGCTTATACATGTCCCATAGACGTCGATAATGCAATAAATCAATCGGGTCCGCTGATTGTGCATAAGTATGTATCACTTTCACTTATTCATTCACGCTTAAACACTAACGTACTTGCCACAATCAGACCACTAATACCTAACACTTGGTAATGCACACGATCACTAGGTTACTAATGCAATGACATCTACATGATATGATGAGAGTACAATAATTACGATATGAATAGAATAGCATCAGTCAGTGTCTTACCACTTGCATAATTTACTATAAATCATACATGCAGAATTGAGCTAAACAATGAAAAAGGGGTAAGCAGTATATTTAATTATCTATCCGTCAAAATTGGTTTCGCGCCAATCGGGTTTCAGGTTTGCTAGATACGACCATTTCAATTTAAGTGTTCACTGTTGGAAATCCGATTTCAGAATTGGAAGTCCACTTCGGGACACATTTTATTCCCAGTTGGGATCGTAATTAGGTGACGCTATAGCTGAACAATATTTAGGTTTATTAGTTAAGTTTCCACCACAATTGGCGGATCAGTAATATCCTATATCAATGGGATGTTATGATCATGTTATGTTCAATGTATAAGATCTGTCGCTGCAGAATTCAGCAGAACATATTGACATTCTGAAATGTGTTAAAAATATCATACAGTTGAGGAATCCAGTGAGACTAGTGGGATAAGGAATCTAACTCAATTTTCTTCGTAACGATATAGGGTTCCGCACATCTCCGCATTTGAGCAAGGAAAATCAGTGGATTAAAAACAGGGGTTATCTGGAATCACTGCTCTGGACTGCAGTCCAGAATCAGGATCCACCGCAGTTTTCTCTATCGTAAATAGTTCAACCTTAATTATAAATTATAGGGTTATGTATCTTATTCCTTTGTATTAGATACGAGCCATGGAATGCCAAAATCCGATCTATACATAATTTAATATAAATTTTACGGTTTAGCATGTATGAAAGTTTTCAGGTTTTACGACAGAAACCGGGACACCATTTTACGTGAGCAAACGACATTGTTTTGTAATCAAAGTCTTAAGGGATATTCATTATAACTCAGGCCATCACATGTTATTTGTTTCCGCCAATTTAACGGTGTTTTCCATTCGGGTTTTGCATCGAACACTTGAATTATAACGATTCACATGAAAAGTATATGCGGAATTTATTGGTAAATTGAATTGTAATAGATAAAATTAGCATGAAGCAAGTATTAAACTTGCCTGAAGACGTGTCGAAGACGATATGGCAGCGGCAACGGCACGATCGCGTCACGAACACGACACATGTTTAGCCTTGTCGGATCTTGATTCTTGGACTCGATGGCTCGGTGGGTGCGACGGACATGCGCTGGCATTGCGATGGATAGCGTGTTGATGACGATGATGACTTAAGGGATCGAGGCCACAGATTTGATGGTGACGACGGTGACCAGGATAACGGCAGTAGCGATTGATGTAAGTGTTCGACGAAATGCCGGGGGCTCGACTGCGAACTAGGGCTCGAGAGCGGGTTGTGAAGGCTTGGGTGTCATGCAGGGGCTCGATTGCGGCGTAGGGGTCGCCGTGATGCTTGCAAAGGGGAGGCCGGCGGTTGGTGGTGGTGGTCGTGGACGGTAGCGCCGGTGAGAAGGAGAGAGAACGGGAGGTTGAAGGAGGCGCTCGGGGAAGGCGATGGGTTTTCTCGGTGCAGGGCTCGTCATCGGGGATGGGAGGAGGAAGGCGGTGATGGCGATGCCGAAGGAACGACGAGATGGTCGGTGACGAGAGGGGACGGAGACGAGGTCGGAGGTGGTGGGTGCAGTTCGGTTGCAGGTTGTAGGGAGGAGGTTGCTGGTGAGGAGATGATCGACGGTGAGGGTCTTTGGAGATGGTCGAAGACAATGGTTGCAGGGACAGTGGGGGTTGTGAGTGGAGGAGTCGGGTTCAAGAAGGGGAAAGTTGGTCGGAGTTGTGCGGGGTGGAGAGAGAGGGGTGAGCTCGTGGCGTTGCTGGCGAGGGGCGTGCAGGGGGTACAAAAGTGGTCGGGGTTTGCAAAGAGGTGAGTTGTAGGTGAGGTGGAGGAGACCGGAGTGGTGCCGGCGGTGGTGGCGGCATGAGTGCGGCCGTGGGCGTGGGTTCGAGATGGGAGCGGGAAAATATGGGGAAGGAGAGAGAGTGTGAGATGAGAGAGAGAGGATGCGTACGAGAGGAAAGAGAGAGAAACGTAGTCGAGGGGTGGGAAGTGGCGTGCGCGCGGTGTCGTGGGCGCGAGGGAAGCGGAGCGTGGGAGCGAGTGCGATGTGGGGGGAAAGAAAACGAGCGGGAAGGAAAAAGGAGCGTGGGGGAGACGAAGAAGGGAAGTGGGTAGCGGGTCGGGTCGGGTTTGGGTGAGGAGGGGGATGGGTCATGGGCTGGGCCAGAAAAGAAAAGAAATAGGGGAGCTTGGGCCGGGGCTGGGTTAAGGGAATGGGGAAAAAGAAACAATTAATAGGATTTTAGTTTTAGGTTAGGAGTTTAATAAATTAGTTTATATAAAAATTATACATACATACATACATACATACATACATACATATATATATATATATATATATATATATATATATATATATATTTAAATCGGAATAAATCTGGATTAATTTTGGAAAAATACAGGAAATTTGTAGGAAATTTGGGAAAATATCTGGAGACATTATTTATTAAAATACGCTAATTATTTATAGGGACTGGGTATTACATTCATCATAGCTCTGGGGCTTATTAAAGAACAATTTATGTTCTATCAGCGCACACGTGAGGGGCACGTGGTGCGCTTGGCACTTTGCGCTAGTCAAAGAGCACAGTGGGCTTCTATCGAGTAGCGCACACGTGAGGGAAACGTGGTGCGCTTGGCGCTGAGCGCCAGTCTATGAGCGCATTGCGCTGATTTATGAGCGCAAAGCGCTATTAGTTCAGTGGCACACACGTGAGGAGCTCGTGGTGCGCTTGGCGCCGAGCGCTATTCCATGAGAGCAAAGCGCTAGTCCAGGAGCGCAGAGCGCTAACTGTTAAGTGGTGCACACGTAAGGGGCACGTAGTGTGCTTGGAGTTGAGCGCCATTCCATGAGCGCAAAGCGCTAGTCCAAGAGCGCAGAGCGCTAATTTATAAACGCAAAGCGCTATCTGATCAACTTTATAATTTGAGAAATAAATTCTCGTTCAGAAGAGACTTTGTCTCAAGATTCTAAGAACAAAGTTCTTATTTTGCAGGAGATGTTTCAATCTCTTATTTTGGTGAAAGGCTTTGCCTTTATGGATCTGTGATCCTCAGAGAATTGAAGTATTCTCCCCCTTTTTATAATGAGATACTATGATCTCTTTGTATAAAAGACCTTAGTCTTATAGATCTATGATCTGTGAGAAAAATTATGTTGTTCTTCTTGTTTTATGATGAAATCTTTTGATCTCTTTGTGAAAGACTTTGGCCTTGTAGATCTATGATCTTAAAGAAAAAAATGAATTCTTCTTTTTAATATGAGATGATTTCATCTCTCTGTTGTTTTATCTTGAAGAAAATTGGTTCTTCTATCGAGAGCTTGGCTCTTCTTTCTGAGATTTTCTCAAAGCTTATGGAGGGTTCCTCTATTTGTTTCTGTATTTTTTTTTTGAGACTTGAAGTCTTAGGGCTTTTATATAGGGAAAGCTGATTTGTTCAATCAGTTAAGGAGATCTTTTCTCCAATTTATTTGGGGATTTCCCCACCGTTGGATCTTTGATCCAAGGGCTTCTGATTTACAGAAGGCAATTTTCTTATTTTTAACAAGATTGAGAAATCTTTCCATACATAATTTATTCTGTACTTTTGGTGATTTTTAATCACCATTGGATCATTGATCCAACGGTGCTCTAATTTACAGAGCACAATCTTGTTGTTTGGAAAGATTTTGGGGAATCTTTCCTTAACAGAATTTAATTCTAATTAATTGATGATTTATCATCTTTATTGGATCTCTGATCTGACGGTGAGGAGCTTTTAGTTCCAGCGCTAGCGCACCCGTGCTTTGCACGTGGTGCGCTGCTTAGCGCTAGCGCACACGTGCTTTGCACGTGGTGCGCTGCTTAGGACGCAGCGCACTTAGCGCTAGCGAACACGTGCTTTGCACGTGGTGCGCTGCTTAGGGCGGAGCACACTTGGCGTTGCTAAGAAGCATTTGCTTTATTTCAAAATTTGAATTTTAAAGAGAGCTTTGCTCTGATTGGGGGATACAAATGCCCCCCTACCGTTGCGCTCACGTGGTCCACATGTGAGTGCAGCGGTGGCAACATCTGTGCCCTTGGATCAACTCAGAAGTTGAAACGGCATCTTAGTGCCTATAAATAAAACCCTTGGCCCTTGAGATGATTTCTGTTCATCTTCCTCCTTATCTTTTCCTGAGAATTAGTTCTCTTTTTAGAGCAAAACTTTTCATCTTAAGAATTTTCTTAAGGACAGAACTTTGTCAAAATTAAGGTAAAGATTAAATCTTTTAAAGGGTCTTTTAATAATCTAGGATTTCATCCATTAACAGAGCTTTGCTCTTCATAGATCTTAGATCTAAAGAAAAATCTTTTAGGGTTTCATTTACAGAGCTTTGCTCTCATAGATCTAAAGAGATCTTTCTTGGGGTTTCTTAACCCATTAACAGAGCTTTGCTCTCTTGAATAATGGAGATTTGTTAATCTCTTATGAAGAACTCTTAAGAGTTTGTTCATGGATCTTGAAGATCTCAGAATTTTAATTCATTAAAAAAATTTATTTCGATTTTTCTGATAGGTTATTCCATTATTTTTAAAGAGCAAAGGCTCTTGAGGAATTTTTATTCCTTCATCATTAGAATTTGACAGATGTCACTCTGTCACAGAGCACTGCTCTCAAGGGGAGATTTACTCCTTAACCCGAGGGGTTCTCATTGAATGAGAATCAATTGAGGATTTTCTCATTTAATGACAGTCTCATCAAATGACGAGGCTGTTTTATTAATGATGCAATGTCATCTGGATTATGTGGGTCCCCTTTGGTCCCTTTTCACTGCATTGCAGTGTGCTACAGATTTAAAGTACCGAGTACCGAACTTAAACTGTAGCATTGGCGGCTGAAAATTTGTTCTTTTCCGCGCAGGTACTATGTCTTTCGACACTTCCTTCCCGTTCGTCCGCTCAGAAGGCGGATTCCCCGAAGCACCTGTAGACCGAGAGGTTCTTGTGCTGATCAAAGACCATGACCCGGAGCACAAGAATCTTCATCTGTGGGGAACATGGTATAATCAGATCATCATGGGTCGGCGCAGCTTCTCTTGCACAACACCTTCAGAGGCCATCTCGGCGATTCATTATGCTAACGTACCCCCGGTGAACTATGCCGTGGAGGTGGTTAATTGGACTTCAGAGGGTTGTCTTCAGCCCTCTATGGCTGCAATACCTGTACAACCGCCGATGGCTTTGGACATTCTAGGGCGGCGTATATGCTAGGGTGAGTCGCGCCCTTGGGGACAGCCATATAACATAAGCCTGACTTCCCGTCACTCAGCTGGATATCTGCAGTGGGCCCGATACATCCTATCGGCAAAGAAGTTAGAGTTGCTGAGGCTCGGGTTATACCCCGCGATCTACGCTTCCCTGTTTCAATATTCCCCACCTCTAGCCTGGTGGTTCAAAGCCTTTTTGGAATAGTGGAACATTCCATCTCATACCTTCTGTCACGCCCCGCTTCCCAGAGTACGCTAGATTGGGCACGTGACATAGCCAACCATGCTACCTGTGGGTAGGAAGTATCCATCCACAGTCACATTACGGCTGTAGCGATATTAAGAACGAGATAAAACTATCTAAAACATGTCCATAAACCAGAATAACAGGAATCAATAATAAATAAATACGGAAGCAAATGATCCAATACAAATAACTGAAAAGTATGTCCCATAATGCGGGCTCACATCAGGAAATAAATGCAGGAAATAAAACTAACTAATACTAACACCTCACAGCTCATCCTGCTGGCTGAAGTACTCCTGCTCGGACTGCGACAGCGGTACGGAATCTGGGCCATGCAAAACCCAGACGTCAGCGCGTCATGTCAACCAGTAATATAATATGAACAGTGTAATAGGCAATGCAGAAATAAACATGAATAAAGCAATAGTATGAAACAAGCAGTGCAGGGTAGTGTGCAGTGGGTAACTAAACTGTTCTATCAGGTTTTCTATTCTAAAGTCTT
The DNA here is from genome assembly GCA_030015575.1 of Agapanthus africanus. Taxonomy (NCBI): domain Eukaryota; kingdom Viridiplantae; phylum Streptophyta; class Magnoliopsida; order Asparagales; family Amaryllidaceae; genus Agapanthus; species Agapanthus africanus. The sequence goes on along the minus strand of JASDDO010000026.1, from coordinate 79,232,556 downwards.
TGAAATCAATTTGAGTAATCCTCCATGTAACTCAAAGGATATGTCCCGTTACCCCCCGGGACCACGGATCAGGAATATATGAACCAATAGTGGTTCTGTCCCGTTACTCCTCGGGTCCACGGATCAGGAAAATGTAAGAGTCACGAATGGCTCTGTCCCGTTACCCCCCGGGACCACGGATCAAGTAATACCCTTTTAAGTTACACTTTAGTTTACACTTTTGATTTCCCCATACCCCCAAGTTATATGTATCAGGTCAGGTATTCAGTAATCAAGAACTAATGCCAACACAGGATCAGGTAACAGCAGGTTTTGTCTGGATAGACAACAGGAATGGTCCATGAGGACTACATGTCGGGTTTGTTGGCATTAGGTACGAGATCAGGTAACAGGTCAGGTCATGGTACATCAGGTCAAGTCAACAGTAAACGGTACCATGTCAGGTGTATCAATATATATCATGTGTAACAAAGTCAGGTCAAGATGTAACAATGTCGTGGGTGTGCTCACAACAGATATATAATCGAACAGGGGATTAACAGCAGGAAATAAGCAATAAATTAAACAGCGATAAATTAAACAATAATAAGCAGTTCATTCAATCAATCACAATAAGCAGTTCATTCAATCACAATAGTGCATTAATATAGTGCAGCCGTTTTATTATATTAACAGGTTTTGAGCACCCTTAGCGGTGCAACAGTTTAAATGATGATGCAATACAGTCATATCAAGCCTTTGAATACGAATATCCGAATGTAATCGAACTACATGGGAAAGTGCTACAATCTATTAAACGGTAAAATGTGATTAACAGGTAAACTTGGTTCTTAGGTTAAAAGTGGCAAACTGTAATTTCTATGTTAACTGTAAAATGATATATGTCATATTGCAACCAAATGAGAAAATAACTATACCGAGTTAAGTTTTGCAGGTTTAATGAGTCAAACATATATAATTGTATAATATAGCATGTAGCAAGTGATACTTGCCTCGACGGGTCACGAACCGGGAAAAACGGAACGTAACGTCGGCGGGGAAACTCGCGACGGACGCACGGTTCACGGATTGAACCCAAACAACGAACAATGGGACCACACGGATCGGGGTACCTCGCTGGAACGTCGGGACACGTCACCGGCATCGCCGGATTCCGGCGAAAAAGCGAACAGTGAAACATCAAGTTGTGCAAACAAGAAGACAAAGGAACCAGAGAAAAAGGAAGGAGGAAAAGGAGGAGAAGGCTTACAGGGGTTGCAGAGGGCGTGCCAGCGATGGGGTCGACGGCGGTGGGGCGCCGGCGAGGAGGTTGCAGGCGATGGCTAGGGCTGCGGGTATGGAAAAGGGAAAGAAAGTGGAGATGGAGAGGGGCTGGTCGGGTCTGGAGTGCGCAAGTGGTGAGGAGACGCTGAAGGCGGCGCGGGGTGACGACGACGAAGGTCGCCGGCGATGTCTCCGGCCGAACAGAGAAGGCACGGGGGGTTGGCCGGGGTCTCTGCTGCGGCGCCGAGCATACGGGGAGAAGGAAGGGAAGTCGAGGTTGGTACGAGGAGGCGGAGGCGAGGGCAACGGTGGCGCCGGCGCCGACGTCGGAGCTGCGGTGGCGACAGCGGAGACGGCTAGGGCTGGGTCGTAGGGTTCTCGCGATGGGTTCTGGAAAATTATGAGGGGGAGGATAATATATATATGGGAGAGAGAGATGGTTAGAGAGAGAGAGAGAAATAGAAAGGTAGAGAGAGAGAGAGATACGTTAGAGAGAGAGAGAGAAAGAGAGATATGAGTGATGGAGAGAGAGAGAGAGAGATTGGAGGGGGCCCACGGGGGTTAAAAGTCCCGTGATTGGCCAGAAGGATTTGAAAGAAATCTTAAAAAGATTTCAAAGATTATTAATCGTAACAGTGGAAAAGATTATGAATATATATATATATATAGTTTCGAATAATTTATTAATTTGGGATTTTGGCGCTAAATGAAACATTTCCAAATTGCGCCCGGGTTGGGTCCAAAAATTTGAAATTTAAATAATAGGATTTTAAGCGGGTTCCAAATTTCAAAATGAAATGTTTTATGATGAAAAAGCATACCCCCAAGTCGGACACCTGTACACGCGCGTAGCCGTCCAAACTCGCCCGTTTCACTGAACGGGACGAGAACTCGATGCACGGACGCTACCACGCGGCTAGGGGTGTCGAGTAGGCCAAGATGGATATTTTTAATTTTAGTTTAGGTGCTAAAATTTGTTATATGCAGAAATGACTTTGCCAGATAAAATTTTACAGTAACACCCAAACAAGCAAGATAAATGAAATGAGTAATATCTAACACTCAACCAGTAACAGAAAATAGTAGTATTGGGCTCGGGTGTTACATTATACCCAACTACAAAAAGAATTTCATCCTCGAAATTCCAAGAATACAAGATAGAAAACTACAGGAAAAGGTGAGGAAACTTCTGTCGGATCTCATCTTCTCGCTCCCAAGTGGACTCTCCATGCGATCGATTACCCCAAGAAACGAGCACAAGGGGGATAACCTTGTTCTTAAGAACCTTTTCCCTTTGATCCATGATTTCAACCGGTCGCTCCTCAAAAGTCAGGTCTTCCCGTACTGTTAACTCCGAATGATCCAAGACGTGTGTTTCATCTCGAACATACCTTCGTAGTTGAGATACGTGAAACACATCGTGCACACCCGCCAAGGACTGCGGTAACGCCAAACGGTACGCTACCTCTCCAACGCGCTCCAATATCTCGAAGGGTCCAACGAATCGAGGACTAAACTTCCCTCGACTCCCAAAACGAATCACCCCTCTAGTCGGTGATATTTTCAAGAATACCAAATCACCCACGGCGAACTCTAGAGGTCTTCTTGACGTGTCAGCCCAACTTTTCTGTCTGTCTTGAGCTGCCTTCATATGCTTCCTGATTGTATTCACCTTCTCAACTGTTTGTACCACCAAATCTGGTCCCAGTAATCTTCGTTCACCAACATCATCCCAACAAACAGGTGAACGGCACTTACGACCATACAAAGCTTCAAACGGAGCCATCTGAATAGTTGCTTGGAAACTATTGTTGTAAGAAAACTCCACCAAGTGTAGATGATCCTCCCATGAACCCTTGAAGTCCAACATGCATGCTCTCAACATGTCTTCAAGAGTTTGGATCGTTCTCTCCGACTGACCATCAGTTTGAGGATGATAAGTTGTGCTAAACTTTAATCGAGTCCCCAAACTTTCCTGTAAACTCCTCCAGAAGTGTGATAAAAACCGAGTGTCCCGATCGGACACGATGCTCACCGGTACGCCATGCAATCTTACAATCTCCTGCATGTACCGCTCTGCCAAAGTCTTCGTTGATTGACCAACCCGGAAAGGAATAAAGTGAGCTGCCTTGGTCAATCGATCGACAATCACCCATACTGCATTGTTGCCTTTTGGACTTCGCGGTAAAGCCGTCACGAAATCCATGGTTATATGTTCCCACTTCCACTGAGGAATCGGAAGTGGTTGCAACAGACCAGCAACCCTTTGGTGTTCAGCCTTGACTTGCTGACATACCAAGCACTTAGCCATGAAGCGAGCAATCTCCCGTTTCATGCCTTCCCACCAGAAATGTGGTCGAATATCTCGGTACATCTTTGTGCCACCTGGATGTATAGAATAAGCTGAACTGTGTGCCTCCTTCATAAGCTCTTCACGAACATCCCCCTTTGGCATACACAAACGGCTACCATACCTCAACGAACCATCTTCGTGAACCAGTAAATCTGTTCGTAGTCCAGCCTCAACCTGCTCTCGAAACTTCTGCAGTCTAGAATCCTGCGATTGTGCCGCTTTAATCTTCTCAACCAAGGACGACTGTACTTGCAACTGCATTAACTGTCCCGTAGAATGTGGTAGCACAACCTCCAAGTCAAATCTTCGAAAATCTGCAATGATCTCCCTCAGCGTAGTTAACACCTGAATCGCTGGTAACCGACTAAGCGCATCCGGCACGACGTTAACTTTTCCCGGATGGTACTTAAGATCAAGGTCGTAGTCGGCCATCAGCTCCAACCATCTACGCTGCCTCATGTTCAACTCCTTCTGAGTGAACACATACTTCAAACTCTTGTGATCTGTAAAAACTTCGACTCTCTCGCCCAAAAGGTAGTGTTTCCAAATCTTCAAAGCGAAGATCACAGCCGCAAGCTCCAAGTCGTGCGTGGGATAATTCGTCTCATGGGTCTTTAATTGTCTCGATGCGTACGCTACAACTTTCCCATGCTGCATCAGAACACATCCCAATCCTTTTCCAGATGCGTCGCTGTGAATCACCAATCCTACGGAATTGTCTGGCACGGTCAGAATAGGGGCGGTTATCAAATTCTGCTTCAACGTCTCGAAAGCTAACGCACACTTATCCGTCCATACAAAAGATACCTCGTTGCGCGTAAGCTTGGTCAACGGTTCTGCCAGACGAGCGAAGTTCTCCACAAATCTCCTGTAGTACCCGGTTAATCCAAGGAAACTTCTTATCTCAGCTACATTCTTTGGAATCGGCCAATCTCGAACTGCTGCAATCTTTTCGGGATCGACGGCGATTCCATTGCCCGACACAACATGCCCCAGAAACTTCACTTCTTCCAGCCAAAATTCGCACTTACTCATCTTCGCATACAATTTCTCCTGTCTCAATGTCTGCAGTGCGATCTTCAAATGCTCAGCATGCTCCTCAAAACTCTTCGAGTAAACCAGAATATCGTCAATGAATACCACAATAAACTGGTCCAAGAACGGTGAAAAGATTCGGTTCATCAAATCCATGAATATTGCCGGCGCATTTGTTACTCCGAAGGGCATTACTAAGTACTCGTAATGTCCATACCGAGTTCGAAACGCCGTCTTGCAAATATCTTCTGCTTTCACTCGGACCTGATGATATCCGGATCGCAAATCCAGCTTCGAGAATACCCTCGCGCCACTAAGCTGCTCAAAAAGTTCTCCAATGCGAGGGATCGGGTACTTGTTCTTGATAGTCACCCGGTTTAATTCTCGATAGTCGATGCACATCCTTCTCGTGCCATCCTTCTTCTTTACTAGAAGGACTGGAGCTCCCCAAGGCGAGTTGCTGCTTCGAATCCAACCCTTCTCAAGAAATTCAGCAACTTGTTTCTTGACTTCTTCTAACTCTACTGGTGCCATTGGATAATACGCTTTAGATACTGGCGCTGCACCAGGAATAAGGTCAATCGCGAATTCCACGTTTCGCTTCGGCGGTAAACCCGATATATCTTCAAACACATCCATAAAATCGCGAACAACCGCCGGCTCTTCATTACTATCAACATCCATTGCTGCAAGAATAACATTTGTCGGCCTAGCCCTAAACTCGACTGGCCCGACAGAACTGCTTCCTCCAGTGAAGGTAAACTCAGGATGTCCGGGAACCTGGAAAATTACCTTCCTTGCCCTACAGTCAATGTGAGCATGGAAAGTGCTAAGAAAGTCCATTCCCAAGACGACCTCGTAGCTGCCCGTATCAATCACCAAGAAATCTGCAAAAAGCTCCCGTCCGCACACCACAACTGTACAGTCTTTACATTCCCTACTAGATACAATTTTCCCATTCCCAGTGTGTATGTCCCAGAAACTGGACAGGGTCGTGCAGGCAATCGAGTGTGTAGTTATAAACTTGGATGACATAAAACAATGGGATGCACCAGAATCAAATAATGCCACTGCGGGAAAACCATGAATGAGTAGAATACCTGAAACCACTTCTCCTGATGCCTTAGCTTTCTCAGCTGTCAAGGTAAAAGCTCGAGCCTGATTAGGTCCTTGAGTCAGCTGTTTCTGCCCTTGGAACGGTTTCTGCGGAGGCTTCTGAATATCATCCCTGGTACGAAGCTTCGACGGACAGGCACCAACTGCGTGATCAGCCGCTCCACAAACCAAACAAAGTCCCAGCTTCCTTCGACAATCCTTCTGCGCGTGCCCAGGTAAACGGCAGTAGTCACAAATCATGCTCTTTCTTCGATCAACGATCATAGGCTTCTTCATGGGTGCTACACCTCGACGGTCCACTGGAATACCTCTGTGACCATGAGCTCTGTTAGATACAAATGCGGGCTTCTTTGCCGCAACTGCTGTCTGCTGCAAGCTCCCTTTCATCCCAGATAAACTCTGCTGTTCCCGAGCTGCCGTAAGAACCTGTGAGAAAGTGGTCAAACCCAGGGAGACAATCTGCCTCTGGATGTCCACATCCAAGCTGCGCATGAACCTCTGTGCCCTGTCTGCATCGTTGGCAACTAAAGGTCCAGCGAATCTGCTGAGTCTCGTCCATTCTGTTGCATGCACATCCACGGATGCTCCATTCTGCCTCAGCCCAATAAACTTCTCTTCCATTTCCTCCCGTGCAGTTCGCGGGAAGAACTTCTCCAGGAAACTCTTAGAAAAATCAGCCCATTTGATCGGTTTGGGCAAGCGGGTCTCCTCCACAAGCCACCATTCTCGGGCATAGTCCACTAACTGAATGCGTACCACATTAACTCTTTTGTCCTCTGGAATCTGTGCCGCAATCAACAAATTCTCCGTGTCAACTAGCCACTGCTCGGCTGGCAACGGCTCCTCCAAACCAGTAAAGGTAGACGGACCCAAACGTCTGAAATCTGCTACGGTCCCTACTCGGTCAACTGATTTAGCTCCAACGTTGTTCACAGACTGCTGAACGATCTGCAAACCTTCCTGAAACGAGTCTGCTTGCTGCTGGATCAGCTCGGTCTGCCTCTTTTGATTCTCTAGCATCCCCCTTATCACTCCAAGCATGGCGGCTTCGTCCACACGCCTCTGGTACGTCTTCAAATTCTTACCCGCCATATTCCTGAAATCAAGAAAACACCCAACATTAGCATGATGATAGATCTGATATATATAGATCAAGGCTAGAACTCTAAGATACTTAAATAGAGTACCGCATTATAATTATGCCGCGGTATCATAGCCACAATTACTTAACTCCACCCAAGTCGCCTAAGTCCTAGAGATAACAAGGAATCGGGTTTTCGAATCGATATGCAAAGGAAGTTTGCACATCGTAAAAGATATAATCAGGAAGAATGTGATTCAAGAATGGTAAAACGGTCAAGGTGGTAGGACATGTTTCCTAAACACGGGTATTTTGATTCGTGTATTGGGTACAATACCCAACTGCAAAAGAATCAACCCAACTAACCTATGGCTCTGATACCAAAAGAACCATGTCACGCCCCGCTTCTCAGAGTACGCTAGATTGGGCACGTGACATAGCCAACCATGCTACCTGTGGGTAAGAAGTATCCATCCACAGTCACATTACGGCTGTAGCGATATCAAGAACGAGATAAAACTATCTAAAACATGTCCATAATCCAGAATAACAGGAGTCAATAATAAATAAATGCGGAAGCAAATGATCCAATACAAATAACTGAAAAGTATGTCCCATAATACGGGCTCACATCAGGAAATAAATGCAGGAAATAAAACTAACTAATACTAACACCTCACAGCTCAGCCTGCTGGCTGAAGTACTCCTGCTCGGACTGCGACAGCGGTACGGAATCTGGGCCATGCAAAACCCAGACGTCAGCGCGTCATGTCAACCAGTAATATAATATGAACAGTGTAATAGGCAATGCAGAAATAAACATGAATAAAGCAATAATATGAAACAAGCAGTGCAGGGTAGTGTGCAGTGGGTAACTAAACTGTTCTATCAGGTTTTCTATTCTAAAGTCTTTGAAATCAATTTGAGTAATCCTCCATGTAACTCAAAGGATATGTCCCGTTACCCCCCGGGACCATGGATCAGGAATATGTGAACCAATAGTGGTTCTGTCCCGTTACCCCCCGGGACCACGGATCAGGAAAATGTAAGAGTCACGAATGGCTCTGTCCCGTTACCCCCCGGGACCACGGATCAAGTAATACCCTTTTAAGTTACACTTTAGTTTACACTTTTGATTTCCCCATACCCCCAAGTTATATGTGTCAGGTCAGGTATTCAGTAATCAAGAACTAATGCCAACACAGGATCAGGTAACAGCAGGTTTTGTCTGGATAGACAACAGGAATGGTCCATGAGGACTACATGTCGGGTTTGTTGGCATTAGGTACGAGATCAGGTAACAGGTCAGGTCATGGTACATCAGGTCAAGTCAACAGTAAATGGTACCATGTCAGGTGTATCAATATATATCATGTGTAACAAAGTCAAGTCAAGATGTAACAATATCGTGGGTGTGCTCACAACAGATATATAATCGAACAGGGGATTAACAGCAGGAAATAAGCAATAAATTAAACAACAATAAGCAGTTCATTCAATCACAATAGTGCATTAATATAGTGCAGCCGTTTTATTATATTAACAGGTTTTGAGCACCCTTAGCGGTGCAACAGTTTAAATGATGATGCAATACAGTTATATCAAGCCTTTGAATACGAATATCCGAATGTAATCGAACTACATGGGAAAGTGCTACAATCTATTAAACGGTAAAATGTGATTAACAGGTAAACTTGGTTCTTAGGTTAAAAGTGGCAAACTGTAATTTCTATGTTAACTGTAAAATGATATATGTCATATTGCAACCAAATGAGAAAATAACTATACCGAGTTAAGTTTTGCAGGTTTAATGAGTCAAACATATATAATTGTATAGTATAGCAGGTAGCAAGTGATACTTGCCTCGACGGGTCGCGAACCGGGAAAAACGGAACGTAACGTCGGCGGGGAAACTCGCGACGGACGCACGGTTCACGGATTGAACCCAAACAACGAACAATGGGACCACGCGGATCGGGGTACCTCGCTGGAACGTCGAGACACGTCACCGGCATCTCCGGATTCCGGCGAAAAAGCGAACAGTGAAACATCAAGTTGTGCAAACAAGAAGACAAAGGAACCAGAGAAAAAGGAAGGAGGAAAAGGAGGAGAAGGCTTACAGGGGTTGCAGAGGGCGTACCAGCGATGGGGTCGACGGCGGTGGGGCGCCGGCGAGGAGGTTGCAGGCGATGGCTAGGGCTACGGGTATGGAAAAGGGAAAGAAAGTGGAGATGGAGAGGGGCTGGTCGGGTCTGGAGTGCGCAAGTGGTGAGGAGGCGCTGAAGGTGGCGCGGGTGACGACGACGAAGGTCGCCGGCAACGTCTCCGGCCGAACAGAGAAGGCACGGGGGGTTGGCCGGGGTCTCTGCTGCGGCGCCGAGCACACGGGGAGAAGGAGGGGAAGTCGAGGTTGGTACGAGGAGGCGGAGGCGAGGGCAACGGTGGCGCCGGCGCCGGCGTCGGAGCTGCGGTGGCGACGGCGGAGGCGGCTAGGGCTGGGTCGTAGGGTTCTCGCGATGGGTTCTGGAAAATTATGAGGGGGAGGATAATATATATAGGGGAGAGAGAGAGAGGGTTAGAGAGAGAGAGAGAAATAGAAAGGTAGAGAGAGAGATACGTTAGAGAGAGAGAGAGAGAGAAAGAGAGATATGAGTGATGGAGAGAGAGAGAGAGGGATTGGAGGGGGCCCACGGGGGTTAAGAGCCCCGTGATTGGCCAGAAGGATTTGAAAGAAATCTTAAAAAGATTTCAAAGATTATAAATCGTAACAGTGGAAAAGATTATGAATATATATATATATAGTTTCGAATAATTTATTAATTTGGGATTTTGGCGCTAAATGAAACATTTCCAAATCAGGCCCGGGTTGGGTCCAAAAATTTGAAATTTAAATAATAGGATTTTAAGCGGGTTCCAAATTTCAAAATGAAATGTTTTATGATGAAAAAGCATACCCCCAAGTCGGACACCTGTACACGCGCGTAGCCGTCCAAACTCGGTCGTTTCACTGAACGGGACGAGAGCTCGATGCACGGACGCTACCATGCGGCTAGGGGTGTCGAGTAGGCCAAGATGGATATTTTTAATTTTAGTTTAGGTGCTAAAATTTGTTATATGCATAAATGACTTTTCCAGATAAAATTTTACAGTAAGACCCAAACAAGCAAGATAAATGAAATGAGTAATATCTAACACTCAACCAGTAACAGAAAATAGTAGTATTGGGCTCGGGTGTTACACCTTCCATATGCTTGATCGGGAAGTTTCCATCTCTTTGGAAGAGTTTGCAGATATCTCCGGCTTGCCTGTCAGAGGGGAGCATTATGAGGAGATCTTGCCCCTGATGAGTATATTTTCGCTACCCGACTGGTGATGACGGGTCTAAACCCAGAGAATGCCATTCAACACCAATTCCCCAGCATGATCAAGGTGCTAAACATTTACGAGGGCCTATTTATTGAATCCGGAAGCCAGGGGTCAGCTTTGCGGACTTCATTGGCCGTTTTCTTCGCCCAGAAGTTTTATCGCGACAAGGTGAAAAGTTTGCCAAAATTGATGATCCTTTCGGCTTTGGCTTGGATCGCCGGCCAATATTTGAAGCCGATCAAAAGGGTTTCTTTCTTCCAAACGTCGCGATCATCCCCTTTTCAGAAATTGTCGCTCCGGGCATCGATGAGGAAGCGTTCTTTTTAGGGTTCCTCGGTTTGTGGTTAAGCTGGTTCGTGCTTCCCATGCACCCTCGTTACATGAGGCAGTCCGTCTTCTACCCAGCTCATCGGATGGTTGAAGGGAGACAAGTTGCTGTTGAAATTGCCGGGCTGGCTCATTTGTATCATGGCCTTAGTTCGGCGGCCATCCGGGGGTGCAGCCCGTGAACTTCCTGATGCATTATTTTACCTTATGGCTCGAGTTGCATGTGCTCGGTGCCTTTGGAATGCATAAGCGGCCTCATTTCTTTGAAACTTGCAATTTTCCACGGATCATGCGGCTGGTCAATGCTTCCATTGTGGAGCCAAGTCAGCAAGAGGCTCATGGTGTAATCCTTCGCCCATGTACCATCGGGGATGGCATGATCTCTGTTGATAAGGTTATGACCATCGGTAAGGAGTCCGCTAAGATGGTGCAGCAGTTGTGGGACACCTTTAAGGACGGAGCTTCTACCCTGAAATCTCGGGAGATTCTCCATTTGTACTCGATCAGGCCGGGATAATTGGTGTTCAGGCAGAACGACTCGGCTTTGTTCATGAGATATAACCCCCACCGTTTTGCCCAGCAATCAAGTTGTAATCAGGGCGTCCCGCTCGAGGCATTCCTAGCAGAACCAGTTTATACTGAGGAGGGTATCCGGAGCGCTTTGCTCCACTTCATGCGCCTAAACACAGGGTCCAATTTCTTCATTAGTGAGCCAAGTTGTGTTCCGAGGGCCCTGAACGTATACGTGGCGCAGTATCAACACGCGATGGGTGCCGTCATCAGGGAGGAAAAGAAGTTGTTGCTCGACTGTAAGGGTGCACCCCCTGCCGGTATGCCATCCATGCCTTTGAAGCAACGGACCATCATTCATTCTCCTTTGAGAGAGGTTGCTGCAGTCGAGGTCCCGCATGATAGGCCTGAGCTACCGATACCCCGCGCTCCCATGAAAGCGGTGACTGTGGCGTCTCCCGAGTCTGGCGTGGATTCAGATATCGGGACTCATCGTCCCAAGGTGCCCACCAAGCATAAGCTTGTGCTAACGGCGACCGGTACTCGCTCGCAGAAGAAAAAGAAGAAGTCGATTCTTTCTGCAGACGTTGTATTTGGCTAGGAGCCTCATACTCCTTATAGCGAGGGCCTGAGCAAATATGGGACCAACGAGGGTCTATTCATGGTGCCAGATGATACTGATCTGGAGGCTGCCATCGCAGCTTCCGAGTGTCTACCTAGCCACAAAGCAGGACTGATCATCTTTGCTGAGTCAGGTAATCTTCAGTCGCATCTTTTTACTGTTATGTTTTTGTTATCATGTTTTGATTGACACTCCTTCTTTAACAGGCATTTCCACTGAAGAGGCTCTCGCGGCTTCTCTCAAGACTTTTGAAGAGGAGGAGAGGCTTCGTGCTTCGCTGGGCATCGGTGTATTTCAGCTTATTGTTCCTTCATTCCTCTTTCTTATGGGTAATCTGACCCCTTTTCATCTTATCGCAGGGACTACCTCGACTCAGGTCATCCCCAGTACAGTGCCAATCCTGCAGAGTGATGCGGAGATACTTCCAGGGCTAGCTATCGAAGTCCCGGCCTCCTCGGCATTTCCAAAAGAGGCTTTACTTAAGCAACCGATGACGGACGCCACAACGGCTCCAGAGGTAACTCCCGGCGTGGACGATGACGTCTCCTTGATGGAGGTCCTAAGAAGATCGGCTCTCATGGCCCAGGCGGAAAGGAAGTGCAGGAGGCGTGCGGCAAGAGAACGTAACGCCACCTTGGCCGTAGGTGCAGGCTCGAGCGCTGCTTCTCCTGCCCCTTCTTCTTCAGAGGGTGCTCTGGTCGCCCTGTCTATCGCTCATAGACAAGCGATGCGCTCGGCTTTGGAGGCAGCTGAAAGGCCATCTCAAGGTAACATAACTTTGGGTCTTTTTATTAAAGTTTGGTCCTCAGATTCTCATACGTCATTCCCTATAGGGCCGAGTCCTGATGAGGAAGTAGTAGGCGAGACGACGGCAACCACTGAGCCTGAAGTGGCCACTCTTTCTCAAGAGTCTGGAACTGCCCCAATTGCTACTCTTTCTCCTTACGGTTCCTTGCCGTTGCCGGTCGCTGCGAGTATCACGACGGCTCTCGTGGAGTCAGGAAGCTACGGGCGGCGAAACCATTCTAATGGAGGAGAGTGAAGCAGTCGCTGCACCTAGTGACGCCCTTGTCGCGGTTTCGACCGGCGACTCACCAGGTAGATCTTGGGTCATTGCTTCCCTTTTCGTTCTGCAATCCCTTTCAATCTCTTCCGACGGTATTTCTCTCATTTCTAATGCAGGTGTGGTGAGCGTTGAGGTTGTGCCACCCGAGGAAGCATCACCAGTTGATGTTTTGACGGTGGCCGCCCCTTTGCCTTCTCTCATGTCCTCCCAAATGCTGGAAGGTACGGGTTTGTGACTTATCGGTTTCATTGTAGGCAATATACTTTATGTACTGACATTGCATTTTTACACCTTTGCAGGAGTCTTTTTTGATCATTTGTATCAGGTGCTGCACCCACATTTCTCCTTCCAGTCGGAGATTGCTTCATCTAGTGGCGTTGGTGAGTACAGCTTCTAGCTAATGTCTTCTCTTTTCTTTTACGAGCAGCCATGTCATTACTAATTCCTCTTTGCATTACTCGTGGCCTTACAAATTGAAGGAGGGGTCGAGGGTATCATCGCGCCACCGGAACTCCCAGCTCTGCCCCCTGTTGCAGCCGGTATAGTAGGCTCTTTTGTTCGTGTATTTTCTTTATTTCTTAAGCCGACATCTGATTATGATTTGTTTTATAGCGGTCACACCGACGCCGGCTCCGTTCGAGTCTCGAATCATAATGCCAGCAGGGCTCTTTTCCAGACGTCCATCTTCAAAAGGTGCCGTGACCAGTCTGTGTATGTTGGGTGATTACATCAAGGAGCTTGACGCGGAGGCCCCTATATTCGCTGCAGATTTTGCTGCCGAGGTTAATCCAATATTGGCGATGCTTGTGAACTTCCATAACGAAGGCGTCATTGAGTCTTGGGTTAACCACTGCAGGAAGATTGGGGCCTGCCTGCATGAGCTTGAGCTTAGGCGTCCTGTTCCTGAGATTCGGGCTTTGAACTCCCACCGGGCTGCGTGGGTTGGGCAGAGCGTGTCCTTCTTCCACCATTTCGAACAAGAAATGACCTTAAGGTGGATGGAATGCGAGGAGGCTTCGGATGAATCTGCCCGGCTGCGCGCCCAAGTTAAAACGAATGCCGCGCAACTGAGAGCTGCTTTTGACACCTTGCAGCAATGTATTTCGGACGGGCTTGTATTGAGGCGGAAGCTTGACTCTATTGAGCGGGTTACGCAGAACCACGAAGCTACCCAATGGGAAATCGATGAAAAGATTTCATCATGCTTGCAGCAAAGGGCTCGAATTGAAGCGGAGCTGGCCGCGGCGGCTGATCACGAGAAGGCACTGAAAAGAGTGCGCGAGCAACTTACTGACTTATTGAAAACGCCTCCTTCTCAGTAGTTGTTTTGTATAGATTGAACACTTGTAATCTTTGAATAATATGTATCCATTTTTTATTCTTTCATATAATTCAACTTGTACTCCATTGAATTCATGAATAAAAGATACACATTTTCTGTTCTACTGTTGCTTTCTTCTCTTTGTCGTGTTATTGCCTTATGGTTTTACCAAGTGTGGCTTGTAGATAGTAAGTGACGGTCCATCTTGGACTCTTTGCAGGGTAACGATGGCTTAGGAAACAGGTTCAGGTCTGCTTGTCTAAGACTTTTCAACTTTATGAGCCGTGAGGGTCTCATAAAGGGTTTTCTCCCTACGAGTCGAGAGGATCTCATAGGTGTATTTTCTCCTTAGGAATCATGAGAATTCCTAAATGTGCTTCCTCTTGAGAGTCGTAAGGATCTCACAAGAGAAATTTCCCTCTTACAAGTCCAGAGGACTCGTAAGTGGTTGTTTCCCTCCTTGTCGAGATTCAACTTTGGGGGGTGTGGTCCGTGAATAGTATGCAAGAGTCCATTTTAGACCGACTTGCAGGGCTCCAATGCTTAGGAAACAGGTCCTTATCCCCATTGCCTAAGGCTTTTCCTTACGAGTCGAGATGAATCGAGAAGTTCTCGCAAAGACACTAATTTCCTCACGAGTCGAGAAGTTCTCGCAAGAATATCCTAACGTCACAGTTAACCTCTGCTCTTTACGACAGAGGTCCGTTAGGGTCTGTGGTACTAGGGTTTTGCCTGTCGCACCGTCGCGTTGGCTGATGTATCCCTCGATAGGCAACTTGCTGTTCGAGTAGCCTTGTGAATGTCGTGTCTCTAATCCCTTCGGGGGCTGGACAAGACGTCTTCAAGCAATCTTCCTAAGCAGTTTGACCATCGGAAGAGCAAGCGTTGGGAATTTTGCCATGCCTCTTTTTACTTGAGGTTAGGCTTAGTTTGGGGAGCCCCAATGAGTCATAACCACTCCGCGCTGGTGTGAGATGATCTTCGATTGTCTTTCAGGTTTTATATGAGTTACCTTCAAGACCCTGAAGCTAGGAATTTGGCCTTTTCTTCGTTTGCTAGCATTGCGTCTGCTGTATCGAGACGAATGTTACGGTTGTATCTAGGTTGTTGGTGAACCGTCGAGGTTTGGAACTAGGGATTTTGCCGTGGCTCCGTTGTTTGATTGTCGTGTCTGAATCCTGCTGGAGGAAGAATGCTGTGATGACATCTCGTCTGCTGTATCGAGACGAACGTCGAGGTGGTGACCACTACGCGCTGGTATGGGATGATCTCCGATAGTCTTTCAGGTTTTATATGAGTTGCCGTCAAGACCCTGAAGCTAGGAATTTGGCCTTCGCTTCGTTTGCTTTGGCGTGTCCGAATCCTATTGGAGGAAGGAAGCTGTAGTGACATCTCGTCTGCTGTATCGAGACGAACGTCGAGGTGGTGACCACTCCGTACTGGTATGGTATGATCTCCGATAGTCTTTCAGGTTTTATATGAGTTGCCGTCAAGCCCCTGAAGCTAAGAATATTGCATTTGCTTCATTTTGCTGGCATCGCGTCTGCTGTATTGAGACGAATGTCACGGTGGTGACCACTCCGCACTGGTGTGGGATGATCTCCGATAGTCTCTAGGTTGTTGGTGAACTGTCGAGATTTGGAACTAGGGACTTTGCCATGGCTCCGTTGTTTTGACCCTGGGGTGACATTGCGTCTGCTGTAACGAGACAAATGCTGAGGTGGAGCTGAGATTTTGCCATCACTCCGCTTTGTTTCAACTGTGAGGTCTTTTGTTGATGTTGCATCTGCATCCTGCTGGACTGCGAAGGAACGCCGTTGTTGACATTGCGTCTGGTGTAACGAGACGAACGCTGAGGTGGAGCTGGGATTTTTCCATCACTCCGCTTTGTTTCAACCATGGGTCTTTCGTTGACTTGCATCTGCATCCTGCTGGACTGCGAAGAAACGCTGTTTTTGACATTGCTTCTGGTGTAACGAGACGAATGCTGAGGTGGAGCTGGGATTTTGCCATTACTTCGCTTTGTTTTGACCATGGGGTCTTTCGTTGACGTTGCATATGCATCCTGCTGGACTGCGAAGGAACGCCGTTGTTGGTCTTCTGGGATGCAGATGTGACCGTCGAGACTTGGCTCTCTTTCTGATGGAGCCTGGTGGGATGATATGGTTCCCTCTTTGTTTGCGCCCTTGGATTGTATACAGGGATCGATATGATCTCACCTATAGGGCAAAAGTTTTATTCTTTCATATGTTTTTTTTGTTTTCTTTCTGCGATACTCTATCATTTCAGCTTTTATATCGCGAAAGTCGTGATTGCCCAATCATTTCGGCTATTTTTCACGGTGCCCAATCATTTCAGCTATTTGTTTTATTTACTCGCTGCTTTTTATTGCGAGTTGCTCAACCATTTCGGCTATTTTGTATGCATATATTTCCTTACTTGCTGATTTTGTTGCAAGTTACCCCAGCATTTCGGCTATTTCATATGCATTTTTGGCTCGCTGACTTTTTATCGCGAGTGTGGAACTTAGAATCTGGTGCCAATCTTAGCATCAGCATCACTGCGACTGGAATATTGCCATGAGCGAATCATCATTTGCCGTGAAAGGACTTGGGATTTGATGCCGATTCAGGCATCAGCATCGCTACTACTGGGACATTGCCAGGAGCGAATCATCATTTGCCGTTGTCGATTTAAACAAAGATGGCTTAGCAAATAGGGTTAGGATCCTGTCGACTAAGGCTTTTGACTTCATAAGTCGTAAGGGCCTCATAAAAGTATTTCTCCCTACAAGTCGTGAGGATCTCGTAGGTGTGTTTTCTCCTTAAGAATCATGAGGATTCCTAAGTGTGTGTTCTCTTATAAGTCGTAAGGATCTTACAAGAGAATTTTCTCATTATAAGTCGAGAGAACTTACAAGGGTCGTTCACCGTGTGAGCATATCCCTAGTCGCTGGTGGGACTTTGTTAGGGAAATGTTTATTCGTGCCCGTGGATTGTATACAAGGGTCGATATTGAGACACTTATAGGGCAGCATTGAAGATTGTGATGGCTTAAGAACAGGTTCAGATCCCTGTAGCTTAAGGCTTTTGAACCCTATGAGCCGTGAGGGTCTCAAAAGGGAATTCTCCTTACGAATTGTGAGGATCTCGTAAGTGTAATTTATCCCTAGGAATCATAAGGATCCCTAAGTGTGTTGCTCCCTTATGAGTCGTAAGGATCTCACGCAGGTATTTTCTCCTCACAAGGTCGATAGGACCTTGCAAGTGTCCTTTAACGAGATTGCGCCCTTTCGGGTTTTCACAAAACTCGCCGGTAGCCCTGCTATTTTTACTCACGGAGCCCTTTCAGGTTTTCATCTGTGCCCATTTTGCTTATGGACGTACCTTTTTTTTGTCAGCCTTGAGATGCTGCGATCCATAGTAGTTTATCGAAATCTCGGTCAATAGCCAGTTTTAGGACATAGTGGTCCATCATTAGTTTAGGGACATTTCGGTCCGTCGTTGCCGTATTTGAGGCAAATTTCTAGTTTACGAACTTTTTGGTCCATGGGGCTTTCTCTATGAATGAGCATGATGCCCTCGGCATGTCCACCTTTTTAGGGGCGTGAGGTTGTGGCGGGTTCACCTTCCAGTTTTTGGATAATGCGAACTTACCTTGTTGGTATTGGTCCTCAATCCAGCCTTTGAAGACGAAACAATCTTCGATTGGATGGCTTACTTCTTTGTGGTAAGGGCGGTAATTAGGATTGTTGACATCGCCTGGCTGCAACGGACGTTTTGGATCCGGCAGATTGATGAGTCTGTTGCGCACTGCCAGCTCGAACAGTCTCCTCATTTTATCCTGGGGAAACGAGTAAGGACGTCCCAGTCTCTCCTCGAGGGATGGGCATGGACGCACGTTGTTTTGGCGAACAACCGGCTTTAAGTTGCTCGGCTGTTATTGAGTACTGGCGACGAAGGTCGCTTTCCCTTTCCCTTTTTCATTCCGTGGCTCCGGCTTTGAAGAGGAAGGCATGCGGCCCATCTGGTCTATTTGGGCCAACTTATCAATCAAGTCCTGGAAAGTAGTTGGCTTGAAAAACATCATGAATTGTGAAATGGTCGCTTGAGGGTCGAGAGTACCCACGAACATGCCTACCGCAGGCGCTTCTTTGATGCGCTGCTCGCACTTCAACCATAAATTCCACCACCGTATCGCATACTGAATCCATGTTTCTCCAGGCTTCACCCTAGCATTGATCAATGCCGTGATTGGGGTGCGTTCACTAGCACTTGCGAAATGCTGGGTGAATAGCAACTCCATCTCTGCAAAAGTCTTGACAGAGTCATTTGGGAGTTCGGAATACCACTCGAATGCTGTCTCCGACAAGCTGCCAACAAACTGGCTGAGCAGTAGTTTATCATCACCTCCAGTGTTGCCACACAGAGCCCTGAATTGAGCAACATGCTGGTGTGGATTCCCCGTCCCCATATATATGTGGAATTTGGGGATCGTGTATCCCAGCGAGTACTTTATTTAGTCGTACCAACCCGGATAGAGTCGTCCAGTCTTAACAATTTTCCCAGCCGCTTCATTCGCCTAGTGAACTCGTATCTGCTGAGCGATGTAATCATCGAGCGTGGCTTTAGATATGGTCTCCTCCTTGGCTGCTGACAGGGCCGGCAGAGGATGTGATGTCTCTCCTCTATCATCTTTAATTATTACTGGAGGTTCTTCGGCTGGAGGGTCCGGCTGGATCATCATGCCCACCATATCTTGGAATAGAAGGGCCATTTATTTTATATTGGCCGCTTGTTCCGCGGCCTCCTTGTCCTTCTTCTCAAGCATTCTCCGAAAGAATTCGGCATCATTTTTTTGCTCACGGCACTGCTTCGAGGATGTCTCCGGGCTTGCTTTCGGTCCCGTAAGCGCGGCCATGACTGTTAGCATTTCTTGGAGCTTTTGTTGTTGTTGCTCCTGAGCCTTAGTCACTGATCGCGTAAGCGGTCGATAACCTGTGGAGATGAGGCTATCCTCTTTTCCGGATGCCATATAGATGGTGTGCACCACCATGCCCCCAGACTTGGGGCGTTTAGACTCAGTGTTCTTGTGATTCATCACAGACACCGGGGTTTTCTCCAGCTTTCTCCTCTTGTGAGCAGTCGAGGTTGAGGGGGCCGTTGCAGTGGGCACACAAGTAGCTGTCGCCTTCTGTAGCTTGACAGGGTAGTTCTCTTCTTGCCGAACCTTCATCTTTTCCTGTCGGCGGGGGTAGTCTTGATCAATTATCGAGTCTTGGACTTGACGCCAGACCTTATAATCTTTGGAGGACAGCCGCTGAGGGGGCTGCTTCGGTTTCGCCTTTGTGATCTTTTCAACAGGCAGAGGAGACTTTTTAGCACGGCAGTTGGCGAATTCCTGCGCACCTTGTTATGTAGTTCAAAACTATTCCCAGTTAGAACAGCAACATCGACTTCTACCATTGGGACTGGCGGAGTCAATCCGGAAGGGGAATTGCCCCCAGCTTTCCTCACTCGGCGCCAGTGGCGATGTCGAGCATGTCGTGCGGCCGGGATCACCTCCACTGTTCGATGAGCTTCTTCATGTCCCCTGCTTTGAGGAGAGACTGTTATTGGTGCTAGCCTGTCGAAAACTGACACCCGTTGAGAGGGGGTAGTCAGTCTTGCGAAGGCCGACTTCCGAATAGGGGAAACAACCTTCATGACTTCACGTGGAGTAGGAGCTAAAACAGCCAGTCTTATGAAGACCGACCCTTTAGCAGGAGAAGCCGCCTTGAAGACTTCAGGAGCAGGAATGGCTATCCGCTTTGGGATAACCTCTTCAGGAATTGTGGGCTTCTTCATGGGCCCATTGGAGCTTTGGCCCAGTCTGCTGAAAACTGAGGCGCTTGGTTTGGACTACCCGTTAAGAGGGGCCGCAGTAGTTGCAAGTTGATCAAAGACCGACTTCTTCGCGGCTTCCTGTGACGGTATAGGAGCGCTGAAGCTCGTTGGCGGGATCATGGTCCCGAAGAATAGCCCAGTGGTGGTTTGGATCACTTGTTCCACCGGCATTGTGAAAAGAGAGGCTGCTTGGGGCCCGTAGGTTACTCCTCCAGATGGGACAGAGCAAGAGTTGCTGTTGCAGTTAGTGCAGTTTGAAGCCATTGATCTTCTATTTTCTGCACGGAACAAGACACCAAATCTTAGTACCTCGAATCCAGGGGCAACATGTCAAACCGTGATTCGTTCGCGAAACACGACACACAGAGTGTGGAGTGGAAAGAGGAAAAGGTCTCACCGGGCGTGCCAGAATCTGTTCTCCGCCGAAAGACGCGACCGGGACGTTGGGACGTCCGGGACTGAATTCCGAGGGCAGATGCTAATTGGTGCTATCCGTCCACCTTTCCGAAGATGCCAAGTTGATTTATAATACCATGTATCGAAGGTTTAAACGGATGCGGACGATGTAGCAGACTTCGTCAGATTCCCCCTCATTTGAGGGGTTTTTGATTGTGGGGACGCTCTTCCCTGCAGGCGCAAGCCCCTGCAGTTAATTACGCTATCGCATCGCGGTAACCACTTTCTCCTTATGCAGATGGTCACTTCGTGTCGTGTGTGTTTGTTTTGTTTTTGGTTTCCCGTGGATTGTATACGGAGACTAATTTATGTTGTCGCCCGTAGGGCGTGGATTAGTCCAAATCCGTTTCTTCTTAGATTTAGGTTTGGGGTTGGGTTTAAGGATACGTTGGTCTCATTTGAAACTAAGATCAACTTAAACGTTTGTTAATGATACGTTAGTCTAATTTTAGACTAAGATCAACTTAACGGGATCGTTTAGATCCAACAAAAGAGCATTTGGGCTCTATTGTTTTAGTTTAGGGACTTTGCGATCCATAATTAGTTTAAGGACATTATGGTCCAAGGTTAAGGACATCATAGTCTATTGGTTTAAGGACCCCACAGTCCAAGGTTAAGGACATCATAGTCCATGAGTTTAAGGACCCCACAGTCCATAGTTTATAAAGTTTAAGGATATCATAGTCCATGAGTTTAAAGACCCCATAGTCCATGGAATGTTTGGTTGTCGGGACCCGTCACCTCTCTGAAGACGTTGAAGGATTACAACGACAAATATCAAAAGAGTAAAGAGATGTACCTTGAACCAATTTTAATTGAGAGATCTGTAGTCCAATTTGAGACTAAGATCAAAAGATTTGTGAGCATATGGGCTCAATTAATCTGAATTAAAGACTTATAGACAATCTTGGGCTAAGTCCAATCAAGATAAAATGTTTAACATTTATTTTGGGCTGTCGAGCATTTATTTGGGCTTAGCCCTTTTAACAATGCTGAGCATTGATTTGGATTCTGACAGTATTTCTGTCTTTTGTTGAATGCTGAGCATTCATCATAGCTCTGGGGCTTATTAAAGAACAATTTATATTCTATCAATGCACACGTGAAGGACACGTGGTGCGCTTGGCGCTTTGTGCCAGTCAAAGAGCGCAGTGCGCTTCTGCCAAGTAGCGTACATGTGAGGGACACATGGTGCGCTTGGCGCTGAGCGCCAGTCTATGAGCGCATTGCGCTGATTTATGAGCGCAAAGCGCTATTAGTTCAGTGGTGCACACGTGAGGAGCACGTGGTGCGCTTGGCGCCGAGCATCATTCCATGCGCGCAAAGCGCTGGTCTAGAAGCGCAGAGGGCTAACTGTTAAGTGGCGCACACGTGAGGGGTACATGGTGCGCTTGGCGCTGAGCGCCATTCCATGAGCGCAAAGCGCTAGTCCAAAAGCACAGAGGGCTAATTTATGAGCGCAAAGCGCTATCTGATCAACTTTATGATTTGAGAAATAAATTCTCGTTCAGAAGAGACTTTGTCTCAAGATTCTAAGAACAAAGTTCTTATTTTGTAGGAGATGTTTCAGTCTCTTATTTTGGTGAAAGGTTTTGCCTTTATGGATCTGTGATCCTTAGAGAATTGAAGTATTCTCCCCCTTTTTATAATGAGATACTATGATCTCTTTGTATAAAAGACCTTGGTCTTATAGATTTATGATCTGTGAGAAGAATTATGTTCTTCTTCTTGTTTTATGATAAAATCTTTTGATCTCTTTGTGAAAGACTTTGGTCTTGTAGATATATGATCTTAAAGAAAGAAGTGAATTCT
The DNA here is from genome assembly GCA_030015575.1 of Agapanthus africanus. Taxonomy (NCBI): domain Eukaryota; kingdom Viridiplantae; phylum Streptophyta; class Magnoliopsida; order Asparagales; family Amaryllidaceae; genus Agapanthus; species Agapanthus africanus. Next base: position 79,210,343 of record JASDDO010000026.1, on the reverse strand, counting down.
TCTTTTTAGTATGAGATGATTTCATCTCTCTGTTCTTTTACCTTGAAGAAAAGTTGTTCTTCTATCGAAGGCTTGGCTCTTCTTTCTGAGATTTTCTCAAAGCTTATGAGGGGGTTCCTCTATTTGTTTCTGTATTTTTTTTTAAGACTTGAAGTCTTAGGGCCTTTATATAGGGCAAGCTGATTTGTTCAATTAGTTAAGGAGATCTTTTCTCCAATTGATTTGGGGATTTCCACACTGTTGCATCTTTGATCCAAGGGCTTCTGATTTACATAAGACAATCTTCTTGTTTTTAACATGATTGGGAAATCTTTCCATACAGAATTTATTCTGTACTTTTGGTGATTTTTAATCACCATTGGATCATTGATCCAACGGTGCTCTGATTTACAGAGCACAATCTTGTTGTTTGGAAAGATTTTGAGGAATCTTTCCTTAACAGAATTTAATTCTAATTAATTAATGATTTATCATCTTTATTGGATCTCTAATCTGATGGTGATGAGCTTTTAGTTCCAGCGCTAGCGTACCCGTGCTTTGCACGTGGTGCGCTGCTTAAAGCGCAGCGCACTTAGCCCTAGCGCATCCGTGCTTTGCACGTTGTGCGCTGCTTAGAGCGCAGCGCACTTAGCGCTAGCGCACCCGTGCTTTGCACGTGGTTAGGGCGCAGCGCACTTGGCGCTACTAAGAAGAATTTTCTTTATTTCAAAATTTGAATTTTAAACAGAGGTTTGTTCTGATTGGGGGAAGCAGATGGCATATCCAATAAATTTGGATCTTCATAGTAATACGGAGTGTTCGGGAGAAAAGAAAAGGTGAAGTAGGAGTGGCGATGATATACGCGGCTTTGTCGTGATTGATAGCAGTCGCAATGTCCTTTTGCCCTCTTTCTAATCCTTTTATATGTCTTTACATTTTACCTTCTGTACACCAAACTTAGGCTAATTGGTTTTCTTCTTTCCCTACCTTTTGGCACCAGCCTATGGTTTGGAAGAAGACTACTCAATAAGCGTAATTGGTGTACTCTTCTAATAGTAGGAGCCCCCGCAACCTGAGAGAAGGTAAAGAGAAAAGAAAACTAAATAGTCCTATTCTATTTCTCCAGAACCAGAAACCATCCTCGAATCTGAAACAAGTTTCTTCGAGTTCGTATGTAACTATACGATGGTCATATCCAATAAATGTGGATCTTCGTAGTGATACGGAATGCTCCAGAGAAATGCGAAGGGTAAAAGTAAGAGCGGCAATGATATATGAGACTATGACAGTCCAAAAGCCAAAGTGTTTTAAGAAAGTTCGGTTAACTTGGTTCATGAGTTTTAGTTTAAGTCGGATCAAGACAGCTGCCAAAAAGAGAGAGAAAAGAAACACTCAACGTGCACTCTAACCTATATCAGAATGGTTAATTATTTATCTAATCAGGATGTCTCCCACTGTTTTCTCGAATTCTCCTCCAAACCCAAAAGGAGAATTAGTCGGGATCATCAAAAATCACCCGAGGAGTAACACCTACTCATCCGTGAGAATCGAGATCCAACTATCATCGTATGATAATTTGATGGAATCCACTCAAGTCACCACACTCCAGGAGGTATACGCATGCCTGGAAAGTTTCCTGTATGTTTGAAACTCCCGATGTGATTTTTACCCCTAGGACCCAAGTGACCTTGATGAATAATCAACAAATCAAAAGGTCCTAGTCAAGTTCAACCCGTCGTTATCTTAATTGCGTTAAACCCATCCACACGATCCTTGATGAATAATCAACAAAGTCGTATGACTGTCCTAACCAATCCACATGTCCATGCGACAGAAAAGCATTACAGAGCTACCGCACACTACGTCTCGGCGAATAGCAACGACAAACGTAGCACGAATACTAAGCAATACTAATCTGAAATGACGGAGGGCTACCGCTGGTTTTTGGCGAAAAACCTTTAATGTAATGAACTTGATATCATTGAAGGAACTGAGTGGTTTTATAAATATATAGTGGCGAAAACATTTGCTAAAGAGGTCACTCCCTGTGAAGGGATCTCGGCTCTTTCCTCGTCGAATGAGGTGCAGGATATTCCAAACTGAATACCACGATGCAAAGTAAAAGAATCGACTATAGTAAAGTAATTACGTTGACGCAAACTTCTGCCCAAGGGGTCACTCCCGATGAAGGAATCTTAGCCCTTGCCTCGTCGAATGAGGTGTTGGATTCATAATCGAATACCACTGTGCAAAACAAAAGCAAACGTCTGTAATGTCTGTTTTTAAAAAACTTGGTTCCAACAATATCAAATAGGTTTGTTTTATTTTTGCATTGATCAGAATCAACGCAGTCCCATCAATTAAACATATCACACCAGATAATGGAACGAAAATATGATGTACGCATATGTCACCCGCATTCGCCACTGGGCCCCGTTATCACCCGTTAGGTTACTTTACTAACGGCAGAGCGGGGGCTGGACTAGCACGTGTGCAAAATATATACAATATCTACTAGTATATATATAAATATATATAGAAATCATCCCATGCATGATATAAATTAACATCACAGAATCTCAGCCAAGCAACATAGAGTGGTGGATAATCCCGGAGCCTCGGGTTTCACTTGAGCCGCAAATGAGACCCGACGTTCCCTGTCGTGTGGATAGCCTGTGCAATGAAAACCTAGACCCCTACGAGTGCGGAAAGTTACCAGCCAATCCCAGAAGCGAGGCAACCCCAATCAACAACGTGAATGGGCCACCCAGCACTTCACAGAATTTGGTAACTTGAGCACCCCTCCGTGGGTCAACCTATACCCCTTACGAGTGCAGTAAATAGCCCGCCAATTCTAGAGTAAGGCCCCCTCCGTCTCAAAGCCATGAGATGCGGACCCATTGCCCTTTAGAACCCGGCTATTCGTGCACTCCACTAAGGGTAATTCTAGTACAAAAAAGAAAATATATGTACAACGGTGACATCAACCTTAACTCGGTCGTGCCCAAACAAATAATATACAAACGGGCAGAGAAGGTAGTCCACATGTCAGATGCTCGTCTCGCAATATCAAATATACAAATGAATCTAAACTTTAGTATCATTGCACCAATGGCTATCCACTACGACGATCCAACCACAACCACAACACAACACAGAACATCAACGTGAATGTCATGTTCGCAAACCCGTCTAAAAGACACAGCAATTAGACGAGTTGTACCGTTCTAATAACATTCACAGTCGCAGATAGTAATGTATACACTGAAAACCACACATTTAAAATTTTGATCGACTAAACTTTTCCAAATTGGCCCCAAATACAAATCCAACACTCAAAAAAATCTAGTCCAAAACTATATATCAAAAAAATTATATTTTCATGAAGTAGAGCCCCAGAAAAAATTTGGGCACTGTAGCCCAAAAAGCGCAGCGGTTCTGCCGCAAAATGTGATATTTTGCTCAGGTTCCGCGGTAGAATTTTGGAGTTAGGTGCCCAAATTTTTTTCATAGCTCTAATTTTGCCTGCACATATTTTTAAGATACCCAAAAATTTTTTTAAACAACTTTGAAATTCGACAGCAAGCACATGAACATGGAACTGTGATCCGGAAAAATTGGTCGATCGAGATTTTAACCTTGTGCAAACTAGCTAGTAGGATTTATGGGATGGCTCTGATACCATGTTGGGTTATAGCAGCGCCCTGGCCATCAAACCGTGGCCGAATGCTGAACAAAAATTTATCAAACTGGCGTTACCACAACCCCGAATATGGATCGACCATAAACCCTAAAACTAGCAAGCTAATTAAAGAGTTTGGAATGTTATACCGAATGATCCGTGTCCTTCGGTCTTTAACCTCTTCCCAAGCTCCTAGTGGTCACCATGATCAAGTTTGGTTGCCGGTTTCCCTCCATCGAAGATGATCCACCCGAGAGTCTATGAATCGAGCTCCTATTTCATAACCGAAGTAACTAGGGTGTCTAGTTTGCTAAACTTGATAGCCTAGAAGATATAGAGTCTAATGGAGGATTAATTTGTCTCTAAACACCCTAGGTTTCTTAACATATGAGAGGGTTAGGATGGAAGAAGAAGAAGATGCTATAGGAGATGAGAGTGAAGCTTGAGCAAAGTAACTCAAGAAAATGGCTAAGTGTTGTGAGAGTGTGAGAAAAGCATGCAACTTTAGAAAATATCTCAAGAGCTCACAACAAATATCTCACACCACAAACAAAAAAACTCAAGCATGCCACAATAGTGTTTCATGAGTCATCCCATGACTCACCACATGAGTCACCAATTGTGGCATGCATGACAAATTCCAAGCACACACTCATCCCTCCACCTCAATTAACCATTTAACCTAAATGGTTAATAATCATAATGAGGTGTAATCTTCTAGAAAATAATTTTGTAATAAATTACAAGAAAGCCCCTCGTCCGTATATGCATACCCGCATCCGCATTTCGAAAAATACAAATACAATGAGATGAAAATAATCCAAAAATATAATACTAGGATCGGGTTTAAACCAAACCCCACTAGTATTATTTTTCCGAATCATGATACGTGCACAAGTGCATGTATATGATCGAATTCTTCCGTAAAACCTTACGGCCTCTACATCGTTTCGCCCGAAGCAGGGAAACCCTCTGTATGGGACTCTGAAGACTCGTCAATACGCTGGCAGTGAGTTTAACCACAAGCACGTCAGCGGCACTAGCTATACGTAATGGCTACCCAGGTATTGAGCGAAAGGAAAGCCGACGAGCAAACTCACCCTGACCCCTACTGAGCCTGTCCGGTGACAATATCCGTACAGTACGGTCTCTTTGTCTAAGAGTATCGTATATCGAGTTTAGGGGGTGGATAAAGTCAGACCCCTAATAACACGACATTTAGTGTCGGTATGAAGCTCATCATGAACTGAGAAACTGCTGATCCAAATCAGTAATTCTCGACTACCTTGATCAAGGATTTCTGGTGATGGCCACCCATGCACCTCGCAACATCAACTCCTAATACCAGGAGAGACGAATCCCCGCCGATCTGCTCATTGCCTCCATGTGGCTCGGGACTGTACCCAATTAAAACCTGTTTGCACGACTCCTTTGAGCCGTGGTAGGGTAGTAATCAAAGCACAGTGGGAACCACACGAGACAAATGATAATCTCAGGTCAACAGACTAATCTGTACACATGTCACCAGGGAACCGCTATCTGAAAATAGGTATAATACCAACTAGTATGTTCCTGGCGAGTCCGTCCAGTGTAATTATAACCCAATGAGCACCTGCATACTATCTTAGGTGAACAAACTAACACCAATGGCTTGTGAGACCGGCCATCGCCCCTCGTCGGGGTCTCGATCAGTACACACTAGTCTACTCTGGAGTATTGATGTCCAGTCTCGATACTCCCACAACTAGGGACATTTAAGGATGTGCTTATAGACCACCCAACTCCCACGTATATGATCGCCATCATAATACTGGTAGTCAAGCAAAAATCCTATGGGCTCTATCAACATGTAATAGTGAACTGTAATGCCACCTAAAGTATGTACATGATAATAAAGATAAACTAGATAACATACTATCTTTTCCAGTAAGACTGTTCTACCTGTATAGGCCCTCCCTCAATCTTCTAATCGCGTGCCTGCGATTACAATAATTGACTTGAGGGCACTATAGCCAACACTTTCCTCGTCCACATAGAGTCCGAGGAGATAGTCTCTACGATGAAGAAGGCGGTCGAATCCTCCTCGTGGGAGGGAGAGCTTCGTCTTCAATTGCAACAGGTGGAGGAGAAGGCGACCATTCTTGACTCGAGATTGGTCGCCAAGGGGCTGATGAACTCCAAACTAAAGGAGTCCCATCGTCTTCTCACCAAATCCAACCGGGCCATTCATGCCAAGATAAAGGAGATGGACGGCCTTTACAACTCAATGAAAAGGTCGAGGGACGCCTTCAATAAGGATGCTCGGGTGGCTTTGGAGGCGGCACAGCTAGCTGAGAGCCGGGCCACGAAGCCGGCTGAGAGCCTTCGATGACATCAAGGAATCAATGCCAGAGTTTGCAGACGGCGAGCTCCGTGCTAGGTTCCCTCTCGCCGAGGAAGCGCCACAGAGGGGAGGCGCCGAGCCGGCTGCGGGAGGCGACGCTATTGGTGGAAATGCCAAGCCTGAGGTCGCCATTTTGGCCCCTGATGGTGGCATCGAGCAGGGAGAGATCCCGGCCGAGGAGGCGGTTTGAGCTATCTTCCCTTGGCGATTTTTCTTGTATATATTTTTTGTTTTTAGAATTTTGTAAGTCTCCGTGTATTTTTGTAAGGCTGAGAAGCCCATAATACCTTTGTACATAATTTTGATCATGAATAAAGTGTACTTTTTCTTCGCTCAAATATCTGATAAATCTGCAGTACGTTAACTCGTATACTTTTCATTATTCGAATCTTTATTCTGCAAGTATTTTTAGCTCGTAATTCTCTTTATATTGCTAGTGTAAGGCCGGCGTCCACCTTTCCTGGGTGACAATCGTTCATCAAGTCTGAATCGAACGATAGCCAAGTGTAGGAAGGTCGGTATCCTCCTTTTCCCCGTAGTCGAGGTGGCGATCGCGCATCAAGTACGAGGCGAACGATAGCCAAGTGTAGGAAGGTCGGTATCTTCCCTTTTCCTGGAGTCGAGGTTGCGATCGCGCGTCGAGTATGAGCCGATTGATAGCCAAGTGTAGGAAAGTCGGCGTCACTCGATTCTACCTGGCTGCCTCATGGTGATGGCTTTGGATCCACAGTGTTGTTGGGTAGGAAACTACCCACTGCGGATGGACCGAGGAAGAAGCTACTCAGTATCCTCGTGATGAGGGCTTTGGATCCACAGCGTTTGTTGGGCAGGAAGCTACCCACCGCGGATGGTCCGAGCAGAAAGCTACTCGGTGGCCTCGTGAGGAGGGCTTTTAGATCCACAACGTTGTTGGGTAGGAAACTACCCACTGTGGATGGACCGAGCAGGAAGCTACTCGGTGGCCTCGTGATGAGGGCTTTGGATCCACAGCGTTTTTGGGCAGGAAGCTACCCACTGCGGATAGACCGAGCAGGAAGCTACTTGGTGGCCTCGTGATGAGGGCTTTTGATCCACAACATTGTTAGGCAGGAAGCTACCCACTGCGGATGGACCGAGCAGGAAGTTACTCGGTGGTCTTATGAGGAGGGCTTTTGATCCACAACGTTGTTAGGCAGGAAGCTACCCAGTGCTCTCTCGATATCAATAGCCAAGGTCGGTATCTCTCGGATATCCGCCATTCTCTAACCTATCTTCGGTATCGATCCACCTTGCTAGGCTATCTGTACCTCCCTACAGACTTCCTACCCTTTGGTATTGTATCGGGTCCACCATATATCTGTAATAGGTTAACCCCTATCGATTCGGATATCTCACTATGAAAACCAAAACTCATGGTCGATGCAAAACATTATATCAAGAGAAAACCGTATTTTGAAAACGAATCCAGGTTTTATAAAATCATATCCACGGTTTCTCAAATCTCATAAAAACAGAAATCCCATGAAAACACTATTGCATATAAACATAGCAATAATGAAACAAATTAAAAAGTACAGGATAGTGGTATAATGGATGCAGATATGTGACGAGCAGTGCTATAAGATACTGGCAGGAATATAATATGACGCGAAATAACAGAGCAAGTTCTATATGTGTACGTAGCATGGTAATTACCAATGATGTATGCGTGAAACATACGAGTCTGTGTACGTGCAACATATAAACCATTGGTAATTGTACAATGTTCTACAAGTGTGCTCATATAAGCAATGGAAATAAGGATAATATACAGAATAGTACAGATGCTGCGTGATAAGTAGCAATCTACAATACTGATGGGGTATAGTGTAATACAAGTAACATGGCAGGTTCTATCTATGTACGTGACATGTCAATTACCGATGAGTTGTAGGTGTAGTATGCGGGTATGTGCAAGTGCAACATGAAATTATTGGTAACGGTGTGAGTGCCCTAGCAACGAAGCTAAGTAGAACTAAAGGTATAGCGTAGCATAAGTAATCGAAGTTCAAGCGTATATAGAATAAGGTAATCGTAACGTGAATAAGCGTTAAAATATCCAACTACGTATGAGCCATACAGTTATAGTATAAAATATAACGAAATATTGTTTTGGAAATAAGGGACTACGATATTTTTTTGAAATAGATATCATTTGAAAATTCGTAGTGCACCCTTGACATTGTCATTTATAAGTACATAACGAATCGTTAGTTTTTAAAATAACTATAGCTCTAAATATCTCAAAAATTCCCAATTTAGGATTTAGCAAGACTTCTCGAGTCAAATGAATATAGGCTGGATTCGGCAATCTATCCCCATCTCATCATATACGGAACCTCCTGCATACGATGTCATCCAATCAATACAGTACGGATCTATAGTCACGTACACCAACTCATCATATCATATAAAATACGGACATCTAGTCGCGTATATCAGATAACAATAATCATATATATATATATATATATATATATATATATATCCTAATAGCTATGAAATAGAGACTAAGTATATAGCTATCTATTAAGTATACGAATATGAGCATATGGGTATTCTAACATGACCCTATAGGTTAAGAATACGGTTCTGATATATAGTATTCTAATTACTATGGTTGCGGGAGTGATTTACGCCATCCACCCAACTTTTCCCGTAGATATACATCTACTTACGGATATGCGCCTCGCTTTAGTAGAAGTCGACGAACGCCTTGCACTTCTTCGTTGTCTCGGAACTCCCCGCGATCGTACCTACAATCGAACCATAACACAACCGCATGAAAATTTACATCAAAATCGAAACGACGAGCGAAACGCACATAGATTAGAACATATGGCCAAGGCGTGCCAAATACGAAAAAATACCCCCGACGTCGATGTACGAACATCGAACGACCGAATCATGATATGGAAATCTAAAAACTAAAGTTTAAAACCTTAAAACTTTGTCAAAACACAACTTAAAATGCTCACGGATTTTGATATATGAAATCCGGGTTAAAATAAAATATATCGGTGGCTTAATTACCAAGTGCGTGCTCTACCACCCAAACCCCGACACTTCCCTCATCAAGTCGACAGCCGAAATCATCAAAATTCCCGACATGGGCGGCCAGGTAAAGGAATCAGGGGTTCATGCTCTTACAATGGCCTCTTAGTTGTTCAAATGGCTTAAAATTTGTATTTATTTATCTTATAAATACATCAAGTTGCTCCAGAATTCATTTAAACTTCAAAAACTTCATTAAACTATAGATTTTAAAACTTAAACACTTTTCAATATAAATATACTTGCATCAAAATACCACTTACTATCCAAAACAAAGTGTAAACACTAAGCCAACCACTACTATAACCATCAAAACTCATAACCTTACAAAAATCCTAATTTTAATATTAAAACTTCACTTTTAAAAACTCAAGACCCTAAAAACATGAACTTTATCAATGACATATAATTTGCATGGCAAAAAAATATTTAAAACAGAAAGAAAAATGAGATTTTTATCTCTCTTTGAAATTGAAAGGGGGAGGAGCTCCAAGCTTTAGAGGCTACCAATGGATTAAGCTTGAAGATCTTAACAAATGAAGGGGTTTGAACCAAGAAAAATATGATTTTGGGGTGTTGTCATGGTTTGGAGTTGAAGGGGGCGAAGGAGAAAAAGAAGATAAAGAAAAGAAAGAGAAGAGGAAATGAGAATGAGGGAAATGTGATGGCTCTTATCTATCTTCCTCTTTCTCCCATTCCTAATATTTAAAACCCATACCCTAATCCCATGCCTCTCATGATATTTTTAAACATAATAGAATTGAAATAATAAATAGGATGGATATTTAACTTGCCATGGCACACTTAAATGGTATTTAAAAAAGAAACTTAGTTTTCGTAACATAATTAGTATAGACCATTGTTTTGAAACCAATTAAAGAAAACCCCATTAAACAAATGTCCCCATAATTATAAATTTATTTTATTTTCAATTAATTCTCAAAATGAAGGTATATATAATTATACTAATTTATGAAAACTCAATCCACACTGGTTATCATATCCGTAAAACTCATAATATCCCTCTTTAAATTATAAATAATATATAAAATTTTCAAAATGTTACAAGTGTACTCGAAGAACAGCGAGGAGGTGCTGCTGAAATTTTCTCAAAACGAATGAAAGCACAAACGCAAGGGTGTATGCGTTATAAATTCTTAATGGGATAGAAGCCTTACCCCCGACAGCCGATGTGATGAATTGATAGATCAAACTAAAATATTAAACCTTAATTAAAGTCATAAAATAAATGGCTGATTACGTAATGGATAGGAGTTGGATGCATGTGTCCAAATTTAGTGATGAGTACAAGGTTGGCGTCGAAGAGTTTATAGAATTTGTATTGAGGGACTGATCTCGTGAAGAATTGATTTCGTGTCCGTGTAAAAAGTGTCATAACGGCTATGACCCCCGTCGAGATATAGTGTAAGAACATCTACTAAAAATAAGATATCTCCTAAGTATACACAATGAACGTACCATGGAGAAGCGAGGTCGATAGTCGACATGTTTATGAGTCGTTGGATTATGCCAAATGATCATCGTCTTATGAATTTTAGGGACACCAGTTTGAATAGTATGTTGGACGAGCTCCGAACAGGCATGCATCCTGATCATGGCATTGTTCCCGAATCTAATGTCAGAGAGGAAGATATCCATAGTGACCCTGATGCAGAATCAGCAAAAATATATGAAGTATATGGATGATACAATTGTACCCTTTTTCGAAGGCGCAAACATCTCTAACTTTGGATGGATTGTCAAAATTTTTCGTCTCAAATGCCAGAATAATTGTACTAACAAATTTTTTGATCAGTTTCTTGAGGTGCAAAGGGAGACTTACACTAAAGCGCTACTGCTTGAAAATTTCACGGAGACGAAGAAGATCTTAAATGATATAGGTTTCAGTTATGAGAAAATCGACTCGTGTCCGAACGATTGCATGTTATACTGGACAGAGAAGGATAAAAAGTTGGATAACTATAGAACATGTAACTTATCTATCTGGATCGTCCCTCGAAGGGACAACGGTGAAGATGAGTCTACACTCGATGCTCCTAGACGGATTCCAGCAAAGGTTTTGTGTTACTTCTCAATCAAGCAAAGACTTCGGCATTTATTTCTATCAACCAAAACTGCTGATAGTATGTCATGGCATACAAATGGTTGCACTAAGGACGGAATCCTGCAGTATCCAGCCGATAGTGAAGAGTGGAAACGCTTTGATGCCCTTTATAAAGATTTTGCTGCGGATTCCCGTCATATCAGGCTTGGATTATCTGCAGATAGAATGGAGCCGTTTAGCCACGGTGCAAATCACAGTATATGGCCCGCTACACTTGTTGTTTATAATCTACCTCCATGGATGAGTATGAAGCATTCCTACACACATATGCCCTTATTGATCCTCGGAAGTACATCTATTTTAAATAACATCGATGTATACTTAAGATCGTTGATTGAGGAACTGAAGAAGTTGTGGGAGGCATGTATATAGGTATACGATTCCCACAAGAAGGAGATATTTACACTTCGTGCGGCGCTTTTGTGGACAATCAACGATTTTCCAGCTTACGCTATGTTATCTGGATGGATCACTAAACATTACAAAGCTTACCCGGTATGTCTAGAGGAAACCGTTTGTAATCCTAAAGTGGATCACGCAAGATCAAGTGCTACACAGGTCACCGTCGATGTTGGATATAAACCACCCATATCGTCGTAATTGCAGCAAGTTCAATGGTAAATAAGAGCATATGCATGCCCCTCTTAAGCCAACGGGTTTGAAGTTGTGGGAGGCCACACAAGATTTCAATAATTTTGTTTTCGGGAGAACGACAGAATATATAATTCCACGGGGTGCTGGCAATCACTGGAAGAAGAATCCCATTTTCAACGATCTAGTATATTGGCACGATCTCAATTTACATCATAACTTAGACTTTATGCACATCAAGAAGAATGTATGCGGCCTACTCCTTAACACCTTATTGAATGTAAAATCCAAATCTAAGAATACACTTGCAGTTCGACAGTGGTACCTACAGGAAAGGTTACGTCTTGAATTGCACCCTCGATAAACGAGGAATGGTAGATGGTCAATTCCTGCAGCGAAGCATATGATGTTTGCTAGCGAGAAGGGTGCTTTTAGAAGAGTTTCCGAGCAAGTAAGGGTTCTTGACAGTTATTCTTCAAATCTCTCTAAGTGTGTGGACATGAAATATAAAAAACTTTCTCATCTTAAAAGTCACGACTGTCACGTGATCATGCATCAATTACTCCCCGTTGCAATTAGGGCGTTAAAAGATGGGGATTTTGTCTTGGTTGTGACGGATCTTTGTCATTGCTTCCGAGATTTAATGTAATGTTTTGGAATTTTTTTAAATAATGATTTAATTTTTAAATATTATTTTAAATTTTAAATTTATGATAAAATACTTTTATAAATGAGTATGGTATTTAAGTATTATTATAATTAGTTTAGATGGCTTTTAATTTGTAAAGAAAATTTTATAGTGAAAAGTTTTAATTGCAAAGAGAGTTATTGGATTGTATGAGGGTTTAAGTGCATTTAGTGAGTAAGTAGGTGTTAAGAGTAAACTAAACCTCACACACAACACACCTTGAGCCAACACCTCATCCTTACACACATGCGCCTCACCATTTCATTGTGACACCTCCTCCTTTCCTTTCAAGACAACACTCTTTCTTTTGTTTCAGTTTATCAAACTGAAACTACGTTTTCCCAACACTTTAACACCAAAATAGTATAGCTCTCCATCCTTACAATGAGAAAAGTTAGAGTTTTCATGGAGGATGGTTCAAATCACTCAAGCTAGGCCTCCTTAACTCCTTGTCACACATCTTGATACTTAGAGTTCTATGGAATTCTTCAAATTAGGTAAAAAAAACCCTCAACTTTTCATGTTTTCGTAAAAGTTCACGTACCAAAGAGTGTATACGATATCGGAAAAATGTGATTTAGTTTATAGTTTTAGCCTCAGTCTGCTATAGTTATATTAGTCACAAAATAAATCTAACAGTACAATAGGATGGTGTTAGAACCTAGAGTGCACCCTTGAAACTCGGACCCAATTCCCTACAGTTCGACCGCCGAAAATCCCAATTTTCCCGTTACCGCCGGTTTTTAGGTAGAGTTGGGTGTTGAATTTGTGTTGGTATCTTTCTGTATGTTATCTAAGCTCTCTGGTATACTTTAATTTTTCCAAGATAGTCTGTATAAAAATCCGGAAGCTAATTGCTATACTTTTATGATATTTTAACGTATGATATGGATATTTCGTATTACGTTTTAGTGTTTTCTTAAAATACGATGATTCGGGATAGCTCTAGTTAGTTTTAGGTCTGTATAGCACACGATAATCAAACGTATTACGTTATGTAAGTTAGTTCACTTAGAATTTATGTATTCGTCGTATCGCAAATTAGCCGCTTATGTACGAAAGTTTTATTTCGATGTTAGAATTGACCGTAGGGACTTCAGAAGCAGCGAGAAAGGGAAAAGGAGTGATGGAAGCAAAGTAGATCGCAACTTGTTCCAGTGAATAGACTAAATATCTACCGGGGACATTGTATGGATGGCATATAGCGTTCGAAACCAAAAACTTGTTATAATTGTTTTCCATTCATGTTGTTTGCATAATTAGACCTAGAATTGTATTGTATACATTCATACATATTAAACACTATTTCTTAATACTTGCTAGGACATTTGTACTATTACCGATGAGTTTATGTTGCACTTACACATACCTACATACTACACCACACCCCGTCGGTAATTAACATGCCACGTACACACTTAGAACTTGCCATGTCATATATATCCTATTGTACACTACTAGTATCCTTAATGACGATTGTCACTCATCATTTACTATTGTTTGATATATATTGTATCTCCTTATCATTATTATTACTTTTATTCATGAAATGTTGCTTTATGAGATTTCTGTTGTTTTGAGTTTTAATTCACCGTGAGATATAGTCGATAAGATATAAATGATTATATCTTTACGGTTTCTTGTGATATATATGATACGTCCACCATGAGTCGATATTTTCTGATTTGGTTTTATTCCGAATCGAGTGGGGGAGCTATACGGTTGTGGATTTTTACGTTATCCAGACTAAGTGGGAGAGTATACAGTCGGATACATGGTGGACCCGGTCGAGACCGAGGGGCAGGAAAGCCGCATTTGAGGAAGGGAGCCTAACGAGGACACTCGATGCCAGAAATAGTTTGAGAAACACGACGGATATCTAGAGGATATCGACCGATATTGTTGGTTGTCAGGATCGTTCGGTGAACGATGCCTGCTAGAACTGAAGATTTGTATCGATATTTGACACTGGATTTAAGAATAGTTTATGAATATGACCAAGATTTTGGAATATTTGATGAGATTTTCGTTTTCTTCTGTATAGGCACTAGAGTGACATATTCATGTTTCACATGCTACACATATCATGACTACCTGATGCATAGGTTTAATCGCTATTTCGTTTATGCATACAATTTCAACTGTTTGATATTAGTTTATTTGCTGAGTTGGCAACTCACCCCCGTTGTGCCTTAGTTTCTTGCAGGAAAGATAGCATGGACGCATAGTAGCGTTGCGGATCCATATCTCAGATTTTGTCACTTATCCTGCTTGGTGGGTTACATGTTTAGTAACCGCCTCTTTTGTGTATTTTGTATCTAGTGTCAATCTATCAGACCGTGTATATTATTTGACTTAGAACGAGAGAAAACTTATGTATGTTTTGGGTCGATTTGAATAAAATCAACTAGTTTTGTTCGATTGTGCTTTTTTTACTTAGTATGCATGTGATTATTCGCTTTTGAGCATCGTATATTCTTTGCATGGGTTGTTTCCGCCGTTTAGCATTGATTTTGCTCCCAAATAGGGGATGCCGTTATAATAATTATTATGTACTTGTTTTTATCAAAATTTACAAAGAAGGTGCTGTCAAAATTTCCAATACGAAACCAATTGTTTTAACTTCATTTCAAAAACCACTCGGCATATGCTTTAAACTAAGCAATCTTTGAAATTTAAAATGTGGTCTCATTTTCATTACTTTTAAAACTGTACCTCCTTATTTCCGCTAACAGGGTTTAGATCTTGGTTTTGGCTTACTTGGATTGAGTCGGTATCTTTAGACGTCATACAATCTAAATGCCAGTCACGTGCCAAATTCGAGTCGTGACATTTAAGCTCTAAGGAATATAGGGCAGATGATTTTAGAAATCTGGAAAACAAAATACCTATCATTCTTAGCACATTGGAGATGTTGTTTCCGCCTACGCTTTTCACAATCATGTTGCATCTCACAGTTCATCTTGCAAGAGAGGGGAATTTAGATGGATCCGTTAATTATGGGTGGATGTATCCATTCGAGAAGTAAGTAATGATTAAGAGTTTAATATTTGAATTTAACTGTCGAATAATGTTTATCAAAATAAAGCTAGACCCGAAGGGTCGATTGCTAAAGGGTTTCTCACCGAAGAATGCATAACATTTTGTTCTATATACCTTGAGAGAACTGAGACTGTATTCAACAGGTCGGGACGTAACGAGGACGTCGTGGTTCATGAGGGACAAAGAACAATATCAGTCTTCCATGGAGGTGGGAACGTAATAGGTGCCGTGAAACATGCCGCACTTCATAGTGTGGAGATTGACACAATATATAGATATGTATTATTTAACTCTGGCGAGGTCGACCTATTTCAAGAGTATGTATATTGACTATTATTTTTTCAACTTTCAAATATGAAATTATCTAACTGCATTATTTGTTTCATACTTAGTTTATGAAGAGCCCAATACATACCACCAAAGAGTCTCCTGCTATCGAGGCATATCGATAATGTTTTAAATCGAGAATTTGCGACATGGTTTAACCATTTTGTAAGTTTATCACTGAAATATAATTCATTACTCATCTGTTAAACTAAATACAAATTTTTATAATACTTATCATGCCTTATTAGGTTCATACAGCTGTAGATGCCAACATAACAGAATATTTAAAAATACTTGCATCTAAACCAGATCCATTAGTTAAGCGTCTTACTGGTTATGTCATTAATAGATATAGATTTCATATACAAGGTAGAGATGCACGTAGAAAGTTCCAAAACTGCGGTGTTTTTTTGACATCAACCACAAGAGATTACACATCATCTAGAGATATCAATCCAACCACGGGACAACTTGACTACTATGGTGTGTTGCAAGATATAGTACAGGTACGTTATCGTGCACACAGAGTTGTCCTATTCAAGTTTCTCCGGTTTAATACCAAGACAGATGGATGAGGATATAAAGTAGAAAACGGGCTACTCCTACTAAATTCTTCATGACTCGCGTTCACGAATGAGCCTTATATATTAGTGAGTTAAGCCCGTCAGTGTTTTTATGTGGAGGACCCTAGGGATGCTTTCTGGAATGTCGCTATCAGAACAAATCCGTGAGACTATTTTAACATGGGAAATCCTGATGATGAAAATCTTGAAATTATCTATCCAAGCATGTCAGTCACACCATTACAAGACCCGACCCTGAATATCGACGACATTAGCCTTTCAAGGGCTGACATCAATCCGGAGATTGTTGTAGAAGATGGGTCATTAAGATCAACTGCCCGTAGACGAAAATGAACAACGTGTGTAGCAGACCAATTCATTAATGACTCTGAGCACAATTCAACGACTGAGAGTAGCGTTACCGAAGATGATGATTAACATTAAATTTTAATTTACTTTTTGTAATAGTCATAATCATGTATATAATTTAAAAGTTTAGTTTATCGCATGTTTCTTTCATCTACAGCTATATAATTTGATTAACTGTTTAATTTGCTTAACTGTTCATTTCATCTACAGCTATATAATTTGCTTAACTGCTCATTTCATCTACAGCTATATAATTTTGCTTACATGTTTCTTGAAATTGTTACTGTATTTTTCTGTTGCATTAGTTCATTTCTCAAGATATGGTCTCCAGTTCTCATGGGGCTCATGAACGGACTGAGGGGGTCCCGGGAGCCAGTTCCTCTAATTCTACGGGCCGTGGCCTAGGACGTACTGAGGGAGACCCCGAAACCAGTTCCTCTGATTCCGCGGGTCATAGCTGTTGTAGAAAGGGCCCTACATAGGCGCAGGATGTATGGGCTCGTTCTTGAGATGACCCGAACATCGATGTGCACTTTTCAGTGAACAGAGATTTCGTTGAACCCGGGGCGAAAGAACTGAAGAAATTTTTTGCCTCGATCTGCAATAATAAGAAGCGCATTCTGCATTTAGTAAAGGATATAGCCAATTACGTTGTAGTGGATTGGACGTCGAGGGCTTTAGAGGACAAGAAGTATATGGCTTTAGATGAGATCTTGGTAAGCTTATATAATTAAGTATTCATACGTTTATTACTTTCGCATATATATGTTTGACCCCAATTCTTTGTAGGCGCGCTTCTCCATAGTATGGTGGATAGGCTGCTCCCCCGTTACTCTGCATGTGGTCCAAGGCCGATTATTCATATATTTTTCGGGGAGTTGGCGTGATCAGAAACACTCCATATGAATAAAACGGAGGAATGCCGCCATCGATGAGGAGAAATGGGCGATGAAGCCCGCGTATTGGACTGACGAGTATTGGGCCGCGATGATTGATCACTTCCGGTCGTCCGAGATTTTGGTTCATATGTTACCGAAAACTTTAATAGTGTTAGATATTAATTCAAAATTAGCATGAAACCGGACAACATATCTGAATGACAGGTGAGGAGCTAGCGGGGATCAGCGATGCAGAGGCACAACCGTGATCAATGGTCGGGCGGAGGGATGAACTCCTCCCAGTATGTAGTTGCTCATGTAAGAATACTATGTTTTCTTAATTTTTCGGTTTTAATTTCTAAACTTGATATAAATTAAATTCATTGATCTAAATGGCAGGCGAAGAAGATGGGAGAAATACCCAGTCACGTTGAGCTTTTTCATATGGGGTTTACGCGTGACTCCAGCTGCCCAGCTCACAGGAGGCGACTGAGTATTATGTAAATATGCTCCTACACGATTTTATTATACAATATTAACTGTAATTGTAGTCAATGTAGCCTTTCGTTGTCAGAAAACTGCAAATCTAAGAGACCGAAACTGAAACGAATATATAACCATAAATTTAACTCATTAATATATAAGAGACCGAAAGCGAAACGAATTCTTGAACCATGGTTCATATTGGAATTTCCCGCAGCAACGGATGAGTGGCGGATGAGTGGCGAGATTGAGCAGCGAAGAGTTGCATTTGTTACGGCGCACCATCGACAGCCTACAGACGTAGAGGTTCATATGATCAATGAGAAGGCCTTTCAGCTGCACAACCCGGAAAAATACGGGAGAGTTCATATGTGTAGGCAAGGCATCACGCCTACCGTATATTACGCTCATCCCGGTCCGAGTTTGCATCCTCCTCATGCATGCCCGGGGATATTCATTCAGGAGCACGCGACACCCGCGCCCGCTGCAGCCCCATCTCTCTCTCCGTCTACCCGGATATATCACCCGGAAGGCTCTCCACATACCCCCGCCGGTGATCGAGCACCCGTCTTCTCGACTCCTACATCTGTATCCGCGCCGAATTCGAGTTCATCCAGACGTATGAGCCGAGCAGAAGCCCTAACTGATATGCAAGCGAGGAGAACGATGGTGCGGAGGCTAGTACAATTAAGAAAGGAGATATCGGATGTAAGTTTAATTGATAATCTTCATTTTCAATGCAATTTTCATATAGTTATTGTGTATATCTGTTTCTAATACTTGTATATTTATAACACTGTAAGAGTTGCTTGATTTCAGCGACTATTCAGATGCCATCCCCCCTTCCGGGATGGCGGCAGTGCTTCCGAGTGAGCTCAAGAAGATGCAGGATCGAGTAAGGTATGAGTCTTGCCTAGAGAAAGAAAACGATAAATACGTTTATTGAAGATAGAGATGTTTCTAATCTCCATATTCAGTAAACGTATTTATCACTTTCTCTCTCTCTCTCTCTCTCAGCAAAACTCATACTTTCTCGATCCCGTGTCTTCTCGTCACTTTTTGCAGCCTCAGAATTGGTTTCTTTTTGTTTAGAAGTTATAATTGAACTAACGGTCTATATATATTTGAATTGTAATTGAATGAATTTTAGTGTTTCGTATATTTGATTATATATTTTTTCATGGATTGAAAAGGAACTGGTGAAATGGAAATGGATTGGATTTGGAACTGCTTTGTACAGTATGAAATATATTTGTTTGTATTAAATTTTTCCGACGAAGCAATTGCAGGTCAGACATTTTTTTTTCTGTTTCTAAGTTATTTCGTCGGGTCATACCCGAAGAAATAAATAAAGAGCCGACGGAATAATCTATCAAAACCGGGGAGAAAATGAGTTAACTTCCCAGTTTTTTTTTTAACTTTTTCCGTCGGAATCAAGCCGACGGAAAAAACTCTGCCGACGAAATAAGTTCATGACCCGACGTAATGAACCTTATTACGTCGCACTTTTATTCGTCGGGTATTGTCCGACGGAATAACGTTATTCATTCGGACACCAATTTAATCCGTCGGGCTTATACCGACGGAATAAATGCAATTTTCTTGTGGTGATCAAAGTTTCTTTTCTTTCCTATTTTTTATACTTCCTTATTTTTCTCATTTTTGTATCTTTTTTTTATGTTATCTTAAAATAAACACATAAAACACAGGGGAAGATTTATCCACCTATTTTAGTCATAATAAAAAGAAGAAGAAAAGAAAAGGAATAAAAAAATTGTGTGCCTTCACCTTTGGTTTATACATTCTTCCTATACATCCAGATATGAAAAAAGATCTGCAGTGACACGGCTGGCCCAGTAGACTCACCTAGGCCGCACAGCGGAGCTGCGAGCAACCTCCTGCCCACTGATTGGAGCTTTGCCACCCCACAGCAATTATTATTTTGTTCTTGAACGAGTCCCCGCCACAAATTTCGACTTTTTTTCGGTATTTAAACATGGCTACGTGCACAGTTCAAGTCTTTCATCGCATACACATGCAAGAGTTGCAATATCTAAAAATAACTTCATGTTAAATCATCATTTTAATAGTATATGGGTTGCTTTCATTCGTAACATGATATCTGATACCACTGCAATCCCCTGAGTAACACATAGCATTGTGAAAATGACTCGGAATCTAATAAATTATCTCTCAACTTTCATCAAACTTCATACAGTTTCCTTTCTTATCATTACACAAATCTTATCGATATCATCATCTAAATCTTTTCATCATTCAAATGAGATCAGGTTAGAAGCAAACCTTCAATAACAGTTTGACTGACAAACTTGATGTCGAAGCTCTTTAAAAAGGAGTCAAATTTTTGGTTAAAAAAACTATGACAAGAAAAAAACATGCTACAGTCATAGATCATTCATCGGTTAACATACGCTCAGAATCTCAATGAAAGGGATATAACATTGGAGAGGACTCTAAGGGAGGTTGGCGTGCTCTACACCAATTTCCGAACATTAGATGATCTTCCACATTGCCGAGCAAAACGAACGATCGATGTGGACTTGTTGGAAGACTGGAAATGATGCGACTTTTGGATGCAGGAGAAACTAGAAGTATCTGAGGAAGCTAGCTAGAACTGCTCTGTTTTTAATCACTGAACAATTATGTATTAACAACATATTCCTATAATAATATCTTGATGCAAGGGTTTGTTTTAGAAAAAACATATAAGCATTAATTATAAAGATCTCATGATGATAAAACATCCATCTTAATTCTGGGTGTCTATCGGCCACGGACCCCACAGGGCTAGGCGGTCTTTGGGCCAGATTTGGCCCGGGTTGACCAGGCTTCGGGCCAGACCGGGCTCGGACCGTTCCGTTTAAAAATTTTGATTTTTTAAAAAAAAAATTTGAAGTAAACTTTTATTGTTATGAAAAAAAATTGGAATTTTTTTAACTCGAACTTCTTGTAGGTTCCGAGGCAGACTTAAATATTTTATTAATTAAAAAATATTTTGAGGGAGATATAAGTTGGCAAACCTTACCCTTTATACAATTGCCAAAAAAAATAAAAATGCAATTCAATAAAAAAAAAACTAACTGATTAGTTTCTATCGGTCTTTACTCTTCATCGGTATCGGAGTCTTCAATGCTCTTAATGTGTTGTTGTCTAGCTTCTGCATCGAACCAATTTTTTTGGCACACTGCAATTTTCAATGCGTCATCTGACAGCCTCGTTCTTTTGTTGCTCAGAACTCTGTTATCTGCACTAAAAGCAGACTCCGAGCTATTGTGAACACTGAAGTTGTTAGTAAATCACGAGCTATGGAAGAAAGCACAAGATACATGTGTCTATGTGTTTTCCATCAATCCAAAATATCAAGATTATCTATTTGATTCGCGGTAAATAAAATTACTAAAATTAGTTTGCAAATACATTGTAAGCTCATTATAAGTAGAAGAAGCAAAAACGATTGTTCATTGTTTTTTCTGGTGCAAAAACTGAAATATACCTTTTTTGGAAGTTTGCTGTGAAAAGAAAAATAAAGAAGAAGTTCTGTTTTGACCATATTGTGCATCATATATGGCATACAATTCATGCAAATAAGAATCTAAAACTGCAACATTTTGGAAAATTATAAATAATAATTTATAATTTAAATAGGATATAATGAGTTTACAAAAATGATATTATATATAAATTTTGGTATCGGATTGATATCTGCAAAAATATAATTATTTTGGGAAAAAATAAAGAAAATGTGTCATAAAAATGATATTTAAATTGTTTTAAATGACATGAGATTTTATTATAAGATTGTGGTATTTAAGTGTTATGATAAGTGTTGTTTTTCTTTTAAAAACATGAAGGTATTTATTTAAAAAAGATCTTTTAGTTTGTTTAGAGGGTATGGTATATGATTAAGCTAGATTAAATCCTCACAACCAACATACCCTCGCACACACTCTCCTCACTCCATCTCATCCTCCTTTGTTGACACCTCCTACTTACTCTACACAAACCCTTTACACCTCCTACTTATTCTACACCCTCTCCTACACTTTACCAACAAATGTTTAGGGACCAATAAGAGGCAATCCCTAAACCCCGAGCCCCTCACTCCTCAATAAAACCGGTCGTTTTCCCAAAATTCCCGCTATCGGCGGTTTTCCTATTGAGTTGGGTGTTGATTTTTCTTCTGTAGCTTCAATTGATTTTAATTAAGGTTACTGTATTGTTTGTTTTGTCTCAGATTTCATATAGAGAAATCTGGAAGTGTTTAAATATTGTTTTAACAATATTTCCGATATTTATGATACGGTTTTTCGTATTTGTATAGCTCGACTGAATTGATGACGTTTGTACGTTGATGTCGGGGATATTTGGTCATATTTGGAGTAAGTAAGCAGTAGTTTCTAACCTATGTGCGCTTATCTCGTTGAATTGCTTTTTGATATAATTTTTACGCCGATGTGTTATAATTTCGATTGTAGGTACGATCGCGGAGATTTCCGAGACGGCAAGAACGGACAAAACAATCGTGGATTTCATCTAGCACGACAAGTTGGTGAGTAAATTTATATTTACGGGAGAAGTCGGGTTGATGGAGTATAGCACTCCCGCAACCACTTATATAGAATAGTTATAATATAACTAGTCTAACTTAACTTGCATTATATTAGTGTATGGTAAGTACCTATTAGATTGCATATGGGTATGGTTATATCTT
This sequence comes from Agapanthus africanus, assembly GCA_030015575.1. Taxonomy (NCBI): domain Eukaryota; kingdom Viridiplantae; phylum Streptophyta; class Magnoliopsida; order Asparagales; family Amaryllidaceae; genus Agapanthus; species Agapanthus africanus. The sequence goes on along the minus strand of JASDDO010000026.1, from coordinate 79,187,429 downwards.
GATATATGGTATTGGGGGACATATGTACGCGGCGATAAATCCGTACGATATGGATATGACTGTGATGGACATTGTACGAGAAATCATACCATACTTGGGATGATGAGGATAATGTGCCGAATACGACTGAATTTCATTTGGACTCGTGGAATCATGCGTTATCCCGACTTGGGATATTATGATTGATTGAGCTATACTCTTTTAAAAAGTAACGATTCGTTTTTATATTTTATATGATAAATGACAAGGATGCCATACTATTTTCAAAACAAATATCTATTTAAAAATAATGCAGCTTCCTTATTTCAAAATAACGTTTCGTTCTATTTTCAATGATAATGGTATAACTCATAACAGTTAGTTACATTTAATAATTACGCGATACGCTTAGATTACCTTTATATGCTTGCGATACACTTACTGATTATATACGTTAATTGTGTTATTCTTTTACACAAACACACCGATAGAACACTGCACAACTACTAAGGAGTATTATGTTGCACGAGCACAGACGCAAATGTTACACTATATCTCATTGGTACTGCCATGACACTGTAGGGCCGCTATACCACGCGATATCTATATAAATGCTAATACGATATGTTATGAATTCCCTATATCCGACGAATTGGGTTGTATTAATATGCTATGGATAGGGATAGAATTACATTCTGCTATAAAATATTTATATAACATTTGCACAAATACTAATTATTGCCATGCTGCATGAGTACAGACGCATATGTTACACTACACATCGTTAGTATTGACATACACAATAGAACTGCTGCGTTTGTTTGCACGACTGACTATAATTACGTACGATGCCTTTATTACCTATTGATTTATTTCGAATACCATTACCATGGTATTCATATTTGATTTTTATGAGTTTTTATGATGTTTTTACCTTCAATGATATATATTAGTAGTATGGGACGCTGCAATATATATATATATATATATATATATATATATATATATATATATATATCTCATAATGATATATGCAATTATTATTCTTCTTTACTTGAGATTTTTTGGATACGATGAGTTTACGTCCACCATGAGCTTGATATTTTCTGATTTAATTTTATTCCGGACCGAGTGGGAGAGCTATACGGTTACGGATATGTTACATATCCGGACTGACTAGGGGAGTATACAGTCGGATATATGGTGGACCCGGTCGAGGCCGAGGGACAGGAAAGTCACAGTTGAAACGGGAAGCCTAGCGAAGACACTCGATACCGGAGATAGATGTGAGCACGGCGGATATTCAGAGGATACTGACCGGGGCTAAGGATATCGACGGGTGACCGATCTTATGAGATGGTGTCGACAATATCTGGACATGCGTGTCGGTGATGGACACGAGAGATTTGAAGATTTTAGGGTGTCGATGCTGGACACTCATGTATTGATGTTCTGCGATCATTCGAAATACGCCGTTATAGTTTATGCGATATAGTAGCCGATCAGGACCGATCCGGAGGACAGTACCTGAATACTATTTTTACCTGTTGATCTATATAAAAGGGTTTCTAAATGAGCTATAGTCATTATTTTGACGTGTCTACGATGACACAAGGATCTTTTAAACTGTAAATCTCTTAAAACTCTTTACTAAACAGCGAGACGTATATATTAAATAAAATACATATAATACTTCATACTATTACATCTACTTCTTATGCCGTGACATACGTATTCCGTGGCTATTTTAAAAGGGGTTTTACATACATATTTGGCTACCTTATAGGCTTATACCTGGATGCATATTATATACATATGAGATATATTTTCGGGTTTGCGCGATCGATAGTGATGCTTTTATAGTACTTGTGCATTATTCATATTATAGTACAGGATATGATAGTACTATATTTTATGACCTAGCTCTATCGTTATACATTTCGACTTCTACCTTGTGATATACTTTTATTCACTGAGTTGGTAACTCTCTCCCGTTGTGCCCCAGTTTCTTACAGGATATACCGCTCGGATAATTAGCGGCTTACGGCACACTTTTTTCGGTGATTGCTTTGGTAGGCGGGTTATTGTTGTATTGTACCCACACTTGTATATGTATATATATTCTTTTGTATCTAGATAAAATTCCATCGACCCAGAACTTGTATATTTGTGGACTTAAAAACGAGACTTAGAGTTTATATGTTTGTGGGCGTCGCTTTTATTGGAGTCGACTTTTTTTACTTGTTGGTTATGTTTCGTTTTTCCTTTTCTTCGCCATTGGGTGTCATATATTATCTGCGTGGTTGCTCCGTCGTTTGAACGTGGAAGGTAACCCCCGTTGGGATGCTTTATATATTATGCTTGTATCAGGTTTTATTCAAAATTTATAAAGGAGGTGCTGCCGATTTTTAAAACGTCATAGATACTTTTCAAACACACTTATTTAGACTTTATTGACTATTTTTTAAACTGATTCCATCTAATGACTATTTTTTAAACTTCACCTCCAATGTTTTTCGTAAAAAGCTTTAGATTTCGGGTTTTTGGTTTACTTGGATCGCGTCGACATGTTTAGATGTCATGCGATTTAAGTGCCGGTCACATGCCAGTTTCGGGTCGTGACAAAAACATTTTTATAATTTTCTATATCGGTACCTATGTTTTCATGGTATCCATCTAATAAAAAAAATAAATTATCTTTTTTAAGTGTAGGATAAAAAACAGATACTAAACAAAACAATGCAGGAACTTTTCGCCAATGTTTATTCAATTTCGTAAGCATGCTATGTAACATTCCAGCAAACACACTTTCAGGATCAGTTACATACTCATTAATAATCTTACTATTATAAAATAGATGTTCTACTACTAAACATGTTGTAGGATAATAAACACCAGATAATCATTTAGTTGCATTGTAAAATATTTCTGAAAATTTCAAAATATATTCACAAACAAACCAATCATAATTCTCTAAATTATTATTGAGCATTTGTTTCTCATAAAATAAAGTAATGGGCTTCCGATATTTTAAAACACATTTCAACATCTCATAAGTGGAATTCCACCTAGTTGGAATATTGAATTTGTAAAATCTAAATTTTAAATTTAACTGGGTACACATTTGCTTAAAAATCTGTTTTCGGGATCCAGAGGTTTCAATAAATATCATTGCATCTTTAAATTTCGCTAAATGAGAATCAATTTGAGTAAGACCATCATGCACAATTAAATTTAACACATGGCATGCACATTTTTGATGAAATAATTTTCTATTTAAAACAGGATTTAAATTATTTTTTAAAATTGTTATAGCAGAATTATTATTAGTAGCATTATCAAAACTAGCAGAAAATATTTTATTTTGAATATTATATTCACCGACAGTAGTCAAAATACAATTATTTACATTATTTCCACTATGTGGATGCTTCATTTTTGAAAAACCAATAATTCTTTTATGTAAAATCCAATCATTATCAATAAAATGTACAGTAATACAAATATAACTCATACCCAATTTTGTACTCCAAAGATCAGAAATTAATGCAATTTTACTCTTAAAATTTATAAAAATATCAATCAAATCGGCTTTACCGTCATGAAATTTTTTAAAAGCATCACTTCTACGTGTTGTTCTGGGTATTCTTTGAAATGCTAGATTATATGCATTTTTTTCAATCTGTCAAATTTTTCATTTTCTGCAAAACTAAATGGATGTTCAGCATATATGGCATATATTGCAAATTCTCTTCTATTAGTATGTTACGAATAAGAAAAACTAGTTAAAGAGTTAGACCACATACTTAAAGTCGTCTGCCGAGAATCAGCTTTTTCGTGTTTGATTAAATGTTCTTTTAGATGGGTAGTTCCACCTAAAGTGACATAAGTGAAATCTGCTTGGCAATAAGTGCAAACTGCCCGCTCGTCTTTACTAGTAACTGTTCGTACTACAAAATGTTTCCAAATATCAGAAGTTTTAGCACTTTCATATTTAGGGGCAGAAGCTCTTGCTTTAAGAACGATAGGAGCAGAAATTTCTTCAGGGACATTAATTTGTGAAGCAGCAGAGATCTCATAATTAGAAAATTCATATTTAAGAGAATAAAAATCAAAATTAGTTTACAGCATATTGTTTAATCTCTGTCTCTCTTGTGAATCTATATCGATTTGAAATGAACGTCTCCATGAAGATAAAGCACTCCTGTTATTTTGTGAAGATGAGCCTGACATTCTTAGTTAAAAATATTAGTAACAGAGAAAGCGAGATGATAAAAAATATACGAGAAAAATATATAACCAATAAAAAACCCTGATTCCAAATAACAGAATCAAATTAGTGAAACTGAAGTGAAAATTGAGACCGCGGAAATGAAAATTGCGTTATTCCAATTTTAACAGTAAACTTCTCGTAAATTAAAGAGAGTGATTGAAAAATTGAAAATTTTGTTATTGTGAATTGTGAGAAGAATGAGAAGTGTAGATATGTAATTTTTGAATTTTAGATTAGGGATGTAGAAATGTATAATTTTAATTTAGGGAGTTTTAGATAATTTTATAAACCTACTTTTAATTCAAATTTACTCCCTTTATTAAAAATCCCACCCACATTAAAATAAACCCCATTCTAAGAATTTGACCGGCCCCAACCCAAATATCCATCCTTCCAAGACCAAATTTGAATTTGAATTTGGCCGGGCCGGGCCGTGCCGTTGGGCCGCCAACGGCCGGGCCTTGGCCTTCGCCGGGCCAACCCAAGCCCGTCACCTGGCGCTCAGGCCGGGCCGGCCCGTGGACGGCCCGGCCCGTTAGACACCTCGAAACTTAATGAACCGTGCAAATGTTGAGGGCCCGTTAAACATGCATTGTGCAGAAAACTACCAGTTGCCTATACCTGTAGCATCATGACAGGGACTGCATGATTAAAAATCTCCAACCTTGTGATCCAAATGGAATGAAATTCCTAATATAAATATGCAGGCCCAGAGACTAGAGCATCAACTCAGTCATACAAACAAATCTAAACAAAACTAGCATTAATTTGCAATGGAGCTCACTGAGGGAGGAAGCAGCCATGAGCTGAAGCAAGCCCAGACAATCCTATGGAGCCACATCTTTAATCACATCGACTCCATGTCTCTCAAATGTGCTGTAGAACTTGGAATCCCAGAGGCTATACATATATAGCCATGGAAAGCCCATCGCTCTCGCCAAGCTTATTTCCGCTATCGATATCTCGCTTAGTAAAGAACATCAACTACGTCGGCCTATGCTTATGCTGACGCATTCATGTATCGTCAAACTTAATTAGTTGGTTGGAGTGCCAGCTTTTCAAGCAAACTTCCTAACATCTTTTATATCTAAGTATAGCCTCTTTGATTTCTTCATTTATCTTTATACCCCTTGATATCTTTTATGTAATTAACCTTCTTTTCACAAGTATAGAATATTTGCTTATTTAAGACTTGACTTAATATGTTTATTTTAAAACATGTTTCCTTACAATTAACCCTAGTTAATTCAAACTCACTGCTGAAAATTTCCTGGGTACGAACCCTAGTAAAACGAAAAAGATGTGATGAAATTTGGGATGACGATGAAAAAGACTCAGAATATGTAGAAAAAAATGATGAAAAGTTACAACATATAACTAAATAATGTTCATCGATCCCTTAAATAGAAAAGTTTATCATTGTTACCGTTAACGAAAAAGTTTCAAACACAGATCAATTTTCCGATACAATTTTAATATTTCAAGAGAGCAGGCATATAAATATCAAGAATTCCATGGGCTATGAATAAACATGAAAGAATTTTAATATGTATTATTTTTAAAAGAGGGGAAAGTATTAAATTTTGAGATGATGACATTGAAATACAAAACCTTTTTAGACTGTTCTTTTATAACTGAGTTAACCTGTTTATGCTTGATGCTAAGCTAAACAATTAAACCCTGTGCTGGCAATTTATATCAAACAAATTTGACATTTATCAGGTATTTTCGCCCAAAGCAAGGTTTCCGATGGAAACGACGAAGATGCATACTCACTCACTCCCGTCTCTACACTCCTCGTCGAAAACAAAGACCTAACCCTAACTAATTTCCTACTAGCTGCGCTCCATCCGGTCCTAGTGAATCCCTTTCAAGCAATGAGCACCTGGTTCAAAAGCTGCACCATTGATAGGGCCACCCCCTTCTCTACTTTAAATGGTTTCGACTTATGGGAGATGACCCAAATGAACCCAAAATTCAACAAGGTGTTTAATGAAGGAATGGCGAGCGATGCAAAGTTGATGATGAATTTTTTGCTCAAGGAATGCAGTCATGTGTTTGAAGAATTAACATCTTTGGTAGATGTTGGTGGAGGAATTGGCACAGCTGCTATTGCGATTTCCAAGGAGTTTCCAGATATTAAGTGTAGGGTGTTGGAGCTGCCTCAGGTTGAAAGAGAAGGAAATAGAGTAAGAATTTTATATTTTTTTCTTCAAATAGTAAAAATCTAATATATTTGAAAGTCTAAATATTGGATGTGTGTGTGCATGGATGCAGCGGATCCTCCACGACTGGGATGACGAAGAATGTGTGAAGATACTGAAACGATGCAAGGAGGCAATTCCTAGAGATAGGGGTAAGGTCATAATCCTCGATATGGTTGTTGAATCAAACAGTTGTTTTGAGAAATCAAGGGAGGCTCAGCTTTACTTGGATATGCTGATGATGGTAATATGTGGGGGAGCAGAGCGAAGCGAGAAAGAATGGAGCAAGTTGTTCGATGCTGCCGGGTTTAAGCACTACAAGATCACACCAGCTCTGGGTGATTGTTCAGTCATTGAAGTATATCCATGATCTCAGAGCAGTGCAGGGGTTCACACTCATGCATGCAGGGGTTCACATTGAGGTTCAGCTTTACTTTGATATATATATGAATGTAATGGAAGAATGGATAAATAAGAGTAATTTTTATGGCAGGATTAAAAACTGAAGTGGTACTATGTTAGTAGCATTTATTGCTGTTGAGTGAGCACGTCACTGACAACGATGATGTCTTGAATAACAGGCTCAATTACTGTCAATATCTCTTTTCTTATAACATAAATTCTAAGAATGACTTTGAATTAAAGAAGATTACTTTACCTTCAATCCTTGGAAGCTGCCCTGCGGTGAGTAATTTATAATCTATGAATGACTCTATTATTTTCTCTCATGGATCATAAAAAGCTGTGCTAAGATGGAATTTCTACATTTTATATAAAGATTGTGTTGGAGCATGGGAGCAGAATGGACGATAAATTTAAAAAAAAATTTGTGCAGAGATCTATGGCTAGATCAAGTTACTTCGGTGGAGAGATCTATGTGCTAGTATTACACTTATGAGGAATTAAATTTAAAAAAATTGTGCAGGGATCTATGTGCTAGTATTACACTTATGAGGAATTAAATTAATTAATCTTGCTTACGACAAGAGTCGAACTGTTGAATTGGGTGGCAAAATCTTAACAAACCAAGGAGCTACCAAAGTTATTTGTTAGGATACAAAATAAATAACAAATATCTATTAGTTTGAAACTTCACCTAATATTTTCTAAAAAAACACCAACAAAATCCACCATATCGTTTGGGTATGAGGTGAATGACACGAAAGGGCGACTTTACAGTGGTTATACACAATAGTGATAATATAGTGGATTCTATTCGCACCATAATATGTTTTGCTTAAATTTCTTTACCCTGTCAATATCTCGGAGTTTCCCTAAAAGCTGATAGATGTTTATGGCGTATCTTTCCATTTTTGTTGATAAAAAGTAATGACATAATTCAAGGATGGAGTAAACTCCTTTCGAGCATGAGAGGTAGACTTGCGCTCAAATAACTTGGTGCTTATGAGTATGCCAATATATTTACTCTCCGCTATTGATGTCCCTAAATCAATTATTTGAAAAATTGAAATTATGCTCTACTCTTCTTAGGAAAGGATAGGCGGCTCCTCATTGCTTTCCAAGCTCGACTCCTTGGGAATTACGGCTTCTTTTTCCATAGAAGCCTCACCAAAAAGGTTTTCATCGTCTTCCATAAGAGGCTGGGCCTGGGAAGTGGCAGCCACATTCAAACCGGATTGGTCCTGGGATGTGGCAGCCCCATCTTTGCTCTTGCTGCGAAAGTCACCACTGGGACACGTACCTGCCATATAGACCATATGGACCGTGCATCCGGCCAAACCTTCGCCATTGGTAGCAGCATTTGCCAATCCTTTAGCCCTTTGCTTCGACCCGCTCTTCTTAGGAAAGGATAGGCGGCTGAAGACAATTAATCTAGCTGGAGCTTCGGATAAAACCGGTTCCCTTTGCTCAAACACTTTTCTTGGCATTTGCGTGGTAGCGAGAGCTTGACAGACTCTTGATGAGATCGTATCGTGCCTTCGATTTTAGGGCTTAGACGTACGTCTTTGCAGAACTCTTTGGATCACCTACTTCTTTATTCTAATGGTCACAGTATTCTTCTGAACCGGTTTCAACGGTTCAAAAAAGTTAACAAGCTTCACGGCCAGCCCGGCTAGTGTTGCGAGATAACCATCATTCTGAAATCTCACGAAATCCAGCTGCGCAAGAGGCCTAGCCCTTTTGTTAGCTTTGTATTTGAGCCGTTTTTGTCTTAGCTTCTCAGTTTTCAGGGTCTGGCGGGCATATGCTTTCCTGAAAGCCACCGTAGGCTGATTGACAGAGAATCTGGAGAACGCATTCGAGCGTGCGGTCGTCACGGGCATTGCCTGGGCTTGCACGGAAAGTCTTGTGGTCATCTTTAAGTCGACAGCCTTACCTCCAGCTGGAGCGATGGAAAGCCATTCGAAAACAGATTTGCGCTTGGCCTCAGATGCCCTTGCAACCATAACATTCGACCTCTTTCCTCTTGAGACCGGCTTGTACGTCGGGCTCACCGGAGCCTCCGTGGTAGGAGCACTGAAGGCCGAAGAAAATAGGATGGAACTGAATTGAAGCGGCGGTTCCCCTAACTGCCGCATAAGGTTTGATGGGAGAATCACTCGAGCAGTTGTCTTGATTGTGTACACGACGGGGGTTGCATCAAAAGCCGTGTTTTTCTTCGGGGATATTGTCGAGTGATGTTGATTGTTGTTTTTTGCTTAATATTGATAATCTACATGAAACATCATAGTTTCAATACAAACAACGATATCTATGTTGAATGGGTTCGCATGATCATTTGACCCAAAATATGGGAGGAGAGATAGATCTTACCGGACGTGCCAGAATTTGTAGAGTATTTTTCATCACCCATTGGGATGGATGTGCTCGCTTGTCAGGCGTTGTACAGATCCTCCCACCCGATAGTGGACGGGGGTTTATTGATTGTGAAGATTCTAATCTCCGACAACCGCGGATAAAACTGTTGTTAATTACCCCTTACTTTGAGGCGGGAGAACTTTCGATTAACGGGTCGTATAAGTCATGCGAACTCAAAGTGCAATATGCGCGTGTTGTGTTTTGAGTGTGTTGGGAAGCTCCCAACAAGGGGAAAGAGAGAGAGCTTTGGTGGCCTCCCGAGTTCGGAAGGCCTCTCGAGGCGGCGGGACCCTTGGGGGGGGTCCTACGCGGCGTGAACCCCTTTAGGGGGGTCCCTGACGGCGGGAACCCCCTTGGGGGGTCCCGAGAGCGGATAGTCCCTTCTCGAGGGCATCCGAAACGGGAGATCCCCTCACGGTGATCTCTAAGTGTGGAAAGTCCCCCTGCGGTGTTTCCTTGGACGTGCAGTGATAAAAGTTAAAGGCTTTCATCGGGTTCTCCATGCTCGGGTTCGCTTGCTCAAAATCTATGCTTGCTTGGGGTGAAAGTCCATGGGTTTTCATCCCAAGAATTCTTCCTTTCTCTTGTTCTTCAAATTTGATGAAGAGAGCTTGCTCTTTTATTTGATTTTGATCTTAAATCTTGAGTTTTGTGATGAGCTTTCTTCTTTAAGTGATTGGTTCTCTTCCTAATGAACTGTTTGGGAAAGAAGATAAGCTGAGGGTGATGAGAGAAACCTAAAGTGCTCTCTTTTCCTTTAGATCTTTCTCTTGAAGAAGAAGAAGAAGAAGAGAAAGAAACTTGCCTCTCTTAAATGGAGTCTCTAAAACTCAGAAAAAATGAGAGAATGAAAGTTATTATTGATCTCTTCATATGTTTGCTTTATATAGACTTATAGTTACATTTAACCCTTTGGGCTTTACAAAATTGCTCTTCTGCCTCTCGCATGCCCATGAGCTCATTTTTTTTTGCATATAAGCCATGGGTTTTAGATAATTTGGTTTTTTGCCCACAAAATTTACAATTTTGCACTAACATATAAAAATCTATTTATTACAAATTTTTTTTCTTTCTTCTTCAACGGCCGGCCAGTTTCGTTTGGGCTTGAGGCGGTTTGGGCATAGGCCCAATTTCTTGAGGTCGGACCCGGATCCGCTTGCGTGTTGACTTTCAATTTGACTTGTTGACTTTTTGATCTCGATTGTGGGGTGTAATTTTTGACCCCAATAGTAACATTATACATCTCACCAGTATTTCTACCTGTAATCTTTGATTGTTCTACTAAGGTACTCTTTGGTTTCTGATATATTTTCAAGATAGAGATGTGTTCATAGGAATGGGGAATTGCGACTATTTGTTTCACTGTAAATGATTTTCAAGATAGAGATGTGTTCATAGGAATGGGGAATGGCGACTATTTGTTTCACGTAAATGATGTCGGGAAAAAGGAGTAATGCAGACAGTGAATGCATAGTCACAAATTCGTCGTTCGGGTATAATTCGGCGAGATCGAAAATTCGGGTTCGGAGAACTATTCGGAAAAAATCGGCAGGTATTCGGGAAAGATTCGGTAAGTGTTCGGGAAATGTTCGGGAAGGGTTTCGAGCAAGAAATTAATATATGAGACGTTAGGTTTTGATTTTGTGAATTATTTGCTGTTTTTTGAATTATTCGCTGTTTTTTCACATAATTCGGGAATAATTCACGAATAATTCGGCTCGACGATTAATTCGGCAATTAAATCGGCTGATAAAAATTCGCGTATTATTCGCGAATTCGACGAATAATTCACGAATTATGTGACTATGAGTATATGTAATGGTAGAATAGATAAATAAGATGAATTTTATAACATGACACCGTAGTGAATTCGCAAAAATATCAATTAACGTAAATTGTCTGAAAATAATTTGAACTGCAGTATGATAGCAGCATTTATTGCTGATCAGTGGACACATCAGTGACAACAATGATGTCTTTAAAGACGGGCTCAATTGCTCTCAACGTCTCTGTTCTTATAATGTAAACCCCACGATTCAAGAATGCAGCTCATGTCTCAATTCAATTAATGGCCTGTCTTTTTAAGAAAATGAAATTAAATACCGAGAAAAATCCGCAATGAACTCTCTCATTTCAAGCTTCCCACATTATCAACCGTTCAAAAATTCAAATGTCCCCCTCCAAAGCAATCCGCACTATAATTCTTCCTGTTTAAAGTTTAAAATTTAAGAATCTTCAAATTTCAATCAGCCTATACACCTTTCTTTCACACACAGACAAACATAATGTTATATAAAAATATTATTTTTTCCACATGCATCGCACGTGCAAAAGAAAGTAAATATTGACATAAGACAAACCTGAAGCTAATTTTCACAACTAAATCAACCTTCTCTTTTGAACATCCTATGGAAATTCTTATTTTCCTAAGTAAAATATGATGTGCAGGAAGATAAGTAATGTACAAACAAAGACATAACATGAATATAACAAGGTATGGCATCTTAAAATCCATAAATACTCATTTAAGAACAGTAAAATTAACCAAATTCACGTTCATAAAAAAGAGCAACCCTATTTCAAGATAGGATGAGTACTGAATGGATCAACTATGTGACTCAAGACAAAGTCTATACTCTATAGAGCCATTTTCATACAATTTTTGTGATGTATTGTACAAAAGCTAACTTTTGTTGCAAAATATGATAAAAAAATGAGAGAAAACATGATAGATTGGAACAGGGAGTAAAAATTTTGTATCCATTAGCTGGAAAAATAGTTTTACCATTGCGACATAAGCCTCTACCTTTGAGAGAGAATTGTATGGTCACTAACCCTGCCCACCCACTAAAAAGATAAGGCAGTGGCAATCTCAACCACCCAAAAGCCAGACAGCTTAACATCCATTATACACAACTCCATGTTTGGAATATATCAACCGATTATGTGGTAGAAAACGACGGATAAAAAAAAAACAATTGCACAAATAAAATGGAGACACGTGATTTTTATAGTGGTTTAACAATCTCCCTAGTCCATTTTGCCGCACTAGTTTTTCTTTTATTTTTTCTTTTTACAAGATAAAAGATTACAAATTCTTTTTCCACTGCAAATTTACGGTTCTTTTCTTTCTGAGAACACACACTTCTGTTCATGATTGGGATTTTTTCATGCCTTTTCAAGGAGAAGAAGAGAGACATTTATATGGGAGAGAAAGAGGAGAGTGAACATGGCTTTCAAAGCATTGAATAATCTGTGCAAATTATTCAAATCTACTCGATTGCTTTAGGGAGAAAGAACAAAATTTCTTTATCATATGCAGCCCACTTGTCTCTTCTTTGACTTTCATTTCCCTGCACCAATAATTGTTTGTCACCATGCATGCTTTGTCCCAATCATGCTCTGTCAATGAATTTAATTTGTGGTCCTCAAAGCACGATTCATACATAATTTTCTCTGTATGCGGCCGGTTGCACTGATTTTGTATACGTCAGCGCATGTGTCTGCATTCTTGACCAGGACGGATTTTTTTTGGACTGATTTAAATTGAATCTTTTGTGCTTCTCAATAGTTTTAAATTATTTCCAACACTTCAAAGTCATGGCGGAGATTGAGGATAACTTATGAGCTATGGTACAATAGAGACTTTATGATAGTATCCAAACTATCCATATTTAAATTCCACTGTATGTATTTTTCAAAGTGCGAATAAAGTCAGGCTTTGACTCACAAAAACCATTCTCAATTTAACCATTATATATCTAAAACCTCATCAAAACTTGGTGTGGTCTCGTATACTATAAGAAGGCATGCTCCCTTCTCTGGCATGACAAAAGATGATATTAAAAATCTTCTTCCTTTCCGATTCTCACTGGAGTGCCTCGTATAGACGTAAGGCTGAGACATAAAGAAACTCATATGAGACTACTATTTGTGTTCGTAGAATGATGGCAATGATATATGATCAACAATCACGTATCTTGTGATCCGCATGGAATTCCTCGTGTGAAACTGCCTCTACAATGGAGCTCACGGAAGGCAGTTGCAGCAGCGGCGATGAGCTAATGCGAGCTCAAACAATTCTATGGAGCCACATCTTTAATCACATCGACTCCATGACTCTTAAATGTGCTGTAGAACTAAAAATCCCTGAGGCTATTTATAGCCATGGCAAGCCCATCACTCTCTCTGAGCTTATCTCCGCTATCTCTATTCCACCGATTAAAGAACCTCACCTACGTCGCCTCATGCGTGTGTTGACCCATTCAGGTATTGTCAAGAACTACTTTACTAACTTCATCAAGCAAACTTAATTAACATTTAGTGAAACACATGATCGTTAGGTGTTTTTGCCCGAAGCAATGGTACATTTTGAAATATTTCATAATCTATGTAATTTAATAAAACTTCTTTTTCCATTAATGTTATGTAGGTTGTGCGCTAACACTATATATCCAAATATTATTTTAATTTGTTAGGTGTTTTTGCCCGAAGCAATGGTACTGATGAAGACAGTGAAGACATGTACGCACTCACTCCTCTCTCTAGCCTCCTCATCGAAAAGAAAGATCCAGACCTATCTAAATTCGTACTAGCCATGCTCCATCCAGTCATTGTGAACCCCTTTGAGTCCATGAGCACCTGGTTCAAAATCGATGACAGTCATGAGCCCACACCTTTCTCTACTTATAACGGTTTCGACTTTTGGGAGATGACACAAAGGAACCCTAAATTCAGCAAGGTGTTTAATGAAGGAATGGCAAGTGATTCCAAGTTTGTGATGAACTTTTTGCTTACAGAGTGTAGGGAAGTGTTTAAAGGGGTTAATTCTTTGGTGGATGTTGGGGGAGGAACAGGCTTGGCTGCTATAATGATTTTGGAGGAGTTTCCCGATATGCGGTGTAGTGTGCTTGAGCTACCTCAGGTTATCGACGGGGTAAATAAGAAGGGAGGTGTGGACTTTGTTGCTGGCAATATGTTTGATTACATTCCCCCTGCCGATTCTGTACTTCTAAAGGTACGTAGATCATTAGATGTCATTTAATTAGGAAAAATAAATAAAATTGATATCAATGATAATTGATATATAAAACTGAACACAAGATAGACAGTGTTTAGATAAAGCTAAGAGTATGAAATTCTGGCATTAGACGTTCAATATTGAACGGTAGCTTCCTCTCACAGAAAGTCAGAGAAGCTCTATTTAAGCTGCCAAGGCATCTGCTCCCCAACAAGGGAAAAAATTGGCAAGATCAGATATTAGCAGTGCACAAGGCAATAAACTAATGCCTAAACGAATGTTTCAACTTTCAAGTGTCCATCATGTATATGAGATAATTAAAACACATTTCAAAGAAAAAGGAAGAAGATGGAAAGAGTCGGCATATTCAGATTACAATAGACTATACCTACTTTTCTTTTTCTTGTCCCTTTCGGAATAGGATATGATCTTTCTATTGAGATACGTACTAAGCACGGCGCAAAGCATAAAGACCTCACATCAATCTCCTCATCAACAATAAAATTAATGTAGAATTAATTTCATGATGAAACCTTAATGATTAGATATTAGAAATTTATCCTGAATATAACACTCTCCTAATTAACTAATTATTAGGTGCCGATAATTATTAGTTTGAACAAATCTATATGGTTAGCTGCTGGACTTGCGCAATGCTAAAATCCAAGTACAAAATCAAAATACAACCCAATTAAACTTTTTTCCCAAACAGAAAAATAACATATTTGAAATTTTAAATATGGGATGCAGTGGATCTTGCATGCCTGGAGCGATGAAGAGTGCGTGAAGATACTAAAACGATGCAAGGAGGCAATTCCAAGAGATGGGGGTAAGGTCATAATCATTGATATGGTTGTTGGATCAAAGAGTTGTTATGAGAAATCAAGCGAGGCTCAGTTTTACTTTGATATGCTGATGATGGTGGTAAGTGGGGGAGTAGAGAGAAGCGAGAAAGAATGGAGGAATTTGTTCATGGATGCAGGATTTATGCACTATACGTTCACACCAGCTTTGGGTTTGCGTTCAGTCATTGAAGTCTATCCTTGATATTATACTAGGGGTTCACGTTCATGCTTCTTACACTTTACATCTCGACCGTTTGCTCTACTGTGATCTTAACTTTTTTACTTAGGAGTAGTTTGGAATCTGATATAATAAAATGGAATCTGCACATAGTCAGAAATTCAAGATTGAAATGACTTGTTAGCAAAGTTGGCTATATGATTCACATGAATAATGCTGGAAAATGTCAAATTAAATAAAAAGGCAACCCACCCTTAACAGGGCAAAATAAAAGAAAATGATTTATATAGCCGACCCCAAAAATCTTTGGGACAAGATTGTCGTCGTCGTCGTCGTTATATGGATGATGTTGAATAAAAAAGGAAAATCCCTTTTCTTTGTTTGCTGATGACAATATAGATGAAATGGTAGAATGAATATCTAAGATGATTTATTTTGATAGGGCAAGAATTGTATTAGCAAAAATATCAATTAATTTAAATTGTCCGCAACCATTTGAATTACTTCTGCTAAAGCAACAAAATTTATTGTTGATGGATGGGGCACTTCAGTGGCTACAATGATGTCGTTTATGACATGCTCAATCTTTGTTAATATTGATATGAGATGGAATACGTCATACCATTAATAAATGTGTTCTCCTTCCCTCTGTAACATTGTCAGCTATTGGTAATCTAGATAATCTTTATCTACTGAACTCTATAGCTCTTGCGTCCCCACCATTTATGCTTTTTTTATGCATTTTTCCATATGATTATTGAAGTGCTTTGGTATCTTTATGACCAAACGGGGGGCCATTCTTCCCGTTACAGGAAAAGAAAGGAGGGGGCAATAAGGCCCGTGCACTAGCATCGAAGCTATTCAACTTTAATATCGTAGAACAATGCTCCTCTGTTGCCAACAATTAAGAGCAAAGCCTTCATAGTTCATATTGATTTGTTTGCCCGTGTTTTTAGTAGTTGAGGTCTTCCAAATTCGACAAAACCATTTTTGGCATTCCATCGACTAAACATTTCAAGTTCAAGATGCATCATCTTATAAATTCCAAGTTTATTGGTATTTCAAAAATGACGAATAGCTTATCAAAAATGTAGAAGACAATTTATGCATATAACAAGACATAAAAGGAATATCGCAAAACATTTTAATAAAAATTATCAAGACTCACGTTTATCGCCGTCAATCTCCACATTTGCCTACTTCCTCTTCCTCGTGATATACACATCCGCCTCCTTGTACGCGTACTCCGGGTGCAAATCCTCCTTGGGAACCTTCTCGACCATGCCAAACACCCTTCCCACCTTCTCCCAGATGCTACATAAAGAAGATTCATTTCAGACAAGGATTTTGTAGAATCCGCATGTTCCTAGTTTTTCTTCTCATTAAGTTGCTATTATTTCTCTTTTTGTTATAGGCCACTAATTCATTTTCAGAGCTAGTGGTAGAATTTTTAGGAGTATCTCTTTCCAAATGGGTAGCATGTAATGTACGTCTATTAGTATTTAGGCGTATAAAAAGATAAATCTTCATATTTTCGAACCCTAGAAAAAACAAACAGTGCAAAAGAAAGAAGACTCGCTATCAACTGGTATCAGATCTTTCCAACAATAATCTGCGACTATCTAACTCGAGGTTTCGAGATGTTGCGCACTCCCTCTAGATTTTCATATCAAAGCTTCTGTCACGTCTCATTTCCCAAAATACGTAAATACAGAACGCGTCAAAACCAGCCATATTACCTACGGTAAGAAAACATCCTTTCATAGTCACATTAAAACGGTTAATCGGTAATCAAAAACAATAATATAAATATCTATCTCTAAACATTTCCAATAGCCACAAGAACGATAATAGAAAACGATAGCGAAAACAATAAAGATCTAAAGAAGAAACAAGAATACCTAAACCATAATAAGAACTATATCTGCGGAGTGCTCATCACTGATCCACAATCCTGAAGCACAAACAGCGACATACGTCTGAAAGTGTAATCATATAAATTTCAGACGTCTGGCCAACTTATGTTTAGACGTCTGAAAACTACACGAAGAATATTAGAGCGAAAAGCAGACGTCTGCAGTTCATCAAGACAGACGTCTGCAGGAGCCACGAAATCCGATCCAAGACGGAGGCATACGTCATCCTAAGTGAACTGCAGACGTCTGGCGGCGGCGAGTTCTGATGGTAACTAACTTTGGAAAGTTTGTTTATTTTCAAGGATTGTTAGAATTAGGATTTGCCTATTTAAAGAAATCCCTCATATGTATTACTTGCATAGCCAACACAGCCAATTTGTGAGAGATCATTGTATGAGAGGGTGACGGTAAGGGCTAGAGAATTTTGAAAGAAAACTCCTAGGATTTTGCTTGTATAATTGATTCGAAGATTATAGTGGAGTCTTTGCAAATTCCGCTCTGCCGGGGACTAGCCATACGTGGGCGAACCTCGTTATCAAATCTATTGCTTCTCTATGTTTGATTTCCTATTTTATTCTCGCATATTTATATTGGCCTTTCGTCGTTTAATTGCGTTATTATGTTTACGTGATTTGGGTGTTGTCGTGAGTATTGTTCCGCGTTTTGATCTCTCCCCATCAATCCCTAACAATTGGTATCAGAGCCGGAGTTGCATCTATCTAATCCCAACAACTGGAATCAGAGCAAGGGTTAAGAAATCCAGGGTTCTTCAAATATATGATCTAGGCATGAAAGTTCCTAGTGCCCTTGCCGCTAACCCACAGCCAATGCGGAATATGAAAACGAAAATTTTGATGGCACTAAAAACTTGTAACCAAGAATCTAAACCAAATACCTAAACTAGCAAACACCAGAGGATAGAAATCACAACCTTTGTAGCGTCTTCATTTGCTCCAACTGGGTTGA
The DNA here is from genome assembly GCA_030015575.1 of Agapanthus africanus. Lineage (NCBI taxonomy): Eukaryota > Viridiplantae > Streptophyta > Magnoliopsida > Asparagales > Amaryllidaceae > Agapanthus > Agapanthus africanus. The sequence goes on along the minus strand of JASDDO010000026.1, from coordinate 79,169,228 downwards.
CTCTAGCATGCTCTCAAGAGCTCCGAATCGCGTTTACAAGCCGGTCTTCCTTCGCTGAAGATAATCCACCCGAGAGAACCATATTTAAGCTTTAACTTCATCTATGAAATAACTAAACATCCTAGGTTGCTAATTTAGGATGTTTAGTGATGTGTGTGAGTGTTCTGATGATTTTTCTTTCTCTTAATCCTCTTGAATCTCAACTCATGAGAAGGTAGAGAAAGAAGAAGGAGGAGGAGCCATGGAAAAGAGAGAAACCAAAATGGTGGAATGAAAAAATCCTTACAAATTCAAGCATACTTGCATTCTTTTGCTAAAAGAATTTCTTATTTTTAAACTACAACCATACTTAAATAGTATTTGCAAATGAATTATAAATTCATTTGCCTATACCCTCCACCATTTTTCTTTTCCATCTCATTTCTTAATTTCTTAAAAAGAAAAACTTTGAAACGAGTTGTCCTTCTTCTAGAAGTATCCCCGTAAATACATGCCCATATTCGTATCAAAATACAAATACCCAAGAGATAGAAAAATACATTGAACATAATACTAGAATATACATATCGAAATATATATATGTAAATTATTAAATCAAAACTTGATTTAATAATCCGGCTTAATCCTAAACCGGCTAGTATTATCATCCGCCCGATTGAAGTCCGCGTGGCTAGTATACATACCTAATCGGAACCCTGCACGTATCAATATATGGCCACTACATCATTTTTCCTAAACTGGGAAAACCCTATGTGTGGGACTCTAAAGACTCGTCAATATGCTGGCAGTGGGTTTAACCACAAGCACGTCAGCGGAACTAGTTATACGTAACGGCTACCCAGGTATTGAGCGAAAGAAAGTTCGATGAGTAAACTCATCCATACCCCTACCGAGGTTGTCTGTGATAATCTCCGTACAGTCTGAGATAATCGCATATCAGGTCTAGGGGTGGATAATGTCAGACCCCTACTAACCCAATAAGTCGTGCCGGTCTGAAGCTCATCACCCACTGAGAAACTACTGGCATCACATCAGTAATTCTCATCAAGCTTGGCGAAGGATTTTTGGTGATGGCTGACCCAACACAGCGCGCCATCGACTCCCAATACTGAGAGAGACGAATCCCTGACGATTGTTCACTGTTTCCATGTAGCTCGAGACTGTACCCAACTAAAATCTGTTTGCACGACTCGTTTGAGCCATGGTAGGGTAGTAATCTATGTACAGTGGGAACTCACACGAGACAAATAAAAATCTCAGTCAACGGACTAACCTGTACTCATGCCACAAGAGAACTTCCATCTGACGATAAGTATAATACCATCTAGAAGTTCTCGGCGAGTCCGTTCGGTGTACTCACCTCCAGTAAGCACCTGTATACTATCTTAAGTGATTCAACACCAATGGCTTATGAGACTAGCCATCGGCCCTCATCGGGGTCTCAAAAAGTATACACTAGTCTACTCCGTCGTATCGATACCCGGTCTCGATACTCTCTCGACTAGGGGCATTTAAGGATGTGCTTATGGACCTCCCATCTCCCACGTATATGAATGCCATCATAATACTGGTAGTCAAGTAATAATCTTACGGGCTTTATCTAAACGTATACACATAATGATAAAGACAAACCAGATAGCATATTATCATCTCGAGTAAGACTGTTCTACCTGTATAGGTTCTCGTTCAATTATTATAATTTCCTACCAGCAATTACAATAATTTCCATAAGGACACTATATCCAACAATCTCCCACTTGCACTTAAGGCCAATTATTGCGGTATCGCATACTCACAGCTCATGTGCTACCGAATACCCATCTTCTCTACTAGTCAGTTTCTCAAAATTCGTTTTGAGAAACTTACATGTCTGAGAAATAGCCTTAGTGAGTGGATCCGCTCCAATGTTTCTATCTTTATCTCAACTTCACGGAGAATGACTATCTCCCGAAATGAGTGATACCTATCTTAGAACTTGTCTGGATATCTGATGAGACCTTGTTCATAACATGAACACCAAATCCAACAAGCTTTTTTAGACTGTATCTATTGCTGATGTAATCAGTACCCAGCACCATGACCATCTCAATATCCTGCTTAGAAAACTATCCAACATACCGCACCTCAGAAAAGAATAAACCTATAACTCTGAAAGCTACTCTATTATCCAGGTCACATTGGATGTCTAAACCGGTAACCGCTGTTGGATATATGTATGCCCTAGAGGCCATTATGTGATAGTGGATGTATCTATACATGTATATATATTCAGTTTGCATTCTTGCTCGACATGATAGTATGCTATCTGGTTCTTCTTTATCTGACATGTTGATTTGATCATGCTTCTATTCATTCATACATGCTGATAAAGCCCTGAGGATATCGGCTTGACTACTCTGATTATGATGGAGACATACTAGTGGGACATCTGTAGTCTATAAGCATATCCTGGAACGTCCCTAGTCGTAGGTATATCGAGACAGGGCATTGATATACCAGAGTAGACTAGCGTATATGATACTAGACCCATACGATGGGCGATGAATGTTCCCACATTCATCGATGTTTGACATCAAGATCGTATACGGGTGCTCAGTGGTGACTGGGTACACTGGACGGACTCACCGAGAACTCCTATATGGAATTATATCTATCGTCGGATAGCAGTTCTCAGGTGACACTGGTACAGGTTAGTCTGTAGACCCGAGATCGTCATAGAGCCTTGTGTGTTCTCCCACTGTACTTTAATTGCCACCCTACCACGGCTCTACTGAGTCGTGCAAACAGGTGGCCGTTGGGTACAGTCCCGAGACACACGAAGACGATGAGCGATAGGAGGGGTTTCGTCTCTCCCGGTATTGGGAGTTGATGCTATGCTGTGCCTGACTGGTTATAACAGCAAGTCCCTGGCCAGGGCTGCTGAGATTTGCTGATAAGTGTTATCAGTAGTTTCTCGATCTGTTATAGACCATTCACCGGCACGACTTATTGAGTTATTGGGGTCGACGTGACCATCCCTAGGCTCGATATGCAGCATATCTGACGAAGAGACCGGACTGTACGGTAGTGTTGCCGGATGGCTCGACGGGAGTTGTAGCAGGTTCGCTTATTGTCTTCTGATCGCTCAATACCCGGGTGGCCGTTACGTTTAGCTGACCGCTTGCGGCTTGAGGGTACTTGATATGATCATTACCCTCTGCCGGCGTATTGACGAGTCTTAGAGTCCCACAAAAAAGTTACCCAGTCTAGGCGAAACGTTGTGGTGCGCGTATGCGATATGCGCATGCACCCGATTGAAATGTGCGTATATGATACCGAACATTGATCGGGTGAACTGCTTTTGGTAGGGTCATATGAGATATGACCGGATTGATAAATTAAGTGTTGATTTATCATCTAACCATTAGTATTCTCACTTGAAACCTTTCTAGGGTTTGATGGATGTATGCATGCATGCATGTGTTTCTTTCTTCCTTTTTAGTTTCATGCACATGTAGATGTGCATACATGCATACATACATACACCCATCCATCATGGTTGTTAGCATATGAAAATGGTGGCAATATAAGACTCACACCATGGATTATATAATGGATTATTATTTAATTTTGGATTTAAAAGAAAATGAAAAAGGAAAGGATAATCTTTCATGCTTCTACATTCTTCCTTTGACCTAACCATGCTCAACTACCACTAACCTAAGGTTATCCTTCTCTTTATCATTCCAAACTAAAGTTAAATAATGTCTCCATCACTTTAACCATGGTTCATACCATGAAGGAATAAAATATATATGGATATATTTCTTTTTCTTCACTAGAGTTAACATTTTATCTCTTGTTAAAATTGCCACCATCTTCTTCCTCTAGCTCCTTTGCTCTCTTGATTTTCCTAGTGAGCAAATACCACTTAAAGATAGGTTTTTGAAGTGAGATTCCAAACCACAACATCATTCTACTCAAGTCTAGCCGACTTGATTAGAGTGTTTCCTTCGGTTTTCCAAAGAAGCGAGCTTGGACGGAGTGCTCCGTGATGGATCGTCGTGGACGCAAGGGAACTTCGAGAGGACCTTGATTCAACACCCAAGATACCAAGGAGTCTAGCAAAGGGGAGCTACAAAGGTTGTAGCCTTCAAACCCTAATCTTTTCTAGTTTAAAGTTTCTTAACCCTAATTTTCTAGGATCGATCCCTTTGCATGTTAGTTTAGCACCTTAAAAATTATAACTTTGGGTCATGTGATACTTCAAAACACTTCATAGGGTGCTAAACAAACCTTACATTGGTATCAGAGCCGACCTAGAATATTAGGCGACGTTTTTACGAAGTGAAAACCCCGATCGGACAAAAATACGGTATTTTTGGGTGCTCTCTGGAAATTTTCTAAAATTTGACAATTTGCAGAATTAAAAATATGTAAAAAATACAGCAGGAAAAAATAAGAGTTACGGTACAAAACTTTTTCAGTGAACAGTTATTATCGCCGCGGAAACGCGGCCTAAGCTTGCTTAGGCCGCGGTTCCGCGGCCGTACATATGAATTGATGGATATTTTTTTCACAGTAATTCTTGAATCTGCTTGTATAATTTTTTGGATATTTTTAATCTGTATTTGGTTTTGAAAAATTCTGGAGGTGGTTTTGGACTCGTCAATGCGATCGGGATTTTCATTTCGTAGTTTTTCCGGGTAAATTAGAAAGTATTGAAGTGTTTGAACGAGTATCATTTACTCACTATTCACGGGGTTTAAATAGTTTGGAGATACGTGCAAGTCTTTTTGTGGTGGTCCCTCTAGAAGACAACAAACCTTAACTCGATTATGTGACCGTCTCGAACTGCCCTTTGAACCTTAGGGTTTGGGGCAGTACGGCGTGCCACATGTGAGGCGTTGGCTTGACCCTTCTACGGCTGGACCGCCACTACTGTATCACACTCCGGATTTTTTGAACCCTGCTCAAGTGTTGAGCTTTAGTGAATCTTGGGTGCTTGATTGTTCGTTCGAAAACTTTAATACTGTCTGTTTGTCTGGAATGTGATACAATATGTGGAATTCATATAGTTTAGGCATGAAATACGAAATATGTGATATTTCGCATTTATGATGTCTAAAGAGAATCTGGATTCCAAATATTGTAGTTTTACACTTTCTTTTCTGTGACCGTAAGTGTAGTATGTTAGATATCGCCGGTTTCGTTGCTATACATCAACGACAATTGGGGTATGCATACTTACTTACGTTGATGATATGTGATATTATGTGTTGCTGAGATATGATGTGCAGGATTGTCGCGATCGAATAGCCGGGGGGTTTTGTGAGATGAGAGTTTTATATTTTCATTCATGTAAATTCAAATGTAATGTAATATTCTTTTATTTGGGGCACTTCCAGGTTGCGGTTGTGTCACCAGTGTTGTATATTATTTACTTTTCCGCATTAGGATGGACCCAAGGAGTGGAGCACAGGTGACCGGGTTCTGGGGTTCAGTGGGAGGCCATCTCGAGGAGTCGAGACCGGGTCTCCTAAACTCCAGGATTGGTAGGGTCACTTGCCGCTCTCGTAGGGGTCCAGGGTGTGGGCTTGGCTATTCATCGCGACTGTGAAATCCGTATTTTCTATTCTGGCTAAATACTAAATACGGACGTCCTAGGATATCCCACGTTATATCTATGTTTCTGCTGCCTGTGTTCTGTGATATCTGAGACGAATGACATATTATATATATGATATATAGTAGACGTTGCTTATGTTTTACACCCGCGCTAGTCCCGTCCCGGTATGCCGTTAGTTAAGTAACCTAACGGTGCATAACGGAACATTGCGGCGAATGCGGATGGCATAAGCGTACGTGTTATTTTCGTTTCTTTTCTGTGATTGGCTTTAGGACTTAAATGATGGGATTACATTAATGTGATTAATGTAAAGAAAATAAACCTAAAAAGATGTTGTAGAATCGGATTTGAAAACCACTCGGCTATTTATGAAAAAGCTATATTTCAAAACTGCGGAGCTTAAGCCACTCCTTTTGAAAATCATTTGATTCTACAATGATATCAAGTTCAAAGCGTTAAAGATTTTCTTAAAAATCATTCGCAACCCTCCGTCATTTTAGGAAGTAGAGTACTTAGTATTCGTGCTACGTTTGTTGACTTTAGTTAAGGCGTAGTGTACGGTAGCTAAGTGATGTCTTCCTACACTGCATATGATGCAGATTAATTAGGACATTCATGCGACTTTGTTGACTATAGTTAAGGGTCATATGGGTGGGTCTAATTGATCAAGAAATGACGGGTAGAACTTGACTGGTACTTATGATTTGTTGACTATAGTTAAGGTCATAAGTATTAGGGGTAAAAATTACATCGGGAATTTCAAGTGTTGAAATTTGCAATGAGATTGCATACCTTCCATGTGATGGTTGGATCCCGATCCCACTGTGGGCAATAGTTGCTCCTAGGAGAGTTTTACAGTTTACAATTAGCTAACTCATTAGGTGTCTAGAAAGGTGTTAACGGGGCTCCGCCTCTGGGAAAACGAGGTTTACTTTAATTAGGTCCGTGCGAAAGCTCGGGGAACCTCCCTCAAAGTACCGACACTGGCCTGGCTGAACGGTTAGCGAAGTTGTAGACTGTAATTAATCCTGGCTAGTTTTTCTTTTTAAGGTTTGAAAGAAAAACTTGATAAAAAGCAGTGGGAAACATCGATTAGACAAGATAATAAACCAATCTAATCTGTGCAAGAGCTTTCGCTGAGTGTATTCTTTTCTCTCTCTTAATGGCAGATACCAATGACTGGACTTAAGCTTCTACTAGATAAAAACAAACTGAATGGGACCAACTATAAAGACTGGCTAAGGAATCTGAAAATCGCCTTGACTTATGATAAAGTATCATATGTCCTCACGGCTTCAGCCCCGCCCGTCCCTGGTCCAAAATCCTCAGTTGCGGACATTGAAGTCCGCAAGACATGGGACGCTGACTGTGCCACGGCCACATGCCTCGCGCTTGCATCGATGGATAACACACATCAAAAGCAGCACGAGGACATGGACATTCACGGTATATTGCTCCATACAAAGGAGTTGTATGGGGAGCAATCCCGCGTATTACGATACGAAGCATCAAAGAAATTGTTTCAGATGCGAATGGCCCCTGGCACACCAGTAGGAGACCATGTTCTGAAGATGATAGCTCTTATAGAAGAGCTTGAGGACCTTGGATGGACAATGGACAATGAACAATATATAGATATTATTCTGCAGTCCCTCCCCTCCACCTTTGCTCAGTTCATAGTGAACTTCAACATGCATGGCATGGAGAAGGACCTCCCTGAACTCCTTAATATGTTAAGGAGTGCAGAGAGCACTATGAAGTTAGCAAAAACTCCCGTTATGACTATTGGACAATCTTCCTCTTCTCGCCCGAAAGCCAAGGCCAAGGGAAAGAAAAAGAAGAAACCCACTAATCCTAAGGGCGGAGTTAAAAAGGTGAAGGGAAAGGGAAAGTCCAAGGCTGGAGACTCGGGAAAAGGTGAATGTTTTCATTGCCACAAGACAGGACATTGGAAGCGCAATTGCACGGAGTACTTAAGTCTCAAGAAGAAGCATGGTGATGCTTCTGCTTCAGGTGCGTTTGTGACTGAAAACTGTTTTTCTATAAACTCTGCTTCCTGGGTATTGGATACCGGTTCAGGTTCTCACATTTGCAATTCTATGCAGGGGCTGAGAAATAGCAAGGTTTTGAAGACAGGTGACCATACTCTCCGCGTTGGAAATGGTTCCAATGTACATACAGTCGCAGTGGGAGAGTATCACTTGGGGTTGCCATCTGGATGTATTTTGATTTTGAATCCATGTTATTTTGTACCAAGTATGCTATGTAATATAATATCCGTTTCTTTGTTGGACAATGAAGGATATAATTTTGTGTTGCAGAACAATGTTATGAACATTCACCTGAATCAAATGTTGGTTGGGTATGGTACACTTAATAATGGAATATATGTCCTAAATCAACACACAGTTTTCAGTATACAACACACTAATAAAAGAAAACTTTCAGAATTAAATGAAGCTTTTCTTTGGCATTGTAGACTTGGTCATATTAACGAAACAAGACTAAACAAGTTACATAAAGATGGATATTTAAACTCTTTTGAATATAAATCTTATGCGACTTGCCAGTCTTGTATCAAGGGTAAAATGACCAAAACTCCGTTTACAGGACACGGAGAAAGAGCTACTCAGCTCCTTGGCCTCATATATAGTGATGTATATGGGCCAATGTCTACACAGGCTAGAGGCAGTTTTTCATACTTCATTACATTCACTGACGATTTCTCAAGATTCGGTCATGTGTTTTTATTAAAGCACAAGTCCGACGCTTTCGAGAAATTCATTGAATATAAACAAGAAGTAGAAAAACAAACCGGCTTGAGTATTAAGATGCTTCGATCAGATCGAGGTGGAGAGTATCTCAGTACAGAATTTGCAAACTTCCTAAAAGAGAATGGGATTCTCTCTCAGCTCACTCCTCCTTACACACCACAGCACAACGGTGTGTCAGAACGACGGAATAGGACCCTATTAGATATGGTCCGGTCCATGATGAGTGATGCTGAGTTACCAGTCTCGTTTTGGGGACATGCATTGGAGACTGCAGCGTTTCTGCTAAACAGGGTTCCAACCAAAGCCGTGTCTACCACTCCATATGAGATATGGAATGGGAAGAGACCATCTCTTAAAAGAATTAAGATTTGGGGTTGCCCGGCCTATGTTAAAAAGCAGAATCCGGACAAACTCGAGACACGGTCAGTCATGTGTAACTTTGTGGGATATCCAAAGAATTCTTATGGATATCTGTTCTACCACAAAGAGGAACAAAAGGTGTTTGTTTCTCAGTATGCCACATTCTTGGAAAAAGAGTTTTTCACAGATAAAGATGATGTCAAGGTAGTAGATCTGGAAGAGGTTCTGGAGACACAAACTACAAATGACGATTTGGTTGAACCGGCTGTTGCAACAGAAACTGAAGAACCTCGGCCACTCCGTAGATCTGGTAGGACTTCTCGCCCACCGGAGAGGTACTATGGTTTCCTCATTGATGGTAACGGAGAAGATTGCATCATGGATGATGATGATCCTACCAGTTTTCAGCAAGCTATCACGAGTGGTGACTCTGTGAAGTGGCTGGATGCCATGAGATCCGAAATGGAGTCTATGTACACCAACAAAGTATGGACTTTGGACGTTGTACCCCCTGGGGTAAAACCTGTAGGGTGCAAATGGATCTTTAAAAGAAAGATTGGTGTGGATGGGCAGGTAGAGACCTATAAGGCAAGACTTGTGGCGAAAAGTTTTCGTCAAAGACCAGGTTTGGACTATGACGAAACTTTTTCGCCCGTAGCCATGCTTAAATCCATTCGGATCCTACTTGCTATTGCTGCTCACTACGACTATGAAATCTGGCAGATGGACGTTAAAACAGCATTTCTAAATGGAAATTTAGAAGAATGCGTTTATATGGATCAGCCAGAGGGCTTCATTGACAGTGGGAGCAGCGAGAAAGCATGTAGATTGCTTAAATCCATATATGGGTTAAAGCAGGCATCTCGGAGTTGGAACATCTGTTTCGATGATGTTATCAAAGAGTTTGATTTCATCAAAAATCCAGATGAACCTTGTGTTTATAAGAAGGCTGTAGGAAGAGCTGTTACATTCCTCGTATTGTACGTGGATGATATTCTTCTGATAGGAAATGATATTCCTATGCTACAGTCGGTCAAATCATTCTTATCACTGAGGTTCTCCATGAAGGACCTGGGTGATGCCACATACATCCTGGGCATAAGGATCTATAGGGATAGATCCAAAAAGTTATTGGGATTGTCCCAAACCAGGTACATCAACACCATCCTAAAGAGGTTTAGTATGGAAGACTCCAAGCGGGGTGCCTTACCCGCTTGCCATGGAGTCACTCTCTCCAAGGATTCTTGTCCAAAGACCGATGAAGAGAGAGCTCGCATGAGCATTATACCTTATGCTTCGGCAGTAGGATCTATAATGTATGCGATGTTATGTACACGCCCAGATGTAGCTTATGCACTTAGTGTTGTAAGCAGGTATCAATCCAACCCAGGGGAGAACCACTGGACAGCTGTGAAGAACATTCTTAAGTACTTACGAAGGACTAAAGAATTGTTCTTGGTGTATGGTAATACAGATCTCCAAATGGAGGCCTTTACCGATTCGAGCTTCCAGAGCGATAAGGATGACAGCAAATCTATCTCAGGGTTTGTATTTACCCTCAATGGAGGGGCGGTAAGTTGGAAGAGTTCCAAACAGGATACCGTTGCAGACTCTACGATGGAGGCTGAGTACATTGCTGCAAATGATGCCGCCAAGGAAGCCGTCTGGATGAAGAAGTTCGTCTCGGAGCTAGGAGTAGTTCCAACCATTATTGATCCAATACCTTTGTATTGTGACAATAATGGGGCGATGGCGTTAGCCAAGGAGCCCAGATCCCATCAACGGTCCAGACACATCCTGAGGCGCTTTCATTTGATCCGGGAGATTGTAGATCGCCGCGAGATCAAGATTAAGAGAGTAGACACAAAGAACAACGCCGCGGATCCATTCACCAAGGCCCTCCCTCAGCCGCAGCATGAGCGACTTTTTGAGATGTTGGGTATGAGATACGCCAATAACTGGCCTTAGTGCAAGTGGGAGATTGTTGGATATATGTATGCCTTAGAGGCCATTATGTGATAGTGGATGTATCTATACATGTATATATATTCAGTTTGCATTCTTGCTCGACATGATAGTATGCTATCTGGTTCTTCTTTATCTGACATGTTGATTTGATCATGCTTCTATTCATTCATACATGCTGATAAAGCCCTGAGGATATCGGCTTGACTACTCTGATTATGATGGAGATCATACTAGTGGGACATCTGTAGTCTATAAGCATATCCTGGAACGTCCCTAGTCGTAGGTATATCGAGACAGGGCATTGATATACCAGAGTAGACTAGCGTATATGATACTAGACCCATACGATGGGCGATGAATGTTCCCACATTCATCGATGTTTGACATCAAGATCATATACGGGTGCTCAGTGGTGACTGGGTACACTGGAAGGACTCACCGAGAACTCCTATATGGAATTATATCTATCGTCGGATAGCAGTTCTCAGGTGACACTGGTACAGGTTAGTCTGTAGACCCGAGATCGTCATAGAGCCTTGTGTGTTCTCCCACTGTACTTTGATTGCCACCCTACCACGGCTCTACTGAGTCGTGCAAACAGGTGGCCGTTGGGTACAGTCCCGAGACACACGAAGACGATGAGCGATAGGAGGGGTTTTGTCTCTCCCGGTATTGGGAGTTGATGCTGTGCTGTGCCCGACTGGTTATAACAGCAAGTCCCTGGCCAGGGCTGCTGAGATTTGCTGATAAGTGTTATCAGTAGTTTCTCGATCTGTTATAGACTATTCACCGGCACGACTTATTGAGTTATTAGGGTCGACGTGACCATCCCTAGGCTCGATATGCAGCATATCTGACGAAGAGACCGGACTGTACGGTAGTGTTGCCGGATGGCTCGACGGGAGTTGTAGCAGGTTCGCTTGTTGTCTTCTGATCGCTCAATACCCGGGTGGCCGTTACGTTTAGCTGACCGCTTGCGGCTTGAGGGTACTTGATATGATCATTACCCTCTGCCGGCGTATTGACGAGTCTTAGAGTCCCACAAAGGAGTTACCCAGTCCAGGCGAAACGTTGTGGTGCGCGTATGCGAAGTCTTAGAGTCCCACAAAGGAGTTACCCAGTCCAGGCGAAACGTTGTGGTGCGCGTATGCGATATGCGCATGCACCCAATTGAAATGTGCGTATATGATACCGAACATTGATCGGGTGAACTGCTTTTGGTGGGGTCATATGAGATATGACCGGATTGATAAATTAAGTGTTGATTTATCATCTAACCATTAGTATTCTCACTTGAAACCTTTCTAGGGTTTGATGGATGTATGCATGCATGCATGTGTTTCTTTCTTCCTTTTTAGTTTCATGCACATGTAGATGTGCATACATGCATACATACATACACCCATCCATCATGGTTGTTAGCATATGAAAATGGTGGCAATATAAGACTCACACCATGGATTATATAATGGATTATTATTTAATTTTGGATTTAAAAGAAAATGAAAAAGGAAAGGATAATCTTTCATGCTTCTACATTCTTCCTTTGACCTAACCATGCTCAACTACCACTAACCTAAGGTTATCCTTCTCTTTATCATTCCAAACTAAAGTTAAATAATGTCTCCATCACTTTAACCATGGTTCATAGCATGAAGGAATAAAATATATATGGATATATTTCTTTTTCTTCACTAGAGTTAACCTTTTATCTCTTGTTAAAATTGCCACCATCTTCTTCCTCTAGCTCCTTTGCTCTCTTGATTTTCCTAGTGAGCAAATACCACTTAAAGATAGGTTTTTGAAGTGAGATTCCAAACCACAACATCATTCTACTCAAGTCTAGCCGACTTGATTAGAGTGTATCCTTCGGTTTTCCAAAGAAGCGAGCTTGGACGGAGTGCTCCGTGGTGGATCGTCGTGGATGCAAGGGAACTTCGAGAGGACCTCGATTCAACACCCAAGACACCAAGGAGTCTAGCAAAGGGGAGCTACAAAGGTTGTAGCCTTCAAACCCTAATCTTTTCTAGTTTAAAGTTTCTTAACCCTAATTTTCTAGGATCGATCCCTTTGCATGTTAGTTTAGCACCTTAAAAATTATAACTTTGGGTCATGTGATGCTTCAAAACACTTCATAGGGTGCTAAACAAACCTTACAACCGCTTCATGTAGGAGGCTGCCATTACTATACACTAAGAACATTCTCTTATGTTCTTTACTGCGTCCTTTTGTTTCTCCAGGATTGGATTAATATCCACTTACTACAGCAAGTGCAAAAGCAATATTCGGTGTGGTACTTGACATTTCATGATTGGCTCAATTGCCTAACCATGTGACATGTCAATCATGCAAATCTCTCTTCTCATCAGTCTAGAAGATATCCCTTTAGAGAGGGTGACTCAATCACCTGCGGGTATACCACCACGCCAGGAGTCGTCCATTCTAGAACACTTTAGAATAGTGTCAAAGTGCCCCAATTGGGACACTTCCTAAATATAGATCTAAAACCATAGATCTAGTTACCAGAATCCATGATATATTGTCCATATCCTATGTGGAGAAATACCTGACAACCAAAGTTTGACCGACCATAGTATATGAATATCACTTCCTATCAAGAGCATGTCATCCAGATATTAGGACATCACTCCCCATTGCCTTCTTACCGGGTCCATCTATTGTTCTGATGAAGTCAAACTCTAAGACCGTCACATCAAAAATAGATGATTTATATCCTCTATACTTGCTTTAGTCTATAAATAGACATAAACTACTTGCCCACCACGCTTCCACTGCTCCCACTGATTACAACAACCCTCCGGCAGAGTCATATACACGTGCATTTACAATTTAGAATGACATTATAGTCATCCACCTGCCAGATCTCATGATCAAGAACAACAGTAGTGACAAACTTGGATTATCAAAACCTTCATGTCACTATTTTTGAGAAAACCGAAGTATCTCTCGGGTGGCTGAGGTTACCCACCAAATTTGCGGATTGGATAATGGATTGTCGAATCTAATTGAATTCTTAGGTTCTACTAAAAATTTAGTAACCGTTTGTGGTTCTGGAATCAAATCCAGTTCTACCATACTCCCAATTGTTTTTTTTTTGCAAAAAGATTCCTTTTATAAAAAGGTGGCGAGTCAAGAACAAAATAACCTTTGATCTTGTAAATGGTAGAATGCCAAACCCTTGCTAAAAAGCCTGGAATAACCCACAAACTGCCATTACAGAAATGTGCCTTGAGTTTATCCGGATTCAGCTTTTAAACAGAATCCGGATAACTATATATCTTAACATTCTCAAGATATGCAACCATTCTATGTCACATAGAAATAAAGACACTAATTTAGATGGAACCATATTCAATTTTTATGCGACTGTCTCTAGTGTATATCCCATATGGAAAAAGGCCATGCAGCATTACTCATTAAGGAGTGCACCCACGGATGAGTAACTTGAGAGAGAAGCAGGTTCTTAAATATTACTATGATGGAATACGTAGCATAAGTATCTACATCTTCGATCACCTCGAAAATCCTGATACTTCCAATGCATGGTTCTCTACTTTATTCTTATACCTATAACTTCTTAAAATTTAGACCATGTATTTCAACGAAATACGTGTATAAAACCAGAAAAATCATAAGTAAACGGAATATAGTACGAGTACCAACCCTTGTCTTAATGGACATCGGACAACATACATTACCATGTATAAGATCCTAGAGTATACTAACTCAAATTTCGTGTGTTGTAAGTTGAAAACTGTATTTTGGTTAAGAATCTCTATACCGTTATTCAATGTACCTTCCTTATCCTTAATTGATAAAAGTGAATGTTTAAAACACAATTCTTAAAATTTATATCTCGCTTTATAAAATAAAGATATAGATATTCAAGTTTTAAAATTGGTGCATAACAACGGTAATTCAAAACCAAATATTTGACGTAAGGCAAAACCCTGGTAATTTTCTCAAATATCACCAATTACAAAGAATTCTGATATTGAGGATCTAATCATCTAATTCACAATATTCTACTTTCACTCAGCATCTGTAACGCCATACAGATTTGAGAATCAAGTCTGGTAAATATACACCCTGGAGTCAGAATATAATTGGGAAAGCAGTTTTCAATTAACACCGCACAGGAAAAGTGAAACATGAAAATGTTTCGAGAAGGTGGCCGGGTATTCCTAGTAATGCCTCTTCCACTATCCAAATTAATGATAGTAGTCGCAAATTTCATTGCTCTCACTGCAATACCTTTATATGTCTTTACTTCTAACTTTCTGTAAACCATACTTATGCTAATTGGTATTCTTTTTTCCCTACCATTCGGCACCAGCCTAAGGTTTGGAAGAAGACTATCCAATAAGCGTAATAGGTGTACTTTCCTAATACTATGAGCCTTCACATCCTGAGAGAAGGTAAAGATAAAAGACAACCGAATAATCCTATTCAATTTCTTCAGAACCCGTAGCCATTCTCGAACTGAAACAAGTTTCTTCAAGTTCGTATGTAACTATACGAGTTGGCCTTTCCAAATAATATGGGTATCCGTTGTGATACAAAGTGTTCTGCAGAAAGGCAAAGGGAAAGTAGGAGTAGCAGAAATATATGCGATTTTGTCGTGAATCATGGCAATCCAAAACCAAAGCGTGTAAGAAGGTTCGGTTAACTTGGTTCATGAGTTTTAGTTTAAGGTCAGATCATGGCCGCTGCCAAAGAGAGAGAAAAGAAACACACAGCGTGCACTCTAACCTAAATTAGATTGGTTAATCACTTTATCTATTCACGATGGCTCCTACCGTTTTCTCAAATTTTTATTCAAACCCTAAAAGGAGAATTAGTCGGGATGACCCGAGGAGTAACACCTACTCATCAGTGGGAATCGAGACCCAACAATCATTGTATGATAATTTTGATGGAAGCCGACCAAAATTACAACATTTCAGAAGGTATTCGCAAACTTAGCAAGTTTTCCTTATATTTGAAACTCCCGATATGGTTTTTGCCCCTAACGGCTTATGACCTTGACTAGGTCAACAAACCATAAACCGTTAGTCAAGTTCAGCCCGTCATTTTCTTGATTGCATTAAACCCACCCGCACGAGCCCTTTACTAAGTCAACAAGGCCGCACAACTGTCCTAACCAATCGCATCTCAATACACAGAAAAGTCCTACTTAGTTACCGCACACTACTCCTTGACTAGGTCAACAAATGCTGTACGAATACTAAATACTACTAATCTGAAATGGCGGAGGGCTACAGCTGGTTTTTGGCGAAAACCTTTTAACGTAATGAACTTGATATCGTTGAAGAAATCGAATAGCTTTGAAAAGGAGTGGTTTAGAATCCATATTTAAAACTAGTAATATAAACCTTTGCTTAAGAGAGAACTCCCTATGAAAGGATCAAGGCTCTTCTCTCGTAGAATGAGGTGCAGGATATTCCTAACTGAATACCTCAATGCAAAGCAAAAGAATATAACTATAGTTTTGAAGAAAACCGAGTAGTTTTAAAAATTGGTTCCGACAACATCATTTAGGATTATTTTCCTCGCATTAATTAGAATTAATCCAGTCCCATCAATTAATCATATCATGCTAGAAAGAAACGAAAATAAGCACGCACATATATGCCATCCGCATTCACCACAGGGTTCCGGATCTTCACCGTAAGGTTACTTAACTTACGGCAGGGTAGGGACATGACTAACATGGATGCAAAACATATATAGAGTCTACTAAATATATAATATATATAGCAACGTCCGTCACATGCATGATATCAAGTAACATCACAGAAGAAACACAGCAGAAGCAAACACAGAATAGAAATGCAGATAATCTAGGAAAAGTACATTTGAATGGAGCCAAATATGAAATTCAATTTTCCCGGTCGTGTAGATAGCCTGTAGTATCGGATCCTGGACCCCTACGAGTATGGAAAGCCACCCGCCAATCCCAAAAGTGAGGCAACCCCAATCAACGAAGTGAGTGGACTGCCCAGCATTTCCAAAATTCGGTGACTTGGGCACCCCTCTGTGGGTTAATCCTATACCCCCTACGAGTGCGGCGAATAACCCGCTAATTCTAGAGTAAGGCACCCCGGTCTCAACGCCATGAGATGGAGACTCATTGCCCTCTAGAACCCGGCTACTCGAGCACTCCACCGTGGGGTAATCCTAAGGCATGTAATGAAAACCTGAATACACAACGGTGACTACGTCCGCAACCTGGACGCGCCCCAAAGAATAGTACAAGCCGCAGTGACGGCAGTCCACATGTCGGACGATCGCTACACAATATGAATATACATTATATCACAGAGAATTAGATCTAATACTACACACTCCGGGCTATCCATAGTGACAAGTCCAACACAACCATAACCACTAAGCAATATCCATCACAGAACATGCAAATTTGTGAGTATCAATTCCGTAACCCAGTCTAATTGATACATATTACAATTAGACGACGTTTTACTAAACGTTATGATACACGTAACCATCATAAAACCTACGATAATCGAATAATGCACACATTTAGCCAACACTTCAATTTTTCAAAACACCGAAAATTAAGTATGCTAAAAACCGACAAAAAATCCCGCTAAAAAACACTCCGGGAGTCTAAAATGACCTCGGATTGAGCCGAAACTTCATGGAGTATCCCGGCATGAAATTAATGTCGACCCGGAGGAACCTAGGAGGGTACCCACCCCCTAGGCCACCCTAAGGTGGCCATAGGGGTGGCCAGACCCGAAACTTCCTTCTAAGGTAGTTTCCGATCCCCACCACCCTAAGGCCACCATTTGGGTGGTCTCGGGGGTGTAAGCCCTCCCTAGGTCCCCCCGAGACGTCCCCGGGGTCCCCATGCATCTCCCTACGGCTGTCACGTCCCTCCTCCCAGTGTACGGGGAAGTAGGCGTGGTGGGCACGTGACGTATTTACTCAGAAATAAACACGTTAAGTGTAAATAAGCAATATAAATAAATGTACAAGAATGACAAGTGATGTAATATGAACATCAACTTTTTATTAACTTTCATTCTTTACATTACAGCTGATTTGAAAAGGAAATATACAATGATAGAAAGCAATGCCTAAACAGTGGCATATGAACATAAATAAGTATAAGTAAAAGCTAGAAGTCTGGCTGTTCTATGAACTGGTCCAAGTCGTCCTGGCTGGGCTCGGTCTCCTGAGGGTCGGTCCTTCTGACGAACATTCTAAAGAAAGAAATAGAAGGAATGCCATCAGCGAACTAGCGCTCGGTAAGTCCCAAAAGTAAGAGTAGAATAGAATAGAATAGGACAAGTAGAGAGTATATGACCGGTAAGTTGTACAGATATATGTTTGTTATACTAACGTAGTTATTTGTAATTTAGTACAGAAGGTATCAGTGTATACGAGAGGAGTCCAACTTACTCCGTAGATTATGGTAACCCGTAGTGCAAGGCCCCGTCAAAACCCACGGGACAACGACACGGGATATTCAGGTAGGTGTCTTTTAGTGACCATCTCGTTCCACTTCTAATACATTCCGTACCAGTCTATCCCGTTAAACCCCGTAATGTATATTGTATTTATTGTAGTTATCAGACTTGCTAAGACCATGGATACAAGTTATTCATGTAATCAGGTTCAACATGTATCAAGAAGTCAGGTAGTCATGTTTGCTTGTTTGATATTGTTCTGGTATTTAGGTTCATGTTCAAGCATTCATGTTTGGTATATTAGATTCATTTTTGAATTGGATTCATGTTTGGATTGGATTAAGATTAGACTTAGACTCAGATTGAGTCAGACACTTTAAAACAGATTTGGGTCCTGAATTATATTCGGGTGTTATCAGTAACTGCTGCACATGGACGGCATGATTTGTATCTTTTTCCAAGACAATTACCATTGATAACTCCGTTAAGTTTTTCTACCTTAAATAGGCAAGCACTCACTTTCTCCAGCTCCCTGAGGCTCAAGAGAATTGATCCCGCTTAAACCCATATTTACTAAAGTCCTTAAATGTAATTTTATATAACTCGAGGGGGTTTTATGAAAAATATTTTATATACTTTCAAAATAAATCTCGAGCAATTATTTATGTTCTTTAGGATTTTCATGGATTTGAATTTTAAAGAGTGAGGTATATTAGTGAATATTTACATAGCTTGAATAGTTCAAGGTATTTTAGTGTAAGACTTATCTTGTATTGATATTTGATGGTATTTTAGTGAAACCTGTCATTCTTTTATTTTTAAAAAAGCATGGAATTTTATTATAATTTGAAAATATGTGGTTTGATAATATTTATATAATATTAAAAATTAATTTTATTATTAATTAGAAAATCTCGTTTTTCTTAAAAATCGTAGTAAAAATCTTTTGATACCGAATGCTCCGTGAAGAGGTCTGCATCTCGCTCTACTCGTCCGAGGATGTGCGATAATCCGCACCATATAATAGCGGGTTCCCCAAAATGGGTTGTAGAGGCATAATCACAAAGAATTTAATAATACAATTAATAAGAAAACCGGGTTTTTATAGTCGATGGTATTTCAATGAAATATTGTATTTGCTACAAAAATATGTTTCTAAGAGTATCGAGCTATGTAAACATGTGTGTATGTGGTGGGTAGGTCATTACCCCGTGAAGTTTTCTAGAGATATGATTGTAACGACTCTGTTTATAATGTACAAATATTTGTTTAAAATTAATGTACTAAATGGAGTATTTGCAACCCTGTGTATGCTATAAGTATTTGAATTGTTTTAGAACATCAAGAAATAGTTTATAGTTCATTGGTAAAGCCTTGCATTGCTGTGACATAGCTCCTGTGTTCGAATCCCCTCAGCTACATATTATTTTTGCTGATTTTTTCTTTTAAACTTTTTGGAAGCCCAAAATTTTATACGTGCAATACACGTAAAAATGAAAAGTCACTAAAATCAAACATGTGGAAAATATTATATACACAGACCCTGACACGTGGCATGCATCCAAGCCCCACCCCTTCTTGATGGCCGGCGAGATCCCATATAGGGCCGGCGACGCCGGGCCCCCCTTTCGTCCCAAATTCTCTCAAATTTTACCCTAACACCCTTTGGCCTCCCCGCACTACTCCTTTTCTGTTTGATTTTTTTGCACATTACAGAGAATTAAAATGTGCTTTAAAAATAAATTTTAATGCATTTTAATTCTCATTTTAATACCCTAAACCCTAATTCTATCCTATAAATACCATCCCAAACCCTAGCCCTCTCTATTATGAAATCCATTGTCAAAACTCTCAAAGTTTTCCAAGTCTAAAAAGTTATACAAGTGGAGTTAGCCCAAGGTCAAGTTCCGGTGACGATTCGGGACAAATCTGGCGACACCGCGACTCCATGAAGTTCATAACTTATTCCTATACCTCTTCTCTTTTCTCCAAACCCGTAAGTTCCCTCTCATCTCCTCTCCTCTATTCTAAAACAATCTCTTATTAAAACTAGTCGGAAGCAGAGTTATTCCGACTTCCGATTCTAATTTCATTAAAAACCTAATTTTTCTTAACAATAAATCAACCATTTCTTTATATCTTGTTTAGCAACCATAAAACAATTTTTAGATCAAATTTCAATTCAAAATAAAATGCTATGCAACTTGTATTACACTTTTTCGTTTAAATATCACAAAATTTACCTACAACATTAATTCATCATATTACTCATATTACCTTTAGAAAACCCATGAGATAATGGCCTACCTCATCACAACAATCATCATGACATAGCACGATGGTTTGAAAACAATTTTTTTGTGACTAAGGCGAATTTACAGTTAAATATCATACACTATCAAATCCATATTTACTTTAATTGTTTTAATCAAATTCTATACAATTATGTCCTTACAACCCATTTTGAGGAATTCGATTTGGTTAGTGCGGGTTATCGCACATCCATCGGACTAGTAGGGCGAAATGCAGACCTCCTCACGGAACATACGATCTTGATGGAATTTGTATTACAATTTTTAAGTAAACGTGATTTCTATTTAATAAATAAATTTATTTTCTAATAATTATATATAATATTATCAACCTATCTATTTTAAATATAAATAAAAAATATCCATGTTTTCTAAACAAAGGAATCCCAAATTTCTTGAAACTACCATAAAAAATCAATACAAGTCAATTTACATGAAAATACCATATACTATTTAATTTAGGTTTATATCCACTAGAATATCTCTGTAGGGTGTTTTTCGTCACCCCATTGAGATGGGAATACGCGCGCGCTTGTCAGGCGCATTACAGATTCCCCCTGCCTAGGGTAGGCTGGGGTTTATTGATTGTGGGGATCCGAATCTCCGGCAGCCGCGGACTAAGCTGCCGTTAATTAGCCATCGCCTTTGGAGCGAGAGAACCTCCGATTGACGGGTTAAACTGGTCATGCAAAATCAACGTGCAGTGTTGTGTTTTGAAGGGGTTTTGGATATATCGGAGGCCTCGCAGAGTTTTTACGGGGGTCCCGCTACCCGTATAGCGGGCTGGGGGTCAAGGGGGCTAGCAGCCCCCTTACGGGGTGCGGGGCGCCCCCGTTAGAATTATTTTTCTAACAGGCATAGTGTCGTGGAGTACGTGTGTGTGTGTGTGTAAATAAGAGAAAAGGGCATCCAAAGGATGCGTGGGAGAAAGCGCTCGGGCGCTAGCGCTTTGGGCGCCAGGGCGCTAGCGCCTCACGTGCCGGGCACGTGGGCGCTTGGGCGCTAGCGCTTTGGGCGCTAGCGCTCTGGGCGCAAGGACGCCAGCGCCTCACGTGCCAAGCACGTGGGTGATCGGGTGCTAGCGCTTTGGGCACGGCGCTTTGAGCGCAAGGGCACTGGCGCCTCATATGCCAGGCATGTGGGCGCTCGGGAGGCAAAAGGGACTTGGTCCCTGCAATGCGAGTTGTACTCCCTGAAAGGATCACTTATTATATATATATATATATATATATGTGTGTGTGTGTGTGTGTGTGTGTGTGTCTGTGTGTGTGTGTGTGTGTGTGTGTGTGTAAATATATATATGAGGAGTTAAACTCCTAGGATATTTTGAAGCTGATGAAGGGGGCTTCTCCCCTTGAGCCCTGGATCTTCCCCAAAATAGGGTTTCTGGAGATGGGTCTCCTTCTTCTTCCTGTCGTTTGGCCGGATCTTGGAGAAAGGGGGTGGGATTTAAAAATCTCCCCTTTTTGAGATCTAATGAAAGATCCAAGCTCTCCTTTGTAGGTTTTGTGGTGAAAAGCTATTTAGTTTTGAAAAAGGAAGAGTAAAACTCTTGATTTAATTCAAAAGAATGAAGAAGGTTTTAGAACCTTGAGGAAGGAGAAAGAAGGCACATGCCCTTATTTTTGAGAATGAAAAAGTGTATCTCTTATTCATCATCATGTTACCTTATATAGGCTTGCACATTTACACATAGCCCCTTAGGCTTTACAAAATGACATTTTGCCCATCCTATGGCTCATGTGCCATTTCTTTTTTGCACATAAGCCACGGGCTTTACAAAAATTTGGCTTTATGCCCATTCATGCATAAAAAATTACATAAAAAATATTTATTACATGATTTCTATGTTGGCATGGGGGAGGCTGGCCGCGGGCTCGACTTGGGCATGGGCATGCTTGACCTGGGCTTGGGCCCAACTGACTTATGGTTGATCTTGATTTTGACTTGGTCAACCGGGGTGCAAATTTTGACCCCAACAAAGTGCCCCCATCAATAAATGCACACTGCGTATCTGAGTTGTGTGCATGAAATTGATGGATCTTGAAGCTGGACTTCGAGGTGGAACATCATTCCGGGGGCGGAGCATCCCTCGGGAAGCTTGATTCCCGGGGATCGGGGCATCATTCCGATTTGCGGAGCATAATTCCAGAGTGGAGTATCATTTCGAAGAGTCGGAGTATAATTCAGAGGGTTGGAGCATAATTCCGGGATCGGAGTATCATTCCGAAGAGCGGAGCATGATTCCAGGGATCGGAGCATCATTCCGAAGAGTCGGAGCATAATCTCGAGGGTTGGAGCATAACTCCGGGATCGGAGCATCATTCCGAAGAGCGGAGCATGATTCCAGGGGTCGGAGCATCATTCCGAAGAGCGGAGCATGATTCCAGGGATCGGAGCATCATTCCGAAGAGCGGAGCATGATTCCAGGGGTCAGAGCGTCATTCCAAAGAGCGGCAGATATTCTGACCGAAGCATAATTTCGATGCAGAGGTTGATTCCCATGCGAAGCATAATTCCGATGGGGAAAGCAGATAATCCGAGGCGAAGCATGATTTTGACGAGGGGTGCACATTCTGAGACGAAGCATGATTCCGACGCAGAGATTGCTGGTTGACTTGATTCTGAGGCGGAGCATAATTCCGACGAGGAGGTCGCTGGTTGATTCCGAGCTGAAGCATAATTCCGATAGGGAAGGCAGATAATCCGAGGTGAAGCATGATTTCGACACGGGGTGCACATTCTGAGACGAAGCATGATTCCGACGCAGAGTTTGCTGGTTGACTTGATTCCGAGGCGGAGCATAATTCCGACGAGGAGGTCGTTGTTTGATCCGAGCCGAAACACAATTCCGACAGGGAAGGTAGATACAACGAGGCGAAGCTTGATTTCGATGCGGGGTACACTCTGAGACGAAGCATGATTTCGGCGCAGAGGTTGTTGGTCGACTTGATTCCGAGGCGGAGCTTAATTCCGACGAGGAGGTTGCTGGTTGATTCCGAGTAGAAGCATAATTCCAATAGGGAAGGCAGATACACTGAGGCAAAGCTTGATTTCAACGCGGGGTACATTCTCGGACGAAGCATGATTCCGCCGCAGAGGTTGTTGGTTTGATTTGATTCCAAGACAAAGAATAATTTCGACAGGGAAGGCAGATACACTGAGGCGAAGCTTGATTTTGACACGGGGTAAATTCTGGGACGAAGCATGATTCCGCCGAGGTTGTTGGTTTGATTTGATTCCGAGACGAAGCATAATTTTGACAGGGAAGGAAGATACACTGAGGCAAAGCTTGATTTCGACACGGGGTAAATTCTGGGACGAAGCATGATTCCGCCGCAGAGGTTGTTGGTTTGATTTGATTTGGGTTGACATCAGCATCGCTATACTGGAATACGGTACCAGGAGCGAATCATCATTTGCCATGAGTGGATTTGAGGATTTCGGTTTTTGGCATCTGCATTGCTGCACTGGAATAATGCCAGGAGCAACTCATCATTTGCCCCGAGAGGATTTAAGAATTGATGGCTTAGGAGGCAGGTTTAGATCCCTATCACCAAAGGCTTTTCAATTTTATGGGCCGTAAGGGTCCCATAAAAGCATTTTCTCCCAACGAGTCGAAAGGATCTCGTAGGTGTATTTTCTTCTTAGGAGTCGTGGGGACTCCTAAGTGTGTTGCTCCTTTGTGAGTCGTAAGGATCTCATGCGGGAATTTTCTCCTCACAAAGTCGAGAGAACTTTGCGAGTGCATTTCATTTCCTTTTTACGAGTTTGCGCCCTTTCGGGTTTTCACAAACTCGCCGACAGTCCTGCTGTTTTTACTCACGGAGCCCTTTCGGGTTTTCATCCGTGCCCATTTTGCTTGTGGACATACCATTTTTTTTAATTATATATATATATTTTTATTTTTGATGGGACTTTGAATGTGGTCTCACCGGTAGGACTCGGGAGAGATTGTGATTATTTTACGCCCGTAGATTGTATACGGTTTTGCAGGATGTATGATCCAGACCGTAGGGCCGGAAAATTTTCGGAACTTTGTTGGCGTCTGCATCGCTGCACTGGAATATGGTACCAGCAGCGACTCATCATTCGCCGTTGGGGTATAGGATTTGGAATTTGGTTGGCGTCTGCACACTGCACTGGAATATGGTAGCATGAGCGACTCATCATTCGCCATTACCGATTGGGAAGCGATGGCTTAGGAGACAGGTTTAGATCCCTATCACCTAAGTCTTTTCAATTTTATAGTCCGTAAGGGTCCCATAAAAGTATTTTCTCCCTACGAGTCGTAAGGATCCCGTATGTGCATTTTCTCCTTAGGAGTCGTGAGGAACCCCAAGTGTGTTTTTCCTTTATGAGTCGTAAGGATCCCATGAAGGTGTTTTTTTACGAGTCGTGAGGATCCTGTAAGTTTTGTTCTCCTCATGCATCATGAGGACACATGAGTGGGTCTTCCCAAATGGAGCATAATTCCGAGGGCGGAGACCGGCCGCTGGACTGGTGATTGTAGTGGGGTATAGGTATAATGAGAATTATTTGATCCCCTGGATTATATACGGTAGTCAACTTGGGGACCAAATGTAGGGCTGGGGGAATTTTAGAAAATTGGATTTTGGTTGGCGTCTGCATCGCTGCACTGGAATATGGTACCAGGAGCGACTCATCATTCACCGTTTTTTTGTTTTTGCATTTTTTTTGTTTTACCGCGATTGCTCTATCATTTCATCTTTTCTTATCGCGAAGGTCGCGATTGCCCTATCATTTCGGCCTTTTATTATTTACACATTTTCTTACATTCCCAGTTTAACGACTTAGAGGTCGACTGTTCCCAGTTTAAAGACTTAATGGTCTACTGTTCCCAGTTTAATGATGTGGTGGTCGACTGTTTTCAGAGAAAGGCATATGTCTGAGAGAATCAGTTTCACGAAGAACTTCGGTCTTCGTTTGTATGAAATTGGCGGTCGTAGCTAGACTGTTTGTTAACACGCCTTTAGACAGTTCTATCTCTCCTGCCTTGTTTTGCTTTTCAACCCAATCATTGAAGACGAAGCAGTCCTTAATGGCATGACCTATCACTCTATGATAGGGGAAGTATTTAGGATCGTTGGTCATATTCGCTTCCTGCGGTTTTTTTGACTCTGGCAGTTGTAGACCGTTCCTCATGGCGTCTTTGAATATTTTACGGATTTTGTTCCTTCTGAAGGAATAGACCTTATCTAGCTTTTCTTTCAGTGGAGATTCTCCTCCCTCTCCGAACACTGGCTTCCGAGGCTGGTTGGCACTAGGCCCGCTCATCCCTTGCTTATTTCGGTTAGCCGAAGTGTTAAAAGATTCAGAATCGTCGGAATTCCCGCCTTTGCGATTATCATCCTTTCGGTTTCTCCAGGACCTATTGTTATTTTGGGAATCCGAGGAGGACTCCTGCTTTGAGGGCTCCAGCATCTGAACTTTTCTAGTCAACTCTTGGAATGTTTTGAGACCCGCGGTTCATATAAACGGGGCCATCCAATTGTTGAGATTTCCGACGAGGAGACTGACAGATTGGTCCTGCTCTATCGGCGGTTCACATTTGACGGAGAGATTGCGCCATCGGGTTATAAAATCCATGCTGCTTTCGTTGTTCTTTGGCTTGGTCCTTACGAGGTCGGTGATGGTGATCTTATCGCTGACGCTCATGAACCTCTGCCAAAACAGAGACTCCATTTGGACGAAAGTTGTGACGGAGCCATCCGGTATGCTCACGTACCAGTCGAAAGCAACATCGGCCAAGGTATTAACGAACTGGCGGAGGAGAAGCGCATCATTGCCCCCAGTATTTCCGCATGAGGCTTTAAAGTGGGCGATGTGCTGATTCGCATTTCCCATCCCATCGAATCTTCCGAATTTAGGGATGACATAGCCGCTAGGAAATTCTACCTGATCATGCTGAGCAGGATATGGTCTCCCACCACTGCTGATATCTTTTTGTGCTTCGGCTTCGGCTACCAATGTTTTGACTTTGTTGGCAACCAAATCCATGATTTGATCTTGAGTTAGCGGGCTACTGTCATTGGTAGCCAAGACATTTCCCGAGATAGGATGCGACTGATTTTCATGCGGTCCGCCCACTTTTGGATTTGAGGGAATAGGCGTCGGCTGCCCTGGGACACCGTTTCCCGGTTCATGAGCAGAGCCCTACGCTTGATTGGGCGGCTGAGAGGCAAGTCGGGCCGTGAGCTGTAAGACGACGTTTGTCAAGTCATCAATTTTTTAGTAGAGCTTGGCCATCTCCTTGTTTTTGCTTCTGAGCTGCTTTCGGAGCTCTTGAAGCAGCTCTTGCTCCGCGATCTTGGGGCGGAAATTCGGCTCTTCTTCGCTGTCCGAGCTTGACTCTACATGGACTGAGGGGTCTTTCTGCTTATCATCCTCATCGAGAGGGTTTTCATCATCCAGCGGAGGCGGCTGTTCTTGGGAAGCGGCAGCCACATTCAAGCCAGATTGGATTTGAGATGTGGTAGCCCCATCCTTGATTTTGCCGTGAAGGTTATCGCTGGGACGCGTGCCCACCATGCAGACGGTATGGATAACACATTCGGCCATTCTTATCACTGGAAGCTGGTTTCGCGGAGCGGTTCGAGCTTTGGAAATTCATAAATTTTAACATCGCCAGAGTCCTAGACCTTTTGTTGGTTCTGTATCTTAGCCTCTTCTGCTTCAGCTTCTCTGCCTTGAGCGCTTGGCAGGCTTCGGCCCTTTGGGAAGCCTCCATAAGCTGAGTGATGGGGAGGCTTGAGAAGACATCCGCCCGTGTGTCCGTCGAAGGTATCGCCTGGGCTTGCCCACGACGTCTGACAACTTCTTTTGTTCTGACGGCTTTGCCCCCAGCTAGGGCCATAGAGAGCCATTTGAACACCGACTCACGTTTAGGTTGGGGAGCCATCGAGATCACCACATTTGGCCTTTTACCTTTCGAGGCCGGTTTGTCGGTTACCGGAGCTTGAAGAGCAGGGACGACGTTAGCTGGTACGAACAAAATAGAGCCAAATGGTAGCAGTGTCTCCTCCCACTGTTGCCCGAGACTGGCTGGAAGGACCGTCCTGGAGCCCATCTTCATCGTGTATGAGATGGGAGTCGTGTTGAGAGCTGAGCTGGTCCTTGGAGACATGGTTGAGGCTCGATCGCTTGAAGTCCTGCATGAAAGAGCATTATTTTAATATAAATATTGATATGTATATTGATTGAGTTTGCATGAATGCTTAACCCGAAATATGGGAGGAGAGATCGGTCCCACCGGACGTGCCAGAATCTGTAAGGTGTTTTTCGTCACCCCATTGAGATGGGAATACGCGCGCGCTTGTGATTGAGAGACTTTTTGCGTATGCATTTAAAGTTTAAATTCAAGAATATACCGCAATCAAGACGGTGTCGCTTGGTAGCTAGCCGGTTGAGTACGGGTCGATCCACAGGGAGATGGATTCCTTTTCTTTATGTTTTAACGAGTTAAGTCCAAAAAATTGGTGGTTTTGTTTTAAAATCTAAGAATGAGATAAAAGTTGATAAAAAGCTTGCTAGGGTTAGGATTAGATTAGTTCGAGATTGGGATCTTCTCGCTTCTATCAATGCCTTAGTTGTGAATAAAGGTGTTAGGGTAATCGGAAACAACAGGGATTCGCACGACTGGGAAGAAACTAAGTTTCTTCTTTTTGGTCCTTGTCCGTCCGTTCTTGGCTCTTAGCCCTAACCTCCAGATAATTCAATCACACCCGGTCTAACTAGGGAATCACCGCTATCATGTAGGATAGGGTGCCGTAGTGAGCGGTGTGTGGTTGATTTAAAAAGAGTCCTTTCAATAAAATTATATTGGTAAAAAGAGGAATGAGAGAGATTTCCTTCTCTCAAACCTTCCCTATCCTAATCCTAACAAGTGAGGAATTACTCACTCATTAGGAAAGTGACGATAAAATTCATTTTTATATTTTCTTTTTGAATGATAAACTAATTTGCAAATAATAAAAGAACAGATAATAAATTGCAGGTAATAAATTGCAGATAAAAAAATGCAAAAGAAAAGCTTACTTTATTTGATGACCTCTCAACGATTCATTACAAAAATGAGAATTAAATCTAGATCTAGAAATTAAAAAGAGGCATGCCCCAAAAGAGCTGTAGACTTTCCTATTTATAGATAGGAGAAACTCTAGGGTTTACATCTGATCCACATCTGAAATTACAAGTCTACCCTAAGAAAGCCGGGTCAATGCACCGACACCCACCGACACGTGCACAGCACGGCCGCGGATCCGCGGGAGAATGCCCTATTTGGCCGCGGTTCCGCGGCCGTTTGGTGGGCTCTTGGGCTTAATTCTTCTGTGAAGCTTCAAGTTGCTTTTTCCTTCTTTTTTCTTTACTTGGTTCCTCAGAATGTTTTCTACTTTTTTCCAGATTTCCAACAGTGCAGAATTTGTGGACTTTTACCGTAAGCTTCGCATTAAAGTCTGGAATCTTGTGCTGCCCTCGTACTTTGTGCATTGAACTGTTCATTGATCGTTGTTTGTTCCTTTAGACGGGTAGGCGACATCTTGCAGATTCATCCATTTGTTGGTCGTAGTCTCACATTTGTAGCGTCTGTTCACCTTTTTCACTGTAGTGTTCTGAGAACCTGTAACGTGCAATTATTTAGCAGACATGGATCAAAAGCACCTATTTATTTGCAATATGATTAAGAATGGGGAATATAATAATGCAAAGTTCTGATATGAACAAATACCCCTAAACTTATCTTTTGCTCGTCCCGAGCAAAACTAATTTTATTCTCGAAAAAAAAATCCTAACCTTACTTTCACAGGGAATCGCGATTCCACTGAGCTCGTGCAACAAGCCGTTAAACCTCTAGGTGTCCCTAGTAAGAGGAGTGTTGTCTCCTGAGGGTTTTCAGCAGATACTACCCACAAAATCCGATCAATTTGGTATGTTGACTTTCATTCTTCAATTGGGTGTTCTAGCAAGAAATTATCATCAACCCGTATTTTTCACACTCACTTATCATTTAACGTAAGATTGTATATGTTCTGTAAATTTACTTAGCTTTTAGCATCTTTTGAGTTTTCTTTCTACGGTTTCATCTCAACTTAGGAATTTTTATCATCTCTACTGAAGATATAAGTCCTATTTTTCATTCCTATCTCTCATCCAAACCCCAATCTTATACCCCTACGTGTGTGTATGTATCACCCCTACACTTGGAAATTCAATTCAAGCTATCATACTCTTGTCCATTGTCCAAAGTACTTTTAGTTGGTGAATTTTTAGATAAAATTGCTCACACATCCTTCATGCGACCGTTAATATTTCTTGATGTACTAACGACCGATTACAAAATGTGTTTGCGCATTAAGGCGTAATTCCTCGTCTTGTAATACCGAAGGCTTTAGCAGTGATTCCCAAACCAGTTGGTCTAAGACACTAGGTGATAAAGCACCCTCGCTATATATTTTTTATTTTACGTAGCCATAAGTAATTACAAAACCAGTGTTCATTTTTTTTTATATCTCTTTATTCACACGTATACTTTTATTTAATTTTTTTCTCATACTAAGGATTTTAGACAAGAGCAATTCAAGGTATTCTCTACTATCCCAAGTTTCAAGGTGCGTGTATGTGCGAGTTGTAGGCTATATATTTTCAGAATTTAGACTAAAGGTTCGAAATTATTTTTCAGACTTACACTTCAATAAAAATTTCAATACTCTTCCCTTATTTTGACTTAGCCCAAGAACTGAACTCAAAATTTGCCTATTTCTAAATAAACTATAAGGACATATATTTTCTACCGTTAAACTTTAAGAAAGGTTATTTTTAGGGTTTTTAATTTACTAAGTTTAGGATCTAGTTTTTCCTAGCTAGTTAACCGTCTTGTCAAATTTAAGTCAAATATGGCCAAGTTGAATTTTTTTTTATCTTTTTAGTTTTTTAATTTTTTAATTTGATTTTTCTTTTATATTATTTTCTTTTTATTTTCATTTTTTTTAAATTTTTTTTAATTTTTTATAAAGATGCAATGCAGAAATAAACATGCAAAAGAAAAAAGAAAAATATATACAAAAATTAAAATATGCAATGCAATGATAACTATTTACAAACCACCTCCTCCCCCAAACTTACCAAAAGCAGTGCCCTCACTGCTCAGAAGCTCGGCGTCCCGTTGAACGTGAACGAGAACGCTCCTCTCTAGCTAGCAGGGTTCTTATCCCCTGCTCTACTTGTGTTAGACGCTAATCATGCTGCATCATCATTCCAATCAATCTTTCTATCCCCCTATTGTTTCTTCGAAGTAGGCGCGCTTGCGCAGCAGGGGTTAGCTCTTCATCGCTCGTGGTCGAGCTGGAGCTGGGTGTCCTGGCGGGTACATATTCGGCCGGTTCTGTTTGCGACCATACATCAGTCAAGCGGGTATTGGACGTGGATACGCCCTCAATAAGAGGCCTAATGGGTATACCTCCATGCATGTAAAACTCAAATTCCTCCACAGGAAGGAAATAACGACACAGTTGTGTCACTAACATAGGGCATGGGTAATTTGCGGCCCTTTTGCCAGCACCAATTGAATAAAGCAAAACCGTGCACATGTCAAATCTAGGGGTCCTAGTCAGTAAGGTGTGCACGATATGAAGAGATGGGGTGAAAAATGTGGTATTATGTAAATTGCCAAAAATGTTGTTTTGTGCCCAACGTCACACGGTTAATACATTGGCGAAGAGGGTTCTAGCCTGTATGCCCTTCCTAGGTTCTCTCGAACAGTCTTTACCCATTAAGGGTATGTAGTCTTCAAATTGAAGGGGTTGGTTGTGAACAGGTAATCTAGGAATTAAAGTGACTTCATGGATGAAGTCCCTGTCAATGATTATTTCCCTATCGCCCCAAAGTAATTTAATAAAACTGTATTGTGCTAGGCAACCTTTCTTCATGCACTCATAAAAACGAGTGGCTAGATCTGGAAGAGCGTAAGCATTGGGATGATTGTAAATTAAAAAGTTCCACCCTCTTCGTGTGATCTCCTCACCAAAATAACTTCCGTAAATTGTGTGTGAAAAGATTTGTGAAAAATCTCGTTCTAATTGCATTGTTGGTGCCATTCAGAAAGTTCACAGATCTATAAAAAAAATTAACAGAGAGGGAGAGATGATGCAAACCTCCTCTGAAAAAATCAGAGGGAGAAGAGACAGAGGTGCGGCGGAAGCGCGGCGGAAGGGGGGCTTCGGCGGCGGTTGCGCGGCGCTCTGGAGTGATCTGCATGCTCTGGCTGCGGCGGCGACTAGGGTTTGCAGAGAGGAAAATTTTAGGGTTATGAAAACAGAGAGGGGTCGGATTCTATTTATAGGGGGAGTTTGTTTTGGTTATTTCCAAAAAGGTCATCTTAAAAAGAGGAATTTATTTGTAAAAAAAAAAAATTATTTTTTATTTTTTATTAAAACTGAAAATTTATAAAAATACCCCAATTTTTTTTATAAATTTTTTGTTTTTATATAATTACAAATGATACATACCCCCAAACTTGTTTGAAACAGTGTTTTGGCTAGATAATCGAAATTTTGGGGTAAATGGAGGAGGATCAGTCAATGTAGATCGGCTTCTGCAAAAACAGAAGCTCCTTCGAAGGGTCCGTAGTAAGGAACAGTTTTATTCTATGTCCGTTCACTTTAAATAGTGAACAGTCCTCCGGGTTTTCTAGATCGACTGCACCGTGCGGATATACGGTGCGTATCAGAAATGACCCTTTCCATCGAGATCTGAGCTTGCCGGGATGGAAATGTAACCGAGTGTCGTAAAGTAAAACTGTTGACCAGGTTTGAAAGTCTTGCGCATAAGGTGTTTATCGTGGAATACCTTCGTTCGGTTTTTAAAAACTACTGCGTTCTCGTAGGCTTCATCCCGAAACTCGTTTAATTCGTTCAACTGCAGCTTTCTATTGCTGCCCGCATCTCCTAGAGATATATTCAACTCTTTTATTGCCCAAAATGCTTTATACTCTATTTCAACTGGAAAGTGGCAAGCCTTTCCATAAACAAGCCTGTATGGAGACATGCCAAGATCGGTCTTATAGGCAGTACGGAATGCCCAAAGGGCAACAATAAGTTTTGACGACCAATTTTTACGGTTTTTGGAAACCGTTTTCTCCAATATCTGTTTAATCTGCCGATTTGAAATTTCGGCTTGCTCACAAGTTTGGGGATGATAGGGCGTTGACAGCTTGTGAGTAATGGAGTATTTTCGTATTAAGGACTCAAAAGTCCTACTACAAAAGTGAGATCCATTATCGCTGATAATCGCGCGATGATGCCCAAACCGAGAAAAAATGTTTTCTTTGAGAAATCTAACGACAACCTTGTTGTCATTTGTCCGGCTGGGCACAGCCTCGACCCACTTTGAAACATAGTCAACAGCGAGTAGAATATACATGTTCCCAAAAGAGTTGGGAAATGGTCCCATAAAGTCTATCCCCCAAACATCAAAAATTTCAACAATCAATATTGGTTGGAGTGGCATTTCATTTCTCCTAGATATCCGGCCCAAGTGTTGGCACCGGGAGCATGTCTTGCAGTACTCATATGCGTCTTTAAAAAGTTGTGGCCAGTAGAAGCCACACTGGAAGATTTTTTCTGCTGTCTTTTTAGGGCCAAAATGCACGCCACACGCTGGATCGTGGCAGAATGACAGCACGCTCTTAAACTCATTGTCGGGGACACACCGACGAATAATTTGGTCTGGACAGTATTTGAATAGATACGGTTCATCCCAATAAAAATGTTTTACCTGAGATAGAAATCTGAGTCTGTCCTGATTCGACCATTCGTTTGGTATCAGTCCGGTGGCCAAATAATTTACGATATCTGCGAACCAAGGTTCGCATGATGTTCATACCAGAATATTGCATTCTATACCGCCCATTCTTATGCTCGTTTGCTTATCGGTAGGTACTCTTGAGCCGTGTTTGCTAGTTAATTGCAAGATACTGGTTCTCAGCTTTAAATAGTGAAATTCATGGAAAAGTATGACAAATTCCGGATTACTGCCAACCACAGATAAAACACTGGTCTCCGCTCTCTATCCGTATGTTGCCACACACCAGTTTAAGGGACAAAATAGCAAATCAATGTCATTTTCATGCACAAAGCTCAATGTCAACACAAGATCCAACATATCTACGCGGAGCTCAAGGAAATCATGGTAAAAGATCCACATCACATCACCTTTTGATCTACTGAAATTCTGGAAGAAATGTGAAGAGCTTCTGAGAAACAACATATACCACACTGAAGAGTACTGAAAACCAGGAAAACCCACCAAAGCAAATGACCCAATTCCTCTTTATGGCCGCGGTTTCGCGGCATAAGCATGCTTAGGCCGCGGATCCACGGCCATGTGGGCCCCGCAATTGATTATTTTTCAGGGGTAGTTTGGGAACTTCATCTTGGGTCAGAATTTGGCCCTAGGGTTTCAGCACGCTGCCTATAAATATCCCAGAACTTGCCAAGCCATGGGTGTTCATTCTTATGCCCTCTTTTTGTTAGTTTTTAGTTTACTTCTTCTTCTTCTTTTTCTTCATCTTTCCTCCATTAAATTGTTGTGAGACCTTTTGAGTGGATGTTAAATGAAGATGAGGGTTATTTTGTATCATTCTTTTTGCTTAGCTTCCCCCTTGATCTCTCTACCTTAACTTGATCTTGCAACCTCTTAAGTGAGCTTGCAAGTTTAAGCTTTAGTCATTGATCTCAAGGGGTTGTATCATTTTGGAATCAATAATGTTCTCTCTTTTGTGCTTCATTCTCTATGAGTTCTTTGCCTTTTCTTGATCTTGCAACCTCTTAATTGAGCTTGCAAGTTTAAGATTTGGTTATTGACCCATGTCTTGTTTTGGGTTCTATGGTTCCTAGTTTCATTTCTTGCTCATTTACTTTCTTGCACTTTAATACTTGCTTTACTTTCATGCACTTAAATTCCATGCACTTTTAATTACTTGCTTGTAATCTTTTCTTTTCTTTGTTTATCTTTTCTTTTGCTCTTTTTGGTTCGTTTTGTGCATGATTGTAATATGTTGTTGTTAAGAATAAATACAATATTGTAAGTTAAGGTTTCATTCCTCATTTCCTTTTCTCGTTATTTTCCTTTGAACTCCGCCCAAACGTTACGCAAGCGCTCCGTTAGGCACCCTACCGCCCAAAAGTTCTAAAGTTATAAGACCACCCTAAGAAAGCTGGGTCAATGCACCGACACCGACCGACACGTGCACCAACACGTGTACAGCACGGCTGCGGATCCGCGGCAGAATCCCCTATTTGGCCGTGGTTCCGCGGCCATTTGGTGGGCTCATGGGCCCAATTCTTTAGGGTTTCTTCAAGTTGCTTTTATCTTCTGTTTTCTTTACTTGGTCTCTCAGAATCTCTTCAATTCTCTTCCAGATATTCAACAGTGGACTTTTTACCGTGAGTTTTACGTTGAAGTCTTGAATCTTGTGCTGTCCTTGAACTTTGTGCATTGAACTGTCTAATGATTTTCAGTTGTTCCTTGAAATGGTGGGCGGCATCATACGGATTCATCTATTGTTCGTCGTAGTCTCACATTTATAGCGTATTATCATGAATTTCACTGTAATCACTGAGAACCTGTAACCTGCAACTATTTAGCAGACATGGATCAAAAGCACCTATTTATTTGTAATATGATTAAGAATGGGCGATATAATAATGCAAAATTCTGATATGAACAGCTTGTCAGGCGCATTACAGATTCATCTTGCCTAGGGTAGGCTGGGGTTTATTGATTGTAGGGATCCGAATCTCCGGCAGCCGCGGACTAAGCTGCCGTTAATTACCCCTCGCCTTTGGAGCGAGGGAATTTCCGACGGGATAAACTCGTCATGTGAACTCAACGTGCAGTGTTGTGTTTTGAAGGAGTTTTGGATATATCGGCGTCCCCGCATAGTTTTTACGGGGGTCCCGCTACCCGGATAGTGGGTTGGGGGTCAAGGAGGCTAGCAGCCCCCTTGCGGGGTGCGGGACAGCGTCTCGTTAGAAATTTTTTTCTTAAAGGAATAGTGTCGTGGAGTACGTGTGTGTGTGTGTGTAAGGGAAAAGGGCATCCAAAGGATGCGTGGGAGAAAGCGCTCGGGCGCTAGCGCCTCACGTTCCAGGAACGTGGACGATCGGGCGCTAGCGCCTCACGTGCCAGGCACGTGGGCGCCCAGGCGCTAGCGCTCTGAGCGCAAGGGCGCTAGCGCCTCATGTGCCAGGCACGTGGGTGCTCGGGCGTTAGCGCTTTGGGCGCTAGCGCTATGAGCACAAGGGCGCTAGCGCCTCATGTGCCAGGCACGTGGGTGCTTAGGCGCTAGCGCACTATGAGCACAAGGACGCTAGCGCCTCATGTACCAGGCATGTGGGTGCTTAGGCGCTAGCGCAAGAGCGCTAGCACTTTGAGCGTAAGGGCGCTAGCGTATCACGTGCCAGGCACGTGGTCGCTCGGGAGGCAAAAGAGACTTGGTCCCTGCAATGAGAGTTGTACTCCCAGAAAGGAACACTTATTATTATTATTTTTTTGTGTGTGTGTGTTTGAGGAGTTAAAATTCTAGGATATTTTGAAGCTGATGAAGGGGGCTTCTCCCCTTGAGCCCTGGATCTTCCCCAAAGTAGAGTTTCTGGAGATGGGTCTCCTTCTTCTCCCTGTCGTTTGGCTGGATCTTGGAGAAAAGAGGCGAGATTTAAAAATCTCCCCTTTTTGTGATCTAATAGAAGATCCAAGCCCCCCTTTGTGGGTTTTGTGGTGAAAAACTATTAAGTTTTGAAAAAGGAAGAGTAAAACTCTTGATTTAATTCAAAAGAATGAAGAAGGTTTTAGAATCTTGAGGAAGGAGAAAAAGGCACATGCCCTTATTTTTGAGAATGAAAAAGTGTATCTCTTATTCATCATCATGTTGCCTTATATAGACTTGCACATTTACACATAGCCCCTTGGGCTTTACAAAATGGCATTTTGCCCATCCCATGGCTCATGTGGCATTTCTTTTTGCACATAAGCCATGGGCTATACAAAAATTTGGCTTTATTCCCATTCATGCATAAAAAATTACATAAAAATTATTTATTATATGATTTCTATGTTGGCATGGGGGAGGTTGGCCGCGGGCTCGACTTGGGCATGGGCCCGCTTGACCTGGGCTTGGGCCCACCTGGCTTGGGGTTGACCTTGACTTTGACTTGGTCAACCGGGGTGCAAATTTTGACCTCAACAATCTCGTCTTATAAAAATTACATCTATGAAAACTCTAAATACGATAAATAAATACTTGAAGTTTATTTTGAAAATATATCAAAACTATTTTTCATAAAACCCCCTCAAGTTATATTAATTTACAATAAGGAACTTAGTAAATATAGGTTTAAGCGGGACCAATTCTCTTAAGTCTCAGAGAGCCGGAGAATATGGATGCTTGCCTATTTAAGGCAGACAACTAAAAACGAGGTTATCAATACGGTAATTGTCTTGGAAAAAGACACAAATCCTGCCGTCCATATGCAGCAGTTACCGATAACTCCAAAACTTAATTCAGGACTTCAATTCTGTTTAAGTGTCTGACTTAGACAGAGTCTTAGTTTAATCCGAATACAATCCATACTTGATATAATTCCATTACAACATGAATCCATCTATATCAACATGACTTGATTTGACCGAACCATGGATATACATTGACTTGTCTACATGACTATTCGTTTACAATCTTTCCGTTTACATGAATAATTGATATCATGGTTTCTGCAAGTCTTATATCTACAAATCACTATATAACAATACAATAAACATTGCGGGGTTTAAAAGAAGTAGATTGGTACGGAATGTGTTAAAAGTGACATGATGATGGTCACTTTAATACACCTAATCTGAATATCCGTTGCTGTTGTTCTGTGGCTTAACGGTTCCTTGTACTCCGTATACCTTAGTCCACGGAATAGTTGGACTCCTCTCGTATACACTGGCATATTCTTTACCAAGCTACAAATAACAGCAATAACATAACAAACATACATTATATCAGTTATACTCCCTATCTGTCTATTCTATTTCTATCTCTCTTTAGGACTTACCAAGCGATTGTTCGTTGACGAAATTCCTTTCTATTCTTTCTTTGGAATGTTGTCAGGAGGACCCGATTCTCTGGAGATCGAGCTCAGCTCAGAAGACTTGGAGCAGTTCATCGAGGACCCCGAGCTTTAGTTCACTTGTATATACATTACTTTCGGTTCATGCCATTATTTAGGCATTACTTTCCACATTGTATTTACTTTTCAGTTGTATTGTAAAGAATATTTAATAAATAGAAAGTTGTTGTTCATTTACATCTCATGTCATTCTTGTGTACATTTATATTATATTGCTTATTTACTCTTAACGTGTTTATTTCTGAGTAAATACGCCGCGTGACCCGTCACGTCTCCTTACTGTACTCTGGGAAGCGGGGCATGACAGGTTTTGTTGGCGGCCCATGCAGGTCAGTTCTGCATGGAAACCTAAGCAATATAACACAAGAATTATAAGACTCAGCAACTAAATATTTTTTATATTTCATATTCCTTGAATCTATCCTAACCCTATTTTTCTTTCAAGGTTATGGATTCCCCGAACAATACTAGCACCAACGTGATCGGCAACACCACACCACCACCTCTTCCACTTACGTATACCGATGTAGCTCCGATCAACGAGCAGACAGTACTACTTGAGGAAATTAAGACCCTCCAAGAGGGACAGCAGCAACAGACTGCAATACTAATGAACATCCCAGAAGCGGAAGCACTTGGAGTGAAGCAATTCTGGGCACTGCATCCGAAGCAATTTTCTGGAAAATAGAGCCCTTTGGAAGTTGAAGAATGGGCTCAATCAATTGAGGACGATTTGGCAGCAGCACAAGTGCCAGACATTGCTGGGGTAAGGGTTGCGAAGCTGCAACTTACTGATAACGCCCGCGTATGGTGGAAGGTGGAAGAAAGCCGTCTTGCCCAGCCGACCGAATGGAAGACATTTCGCGACATGTTCGACGTGAAGTATTTTCCAGCGACTGCCCGATTTGACATGGAGCAGCAATTCATCCACCTATAACAAGGCTCTGTGTGGAGCAAATCAGTGGATAAGTATGATGCCGATTTCACCATATTGAGCAGGTAAGATATGTCTTAATATTCGATTTCTCTAATATCACATACTACACAGCTAACACAAGACCGTAACAGTTTTGCGGCCCATCTCATACCGACTGCTGAGATCAGGACCAGACGATTTCAGTAGGGGTTGGACCTGGAGATCCAAGCTGCTCTAGCTATAAGGGATTTTCCAACCCACGATTTGGCTCTGAGAGCTGCCCTTCGATACGAGGCAGTAGTGAAGAAGAAGGGCAGACCTTAATCTGCCGGTATGAAGCGCCCTGCTACTTAGATAGCCGGAGGAGCCTCTTCCAGGCCATCTTTTGTACCCAGAAGACCGGGAGTACCTTTTAACCGGCCCAGTCCAGAATTTTGCACCTACTGCAGGAGGGATGGACACCTGGCGAAGGATTGGAGGAGTGCTAATCGCCTTTGCTTAGTCTGTGGCTCATCCACACATGATATTGGGTCTTGTCCTCGTCGACTCAATCCGAACTCTGCACCTAGACTGGCAATCACCTATCCACAGCGGCCAGCTATCCAGGCACCTGCACCACGTCTTTTTCTCCCTGCTCCACCTCCTCATGGACCTTCTGCACCTCCTCCTCGTCAGTTTCATCAAGCATAAAGGAACTTACCTCAAGTACAGAGGAACGGACAGAGGAATGCGCCTCCAGTAAGGAGGAATGTACCGAGGCAACAGGCTTTCATAATAACTGTAAAAGAAGCTGAAGCCACTGGTCAAGTCATCACTGGTCACTCTTTTCTTTCAAGTTTTCCTTCAATCTTTATACATATCAAAATATCTTTTTCTATACCTAAACCTATCCCACATAACTTAGGTACAATCTTAGTAGCCTCACTTCCTGCACTAGCACTCTTCGATACTGGAGCATCTCATTACTTTATGTCGCAACGGTTCATCCGAACTCATGCGATTCCAGTCAAACCGCTCGTATCCAGCTGGAATGTCAGTTTAGGGAACGGCGTTCTAAAGGCAACAATAGGATACGACCTGTGTCCAGTGGTGTTCATATCAGATTTTTGCATTTTTATACTGCCCAATTTTGATCACATTGCTTATAGGTAGGTACTCTTGATCCGTATTTGCTAAATAATTGCAGGTTACAGGTTCTCAGCTCTAAGCAGTGAAATTCATAGAAAAGCGCGACAAATTCTGGACTACTGCCAACTACAGATAAAATACGGGTCTCCGCTCGCTATCCGTATGTTGCCGTACACCAGTTTAAAGGACAAAATGGCAAATCAATGGTCATTTTCATGCACAAAGCACAAGGGCAACACAAGATCCAAGACTTCTACGCGGAGCTCAAGAAAATCATGGCAAAAGGTCCACATCAAATCACCTTTTGATTTGCTGAAAATCTGGAAGAAAAATGAAAAGCTTATGAGAAACCAAGTATACCAAACTGAAGAGAACAACAACATGAAGAAACCCAGAGAAAATGACAAGTCAACTCCACCAAATGGCTGTGGAACCGCCACCAATATGCCATATATGCGGCGGATCCGCGGCCGGGTTGACTCAATGTCAACTCGGATTTTGAGGGTAGTTTGGACATTTCATCTTGGGCCAGATTGTATCCCTAGAGTTTCAGTTTCCTACCTATAAATAGCCCAGAACAAAACCAAGTGAGGTGTGCTTATTTTTGTGTTAGATTTTAGGATAGATTTTTGTAGTTCTTCTTCCTCTTTTCATCTTTCTCCACTAAAACCTTGTAGTGAGCTTTTATGAGTGAAGTGATGAATAAAAGAGTTCTTTTCTTTATCATGCTTGTCTTGTTACTTTGTTAATTATATTTGCTTGGAATTTTCATTTGCTAATCTAGTTGTTGTTATTTGTTGTTTGTTTGTTTCTTCTTCTATTTTTCTTTATCCTTACAACAATGATGCTTAAGCTTGATCCTTGCCAAAGCGAGATCTCAAATAGCTAGTTGTAATCTTCTAACTCCTTTCTTTCTATCTTCCTCCTTTTTTGTATTTTCCTTTTTCTTTTGTAATGGGTGAGTAGTTTCTCACTTGTTAGGGTAGGATAAGGAAAGTTTGAGAGAAGGAAATCTCTCTCACTCTTTTCTTGCCCAACATCTTAATTCGGACTCCCGTTAATTGAACCACAATCCGCTCCCTACGGCACCCTATCCTACATGATAGCGGTGATTCCTTAGCGAGACCGGTTGTGGTTGAATTAACCGGAGGTTAAGGCTAAGAGCCAAGAATGGACGGACAAGGACCAAAATGAAGAAACTAAGCATTGGAAAGCCTAGATTATACTCGCAAATTCCTTCCTAGTCGTGCTAATCCCCATTGTTGCCGATTACCGTAACACCGATATTAAGAGTGCCAACGAAAGAAATGAGCGACTCCTATCTCAAACTAACCTAATCCTAACCCTAATGAGTTCTCTTTATATATATTTTAGCACATAGTTAATCTCAAACAAATCTGGACATTTGGACTTAACTCGTTAAAGCACATAGAAAAAGATTCCTATCTCCCTGCAGACGACTCGTACTCAACCGGCTAGCTACCAAGCGTAACCGTCTTGATTGGGGTAATTAACTAAGCACAGAAAAACTCTAACAATCAAGTGGTCGTCTGCAGCAGAGAATTCTATGCTAACTTCAAGGTGCTACACATACCGAACTTCGATGTAGTTTTGGGTATGGATTGGCTAGGAACTTTCTACGCTACCATCGACTGTCGTCAAAGGAGGATAGTGTTCTAGATTCCAGAGCATCCGGTCTTTTATTTCAAAAGCGGTGACCGTACCCTGGAGCCTAGCATATACAAAGCAAAACCGAAGAAGACAGTGATTGCAACTCTACAAGCATGAGAAGTTAAGCCAGAGGTAGTTCGAGAGTTCGACGATGTATTTCCTGAAGACATATCAGGTTTTCCTCCCGATCGAGCTCTTGAATTCGGAATTGATTTAGTATCTGGTGCACAACCGGAGATCAAAGCACCGTATCGATTAAGCCCTGAAGGTTTGAAGGAGGTCCGTACTCAGCTGGACGAAATTCTGTAGAAAGGATGGATTCGTTCCAGTACTTCAAGTTAGGGATCTCCAGTTATTCTTGTGAAGAAGAAGGAAGGTTCATACAGAATGTGCATTGATTATAGAGCTTTGAACGAAGTCACGATAAAGAACAAGTATCCACTACCGTGAATCGACGATCTGTTCAATCAGCTAAGTGGATCTTGCGTTTTCTCAAAGTTAGATCTTCGTTCGGGTTATCATCAGGTGAAGGTCAAAGAGTCTGATATTCCAAAGATGGCATTCAGGACTCGCTATGAACATTATGAGTTTCTCGTGATGCCATTTGGAGTGACCAATACACCAGCCATATTCATGAACCTAATGAATCAAGTTTTCCGAGAATACCTAGACAGGTTCGTTGCCATATTCATCGACGACATCCTGGTATATTCAAAGAATCGAAAAGAGCACGCTGAACATTTACGAATTGTCCTGGAGACTTTGCGACAGTATCAACTCTATGCCAAGTACAGCAAGTGCGAGTTTTGGCCAGAACAAATCGGATTTCTCGGACATATCGTTTCAGGTGAAGGAATCTCTGTAGATCCAACTAAAGTAGCATCAGTAAGCGAATGGCCAACACCAAAGACAGTGAAGGACATTCGAAGTTTCTTACGATTAGCGGGATACTACCGAATATTTATTGAAGGATTTTAGAAAATTGCAATACCCCTGACCAAGCTCACATGTAAAGATGAAGAATTCGTGTGGTCAAAAGTATGCGAACAAGCTTTCGTAGAACTCAAGTCAAGATTGACAATATCGCCTATTCTCGTAATACCGGACCAATCTGGAGGTTTCGTAGTGCATTGCGATGCATCCGGTAAGGGATTAGGATGTGTTCTACATCAGCACGGTAAAGTTGTAGCTTATGCATCAAGACAGCTAAAAATTTATGAGCGCAATTATCCGACGCATGATCTGGAGTTAGCAGCCGTTATCTTTGCACTGAAGATTTGGCGTCATTATCTTCTTGGAGAACATGTAAATATCTACACAGACCAGAAAAGTCTAAAGTATGTATTTACTCAGAAAGAGTTGAATATGCGGTAGAGAAGATGGTTAGAACTCGGGACGGACTTTGACATCAATCTACAATATCATCCAGGGAAGGTGAATGTAATACCTGATGCACTTAGTTGTCAACCACTATCAATTAATCTCACCGCACATTGGAAGCTACAATAAGATTTGCATTAGATGGAGATAGAAGTGATCATGCCAGGTAACGCTTCAAGTTTGATGAACATACAAGTTCAGTCTACAATTGTCAATCAGATCAAAGCAGCTCAAGCAAATGATGCCAAGTTGCAAAAGATCAAAGAACAAGTAGAAAGTGGACTTCGAACAGACTTCATCATCCACGAAGACGGATTTTTGAGATACGGAAGCAGATTGTGTGTACCACAAGGCCCTGTTCGGGATGAGTTGATGAAAGAAGCTCACAACTCCCCATACTCAGTACACCCTGGTGGTAAAAAGATGTACAAAGATCTACGTCAACATTACT
The DNA here is from genome assembly GCA_030015575.1 of Agapanthus africanus. NCBI lineage: Eukaryota > Viridiplantae > Streptophyta > Magnoliopsida > Asparagales > Amaryllidaceae > Agapanthus > Agapanthus africanus. The sequence goes on along the minus strand of JASDDO010000026.1, from coordinate 79,126,011 downwards.
GGTGGCATAGAATGAAGCGTGAAGTAGCCAGAAGCGTAGCAAAATGTATGGTGTGTCAGCAAGTGAAAGCTGAACACCATAGGATGGCTGGTTTACTTCAACAGATACCTATCCCAGAATGGAAGTGGCAATACATTACTATGTACTTCGTGACTGCACTTCCTCACAGCACGAAAGGTAACGATGCAGTATGGGTTATTGTGGACCGACTCACAAAGTCGGCTCACTTCATCTCATTTCGAGTTGGCCAATCTTCTGAGACACTAGCAAAGAAGTGCATGGAAATAAGTATGAATCTAAGTAAGATTTAACCTTCATAATGTACTATCTTTGATACCCATGAACTCATGCAGGAGATCGTGAGATTACATGGAGTACCGGTTTGCATTGTCTCCGATCGTGACACCAGATTCCGATCGCAATTTTGGCAGAGTCTGCAAGCTAGCTTGGGCACGAGTTTGAACTTTAGAACAACTTACCATCCACAAACAGATGGACAATCTGAGCGAACGATTCAGATACTTGAAGATATGCTACGAGCTTGTATGCTAGACTTCGGAGGATCGTGGGAAGATCAACTACATCTTGTGGAGTTTTCATACAACAACGGCTACCTAGCAAGTATTGGAATGGCACCCTTTGCAGCTCTATATGAAAGGTGTAATACCCAGTCCCTTTTTAACTATTTCCGTATTTTAAACAAGATTAAAAATTTGGGTTACTTAAATATTTCTATTCTTCCAGTTAATTTCCATCCAATTTTACCTAACCCATTTCTATTCCCTTTCTTTATTTTTCCCCAGGCCGGCCCACTCTCTTTCCTTTCCCCTACGAATAAATTAAACTTCAATTTCCACAGCCCACAACTTCACCAGCCGAGCCAAATAAAATAAACACTTTCATTTCAAATAAAATCCTTTCTTAACCTTAACCCAGCCCCTGCTCCCAAACCCAAACTTTATTTCTTTAATCCTTTAGCCCATACCCAATAACCTTAACCCAGCCCCTGCTCCCAAACCCAAACTTTATTTCTTTAATCCCTTAACCCATACCCAATAACCTTAACCCAGCCCCTCCTCCCAAACCCAAACTTTATTTCTTCAATCCCCTAGCCCTGACCCAAATTCATTGGATTCGAATCATCGAGCAAATCCCTAGTAATGGCGGAGGGATCGGAGAGACGCGAGAACGGGACCGCTGCCCCCGCCGCCGCCAGCAGCAACAGCAGTAGCCTCTCGAAGATGGATTCGATCGAATCGAGATGGGTGATCCAAGACGAGGACGATTCCAACACGGAGGACGAAAAGGACGAAGGCGAGCGTTCGACTCGTCGGATGAGCTTCGAATCCGAGGAAGAAGACGACGATAATGGTGAGCAGCGATTGATCATGACTGGGCCCAGGATCGATTCCTTTGATGTGGAGGCGCTTGAGGTCCCTGGAGCTTATCGGAATGATTATGAGGACTTCAATTTGTGCAAAAGCATTGTGCTCACACTTCAGACACTTGGAGTAGTATTTGGTGATGTTGGAACTAGTCCCTTGTATATATTTGATGTTATGTTTAACAAGTATCAGATTAGCGGGAAGGAAGACGTGCTTGGAGCAATCTCTCTTGTTCTGTACACTTTGATCTTGATACCGCTTGTGAAGTACATTATGGTGGTTCTTTAGGGCAACGATGATGGTGAAGGAGGAACATTGCTTTATATTCTTTGTTTTGCAGAAATGCGAAGGCCGGTCTTCTCCCGAACCAATTACCCTCTGATGCCCGGATATCAAGTTTCCGGTTGAAGGTTCCATCCCCAGAGCTTGGGATGTCTTTAAAGATCAAGGAGCATCTTGAGACCTCACTACCACTGAAGAAGCTACTGTTTGTCCTAGTGCTTTTTACCGCTATGGTGATAGCAGATGGAGTTGTCACCCCAGTAATGTCTGTCATGTCGGCTGTGAATGAACTGAAGTTCGGGATTGATCGTGTCGGTCAAGATCAAAACCAGAAACAACTCGGGGCGGTGATGAAAATGGTTGCACGGAGATTAACTGGAATGAGTGCAATTATCTGATTTCGAAGGCCGAACCTGGGCTGCGCCCGTGACACGATCGTGCTATTGTCGCTGCTGGACTATCGCCGACATGTCTTCAGGCAAGTTTAATACTTGCTTCATGCTACTTCATAAATTACATTTCTAGTTATTAAAATTTTCTACTCATACCTTCCATGTAAATTGTTATAAATGAGTGTTTGATGTGAACCATGACCTATAAACCCAATTAAATTGACGGCACTAGATGACTATGGATGGCCCGGATTATAGTGAATACCCCTTAAGAGTTTGGTTGCAAAATAGGGTCGTTCGCTCACATAAAATGGCGCCCCATGATTGTCGTGAAACCTGAAAACCTTCGTTCACCCCAAATTATAAAATTTATATTAAATTGTGTATAAACCGGATTTTAGCGTTTGACAGCTCGTAATGAAGCTAAATGGTTAACCTACTGTAAAATATTGTTGATCAATGAATTGTAGTACATTATGATAGAGACAACTGCGGTGGATTATGATTCTGGACTGCAGTCCAGAATGGAAATCCAGGTTAGCCCATGTTGTTAAACCTCTGTTTATCACTGCTCATGTAAGAGAATGCGCGGAATCCTGTACCGTTACGTAAGAAATTGGAGTAGATTTCTTACTCGACTGACCTCACTGGTTTCCTCAATTGTTTGACATTTTTAGTTCATTTTACCTTGAGGACATGTCTTGCTGAATTCTGCAGAAGCAGATTTTACACCACTAACCTAATCTGGCCATAACTCTCTATTGGAGTAATAAAATACTGATCCTCCAATTGCGGTGGAAACCTTACTAGAAATTCTAGATATAGTTCAACTACAGGGCCGCCTAATTCTGATCCCAACTGGGATTAAATTGCGTCACGAAACGGACTTCCGATTCTGAAACCGGATTTCCAGCAGTGAACGCTTAAAATGAAATGGCCATATCTAGTGATCCCGAAACCCGATTGATGTGAAACTAAAATTACTGGATAGATAATCAAACATACTACTTATCCCCTATTCATTGTTTCGCTAAAATGTGCATGTATGATTTATGCTAAATTATGCAAGTGGTAGGATACCGACATATGATATCTTAATCATGCCTTACATACTGTTTTCTCATCACATCATACATATGTCATTGCATTGGTAACCTAATGATCATGTGCATTACCCAGTTCTAGGTATTAGTGGTGATTGTGACAAGTACGTTCGTGTTTGTGCATGAATGGATAAGTGAAAGTGACACGTACTTGTACACAATCAGTGGACCCTATTATTCTATTGCATTGTCGACGTCTGTGAGACGCATATAAGTGTGACTATAAGTGGTATGGGACACTTATGGAAGCACTTGTATGGGTGTCATAGGTAAGGCACCAAATACTGTCCATTTATCTTGGGTATCAGTCGGGACATGCTTGATGGAGATCCTGTCTCCAGCTCTCGCACAGACTTGTCATGGACCGACCGGTATTTGAGGTTATGCATGGTGTTTGATGTAGACTACGGGGTGTGGGGTAGTTTGAGTGTGAGTTCAACAGAATCTCGGGAGTCCCATGCCGGCATATATATATATATATATATATATATATATATATGGAGATATATGGAGATTTACAGGGTACATGATTATTACCGTGAGTTATATTTTGGGCCCGAGGTCCCTTGCCCTTGGGTGGAGGACACTCACGAGTGGTTGACTCTCACACTTGGACTGATGATAGGCTTAGTGACCTGTACAGTGAGACTTAGAGACTGATAGGGATAGTGACATCGACATGCATTACTTGCTGTATTGACACACCCGACATACTATTTTACCGCTTTACTGTTCACCTGCTCTTTTAGACACCCGCATTGGCCACTTCATGTTCATATCTCTACTCTCTTGATTTACTGTTATTTATCTATTATCACTGTATGAGTTACCACTTGCACCTATGTATATATATATTGCTATCGTATCGCTCTGATGACCTGAGTATGCATGCTCAGAGTGAGAAGTGGATCTAGCTTGGACCAGGACCAGACGGACATCGCGGACATCTTGATTAGTTATCCAGAGCTATCCCCTTTTGATCTCCATCAGGTTAGTTCCTTGTATCTGTTTTGTTTCAGTTACTGTATTTCTCATTACCTGTGCGTTGTTTACTGATTACCACGTAAAGCAAGAAGCCGAAGTATGACTACGGAGAGATATTACCTCGACCGTAGGAACATGGCTGGCCTTGTCAACCCCTCGTATTCCGTATTTTGGGAAGCGGGGCATGACAGAAGGAAGTGTTGATCACCATTAAGTTGGGACGACATCGGAGATAGAGAACTCTTTGGACCTAAAATGATAGTGGCGACTGTACATGTAGTTCGCACTATCAGGGAACGAATGCGCATAGCCCAAGATCGACAAAAGAACTGGGCTGATGCAAAGCGCCGACACTTGGAGTTCCAACCAGGATATCATGTCTTTTTTAAGATTTCTCCAAACTGTGGAGTGATTCGCTTTGGAAAGCGGGGTAAGTTAAGTCCAAGATACATTGGACCATTCGACATACTCGAACGAGTCGGAGAAGTGGCTTATCGCTTGGCACTTCCACCCTCATCGGAAGGAGTGCACAATGTGTTCCACATATCCCAACTCAGAAGGAATGTGAATGACCCCATTCACATTCTTGATCACTCTGAGCTCACGGTATAGACAGACCTATCTTGTGAGCAACAACCCATTGAAATCCTAAACAAGAAAGGTAAAGTCACTTCGGAACAAGGAAGTAAACTTGGTTCGAGTGATGTGGAGAAAAGACACACCAGGAGAATCAACATGGGAAAGAGAAGACGACATGCGTACAAGATACCCTCACTTGTTTGTAGATTAGTCCTTAAATAATTGTAAATTTCGAAGAAGAAATTTTTGTAAGGAGGGTAGAATGTAACGACTCTGTTTATAATGCATAAATATTTGTTTAAAATTAATGTACTAAATGGAGTATTTGCAACCCTGTATATGCTATAAGTATTTGAATTATTTTAGAACAGCAAGAAATAGCTGTAGCTCATTAGTAAAGCCTTGCACTGCTGTGACATAGCCCCTGTGTTCGAATCCCCTCAACCACATATTATTTTTGCTGATTTTTTCTTTTAAACTTTTTGGAAGCCCAAAAGTTTACACATGCAATACACATAAAAATGAAAAGTCACTAAAATCAAATATGTGGAAAATGTTGTACACACAGAACCCAACACATGGCATGCATCCAAGCCGCATCCCCTTCTTGATGGCTGGCGAGATCCCATATAGGACCGGCGCCGCCGGGCCCCCCTCCCGTCCCAAATGCTCTCAAATTTTTCCCCAACGCCCTTTGGCCTCCCCCCACTACTCCTTTTATGTTTGATTTTCCTGCACATTAACAGAGAATTCAAACGAGCTTTAAAAACAAATTTTAATGCATTTTAATTATCATTTTAATACCCTAAACCCTAATTCTATCCTATAAATACCACCCCACACCCTAGACCTCTCTATTCTGAAATCCATTGTCAAAACTCCCAAAGTTTTCCAAATCCAAAAAGTTATACAAGTGGAGTTAGCCCAAGGTCAAGTTCCGGTGATGATTCGGGACAAATCCGGCGACACCGCGACTCCATGAAATTCACAACTTGTTCCTATACCCCTTCTCTCTTCTCCAAACCCATAAGTTCCCTCTCCTCTCCTCTCCTCTATTCTAAAACAATCTCTTATTAAAACTCGTCGGAAGCGGAGTTATTCCGACTTCCGATTCTAATTTCATTAAAAACCCAATTTTTCTTAACAATAAATCAACCATTTCTTTATGTCTTGTTTAGCAACCATAAAACAATTTTTAGAACAAGTTTCAATTTCAAAATAAAATGCTATGCAACTTGTTTTAATCAAATTTTACCTACGATATTAATTCATCATATTGCTCATATTACCACAAAGTTTACTTACGACATTAATTCATCATATTTCTCATATTACCTTTAAAAACTCACAAGGTAATGATCTACCTCATCACAACATTCATCATGACATAGCACGATGGGTTGAAAGCAATATTTTTGTGGCTAAGGCGAATTTACAGTTAAATACCATAAACTATCAAAACCATATTTCTTTTAATTGTTTTAATCAAATTTCATACAATTATATCCTTACAACCCATTTTGGGAAATCCGATTTGGTTGGAGCGGGTTATCGCACATCTATTGGACTAGTAGGACGAGATGCAGACCTCCTCACGGAGCATACAATCTCGATGGCATTTATATTACAATTTTTAAGAAAACATGATTTCTATTTAATAAATAAATTTATTTTCTAATAATTATATATAATATTATCAACCTATATATTTTAAATATACATAAAAAATATCCATGTTTTCTAAACAAAGGAATCCCAAATTTCATGAAACTACTATCAGAAATCAATACAAGTCAATTTACATGAAAATACCATATACTATTCAATTTAGATTTATATCCACTAGAATATCCCATATTATAAAAATTATATCTATGAAAACCCTAGAGACGATAAATAAATACTTAAGGTTTATTTTGAAAATATATCAAAACTATTTTTCATAAAAACCCGCTCAAGTTATATTAATTTACAATAAGGACATTAGTAAATATAGGTTTAAGCGAGACCAATTCTCTTGAGCCTCAGGGAGCCGCAGAATGTGGGTGCTTGCCTATTTAAGGTAGACAATTAAAAAAGGGGTTATCAATACGGTAATTTTCTTGGAAAAAGACACAAATCCTGTCGTCCATGTGCTGCAGTTACCGATAACTCCAAAACTTAATTCAGGACTTCAATTCTGTTTAAGTGTCTGACTCAGACAGAGTCTCAGTTTAATCCGAATACAATCCATACTTGATATAATTCTATTACAACATGAATCCATCTATATCAACATGACTTGATTTGACCGAACCATGGATATACATTGACTTGTTTACATGACTATCCATTTACATGAACAATTGATATCATAGTTTCGGCAAATATTATATCTACAAATCACTACATAACAATACAATAAACATTACGAGGTTTAAAAGGGGTAGATTAGTACAGAATGTGTTAAAAGTGGCACGATGATGGTCACTTTAATACACCTAACCTGAATATCCGTTAATGTTGTTCCGTGGCTTAACAGTTCCTTGTGCTTCGTATACCTTAGTCCACGAAATACTTGGACTCCTCTCGTATACACTGGCATATTCTGTACCAAGCTACAAATAACAGCGATAACATAACAAACATACATTATATCAGTTATACTCCCTATCTGTTTATTCTATCTCTATCTCTCTTTGGGACTTACCGAGTGATTGTTCGCTGACGACATTCCTTTCTATTCTTTCTTTGGAATGTTGTCAGGAGGGCCCGACTCTCTTGAGATCGAGCCCAGCTCAGAAGACTTAAAGCAGTTCATCGAGAACCCTGAGCTTTAGTTCACTTGTATATACTTTACTTTCAGTTCATGCCATTGTTTAAGCATTGCTTTCCAAATTGTATTTACTTTTCAGTTGTATTGTAAAGAATGTTTAATAAATAAAAAGTTGTTGTTCATTTACATCTCATGTCATTCTTGTGTACATTTATATTATATTGCTTATTTACGCTTAACGTGTTTACTTCTGAGTAAATACGTCGCGTGACCCGTCACGTCTCCTTACCTTACTCTGGGAAGCGGGGCGTGACAATGATTAAGCAAAGTAATAAAATATGGTAGATACAAAGTTCATAGTATTTAAATGTAAAACTCAATTTAAAGTTATTTAACATGATGATTTAGGGTGAAAGTTCTTTCTAATTATTAGTTTTATGGTTATAAACATATGTTAAGAATATGGATGAGTAATGATTAAGAAAAAGTGTGATTTCAAGGTTTTAGAATCAAAAGTCAGTGTTAACTCCACTTACCGACATGTTTTGAAAAAGAGAAATTTTTATGTAAAAAGAGAAGAATGAGGTGAGACTTACTAGCTAGAATGGTAGGAAAGAGATAGAAGAAGATAGTTTGATCGTTGCGGCTTCGCGGGGTCGCCGGAACTTGCTCGATTCCTCGCCGGAAGTTGGTCTTGGGCTAACTCCACTTCTACTCCACTTGTACTTAGAAAAATTTGATAGTTTGGCTAGAGATTTCAGAATGAAGAAAGGCTAGGGTATGGAGTTGTATTTATAGTGTGGAATTAGAGTTTTGGAATTGAAATAATGAATTAAAATGCATTTAAATTGGATTTAAAGGTGAAATTGAATTCTCTGTTTTAATTCAAAGTAAACAAACATTGCAGGGATAATAGGGGTATGCCAAAGATTTTGTGTGCAGAACACGGGGACTTTTCCCCTACGGATGACCGTCGGCGCCGACCCATCAAGGGATCTCGCCGGTCCAATAGTGGATGGGGCCCGTTGGATCTTTGCCACGTGTTCACTTCAGTATACACAGCATTTTGCACATGTTTGTTTTTCATGACTATTCATTTTTGTGGGCAGTGCACGTGTAAACTTTTGGGCTTCCGAAAAGTTAAATAAAAAATCAGGAAAAATAATATGTGGCTGATGGGATTCGAACACAGGGGTTATGTCACAGCAGTGCAAGGCTTTACCAATGAGCTACAAGTGTTTTCTTGCTGTTCTTAAACAAGAATAACTTTTAAATTGTGCTCAGGCTCACAAACTCCTTTCTGTATATTGAAAAGAAAAAAGTTATACAGAAAATTTAGAGTCATTACATTCTACCCTCCTTATAAAAATTTCATCCTCAAAATTTATAGAAGGAAGTTATAACAGATCTTAGAAAATTTTATGACAGCGGTGGTGAAAGAACTACTGAAAGTGCATAAAAAATGTTTGAAAGAACGAAAGGATACAAGGATTTTGAAATAAGAAGGATTACCAGTGTTAGCTTGACCTATAGTTTCGGCTTCTACGGCCTCTAAAGTGAAAGCCTGACGCCGAGGTACATTCCTCTTAGCTGGAGACACATTTCTCTGTCCTTGGGGCATGTTTCTCTGCCCTTGAGGTATATTCCTCATTTCCTGTTGGAACTGACGAGGAGGCTGTGCAGAAGGTCCACGAGGAGGTAGATCAGGTAGGGCAAGATGAAGTGCAGGAGCTTGAATAGCCGTTCGCTGCGAAAAGGTGATGGCTGGTCTTTATGCCGGAAATGGGTTGCGTTTATGAGGACATACTCCAATGTCGTGAGTGGATGCACCACAAACTAAGCACAGACCGTTTGCACACCTACAGTCCTTCACCAGGTGTCCATTTGTCAAGACCCGTAATTTAGCACGTGACTGGCACTTAAATCACGCAACATCTAAAGGTATAACGTAATTCAAGTAAGCCGAAGCCCAGAAAAATCTAAACCTTTTTGTGGAAAATAGTGTGGGTGCAGTTTTGAAATAAAGGTATAATGAAATAAAGTTTATCTATAAATGCATAGCTAATGATATAAGAAAATGCAAGTAGAATATACTAAAGTTGAGAACATTTTTCGTCTAAAGATGCGGTTTTTAAAAATAAAGGTATATTTTAATCCAAAACCACATACATACAATAAAAGGCATCCCCAAGTGGGAGCTAGCTCTTCGCCAACTGGCGGAATCATAACCACGTAATACACATATATATGACGTCCTACGGCGAAGATCAACCCAGAAAGAACAATAAATAAGCAAGACATCAAAACCTCAAAGAAAGCGAACATACACCCATCGCTCTAAGTCTTGCAAATACACAAGTCTGACTAGGTCTCCAAATATACAAACTTTAGTTTCTGATTGATGGGGTTTATCTAGATATGTTTCGCCCAATCAGAGCAAAACTCTGTTGAAATTCAAAATTCAAAATTTTGAAGCAACGCTTCAAATCTCGGACGCAACGCGCCACATGTCAGGCGCTGATACGTCAGCGCAGCGCCCAAGAAGGCGCGCCCAATTAGAGCAAAGCTCTATTTTAAGCAAAATTAAAGCAAGCAACGCTTCAGTTGCGCAGGCACTGCGCTGCGCGACACGTGTCAGCGCAGATGCGCTAGCGCAGCTACGCAAACACTGCGCTGCGCGATAGGTGTCAGCGCAGTTGCGCTGCGCTTTGCGCTGCGAGATACGTGTCAGCGCAGATGCGCTAGTGCAGTTGCGCTGCGCGACACGTGCCAGCGCAGATGCGCTAGCGTAGTTGCGCTGCGCTGTGCGCTGCGCGACACGTGTCAGCGCAGTTGCGCTGCGCTGTGCGCGACACGTGTCATGCGCTGGGGCATTTGCGCCAAACAGAATTAAGATTTTAAAGAAATCTTTCTGTTCTTATTAAAACAAGAAGATTTTCTTCTGTAAAACAGAAGCGCTTGGATCAAAAATCCAACGGTGGGGAAAATTCCCCAAATCACTAAGAGAAAAATCTCTTCAACAAAATTAACTAATTTATGGGCACTATAAAAGAGACCCCAGACCTCAATTCAAAGGCATCAACATTTTCTTAAAAAAAGGAGAGAAAGAGAACTCTGAAGAACTCCTCAAAAACAAAAAGGTAAAAAACCTTTAGAAGGAAGAGAAAGTTCTCTTATGAACAGATTATAGATCTAAAAACAAGGTCAATGATCTTTAATAAAAAAAAAATAATAATAATAAAATAGTGCTTTGCACTTTTTATGAACCTTTGGTTTTTTGAGATAAGAAAAACAAGAAAAAACTTATTTTTCTTTGATCTAAATTAGATCAAGAGATCAAATAGTGCTTTGCACTTCTGTTCTTGAATCTAAAAGATTCTTAGTGCTTTGCACTTCCAAACTGCGCTGTTGCGCTCTTGGGAAAGCTCCACGTGTCAGCATCTGAACCACTTGCGCTATGCGCTTTGAGATAGAGTTTTGCTCTCTGTGATTGGCGCAACTCACCAGAGTGCGCCACGTGTCAGCAGCGCAAGCGCAGCGCACTAGCGCAGCGCACTGCGCTTGCGCGACACGTGTCAACACTACAAGCGCTTGCGCTCTCTGATGGGCGCAAAGCGCCTGAAAATGCAATGCATTTTCTAATGCATTTTCTAAAGGGCCAGGCCCAAAACAAAAAGACCAACAGGCCAAAATAAATTGCAAAGCAATAAAAAAAGAGGAGAGCCCAAACAAAATGGATGCTCTACATCATTTATAAAAGGGCAGAGCCCAGTCCAAAAAAAAATAGAAAATAATGCAACACATTATTTTAAAAATGGGCCAAGCCCTGGCACAGGTCTAACAGACCAACAATAAATGAAAATGTTGAACATTTTCAACTGGACTTAGCCTAATTTTGGCCGTAAGCCCTCAAATTAAATTGATTGAACAAGATTTCTCTCTTAAATCAACTTACGACCGGTTTGAGGGTACATCTCCGAACTCCTCTGACACACATCGTTGTAATCCTTCAACAACGTCAGAGAGGCGACGGGTCCCAACGACCACATATGAATATTGGACCGAAACGTCCTTAAACTAATATTGGACCGAAACGTCCTTAAACTAATGTTGGACCGAAACGTCCTTAAACTAATATCAGACCGAAACGTCCTTAAACTAATGTTGGACCGAAACGTCCTTAAACTAATATAAGACCACCACGTCCCTAAACTGGAATACAGACCACCACGTCCCTAAACTGGAATATGGACCATCACGTCCCTAAACTGAAATGCGGACCATCATGTCCCTAAACTGAAAAATGGACCACTACGTTCCTAAACTGGAACAATAGGGCCTCCAAATGCTCTTTTACCGGATCTAAACGATCCCGTTTAAGTTGATCTTAGCCCCAAACACGGCTAACGTATCCTTAAACATTCAAATGGACTATAAAACTCCAAATCAACTCTGGTTCGAGGGTACATCTCGGAACTCCTCTGATATCTGTCGTTGTAATCCTTCAACGTCGTCAGAGAGGTGACGGGTCCCGACGGCCATACATTCAATAGACCACTATGTCCCTAAACTGGAACAATAGAGCCCAAACGCTCTTTTGTCGGATCTAAACGATCCCGTTAAGTTGATCTTAGTCTCAAACTGGACTAACGTATTCTTAACAAACGTTTAAGTTGATCTTAGTCTCAAATATGGCTAACGTATCCTTAAACCCTCAAACAGACTTTAGTCCCAAATTGGACTACAGGTCTCCCAACCAACTTTGGTTCAAGGGTACATCTCAGAACTCCTCTGATATCTGTCGTTATAATCCTTCAACGTCGTCAGAGAGGTGACGGGTCCCGACGGCCATACATTCAATGGACCACTATGTCCCTAAACTGGAACAATAGAGCCCAAACGCTCTTTTGTCGGATCTAAATGATCCCGTTAAGTTGATCTTAGTCTCAAACTGGACTAACGTATCCTTAACAAACGTTTAAGTTGATCTTAGCCTTAAATAGGGCTAACGTATCCTTAAACCAAAACCCCAAAACCAAATCTAAGAAAATACAGATTTGGACTAATCCACGTCTTACGGGCGACGACATAAATTAGTCTCCGTATACAATCCACGGGCAACCACAAAAAAAACAAACGCCCACGACACGAAGTGAAATTCTGGAGAAGGAGAAAGTTGTTACCGCGATGCGGTAGCGTAATTAACTGCAGGGGCTTGCGCCTGCAGGGAAGAGCGTCCCCACAATAAAAAAAACCCCTCACCCTGAGGGGGAATCTGACGAAGTCTGCTATATCGGCCGCATCCGTCTAAACCTCCGATATACGGTGTCATAAATCAACTTGGCATCTTCGGAGAGGTGGACGGATAAAACCAAATAGCATCTGCCCCGAATCTCAGCGTCAGGACATCGCAGTCCCGTGCGCCATCGTTCGGAGGGGAACAGATTCTGGCACGCCCGGTGGGACCTTTTCCTCTTTCCACTCCACACTTCGTGTGTCGTGTTCGCGAGCAAATTGCGGTTTTCTGTGGTTGCCTGTGGATTCAAGGTACTTAGATTTGGTGTCTTTCTCCGTGCAGGAAACAGAAGATCAATGGCTTCAAGTTGCACTACCTGCAACTGCAACTCTCGCTCCGTCCCTGCTGGAGGAGTGACTTATGGGCCCCAAGCGGCCTCCCTTTTCAAGATGCCAGTGGAGCAAGCAACTTAAGCTACCACTGGACTATTCTTCAGGACCATGCTCCCACCAATGAGCTTCAATGCCCCAATGACATCGCAAGAAGCTCCAAAGAAGCCGGTCTTTGATCAACTTACCACTGCCGCGACCCCCTTAACAGGTCGCCCGGTTTCAATACCTCAGTTTTCAACAGACTGGGCCAGAACGTCCGCAAACCTGCGATACCCGAAGCTGCCATCCCAAAGAGGATAGCCATCCCGACGTAAACGGACGAAATCATTGGGAAGGTTCCTTCTTCCGAGAAGTTAGTTTTTACGAGGCTGGCCATTCCGGTTACTGCTCCAGGCGAGGTCCTCAAAGCCGTTTCCCCTACCCAGAGCAGGGGGCATGAAGAAGCTTATCAAACAACGGAGGTGACTTCATCCGCAAGACACGCCCGACGTCGCCACTGGCGCCGAGTGAGGAAGGCTGGGGGCAACTCCCCCTCTGGATTTACTTCATGAGCTCCAACGGTGGGGATCGAGGCTGCTGCTCCAACCGGGAACAGCTTTGAATTGCTGAACACGGTGCGCAGAAACTCTTCTACTGCAATGTTGAAGCGAACTCCTTCACCTGTGAAGAATATTCCAGAGAAGCAGCTAGAGCAGCCCCCTCGACGGCTGTCCTCTAAAATTTACAAGGTTTGGCGACAGGTTCAAGAGTCGGTGATTGATGAAAACTATCTCCACCGACAGAAAAAGACGGAGGTTCGGCAGGAGAAAGACTACTCTGTCAGGACAGAAGAAGCAACGGCTACTCGGATGTCTACTACAGCGACACTCTCAACGCCAATCACTCAAAAGAGAAGAAAGCCGCAAAAATCCCCTGTGAACAAGGCACACCATAAAAGCGCTGAACACAAATGCCCCAAGCCTGGGGCATGGTAGTGCACACAGTTTATATGGCTTCCGGAAAGGAGGAAAGCCGCGCTTTGACGGGTCACCGACCGCTTACCCGATCCATGACAAAAGCCCAGGAGCAGCAACAGAAGCTTCAGGAAATGATGACTGTGATGGCTGAACTTACCGAACCGAAAGAAAGTTTGGAAGTATCATCAGAGCAGCGCTATGAACAAGAAACTGACGCTGACTATCCACGCAGAGTCCTCGAAAAGAAGGACAAAGAAGCCGAAGAGCAAGCAGCTAACATAAAATAGATAGCGCTCCTCTTCCAAGATATGGTAGGGATGATGTTACAGCCGGACCCTCCAGCTGAAGACTCTCCTATCATTGTTGGAGACGATAGAGGGGAGACACCTAATCCTCCTCCGGCTCTTTCAGCAGCCAAGGAAGAAACCATTTCCAAGGCCGCACTGGATGAATATATATCTCAGCAAATATGAGCTCATCAGGTGAGTGAATCGGCTGGACAAACTGTTAGAACTGGACGACCCTATCCGGGCTGGTACGACCAAATCAGTTACCCGCCAGGATATGATCCCTAAGTTCCACGTATATAAAGGGACAGGGAATCCACATCAACATGTCGCTCAATTCAGGGCCTTATGCGGCAACACTGGAGGCGATGACAAGCTGTTGCTTCGCCAATTCGTCGGCAGCTTAGCAGAAATAGCCTTTGAATGGTATTCAGAGCTACCTAATGACTCTGTCAAAACATTTGCGGAGATAGAGTTACTGTTCACGCAAAGATTCGTGAGTGCTAGTGAACGCACCCCGATAACAGTACTGATAAATGCCAGGATATAGCCAGGCGAAACGTGGGTCCAATACACAACACGATGGCGGAACCTTTGGTCGAAATGCGAACAACACATAGAAGAGGCACCTGCGGTAGGTATGTTCGTGGGCACTCTTGATCCGCAAGCAACCATCTCACAATTCATGATGTTCTTCAGGCCGACCACCTTCCAAGCATTGATCGACAAATTAGCCCAGATGGACCAGATGGGCCACAGACCATCTCCTCCAAAACCAGACTCTCGAAATGAGAAAGGAAAAGGGAAGGCGACTGTCGTTGCCAACGCTCAACAACAGCCGAGCAACTCAAAACCAGTCGTTCGCCAAAATAACGCGCATCCATGTCCGTCCCTCGAGCAGAGACTAGGACATCCTTACTCTTTTCCTCAGAATAAAATGAGAAGACTGTTCGAGCTGGCAGTGCGCAATAGACTCATTAATCTACCGAGTCCAAAGCGTCTGTCGCAGCCAGGCGAACTTAATAATCCCAATTATTGCCCTTACCACCAAACGGTAAGTCACCCGATTGAGGATTGTTTCATCTTTAAGGGATGGATCGAGGATCGGTACCTACAAGGCAAGTTCGCGCTGTCGGAAAACTGGAAGGTAAACCCACCACAGCCGCACTCTCCAAAGAAGATGGACACGCCGGGGGCAACTTATTCTTTCGTCGAGGATGAAAACGATGGAGAAAACTTATCAGATGAATCCGAAGACTACGTCGCGACTTGTCATGTGATTTCTCATTCACCGACGGATGATGAGGAGGCTCCTTGCGCTGAGAAATCAATGGCGAACCCTGAGCCAGAGATTCTACAGCCATCAGACGAGTTGATCGATGTCTTCCTAAATGAAATTCGTCTGAAAGCAAAAGCCAATCAAGAGCGTGAAATGGCCATACTGGAAAGAGCCAAGGCATTCCCGTCAAATCAAAAGCCATACTCTGCGGGTAAAAACAAATTCAAGATGAGGAAAAGGTTCGCCAAAGCTCTATCAGTAGGAATGAAGCTACCGCACTCTGAAGAAAATACTTTCGCTGAGGTAGAGATGCACCCTAACTTCTGTTTATATCATCAGAAGATCATACATCCTACCGAAGACTGCGAATCCTTTAACTGTTGGTGGCAAGGGTATGTCGCTCAAAAGCAACACTCCGACATGACAAAATGTGAAGCTTGTAGACGTCGAGAAAATGCGATAGATGAGCGCAAAAGAGCCACCGACGATTGTCATATAGCCGACTCTAAGGTATCGCAAATTATCACCTTTGGAAGCGACTCTGACGAAGAAGCTACCCCCAACCCTTCCCTCGGGGAATCTATTTCAAAAATGAAGGAATTAAGGAGCTGCGAGAACGTTCAGCCATGCAATCGCACGCTACTCGGAAAAAATCCCGGCCCCGCAAACAACGGAGCGAACAAAAAGGATAAAGGAAAAGGGAAAACGGCCTTCGTCGCCAGCGCTCAACAACAATTAAGTGACCCTAGACTGGTTGCTCGCCAAAGCAACAAGCGGTAACCCCTCCAGGAAAAGTTGAAACGTCCTTACTCGTTTCCGCAGGATAAAACAATGGGACTATTCGAGCTGGCAGTGTGCGACAGACTCATCAATCTGCCGGGTCCAAAACGTCCGTTGCGGCCAGGCAATGTTAATAATCCTAATTATTGCCCTTACCATCAAACAGTAGGTCATCTAATCGAGAATTGCTACGTCTTCAAGAACTGGGTTGAAGACCAATACCAACAGGGCAAGTTCGCGTTGTCCGAAAATTGGAAGGTGGACCCGCCACAACCGCATGCTCCGAGAAAAATGGATACGCCGGGGGCATCATAGTCAGTCATAGAGAAAGCCCCATAGACCGAAAAGTCAATAAACTAGATATTCGGCTCAAATACGGTGACACCGGACCGAAATGTACTTAAACTAATAGCAGACCGAAACGTCTTTAAACTACTACCGCAGCATCTTCTAGGCTGACGAGATAAAAAAAAACAAAATAAAAAAAAACGGTATGTCCATAAGCAAAAAGGGCACGGATGAAAACCCGAAAGGGCTCCGTGAGTAAAAACAGCAGGACTACCGGCGAGTGTTCGTGAAAACCCGAAAGGGCGCGACCTCGTAAAAAAAAAAGAAGAAAATAAAAAGAATAAAAAAATACGGTATGTCCATAAGAAAAATGGGCACGGATGAAAACCTGAAAGGGCTCCGTGAGTAAAAACAGCAGGACTACTGTCGAGTGTTTGTGAAAACCCGAAAGGGCGCAACCTCGTTAAAAGACACTTATAGGATCCTTTCGACCTTGTAAGGAGAAACCACCCGCGTGAGATCCTTACGACTCACAAGAGAGCAACACACTTAGATATCCCCACGATTCCTAAGGAGAAATTACACTTGCGAGATCCTCACGACTCGTAAGGAGAACTCTCTTATGGGACCCTCACGGCTCATAAGATTTGAAAGTCTTAAGTTATAGAGACCTAAACCTGTGCTTAAGCAACCCCCACAACTTCCGATATTGCCTTACGAGTGTTTCAATACTAACCCTTGTATACAATTCACGGGCGCGAATAAACATTTCCCTAACTAAGTCCCATCCGAGATTAGGGATATGTTCGCACGATGAATAACCCTTGTAAATCCTCTCAATTTACAAGGAGAAAACCCTCCTGTTGGATCCTTACGACTTACAGAGGAGCAAAACACTTAGGAACCCTCACGATTCCTAAGGAGAAAATACACCTATAAGATCCTCACGACTTATAGGGAGAAATAACTTTGTGAGACCCTTACGGCTCATGAAGTCAAAGCCTTAGTCGACAGGACCCTAACCCTGGTCGCTAAGCCTCCTTTGTTCGACAACGACAGAGACAAATGATGATTTGCTCCTGGCAATATCCCAGTTGTAGAGATGTTGATGCCGAAATCGGTGTCCAATTTCAGGTTTACGGTGAAAGGCCAGTAGGCCGCACATGCATGCAGAATAGCCGAAATGATTGAGCAACTCGCAATAAAAAGCAGCGAGTAAAAATAAAATAAATAGCCGAAATGATTGGGCAACTCGCAATAAAAAGCAGCGAGTAAAAAATAAAGTAAACAGCCGAAATGATTGGGCAACTCGCAATAAAAAGCAGCGAGTAAAAAATAAAGTAAACAACCGAAATGATTGGGCACCGCGAAAAATAGCCGAAGTGATTGGGCAATCGCGACCTTCGCGATATAAAAGCTGAAATGATAGAGCATCGCAGAAAGAACTAAAATAAAAAAAATATATATATATGTAACGAAATTCATGCCCTACAGACGATAGCACAGCAATCCCTGTATACAATCCTGGGGCACAAACAAAGAGGGAACCATACCTTCCTGACAGGATCCGCCAAAAAGCGAAGCCGAGTCTCGACGGTTCAACAACAACCTAGAGACAACCGTGACATTCGCCTCGATACAGTAGACGCAATGTCAACAATAATGTTCTTCCTCCAACAAGCTTCGAACATGACAAAGAAAACGAAGCAAAGGCTAAATTCCTAGCTTCAAGGTCTTGACGGCAACCCATATAAAGCCAGAAAGACAACTGGAGATCGTTTCACACTAGTGTGGAATGGTCACCACCTCGACGTTCGTCTCGACACAGCAGACGCAACATTATCAAACAAACGGAGCCACGGCAAAATCCCAGCTCCACCCCGACGTTCATTTCAATACAGCAGACGAGTTGTCACCCCAACGTTCTTCCTCCAGCGGGATTCGGACGCAACAATCAAACAAACTGAGCCACGGCAAAATCCCAGCTCCACCCCGACGTTCGTTTCGATACAGCAGATGAGTTGTCACCCCAGCGTTCTTCCTCCAGCGGGATTCGGACGCGACAATCAAACAAACGGAGCCACGGCAAAATCCCAGCTCCACCCCGACGTTCGTTTCGATACAGCAGACGAGTTGTCACTCCAGCGTTCTTCCTCCAGCGGGATTTGGACGCGACAATCAAACAAACGGAGCCACGGCAAAATCCCAGCTCCACCCCGACGTTCGTTTCGATACAGCAGACGAGTTGTCACCCCAGCGTTCTTCCTCCAGCGGGATTCGGACGCGACAATCAAACAAACGGAGCCACGGCAAAATCCCAGCTCCACCCCGACGTTCGTTTCGATACAGCAGATGAGTTGTCACCCCAGCGTTCTTCCTCCAGCGGGATTCGGACGAGACAATCAAACAAACGGAGTCACGGAAAAATCCCAGCTCCACCCCGACGTTCGTTTCGATACAGCAGACGAGTCGTCACCCCAGCATTCTTCCTCCAGCGGGATTCGGACGCGCTAAAGCAAACGAAGCGAAGGCCACATTCCTAGCTTCAACGTCTTGACGGTAACTCATATAAAACCTGAAAGACAATCGGAGATCATCTCGCACCAGTGTGGAATGGTCACCACGTCGACGTCCGTCTCGATACAGCAGACGAGATGTCACCCCAACGTTCGTCTCGACACAGTAGACGCAACGTCATCAAACGAACGGAGCCACGGCAAAATCCCTAGTTCCCACCGCAACATTCGTCTCGATACAGCAGACGCAATGCCAGCAAACGAAGCAAAAGCCAAATTCCTAGCTTCAGGGTCTTGACGGCAACTCACATAAAGCTCGAAAGACTATCGGAGATCATCCCCACACCAGCGTGGAGTGGTTATGACTCATCGGGGCTCGCCAAAATAAGCCTAATCTCAAGTAAAAAGCGACATGGCAAATCCCTAACGCTTGCTCTTCCGACGGCCAAACTGCCAAGGAGGATTGCTTGAAGACGTCTTGTCCAGCCCCCGAAGGGATCAGAGACACGGCAGTCGCAGGGCTACTCGAACAGCACGATTGCCTATCGAGGACTATATCAGCTTATGCGACGGTACGATGGACAAAACCCTAAGTACCACCAACCTTAACGGGCTTCTTTCGTAAAGAGCAGAGGTTAAATGCGACGTTAAGATGCTCTTGCGAGAAACGCTATATTCGTCTCGACTTGTAAAAAAAATTGTTGAGGCGGCTCGACTCGTGAGATAAAGCCTTAGGCAGTGGGCATAAAAGAAGCCTGTTTCCTAAGCACTGGGACCCTACAAGTTGACCCAAAACGGTCTCTTGCATACCATTCACGGGTCTCACTCTTCAAAGTTGAGTTTCGACAGGGAGGGAAACAACCGCTTACGGGTCCTCTCGACTCGTAAGAGGGAAAAATTCTCTTATAGGATTCTTACAACTTATAAGAGAAAACCACACTTAGGAATCCTCACGATTCCTAAGAAGAAAAACCCCCCTACGAGATCCTCTCGATCCGTAGGGAGAAAAGTCTCTATGAGACCCTCACGGCTTATAGAGTTGAAAAGTCTTAGGCAGCAGATCTGAACCTGCCCCCTAAGCCATCGCTATTTCTTAAGAAAGTCGGAATACTCGTTCTAATCATCCGTCAACCATGTTTTCTAAGGTGGTATGCTGATAATAAAAGAAAGAGAAGACGGAGAAAATGACACATTACAAAAAAAATGCGTATCTTTTATTCATAAACTTGATTGGGTACAGGATACACTATGTCAAAGAATAAAAAAAATATATATACACATTCTTTTATCTACAAGTACAAACGATACAAAGAGGGATAGCTACTGAGGAGGAAGTGTCTTTAATAAATCCACAAGCTGCTCTCGCACTTCCTTCAGCGCCTCCTCCTGAGTGACAGCCGCAGCTACCTCCGCCTCCACCTGGGCCCGCTGCTGCAAGAAGGATGAAAGTTGCTCCTCCGCCGCCTTCTGGGCTGTTTCCTGGCTGGGTGCATCTCGCTCGACAACGTCAAGTTGTTGCCTTAATGATAACCTTTCAGAAAGACATTGCAGAAGGCCCTCAAAGACAACCTTCAGCCGTGCGGCGTTGGCCTCCACCCGAGCATGCAGTTGGGCAGACTTGCTCGAAGTCTCACCACGCTCCTTACGCCTTGAAATGACTTCTTGTTCGAGGTGGCGGAAGTAAGAAGCGCTCTGCTCAATCCACGCTGTTCTTTGATTACTGGCAGCCAAGGTCTCAGGAGCGGGACGCAGCAACTCCAACTGATATAGGCGGCCCTCGATCTCCCTGCAATGGTTAACCCAAGATGCGATGATGCCCTCATCATGAAAGTTCACGAGTATTGCCAGCATCGGGTTAACCACCGTAGCGAAGTCTGCGGCAGATGTAGGAGTTTCAACGTCGAGTTCCTCGACGTAGTCACTCAACATTCGCAGACTATTCACGGTGCCTTTTGAAGACGGACTTCTCAGATAAGGACCCGCCGGCATTGTAATACGAGGCTCGAAGGGCGACGAGGCCGGAACGACAGCTGAAAGGAAACAGGATGCGATCAGATAACAGTACAGAAAATAAAGAGAGGGAAGTTATCAATGTGATAGTCGCTGTACCAGTCGAGACAGGTGGCAAGGTCGGAAGGGCCGGTGGTGCAGTTAATCTTTTATCCCCTCCTTCAATCTGTAGCACTGCAGTCGAGATTAAAAAAAGGAGGGTTAGAGGTAATTCCATCAATGAAAAAAGAAAGATGTTAATGGAAATCATACTCACCAACGCCACTAAGGGAAGAAGCAAGTTCGGATGGGAAAGAGAAGTGTGGGAGCAACATCTGATATACATGATCGAAGAGCACTCCTGAAGAGACACAACAATATGAGTTTAGTACACAAATTATATGTCTGAAGTATAGGATTAATAAAGTGCAAACCCATACCTTCCAACATCTTAGATGGTATGAGAGAGGGTTGAGAGGTGACCACCGCCAAGGCAGTCGTTGAAGGCGCTCCCTCAAGCAGTAGAGCATCGGTGCTGGCTGCACCTGCGTTACAACAAATGCGAATTTGTCAGAAAGGATTGTAAGATAAAGAAGATAGCAACTTGGGATTTACCTGACGAGCTGCCGGCTGAAACGGAGGCGATTCCCTCCTCTATTGACATGAGACCACCGCCCGTGGCCTCATCACCCGACTCAATGGGAACCGTTGTTGTGCTCGCGAGACCTGGAGACGGCGGAGGACCATAGACGGGGAGGGCTATGACTGGAGCATTGCCAGATTCCAGAGAAGGAGCGGTTGGCTCGTCCTCGGGAATCATGGCCACCTTACCCACTACTCTCTCAGGTTCAGTAGTCGCGGTTGTCTTGTCCACCATTACCATGAGATCGCCGGCCTCGAGCGCCTCATCCGCCACCACCCTGGGCTCAGTTATAATGATCATTTCATCTGCCACCACTTCAGGTTCGGCATCAATGACCTTCTCGGCTGCAGGCCCCTCGACCTCCACCTCAAGCTCCAAAGCCACAATGACGTTGCCTACCGTCGGCTCGAGTTCGGCAGGTACCGCCTCCTCTGCTTCCTTAGGTTCAACGGCCTCCGCCTCTCCCTCGGTCGGACTTGGCCCTATAAGATAAAAAGTATAAGAATCGATGGCATTATAACTCCTACAACAAAATCTTGGGAGAAATATTACCTGAAGTGGATTTATCATTTGCGCTTCGAGCTGCGCGTGCCACTTGTCTGCGAGCAGTGGATAGGAGGGCGACAGGGGCCTCTTCGGAAAGGGTATCAGCACGAGGGACGGTGCTGGGGCCCGCTCCCATAGCCAAGGCAGCCCTGCGTGCCTTTGCTTCCCGCCTCGACCGCTTCCGTTCCTCCCGGGCTGTCGCAATGGACCTCTGTGATGCTTCTTTCAGGGCGTCATCGTCCTCGTTCAGAGATGCCTCCAGAGCCTTTAAGGCGTCTCTCATCGGCTCTTCAAGACGAACCTCCTGCATAACCCTGAGGAAGCAGGAACATCGGCAACTGGTGGAACATCGGCAACTGGTGGAACATCTGCGTCACTTGGAGGGAACGGCATTGAGGTTCCTGTGATTAAAAGGGAAAGGTTAGATTGACCGTAACACAAGGGAAATGAAAACTTGATGAATCGAAACTTACTAAGGCCCATGGATGCTCTAAGACGTTCCTCCTCCTGGAAAGTCTTCAGAGAAGCGGCAATGGCTTCTTCATCAGTGATGCCTGTTGAAAGAAAAGAAAGAAAAGCGTTAATCAAAGGCAATGAAGAGGATATGTTGCAATAAATAAAAGGCGACTAGTAGTTACCTGATTGCGCAAGCTTAGCTAGCCACGCGTCACGCCCCGCCAACCACGCTGAAGCTTCTAGAGCAGCCTCCAAGTTTGTATCGTCCGGCGGCGGCATCACTAATCCTTCGTTAGTCCCGTATTCGATCAGGCCCTCGGCATAGGGAGCATGGGGTTCCTGACCGAACATGACGACCGCAGCGAAGAGCGACTTCTTTTTCTTCTGCCCTCCGACCCGAGGTGCACGTGGGATCGACTTCCGTTTAGCAGCCACCTTGGGACGGCGGGTCCCGATGTCCGCACCCACGCCAGACTCCGGTGAGGCTATAACCACTGTCTCCACTGGAGTACAGGGCGCTGGTGGTGCATCCGCAATATCAGGGAACGACAATCCATGCGGAGGACTCTTCGCACGCGAGGGTCCGGCTTTGGCATCTTTTAAAGGGGGGATTACCGGGGTCCTTGGCACCAGAGGAGCGTTGCGATCGCTACCTGGAGGTGCACCCTTACGGTCGATCAGCAACCGCCTTTCCTCCTTTATGACCGCTCCCGTCGAATGACTGTACCATTCTGTATATACCCTAAGAAGTCGTGGGGCGCAAGCCGGCTCACTGATAAAGAAGTGAGAGCCCGTGTTTAGACGCATGAAGTGATGCAGCGCTCTCTCCATCCCTTCTTCAGTCGCGGCGGGTTCCGATAAAAAAGCCTCCAGCGGTACCCCTTGATTATAGCTCAGCTGTTGAGCAAAACGATGCGGGTTATATCTCATGAAGATCGCTGCCCCGTCCTGCCTAAACACCAAGAAGCCCGGTCAGATGGAATATAAGTGAAGGGTCTCCCGGGCCGTTAAAACTGAAGCTCCATCCTTGAAAGTGTCTTGCAATGGACGCACTGCAGTGGTGGACGTTTTTCCAATAGTCAACACCTTGTCAATGAAAGACACACCGGCTCCAACGGTATGGGAGCGAAGGAGTAAACCCCTTGTATTTCGTGACGATGGATTTACAATTGATGCACCGATCAACTGTAGAATGCGAGGAAAACTACACCTTTCGTAGAACGAGGGCCTTTTATGCATGCCGAAGACACCCGCCGTATGTAGCTCGAGCCATGACATAAAGTAATGCATCGGGAAGACCACGTGCAGCACCCCAGGCTCGTTAGCATCCGCTGCTCAGCTGAGGCCATGATATAAGTGCGCCAAGCCGGCGATCCCAACGGCCACCTTTACCCCGATAGTCATTCGGTGGGCTGGGTAAAAAACAGAGGGCCGCATGCAGTGAGAGTGCATTGGGAGCGCAAACCAACTCAGCTAAAGCCCAAGAAATCCTAAAAAGAAGGCCTCCTCGTCCATCTCGGGGGCTGCGACTTCTGCAAAAGACATGGTTGGGGAGTTAGGAAGAAAAAAGTCCTTTTGGTCTATATCCTTCGCCGGCAGGTTATCCAAACCCAAACCGAAAGGGTCCTCAAGGGTGGCAAACTTGGCAGCTTCTGCCGAGAGGACGTTTGGGTGAAGGAACCGAGCAATGAAATCCTCAAAATTAACTCCGCGGCTCTCACGCTCAAAGAAAAGGGCCTCGTAGATGTTCAACACCTTGATCAGACTTGGAAATTGGTGTTGAACAGCGTTCTCCGGCGTGAGCCCCCTTATCACCGGCTTAGCACCAAAGACGTACTCATCCGTCGGGAGAAACTCTTCATAATGTTCCCCCATGACCGGTAGACCGGATACCTCCGTAAACTCTTCCAAAGAGATTGACACTTCCCGATCCATGGCGAGGAAAGTATGGGTAGGAATGTTCCACTGCTCCAGAAAGGCCTTGAACCACCAGGTGGGAAGCGTGGGATACTGGAAGAGGGAGACGTAGACTGCGGTATACAATCATAATCTTATCAACTGCGACTTCTTCGTCGACAGGATATACCGGGCCCACGGCAGATAGCCTATTGGGTGGCGGGGGATCAAACCGATATTATATGATTGCCCCTAAAGTCGCGCCTTGCCTTGACAGATGTGGCGTCCCAGGATATCCAAAACCATGGGACGCTGAACCGGAATCGCATCTATGGCGGGATGTAGAAAGCCCTTCGATGTCCAATCAACCATCTCCACGGCGTACTGCACCGGGGGTGGGCTAGCGTAATGAATCGCCGTTATAGGTTCTGACGGCACCGCGCATGTGAAGCTCCGTCGGCCCATGATGATCTGATTGTACCATGACCCCCAAAGGTGGAGACTCTTGTATTCTGGGTCGTACTCCTTAATCATGGCCAGGACTTCACGGTCCAAGGGCGCCTCGGGAAATCCCTCCTCCGAGCGGACGAACGGGAATGAAGTGTCTAGAGACATGATCGCTGCAAAAGAACAATTTAGTCGTTAGTGTTGTAATTCCAACGCTTGGCATTTAAAAAAAATGCATTAATTAAATTAAAATTAATTAATTACACCATACAGCAGTGCAGTGGGTAGGGGACCAAAGGGGGACCCACAAAATCTGGATGACAATACGTCAGTTAATAAGACGACCTCATCATTGGATGAGATTGTCCATTGGTCCCCAGGAAAACATTCCCATTTATAAAAAAAGGGGGGGAAGAATCCCTAAAGACAAGGAGAAAATCTCCTCTTTCAGTGCAAAGCTCTGTCACAGAGTGACACTTGTCAAACTCTGATCTTAGAGAAATAAGATTCCTTAAAAGAGCATAGCTCTATGGTCCATTAGAAAATGTTACACCTAAAAGAATTAGAATTTTTGGAATCTTGGAAAATCCATGAAAAACTTGTGAAATTTTTTCATTTTTCAGATCTAAAAGATCTACAGATGATTCAAAGAGCAAAGCTCTGTTCATGGGTTAGAACCCATGAACAAGATCTCTACAGATCTATAAGTTCTTAAGAGAAAAGCTCTGTTTATGAAACCCCAATGGGGATCTCTTTAGATCAAAAGATCTATGAGAGCAAAGCTCTTTGGTTGAAGATTAAGTTCAATTAAGTTTAATTAATTTTACCTAAAGTTTTGACTTTAGAAATGAGCAAAGCTCTGAAAGTTCTTGAATGAGAGCAAAGCTCTGGGAAATAAAAATCTTGAAATGATGAGATTTTTCTAAGGGCCAGAGGTCCTATGTATAAGGCGTTTGCGCCCCTTGAGCTCACCCCTTGATCCAACGATCAGGAGTTTGCCACCGTTGCACTCATGTGTGCGCCACGTGAGCGCAACAGTGGGGGGGCATTTGTTTCGCCCAATCAGAGCAAAGCTCTGTTGAAATTCAAAATTCAAAATTTTGAAGCAACGCTTCAAATTTCGGGCGCAACGCGCCACATGTCAGGCGCTGATACGTCAGCGCAGCGCCCAAGAAGGCGTGCCCAATCAGAGCAAAGCTCTATTTTAAGCAAAATTAAAGCAAGCAACGCTTCAGTTGCGCAGGCACTACGCTGCGCGAAACATATCAGCGCAGATGCGCTAGCGCAGCTACGCAAACACTGCGCTGCGCGACACGTGTCAGCGCAGATGCGCTAGCGCAGTTGCGCTGCGCTTTGCGCTGCGCGACACGTGTCAGCGCAGTTGCGCTGCGCTGTGCGCTGCGCGACACGTGTCACGGGCTGGGGCATTTGTGCCAAACAGAATTAAGATTTTAAAGAAATCTTTCTGTTCTTGTTAAAACAAGAAGATTTTCTTCTGTAAAACAGAAGCCCTTGGATCAAAGATCCAACGGTAGGGAAAATTCCCCAAATCACTCAGAGAAAGATCTCTTCAACAAAATTAACTAATTTATGGGCACTATAAAAGAGACCCCAGACCTCAATTCAAAGGCATCAACATTTTCTAAAAAAAAAAGAGAGAAAAAGAACTCTGAAGAACTCCTCAGGAACAAAAAGGTAAAAAACCTTTAGAAGGAGGCGAAAGTTCTCTTATGAACAGATCATAGATCTAAAAACAAGGTCAATGATCTTTAATAAAAATAAAAAAAAATAATAATAAAATAGTACTTTGCACTTTTTATGAACCTTTGGTTCTTTGAGATAAGAAAAACAGGAAATAACTTATTTTTCTTCGATCTAAATTAGATCAAGAGATCAAATAGTGCTTTGCACTTCTGTTCTTGAATCTAAAAGATTCTTAGTGCTTTGCACTTCCAAACTGCGCTGTTGCGCTCTTGGGAAAGCGCCACGTGTCAGCATCTGAACCACTTGCGCTATGCGCTTTGAGATAGAGCTTTGCTCTCTGTGATTGGCGCAACTCACCAGAGTGCGCCACGTGTCAGCAGCGCAAGCGCAGCGCACTAGCACAGCGCACTAGCGCAGCGCACTGCGCTTGCGCGACACGTGTCAACACTACAAGCGCTTGCGCTCTCTGATGGGCGCAAAGCGCCTGAAAATGCAATGCATTTTCTAAAGGGCCAGGCCCAAAGCAAAAAGACCAACAGGCCAAAATAAATTGCAAAGCAATAAAAAAAGAGGAGAGCCCAAACAAAATGGATGCTCTACATCATTTATAAAAGGGCAGAGCCCAGTCCAAATAAAAATAGAAAATAATGCAACGCATTATTTTAAAAATGGGCCAAGCCCTGGCACAGGTCTAACAGACCAACAACAAATGAAAATGTTGAACATTTTTAACGGGACTTAGCCCAATTTTGGCCGTAAATCCTCAAATTAAATTGATTGAACAAGATTGCTCTCTTAAATCAATTTACGACCGGTTCGAGGGTACATCTCCGAACTCCTCTGACACACATCATTGTAATCCTTCAACGACGTCAGAGAGGCGACAGGTCCCAACGACCACATATGAATATTGGACCGAAACATCCTTAAACTAATGTTGGACCGAAACGTCCTTAAACTAATATCAGACCGAAACGTCCTTAAACTAATGTTGGACCGAAACGTCCTTAAACTAATATAAGACCACCACGTCCCTAAACTGGAATACAGACCACCACGTCCCTAAACTGGAATATGGACCATCACGTCCCTAAACTGAAATGCGGACCATCATGTCCCTAAACTGAAAAATGGACCACTACGTCCCTAAACTGGAACAATAGGGCCTCCAAATGCTCTTTTACCGGATCTAAACGATCCCGTTTAAGTTGATCTTAGCCCCAAACACGGCTAACGTATCCTTAAACATTCAAATGGACTATAAAACTCCAAATCAACTCTGGTTCGAGGGTACATCTCGGAACTCCTCTGATATCTGTCGTTGTAATCCTTCAATGTCGTCAGAGAGGTGACGGGTCCCGACGGCCATACATTCAATGGACCACTATGTCCCTAAACTGGAACAATAGAGCCCAAACGCTCTTTTGTCGGATCTAAACGATCCCGTTAAGTTGATCTTAGTCTCAAACTGGACTAACGTATTCTTAACAAACGTTTAAGTTGATCTTAGTCTCAAATATGGCTAACGTATCCTTAAACCCTCAAACAGACTTTAGTCCCAAATTGGACTACAGGTCTGCCAACCAACTTTGGTTCAAGGGTACATCTCAGAACTCCTCTATTATCTGTCGTTGTAATCCTTCAACGTCGTCAGAGAGGTGACGGGTCCCGACGGCCATACATTCAATGGACCACTATGTCCCTAAACTGGAACAATAGAGCCCAAACGCTCTTTTGTCGGATCTAAACGATCCCGTTAAGTTGATCTTAGTCTCAAACTGGACTAACGTATCCTTAACAAACGTTTAAGTTGATCTTAGCCTTAAATAGGGCTAACGTATCCTTAAACCAAAACCCCAAAACCAAATCTAAGAAAATACGGATTTGGACTAATCCACGTCCTACGGGCGACGACATAAATTAGTCTTCGTATACAATCCACGGGCAACCACAAACAAAACAAACGCCCACGACACGAAGTGAAATTCTGGAGAAGGAGAAAGTTGTTACCGCGATGCGGTAGCGTAATTAACTGCAGGGGCTTGCGCCTGCAGGGAAGAGCATCCCCGCAATAAAAAAATCCCTCACCCTGAGGGGGAATCTGACGAAGTCTGCTACATCGGCCGCATCCGTCTAAACCTCCGATATACGGTGTCATAAATCAACTTGGCATCTTCGGAGAGGTGGACGGATTAAACCAAATAGCATCTGCCCCGAATCTCAGCGTCAGGACATCGCAGTCCCGTGCGCCGTCGTTCGGAGGGGAACAAGATACAATAGAAATAATTGTTAGTTATATGTATGCCCTAGAGGCCATTACTGTACATTGGATGTATATTGTAGTGGATGCTGGGACATATATAGGTAGGACTTTATTGCTCGACATGATAGTACGCTATCTGGTTGCTCTTTATCTAAACATGTATACTTTCTGTCTCTCTGTTACATGTTGATAAAGCCCTTAGGATGTGTACTCGACTTCCAGGACTATGATGCAGATCATACTAGTGGGGCCTGGCTAGTCAATGAGTACATCCTTCATTGTTCCTAGTCGTGGGAATATCGAGACGGGGCATCGATATTCCAGAGTAGACTAGCGTATATCTTCTCGACCCATGTGATGGGCGATGGATGATCCCATATCCATTGGTGTTTGACATCGGAGATGGTATGCGGGTGCTCAGTGGAGACTGGGTACACTGAACGGACTCGCCGATAACTCCCAGATGGTATTATACCTCACGTCAGATGGCAGTTCTCTGGTGACACTGGTACAGCTTAGTCTGTTGACCCGAGATCGTCATAGAGTCTTGTGTGTCTCCCACTGTGCTTTGATTTCCACCCTACCACGGCTCTACTGAGTCGTGCAAACAGGTGGTTTTTGGGTACAGTCCCGATTCACATGGAGGCAATGAGCGATAGGAGGGGATTCGTCTCTCCCGGTATTGGGGGTTGATGTTGCGCTATGCTCGACTGGCCATAACAGGAAATCCCTGGCCAGGGTTGCAGTGACCTACTGGTAAGTGTTATCAGTAGTTTCACACATGTCATGGACTTCACGTCGGCATGACTTATCAAGCTATTGGGGTCTGACGTTTACCACCCCTAGGCGAGATATGCGACATATCAGACGAACAGACCGGACTGTACGGTAAGTGTTACTGGTTGGATTCACAGGAGTGTGAGCGGGCTTGCTCGTCGATCTTCTGATCGCTCAATACCCGGGTGGCCGTTACGTTTAGCAGACCGCTTGCGGCTTGTGGGTGTTTGATATGATCATCATCTGCTGCCGGCGTATTGACGAGTCTTTAGAGTCCTACACAGAGGTTTCCTAGCTCAAGCGAAACGAAATAGGAGCGCATATGAGATATGTGCGGGACAGAGAATAATTCGTGTATGTGATACCGTATTCTATTCTCGCGATGAATGTATCGAATGGTTTTATGCGATATAACCTAGTTATCGAATCAAGGATTGATTCGATAAGCCGATACATTGGATACTAGTCAGTTATATGCGATATGACCGGATCGTTAAATCAAGTGTTGATTTAATGATTTAATGTATAATTTTATATTTGATATATCACTTTGCATTAACTAGTATTGGTTCACTTTAAATGGATTTACTTACTTGATATTGCACATTGTATATGTGATATATTTTTGTGCACATGATTGTATCATGTTTGATGATACATTCTAGTTTGGGTTTGTGTAAAGATTAAACTATGTTTAGTGAATGGTTAGGGTTTCTTTTCTCTTATTTATTTATCTATTTATTATTGTTTTGGAAAAGATAAAGAGAAAAAGAAATGGTGGCTTAGTTTTTTTTTTTTTTGAAGCTTCTTGAAGTTTTGAACAAGTCCACCATTCTTGTCTCTTCTCTAACCCTAACCACTCATCTAACCTTAGTTAAATCTATACACTAAACCATGGTTGAGATTATGATAAGTATCATATTGTTTTTATTTTAAAAAACTTATGATATATATCATCTTCTTCATCCATGAAGAAAGCTTGCTACATCAATGGTGATTGATGAAAAAGTGTGAGAAATCCAAATCTAAAGTCTACCCACTTCCTATTTCTTCATCCTCTACCTCTTGCCAAGTAGTATAGGGTGTTTCCTTCATAAGTTTTCTTGACTTGGTGAAGTTGGAGCTTGATCTAGCGATGCCTCAACGTAGATCATCTTCGGCATCGTCGTCGATGACCTAGCCCGCTTTTTCTCCGATGAAGCCGACGCTAGAGCCCAAGATCCGATTTGTACAGCGAGGAGACTTCATCGCGGAGCCATGGAGGTGGAGGACCGGATCTACAAAGGTTGTAGCCACTTTCCTTTAGCATTTAATTCGTTTACATGCTTGCATCGCCTCATTATCTAGTTAACGATCCGTATTAGGGTTTGTAGGCACAAGAAAATTTTTGAATTGAGCATGTTTGATCACTTGTGAGACTCCATTAGTGTGCCTAGGAACCCTACAGTGGTATCAGAGCCTAGCTAGAGCCTTAGGCAATGCGTAGACGGAGTTAGAAGTCCGATCGACCCAAAACCCCGACTTTAAAATGCTCTCTGGACAATTCTGTAAAATGTGGATTGTTGTAGATTAAAAATATGCAGAAAAATCAGCAGGGGATTGTAAGGGTTACTGCAAAATTCGATGGCCTAATTCCTTAAAGGCGCCGCGGATCCGCGGCATGAGCATGCTCATGCGGCGGTTCCGCGGCAGTTTTGTCTTGTTGTGCATCGAAGTTTGCACCGTAATTCTTAGTAAGCAGTGCTGGTTTTCCTGGGAAGTTTTAATATTTTTTTCCAGAGTTGCATTTTCTGGGTTGTATTGGGGACTCGGTGTATCGATCGGATTGTCTAATTCTGTCTGTGTGCTTTTCCGGATAATCTTAGAATATGTTAAAAAGTTCGACCGGATATAAATACCCACTTTTTCCCCTGCCGGGAAATTTCCAATTGTTGGATTTTCCATAGTTTAATAACGTTCTAAGTAGTGCAAGTAACGCAATGGACCCTCTAGAAGACAACAAACCTTAACTCGATTATGTGACCATCTTGAACTGCCCTTTGAACCTTTGGGTTTGGGGCAGTACGGCGTGCCACATGTGAGGCGTTGGCTTGACCCTTCTACGGCTGGACCGTTGGTACTGAGGCACGAACTGAATGTTGTTAGACTTATTTCATGTGTTGAGCTGTTTCGGGAAAACTTGGGTGTTCGAATGTTCGATCGGAAAGTTTAACATTTTCTATTTATCCGGAATGTGATACAATACTTGGAATTCACAAAAGGTTATGAGATAACTGAATGAATGTTATAAATCTAGCGGTTTAGTCTCACTTGATCGGTTGCTACGGAATTTTGATGTGATCAAAAGTCCGTCGCAATTACGTAGCGTACGCGGATACTCGCCGGGTAAACTTAATAAACAGCCTCACTCCATAGCCCCGACCAAGTGACTGTAGGAGAACCCCGTCGCCGAAAGCATCCGTTCGAGTGCTCGCGGTAGCGGTGTTCCGCCTTGGTGCACTTGGTCGACGGCGTCGGGGGTGCAGCCGCCTACTAAAGTTTGCGACGAGCATTCGATCAGAATGTTGGGAATCTTGTTGAATTACTCGACTTTATATTGAAATGTGTTTTCGATTTTGAGACTAAAATGCGAGGTTTATAATTGTTAGGCATGCGATGTCTAAGGAATTCATTTGGTCAGGCATGCGATGTCTGAGGTGGTTGCGGATTCCAACTGTTGTAGTTTTACACTTTCTTTTCTGTGACCGTAAGTGTAATATGTGATATCGCCGGTTTCGTTGCTATATGTCAACGACAATTGGGATGCGCATATTTACTTACGTTGATGACATGTGATGTTATGTGTTGTTGGATATGTTATATTGGATCGTCGTGTTTGAATAGCCGGGGGTTTTTATGTGAGATGAGTGTTTTTCATTTTCATTCATGTAAAAACTTGTATGTAATATTCTTTTATTGGGGCACTTCCAGGTTGCGGAAGTTGTCACCGTTGATGTATATTATTTACTTTTCTGCACTAGGATAGACCCAAGGAGGGGAGCACAAGTAACCAGGTTCTGGGGTCCAGTGGGAGACCAACTCGAGGAGTCGAGTCCGGGTCTCCTAACCCTAGAATTGGTAGGGTTGCTTGCCGCTCTTGTAGGGGTCTAGGGGTGTGGGATTGGCTATTCATCACGACCGTGGAATCCGTGTTTTATACTGGCTCGTATTGAAAACACGGACGCCCTAGTATATCCAATATTTCATATGATTCTTTCTGCTGCGTTATCTGTGATGTGATCATGCGATGTTCTGTGCTCTGTTCAGATAGATGTAGTATATAGTATATATGATATATTATATAGACGTTGCTTATGTTTTACACCCGCGCTAGCCCTGCCTCGCTCTGCCGTTAGTTACCTAACCTAACGGTGCAGACGGGACATCGAGGCGAATGCGGATGGCATAAGCGTACGTTATATTTATCTGTGATGATTAGGTGGACTTAAATGATGGGATATTCATTAATGAGATTAATGAAAGAAAATAAACCTAACTGATGTTGTGGAATCGAATTTTAAAATAAAAACAGGTAGCTACAGTTCTTGCTTTGCATCGCGGTGTTCATTATAGAACATCCTGCACCTTATTCGATGAGGAAAGGACCGAGATCCCTTCACCGGGAGTGACTCCTTTAGCAATAACTGGCATATGCTACAACCCTCGGTTTGTCTTTTGATCGGTTCTATAGTTTCTGCTTTGCACAGTGATATATATGATACATCTCGCACCTCATTCGACGAGGAAAGGGCCGACGATCCCTTCACCGGGAGTGACCCCTTTAGCAAAACTAGAAAAGCCTCAAAAACATTCCATTTAAAAACCATTTGATTCCGCAACGAGATCAAGTTCAAAGCGTTAAAGGTTTTCATAAAAACCATTCGCAACCCTCCGTCATTTTAGGAAGTAGAGTACTTAGTATTCGTGCTGTGTTTGTTGACCATAGTCAAGGCACAGTGTACGGTAGCTAAGTGATGTCTTCCTACACCGCATATGATGCGATTAGTTAGGACAGTCGCGTGACTTTATTGACCTTAGTTAAGGATCATGTGGGTGGGTCTAATTAATCACGAAATGACGGGTAGAACTTGACTAGTACTTATGATTTGTTGACCATAGTTAAGGTCATAGGTGCTAGGGGTAAAAATCTTTATCGGGAGTTTCAAGTGTTGAGATTTGCAATGAGATTGCATACCTTCTATATGATAGTTGGATCCCGATACCCACTGCGAGTAATTGTTACTCCTGGGAGAGTTTTGCACTTTGCAATTAGCCGATCAAGTAGGTGTCTAGAAAGGTGTCAGCGGGGTTACGTCTCTGGGAAAACGAGGTTTACTGTAATTAGGTCCGTGCGAAAGCACGGGGAACCTCCCTCAAAGTACCGACCCTGTCCTGGCTGAAAGATTGGCGAACTTGTAACGTGTAATTAATCCCGGCTAGTCTTTCCATTTAGGGTTTGAAGGAAGATTTGATAAAAACAGTGGGAGCCATCCTGATTAGATAAAGTATATAACCAATCTAATCTTGCAAGAGCGCACGCTGAGTGTTTTCTTCTTTCTCTCTCCTGGTAGCGACCATATCACGCCTTAATCAAGATAATAAAATGGATGTATTGACCGAACCCGCTTGTTATACTGAGCTGGGGAATGTTGGTCCCGCTCCAACTTATAATTGTTATAAGACAGAGCAGGAAATAAGGGGAATACCAGAATTCCTATGCCGCCCAAACGAAGAAAGTGCATATGATGCATCTCCTTCGGGTGTGTTCATTATAAAGAACTGTTTCTCAGTATCCTCTGAATCCTGGGTATTTGATACCGGATCAGGATCCCAGATATGTAATCTGTTACATAGGGCTACAAAAGGGTAGAAAAACTGAGAAAGGGTGATAAGTTTCATGAGACAGAAAACGGGGCAAGTGTTGCAGCCAAGTCTGTTGGTCACTGTCACCCTGTATTACGAATACATTGATTCTGAACAAATACTATTAGATACCGAACCTGATATACAAAATCATATCAGTCTCTTTACTAGTAAAGAAATGATATAATTTTGTATTGTTGGATAATGTTTTGAACATTTCCTATATCAAAAGTTGATCGGTTCAGGCACGTTATCTAAAAGCATTGACGTTCTAAATCAAACTACAGTTCTTTGTATACTGAACACACACAAGAGGAAGAGTTCAGAAATGAACAAATTCTTCTTGAGGTATTGTAGACTAGGTCATATCAATGCGACCCGACTAGCTGAAGTTACATTTAGATGCATATTTAAATCAGTTTGAATTTACATCTTGTGAAACTTGCCAGTCATGTCACAAAGATATAATGACACCAGCTCTGTTTACTGGAACCAGAGAAAGAGTTAATGAACTCTTGGGACTGATACATGATGATGTATGTAAGGTCTCCTGTCTACACATGTCAGGACTGGTTCTTTATACTTCATTATATTCTCTGATAATCTCTCAAGATTCAGTCGTATGTTCCTGCTGAAACATAAGTCCGAAGCTTTTGAGGTATTCACAGAATATAAGTTAGAAGTAGAGAACCAAAATACGGGTATAAGTATTATGTCCTATGATAAGATCAGGGAGGAGAATACTTGTGCATGGCATTCCTGAACTATTCTAAAAGAAAATGAGATTCTCTCTCAGCATTACTCCTCCGTATAAACCATAGCACGATGGTATATCGGGGCGGAGCAATCACACCCTATATAATAAGGTGTGCTCTATGATGAGTACTACTGAGTTACCTATT
Organism: Agapanthus africanus; assembly: GCA_030015575.1. Lineage (NCBI taxonomy): Eukaryota > Viridiplantae > Streptophyta > Magnoliopsida > Asparagales > Amaryllidaceae > Agapanthus > Agapanthus africanus. Next base: position 79,090,272 of record JASDDO010000026.1, on the reverse strand, counting down.
TCCTTTTTGGGAGTTATGCGCTTGAGAAGCTGCATACCTATTGAATAGGGTTCCAATCAAATCAGTTGCCTACCGCTTCATATGTGATATGGAAAGGGAAGAGCCCATGTCTTAAGCTAGTTAAGATTTGGGATTGTCCGGCCTATGTATAAAAGCAAAATCCGGACAAGCTCGAGGCAAGGTCTGTAATGTAGAACTGGAAAGGTTCCAGCTATACAAACTACAGCAGGCAATTTGGTAGAACCAAAGGATTCAGTAGATTCCAACGAACCTCAGCCTCTCCGCCGATCTAGTAGAGTTCCTCACCCACCTGAGAGATACTTCGGTTTCTCGATGACAGTGGGAGCGAGGATTGCATCATAAGATGATGACCCAACTAGTTTCGAGCTGGCCATCGGGGGTAGAACTCTGTAAGAATGGCTGGATGCTTAGTGATCTGAGATGGAATCCTTATACACCAACAAAGTATGGACTTTGGTTTCTATATCTGAAGGGTTAAATCCCCATCAGGAGCAAGTATATCTTGAGAAGATTACTTGGTGTAGATGGAAAAGTTGAGACTTTCAAAGCTAGACTTGTTAAAGGTTTTCGTCATCAACCAGGCATGGATAATGATGAAACCTTTTCCAGTACCTATGCTTAAGTCCATCCAGATCCTACTTGTCACGGCTACATACCATGACTACGATATCTGGTGGTTGGGTGTCATGACTGCTTTTCTAAATGATGTTTTAGAAGAGTGCGTCTATAAGTACACAGCCAGAGGGCCTCGTAGACAGTGGGAGCAGCGGAAACGTGTGCAAGATGATTTATAGGATAAAGCAGGCATCGCGGAGTTGGAACATCTGTTTTGATGGATTAGTCAAAGAAGTTGACATCATCAAAATGGTAGATGAACCTTGTATAAACAAAAAGGTAGTTGGGAGTATGGTGACGATCCTCGTAGAGTACGTGGATGACATACTCTTGTTAGGGAAGGAGTTTCCTATGCTACGCTCGATCAATCTCCGCTTATCACAATGATTCTCCATATAGGATCAAAGTGATACCTACTAAACCCTAAGCTTTGGATCTATGAGATAGATCTAATTGGATGTTAGGATACTCACTAGTTGTAGTGAGAAGGTATCAATCGATCCTGGGGAGAATCACTGGAAGGGTTCCAGAGTGATAAAGACGACTGAATGTCAGTCATAGGCATTGTCTTTACCCTCAGTAAAGGGACGGTATGTTGGAAGAGTTCCAAGCTAGATACCGTGGCAAACTAGACGATAAAGGCTGGTAACATCGCTATTAAAGATACTACCAAAGAGGCAGTTTGAGTGTATATTGGTTCATAAGATGAACTAGGTTCCTGCCATTGTATGACAATGGAAGTGTGGCTTTAGCCCTAGAACCCTGGTCCCATCAGTGACCCAGACATAATCTGAGGCAGCATCACCTGATCATGGAGATAGTTGATCTCCAGGGTGATCGAGGTTAGGAGAGTAGACTCAGAGGACAACACGGCGGATCCACTCACGAAGGCCTTTTCCCAAAGAGAGGCTTTTAGGGGATGGTTGAGTATTAGATACTACAACTACTGCTACAGATGGCCCTAGTGCAAGTGGGAGATTGTTAGTTATATGTATGCCCTAGAGGCCATTACTGTACATTGGATGTATATTGTAGTGGATGCTGGGACATATATAGGTAGGACTTTCTTGCTCGACATGATAGTACGCTATCTGGTTGCTCTTTATCTAAACATGTATACTTTCTATCTCTCTGTTACATGTTGATAAAGCCCTTAGGATGTGTACTCGACTTCCAGGACTATGATGCAGATCATACTAGTGGGGCCTGGCTAGTCAATGAGTACATCCTTCATTGTTCCTAGTCGTGAGAATATCGAGACGGGGCATCGATATTCCAGAATAGACTAGCGTATATCTTCTCGACCCATGTGATGGGCGATGGATGATCCCATATCCATTGGTGTTTGACATCGGAGATGGTATGCGGGTGCTCAGTGGAGACTGGGTACACTGAACGGACTCGCCGAGAACTCCCAGATGGTATTATACCTCACGTCAGATGGCAGTTCTCTGGTGACACTGGTACAGCTTAGTCTGTTGACCCGAGATCGTCATAGAGTCTTGTGTGTCTCCCACTGTGCTTTGATTTCCACCCTACCACGGCTCTACTGAGTCGTGCAAACAGGTGGTTTTTGGGTACAGTCCTGATTCACATGGAGGCAATGAGCGATAGGAGGGGATTCGTCTCTCCCGGTATTGGGGGTTGATGTTGCGCTATGCTCGACTGGCCATAACAGGAAATCCCTGGCCAGGGTTGCAGTGACCTACTGGTAAGTGTTATCAGTAGTTTCACACATGTCATGGACTTCACGTCGGCATGACTTATCAAGCTATTGGGGTCTGACGTTTACCACCCCTAGGCGAGATATGCGACATATCAGATGAACAGACCGGACTGTACGGTAAGTGTTACTGGTTGGATTCACAAGAGTGTGAGCGGGCTTGCTCGTCGATCTTCTGATCGCTCAATACCCGGGTGGCCGTTACGTTTAGCAGACCGCTTGCGGCTTGTGGGTGTTTGATATGATCATCATCTGCTGCCGGCGTATTGACGAGTCTTTAGAGTCATACACAGAGGTTTCCTAGCTCAAGCGAAACGAAATAGGAGCGCATATGAGATATGTGCGGGACCGAGAATAATTCGTGTATGTGATACCGTATTCTATTCTCACGATGAATGTATCGAATGGTTATATGCGATATAACCTAGTTATCGAATCAAGGATTGATTCGATAAGCCGATACATTGGATACTAGTCGGTTATATGCGATATGACCGGATCGTTAAATCAAGTGTTGATTTAATGATTTAATGTATAATTTTATATTTGCTATATCACTTTGCATTAACTAGTATTGGTTCACTTTAAATGGATTTACTCACTTGATATTGCACATTGTATATGTGATATATTTTTGTGCACATGATTGTATCATGTTTGATGATACATTCTAGTTTGGGTTTGTGTAAAGATTAAACTATGTTTAGTGAATGGTTAGGGTTTCTTTTCTCTTATTTATTTATCTATTTATTAGTGTTTTGGAAAAGATAAAGAGAAAAAGAAATGGTGGCTTAGTTTGTTTTTTGTTGAAGCTTCTTGAAGTTTTGAACAAGTCCACCATTCTTGTCTCTTCTCTAACCCTAACCACTCATCTAACCTTAGTTAAATCTCTACACTAAACCATGGTTGAGATTATGATAAGTATCATATTGTTTTTATTTTAAAAAACTTATGATATATATCATCTTCTTCTTCTTCATCTTCTTCTTCCATGAAGAAAGCTTGCTACATCAATGGTGATTGATGAAAAAGTGTGAGAAATCCAAATCTAAAGTCTACCCACTTCCTATTTCTTCATCCTCTACCTCTTGCCAAGTAGTATAGGGTGTTTCCTTCATAAGTTTTCTTGACTTGGTGAAGTTGGAGCTTGATCTAGCGATGCCTCGACGTAGATCATCTTCGGCATCGTCGTCGATGACCTAGCCCACTTTTTCTCCGATGAAGCCGACGCTAGAGTCCAAGATCCGATTTGTACAGCGAGAAGACTTCATCGCGGAGCCATGGAGGTGGAGGACCGGATCTACAAAGGTTGTAGCCACTTTCCTTTAGCATTTAATTCGTTTACATGCTTGCATCGCCTCATTATCTAGTTAACGATCCGTATTAGGGTTTGTAGGCACAAGGAAATTTTTGAATTAAGCATGTTTGATCACTTGTGAGACTCCATTAGTGTGCCTAGGAACCCTACAATAATAAGTACAACAGTGGGCACGATCCGATGTGTTTCACGTACTATAGCAAAACACCCTGAAGAAAGCTGTGTGCCAGCGATACCACCACTGATCCAAGAGGTCGAACCTGCAAGAAACTATGGCACAATGGGGGTGAGTTGCCAACTCGTGAGTAGAAAACATCAGCATGTAGAAATCAAATAAAACAACGATTTCTAGATCATACTGTATCATGAAGGTGATACTAAGATATCTAGGGTGTCCATGTATGCATATGTATCAACATTATAATTGATGCCAATGACATGTAAAAGCAATCATCTGAATCAAATGCATGTATGTATGAGGAAATCAACCCACATGTGTCCATCAACGACACATTAATATCATGGAACCTGAGTGTCCAACACCGACACTCGAAACATCATGAAAACCCGTGCTCAGCATCGACACGTAAATCCTCATATCTCAGGCGCCGCATACTCAGATCGGCCCTCATATCTATCTCATCTCAGGCGTCGCATATTCAGATCGGCCCTCCAACGCCACATACTCAGATCGGCCCTCCGGCGCCGCATACTCTGATCGGCCCTCATATCCATCTCACGACTCCGGTCGGTATCCTCCGGATAACCGCCGGGTCCAAAAATATCATCGGTAGATAGTACTCCCTCTGCCAGGCTCATCGTTTACTGCACAACATACCTTTCTTTCCCCGGGATACTATACCGGGTCTACCATGTACCCGCAGACAGATCATCCTCCTCGAATCGGGTCTCGAAAACAAGCTCAGAACCGAGAAAACTTATGGCGGACGCCTCGAAATCACATTACGAGAAACCGATGTTTTTAAAATAATACATAATTTCCTTTGAAATATAACTGTGGTTCTCAAATTCAGAGATCTCATAAAAACATCATCTCAAAGCATATAACCGTAAAGTACGATGTATGCAACATAGGACAGTAATATGAGCATATCAAGTATATCATGCAATCATGTCAAGTGATAGTACTGAACAATGAAAATACTTTTACGGTTAAGATTAATCTCATGATATGGCAGTTCTACTATGCAAGTAGAATGGCAATTACCAATGATCAAAGTGTGTGCCGGTAAATCTGTGTAAGTGTAACATGCGCATCATCGATAATTATGCAGGTGTACGAGCAGAAGATATCATGAAGCGTTAAATACCGGAAACATAACACGTATATCACGAGGGATAAACCAACATAAACATGAACTAATAAAGGTATACAACTACACATGAACCATACGATCAGTTTTAAAGATACGAATCGTAGTTTGAAAGTGGGGGATACGGTGTTTTTGAGAAAAAGACACCATTTGAAAATCTGTAGCTTCCCATGAGGTTTCCATATAAAAGTGCATACGATTCGTCAGTTTTGGAAGTAAGTATGGTTCAGGTGACACTTTTACGTCGGCGATCCAGCCTCATAGTATCCGATATGGCAATATCCTTGAATATCATCCTCAAATCACGAGTGCGGATCAATCATCCGGTATAACTCATCGCGTACGGTAATCCATCGTACGGCGGTATCAAACATAATAAGGATCCTATCGTCCTATTCATCAATAAGGGTACGGACCTATGGTTTTGTACGTCATATCTTATCGATCTCATAACACCTCGATATCGATCTCATATCATATCACTATAATTCTTATACTTGACCTCTTTCAATACATATACATCACGATTCACATCCATATATATATATATATATAACATCAATCTCATGTCATCGCTATATTAATCTCACTATATATCTTGGCACATGTCTTTGTGCATCTATACCGCCTCACATCCTCGTATCAATCGTGTCCGCTTGTATCATCTTATATCATCACATTGCTATCTTAATTCTCGTCATCTTGCATTAGTCATAAGATTGCATACTAACTCTTTTGACCATATCCATAAGTTTCTAACATGGTTTCTCCGACTATATTCTATATATCGGTTTCCATTTTATAATTGCGGGGGTGCTATATGCGATCCACCCGACTTCCCCCGTAGATATAAATCTACTCACCTACAATACTCCTTGCTTAGCCGAGGTAGATGTACTTCATCGTCTCGGAGTCCACGCGATGGTACCTACAATCAAAACACATCGAAAATCTATTAAAACCAAGTCTGAAAACCGATACGGCACATGAATTGCTTATAGATTAGAACCTATAGCTTACGTATGCAAAAACAACCAATAACCCTCTTCGTTGACGTACAAACGTCCAACGACCAAATCACATCAAGATATTCATAAATCCAAGTTTCAAATATCGGAAAATATAGCCACAACCAACTCAAAATGCTCCCAGATTTGTGCTCAGGTATATAGGGACAAATCTAACAATACAGAAGCTAGGTTATAAGATGTGTGAGCTACAGACCAAACCCTAACACCATAAGCCAAAACATGGCCGGACAAATTGCAACAGTAACCGTCCCCGTCGGCCCCACCTTGGAGTTTTGGTCTCATTCTTGCGTGGTGGTTTTCTAGTGGTCTAACTAGGTCAATGTAGTTATTTGTTTTTCTTATAAACATCCCAGGTTGCTCCAGATTCCATTTTAAGCATCAAAAATCAATGAAAACCGACACGGGCAAATTCTGGGTTCGTGTGCATGGGTTTCTAGTCTCTGGTCTAGGTCCACAGACATCACTAAGGTCATGCAACATACATTACACCTCAATTACACACTCAAAATTCTAAGAGTCCCCTAACCCTCATCTAGGAAAATTCTAATATCGCTAATCTAAACAAGTTTAACTCTAAACTACACTAATATGCTATAAAATCTAAAAACTAAACTAAAGAAATGGGATTTACCTCGTTTGGCAACTCAAGAATTTTCTTGAGTTGCCCAAAGTCTTCAAAACCTCAACTTGATAGGTCCATAAGTTTTGTAGTGAGCTTGTGCACCATTTTTGTGAAAGATGTGTGGTGTTTTGGGGTGGTTTTCGAGATGGTAGAGGAGGTGGAGAATGGGGAGATAAAGGAGGAAAATGGAGGTGAGGAAAAATGAAGAAGAATGTGAGCCATGGTGGATGATAACCCCATCTTTCTCTTTCTCTCTCCAATGCCCATACTCCCATAGCCATGCCTCCATTGAATTTCATTTTTTTCCTTTTAAAAACCAAATACAAAACCATGCAAAATGAAGAATTGAAGTCATGTTTCATAAAAATGTAACAAGTATTTGCAACATGACATGGTGCACTTAGCCATGGATATTTAAAAATACGGATTTGGTTTAATCGTGATTAGCAGTGCACTAATCAAGTTTAATTTAAACCTGCATATAATTAATTGCATAATTATTTATAAAATGCAAAATTCCAATAAATATCTTTTTAATACATAAACCATATTAATCTCCAATTAATTTTCAAATATTGGTATATAATTATACCATTTTATGAAAACCCCAATTCACAATCGAATAGTTTTCGCGAAATATATTATATTAATATTTAAATTCCAAAAATAATATTTTATATTTATGAAATGTTACACCATTCCTTTTGCAGTTGAAGCAAAAGTCTGGATTTGGCCGATTAAATGTTACTTCCGGTCTCCTAGGTGCAAAGGTTGGCATGGAAGAGGCTCCTCCTACCATCTGAGTGGCAGCGCGTTTTACACCGGCAGTTTGAGGTCTGCCCTTCTTCTTCACCACTGCCTCATAGCATCGGGCAGCCATCAGTGCAAGATCATAGGTTAGGAAATCCCCTGTAGCTAGTGCATTTTGGATCTCCGAGTCCAACCCTTGCTCAAATTTCCGTGCCCTGATCTCAGCAGTAGGGATAAGGTGTATCGCCAACCTGCCAAGCATGGTAAACTCAGTATCGTATTCATCCATAGATTTATTCCATATTGCATCTTGCTGTAAGTGGATGAACTGTTGTTCCATGTCGAAATGAGCAGTCTCGGGGAAATATTTCGTGTCGAACATACCGCGAAATGTCCTCCATTCAATCTGTTAGTTGCAGTTTCGCAACTCTCACCCAAGCAACCTTTGGGTACTTGTGCTTCTGCTAGATCATCCTCTATAAACTGAGCCCATTCCTCTGCCTCTAGTGGGCTCTCTTTCCCAGAAAAGTGTTTCGGATGCAAAGCCCGAAATTGCTTGACTCCAGATGCCTCAGCTTCTGGGTGGTGTAGGAGGATAGCAGTGTGCTGCTGCTGACCCTCCAAGAGGCTCTTGATCACATCAAGCAATACCGTTTACTCATTGATGGCAGATGCATCGGTGGGTGGTGGCGGGAGAGTAGGTGGTGGAGTGTTGCCATTGACGTTCGTGCTTGTGTTGTTGGGAGAATCCATGACCTTGATAGAAAAGAAATGTTAGGATAAATTCAAGGAATTTGAAATGTAGAGAACGTACAGTTGTTGATTCTTATACTTCATATGATATATATTGCTTAGGATTCCATGCAAAACTGACATGCATGGGCCTCCAACAAAACCTGTCACGCCCCGCTTCCCAGTGTACGGGGAAGTAGGCGTGGCGGGCACGCGACGTATTTACTCAGAAGTAAACACGTTAAGCGTAAATAAGCAATATAAATAAATGCACAAGAATGACAAATGATGTAATATGAACAACAACTTTTTATTAACTTTCATTCTTTACATTACAGCTGATTTGAAAAGAAAATGTACAATGATAGAAAGCAATGCCTAAACAGTGGCATATGAACTGAAATAAGTACAAGTAAAAGTTAGAAGTCTGGCTGCTCTATGAACTGGTCAAATTCGTCCTGGCTAGTCTCGGTATCCTGAGGGTCGGTCCTCTTGACGAACATTCCAAAGAAAGAAATAGAAGGAATGTCGTCAGCGAACTAGCACTCGGTAAGTCCCAAAAGTAAGAGTAGAATAGAATAGAATATGACAAGTAGAGGGTATATGACTGGTAATTTATACAGGTATTTGCTTGTTATACTAAAATAGTTGTTTGTAGCTTGGTACAGAAGGTATCAGTGTATACGAGAAGAGTCCAACTTGCTACGTGGACAATGGTAACCCGTAGTACAAGGCTCCGTCAAAACCCATGGGACAACGACACAGGATATTCAGGTAGGTGTCTTTTGGTGACCTTTTCGTTCCACTTCTAATACATTCTGTACAGTCTACCCCGTTAAACCCCATAATGTATATTATATTGATTGTATTTATCAGACTTGCCGAGATCATGGATTCAAGTTATTCATGTAATCAAGTTCAGGATGTATCAAGTAGTCAGGTAGTCAAGTCAAGATATAGCCATGGTTCGGTCAAGTCAAGTCATGTTTGCATGTTTGATATTGTTCTGGTATTCAGGTTCAGGTTCAAGTATTCATATTTGGTATATTGGATTTATGTTTGGATTGGATTAAGATTAGACTTAGACTCAGATTGAGTCAGACACTTTAAAACAGATTTGGATCCTGAATTATATTCGGGTGTTATCGGTAACTGCTGCACATAGACGGCATGATTTGTGTCTTTTTTCAAGACAATTACCATTGATAACTCCGTTAAGTTTTTCTATCTTAAATAGGAAAGCACTCACTTTCTTCGGCTTCCTGAGGCTCAAGAGAATTGATCCCGCTTAAACCCAAATTTACTAAAGTCCTTAAATGTAATTTTATATAACTCGAGGGGGTTTTATAAAAATTATTTTATATACTTTCAAAATAAACCTCGAGTAATTATATATGTTCTTTAGGCTTTTCATGGATGTGAATTTTAAAGAGTGAGGTATATTAATGAATATTTACATAGCTTGAATAGTTCACGATATTTTAGTGTAAGACTTGTCTTGTATTGATGCTTGATGGTATTTTAGTGAAACTTGTCATTCTTTTATTTTTAGAAAAACATGGAATTTTTTTATAACTTGAAAATATATAGTTTGATAATATTTATATAAAATTAAAAATTAATTTTATTATTAATTAGAAAATCTCGTTTTTTCTTAAAAATCGTATTAAAAATCTTTCGAGACCGAATGCTCCGTGAGGAGGTCTGCATCTCGCTCTACTAGTATGAGGATATGCAATAATCCGTACCATCTAATAGCAGGTTCCCCAAAATGGATTGTAGAGGCATAATCCCAAAGAATTTAATAAAATAATTAAAAAGAAAACCGGGTTTTTATAGTCGATGGTATTTTAATGAAATATTGTATTTGCCACAAAAATATGTTTCCAAGAGTATCGTGCTTTGTAAACATGTGTGTATATGAGGGGTAGGTTATTATCTCGTGAAGTTTTCTAGAGGTATGATTAAGCAAAGTAATAAAATATGGTAGATACAATGTTCATGGTATTTAAATGTAAAACTCAATTTAAGGTTATTTAACACGATGATTTAGGGTGAAAGTTGTTTCTAATTATTAGTTTTATGGTTATAAACATATATTAAGAATATGGATGAGCAATGATTAAGAAAAAGTATGATTTCAAGGTTTTAGAATCAAAAGTCGGTGTTAACTCCACTTACCAACATGTTTTGAAAAAGAGAACTTTTTATATAGAAAGAGAAGAATGAGGTGAAACTTACTAGTTAGAAGGGTAGGAAAGAGGTAGATATTTCAGAATGAGGAAAGGCTAGGGTATGAGGTTCTATTTATAGTGTGGAATTAGGATTTTGGAATTGAAAGAATGAATTAAAATGCATTTAAATTGGATTTAAAGGTGAAATTGAATTCTCTGTTTTAACTCAGAGTAAACAAACAGTTCAGCGATAATGGAGGTAGGCTAAAGGTTTTGTGTGCAGAACACGGAGATTTTTCCCCTACGGATGACTGTCGGCGCCGGCCCATCAAGGGATCTCGCCGGTCCAATAGTGGAGGGGGCCCGTTGGATCTTTGTCACGTGTTCACTTCAGTATACACAGCATTTTGCACATGTTTGTTTTTCCTGACTGTTCATTTTTGTGTGCAGTGCACGTGTAAACTTTTGGGCTTCCAAAAAGTTTAATAGAAAATCAGGAAAAATAATATGTGGCTGATGAGATTTGAACACAGAGGCTATTTCACAGCAACGCAAGGTTTTACCAATGAGCTACAAGTGCTTTCTTGCTGTTCTTAAACAAGAATAATTTTTAAATTGTGCTTAGGCTTGCAAACTCCTTTCTGTACATTGAAAAGAAAAATTTTGTACAGAAAATTTAGAGTCGTTACAACGGCTTCTCGGTCTAAACCGAGAGCCCGCGGGGAGTCAAAACATCAATATAGCATGAAATTCCTCACTGTTTTTTCGGCAGTTTTTGCGAAGCAAAAACCGTCGGGATTCGGAAGTCGTATCTATCTAGTTTAGGGTGTTTGGGTGTCTCTGATACCATTGAAAATCAGGCAGCCACCACATCCAATGGGGTCACCATGGCACCTACGGGCCCCTCAAAAGCTACTTTTTACGCATGCCCCCTCGCGAGGACTATAACCGGCCGGAACACATTCCGGTCTTAGGACACCCTGGGGGTAAGAGCCTATACTTTGCCACACTGTCACACAGTGGGAACCCCCAATGGGTCGTCATCCAATTCCTAGTAGCTCTGATACCACTCTATGTTCCTAATGCCCTTTCCGCTAACCCACACCCAATGCGGAATACAAAAATGAAAATTTTGATGGCACTAAAAACTTATAACCATGAATCTAAACTAAACACCTAAATTAGAAAACACTAGAGGATAAAAATCACAACCTTTGTAGCGTCTTCATTTGCTCCAATTGGGTTGGACTCTAGTATACTATCAAGAGCTCCGGATCACTCTTACAAGACGGTCTTCCTTCGCCGAAGATGATCCATCCGAGGGAACCAAGCTCAAGTTTCAACTTCATCCATGAAATAACTAAAGATCCTAGGTTGCTAATCTAGGATACCTAGTGATGTGTGTGATCGTTCTAATAATTTTTCTTTCTCTTAATCCTTTGAATCTCAACTCATGAGAAGGTAGTGGAAGAAGAAGGAGGAGCCATAGAAAAGAGAGAAACCAAAATGGTCGAATGAAAAAATCCTTACAAATTCAAGCATACTTGCATTCTTTTGTTAAAAGAATTTCTCATTTTAAAACTACAAGCATACTTGAATAGTAATTACAAATGAATTATAAATTCATTTGCCCATACCCTCCACCATTTTTCTTTTCCATCTCATTTCTTAATTTCTTAAAAAGAAAAACCTTGAAATTAGTTGTCCTTCTTTTAAAAGTATTCTTGTATGAATACAAGAATGTATCCCTGCGAATACAAGAATGCCCGTATTCGTATCAAAATACAAATACCCAAGGTATAGAAAAATACAATGAACATAATACTAGAATATACATATCGAAATATATATATATATATATATATGTAAATTATCAAATAAAAACTTGATTTCATAATCCAGCTTAATCCTAAACCGGCTAGTATTATCATTCGCCCGATTGAAGTCCGTGTGCCTAGCATACATACTTAATCGGAACCCTGCACGTATCAATATACGACCACTACATCATTTTTCCTGAACTGGGAAAACCTTTTGTGTGGGACTCTAAAGACTCGTCAATACGCTGGCAATGAGTTTAACCACAAGCACGCCAGCGGCACTAACTATACGCAACAGCTATCCAAGTATTGAGCGAAAGAAAGACCGATGAGAAAACTCATCTGTACCACTACTGAGCATATCTGTGATAATCTCCATACAGTCTGGTCTCTTCATTTGAGATAATCGCATATCGGGTCCAGGTGGTGGATAACGTCAGACCCCTACTAACCCGATAAGTCATGTCGGTCTGAAGCTCATCACCCATTGAGAAACTACTGACATCACATCAGTAATTCTCATCAACCTTGGCTAAGTATTTCTAGTGATGGCTGACCCAACACAGCGCGACATCGACTCTCTATACTGGGAGAGACGAATCCCTGACAATTGTTCACCGTCTCTATGTGGCTTGGGACTGTACCCAACTAAAACCTGTTTGCATGACTCCTTTGAACCGTGGTAAGGTAGTAATCTAAATACAGTGGGAACTCACACGAGACAAATGAAAATCTCAGGTCAAAGGACTAAACTGTACTCATGCCACAAGAGAACTTCCATCTGACGATAAGTATAATATCATCTAGAAGTTCTCGGCGAGTCCGTCCGGTGTACTCACCTCCAGTGATCACCTATATACTATCTTGGGTGACTCAACACCAATAGCTTGTGAGACCAGCCATCGCCCCTTGTCGGGGTCTCGAAATGTATACACTAGTCTACTCCGGAGTATCGATGCCCAGTCTCGATACTCCCTCGACTAGGGACATTTAAGGATGTGCTTATGGACCTCCCAGTTCCCACTTATATGATCACCATCATAATACTGCTAATCAAGCAATAATCCTACGGGCTTTATCAAAATGTATACACATAATGATAAAGACAAAAGATAGCAACTATTATCTCGAGTAAGACTGTTCTACCTGTATAGGTCCTCGTTCAATTATCATAATTGCCTATCTGCAATTACAATAATTTCTTTAAGGGCATTATATCCAATAAGGTCAATGGTGGGTAACGACAACTATATCCTTTCCCCCACTTTTTTAGATCGTCGTTTTGTAGGCGTTGGTTCAGTTCAAGGGAGAAGTCAAGTTTGTTGCGACAGAGACGAAAGATGGCGGAGGATAAAGTAAGGATTGAAAAGTTCAATGGTCGAAATTTTGGTTGGTAGCGCATGCAGATAGAAAACTACTTATATTAAAACAACCCGTTTCTTCCGTTGCTTGGAGAAAAGCCCGAGAAGATGGCCGATGAGGCATGGAGCCTTTTGGATAGAAAATCCCTGGCGACAATGTCACGACCCAAAAATGGAAGTGACCGACACTTAAATCACGCGACGTCTAAAGACGATGACGTAATTCAAGTAAGCAAAAACCCAGAATCTAAACCATTTTAAAAGAAATAATGGAGGTAAAGTTTTGAAAAGTTTTGTAAAATGTGAAGCTTGTTTTGAAATATTATTTGAAAAAGAGACAGCACCTGCTTTGTAAAGTTTGAATAAAACGAGTACAAGATAATAAATATAAAGGCATCTCATATACGGGAGCAAAATCAACGCCCACTCGGCGGAATCACAACCACATAGTAATATACGACACCTCAGGCGAAGAATCACAAGCAAATATAAGCAACTGCATAAGTAAACTCATAGACAACTCTACCCGAGTTCGATCCAAAATAATATACATCAGTTTCGACTCAATCTAAAACAAATAAAATAGAAGTGGTAGATGGAGCGATACTAGATACAAAAAAATATGCATCCAAGGTGGTAACCCTATACATCATAACCCACCTATCAAATGCAAGCAAGAATCCTAAAAGATGCCGCGCCAACGCCACCGCTAGGTAACTATGCGGTCGGTCCTGCAAGGAGTTATGGCACAACGAGAGTGAGTTGCCAACTTAGTGAATGGAAATAACATCACAAGATATATACATATATATAATAAGTATGGTGTGTAGGGTGTTTTTCGTCACCCCATTGAGATGGGAATACGCGCGCGCTTGTCAGGCGTACTACAGATTCCCCCAGCCTGGGGCAGGCCAGGGTTTATTGATTGTGGGGATCCGAATCTCCGGCAGCCGCGGACTAAGCTGCCGTTAATTACCTCTCGCCTTTGGGGCGAGGAAACCTACGATTAACGGGTTAAACTGGTCATGCGAACTCAATGTGCAGTGTGCGTGTGTTGTGTTTTGAAAAGGGGTTTTGGATATATCGGAAGCCATGCAGAGTTTTTACGGGGGTCCCGCTACCCGGATAGCGGGCTGGGGGTCAAGGGGGCTAGCAGCCCTCTTGCGGGGTGCGGGGCAGCGTCCCGTTAGAAATTTTTTCTAACAGGGACAGTGTCGTGGAGTATGTGTGTGTGTAAATATGTATGCATATGTACATATATATATGTATGTATACATGTATATATATATACATATATAAAAGAAAGAGGGAGAAAAGACATCCAAAGGATGCGTGGGGCAGCACCTTGGGCGCTGTGCGCCTAGGTTCTGTGCGCTCAAAAGCTAGAGTGCCACGTGTCAGCACGTGGGCGCTCTGCGCTTGAGCGCAAGTGCGCCACGTGTCGGCACGGGAGAGATTTGCGCTTGAGCGCAAGCGCGCCACGTGTCGACACGGGGGCGACTTGCGCTCGAGCGCTTGCGTTCGAGCGCTTGTGCTGGAGCGCAAGCGCGCCACGTGTCGGCACGGGGGCGACTTGCGCTCGAGCGCTTACGCTGGAGCGCTTGCGCTGGAGCGCAAGCGCACCACGTGTCGGCACGTGGGCGATCTGTGCTCGAGCGCTGAGCGCTTGAGCGCAAGCGCGCCACGTGTCGGCACGCGGGCGCTCTGCGCTTGAGCGCCGGCGAGAAAAAGAGGCTTTTAGGCTCAAAAAAGATTTCTCGAAAAAGAAATCAGAGAGGAGTTGGACTCCTGAGTGTGTTTTTGGGGTTAATGGAAGGGGTTCTTCTTCTTCCTTCTCTGTTAGCTGGATCTTGAAGATCAAGAGATGTGAGATCTCAAAATCTCTCCTTTTTGAGATCTGATGACTGATCCAAGTTCCTCTTTGTGGGTTTCGTGGTGAAAAACTATTTTTGTTTTTGAAAAAGGAAGAGTAAAACTCTTGATTTAATTCAAAAGAAAGAAGAAGGTTTGAGACCTTCAAAAAAGGGAAAGAGATACAAACCCTAGGTTTTTTGTGAGAATGAAAAGTGTATATTTTATTCATCATCATGTTGCCTTATATAGGCTTACATATTTACATATAGCCCCTTGGGCTTTACAAAAATAGCATTTTAGCCATTCCATGGCTCATGTGCCATTTCATTTTTGCACATAAGCCATGGGCTTACAAAATATTGGCTTTATGCCCATTTTGTTTACATTCATGCATAAACAATTACATAAAAATTATTTATTACATGATTTTATTGTTGGCATGGGGAGGCTAGCTGCGGGCTCGACTTGGGCATGTGCCCGCTTGACCTGGGCTTGGGCCCACCAGGCTTGGGGTTGACTTTGATTTTGACTTGGTCAACCGGGGTGTAAATTTTTACCCCAACAAATTGCCCCCATCAATAAATGCACACAGCATATGTGGGTCGTGTGCATGAAATTGATGGATCTTCTTTTGCATGGAGGCGACTTGCTTTGGTTCCCACTTTTTGGGATGCACTGCCCTTTTTATGACATGGACGGTCGGCGCTTGACGCGTCTCCGAGATAGAGTGTTCGTGGTAGACGTTTCCCTAGCCCGGAGTGATTTCGTTGACGTGTCCTCAGCGCGGAGTGTCGCTGGTCGACGTTTCCCCGAGGCGGGGTATCGGCTGGTTGACGTGTCCCCGAGACGGAGTGTCTGCTTGATATTTCCCCGAGATGGAGTGTCGCGGGTCGAAGTGTCCCCGGCGCGGAGTGTTTGCTGGTTGACGTATACCCAAGACGGAGTGTCGCTGGTCAACGTGTCCCCGGCACGGAGTGTCTGCTTGACGTTTCCCCGGCACGGAGTGTCGCTGTTGGACGTTTCCCTGATGCGGAGTGTCTGTGTTGGACGTTTCCCCGATGCGGAGTGTCTGTGTTGG
Source organism: Agapanthus africanus (assembly GCA_030015575.1). Taxonomy (NCBI): domain Eukaryota; kingdom Viridiplantae; phylum Streptophyta; class Magnoliopsida; order Asparagales; family Amaryllidaceae; genus Agapanthus; species Agapanthus africanus. The sequence continues at coordinate 79,073,839 of JASDDO010000026.1, read as the reverse complement.
ACGTTTCCCTGATGCAGAGTGTCGATGGTTGACGTTTCCCCGAGACGGAGTGTTTGCTGTTGGACGTTTCCCCGGTACGGAGTGTTTGCTGTTGGACGTTTCCCCGGTACGGAGTGTCTGTTGTTGGACGTTTCCCCGATGCGGAGTGTCGCTGGTTGACGTTTCCCCGAGACGGAGTGTCTGTGTTGGACGTTTCCCCGATGCAGAGTGTCGCTGGTTGACGTGTCCCCAGCACGGAGTGTCTTCTTGACATTTCCCCGGCACGGAGTGTCGTTGTTGGATGTTTCCCTGATGCGGAGTGTCTGTGTTGGACGTTTCCCCGAGACGGAGTGCCTGTTGTAGGACGTATCCCCGAGACGGAGTGTCTGTGTTGGACGTTTTCCCGATACGGAGTGTCTGTTGTTGGACGTTTCCCCGAGACGGAGTGTCGCTGGTCGATGTGTCTCCGGCGCGGAGTGTCTGCTTGACGTTTCCCCGGCACGGAGTGTCGTTGTTGGACGTTTCCCTGATGCGGAGTGTCTGTGTTGGACGTTTCCCCGATGCAGAGTGTCGCTGGTTGACGTGTCCCTGGCACGGAGTGTCTTCTTGACGTTTCCCCGGCACGGAGTGTCATTGTTAGACGTTTCCCTAATGCGGAGTGTCTGTGTTGGACGTTTCCCTGATGCGAAGTGTCGCTGGTTGACGTGTCCCCGGCACGGAGTGTCTGCTTGACGTTTCCCCGGCACGGAGTGTCGTTGTTGGAATTGGTTGGTTTGATTTGTTTGATTTGAGTTGACATCAGCATCGCTATACTGGAATATGGTACCAGGAGCGAATCATCAATTGTCATGAGAGAATTTTGGGATTGGTATTTTTGTCGGCATCTGCATTGCTGCACTGAAATAATACCAGGAGCAACTCATCATTTGCCCCGGGAGGAATTGGATTTGGTTTTTTCGTTTGGCATCTGCATTGCTGCACTGGAATAATGCCAGGAGCAACTCATCATGTGCACCGAGAGGATTTGGATTTGGTTTGTTTGGCATCTGCATTGCTGCACTGGAATAATGCCAGGAGCAACTCATCATATGCCCCGAGAAGATTTGGATTTGGTTTGTTTGGCATCTGCATTGCTGCACTGGAATAATGCTAGGAGCAACTCATCATGTGCCCAGAGAGGATTTGGGAATTGGTGGCTTAGGAGACAGGTTTAGATCCCTGTCACCTAAGGCATTTCCATTTTGTGAGCCGTAAGGGTCTCACAAATCATTTTCTCCCTACGGGTCATAAGGATCCCGTAGGTGTATTTTCTCCTTAGGAGTCGTGGGGACTCCTAAGTGTGTTGCTCCTTTATGAGTCGTAGGGATCTCACGCGGGAATTTTCTCCTCACAAAGTCGAGAGGACTTTGCGAGTGCATTTCATTTCTTTTCTTCTTTTTTTTTTACGAGTTTGCGCCCTTTCGGGTTTTCACAAACTCGCCGGCAGTCCTGCTGTTTTTACTCACGGAGCCCTTTCGGGTTTTCATCCATGCCCATTTTGCTTGTGGACATACCTTTTTTTTTTTTAGAAAGATCGGGATTGTTTTACGCCCGTGGATTGTATACGGTTTTGCAGGATGTATGATCCAGACCGTAGGGCCAGAAAAATTTCAGGACTTTGTTGGCGTCTGCATCGCTGCACTGGAATGTGGTACCAGGAGCGACTCATCATTCGCCACTTGGGGATTTGGATTTGGAATTTGGCTGGCGTCTGCATCACTGCACTGGAATATGGTACCAGGAGCGACTCATCATTCGCCACTTTGGGGTTGGGGAGCGATGGCTTAGGAGACAAGTTTAGATCCCTGTCACCTAAGACTTTTCAATTTTATGGGCCGTGAGGGTCCTATAAAAGCATTTTCTCCCTGCGAGTCGTAAGGATCTCGCGGGTGTATTTTCTCCTTATGAGTCGTGGGGACTCCTAAGTGTGTTTTCCCTTCGTGAGTCGTAAGGATCCCACGAAGGTTTGTTCTCATCATGTATCGTGAGGACACATGAGTGGGTCTTCCCAGTGGATCATAATTCCAAGGGCGGAGACCAGCCGCGTAACTGGTGGCTGCGGTGGGGCATGGGTATGCTGAGAATTATTTGAGCCCGTGGATTGTATACGGAAGTCAATTTGGGGACTGGCCGTAGGGCTGGGAGAATTTTGAAAAATTGGATTTTGGTTGGCGTCTGCATCGCCACACTGGAATATGGTACCAGGAGCGACTCATCATTCGCCACTGTTTTTTTGTTGTTTTTTTTTGTTTTACCGTGATTGCTCTATCATTTCAGCTTTTCTTATCGCGAAAGTCGCGATTGCGCTATCATTTCGGCTTTTATTCGCGGTTTCCCCATCATTTCGGCTTTTCTCTATTTTTCTTTTATTTACACATTTTTTTTATTTACATATATATATGTATATTTTTACATTCCCAGTTTAATGACTTAGAGGTCGATTGTTCCCAGTTTTATGACGTGGTGGTCGGCTGTTTTCAGAGAAAGGCAGATGTCCGAGAGAATCAGTTTCACGAAGAACTTCGGTCTCCGTTTGTATGAAATTGGCGGTCGTAGCTTGATCGTTGGTTAACACGCCAGGGGACAATGATATTTCTCCCGCCTTATATTGTTTCTCGACCCAATCCTTGAAGATGCAACAGTCTTCAATAGTGTGCCCCAGCACTCGGTGGTATGGGCAAAAGTTAGGATGATCAGTCATGTTCGCTTCACTTAGCCTTTTTGGTTCTGGTAGCCGCAGGCCATTCTTCAGAGCATCTTTAAAAATTTTGTGGACCTTGTCCCTTCGGAATGAGTAGACCTTATTTCTTCTTTCCTCCAAAGTTGGCTCTCGAGACTGGTCAGTTTTTGCTCCGCCCGTTCTCTGCTTATTTGGAGAATCGGTGATGTTAGAACTTCCGCCATTTCGGTTGTCGTCCCTCCAAGGCTTCGGTCTGTTTGTGAACTGAAGATCCTGAGCGGACTCGGGCTTTGAGCGTTCCAACATTTGGACCTTTTTGGTCAGCTGTTGGAATGTTTTGAGACCCGCGGTACATAGAAAAGGGGCCATCCAGTTGTTGAGATTTCCGACAAGAAGATTGACAGATTGGTCCTGCTCTATCGGCTGTTCGCATTTGACGGAGAGATTACGCCATTGGGTTATAAAATCCGTGTTTCTTTCGTCGCTCTTGGGCTTGGTCCTTACGAGCTCAGCAATGGTAATCTTATCGCTGACGCTCATGAACCTCTGCCGAAACAGAGACTCCATTTGGACAAAAGTTGTGACGGAGCCATCCGGTATGCTCGCGTACCAGTCGAAAGCAACATCGGTCAGGCTATTAACGAACTGGCAGAGGAGAAGCGCATCATTGCCCCCAGTATTCTCGCATGAGGCTTTGAAGTGGGTGATGTGTTGATTCGCATTTCCCGTCCCATCGAATCTTCCGAATTTGGGGATGACATAGCCGCTAGGAAATTCTACCAGATCATACTGAGCAGGATATGGTCTCCTACTACTGCCGATATCTTTTTGCGCTTCGGCTTCAACCACCAATGTTTTGACTTTGCTGGCAACCAAATCCATGATTTGATCTTGAGTTAGCGGGCTACTGTCATCAGTAGCCAAGACATTTCCTGAGATAGGATGCGATTGACTTTCATGCGGTCCGCCCACTTTTGGATTTGAGGGAATAGGCGTCGGCTGCTTTGGGACACCATTTCCCGGTTCATGAGAGCCCTGCGCCTGATTGGGCGGCTGAGAGGCAAGTTGGGCCGTAAGCCATAAGACGACATTTGTCAAGTCGTCGATCTTTGAGTAGAGCTTGGCCATCTTCTTGTCTTTGCTTCTGAGCTGCTTTCGGAGCTCTTGGAGAAGTTGCTGCTCTGCGGTCTTAGGACGGAAAGTTGGCTCATCTTCGCTTTCCGAGCCTGACTCCTCATGAATTGAAGGCTCTCTCTGCCTATCAGCCTCATCGAGAGGGTTTTCATCATCCAGCGGAGGCGGCTGTTCTTGGAAAGTGGCAACCACATTCAAGCCAGATTGGATTTGAGATGTGGTGGCCCCGTCCTTGCTCTTGCTGCGCGTGCCCACCACATAGACAGTGTGGATAACACATTCAGCCATCCCCTCATCTTTGGCGGGGTAACCCTGTTCTTCGAACCTCATGAGGTTTAGCCTGGCAAGATCCCTAGCCCTTTTGTTGGCTCTATATCTGAGCCTTTTCTCCCTCAGCTTCTCGATTTTGAAGGCTTGGCGGGCATCCGCTACCCGGGAAGCCATTGTGAGTTGATCAGAGGGGAGCTTAGAGAAGACACCCGATTGAGCAGTGGTCAAGGGCACCGCTGGAGCTTGCTCGGGATGCGTTGTAGATTTGTTGGTGTTGATGGCCTTGCCCCCAGCTGGGGCCAAGGAAAGTCGTTCAGACACCGACTTGCGTTTGGGTTGGGGCACCCTTGAGATCACCACATTTGGTCTCCTACCTTTCGAGACTGGTTTGTCTGCCACCGGGGCTTGAGGAGCTGGGATGGCGCCAACTGGCATGAACACAATAGAGCCGAATGGTAGCAGCGGCTCCTCCCATTGTCGCCCGAGACTGGCCGGAAGGACCGTCCTAGAGTCTATCCTCATCGTGTAGGAGACGAGAGCTGAGTTCATCATCGAAGACATCGTCGGAAGGTGATTGCTTGAAAATCTGCATGAAAAAGCATTATTTTTAGTATAAATACAGGTATGTATATTGATTGAGTTCGCATGAACGCTTAACCCGAAATATGGGAGGGGGGATAAGTCCCACCGGGCGTGCCAGAATCTGTAGGGTGTTTTTCGTCACCCCATTGAGATGGGAATATGCGCGCGCTTGTCAGGCGTACTACAGATTCCCCCAGCCTGGGGCAGGCGGGAGTTTATTGATTGTGGGGATCCGAATCTCCGGCAGCCGCGGACTAAGCTGCCGTTAATTACTCCTCGCCTTTGGCGTGAAGAAACCTCCGATTAACGGGTTAAACTGGTCATGCAAACTCAATGTGCGGTGTGTGTGTGTTGTGTTTTGAAAAGGGGTTTTGGATATATCGGGAGCCATGCAGAGTTTTTACGGGGGTCCCGCTACCCGGATAGCGGGCTGGGGGTCAAGGGGGCTAGCAGCCCCCTTGTGGGGTGCGGGGCAGCGCCCCGTTAGAAATTTTTTCTAACAGGGACAGTGTCGTGGAGTATGTGTGTGTGTAAATATGTATGCATATGTACATATATATATGTATGTATACATGTATATATATATATACATATATAAAAGAAAGAGGAGGAAAAGACATCCAAAGGATGCGTGGGGCAGCACCTTGGGCGCTGTGCGCCTAGGTGCTGTGCGCTCAAACGCTAGAGTGCCATGTGTCGGCACGTGGGCACTCTGCGCTTGAGCGCTGGGCGCTTGAGCGCAAGTGCGCCACGTGTCGGCACGGGAGAGATTTGCGCTTGAGCGCAAACGCGCCACGTGTCGGCACGGGGGCGACTTGCGCTCGAGCGCTTGCGCTGGAGCGCAAGCGCGCCACGTGTCGGCACAGGGGCGACTTGCGCTCGAGTGCAAGCGCGCCACGTGTCGGCACGGGGGCGACTTATGCTCGAGCGCTTGCGCTGGAGCGCAAGCGCACCACGTGTCGGCACGTGGGCGCTCTGCGCTCGAGAGCTGAGCGCTTGAGCGCAAGTGCGCCACGTGTCGGCACGCGGGCGCTCTACGCTTGAACGCCAGCGAGAAAAAGAGGCTTTTAGCCTCAAAAAAGATTTCTCAAAAAAGAAATCAGAGAGGAGTTGGACTCCTGAGTGTGTTTTTGGGGTTAATGGAAGGGGTTCTTCTTCTTCCTTCTCTGTTAGCTGGATCTTGAAGATCAAGAGATGTGAGATCTCAAAATCTCTCCTTTTTGAGATATGATGACTGATCCAAGTTCCCCTTTGTGGGTTTTGTGGTGAAAAACTATTTTTGTTTTTGAAAAGGAAGAGTAAAACTCTTGATTTAATTCAAAAGAAAGAAGAAGGTTTGAGACCTTCAAAAAAGGGAAAGAGATACAAATCCTAGGTTTTTTGTGAGAATGAAAAGTGTATATTTTATTCATCATCATGTTGCCTTATATAGGCTTACATATTTACATATAGCCCCTTGGGCTTTACAAAAATAGCATTTTAGCCATCCCATGGCTCATGTGCCATTTCATTTTTGCACATAAGCCATGGGCTTACAAAATATTGGCTTTATGCCCATTTTGTTTACATTCATGCATAAACAATTACATAAAAATTATTTATTACATGATTTTGTTGTTGGCATGGGGAGGCTGGCTGCGGGCTCGACTTGGGCATGGGCCCGCTTGACCTGGGCTTGGGCCCACCTAACTTGGGGTTGACTTTGATTTTGACTTGGTCAACCGGGGTGTAAATTTTTACCCCAACATGGTGAATAAAAGTGAACGCAATAAAATCAACATTATCATCATAATCATCACGAAATCCGTGTCAATCATCGCTAACCAGAATCTCATCATATCTCACCGGCGTATCCGAATCGGTCTCTCCCCTCTTTCTCGATTAACGGATCACACAAACATATATCATACCGGTGTATCCGAATCGGTCTCCCCTCCCTTCCTCGATTACCGGATCACACCAAACATATATCTATACAAAAAATTCATAATATCCATACCGGTCTCTCCCCCTTCCTCAATAACCGGATACCACCAAACATATATCTACACAAGAATTCATGATATCTGTACCGGTCTCTCCTCCTTCCTCCGGATATCACCAAACATATATCTACACAAGAAATTCATGATATCCGTATCGGTCTCTCCCCCTTTCTTGATAACTGGATATCACCAAATTTCTTGTAACACACGCATGACAAAAATCCAAGCAAGTTTTATAATTAATAATAATGACATATCATATTATATATTTGCATATTTTAGAGTCCCATACCACTGATATATATATATATATATATATATATATATATATATCGCAATATCACAAGATCAACAATATATAACGCGTAACGGAATCATAACGCATAGCATAAAAAATAATTGAATCGCAAAACAAACGGATAATGTAAGCATGGCAGTTCTAAGTGCCATGGTAGTACCAATGATGTGTAGTGTACATGCGAGTCTATGATTGTGCAACATGACAATCGTTGGTAGTTGTGCAATGTTCTATCGTGTGTGTTACTATAGCAGGGCAATCAAAATATAAGAGATTAAATAGAACATGAAACATGACATTTTAACTAAGTATCAATGAACGTAGCAATTCTAGCAAGTATAGGTATGCAAATGTTAGAATACTCAATACAATACTAATCGAATGATAATGAATCAAGTGTCGCCAATAGGTTTAAAATAGCGACGCGAAGTTTTATAAATTTTCTGGTAGTCGGGGGTGCTATACGCCATCCGCACGATTTCCCACTTATAGATGCTATTCGATGCTTTGCGATCGAGCTAATCGTTTCCTATGATCGCCTTGCTCTTCGTCACCGCCTCGATGGTCTCCGCAATCGAGCCTAACATAAAAATAATCACGCAAACACAGATAAAAATCCGTATCGGCATCGAAGTAATAAGTGGATAGGTTAGAACCTAGGACTAACGTGAGCCATCCGTATGTTAACTACCAAGAATTACCCCCGGACTCGCTGCTCTAATGCAAAAGACCGCCTTAAGAACTAGAAATACGGATTATCAAATTAGAAAACCTTAAAACATCGCCCAAAACTAAGTAAAACACCTCTATATTTTTACTTAGGGAAGTTCGGACAAAAGGGGGCATCAAAAGGGCTAACTTAACATGTATATGAGCTACAGGAGAAACCTCACACTCAAAATCCAAAAACTGGCCGAGATTAGGCCAATATTTTCGTTCCAAGAATGGTGATTTTGCCTCGAACTTTGTGTACGCTCCCAAAATCTTCTAATTAGCTCAAAAGGACACATCTTTTATTTTATAGAAACCCAAATTTATCCTAGCAGTGACTTGATCACCACAAATCCAAAAATACATTAGTTTTAAGAATTTTGCTTCATGTAAACAAAATATCTTGAATTAAAATACCTTAAAATTAACCAAAAACGAGTTGAAATCACCAAGGAAACTTCACTAGCACACTATAACCACAACTAATCATGAAAAGAATCTATCTTTGCAAGATGAGCTACAAATATGTGATTTTTGTAAAAGATATAGTTTTTCATGGCATAAACTATCAAAACTTAGTAAAGAAAGGATTTTATACCTATATAAAGAAGATGAAGGAGAATATCAAGTTTGTAGGAGTCTTCTTAATGAGTTGATTTAGGCTTCATCATGATCAAGTTAGAGTTTTTGTGTCACGCCCCGCTTCCCGTTGTACGGGCAAGGGGACGCGGCGAAGTCTGCTACGTATTTACTCAGAAGTAAACACGCTAAGCGTATCTAAGCAATATAAAGTAAAATGTACACAAGAAGAGATGTAAAAGAATAGCAACTTTTATTTATTCAACATTTCTTTACAATACAACTGGAAATGTAAATGCAATGCCTAAACAATGACATAACTGAAATGAAAAGTGTATACAAGTGACTATAGCTTAGGGTCTTCAGTGTACTGCTCAGGGGTCTGCTCCGGATGGTCTCGAACTCTTCAGAGTTGGGTCCTCCTGACAACATTCCAAAGAAGAAGAGAAATAGGAATGTCGTTAGTGAACAATCACTTGGTAAGCCCCAAAGAAAGAAGGAGAAGAATAAACAGAAAATAGAACAGATGAAGTTGATAAGTTATATTTGTTATACTAATGTAGTTGTTGTAGCCTGGTATAGAATATGCCAGTGTATACGAGAGGAGTCCAACTTACACCATGGACTTTGGTAACCTGTGGTACAAGGCTCCGTCGAAAATACTACGGAACAATGACATGGATGTAATAACGTCTTTTAGTGACCACCTCGTGCCACTTTTAACATGTTCTGTGCCAGTATACCCCTTTATAAAGCCTGTAATGTTTATTGTATTGATTGTAATGATTGTATTGTATTGTCTTGTAGTAAATGGAAGACTTGCCGAAACCATGATATCAGTAAATAGAATGGATATAAATGGATAGTCATGTAATCAGAGTATATCCATGGTTCGGTTCGGTCATATTCATGTTGACATGGATAGTATTCTGGTATAAATGGATTCATGTTGTATTGCAGTTATACTTGAATTGGATTCAAGTCAGATTGATTTCACATCATGACTCGAACTGAGTCAGACTTTTAAACAGAATTGATGTCCTGATGGTTTTGGAGTTATCGGTAACTGCTGCACATGGACGGCAGGATTTGTGTCTTTTTCCAAGACAATTACCGTGTTGATAAAACCGTTGTTAAATTTTCTACCTTAGATAGGCAAGCACACATATTCTCCGGCTCCCTGAGGCTCAAGAGAACTGGTCCCGCTTAAACCTATGTTTATTAGGATCCTTATAGTAATTTAGTATAACTTGAAAGGGTTTTATGAAAAAAATAGTTTTGATATATTTTCAAAATACACCTCAAATATTTAATTATTGTCTTTAGGGTTTTCATAGATGTATATTTTATAAAAGTGAAATTTTCTAATTAGTAGAACCTAGTTTCCATAGTATATGGTATTTTAATAAAATATTGGAATTTGTATTGAATTGTAATGGTAGTATCATGAACTTGTGATTCTTTTGCTTTAGAAAACATGGAATATTTATATAATATATTTTTAAAATAGATCTTTTGATAATATTCATATATATATATTTAATAAAAATAAATTTTATTTATTTTGTAGAAATCTCATTTTCTTAAAAATTGCATCAAAATTCCATCGAGATCGAATGCTCCTTGCGGAGGTCTGCATTTCGCTTTACTAGTCCCGAGAATGTGCGATAACCCGCACCATCCTGATCGGGGTTCCCCAAAATGGGTTGTAGAGGTGTAATTGTAAGGAATTAAGTAACACGCTTATAAAGAAAACGGTTTTGAATGTTCAAGGTATTTATTCATAATCTTGTATTTTCCCCATAATCTAGAGTCCCAAAATTCATCGTGCTATGTCAAGAATATGTGTTGTGATGAGGTAGGTCATTACCTCATGAGTTATCTAAAGGTAATACGGTTAAATTGAATAATTATGAGTTGTATGTAACATGATGGTATTTTATTGTAAAAGCAAAATAGAAATTGCAACATGATTTATTTTGAGTTGAAACTTGTTCTAATATATTTATTTGTGTTTGTTAAACATTATGAAAGAATATGGTATTTTATTATTTAAGAAAAATTGGGTTTTTAAAGAAAAACGATTCGGAAGTCGAAATAACTCCGCTTCCGACGAGTTTTCAAAATAGATTATTTTAGACTAGAGATGGAGGAGGTGAGTGGGGACTTATAGGTTACAAAGATATAGAGGAGGCAGGGAAAGATTTTGGAACCGCCGGGGCGTCGTTTCGTCGCCGGATTCTCCTCGGAACCTCGTCGGAACTTCGCCCTTTGCTAACTCCACTTGCATAATTTAGGACTTGGAATTTTTATAAAGTTTTTGTAATGGAATTCTGAATGAGGAGGGGTGAAATGGAGTGCTGTATTTATAGGAAAAATTAGGGTTTAGGGTAATGAATTTGAGAATTAAAATGTACATTAAAATTTGGTTTAATGCTACTTTTTAATTCTCTATTTATTTTTAATAAAAAAAACAGTACAGGGGTTAAGGGGGGAGGCCAAGAGACTAGGGTTAAAAATTCTAATGAAGTACCTACGGTCCTACCTGGCGGTGCTGGTCTTATTGACGATCTCGCCTGTCGAGAAGGAGGTATGGGGTGTGGGATCTTGGCCACGTGTCCCTATCGTTAGGTATAACTCAGTGCACGTGTTTTTTTAATCTGTGACTTTTTCATTTTACGTGTAGTGCATGTGCAAACTGTTGGGCCTCTAAAGGTTTAAAAGTGTAGGGTTCCTAGGCACTCTAATGGAGTCTCACAAGTGATCAAACATGGCCAATTGAAATTTTACAAGTGCCTACAAACCCTAATACGGATCGTTAACTAGATATATAGGCGAAAAAGCAACTAGTAAACTACTTTACTAAGAGAATACGGAAATACAACCTTTGTAGATCCGGTGCTCCACCTCCATAGCTCCGCAATGAAGTCCTCTCGCTGTCCAAAACAAATTCCGGGCTCTAGCGTCGGCTTCATCGGAGAATAGGCGAGCTAGGTCGTCGATGTCCATGCCGAAGATGATCTACGTCGAAGTATCGCTAGATCAAGCTCCAACTTCACCAAGTCAAGAAAACTTGTGAAGGAAACACCCTATACTACTTGGCAAGAGGTAGAGGATGAAGAAATAGGAAGTGGGTAGACTTTAGTTTTGGATTTCTCACTAGTTTTCATCACTTGCCATTGGAGTAGCAAGCTTTCTTCATAGAAGAAGAAGATGAAGAAGAAGAAGAAGTTATGATAAGTCTTGAATTATTAGATAAATAAAACAAATACTTATCATGAATTAACCCTTGGTTAATTGTAGAGAATGGACCATGGTTAACTAGAATGGTTAGGGTTAAGTATAAGACAAGGATGGTGGACTAATTCAAAGCTTCAAGAATCTTCAACTAGCAAACAAAAATAGCAACCATTCTTTTCTCATCTTTTTCCAAAATAAATAAATAAATAAATAAGAATAAAGAAAACCCTAATCATAAACTTATAACCATGGTCAATTCTTTACACTTAACCAAGTAAACATGTATCATCAAACATGATACAATCATGTGCACAAATGTATATCACATATACAACTTGCACAATTCAAGTGAGAAATTCCATTTAAAGTGAACCAATACTAGTTAACACAAAGTAATATATCAAATATATAAATATGCACTAAATCATTAAATCAACACTTGATTTAACGATCCGGTCATATCGGATATAACCGACTAGTATCATATGTATCGGCTTATCGAATCAATCCTTGATTCGATAACTAGGTTATATCGCATATAACCAATCGATACATTGATCGCGAGAATGGAATACGGTATCACATACACGAATTATTCTCGGTCCCGCACATATCTCATATGCGCTCCTATTTCGTTTCGCTTGAGCCAGGAAACCTCTGTGTAGGACTCTAAAGACTCGTCAATATGCCGGCAGCAGATGATGATCATATCAAGCATCCATAAGCCGCAAGCGGTCTGCTAAACGTAGCGGCCACCCGGGTATTGAGCGATCAGAAGATCGACGAGCAAGCCCGCTCACACTCCTGCGAATCCAACCAGTAATACTTACCGTACAGTCCGGTCTGTTCGTCTGATATGTCGCATATCTCGCCTAGGGGTGGTAAACGTCAGACCCCAGTAGCTCAATAAGTCATGCCGACTTGAGGTCCATAACATTCGTGAAACTACTGATAACTCTTACCAGTATATCACTGCAACCCTGGCCAGGGATTTCCTGTTATGGCCAGTCGAGCATAGCACAACATCAACCCCCAATACCGGGAGAGACGAATCCCCTCCTATCGCTCATTGCCTCCATGTGAATCAGGACTATACCCAAAAACCACCTGTTTGCACGACTCAGTAGAGCCGTGGTAGGGTGGAAATCAAAGCACAGTGGGAGACACACAAGACTCTATGACGATCTTGGGTCAACAGACTAAGCTGTACCAGTGTCACCAAAGAACTGCCATCTGACGTGAGGTATAATACCATCTGGGAGTTCTCGGCGAATCCGTTCAGTGTACCCAGTCTCCACTGAGCACCCGTATACCATCTCTGATGTCAAACACCAATGGATATGGGATCATCCATCGCCCATCGTATGGGTCGAGAAGATATACGCTAGTCTACTCTGGAATATCGATGCCCCGTCTCGATATTCCCACGACTAGGAACATTGAAGGATGTACTCATGGACTATCCAGGGCCCACTAGTATGATCTGCATCACAGTCCTGGAAGTCGAGTACACATCCTAAGGGCTTTATCAACATGTAATCAGAGAGACAGAAAGTATACATGTTAAGATAAAGAGCAACCAGATAGCGTACTATCATGTCGACCAAGAAAGTCCTACCTATATATGTCCCAGCATCCACTACAATATACATCCAATGTACAGTAATGGCCTCTAGGCCATACATATAACTAACAATCTCCCACTTGCACTAGGGCCATCTGTAGCAGTGGTCGCGGTATCTAATACTCAACCATCCCATATGAGTCTCTCTCTGGGAAAAGGCATTCGTGAGTGGATCCGCCGTGTTGTCCTCTGAGTCTTCTCTCCTAACCTCGATCACCCTGGAGATCAACTATCTCCATGATCAGGTGATGCTGCCTCAGAATTTGTCTGGGTCACTGATGGGACCAGGGTTCCAGGGCCGAAGCCACACTTTCATTGTCATACAATGGCAGGAACCTAGTTCATCTTATGAACCAATATACACCCAAACTGCCTCTTTAGCAGTATCTTTAATAGCGATGTTACCAGCCTTTATCGTCTAGTTTGCCACGGTATCTAGCTTGGAACTCTTCCAACATACCGTCCCTTTACTGAGGGTAAAGACAATGCCTGTGACTGACATTCAGTCGTCTTTATCACCCTGGAACTCTTCCAGTGATTCTCCCCAGGATCGATTGATACCATCTCACTACAACTAGTGAGTATCCCAACATCCAATTAGATCTATCTCATAGATCCAAAGCTTAGGATTTAGTAGGTATCATTTTGATCCTATATGGAAAATCTTTGTGATAAGCGGAGATTGATCGAGCGTAGCATAGGAAACTCCTTCCCTAACAAGAGTATGTCATCCACGTACTCTACGAGGATCGTCACCATACTCCCTACTACCTTTTTGTTTATACAAGGTTCATCTACCATTTTGATGATGTCAACTTCTTTGACTAATCCATCAAAACAGATGTTCCAACTTCGCGATGCCTGCTTTATCCTATAAAGCATCTTGCATACGTTTCCGCTGCTCCCACTGTCTACGAGGCCCTCTGGCTGTGTACTTATAGACGTTCTCTTCTAAATCATTATTTAGAAAAGTTGTCATGGCACCCAACCACCAGATATCGTAGTCATGGTATGTAGGCGTGGCAAGTAGGATCTGGATGGACTTAAGCATAGTCCCTGGAAAAGGTTTCATCATTATCCGTGCCTGGTCGATGACGAAAACCTTTAACAAGTCTAGCTTTGAAAGTCTCAACTTGTCCATCTACACCAAGTAATCTTCTCAAGATATACTTGCTCCTGATGGGGATTTAACCCTTCAGATATCGCAACCAAAGTCCATACTTTGTTGGTGTATATGGATTCCATCTCAGATTGCTAAGCATCCAGCCATTCTTACAGAGTCCCTACTCTTGATGGCCTGCTCGAATCTAGTTGGGTCATCATCTCATGATGCAATCCTTGCTCCTACTGTCATCGAGAAACCGAGGTATCTCTCAGGCAGGCGAGGAACCCTACCAGATCGGCGGAGAGGCTGAGGTTCGTCGGGGACCATAGAATCCTTTGGTTCTGTCAAATCATCTGCTGTAGTTTGTATAGCTGGAACCTTTCCAGTTCTACATTACAGACCTTGCCTCGATCTTGTCCGGATTTTGCTTTTGACATAGGCCGGACAATCCCAAATCTTAACTTACTTAAGAGATAGGATCTTCCCACACCATATCTCATATGGAGTGGTAGGCAGTGATTTGATTCGAACCCTATTCAATAGGTATGCAGCTTCTCAAGCGCATAACTCCCAAAAAGGAAACAGGTAACTCAGTAGTACTCATCATAGAGCACACCTTATCATATAGGGTGTGATTGCTCCGCCCCGATACACTAATGTGCTATGGTTATTTGGAGGAGTAATGCTGAGAGAGAATCTCATTCTCCTTTAGAATAATCCAGGAATTCCATGCACAAGTATTCTCCTCCTTGATCTCATCAAAGGACATAATACTTATACCCGGTTATTGGTTCTCTACTTCTAACTTATATTCTGTGAATACCTCAAAAGGTTCGGACTTATGTTTCAACAGGAACATATGACTGAATCTTGAGAGATTATCAGAGAATATAATGAAATATAAAGAACCAGTCCTGGCATGTGTAGACAGGAGACCTTACGTACATCATCATGTATCAGTCCCAAGAGTTTACCAACTCTTCCTCTGTTTCCAATAAACAGAGCTATGGTCATCTTATCTTTGTGACATGACTGGCAAGTTTCACAAGATGTAAATTCAAACTGATTTAAATATACATCTAAATGTAACTTCAGCCAGTCGGGTCGCATTGATATGACCTAGTCTACAATGCCTCAAGAAGAATTCGTTCATTTCTGAACTCTTCCTCTTGTGTGTGTTCTGTATACAAGGAACTGTAGTTTGATTTAGAACGTCAATACTTTTAGATAACGTGCCTGAACCGATCAACTTTTGATATAGGAAATGTTCAAAACATTATCCAACAATACAAAATTTTATCATTTCTTTACTAATAAAGAGACTGATATGATTTTGTATATCAGGTTCGGTATCTAATAGCATTTGTTCAGAATCAATGTATTGGTAATACAGGGTGACAGTGACCAACAGACTTGGCTGCAACACTTGCCCCGTTTTCTGTCTCATGAAACTTATCACTCGTTCTCAGTTTTTCTACCTTTTTGTAGCCCTATGTAACAGATTACATATCTGGGATCCTGATCCGGTATCATATACCCAGGATGCAGAGGATACTGAGAAACAGTTCTTTGTAATGAACACACCCGAAGGAGATGCATCATATGCACTTTCTTCGTTTGGGCGGCATAGGAATTCTGGTATTCCCCAATTTCCTGCTCTGTCTTATAACAATTATAAGTTGGAGCGGGACCAACGTTCCCAAGCTCAGTATAACAAGCGGGTTCGGTCAATACATCCATTTTATTATCTTGATTAAGGCGTGATATGGTCGCTACCAGGAGAGAGAGAGAAGAAAACACTCTGCGTGCACTCTTGCAAGATCAGATTGGTTATATATTTTATCTAATCAGGATGGCTCCCACTGTTTTTATCAAATCTTCCTTCAAACCTTAAAAGGAAAGACTAGCCGGGATTAATTACACTCTACAAGTTCGCCAATCTTTCAGCCAGGCCAGTGTCGGTACTTTGAGGGAGGTTCCCTGTGCTTTCGCACGGACCTAATTACAGTTAACCTCGTTTTCCCAGAGGCGTAACCCCGTTGACACCTTTCTAGACACCTACTTGATCGGCTAATTGCAAAGTGCAAAACTCTCCCAGGAGTAACAATTACTCGCAGTGGGTATCGGGATCCAACTATCATATAGAAGGTATGCAATCTCATTGCAAATTTCAACACTTGAAACTCCCGATAAAGGTTTTTACCCCTAGCACCTATGACCTTAACTATGGTCAACAAATCATAAGTACTAGTCAAGTTCTACCCGTCATTTCGTGATTAATTAGACCCACCCACATGACCCTTAACTAAGGTCAACAAAGTCACGCGACTGTCCTAACTAATCGCATCATATGCGGTGTAGGAAGACATCACTTAGCTACCGTACACTGTGCCTTGACTATGGTCAACAAACACAGCACGAATACTAAGTACTCTACTTTCTAAAATGACGGAGGGTTGCGAATGGTTTTTGTGAAAACCTTTAACGCTTTGAACTTGATCTCGTTGCGGAATCAAATGGTTTTTAAATGGAATGTTTTCGAGGCTTTTCTAGTTTTGCTAAAGGGGTCACTCCCGGTGAAGGGATCGTCGGCCCTTTCCTCGTCGAATGAGGTGCGGGATATATCATATATATCACTGTGCAAAGCAGAAACTATAGAAGCAATCAAATGACAAACCGAGGGTTGTAGCATCTGCTAGTTATTGCTAAAGGAGTCACTCCCGGTGAAGGGATCTCTGTCCTTTCCTCATCGAATAAGGTGCAGGATGTTCTATAATGAACACCGCGATGCAAAGCAAGAACTGTAGCTACCTGTTTTTATTTTGAAATTCGATTCCACAACATCAATTAGGTTTATTTTCTTTCATTAATCTCATTAATGAATATCCCATCATTTAAGTCCACCTAAACATCACAGATAAATATAACGTACGCTTATGCCATCCGCATTCGCCTCGATGTCCCGTCTGCACCGTTAGGTTAGGTAACTAACGGCAGAGCGGGGCAGGGCTAGCGCGGGTGTAAAACATAAGCAACGTCTATATAATATATCATATATGCTATATATAATATCTGTCACAGAACATCACATGATCACATCACAGATAACGCACAGCAGAAGATACATATGAAATATTGGATATACTAGGACGTCCGTGTTTTCAATACGAGCCAGTATAAAACACGGATTCCACGGTCGTGATGAATAGCCAATCCCACACCCCTAGACCCCTACGAGAGCGGCAAGTAACCCTACCAATTCTAGGGTTAGGAGACCCAGACTCGACTCCTCGAGTTGGTCTCCCACTGGACCCCAGAACCCGGTTACTTGTGCTCCCCTCCTTGGGTCTATCCTAGTGCAGAAAAGTAAATAATATACAAGTGGTGACAACATCCGCAACCTGGAAGTGCCCTAATAAAAGAATATTACATACAAGTTTTTACATGAATGAAAATGAAAAACACTCATCTCACATAAAAAACCCCCGGCTATTCAAACACGACGATCCAATATAACATATCCAGCAACACATAACATCACATGTCATCAACGTAAGTAAATATGCGCATCCCAATTGTCGTTGACATATAGCAACGAAACCGGCGAAATCACATATTACACTTACGGTCACAGAAAAGAAAGTGTAAAACTACAACAGTTGGAATCCGCAACCACCTCAGACATCGCATGCCTGATCAAATGAATTCTTTAGACATCGCATGCCTAACAATTATAAACCCCACATTTTAGTCTCATTATCGAAAACACTTTTCAATATCAAGTCGGGCAATTCAACAAGATTCCCGACATTTTGATCGAATGCTCGTCGCAAACTTTAGTAGACGGTCGCACCCCCGATACCGTCGACGAAGTGCACCAAGGCGGAACACCGCTACTGCGAGCACCCGAACGGATGCGTTCGGCAACGGGGTTCTCCTACAGTCACTTGGTCGGGGCTATGGAGTGAGGCTGTCTATTAAGTTTACCCGGCGAGTATCCGCGTACGCTACGTGATTGCGACGGACTTTTGATCACATCAAAACTCCGTGGTAACCGATCAAATGAGACTAAAGTGCTATATTTATAACATTCATTCAGTTATCACATAATTACTTGTGAATTCCAATTATTGTATCACATTCCGGATAAGATAGAAAATGTTAAACTTTTCGATAGAACAATCGAACACCCAAGTTTTCCCGATCAACCGAATGAAATAAGTTCAAAGACATTCACTTCATGCCTCAGTACCAACGGTCCAGCCGTAGAAGGGTCAAGCCAACGCCTCACATGTGGCACGCCGTACTGCCCCAAACCCTAAGGTTCAAAGGGCAGTTCAAGACGGTCACATAATCGAGTTAAGGTTTGTTGTCTTCTAGAGGGACCATCGCATTACCTGCACTACTCAGAACGTCCTTAAACCACGGAAAAATCCAACACTTGAAAATTTTCCGGCAGGGGAAAAAGTGGGTATTTATGTCCGGTCGAAATTTTTAACATATTCTAAAATATCCGAAAAACACATAGACAAAATTAGACAATCCGATCGAATGTACGAACTGCTAATACAACCCAAAAAACTCAACTCTTGATTTCAGATAAAAAAAAATTCCGAGGAAAACCAGCACTGCAAAATAGGAATTACTGTGCAAAATTGAATGCCTAATAAGACAAAACGGCCGCGGAACCGCCGCATTAGCATGCTAATACCGCGGTTCCGCCGCACTTTTGAGGGATCATTAGTTACTTTTTGCATCGTAATTCTTAGAATTTCCTGCTGATTTTTCTGCATATTTTTAATTCTCAAAAATCCACGAAAACAGAAAATGTCCATAGAGCACTTTCAAGTCGGGGTTTCGGGTTGATCGGACTTCTAACTCCGTCTACGCATCGCCTAATGCTCTAGCTAGGCTCTGATACCACTGTAGGGTTCCTAGGCACTCTAATGGAGTCTCACAAGTGATCAAACATGGCCAATTGAAATTTTACAAGTGCCTACAAACCCTAATACGGATCGTTAACTAGATATATAGGCGAAAAAGCAACTAGTAAACTACTTTACTAAGAGAATACGGAAATACAACCTTTGTAGATCCGGTGCTCCACCTCCATAGCTCCGCAATGAAGTCCTCTCGCTGTCCAAAATAAATTCCGGGCTCTAGCGTCGGCTTCATCGGAGAATAGGCGAGCTAGGTCGTCGATGTCCATGCCGAAGATGATCTACGTCGAAGTATCGCTAGATCAAGCTCCAACTTCACCAAGTCAAGAAAACTTGTGAAGGAAACACCCTATACTACTTGGCAAGAGGTAGAGGATGAAGAAATAGGAAGTGGGTAGACTTTAGTTTTGGATTTCTCACTAGTTTTCATCACTTGCCATTGGAGTAGCAAGCTTTCTTCATAGAAGAAGAAGATGAAGAAGAAGAAGAAGTTATGATAAGTCTTGAATTATTAGATAAATAAAACAAATACTTATCATGAATTAACCCTTGGTTAATTGTAGAGAATGGACCATGGTTAACTAGAATGGTTAGGGTTAAGTATAAGACAAGGATGGTGGACTAATTCAAAGCTTCAAGAATCTTCAACTAGCAAACAAAAATAGCAACCATTCTTTTCTCATCTTTTTCCAAAATAAATAAATAAATAAATAAGAATAAAGAAAACCCTAATCATAAACTTATAACCATGGTCAATTCTTTACACTTAACCAAGTAAACATGTATCATCAAACATGATACAATCATGTGCACAAATGTATATCACATATACAACTTGCACAATTCAAGTGAGAAATTCCATTTAAAGTGAACCAATACTAGTTAACACAAAGTAATATATCAAATATATAAATATGCACTAAATCATTAAATCAACACTTGATTTAACGATCCGGTCATATCGGATATAACCGACTAGTATCATATGTATCGGCTTATCGAATCAATCCTTGATTCGATAACTAGGTTATATCGCATATAACCAATCGATACATTGATCGCGAGAATGGAATACGGTATCACATACTCGAATTATTCTCGGTCCCGCACATATCTCATATGCGCTCCTATTTCGTTTCGCTTGAGCCAGGAAACCTCTGTGTAGGACTCTAAAGACTCGTCAATACGCCGGCAGCAGATGATGATCATATCAAGCATCCACAAGCCGCAAGCGGTCTGCTAAACGTAACGGCCACCCGGGTATTGAGCGATCAGAAGATCGACGAGCAAGCCCGCTCACACTCCTGCGAATCCAACCAGTAACACTTACCGTACAGTCCGGTCTGTTCGTCTGATATGTCGCATATCTCGCCTAGGGGTGGTAAACGTCAGACCCCAGTAGCTCAATAAGTCATGCCGACTTGAGGTCCATAACATTCGTGAAACTACTGATAACTCTTACCAGTATATCACTGCAACCCTGGCCAGGGATTTCCTGTTATGGCTAGTCGAGCATAGCACAACATCAACCCCCAATACCGGGAGAGACGAATCCCCTCCTATCGCTCATTGCCTCCATGTGAATCAGGACTATACCCAAAAACCACCTGTTTGCACGACTCAGTAGAGCCGTGGTAGGGTGGAAATCAAAGCACAGTGGGAGATACACAAGACTCTATGATGATCTTGGGTCAACAGACTAAGCTGTACCAGTGTCACCAGAGAACTGCCATCTGACGTGAGGTATAATACCATCTGGGAGTTCTCGGCGAATCCGTTCAGTGTACCCAGTCTCCACTGAGCACCCGTATACCATCTCTGATGTCAAACACCAATGGATATGGGATCATCCATCGCCCATCGTATGGGTCGAGAAGATATACGCTAGTCTACTCTGGAATATCGATGCCCCGTCTCGATATTCCCACGACTAGGAACATTGAAGGATGTACTCATGGACTATCCAGGGCCCACTAGTATGATCTGCATCACAGTCCTGGAAGTCGAGTACACATCCTAAGGGCTTTATCAACATGTAATCAGAGAGACAGAAAGTATACATGTTAAGATAAAGAGCAACCAGATAGCGTACTATCATGTCGAGCAAGAAAGTCCTACCTATATATGTCCCAGCATCCATTACAATATACATCCAATGTACAGTAATGGCCTCTAGGGCATACATATAACTAACAAAAAGAAAATACAATTAAAAATATATGTGGCTGGAGGGATTTGATCACAGGGGCTACGTCACGGCATTCTAAGGCTTTACCAATGCGCTACAAGTGATTTTTTGCTGTTCAAAAGAAAATTAAATTTATAACTTGTGCTCAGGCTTAGGTATTCGTTTCTGTATTTTGGAAAAAATTATGTACAGAAAGTTTATGGTTGTTACATTTTGAAAGGGTTTTGGAGTTGAGAATATAAAAGATTATGATGGTGCTAGCCATGGAGTTGAGAGAGTTAGAGATGAGAGAGAGTGAGGTGAGAGAATGAGATAAGAGGTAATGAAAAGTGAATGATGAGGAAACAAAGTGTAGTGGAGGAGGAACAAGGAGGAATGGAGAAGGCATGAGTGTGCCATGCTTCTTATGTCCCCTCTCTCACATAAATCTATATAAAATTATATGTTGCCATGCTATCTTAAAAAAAAGTAAAAACCCTAATTCAAATAAAATATGTAACCATGCCATGCAATAAAAAGAAACATAAATCCATAATTTCATTTAGAATAAATTATGAAGACATTACCATAAAGAAATATTGTTGTCATGCCCAAAACAAGTGTTAACATGAAACACCCAAAATATTGATTTTGCCATTTTAATTATTTATAGGTATCTATATATATACGAAATTTGAAAACCAAATTTAATAATTAGTATTATCATAATAAAACATATTGCATTATGATTTAAATTCTAAAATAATATTTCCCATTTTCTGAACTGTTACAGACAATTCGGTTGTCGTTGACTCCACAAATGGTCTTTAATATCTCGAAGGAGAAAATCAAGGCACCAATGGCGACGTTAACAAAACTGCATGAGAAGATTTCTACATCAAAAAAAATCTTCCTAATGAAAAAGCTTTCCAATATGAAGATGGCTGAAAACGGCTCGGTGACGGAGCACCTAAATGAGTTCAATAGCGTGACGAGCCAACTCGAATCGGGGAAAATCGTATTTGAAGATGAGATTTGAGCACTTTTATTCCTCTGTTCGTTACCGGAGAGTTAGAAGAGCCTAATGATAGTGATTAGCAACTCGATCTCGGAGACTCTCACATTTAATGATGCAGTGAATTGCATATTAAACAATGAGATGCGGAGAAAGGTCGGGAGTGGGAGTTTGGGAACTTCCGCACTTTCGGTAGAGAATCGTGGTAGAGCGATAGAAAAAGGGAAAGAGAAGAAGCGCAAGTCTAAAAGCCGATGAAAATTACAAGGAAAAATCCAAGGCGTGTGTTGGAATTGTGGGAAGAAGGGTCACAGGAAAAGTGACTGTAATGCTCCAAAGAAAGACTCGAATGAGAAGGCATATGGAAAGAAAGCTGATGTGGTGTCCACAAAAGAAAATGGGGAACATGGTTTTTGTTTATCGGTGAGCGAGAATACAAAGGCGGATACTTAGTTCCTTGATTCGGGGGCATCCTTCCATTGTAGTTCGGGACGACATCACTTCAACGAGTATGTTCAGGGGAATCTTGGGCATATGACGATAGGAAACGGTCAGCCGTATAAGATCGTTGGAAAGGGGACGATTATCTTGCAATCGTCAGGAGGTGATCAACTAAAATTGAAGAATGCTCGTCATATTTCAGATTTGAAGAAGAGCCTGATCTCTACTAGTCAATTTGACAACGAAAGTTTTATTACGACGTTTGGGAATTCGCAGTGGAAAATTACCAAAGAATCGTTGGTGGTTGCTAGGGGCAAGTTGGGCGGTTCGTTGTATTCCTTCAGTAAGAGTAGCGGAGATTCGGTTGCATTGGAAACAAGTTCGGTGTTAAATTCGGAGACTTCGTTGTGGTATAGGCGATTGGAGGCGGATGTTCTTAAGGATTGTGGTATAGGCGATTGTGGTATAGGATCTCTACTAGAAAATATGTGTTCTCGCCAAAATTTTTGGCTCAAAGCTTTTTGTTCCCTTATAAAAATAAAGGGAAAGCTCCACATGTTAAACGCGTGCACCCACATGCAAAGTATGTAGGTACCGCCTCAGATAGGATTAAATCCTTGAGCGCCTCACATGTTTCCCACGTGAGCGCCAGCGCCAGCTTCTGTTAGGATTAAATTCTATAGTGGCGCCTCACGTGGAACACACGTGAGCGCCGACATGCAAAACAAGAAAGTGACTATTTATAAAAGAATTAAATTCTTAGGCGACGCCCACGTGCATAGAACATGAGCGTCAGCACCCAAATTAAAAAGGGTAGAATTAAATTCTATATGGGGGATATTTTCCTAAAATCTGGGACATTCTTTGTTAAACAGAGCCGTTGGATCAAATATCCAATGGTGACAATAAATCATCAAATGATAGAATTAAATTCTATTAAGGGAAAATATTTCTCTGATCTTTATAAATAAAGAAGATATTCTCTGTTGGATAAAAAATCCAATGATAGAATTAAATTTTATGTGGGAAATATTTCTCTGATCTTCCTAAAATAAGAGAGATCTTCTCTGTTAAACAGAAATAAATTCTATGATTAGGAAAATATTTCTTAATTTTGTTAAACTAACAAGATATTCATATGATAGAATAAAATTCTATCATAGGAAAATATTTCCTAATCTTGATAAACAAACAAGAATGATCATCTCTGTTAGACAGAATAAAATTCTATATTAGGAAAATATCTTCCTAATCTTGTGATAGAATAAAATTCTATGTTAGGAAAATATCTTCCTGATCTTTTTAAACTAACAAGATATTCATATGATAGAATAAAATTTTAATCTTGTTAAACTAACAAGATATTCATATGATAGAATAAAATTCTATCTTAGGAAAATATTTCCTAATTTTGTTAAACAAACAAGAAATCTTCCATGTTAAACAGAGATCCTTTGAATTAAAAATCCAACGTTGAATAAAATTCACCGATTGATCTAAAAGATCATTTTGATTGAATATGAAATCAATTATGATTTATTAATGAGAGATTTTCTCAACAAATTAATTTTTTCTCTCCTCCTATAAATAGGAGCAAGAAGATTAAATATAAAAAGGAGACCACCCCATAAGCTTCTGTAAAAAAAATATACAGAAGGCTCCCAAAAGCTCCCACAAAACAATAGAGAATTTAATTCTCAAATAATATCTACTTCCTCAAAATCCTAGGTAAAGAAAATATCGAGATCAAAATATCTCTTTTACCTATCATATCATATTTAAAGGTTTAACTTTTCTCAAAGAACTTAGTTCTTTCTGTGGATCTGAGATCCGCAAAACAAATTTTACACAAGTTGAGAATTTAATTCTCATCGGAAAGATCTTGTTCTTGAGAATCAAAAATTCAGGAAAGAAAAAAATTGAAAAGAAAGAAGATGGAGTTCATAATACTCCAGGAACTTAATTCCTTCAAATCAAGAACTTAGTTCTTTAAAGAATCCGATCCAAGATCCTCAAAATAGTGATCTTGGTAATTCTTAATGGTCAAAACACCATTAAAAGAGATTTAACCTCTCTGAAAACATGAACATGGAAAACATGGAGTTCATAATACTCTAGGAACTTAGTTCCTTCAAATTAAGAACTTAGTTCTTAAAGAACATGGTCCCAGATCCTAAAAATAATGATCTTGGTGATCGTTAATGGTCAAAATACCATTAACAGAGATTTAATTTCTCTAAAAATATCAACAGAAATTAAATCTCCAAAAAAACGCAGCGCCTCACGTGAAAAGCACGTGAGCGCTCAAGGCCAAGTTACATAGCGCCTCACATGAAACGCACGTGAGAACCTGAAAAAGCTAGTGCTTAGCACTAGTGCAGCGCCTCACGTGAAACACACGTGGGCGCCACAAAAAGCTAGTACTTAGCACTAGTGCAACGCCTCATGTGAAACACATATGAGTGTTGTATAACTGAGTGCTTAGCACTGCTGGGTAGTACAGAAACCCGGTCTTAGCCCAAATTGGCTAAGTTTCCTGAGGTTAAACCTCTTTGATTCTTCAAGCGAGCCCATATTCTCGTGATTTCCAAACTGATCCTAGTCTCAAACATGACTAATGATCTCTCATTGTTGATATCCAAAATAATATGCATCCTATATCTCCTGAGGTAATCTTAGTCTCAAATAAGGCTAATGATTCTTAGATGATGCACCATAATCTTTTCCCTCAAATACGGGATTTGGTTTAAGGGTACATCTCTCCACACCTCTGATATATGTCGTTGTAATTCCTCAAACTAAAATAATTGAGCCTATATACTCATTTGTTTCTAAGTTGATCTTAGTCTCAAATGTGACTAACGATTCTTAGATCAAACTCAAATATCCTATGAACGGATGGACCTCACAAATGTGAGAAATGAGTCCTAAGTTCATTCCCGTTGGCAAACCAAGCTACTAATGTGGACCCCATCAAGAAAATTTTTGACTCAAAATCCCAAATCTAAAATATACGGATTTAGACTAATCCGTGCACTATTGGCGACAACATAAACTAGTCTCCGTATACGATCCATGGGCAACCTTACAAAACGAAATAACACACGACACGAGGTGAACTACTGGAGAAGGAAAAAGTGGTTATCGCAACGTGATAACGTAATTAACATGCGATAACGTAATAAATCCAAATAGCATCTGCCCCCAAATTCAGGCAAGAAAATATATCCCAGTTCGTCTCTGTTTTCGGCGGTGAATAGATTCTGGCACGCCCGGTGGGACCTTATTCTCTTTCCACTCCACACTTCGTGTGTCGTATTTTTCCACTATCAAATAATCGCAGTATATATGTTTGTAGTTGCCCTTGGATGATGAGATACTGAAGCTCGGCGTTTTGTCTCTATGCAGAATGGCGTTTGCTTCCACCCACAGCAACTTAGGCTCTGTCACATCTGGTGGAGTTAAATATGGGCCACTTGCAGTCTCAAATCTCTGCAATCCAGCTCTTCAAGAAATCAATGGGCTTATCTTTGGGTCTATGCTCCCACCTCCCACCCTCGGTACCTCAACACCGAAGGAAGAAGCCCAGAAGAAGTCTGTCTTCCATAGGCTGGCTCCTTAAGCTTCTGCTTTGCCTACAGAATCGGTCTCCAAACAACCGGTACCTTCTAAAGGCCAAGGTCGATGCAGGGGGAAGAATACTCAGGATTTCAAAGAAAATAGGGGGCAGGCTCAGCAAAATCCTGAGGCTAATCAAATTCCGGTCGCAAGACATCACCGACATCGATATCGGCGTTAAATAACACAAGCTGGGGGGTAGTTCTCCGTATGGTCCTGTTTCAACCCCAGTGGTGAATACTGCTGTTCCAACCGGAAACAGTTTCGAACTGTTGCGAAGGGTCAGACAAAATTCTCCCACCGCAATATTGAAGAATCTTCGCAGCCCATGGAGATCCCACAAGAGCAAAAACCAGTTCGCTCCCTAAAAGAACTTTCCTCGTCTATATATAATGTATGGAAGCAGGTGAAAGACTCAGTCGTCAACCGCGGTTCTTTCCCTAAACGTCAGCCAAATTCTAACAAATCCCCTTTTAAATACAAGGGGACTCATCCCAATACGGTTCCTGATACAATGGTTCCTCCTAAAGCAGCTTCTCATAAAAAAGAGAGGCCTGATAAAGCCCAAGTACCCAAGGCAAACTCCGAGGGTCAAAGCTCCAAACGCCCTAAGCCTGGGGGCATAATAGTTCATACGGTCTACATTATGAACTCCAAAGACGAAGGTCACACTTATAGTAGTAACGGACCGCATACTCAGTCCCTAACAAAGGCTCAACTGCAACATGAAAGATTGCAGGAGATGCTTACTTAGGCGGCAATACTCGCTAATCCATCATCTAAAGCAAATCCCGAAGACGCACTTGGAGAAAGAACATGACAGGAGTCGGATTCTTACTTCCTACAGCGCACCCTCAAGAAGAAAGATGAAGAAGCGGCAGAAATGTCCACTAAAATGAACCAGATGGCCCTTCTGATCCAGAATATGGCTGGAATGATTGTATATTCGGAACCAATGGCAGATAAACCGCCGGTATTCACTCTTAAAGAGAAGGGTGACATTTTAAATCCTCTGCAAGCCTCATCAACGGCTGAGGAGGAAATAATCCTAAAGGCAAACCTGGACGCATATATCGCTCAGCAAATCAAAGCTCATTATGCAGTGAAGCTGCAAAGAGATCGATCAAGACGGGTCGACCGTATCTGGTGTGTTACGATCAAGTGAAATACCTGCCAGAATACATGCTTCCGACGTTCCACATATACAAAATAATCGGGAGTCCTCTCCAACACATTACGCGTTTTAAATCCATGTGCGGCAACACTGGAGGAAATGATATACTGTTTCTCCGACAATTCGTCAGCAGTCTGGCGGGCATCTCCTTCGAATGGTATGCGGGACTTCCAAATGATTCCATAAAAACTTTCAACGAGATGGATATGCTCTTCTGTCAGAGATTCTCTAGTGTGAATAAACACACTATCGTGGCGGCATTGGTCAATGAAAGGGTTGAAACGAATGAGACCTGGGTTCAATATGTTACCCGATAGCAAAATCTCCGGTCAAAATGCGAGCAACGCATCGACGAAGCTGCAGCTGTGGGAATGTTCATAGCCACCCTTGACCCAAATTCAAAGGTGTTCCTATATATGGCCCCCTTCACTCCGACGACCTTCCAAGAACTCATGTATAAAATGGCTCGATTGGATCAGATGGGTCAAGACTCTTCCTCATCCGATGAAGATGTATGAAAAGAAAAGGTGTTTCCCCCAATCAGAGCAAAGCTCTGTTTTGAGTTTCAAAATTCAAATCTTAAAAATTGAAGCAACGCTTCAGATCCCGTGCGCTGCGCGCCACGTGTCAAAAGCAGACACGCCAGCGCCAGGAGCGCTGCGCCCTAAGCAGCGTGCCCCAATCAGAGCAAAGCTCTGTTTCAAAATTTAAATCTTAAAAGTTGAAGCAACGTTTCAGATCCAGCGCTCTGCGCTGCGCGCCACGTGTCAAGAACGGGTGCGCTAGCGCAGTTGCGCTGCGCTCTGTGCTGTGCACCACGTGTCAAGCATGGGTGCGCTAGCGCAGGTGCGCTGCGCGCCACGTGTCAAACGTGGGTGCGCTAGCGCCAAGTGCGTCAGCGCTGGAATTAAAAGAATTCCCCACCGTTAGATCAAAAAATCTAATAATAATAAATTATTAATTAATCAGAATTAAAATTCTGTTCTGGAAAGATCTTTCCAATCTTGTTGAAAATAAGAAGATTGCCTTCTGTAAAACAGAAGCCCTAGGATCAAAGATCCAACGGTGGGGAAATATCCCCAAATCAATCAGAGAAAAATCTCTTCAACTAATTGAATAAATCAGGTTGCCCTATATAAAAGCCCCAAGACTTTAAGTCTCATATAGAAAAAACCCTCTGAAAACTTTGAGAAGAACTCAAAAAGAAAGAAAGGTAAGCCTTTGAAGAAAGAAGATCATTTCTTCATCTTTAAAGGTAAAAACAATTAATTCTTCAATAATAGAGATGAAAACATCTCATAAAAAGAAGACTCCTCTTCTAAAAAGATCTTAGATCTATAAAATAAAAGGACCAAGATCTTTGATAAAACATAAAGGATTAAAAGATCCAATCCTTAAAATAAAGAAGTACTTTACTTCATTCACAGATCTTTTGATCTATAAAGGCAGAGCCTTTTGATTAGAACAAGAACTTTGGTTCTTGGATCTTGAGACAAAGCCTCTTTTGAAGAACAAAAAACTTGTTCTTTGATCTTAAATTTGATCTGATGCGCTTTGCGCTACTGGAAAGTGCTTTGCACTCTGGAACTGCGCCCTTGCGCTCATTGGATCGGCGCACAGTGCCAGAACTTGCCACGTGTCAACCACAGAAACGATCTGCGCTTTACGCTCCTGAAAACAGAGCATTGCGCTCTTGGGTTGGCGCTCAGCGCCAAGCGCGCCACGTTTCATTCACTGGCGCACCCATAAATTGGCACAGCGCAATCATAAAGCGCAGTGCGCTAACAAACCAGCGCTTAGCGCTAAGCGACACGTGTCATCCTTATGTGCGCTAGCGCAATGCGCTCTTTAATTGGCGCAAAGCGCCTGACGCGCCACGTGGCGCACTATATGAACACCATTTTGCTCCTGATAAATGCTATGCATTTAATTGCATCCAATGTCAGAGCCCAATGCTTGGCACTATTAAAGGGGCAGAGCCCAAATAAAGGCCTAACAGGCAGAACAAAAATGAAATGTTAAATATTTTTAACTGGACTTAGCATAATTCTGGCCATAAGTCCTCAATTTAAATTGAACTGAGCATAACTGCTCATCCAATCAATTTACACCCGGTTCGAGGGTACATCTCTTTACTCCTCTGACATCTGTCGTTGTAATCCTTCAACGTCGTCAGAGAGGTGACGGATCCCGATGACCACACATTACTACGGACTGTGGGGTCCTTAAACTCATGGACTATGATGTCCTTAACCTCGACCGTGATGTCTTAAAACTAACATCGGACTGTGAAGTCCTTAAATTCACGGACTATGATGTCATTAATCTCGACCGTGATGTCTTAAAACTAACACCGGACTGTGAGATTCTTAAACTCACGGACTATGATGTCCTTAACCTCGACCGCGATGTCTTACAACTAATAATAGACCATAATGTCCTTAAACTAATTATCGACCACAATGTCACTAAACTAAACAATAGAGCCCAATTGCTCTCTTGTCGGATCTAAACGATCATGTTAAGTTGATCTTAGTCTAAAATTAGACTAACGTGTCATTAACAAACGTTTAAGTTGATCTTAGCCTCAAATAAGGCTAACGTATCCTTAAACACAACCCCCAAACCCAAATCTAAGAAACATACGGATTTGGACTGGTTCCACGCCCTACGGGCGACAACATAACTTAGTCTCCGTATACAATCCACGGGTAACCAAACACAAAACAAACACCCACGACACTAAGTGACCATATGGAGAAAGAGAAAGTTGTTACCGCGATGCGGTAGCGTAATTAACTGCAGGGGCTTGCGCCTGCAGGGAAGAGCGTCCCCACAATCAAAAACCCTTCAAACGAGAGGGAATCTGACGAAGTCTGCTACATCAGCCGCATCCGTTTAAACATTCGATACATGGTGCCATAAATCAACTTGGTATCTTCGGAGAGGTGGACGGATAGCACCAATTAGCATCTGCCCCCAGATTCAGGAAAGACGTCCAGTCTTCCCGTCTTCCGGCGGTGAACAGATTCTGGCACGCCCGGTGGAACCTTTTCCTCTTTCCACTCCACACTTCGTATGTCGTGTTCGCGAACCAATCGCGGTTTGCCAATGGTTGCCCTTGGGTTTCGAGGTACTAAGATTTGGCATTTTTCTTGGTGCAGAAAGCAAAGAATCAATGGCGTTCACCTGCTTAAAGTGCTCCAACTACAGCTGCAACTCATGCCCCGCCTTAACTGGGGGCATAGCCTACGGGCCCCAAGCTGCTTCCCTGTTCACGATGCCCGTGGAACAGGTCACTTAAGCCACCACAGGGTTGTTTTTCAGGACCATGCTCCCGCCAACGAGCTTCACCGCTCCCGTCCCCATACCAGAAGCTCCCAAGAAGTCGGTCTTTGATCGTCTTACAGCTACTGCGGTCTCTCTCAATGGGTCGTCCAGCATCGGCGCCTTGTTCTTCTACAGATTGGGCCAAAGTTCAGGTGGGTCCAGGATGAAGCCTACACCTCAAGGAAGGTTATTCCGAACAGAGTAACCAACGCTGCTCCTGAAGTCGTCAAGGCGGCTTCTCCTGCCAAGGGGTCAGTATTTACAAGACTGACTGTCCCAACTCCCACTCCCGCTCCTGCTACTCAAAGGACATCAGTCTTCAACAGGCTGACACCAGCAACAGCCCCTCACCTGAACCGGGGGAAAGACAATGCTATCCTCATCACCGAACCAACTCCATCAGCTCGACACGCTCGACGTCGCCACTGGCGCCGAGTAAGGAAGGACGGGGGCAACTCCCCTTCTGGGCTAACTCCACCAGCCCCAACGGTGGAAATCAATGCTGCTGTTCCAACCGGGAACAGCTTCGAGCTGCTGAACAAGGTGCGCAGGAATTCTCCTACCGCCGTACTGAAAAGATCTCCTCCTTCGGTAGAGAATGTTGCGGAAGCAAAGCCAGAACAGTCCCTTCAGTGGCTGTCCTCTAAAATCTATAAGTTCTGGCGTCAAGTCCAAGACTCGGTGATTGATCCAAATTTCTCCCGCCAGCAGAAGAAGCTAAAGGTCCGACAGGAAGAAAATCGTCCTATCACAAAAGATGACGACTACTTGGGTGCCCACTGCAGTGGCCCCCTCAACGTCAACCACTCAAAAAAGAAGGAGGCCAGAGAAAGCCCCTGTAAACGTGGCAGACCGCAAAAACACCGAGCCCAAATGCCCTAAGTCTGGGGGCATGGTGGTACATACTGTTTACATGGCATCTGGGAAAGAGGATAGCCGCGCTTCTACGGGCCACCGACCACTCACCCGATCCATCACAAGAGCTCAGGAACAACAGCAACAGAAGCTTCAGGAGATGCTGACTGCAATGGCCGCATTCACCGGGCCAAAAGAAAGCCCGGAGGCGTCATCGGAACAACGTCACGAACACGAGACTGATGCTGAATTCCTTCGAAGAATGCTCGAAAAGAAGTACAAGGAGGCTACGGAACAAGCGGCCAATATAAGCAAATGGCTTTTCTGTTCCAAGACATGGTGGGTATGATGATCCAGCAGGACCCTCCAGCTGAAGATCCTCTGATTATCCTCGAAGACGACAGAGGAGAAACATCAAATCCACCTCCGGCTCTTTCAGCAGCCAAGGAGGAAACTATTTCCAAGTCCGCCCTGGATGACTATATTGCTCAGCAAATAAGAGTTCACCAGGAAAATGAAGCGGCTGGCCAAGTTGTCAAAACTGGGCGACCGTATCCAGGCTGGTATGATCGGATAAAGTACCCGTCGGGCTACACAATCCCGAAATTCCATGTCTACAAGGGGACAGGCAATCCCCATCAACATGTCACCCAGTTCAGGGCTCTTTGTGGCAACACCGGCAGCGATGATAAGATCTTGCTTCGCCAATTCGTCGGCAGCTTATCGGAGACGGCGTTTGAGTGGTACTCTGAGCTTCCAAACGACTCCGTCAAAACTTTCGCAGAGATGGAATTGTTGTTCACCCAGCGATTCGCGAGCGCCAGTGAACGCACCCCAATAACGGCGTTGATCAATGCAAGGGTGAAGCCGGGTGAAACTTGGATTCAATATGCAATCCGATGGCGAAATCTGTGGTCGAAATGCGAACAGCGCATCGAAGAAGCACCAGCGGTGGGCATGTTCGTGGGCACCCTAGACCCTCATGCAATTATTTCACAGTTCATGATGTTTTTTAAACCGACCATATTCCAGGCTTTAATCGATAAGCTAGCCCAGATGGATCAAATGGGTCACAGACCGTCTCCCCCGAAGCTGGAACCGCGGAACGACAAGGGTAAAGGGAAGGCGACCTTCATTGCGAACACTCAACAGCAGCCCAGTGCCCCAAAGCTAGAGGATCAATTGGAGGAGAGACGGCGCTATTACAATGAGAAAATGAAGAGTCCTTACTCATTCCCACGGGACAAAACAAAGAGGCTGTTCGAGCTGGCGGTGCGCAACAGGCTTATCAATTTGCCGAATCCAAGGCGACCGCCATAGCCCAGCGAAGTGAATAATCCCAGTTATTGACCTTACCACCAAACGGTAAGCCATCCGATCGAGGATTGCTTCGTCTTAAAGGGATGGATCGAGGATCAGAACCTATAAGGCAAGTTTGCGCTGTCTGAGAAGTGGAAAGTAAACCCACCACAACTGCACACTCCTAAGAAGACGGACACACCGGGGGCAACGTGCTCTTTTGTTGAAGAAGCCCATGGGAGGTCATTCTTTCGACCAAAACCAAAAGGATGTTGAATGATCTCCAGACATGACCGGCGATCAAGTGGAAGAATCTATTGGAACCTGAGGTCATCGAGGGGATGCTGAAGCCGCTCCCAACTCCAAAGATTGGTGGTGATAGCCAAAGCGTTCAGGCTCAGCCGTCGAAATCTTCGAAAAAGAAGAAGAAATCCAAGAAGCCCGTGAAGTCTGGCGACAAGCGCATGATCGCACGCTTTTGGCGTGTCGGATGTTCAAAGTTCTATAGTATAACCGCAATCAAGACGGTGTCGCTATGCAGCTAGCCGGTTGAGCACGGGTCGATCCACAGGGAGATGGTTGTATGTCTTTCTTGTTTTAGACGAGTTAATAAAGAATGAGTATATGTTTGTTCAGTCTAACCTATGTGTTTTATTTGCAAGTATAAAGTTGTTAAGAAAAAGATACGAGATTGTAAGCTAAAGAAATCCGTACTCAAAACCTTTGAGCCGAGTCTTGACCAATTGAAGCTAGAGCAATCGGCAACAACGTGGATTAGGGAATTTAAGCGCGGTATTCGTGGAATACGGCTTATTTACCCTTGTCCTTCCGTTCTTGTCTCTTGCTTTCGCCTCCGGCCAAACCGAACGCAACCGGTTGCGGTTAGGAATCACCGTTACCTTGTTAGGGTAGGGTGCCTAACGGAGCGCTTGCGTGTCGTTTGGGCGGAGTTCAATGGAAAATACGGGAAAAGGAAATGGGCAAAGAAACGTTAACTTATAATATCGTATTTCTTCTTAACAATAATAATTACAACCATTCACAAAACAAACCAAAAAGAGCAAAAGAAAAGAACAAAGAAAAGAAAAGATTACAAGCAAGTAATTAAAGTGCATGGTAATAAATTGCAAGTAATTAAAGACAAGAATGAAAAATGCAAGAAAGTAATTACAAGAACCATAGAACTCAAAACAAGCATGGGATCAATAGCCAGCCCTTAAACTTGCAAGCTCAATCAAGAGGTTGCAAGATCAAGAGAAGGGTAAAGAACTCATGTGAAATGAAGCACTAAGGAGAGAACAAAATGATACAACCCCTTGAGACCAATGACCAAAACTTAAACTTGCAAGCTCACTTAAGAGGTTGCAAGATCAAGTTAAGATAGAGAGCTCAAGGGGGAAGCTAAGCAAAAAGAATGATACAAAAACCTTCATCTTTATTCACATCCACTCAATGCTCTCACTACATTTCCATGGAGGAAGAATGAAGAAGAAGAAGAAGAAGAACTAAAACTACACTAAAGTGGCTAAAAGAATGGACCTTTACAATGGTTCAGAACTGGGGTATTTATAGGAAGGGAACTGGAAACCTAGGGCAAGAATCTGCCCCTAAAGGAAAAGACCAAACAGCCCCTGAAAATTCATCACCCGAGGAGCCAGTACGGCCGCGTTTCCGCGGCCTAAGCAGGCTTATACCGCGGAAACGCGGCGGTTTAGAGGAGTTGGCTCCTCGGGTTTTGGGTGCTTTCCTGGTTTGCTGTCTTATGCTGTTATACATATACCAAATTTCAAATTGCTTTCACAATTGCTTCAGATGTGCAATGGTCCAAAATGGCATCAAAGATAATACTTTTAACATTTTCTCCCTCGAGCTCCGCGCACCCATTGATTCTTGTGCTGTCCCCCTCGTGCTCTGTGCTTGTCCGAGACACGAATGACCACTGTCATATGTCTTGTCTCTGGAACTGGTACTCGGCACTGGACGGATATGGATGACCGGAACCCGGCTTTTATCTGCTGTCAACAAATGTTCTGTATTTTGGTGTAACTGTGGAGATTTTGTATTAATTGCGTTATTTTGGACAAGAAACCTGTGGCCTGTAAATATGTAGCAAACACAGATTAAAAGCACCTACCTATAAACAAACGAGCGTAAGAATGGACGGTATAAAATGTAATATTCTAGTATGAACAAATACCCCCAAACTTAACTTTTGCTCGTCCCGAGCAAAACCAATTATTCACAAAAATAAAATCCTAACTGCACTTTCGTAGGGAACGCGATTGCACTGAGCTCGTGCAACAAGCCGTTAAACCTCTAGGTATCCCTAGTAGGAGGAGTGTTGTCTCCTGAGGGTTTTCAGCGGATTACACCCACAAAATCCCGTCAAATTAGTGTCATAAGTTAACAATGATTCTATTCCTACAGTTTAGTATTTACATTAGAAATTCTATCATCCTAAGTTAGAAATATCCAACCCTTATTTTTCACACCTCCTATCTATTTAACCTTGGGTCCTATACGTTCCAAAAAAGTTTAGAAAGATGTTGGTTCTCCTGAGTTTCCTTCTAAAGTGCGGCCTCAAATCAGGGATTTTTTTATCAACTTTAAAGAAAACACAAGTCTTAATCTTTATTTCTATCTTTTATCCAAACATCGATTGTATACCCCTACGTGTGTGTGTATTTGCACCCCTACACTCAAGAATTCAATTCAAGCTATAATACCCTTGCCCTAATACCTAATACTACTTCTTTTCATTAAGGATGGACGGATTTGCTCACACACCTTTTATGCGACTATTAATGCTTCTTGAGGCACCAACGGCCGATTACTGAATGTATGAGCTTTAAAGCGTAAATACCAGTTCCAGGTCTTGATTTTATTCTATTTTTTCTTTTTCTTTTTCTTTTTCTTTTTCAAGACCGGATATATTTTTCAATATGCTCTTTTTGGTGTTTAGCTTTAAATACCGTTTTTTTCTTTCATACTAGGCTTTCAGGCAAGAGTATTTCTAGGTATCCTCTACTATCCCAAGTTTCAAGGTGCGTGTAAGTGTAGTTTGTAGGGTATATACTTTCTGAATTTGAACCCAAGAAAAGAAACTATTTTTCAGACTTATTCTTCAGCAAAGCATCAATACTTTCCCTTCATCTTGACTTAACTCAAGAACTGAACTCAAGATTACCTATTTCTCAAAAAAATTGTAAGGACGTATACTTACCAAAGTTAGACAGAATGAGGGTTATTTTTAGGATTTTCAATTCCTAAGCCTAGAATTTAGTTATTTCTAACATATCAACTAAACCTTCAGAATAAAAATCTAAGTTACCCTATTAGTTAACTTGACGACAAAGTTTTTATATTTTTGGAAAATTTTCGATTTTTGTGGGTTTTTAATAAAGTATGCAAATGCAAAATATACAAATGAATGCGAAGGAAGAAAGCTTACCGAGCACACCCCCAAACTTAAACTTGACAGTGCCCTCACTGTCAGGCTATACCAAGAGGGTCAAAATTGTCGGCGCTCTCCCTAAAAACAAATTATATACAAAACAAAAAGGAAACAAAAAATATATACAAAAAAGGTGTCCCCCCCCAAACTTAAGTAAAACAGTGTTTCCACTGTTAAGCGTTGAAATTCAGGATTAGGGGGGAAAGAGAACAGTATATCAAGCTATACAAGGCCTTACACAGGCCAAAAGTTAACACCAACCATTCAAAGATCTTATCGTGATAAAGCAGTGGCTGGTGAAAGAAGGCGTAGAGAAAAGAGATGGAGAATACGCGAGACCATATGCGGAGAGAAGCGGGATACGGTCTCGGTATATGAGAGGAAGAAGAATGGCGGAAGGGAAAAAGAAATGGAATACGAACTTGAGGGTGCAAATGGAGTAAATAGATTAGCACAATTTGTGATGACCGATGTGTGAAAAGCGATTGTGCTAATATATTTATCCGTCGAGAAATGGGGTCAAATCCCTCAAGACTCATGAGAAACCATGGGTACGCCGAACTTGGTAAACCAGACATATGAAATGAAAGGGAGACTGTTTCTTGCATGGTCGGAACGATGGAAAGGGTGGGGGGAAGTGATTGAGGAAGGTTATCGGTTAAAGGTTCAGGAGGGTGTACACAGTCAGTGGAAGGGATAGGATGAATTGAAAAATCCGACTCATCAATTAAAACTGTTTCATCCTCAGTACTATCCTCAATATTCTCCTCAAAATTTATCTCATCCATGCATTTATTATCAAAATCCAGACGCATATGGGGTTCGGAAAAAATATTTAATGACCCGGGATGATGATTTGAAGAGAAAAACTCAGCCAAATCTATGGGTTCATCATCCAAATTTTCCCCGCGTCAATATCCTCAATCAAGTGAAAATCAATATTCTCAGACACCTCATCAAAAGCATGGATATCAATCAATTCAGGTTCTAGAGTGGAGGTGTAGAGGTCAAAAGGTTTGGGATTGGTTTCACATGGCAAGGTCCCTTCACAATCGGGTAAATCAAACACTACAAAGTCGCACAACTCATTGATCATTCTATCTTCAATTGATAAATCATGTGGGATACTCGATAGACTTTCAAAACAGGAGTTGTGGGATTCAATTTGGACCGGGTAGGCTTGATTCGGAAGGGGGTACAGCTCACACTCTCCACTCAAATTCACAGCCTGTCCTGCCGCATCATCATACATTGAAAAATTAGGAGCTAGTTGAAAACTAGCTACCGGGTCAGTATGTTGTACGAGAGCGGCCATAGACGCATTCAAATCCATCATCTGTTGGCTTGACGCTACCCTAAAGTCTTCCAACGACTGTTCTAGACTAGACATTGGTTGTGAAGGGGTTTCAGTAAAAGATTCAAAGTTGTTGCGATACTGAAAACTCCCAAATGGCGGTTCTGATGCAATGTCTAGGGAAGGTGCAAAAGTAGGGTAGGATTGGTAGGAATTGAATGGCTGGACAGGAGCAGGATCAACATTTGGATAGGAAGGTGAATGGAATTGTTGATCCCAAGAATTTGAAGTGGTGAAAGGAGTGAAAGATCGGCTGCGAGATTGTTCAATACGTTCTGCAATAGACATAGATCTTGGAGTTGCAACATGACTCGAAGAAGGGGTATCAACGTAAGAAGGGGTGAATGTTTGAAATGGTTGATATGAAGTAGATTGCGGAGTCAAATTGTTTATCCTAGACGCGTCTATCCGATCTCTCAATGAAATTTTTGGCATGGATGGATCGTTCGAAGTTCGGCCAAAGCAAGAACCGTAAGAAGTAATGTTTGGCTGTGGGTACCAAAGTTCGGCAAGAGTTTTTCGAGGTAGGGTACCCATGATATGAAGAGAGAGAAAGAAAGGTAGAGAAAAGGAGGGGAAAAAGAATGTGATATTTTTTTTTTTTAAAGAATGAAATATACACACAAAAAAAAATATGGACAAAAGCAATCACGACACAAAAATACCACACACCTAATCGTTCTAAGGTTCACCTAGGTCAACTAGACCTGCTCCAGAACTTGATTGTCAAAGTAAAACTGTGTCGAGAAACGGGCTCAAGATACACTGATCACGAGGCCAGGTAAGTGCAGAGATAAGGGGAGGTTTTCCAACGCTTTCGCGAAGTTCCTTAATTAAATAACCCTTTCTCTTTTGGCGGTTTCGCCGTTAACACTTTCCTAGACACCCCGTAAGCAATATACCGTTAAGCGAGGTTCTAAACACAGTTAACTTCTCTTAGTGAGCGCGAAATCCTTAAGGCTTAAAGTCTAGTTTCTTTTAAATTTTGTGCGGGTAATCGTTATGCTCAAGTTCGTGATTTGTGGGCCATGAAAAAGGTGATGAAATTCTTTACCGTATATTGTGGGGTTCGCTTGCCCTTAAGTCCGTATTAATGTATGCAATGCGCAATTCAATAAAAATTCTATAAAGAATCAAACAATCGTTTTTTAGTTTAAGCGCGGCACTGCAACAAATACGGGTTAGTCAATTTTTTAGCGTTTGCTAGCGAACTTGCAAAGAATCCTGCAAAGAATAGTATATTGGATGCGTCGGATTTGAGAAGAAGGTGTTAGTAAAGTACATACCGTTAAGATTTTGGGTTAGGAAACCCCCGTTGAATCAAATCCGGTAAGCCTGAAAAGTTCGCTTGCGCGGGTCAAACTACCCGGATCTTTGGCACTGTACTTTGCAATCACCTTAGCCTTGAATGCACACTTTGCTCCCCACAATCGCAGTTTGCAAATCCGCAAAAATCTGCACTCTTGCCCACAAAAATGATAAAAAAAAAAAGATTTTTTTTTAAATATATACAAAAAGAATATTAACCCGAATAACAAGAAAGAAAATACGCTACCGTCTTCTCGGCAACGGCGCCATTTGATCGCACGCTTTTGACGTG
This sequence comes from Agapanthus africanus, assembly GCA_030015575.1. Lineage (NCBI taxonomy): Eukaryota > Viridiplantae > Streptophyta > Magnoliopsida > Asparagales > Amaryllidaceae > Agapanthus > Agapanthus africanus. The sequence continues at coordinate 79,034,366 of JASDDO010000026.1, read as the reverse complement.
TCGGGTGTTCAAAGTTCTAAAGTATAACCGTAATCAAGACGGTGTCGCTATGCAGCTAGCCAGTTGAGCACGGGTCGATCCACAGGAAGATGGTTGTATGTCCTTTCTTATTTTAGACGAGTTTGTTAGTTATATGTATGCCCTAGAGGCCATTACTGTACATAGGATGTATATTGTAGTGGATGCTGGGACATATATAGGGAGGACTTTCTTGCTCGACATGATAGTATGCTATCTGGTTGAACTTTACCTTAACGTGTATACTGATTGTCTCTCTGTTACATGTTGGTAAAGCCCTTAGGATGTGTGCTTGACTACCTGGACTATGATGCGGATCATACTAGTGGGGACATGGTAGTCCATAAGTACATCCTTCAAAGTCCCTAGTCGTGGGTGTATCGAGACGGGGCATCGATATACCAGAGTAGACTATTGACCCGAGATCGTCATAGAGTCTTGTGTGGTTCCCACTGTGCTTTGATTTCCATCTTACCACGTCCAAGAGGGCGTGCAAAACGGTGGTTTTTGGGTACAGTCCCGAGTCACATGGAGGCAATGAGCGATAGGAGGGGATTCGTCTCTCCCGGTATAGGGGGTTGATGTTGCGCTGTGTTCGATTGGCTATAACAGGAAGTCCCTGGCCAGGGCTGATCAGAGAATTGCTGGTAAGTGTTACCAGTAGTTTCTCGACCCGTTATGAGCCTTATATCGACACGACTTATCGAGCTATTGGGGTCTGACGTTTACCACCCCTAGGCGAGATATGCGACATATCAGACGATCAGACCGGACTGTACGGTAGTGTTACTGGTCGGATTCACTGGAGTGTGAGCGGGCTTGCTCGTCGATCTTCAGATCGCTCAATACCCGGGTGGCCGTTACGTTTAGCAGACCGCTTGCGGCTTGTGGATGTTTGATATGATCATCATCCGCTGCCGGCGTATTGACGAGTCTTTAGAGTCCTACACAGAGGTTTCCTGGCTCAAGCGAAACGAAATAGGAGCGCATATGAGATATGTGCGGGACCGAGAATAATGCGTGTATGTGATACCGTATTCCATTCTCGCGATGAATGTATCGAATGGTTGTATGCGATATAACCTAGTTATCGATTCAAGCGTTGATTCGATAAGCCGATACATTGTATACTAGTCGGTTGTGTGCGACATGACCGGATCATTGAATCAAGTGTTGATTTAATGATTTAATGTATAATTATATATTTGATATATTACTTTGCATTAACTAGTATTGGTTCACTTTAAATGGATTTTTTCTCACTCGGGTGTGCGCATTACATATGCGATATGATTTTGTGCACTTGATTGTATCATGTTTGATGATACATGTTTACTTGTGTTTTGTGTAAAGTTTAAAGCATGGTTATGTAATGGTTAGGGTTTACATTTTCATATCTATTTATTTATTCATTTTGGAAAATGAAAAGCAAATGAGAAAATGGTGGCTTCTTTTGTTTTGTTCATGAAGCTTCATGAAGACTTTGACCAAGTGACCATTTTGTCTCATGCTTAACCCTAACCATCCCACTAACCATGATTTATTCTCTACACTTGACCATGGTTCAATGATGATAAGTATTCTTTTTACTTTTCATTTTAATTTAACTTATCATATCATTTTTCTTCTTCTTCTTCCTTGAACTCAAGAAGAAAAGCTTAGGTCATCAATGGTGATTGATGATAAAGAGTGAGAAATCCAATTCTAAATTGAACCCACTTCCTATTTCTTCATCCTCTACCTCTTGCCAAGTAGTAGAGTGTGTTTTCTTCACAAGTTTCTTGACTTGGTGAAGTCGGAGCTTGATTTAGCGATGCCTCGACGTAGATCATCTTCGGCATGGACATCGACGACCTAGCTTGCCCATTCTCCGACGAAGCCGACGCTAGAGCCCGGATTTGATTTGGACAGCGGAGAGGACCTCGTTGCGGAGCTATGGAGGTGGAGCACCGGATCTACAAAGGTTGTATTTCCGTATCTTGTAGTTAAGTGTTAACTAGTTAGCTTTTTCGCCTAGTTTTCTAGCAAACGATCCGTAGTCGGGTCTCTCGGCACCTAGAATTTTTGAAATTGGCATGGTTGATGCCTTGTGAGACCTCTCTAGTGTGCCTAGGAACCCAATAGTGGTATCAGAGCCTAGCTAGAGCCTTAGGCGAAGTCCAGACGGAATTTGAAACCCGAACGAACCCGAAACCCACACCCGAGAATGCTCTCTGTCCAGATTTTAAAATTGTGGATTTTTCAAGATTAAAAATATGCAGAAAATCAAGCAAGGTTTTCTAAGAATTACTGTAAATTTCGTGGACCTAAGTCAACTTTTCCACCACGGAACCGCGGCACGTGCTATGCATGCCGCGGCGGTTCAGCGGTGGTTTTGTCGTTTTGCGCATTTTTCTTTTCACAGTAATTCTCAGATTTCTGTGCTGATTTTCCTGGGATATTTTAATATTTATTATACAGTTGAGTTTTCAGGGGTTGTTTTGGGTTTTCATGAGTTCGATCGGATTATCAAATTTTGTCTGTGTGGCTTTCCGGATAAATTTTAGAATATGTTAAAAAGTTCGACCGGATATAAATACCCAATTTTTCCCCTGTCGGGAAATTTCCAAGTGTTGGATTTTTCCATGGTTTAACGATGTTCTAAGTAGTGCAAGTAACGCGATGGTCCCTCTAGAAGACAACAAACCTTAACTCGATTATGTGACCGTCTTGAACTGCCCTTTGAACCTTCGGGTTTGGGGCAGTACGGCGTGCCACATGTGAGGCGTTGGCTTGACCCTTCTACGGCTGGACCGTTGGTACTGAGGTACGAACTGAATGTTGTTAGACTAGTTTCATGTGTTGATTTGTATCGGGAAAACTTGGGTGTTCGATTGTTCGATCGAAAAGTTTAGCATTTTCTATTTATCCGGAATGTGATACAATAATTGGAATTCACAAATTGTTATGAGATAACGGAATGAATATTATAAACGTAGCAGTTTAGTCTCACTTGATCGGTTGCCACGGAATTTTGATGTGATCAAAAGTCCGTCGCAATCACGTAGCGTACGCGGATACTCGCCGGGTAAACTTAATAGACAGCCTCACTCCATAGCCCCGACCAAGTGACTGTAGGAGAACCCCGTCGCCGAAAGCATCCGTTCGGGTGCTCCCGGCAGCGGTGTTCCGCCTTGGTGCACTTCGTCGACGGTATCGGGGGTGCGGCCGCCTACTAAAATTTGCGACGAGCATTCGATCAGGATGTCGGGAATCTTGTTGAATTGCCCGACTTGATATTGAAAAGTGTTTTCGATAAAGAGACTAAAATGCGGGGTTTATAATTGTTAGGCATGTGATGTCTAAGTAATTCATTTGGTCAGGCATGCGATGTCTGAGATGGTTGCGGATTCCAACTGTTGTAGTTTTACACTTTCTTTTCTGTGACCGTAAGTGTAATATGTGATATCGCCGGTTTCGTTGCTATATGTCAACGACAATTGGGATGGACATATTTACTTACGTTGATGACATGTGATGTTATGTGTTACTGGATATGTTATATTGGATCGTCGTGTTTGAATAGCCGGGGGGTTTTATGTGAGATGAGTGTTTTTCATTTTCATTCATGTAAAAACTTGTATGAAATATTCTTTTATTGGGGCACTTCCAGGTAGCGGAAGATGTCACCTGTTGTATATTATTTACTTTTCCGCACTAGGATAGACCCAAGGAGGAGGGCACAAGTAACCGGGTTCTGGAGTCCAGTGGGAGACCAACTCGAGGAGTCGAGTCCGGGTCTCCTAACTCCAGAATTGGTAGGGTTGCTTGCCGCTCTCGTAGGGGTCTAGGGGTGTGGGTTTGGCTATTCATCACGACCGTGGAATCCGTGTTTTATACTGGCTCGTATTGAAAACACGGACGTCCTAGGATATCCAATATTTCATATGTTTCTTCTGCTGCGATATCTGTGATGTGATCATGTGATGTTCTGTGATAGATACAGTATTTAGTATATATGATATATTATATAGACGTTACTTATGTTTTACACCCGTGCTAGCCCTGCCCCGCTCTGCCGTTAGTTACCTAACCTAACGGTGCACGAGGGGACATCGAGGCGAATGCGGATGGCATAAGTGTACGTCGTATTTATCTGTGATGTTTAGGTACATTTTAAATGATGGGACTTCATTAATGTGATTAATGAAATAAAAGAAAGCTAAGATGTTGTAGAATCGAATTTCAAAATAAAACAGGTAGTTACAGTTCTTGCTTTGCATAGCGGTATATGTGATATATCCTGCACCTTATTCGATAAGGAAAGGACCGAGATCCCTTCACCGGGAGTGACTCCTTTAGCAATAACTGGCAGATGCTACACACTCGGTTTGACTTTTGATTGCTTTTAAGAGTTTTTGCTTTGCACAGTGATATATATGATATATCCCGCACCTCATTCGACGAGGAAAGGACCGACGATCCCTTCATCGGGAGTGACTCCTTTAGCAAAACTAGAAAAGCCTAAAAAACACTCCATTTTATAATCATTCGATCCTACAACGATATCAAGTTCATTACGCAATAGGTTTTCAGAAAAACCTGTCGTAGCCCTCCGTCATTTCAGATAAGTTGTATATAGTATTCGTGATGCATTTGTTGGCTTTCGTCAAGGTGCAGTGTGCGGTAGCTATATGCTGCTTATCTGCCAGCATACGATGCGATTGGATTAGGGTAGTCGTGCGGCTTTGTTGGCTTTCGTCAAGGGTCGTGCGGGTGGGTTTAATTCAATCAAGAAATGTACGGGTTGAACTTGACTAGCGGGCTATGGTTTGTTGGCTTTCGTCAAGGTCATAGCACGTTAGGGGCAAAATATTATCGGGAATTTCAAGTGTTGAAATTTGCAATGAGATTGCATACCTTCTATGAGATAGTTGGATCCCGATACCCGCTGCGAGTAAGAGTTACTCCTGGGAGAGTTTTACACATTACAATTAGCCGATCAAGTAGGTGTCTAGAAAGATGTCAACGGGGTTACGCCTCTGGGAAAACGAGGTTTACATTAATTAGGTTCGTGCGAAAGCACGGGGGACCTCCCTCAAAGTACCGACACTGGCCTGGCTGAAAGATTGGCGAACTTGTAGTGTGTAATTAATCCCGGCTAGTCTTTCCTTTTAGGGTTTGAAGGAAGATTTGATTAAAAGCAGTGGGAGCCATCCTGATTAGATAAAATAATAACCAATCTATTCTTGACAGAGCGCACGCTGAGTGTTTTCTTATCTCTCTCCTGGTAGCGACCATATCACGCCTTAATCAAGATAATAATACGGATTATTGACCGAACCCGCTTGTTATACTGAGCTGGGGAACGTTGGTCCCGCTCCAACTTATAATTGTTATAAGACAGAGCAGGAAATTGGGGAATACCAGATTTCCCGTGCCGCCCAAACGAAGAGAGTGCATGCTGATGCATCATCTTCGGGTGTGTTCATTATACAGAACTGTTTCTCTATTCTTTACATCCTGGGTATATGATACCGGATCAGGATCCCAGATATGTAATCTGTTACATAGGGCTACAGATAGGTAGAGAACTGAGAACGGGTGATAAGTTTCATGAGGCAGAAAACGGGGCAAGAGTTGCAGCCAAGTCTGTTGGTCACTGTCACCCTGTATTACAATACATTGATTCTGAACGAATGTTATTAGATACCGAACCTGATATACCAAATCGTATCACTCTCTTTGTTAGAAAAGAAATGATAAAATTTTGTATTGTTGGATAATGTTTTGAACATTTCCTATATCAAAAGTTGATCGGTTCAGGCACGTTATCTAAAAGCATTGATGTTCTAAATCAAACTACAGTTCTTAGTGTGCGGATCACACACAAGAGGAAGAGTTCAGAAATGAACGAATTCTTCTTGAGGCATTGTAGACTAGGTCAGATCAATGTGACCCGACTAGCTAGAGTTACATATAGATGCATATTTAAATCAGTTTGAACTTACATCTTGTGAAACTCGCCAGTCATGTCACAAAGATAAGATGACCACAGCTCTGTTTATTGGAAACAGAGAAAGAGTTAGTAAACTCTTGGGACTGATACATGATGATGTATGTAAGGTCTCCTGTCTACACATGCCAGGACTGGTTCTTTATACTTCATTACATTCTCTGATGATCTTTCGAGATTCAGACCTATGTTCCTGTTGAAACACAAGTCCGAACCTTTTGAGATATTCACAGAATATAAGTTAGAAGTAGAGAACCAATACGGGTAAAAGTGGTATGTCCTTTGATGAGATCAAGGAGGAGAATACTTGAGCACGGAATTCCTGGATTATTCTAAAGGAGAATGAGATTCTCTCTCAGCATTACTTCTCCGTATACACCATAGCACGATGGTATATCGGGGTGGAGCAATAACACCCTATTTGATATGGTGTGCTCTATGATGAGTACTACTGAGTTACCTATTTCCTTTTGGGAGTTATGCACTTGAGAAGCTGCATACCTATTGAATAGGGTTCCGATCAAATCAGTTGCCTACCATTTCATATGTGATATGGAAAGGGAAGAGCTCATGTCTTAAGCTAGTTAAGATTTGGGGTTGTCCGGCCTATGTCTAAAAGCAAAATCCGGACAAGCTCGAGGCAAGGTCTGTTATGTAGAACTGGAAATGTTCCAGCCATACAAACTGCAGCAGGTGATTTGATAGAGCCAAAGGATTCAGTAGATTCCAACGAACTTCAGCCTCTCCGCCGATCTAGTAGGGTTCCTCACCCACCTGAGAGATACTTCGGTTTCTCTATGATAGTGGGAGCGAGGAATGCATCATGAGATGATGACCCAACTAGTTTCGAGCTGGCCATCAAGAGTAAGACTCTGTGAGAATGGCTGGATGCTTAGCGATCTGAGATGGAATCCTTATACACCAACAAAGTATGGACTTTGGTTGCTATATCTGAAGGGTTAAATCCCCATCAGGAGCAAGTATATCTTGAGAAGATTACTTGGTGTACATGGAAAAGTTGAGACTTTCAAAGATAGACTTGTTAAAGGTTTTTGTCATCGACCAGGTGTGGATAATGATGAAACCTTTTTCAAGTAGCTATGCTTAAGTCCATCCAGATCCTACTTGCCACGGCTACATACCATGACTACGATATCTGGCGGTTGGGTGACATGACTGCTTTTCTAAATGATGTTTTAGAAGAGAGAGTCTATAAGTACACAGCCAGAGGGCTTCGTAGACAGTGGGAGCAGCGGAAACGTGCACAAGATGCTTTATAGGATAAAGCAGGCATCGCGGAGTTGGAACATCTGTTTTGATGTATTAGTCAAAGAAGTTGACATCATCAAAATGGTAGATGAACCTTGTATAAACAAAAAAGGTAGTAGGGAGTATGGTGACGATCCTCGTAGAGTACGTGGATGACATACTCTTGATGGGGAAGGAGTTTCCTATGCTACGCTCGATCAATCTCCGGTTATCACAAGAATTCTCCACATAGGATCAAAATGATACCTCCTAAATCCTGAGTTTTAGATCTATGAGATAGACTTAATTGGATGTTAGGATTCTCACTAGTTGTAGTGAGACGGTATCAACCGATCCTGGGGAGAATCACTGGAAGTGTTCCAGGGTGATAAAGACGACTGAGTGTCAGTCACAGGCATTGTCTTTACCCGAAGTAAAGGTACGGTATGGTGGAAGAGTTCCAAGCTAGATACCGTGACATACTAGACGATAAAGGCACGATACATCGCTACTTAAGATGCTACCAAAGAGGCAGTCTGGGTGTATATTGGTTCATGAGATGAACTACGTTCCAACCATTGTGAGACAATGGAGTTGTGGCTTATGCCAAGGAACGTCCGTCCCATCAGTGATCCAGACATATTCTAAGGCAGTATCACTTGATCATGGAGATGGTTGATCTCCAGGGAGATCGAGGTTAGGAGAGTAGACTCAGAGGACAACACAGCGGATCCACTCACAAAGGCCTGTTCCCAGAGAGAGACTTTTATAGGATGGTTGAGTATGAGATACTGCAACCACTGCTATCAGATGGCCCTAGTGCAAGTGGGAGATTGTTAGTTATATGTATGCCCTAGAGGCCATTACTGTACATAGGATGTATATTGTAGTGGATGCTGGGACATATATAGGGAGGACTTTCTTGCTCGACATGATAGTATGCTATCTGGTTGAACTTTACCTTAACGTGTATACTGATTGTCTCTCTGTTACATGTTGGTAAAGCCCTTAGGATGTGTGCTTGACTACCTGGACTATGATGCGGATCATACTAGTGGGGACATGGTAGTCCATAAGTACATCCTTCAAAGTCCCTAGTCGTGGGTGTATCGAGACGGGGCATCGATATACCAGAGTAGACTAGCGTATACCTTCTCGACCCATACAGATGGGCAATGGATGATCCCATATCCATCGGTGTTTGAAATCAGAGATGATATACGGGTGCTCAGTAGAGACTGGGTACACTGGACGGACTCGCCGAGAACTCACAGATGGTATTATACCTCACGTCAGATGGCAGTTCTCTGGTGACACTGGTACAGAGTAGTCTGTTGACCCGAGATCGTCATAGAGTCTTGTGTGGTTCCCACTGTGCTTTGATTTCCATCTTACCACGTCCAAGAGGGCGTGCAAAACGGTGGTTTTTGGGTACAGTCCCGAGTCACATGGAGGCAATGAGCGATAGGAGGGGATTCGTCTCTCCCGGTATAGGGGGTTGATGTTGCGCTGTGTTCGATTGGCTATAACAGGAAGTCCCTGGCCAGGGCTGATCAGAGAATTGCTGGTAAGTGTTACCAGTAGTATCTCGACCCGTTATGAGCCTCATATCGACACGACTTATCGAGCTATTGGGGTCTGACGTTTACCACCCCTAGGCGAGATATGCGACATATCAGACGATCAGACCGGACTGTACGGTAGTGTTACTGGTCGGATTCACTGGAGTGTGAGCGGGCTTGCTCGTCGATCTTCAGATCGCTCAATACCCGGGTGGCCGTTACGTTTAGCAGACCGCTTGCGGCTTGTGGATGTTTGATATGATCATCATCCGCTGCCGGCGTATTGACGAGTCTTTAGAGTCCTACACAGAGGTTTCCTGGCTCAAGCGAAACGAAATAGGAGCGCATATGAGATATGTGCGGGACCGAGAATAATGCGTGTATGTGATACCGTATTCCATTCTCGCGATGAATGTATCGAATGGTTGTATGCGATATAACCTAGTTATCGATTCAAGCGTTGATTCGATAAGCCGATACATTGTATACTAGTCGGTTGTGTGCGACATGACCGGATCATTGAATCAAGTGTTGATTTAATGATTTAATGTATAATTATATATTTGATATATTACTTTGCATTAACTAGTATTGGTTCACTTTAAATGGATTTTTTCTCACTCGAGTGTGCGCATTACATATGCGATATGATTTTGTGCACTTGATTGTATCATGTTTGATGATACATGTTTACTTGTGTTTTGTGTAAAGTTTAAAGCATGGTTATGTAATGGTTAGGGTTTACATTTTCATATCTATTTATTTATTCATTTATTCATTTTGGAAAATGAAAAGCAAATGAGAAAATGGTGGCTTCTTTTGTTTTGTTCATGAAGCTTCATGAAGACTTTGACCAAGTGACCATTTTGTCTCATGCTTAACCCTAACCATCCCACTAACCATGATTTATTCTCTACACTTGACCATGGTTCAATGATGATAAGTATTCTTTTTACTTTTCATTTTAATTTAACTTATCATATCATTTTTCTTCTTCTTCTTCCTTGAACTCAAGAAGAAAAGCTTAGGTCATCAATGGTGATTGATGATAAAGAGTGAGAAATCCAATTCTAAATTGAACCCACTTCCTATTTCTTCATCCTCTACCTCTTGCCAAGTAGTAGAGTGTGTTTTCTTCACAAGTTTCTTGACTTGGTGAAGTCGGAGCTTGATTTAGCGATGCCTCGACGTAGATCATCTTCGGCATGGACATCGACGACCTAGCTTGCCCATTCTCCGACGAAGCCGACGCTAGAGCCCGGATTTGATTTGGACAGCGGAGAGGACCTCGTTGCGGAGCTATGGAGGTGGAGCACCGGATCTACAAAGGTTGTATTTCCGTATCTTGTAGTTAAGTGTTAACTAGTTAGCTTTTTCGCCTAGTTTTCTAGCAAACGATCCGTAGTCGGGTCTCTCGGCACCTAGAATTTTTGAAATTGGCATGGTTGATGCCTTGTGAGACCTCTCTAGTGTGCCTAGGAACCCTATAGAGTTAATAAAGAATAAGTATATATTTGTTCAGTCTAACCTATGTGTTTTATTTGCAAGTATAAAGTTGTTAAGAAAAAGATACGAGATTGTAAGCTAAAGAAATCCGTACTCAAAACCTTTGAGCCGAGTCTTGACCAATTGAAACTAGAGCAATCGGCAACAACGTGGATTAGCGGATTTAAGCGCGGTATTCGTGGAATACGGCTTATTTACCCTAGTCCTTCCGTTCTTGTCTCTTGCTTTCGCCTCCGGCCAAACCGAACGCAACCGGTCGCGGTTAGGAATCACCGTTACCTTGTTAGGGTAGGGTGCCTAACGGAGCGCTTACGTGTCGTTTGGGCGGAGTTCAATGGAAAATACGGGAAAAGGAAATGGGCAAAGAAACGTTAACTTATAATATCGTATTTCTTCTTAACAATAATAATTACAACCATTCACAAAACAAACCAAAAAGAGCAAAAGAAAAGAACAAAGAAAAGAAAAGATTACAAGCAAGTAATTAAAGTGCATGGTAATAAATTGCAAGTAATTAAAGAAAAGAATAAAAAATGCAAGAAAGTAATTACAAGAACCATAGAACTCAAAACAAGCATGGGATCAATAGCCAACCCTTAAACTTGCAAGCTCAATCAAGAGGTTGCAAGATCACGAGAAGGGTAAAGAACTCATGTGAAATGAAGCACTAAGGAGAGAACAAAATGATACAACCCCTTGAGACCAATGACCAAAGCTTAAACTTGCAAGCTCACTTAAGAGGTTGCAAGATCAAGTTAAGGTAGAGAGCTCAAGAGGGAAGCTAAGCAAAAAGAATGATACAAAAACCTTCATCTTTATTCACATCCACTCAATGCTCTCACTACATTTCCATGGAGGAAGAATGAAGAAGAAGAAGAAGAAGAACTAAAACTACACTAAAGTGGCTAAAAGAATGGACCTTTACAATGGTTCAGAACTGGGGTATTTATAGGAAGGGAACTGGAAACCTAGGGCAAGAATCTGCTCCTAAAGGAAAAGACCAAACAGCCCCTGAAAATTCATCACCCGAGGAGCCAGTACGGCCGCGTTTCCGCGGCCTAAGCAGGCTTATACCGCGGAAACGCGGCGGTTTAGAGGAGTTGGCTCCTCGGGTTTTGGGTGCTTTCCTGGTTTGCTGTCTTATGCTGTTATACATATACCAAATTTCAAATTGCTTTCACAATTGCTTCAGATGTGCAATGGTCCAAAATGGCATCAAAGATAATACTTTTGACATTTTCTCCCTCGAGCTCCGCGCACCCATTGATTCTTGTGCTGCCCCCCTCGTGCTCTGTGCTTGTCCGAGACACGAATGACCACTGTCATATGTCTTGTCTCTGGAACTGGTACTCGGCACTGGACGGATATGGATGACCGGAACCCGGCTTTTATCTGCTGTCAACAGATGTTCTGTATTTTGGTGTAACTGTGGAGATTTTGTATTAATTGCGTTATTTTGGACAAGAAACCTGTGGCCTGTAAATATGTAGCAAACACAGATTAAAAGCACCTACTTATAAACAAACGAGCGTAAGAATGGGCGGTATAAAATGTAATATTCTAGTATGAACAGCGCACGGACTTACAGAAGCAGATTGACGCGCTGGAAGAGTATAACTAGAAGGCGCGGACTCCAATCACGTTACAAGAGTTCCTCAGCCACGTCCTTAAGGACGAAGATGATGGAGAAGGCTCGTCGGATGGATCTGAGGATTATGTAGCAAGTTTCCATGTGATCTCTCATTCATCGCTAGACAATGAAGAAGCTCCCTGCACAGAGAGACTGGGGGCAGGTCCCGAGCTGGAACTTCTATGGCCGTCAGATGAAATGATCGACGCCTTCCTGAATGAAATCCATCTGAAAAGTAAAGCCGATCGGGAGCGTGAGATGGCCATATTTGAAAGAGCCCAACGCCGGCGACTAGACGAAAAAGTCGAGACACTCCCGCCTAATCAAGGAACATCCGTCGCGGATAAAAACAGGTTCAAGACGAGGAAAAGGTTTGCTAAAGCCATATCAATGGGAATGAAGCTACCACTCTCCGAAGGAAACATTCCCGGTGAAGCAGAGATGCATCCTAACTACTGCTTATATCATCGAAAGATTTCACACCCTACCGAAGAGTGCGACGCTTTTAAAAGATGGTAGCAGGGATATGTTGCTCACCGGCAACATTTTAAGCGGATGAAACGCAAAACTCGTCGGGATCAAAGAAGTGCGACTGAGGAGCATAAAAGAAATACCGGTAACTGTCGCATGGTCAACACCGGGGGATCGCAGATTCTCACTTTCGGAAGCGACTCTGACGAAGAGATGGCTCTTGGCCCTCTCTTTAAAGAATCCACATTGGGGAAGGAGGAAGAACCGATGGCCTGTGAAAACATTCAGCTGCGCAATCGCACGCTTCCAGAAAAGAATCTCGGATCCACGAGTAGAAAAGATAAGGGAAAAGAAAAGGTCTCCGAGGATATCACCCTGGACGACCAAGTCATGAAAGAACTGACCGCCAAGGAACCACCAAAGAAGAGTAAGGTGGACTATAACGTTCTGGAGCACTTAAGGAAGTTACCTACGCAGCTCTGCATTCTCGACGCCTTTTTACTATCCAAAGAAGCGAGAGATTCATTGATCAAGGCACTACAAAAGCCAGAGCAATTCCAAGCTTTTCTCGCTGAAGAAAAAATGAAGGACGAGCTGGAGGAAGTACACACAGCCGATATCACCTTCGGCGACGAATACCTCCTCCTTGGAACGTGCGAGCACAACCGTCCCCTTTATGTCTCAGGGTACTGCCACGATATAAAGATAGGCAAAATCCTAGTCGACAATGGGTCTTCCGTTAATCTCCTCAACGTGCGAGTGTTGAAGGAAATCTGCATGAGTGTCCAGCATCTCGCTCGTGATAAAATCACCATCTTCGGTTTTGACTCCCAGTCATCGCGGACTCTCGGGTCTGTGATATTGACATTACGATACGGGCTACTTGTCACGGATATTAAATTCCATGTCATTGATGCCAAGACATGCTATAACGCTTTACTCGGCCGGCCTTGGTTACACGAATACAACATCATCCCGTCCACACAACATCAGTGTATGAAATACTTTAAGGATGGTTTCGAGTATACTGTAACAGGAGAGCTGAATCCGTTCTCCGTAAACGAAGTTCGCAAGTACGAAGATGCAAAATACTTCTTGCCATATTTCGAAGACACGGAGAGATGTCACAAACCGGATAACAAAGCTATCACCACCATCCCCGTCTTCGGGAGTGATACTGAGGAAGAGATGGTTTATTCAGGCCCACCCCAGTACAACAAGCCAGGACCGTCTGCTCCTATGTTGATCTTTGGCAGCAACTCGGAAGACGAGGTCCGTGCTATATTCTCCGCTCGGCCTTCAATACAAACATTCACCGATGAAGAGCAAAGTTTGCAAGTTGCCATGGTTCCGTCCAAACATCATAAAGAACTAGACGCGCTTGATACCTACAGTGTGGAAGAGCTGCAGACATTCTATGTCCCTCCCAGGCGAGAAGGAGAAGAGGCGATCCTATTCTACCGATCCACGGAAACAAGAGTGGAGAAAGAAGTTTGGCATGGTGCGGATTCTACACTTGACAGGCTCCAGCCCATCCGTCTGCCTAGATATTATACAGAAGGCTTGAAAAGGCTGTTGAAGCGCCAAGGGATACCCTTCAAACAGACCGTCCGAAAAGCTAAGTTCTATGACAGGATCTGGAACGTTCCCGGAACTCAGTGCAAGTTGCCCAACGGGAGAATGGAAGCGATCGGGCTTGGATATGTTCGGTCCAAGAAACGGGAGCTACTCTGCGACTGCTATGTCGTACATGACTTTGATGAAGAAGGAGATGCTCAATGGAAGAATGCTAACCCTGAACCAGGAAGAGCCCCCGACGTGAAAATGCCCAGTCCGTCGTTCGAAGAACAAATGGACAAGCTTATAAGGGAAGCTGGTCAAAAAGTTCGAGACGACCATAATCGCGAAATGGCCATCTACGAGAAAGCCATGACTCAGCGCCTTCTTCAACAGGCTGTGAAAGATGAAAATTCTCCTCCCTGTCAACCTGTTGCAAAAAAGGCCCGACGCAGAGGCCGAAACAAGTCAAAAAGCGGAAAAGGCATTCAACAACGACAAAGCGGGACCAAGAAGTCACGCGAGCGGGAATCGAGCGGTCCGGATTTGTCCCTTATGAAGAAGATGAGTCGATCATACTCTTTTCCCCAAGACAAGACAAAGGAGATACTTGATCTTGCCATAAGACATCAAATGCTTACACTCCCGGAGTCCAAGTACCCCGAGCAAGCAGGCGAAGTCTCTCACCCAGACTATTGCTCTTATCACCGAGCAATAGGACACCCTCTCGAAGACTGCTTCACCTTCAAGAACTGGGTCGAAGACTAATATGAGCTCGGCAAGTTCGCTCTATCCAGCAGTTGGAGGGTAACACCGCCGCAGAAACATGAACCCAAATCCGCGAAAGTAGAACCAGATCAACATCGGTCGTAGAAGCGAGCTCGTACTTGCCATATGATAACACTATCAAAAGAAGAACCCGAGAATATGGACGGCCTCCCCTGGTGCTTCGAAAACAATGATGACGAGGTGATCTCAGAGTTTCCACCGGCACCGAAAGAGCTGGAAGATGGAATACATACTACTGTAGATAACCTCAAGAAAATTGATTTGGGGACGGCAAACGACCCGCGACCGACATTCGTTAGTGAGTTGCTGTCTGAAGAAAGGGTGGCTACACTAAAAGACGTGCTCACGCAGCATAGGGATTGCTTCGCATGGAACTATTCTGAGATACCAGGACTAGATCCAGAGATTGCTGTCCACAAACTGGCAATATCCCCGGACATCAAGCCAATCAAACAAGCGCCAAGAAGAATGCGGCTCGAGCTTGAGATGAGTATCAACGCCGAGGTCAAGAAGCTAATCGACTCTGGCTTCATCCAAGAAGTTCAGTACCCTGACTGGATCGCCAACATCGTCCCAGTGATGAAGAAAAATGGGACGGTATGCATATGTGTGGACTTCCGGGATCTCAATAAAGCCTGCCCGAAGAACGACTTCCCAGTACCGATCACTGAGCTGATGATAGATAACACGTCCACTCACGAAGTTTTCTCCTTCATGGACGGATCGTCGGGATATAATCAGATAAAGATGCATCCTGAAGACCAGAAACATACTGCTTTCCGAACCCCTCTGGGAATATTCTGCTATAAGGTGATGCCTTTTGGCTTAAAGAACGCCGGTGCCACCTATCAGAGGGCCATGACGAAGATCTTCGATGACCTTATACATGAAATCGCCGAATGCTATATCGACGACCTCGTGGTGAAAACTAAATCATACGAGGAACATCTCGAGCATCTGAAGATCGTGTTTCCAGGCAATACAACTTGAAGATGAACCCTCTCAAATGCGCGTTCGGAGTTTCCTCGAGAAAATTTCTAGGATTCATCGTCTGACACCGAGGTATCGAGATAGATCCGTCAAAGATCAAGGCGATTATGGAAATGCCTCCGCCAAAGACTCTCAAGCAATTGCGGTCTCTCCAAGGGAAGCTCGCATATATCCGGCGATTTATAGCCAATCTCTCTGGCAAGTGGCGTCCTTATAGTCACCTGATGAAGAAGGGAACCCCGTTCGTCTGGGATCACAAATGCCAAGGCGCACTGGACGAAATCAAGCAGTATCTGCAGAACCCGCCAGTGCTGGCTGCTCTGGTCAAGGGAAAGCCTCTCGTTCTTTATACAACCGCCCACGAAGGTTCCTTAGACGCATTATGGGCACAAGAGAACGACCAAGGGAAAGAAAGAGCTCTCTATTACTTGAGTCGAGTTCTCCTGGGGGCAGAGAGCAATTATTCTCCCATCGAAAAACACTACCTGGCGTTGATCTTCGCAACAACGAAACTCCGGCACTATGCATTGGCGCATGAGGTCCGTCTCATATCGAAGGTGGACCTTCTCAAATATTTGATGTCAAAGGCCATATTGACAGGACGGATCGCTAAATGGGCCTTGCTCTTGATGGAGTTCTCAATAACTTACCAGCCTCTTAAGGCAGTGAAAGGCCAGGCCATCACCGACTTCCTCGCTGAACATCCGATACCGGCCGATTCCGCTTTGAATTGCGAACTGCCAGACGAGCATGCGTTTGACACGATCGATGGTAGTGGCACCCGATGGGAGCTTTACTTTGATGGAGCGTCTTCTATGAAGAAGCGCAAACAAAGTACCCCTATAATCAAATCCGGGGTAGGCCTTATCTTCGTAACTCCACAAGGAGGGATAATGCGTTTTGCCTTCTCCTTAACAGTGCCGAGGACAAACAATGAGGCCGAGTATGAAGCTTTGATAGCAGGCCTCGAGATCGCCAACGACATGGGAATTGAAAACCTCCTCATATACAGAGACTCCCAACTGGTCGTTAGTCAAGTAAACGACGACTATCAAACATGCAAACCAGAGCTGGTAAAGTACGGCGAGAGGGTACAGCAACTGCTGACCCAAATACCTTCCTACATCTTGGAAAGCATACCGCGTGCAGAAAATAGCAAAGCGGATGCACTAGCTAAGCTCGCTAAAGAACTGGCCGACGAGAACCTCGATGACGTAAGAATCGTGGTATAAAGCCGTCGGGTTCTTGCACCGGCAAGAATATCTTCGGAGTCGTCCGAGGAAAAGGGAGCGACCGAGCAAATGGCTCTACAAGTAAAAGATCAAGAAAATGTTGAGGATTGGAGAGAAGTCTTTATAGACTACTTCAAATCCCGTCGAACACCTGAAGATGCGTCCTCAAAATATCAGCTCATGAAGCGAGCCCTATCTTTCGCCTTCGTCAATGATACTCTGTACAAGAGGTCGTTTGATTCTCTGTGGTTGAGATGCCTGGGACCTGAAGAGGCGAAAAGAGTCGTCTAAGAAGTTCACGACGGACTCTGCGGTTCTTACCAAGCTGGCCTTAAGATGAAGTTGAAGATTAAACGGATGGGCTACTGCTGGCCCACGATGATCCAAGATTGCCTCGAATACAAGTAAAAGACAAGGAAAAGACAAAGTATTGGAGAGAAGTCTTTATAGACTACTTCAAATCCCGTCGAACACCTGAAGATGCGTCGTCAAGACATCAGCTCATGAAACGAGATCTATCTTTTGCCTTCGTTAATGATACTTTGTATAAGAGATCATTTGATTCTCTATGGCTAAGATGCCTGGGACCTGAAAAGGCAAAGAGAGTCGTCCAAGAAACTCACGACGGACTCTGCAGTTCTCACCAAGCCGGGCCAAAGATGAAGCTGAAGATCAAAAGGATGGGCTACTATTGGCCCACAATGATCCAAGGCTGCATCAAATACGCGAAGCAGTACCACTCGTGCCAGATTCATGGGGACTTTATCCACCAGCATCCAAAACTGCTACACCCGACGGTGGCTAGCTGGCCATTCGAAATGTGGGGAACTGACATAATCGACCCTATCGAACCAGCATCGTCCAGGGGACATCGATTCATATTGGCGATAACGGACTACTTCTCCAAGTGGGTAGAAGCGATACTGCTAAGAGAAGTAAAGACGGAGAATATCCTCCATTTCTTCAAAACGCACGTCATTTATCGGTTTGGCACTCCGCGACGGATTATCTCCGATAACGAGCTAGACTATAGAAGCCACAATATCAGCCACTTCGCACAACAGCATAACATAAACTGGAGATACTCTTCGGTCTATAATCTCCGAGCTAACGGTCTAGCTGAGGCTTTCAACAAGACCTTGACGAAGATCGTGAAAAAGACGGTGTCTCGAAATAAGAGGGTCCGGCACGAAAGACTGCATGAAGCTCTCTGGGCGTATCGAACTACGTTCAAAACGGCCACAAACAAAACGCCGTATGCATTGGTATTCGGCACAGAAGCAGTACTCCCCCTCGAGATAGAGTTACCCTCTCTGCGGGTGGAAGTTCATTACGAGCTAACAGACGAAGAAAATGCTCATCTTTGGCATGAGGAGCTTGACGCCCTCGACGAAACTCGGCTCATGGCGCAACAAAACTTGGAGGCTTATAAAGCGAAGATGATGCGCTTATATGAAAGATTGACTAGGCCAAGAACATTCCGCCAAGGCGAACTCGTGCTAGTGGTCAAGAGACTTATGATCCCCAATCGTGCCAAGCGAGGGAAATTCGAGCCGAACTATGAACGTCCGTATATCATAGACAAAGTTTACTAGGGTGGAGCCTATCTACTCATGGACATGCATGGTGAAAGACCTTTCATGCCAATAAATGGTCGCTTCCTAAAAAAATACTACGCCTGACGAGTCATGGCCTAGGTCAACGATAGATGACGACGCCTATATCCGCTCGCTATCTTCCTAAGCCCAAACTCTATAAGTAGTAGCTGTCTATCGGACCGAAATGTCCTTAAACTAACGATGGACCACTATGTCCTAAAACTGGCTGTTGATCGAAACGTCGATAAACTACTATGGACCGCAGCATCCTAAGGATGACACAAAAAAAGCGATATGTACATAAGCAAAATGGGCACGGATGAAAACCCGAAAGGGCTCCGTGAGTAAAAACAGCAGGGCTACCGGCGAGTTTTGTGAAAACCCGAAAGGGCGCAATCTCGTTAAAAGACACTTGCAAGGTCCTCTGGACCCTGTAAGGAGAAACCACCTGCGTGAGATCCTTACGACTCATAAGGGACCAACACACTTAGGGATCCCCACGATTCCTAAGGAGAAATTACACTTATGAGATCCTTACGAATCGTAAGGAGAATTCCCCTTTGAGACCCTCACGGCTCACAGGGTTCAAAAGCCTTAAGCTACAGGGATCTGAACCTGTCCTTAAGCCATCACAATCTCCAATGCTGCCCTACAAGCGGTTCAATATTGACCTTTGTATACAATCCACGGGCACGAATAAACATTTCCCTAACAAAGTCCCACCAGAGGCTGGGGATATGCTCATATAGCAAAAGACACTTGTAAGTCCTCTCGACTTATAAGGAGAAAGTACTCTTGTAAGATCCTTACGACTTATAAGAGACCATACACTTAAGACTCCTCACGATTCTTAAGGAGAAAACGCACCTACGAGATCTTCACGACTCGTGGAGAGAATACTTTTATGAAACCCTTACGGCTCATGAAGTCAAAAGCCTTAGTCGATAGGATCCTAACCCTGTTTACTAATCCACCTTTGTTCAACATCGACAAAGTCAAATGATGATTCGCTCCTGGCAATATCCCAGTTATAGCGATGCTGATGCCTAAATCGGTATCAGATCCCAAATCCCAAATTCGCAATGAAAAGTCAGCGAGCCACAAATGCATATGAAATAGCCGAAATGATAGGGCTACTTGCAACGAAATCAGCAAGTAAAAAAAATATATGCATATGAAATAACCGAAATGATTGGGCAACTCGCAATAAAAAGCAGCGAGTACATAAAAAAATAGCCGAAATGTTGGGCACCGCGAAAAACAGCCGAAATGATTGGGCAATCGTGACTTTCGTGATATAAAAGCTGAAATGATAGAGCATCGCGGAAAGAAATATATATATAAAATGAAACTTTTTTCCCTACAGGTGAGATCACATATCCCTGTATACAATCCAGAGGCACAAACAAAGAGGGAACCATATCTTCCCACCAGGCTTCATCAGAAAAAGCCAAATCTCGACGGTTCACAGACAGCCTGGAGATCATCTTAACATTCGTCTCATTACAACAGACGCAACATCAGCAAATTGGAGCCGTGGAAAAGTTCCCAATTCCATGACTCGGCGGTGCACAGACAACCGAGAGTCAACCCCCGACTCCGTGAAATACGGATAAAGTCAACCCTTCCTAGTCTAGTGGTACACGGCTTATGTCAATCCTGACCCCGTGGGAAGCGTCCAGAGCGGATCCTGGTCCTTGCGGAACACGGCTAATGTCAATCCTGACCCTGTGGGAAGCGTCCAGAGCAAATCCTGGTCAAGTGGAACACGACTTACGTCAATCATGACCCCGTGGGAAGCGTCCAGAGCGGATCCTGGTCCTTTCGGAACACGGCTTATGTCAATCCTGACCCCGTGGGAAGCATCCAGAGCAAATCCTGGTCTAGTGGAACACGGCTTATGTCAATCCTGACCCCGTGGGAAGCGTCCAGAGCAGATCCTGGTCCTTGCGGAACATGGCTTATGTCAATCTTGACCCCGTGGGAAGCATCCAGAGCAAATCCTGGTCTAGTAGAACACGGCTTATGCCAATCCTGACCCCGTGGGAAGCGTCCAGAGCAAATCCTGGTCTAGTGGAACACGACTTATGTCAATCCTGACCCCGTGGGAAGCATCAAGTGCGGATCCTGGTCCTTGCGGAACACGGCTAATGTCAATCCTGACCCCGTGGGAAGCGTCTAGAGCAAATCCTGGTCTAGTGAAACACGGCTTATGTCAATCCTGACTGGGATTGACCCCGTGGGAAGCGTCTAGAGCAAATCCCGGTCCTTGGGGAACACGGCTTATATCAATTCTGACCCCGTGGGAAGCGTCTAGAGCGGAACCTGGTCCTTGCGGAACACGGCTTATGTCAATCCTGACCCCGTGGTAAGCATCCAGAGCAAATCCTGGTCTAGTGGAACACGGCTTATGTCAATTCTGACCCCGTGGGAAGCATCCAGAGCAAATCCTGGTCTAGTGGAACACGGCTTATGTCAATTCTGACCCCGTGGGAAGCATCCAGAGCAAATCCTGGTCTAGTGGAACACGACTAATGTCAATCCTGACCCCGTGGGAAGCGTCCAGAGCGGATCTTGGTCCTTGCGGAACACGGCTAATATCAATCCTGACCCCGTGGGAAGCATCCAGAGCAAATCCTGGTCTAGTGGAACACGACTTACGTCAATCCTGACCCCGTGGGAAGCGTCCAGAGCGGATCCTGGTCCTTTCGGAACACGGCTTATGTCAATCCTGACCCCGTGGGAAGCATCCAGAGCAAATCCTGGTCTAGTGGAACATGGCTTATGTCAATCCTGACCCCGTGGAAAGCGTCCAGAGCAGATCCTGGTCCTTGCGGAATACGGCTTATGTCAATCTTGACCCCGTGGGAAGCATCCAGAGCAAATCCTGGTCTAGTAGAACACGGCTTATGCCAATCTTGACCCCATGGGAAGCGTCCAGAGAAAATCCTGGTCTAGTGGAACACGTCTTATGTCAATCCTGACCCCGTGGGAAGCATCAAGAGCGGATCCTGGTCCTTGCGGAACACGGCTAATGTCAATCCTGACCCCGTGGGAAGCGTCCAGAGCAAATCCTGGTCTAGTGAAACACGACTTATGTCAATCCTGACCCCGTGGGAAGCATCCAGAACGGATCCTGGTCCTTACGGAACACGGCTAATGTCATTCCTGATCCCGTAGGAAGGATCCAGAGAAAATCCTGGTTCCGTTGAACACGGTTAAATTCAATCCTAACCCCGTGGAAAACGCCCAGGGCAACTTCTGACACCGTGAAATGCGGATAATGTCAATCTCATCAATCACTTATGGGTCCTCTCGACCCGTAAGGAAGAAAACTCTCTTGTGAGATCCTTACGACTCCCAAAAGAAAACACACTTAGGAATCCTCATGATTCCTAGGGAGAAAATACACCTACGAGATCGTTTCGACTTGTAGGGAGAAAAGTTTTTATGAGACCCCCACGGCTCATAAATTTGAAAAGCCTTAGGCAGCAGATCTGAACCTCCTTCCTAAGCCATCACTACCATTCGAAGAATTCAAGACGGAATGTTCTCTATCATCTATAAGCTATGCTTACTAAGGTAACATGCCGGCAACAAAGAAAAGAAAAGAAAGCAAGAGATAACACAAAATAGTATGAAAGAAATGTATCTTTTATTTATAAATCCAATTGAGTACAAGTTACATCATATGAAAGGATAAACAAATGGATACATTTTATTCAAAAATTACAAATGTTGGTTGATACAAAAGCGACTATTAGGAAGGAGGCGTTTTCAGTAAACCAGCCAGTTGCTCGCGCACTCCCTTTAGTCCCTTTTCATGGTCAGCTGCAGCGGCCAACTTCGCTTCAACCTGAGCCTGTTGCTGTAAATAAGATGAAAGTTGATCATCAATGACCCGCTGAGCTGCCCCACGACTCTGCGCATCTCGTTCGATAAGGTCGAGCTTCTGCCTCAGCGTTAGCCCGTCAGAGATGCATCATAAAAGGCCCTCAAAGATAGCTTTCAACTGTGCAGCATTTGCATCAACCTGAGCATGCAGTCGGGCAGATTCGCTTGAAGTCTCTTCACACTCTTTACGCTTTAAGGCCGCTTCTTGTTCAAGATGGCGGAAGTAGGGAGTGCTCTGCTCGACCCACGCAGCCCGTTGAGAGTTCACAGCCAAGACTTCGGAAGCAGGACGTCCGAGTTCAAGCTCATGTAGGCAGGCCTCAATTTTCCTACAGTGATTGACACAAGACTCAACGACGCCCTCGCTATGGAAGTGCACGAGCGTCGCCAGCATGGGATTAACCTTAGCAGCAAAATCTACAGTGAGTGCAGGGATTTCCGCGTCAAGATCTTCAATGGATTCACTCAACATACGAAGGCTGGTCGCAGCGCCTTTAGAAGATGGACGTCTAGCAAATGGTCCTGCTGGCATTAATATGCCAGATTCAAAGGGAGCAGGAACCGGTGCGACTGCTAAAAAATGAATTACGATTAGAAGCCAACTCGCAAAATAAATAAATCACATGAGTGATGAAGTATACTATACCGGCTGCGGCAGGTGGCAAGGCCGGGAGTACCGGTGGCGTAGCTATTCTTTCATCTCCTCCTTCAATCTGTAACGCTGTAGTCAGAACAAAGAAGAATTAGCAACGACTTGGCTGCACGTAAAAGAAAAGAGAAGACATTAGCTAAAGGTTGTATCACCGACGCCACTGGATGAGGCAATCTCTGACTGGAAGGAGAAATGTGGGTGCAGCACCTGATACAGGTGATCAAAATGGACTCCTGCAAGGATGTGATAATGCAATGTCAATTACATAAAGTATACTGCCTACAATGAAACCGATGGATCACAAATCCGTACCTTCCAGCATTTGGGAGGATACGAGAGAAGGCAAAGGGGCGGCCACCGTCAAAGCAGCAACTGGTGATGCTTCCTCGGGTGGCACAACCTCAACTCTCACCACACCTGCATCCGAAACAGGAGAAGTACTGTTAGAAGAGATTGAAAAGGGATTGCAGAATAAAAAGGAGAGCAATGACCCAAAATCTACCTGGTGAGTCACCGGTTGAAACCGCGACAAGGGCGTCACTAGATGCAGCGACTGCTTCACCCTCCTCTATCGGAATGGTTTCGCCACCCGTAGCCTTATCCCCCGACTCCACGAGCACCGTCGTGACACTCGCAGCGCCCGGCAACGGCAAGGAACCGCAAGGGTAAAGAGTAGCAATTGGGGCAGTTCCAGACTCTTGAGAAAGAGTGGCCACTTCAGTCTCAGTGGTTGCCGCCGTCTCGCCTGCCACTTCCTCATCTGGACTCGGCCCTACAGGGAATGACGTATGAGAATTTGAGGACCAAACTTTAATAAAAAAAAGAGACCCAAAGTTATGTTACCTTGAGACAGCCTTTCAGCTGCTTCCTGAGCCGCGCGTATCGCCTATCTATGAGCGATAGACAAGGCAACCGGAGCAATCTCTGAAGAAGCAGGGGCAGGAGAAGCAGCGCTCGAGCCTGCACCTACGGCCAAGGCGGCGTTACGCTCTTTTGCCGCACGCCTCTTACACTTCATTTCCGCCCGGGCCATGAAAGCCGATCTTCTCAAGACCTCTGTCAACGGGACGTCATCGTCCACGCCAGGAGCTACCTCTGGAGCCGTTATGGTGCCCGTCATCGGTTGCTTAAGTAAAGCCTTTTTTGGAAATACTGAGGAGGCCGGGACTTCGATAGTTGGCCCTGGAAGTATCTCCGCATCACCCTGCGGGATTGGCACTGTACTGGGCATGACCTGAGTCGAGGTAGTCCCTGCGATAAGATGAAAAAAGGGTCAGGTTACCCATAAGAAATAGGAATGAAGGCACAATGAGCCGAAATATACCAACGCCCAGTGAAGCGCGAACCCTCTCCTCCTCCTCAAAGATCTTGAGGGAGGCCGCGATAGCCTCTTCAGTAGAAATGCCTGTTAGAGAAGGAGTGTTAGTCAAAACATGATAAAAAAAAAAGCATAGCAGCAAAAAGGTACGATTGAAGCTTACTTGATTGTGCGAGGATGACCAGTCCCGCTTTGTGGCTTGCTGATCGCTCAGAAGCCGCAATAGCAGCCTCCAGATCAGTATCATCCCATATTCGCCTAAGCCCTCGCTATAAGGAGCATGAGGCTCCTGACCAAATACAACGTCGGCAGAAAGAATCAACTTCTTCTTCTTCTTCTGCGAGCGAGTATCGGTCGCCGCCAGCACAGGCTTACGCTTGGCAGGCACCTTGGGACGACGAGTCCCGATATCTGAACCCACGCCAGACTCGGGGGACACCACGGTCACCTTTTCCACGAGAGCACGGGGTATCGGTAGTTCGGGCCTATCATGCGGCACCTCGACCGCATCAACTTCTCTTATAGGAGGACGGACAATGGTCCATCTCTTCAGGGGAACATTTGGGTTACCAGCCGGAGCGGTACCCTTGCGATCAAGCAGCAATCGCTTCTCCTCCCTAATGACAGCGCCCATCGAATGTTGATACCAGGCCACATACACATTCAGGGCCTTCGGAATACAGCTCGGTTTGCTGATAAAGAAGTTGGACCCTGTGTTCAGACGCATAAAATGATGCAGCGCACTTCGTATACCCTCTTCGGTAGCAGCAGGTTCTGCCAAGAAAGCCTCAAGCAGGACGCCTTGATTGTAGCTTAGCTGCTGAGCAAAACGATGCGGGTTGTATCTCATGAATAACGCCGCATCATTTTTCCTAAATACGAGAAAGCCCAGCCTGATGGAGTACAGATGAAGAATCTTCCGAGCTTTCAACACAGAGGCCTTGTCTTTAAAAATGTCTTGCAATGGCAGCATCGCTTTTGCAGATTCCTGGCCGACGGTCAAAATCTTATCAGTGAAAGACATACCATCTCCAACCGTGCGTGGACGAAGGAGCAAACCCCTAGCTTCCCGCGGTGTCGGACTTACGATGGATGTGTCGACTAGCCGCATTATCCGGGGGAATTTACATCTGTCGTAAAAAGGTCTTTTATGGATACCGAAGACCCCAAGCACGTGCAACTCTAGCCATGAGGTGAAATAATGCATTGAGAAGTTGGTGGGCTGCACCCCTGGCTCAGTGGTATCCGCTGCCAAGCTGAGACCGTGATATAGGTAGGCTAACCCAGCAATCCCGATGGCCACTTGTATTCCGGCAACCATTCGATGCGCGGGGTAGAAAACAGACGGCCTCATGTAGCGAGGGTGCATGGGAAGCGCGAACCAGGTTAACCATAAACCGAGAAACCCTAAAAAGAACGCTTCCTCATTGACGCCCTGAGCGGCAATTTCCGAAAAGGGGACGATCGCGACGTTGGGAAGAAAGAAATACTTTTGATCGGCTTCCAATATTGGCCGGCGATCCAAACCAGAGCCGAAAGGATCGTAAAGTTTAGCAAACTATTCAACTTATCGCGACAAGACTTCCGCATGGAGAAAACGAGCGATAAAATCCGTAAAGGTAACCCCGTGGCCTCCGGATTCGAGAAAGAGGCTCTCGTACATATTCAACACCTTTATCAGACATGGGAACTGGTGTTGAATGGCGTTCTCTGGGGTAAGACCCATTACCACTGATTTGGTGGAAAAAATATACTCATCCGGAAGAAGCAGCTCCTCATAATGCTCTCCTCTAACGGGTAAACCAGAAACCTCGGCAAATTCCTCTAGAGAAATGGAGACTTCTCTATCCAATAAGAGGAAGGTGTGGGTCGAGATGTTCCATTTTTCGAGAAACGCCTTGATCCACCATGTCGGAGGTGCAGAATACTGGAACAAGGAAGCGCAGATCGCAGGGTATAATCCAAGCTTCAGCAGCTATGATTTCTTTGCTGATAAGATATATCGGGCCCACTGTACCGGGTGACGGGGAGTTAGTCCTATGTTGTAAGGCTGTCCCCAAGGACGCGACTCGCCCTGACATATGCGCCGCCCTAGAGTGTCCAAAGCCACCGGCGGCTGCACGGGTACTGCGGCAATAGAAGGCCGAAGGAGACCTTCTGAAGTCCAATTCACCTCCTCTACAATGTAGCTTATCGGGGGTACATCTGCATAAGAGACCGCAGAGATAGGCTCCGAGGGTGTCGCAAAAGAAAAGCTCCGGCGGCCTCTAATAATTTGATCGTACCATTTACTCCATAGATGAAGATTCTTTTGCCTCGGGTCATGGTCTTTGATCAGCGCAAGAACCTCTCGGTCTACGGGCGCTTCGGGGAATCCGCTTTCCGAGCGGACGAACGGGAAAGAAGTGTCGGAAGACATAGTACCTGCGCGGGAAAAGAACAAATTGTTAGCCGCCAATGTTACAGTTTAAGTGCTGTCACTAGGTACTTTAAATTTGTACCACACTGCAATGCAGTAAAAAGGGGACCAAAGGGGGGCCCACAAAATCTAGATGACAGTTCATCATTAATAAAGCAGTCTTATCATTTGATGAGACTGTCATTAAATGAAGAAATCCTCAATTGATTCTCATTTAATGAGAATCCCTAGGGCCAGGGAGTAAATCTCCCCTTGAGAGCAGTGCTCCGTGAAAGAATGACACTTGTCAAATTCTAATGATGAAGGAATAAAAATTCCTCAAGAGCCTTGCTCTATAAAAACGATGGAATAACCATCAGAAAATTTAAAATAAGAGTTTTAATGAATTAAAAATTCTGAAATCTATGAAAAAACTCTAAGAGTTCTTCATAAGCAAGGCTTTGTTCATTCATGGGCTAAGAAACCCCAAGAAAGATCTCTTTAGATCTATGGGTTCGGGAGAGCAAAGTCCGTTAATGAAACCCTAAAAAGGTTTTCTTTAGATCAAAGATCTATGGAGAACAAACCTCTGTTGATGAAACCCTAAAAGGGTTTCCTTTAGATCAAAGATCTATGAAGAGCAAAGCTCAGTTAATAGGTGAAACCCTAGGTTCTTAAATAATCCTTTAAAAGATTTAATCTTTACCTAAGTTTTGACAGAGTTCTGTCCTTAAAAAAAGTTCTTAAAATAAAGAGCTATGCTCTGTAAGAGAATTAAAATTCTCAGAAGGAAGAAGATGAACAGAAATTATCTTAAGGGCCAAAGGTCCTATTTATAGGCACTGAGATGCCTTTTCAACTTCTGAGTTGATCCAAGGGTGCAGATGCTGCCACCGCTGCACTCATATGTGGGTCACGTGAGCGCAACGGAGGGGGTTCATTTATTTCCCCCAATTAAAGCAAAGTTCTGTTCAAAATTCAAATTTTGAAATGAAGCAACGCTTCAAATGTAGCGCCAAGTGCGCTGCACCTAAGCAGCACACCACGTGCAAAGCACGAGTGCGCTAGCGCTGGGTGCGCTGCGCTCTAAGCAGTGCATCACGTGAAAAGCACGGATGCGCTAGCGCTTGGTGCACTGCGCTCTAAGCAACGCACCACGTGCAAAGCACGGGTGCGCTAGCGCTAGGTGCGCTGCACTCTAAGCAGCGCACCACGTGCAAAGCACGGGTGCGCTAGCGCTGGAACTAAAAGCTCCCCACCGTCAGATCAAAGATCTAATAATAATGATAAATCATTAATTAATCAGAATTAAATACTGTTAAGGAAAGATTCCTCAAAATCTTTCCAAATAACAAGATTGTGCTCTGTAAATCAGAGCACCGATGGATCAATGATCCAAGGGTGATTAAAAATCACCAAAATACAGAATAAATTCTGTATGGAAAGATTTCTCAATCTTGTTAAAAAACAAGAAGATTGCCTTCTATAAATCAGAAGCCCTTGGATCAAAGATCCAACGATGGGAAATTCCCCAAATCAATTGGAGAAAATATCTCCTTAACTAATTGAACTGATCATCTTGCCCTATAAAAAGGCCCCTAGACTTCAAGTCTCATATACAGAAGCATAGAGAGGAACCCCCCATAAGTTTTGAGAGATCTGAGAAAGAAGAGCCAAGCTCTCAGAAAAAGAAGAGTTTCTTCAAGGTAAAAAAAGTAGAGAACAGAGAGATGAAATCATCTCATAATTAAAAAAGAAGAACTCACTTCTTTACAGATCATAGATCTACAAAGACTAAGGTCTTTTACAAAAAGATCAAAAGATCTCATCATAAAATAAAAAAAGAACACAATTCTTTTCATAGATCATAGATCTATAAGACAAATTGTCTTTTACAAAAAGAGATCTTGAACATCTCATTATAAAATAAAGGGGGAGAGAATAATTCAATTCTCTTAAGGATCATAGATCCATAAAGGCAAAGTCTTTCATCAATACAAGAGATTGAAGCATCTCCTATAAAGTAAGACCTTTTGTTCTTAGGATCTTGAGTCTCTTCTAAGGGAGAATTTATTTCCCAGATCATAAAATTGATCAAATGCGCTTCTGCGCTATTGGACTGGCGCTCAGCGCTGAGAGCACCACGTGCCACTCACGTGTGTGCTACTGAACTAATAGCGCTCTGTGCTCATAAACTGGCGCAATGCGCCCATCATCTGGCGCTAACCACGTGCTCCTCACGTGTGCGCTACTTAGCAGAAGCGCAATGTGCTCATAAACTAGCGCTCTGCGCTCTTTGACCGGTGCAAAGCGCCAAGCACACCACGTGCTCCTCACATCTGCACTGATAGAACATAAATTGTTCTTTAATAAGCCCCAGAGCTATGATGAATGCTCAGCATTCAGTAAAAGACAAAAATAATGTCAAAAATCCAAATCAATGCTCAGCATTGTTGAAAGGGTCAAGCCCAAATAAATGCTCAACAGCCCAAAATAAATGTTAAACATTTTAACTTGATTGGACATAGCCCAAGATTGGCCATAAGTCCTTAATTCAGATTAACTGAACCCATATGCTTATTAATCTTTTTGATCTTAGTACCAATTGGACTACAGATCTCTCAACCAAAATCGGTTCAAGGGTACATCTCTGAACCCCTCTGATATATGTCGTTATAATCCTTCAACGTCTTCAGAGAGGTGACGGGTCCCGTCAACGATACATTTCATAGACTATGACGTCTTTAAACTGGACTGTGGGGTCCTTAAACCTATAGACTATGATGTCCTTAACTTTGGACTGTGGGGTCCTTAAACTCATGGACTATGTATCCTTAACCTTGGACTATGGGGTCCTTAAGCCCATGGACTATGATGTCCTTAACCTTGGACCACCATGTCCCTAAATTGGAAATCAACCGCAATGTCCCTAAACTAAACAATAGAGCCAAAATGCTCTTTTGTTGGATCTAAATGATTATGTTAAGTTGATCTTAGTCTAAAATTAGACTAACGTATCCTTAGCAAATCGTTAAGTTGATCTTAGTCTAAAATTACACTAACGTATCCTTAACAATCGTTTAAGTTGATCTTAGTCTCAAATGAGACTAAAGTATCCTTAAACCCAACCCCAAACCCAAATCTAAGAGAATACGGATTTGGACTAATCCACACACTACGAGCGACAATATAAATTAGTCTCCGTATACAATCCACGGGCAACCAAAAACAAAACAAACACCCACGACACAAAGTGACCATCTGGAGAAGGAGAAAGTGGTTACCGCGATACGGTAGCGTAATTAACTGCAGGGGATGCGCCTGCAGGAAAGTGCGTCTCCACAATCAAAAACCCCTCAACGAGGCGGAATCTGACGAAGTCTGCTACATCGGCCGCATCCTTCTAAACCTCTGATACACGGTGTCATAAATCAACTTGGCATCTTCGGAGAGGTGGACGGATAGTACCAAATAGCATCTGCCCTCGAAATTCAGGCAAGACGAACCTACGTGGTCTCGTCCCCGTGTTTCGGCAGGGAACAGATTCTGGCACGCCCATCCACCTCTCCGAAGATGCCAAGTTGATTTATGACACCGTGTATCGTAGGTTTAGACGGATGCGGCCGATATAGGAGACTTCGTCAGATTCCCCCTCGTTGAGGGGGTTTTGATTGTGGGGATGCTCTTCCCTGCAGGCGCAAGCCCCTGCAATTAATTACGCTACCGTATCGCGGTAACCACTTTTTCCTTCTCCAGATGGTCACTTCATGTCGTGGGTGTTTGTTTTGTTTTTGGTTGCCCGTGGATTGTATACGGAGACTGATTTATGTTGTCGCCCGCAGGGTATGGATTAGTCCAAATCCGTATTCTCTTAGATTTGGGTTTGGGGTTGGGTTTAAGGATACGTTAGTCTCATTTGAGACTAAGATCAACTTAAACGTTTGTTAAGGATACGTTAGTCTAATTTTAGACTAAGATCAACTTGACGATTTGCTTAGGATACATTAGTCTAATTTTAGACTAAGATCAATTTAACAGGATCATTTAGATCCAAAAAAAAGAGCATTTGGGCTCTATTGTTTAGTTTAGGGACATTGCGGTCGATTACCAGTTTAGGGACATGGTAGTCCAAGGTTAAGGACATCATAGTTCATGGGCTTAAGGACCCCACAGCCCGAGGTTAAGGACATCATAGTCCGTGAGTTTAAGGACCCCACAATCCAAGGTTAAGGACATCATAGTCCATGGGTTTAAGGACCCCACAGTCCAGTTTAAATACGTCATAGTCTATGAAATGTATGGTTGTCGGGACCCGTCACCTCTCTGAAGACGTTGAAAGATTACAACGACATATATCAGAGGGGTTCAGAGATGTACCCTTGAACCAATTTTGGTTGAGAGATCTGTAGTCCAATTGGGACTAAGATCAAAAAGATTAATAAGCGTATGGGCTCAGTTAATCTTAATTAAGGACTTATGGCCAATCTTGGGCTAAGTCCAATCAAGTTAAAATGTTTAACATTTATTTTGGGTTGTTGAGCATTTATTTAGGCTTGGCTCTTTCAACAATTCTGAGCATTGATTTGGATTTTTGACAGTATTTCTGTCTTTTACGGAATGCTGAGCATTCATCATAGCTCTGGGGCTTATTAAAGAATAATTTATGTTCTATCAGTGTATATGTGAGGAGCACGTGGTGCGCTTGGCGCCAGTCAAAGAGCGCAGAGCGCTAGTTTATGAGCGCATTGTGCTTCTGCTAATTAGCGCACACGTGAGGAGCATGTTGTGCGCTTGGCGCTAAGCGCCAGATGATGGGCTCATTGCGCCAGTTTATGAGCGCAGAGCGCTATTAGTTCAGTGGCGCATACGTGAGTGACACGTGGTGCACTCGGCACTGAGCGCCAGTCCAAGAGCGCAAAAGCGCATTTGATCAGTTTTTTGATCTGGGAAATAAATTCTTCCTTAGAAGAGACTTTGTCTCAAGATCCTAAGAACAAAAGTTCTTACTTTATTGGAGATGCTTCAATCTCTTGTACTGATGAAAGGTTTTGCCTTTATGGATCTATGATTCTTAAAAGAATTGAATTATTCTCTCCCCCTTTATTTTATAATGGGATGCTCATGATCTCTTTTTGTAAAAAAAACAATTTGTCTTATAGATATATAATCTGTGAGAAGAATTATATATATATTTTTTTACTTTATGATGAGATCTTTTGATCTTTTTGTAAAAGACCTTGGTCTTTGTAGATTTATGATCTGTAAAGAAGTGAGTTCTTCTTTTTTAATTATGAGATGATTTTATCTCTCTGTTCTCTACTTTTTTTACCTTGAAGAAACCCTTCTTTTTCTGAGAGCTTGGCTCTTCTTTCTGAGATGTCTCAAAGCTTATGGGAGGTTCCTCTCTATGCTTATGTATATAAGACTTGAAGTCTAGGGGCCTTTTTATAGGGCAAGCTGATCAGTTCAATCAGTTAAGGAGATCTTTTCTCCAATTGATTTGGGGAATTTCCCATCGTTGGATCTTTGATCCAAAGGCTTCTTATTTATAGAAGGCAATCTTCTTATTTTTTAACAAGATTGAGAAATCTTTCCATACAGAATTTATTCTGTATTTTAGTGATTTTTAATCACCCTTGGATCATTGATCCAACGGTGCTCTGATTTACAGAGCACAATCTTGTTATTTGGAAAGATTTTGAGGAATCTTTCCTTAACAGAATTTAATTCTGATTAATTAATGATTTATCATTATTATTAGATTTTTGATCTAACGGTGGGGAGTTTTTAGTTCCAGCGCTAGCGCACCCGTGCTTTGCACGTGGTGCGCTGCTTAAAGCGCAGCGCACCCAGCGCTAGCGCACCTGTGCTTTGCACGTGGTGCGCTGCTTAGGGCGTAGCGCACTTGGCGCTACATCTGAAGTATTGCTTCATTTTAAAATTTGAATTTTGAACAGAGCTTTGCTCTGATTAGGGGGAAACACCCTTAATGATCCCTGGAAGTACATCTCTTTTAAATAACATCGATGCATACTTGAGACCGTTGATTGGGAAACTGAAGGAGTTGTGGGAGCCATGTATACAGGTATATGATTCCTACAAGAAGAAGACATTTACACTTCGTGCGACGCTCTTGTGGATAATCAGCGATTTTCCAGCCTACGCTATGTTATCTGGATGGATCACTAAAGATTACAAAGCTTGCCCGGTATGTCTAGAGAAAACCGTTGTGATCCTAAAGTGGCTTGTGCAAGATAAAGTGCTACACAAGTCACAATCGATGGTTGGATATAAACCACCCATATCGTCGTAATTGCAGCAAATTCAATGGTAAACAAGAGAATATGGATGCCCTTCCTGAGCCGACGGGTTTGAAGTTATAGGAGGCCACACAAGATTCAATAATGTTGTATTAGGGAGAACGACAGAATATACAATTCCACAGGTTGTTGGCAGTCACTGGAGGAAGAATTCTATTTTCAACGAGCTAGTTTATTGGCGCGATCTCAATCTACGTCATAACTTAGACTTTATGCACATCGAGAAGAACGTATACGAGCTACTCATTAACACCTTATTGAATGTAAATTCCAAATTTAAGGATACACTTGCGGTTCGACAATGGTACTTACAGGAAAGGTTACGTCCTGAATTGCACCCTCGAAAAACGGGAAATGGTAGATGGTCAATTCCTGTAGCGAAGTACATGATGTCCGCTAGTGAGAAGAGTGCTTTTTTAAGAGTTTTCGAGCAAGTAAAGGTTTCTGACAGTTATTCATCAAATCTCTCTAAGTGCATGGACATAAAACATAAAAAACCACTTTCTCATCTTAAAAAACATGACTGTCGTGTGGTCATACAGCAATTACTCCACATTGCAATTAGGGCGTTAAAGGATGAGGATGTTTTCTCGGTTGTGATGAATCTTTGTCATTACTTTCGAGATTTAAGCTCATAGGAATGTAGGGCAGATGATTTTAGAAATCCGGAGAATAAAATACCTATCATTCTTTGTAGATTGGAGATGGTATTTCCGCCTACGCTTTTCACAATCATGTTACATTTCACAGTTCATCTTTCAAGAGAGGGACGTTTAGGTGGACCCGTTAATTATCGATGGATGTATCTATTCAAGAGGTAAGTAATGATTAAGAGTTTGATATTTGAATTTAACTATTGAATAATGTTGATCAAAATTCATCAATTGAAGTTACAAAATTAAAATCTACAGGTTTATGTTTAACATAAAACGATATATACGAAATAAAGTTCGACCTGAAGGGTCGATTGCCGAAGGGTTTCTCATTGAAGAATGCATGACATTTTGACTGTATTCAATAGGCCGGGATGCAATGAGGACATCATGGTTCACGAGGGACAAAGAACAATATCATTCTTCCGTGGAGGCGTGAACGTAATAGGTGTTCTGAAACATGTCGCATTTCGTAGTGTGGAGATTGACACAATACATAAATATGTATTATTTAACTCTTGCGAGGTCGACCTATTTCAAGAGTATGTATATTGATTATTACTTTTTTCAACCTATAAATATGAAATTATCTAACTGCATTATTTGTTTCATACTTAGTTTATGGAGAGCTTAATACATACCGCCGAAGAGTTGCCTGCTATCGAGGCATATTGATAATGCTTTAAATCGAGAATTTATGACATGATTTAACCATTTTGTAAGTTTATCACTAAAATATAATTTATTTCTCATCCGTTAAACTAAATACAATGTTTTCTAATACTTATTGTGACTTATTAGATTCATACAGCCGTAGATACCAACATAACAGAAAATTTAAAAATACTTGCATCTGATCCAGATTCATTAGTTGAGCGTCTTACTGATTATGTCATTAATGGATATAGATTTCATACACAAGATATAGATGCACATAGAAAATTCCAAAACTGCGGTGTTTTTTTGACATCAACCACAAGAGATTACGCATCATCTAAAGATATCAATCCAACCACGGGACAACTTGACTACTACGGTGTGTTGCAAAATATAGTGCATATATATTTTCGTGCACACAGAGTTGTCTTATTCAAGTGTCTCTTGTATGATACCAAGACAGATGGACAAGCATACAAAGCAGAAAAGGGGCTAGTTCTACTAAATTCTTCATGACTCACGTTCACGAATGAGCCTTACATATTAGCGAGTCAAGCGCGTCAGTATTTTTTGTGGAAGACCCCAGGGATGTTGTCTGGAATGTTTCCATCAGAACAAATCTGTGAGACTATTTTAGCATGGGAAATCCAGATGATGAAAATCTTGAAATTAGCTGCCCAAACACGCCAGTCACACCATTATAAGACCTGACCCTAGATATCGACAACGTTAGCCTTTCAAGGGCTGACATCGATCCTGAAATTGTTGTACAAGACGGATCATCAAGATCAACTTTCCGTAGATGAAAATGAACAACGCATGTAGCAGACCAATTCATCGATGACTCTGAGCAAAATTTAGCAAATGAGAGTAGCGCTACCGAAGATGATGATTAATATTAAATTTTAATTAACTTTTTGTAATATTCATAATCATGTATACGATTTAAAAGTTTATTTTATCGCATTTTTCTTTCATCTACAGCTATGTAATTTGCTTAACTATTCATTTCATCTATAGCTATATGATTTACTTAACTACTCGTTTCATACAGCTATTTAATTTTGCTTACATGTTTCTTGAAATTGTTACTATATTTTTTTTGTTGCATTAGTTCATTTCTCAGGATATTGCCTCTAGTTCTCATGGGGCTCGTGGACGGACTGCGAAAGACCCAGGAGACAGCTCCTCCAGTTCTACGCGCCGTAGCTGAGGACGTACTGAGGGAGACCCCGGAGCCAATTCCTCCGATTTCATAGACCATGGCCGTGGCCGTTGTAGGAAGGGCCCCATATAGGCGCAAGCTGTATGGGCTCATCCTCGAGACGGTCCGGATATCGATATGCACTTTTCAGCGAACATAGATTTCGTTGAACCCAGGGTGGAAGAACTGAAGAAATTTTTTGCCTCACTCTGCAATAATAAGAAGTGCATGCCGCATTTGGTGAAGGATGGAGCCAATTACGTTGCAGTGGACCGGACATCGAGAGTTTTAAAGGACAAAAAGTCTGTAAATTTAGTTGAGGTCTTTGTAAGCTTATATAATTAAGCATTCGTACGTTTATTATTTTCGCATATATAAGTTTGACCCCAATTCTTTGTTGGCGTGCTTCTCCATGGTATTGTGAATAGACAGCTCCCCCCGTCGCTCTACATATGGTCCAAGGACGATTATTCATATACTTATTGGGGAGTTGGCGTGATAAAAAACACTCCGTATGCAAAAAATAGAAGAATGCCGCCACCGATGAGGAGAAATAGGCGATGAAGCCCCGCATTGGACTGACAAGTATTGGGCCGCTATGATCGATCATTTCCGATCGTTCGAGTTTTTGGTTTGTATATTACAGAAAATTTTAATAGTGTTAGATATTAATTCAATATTAGCATGACACCAGACATCATATCTAAATGGCAGGTGAGGAGCGAGAGGTAATCAGCGGCGCAGAGGCACAACTGTGATCGATAGTTTGGCAGAGGGATGAACTCTCCCAGTATGTAATTGCTCATGTAAGAACACTATGTTTTCTTAATTTGTCGGCTTTAATTTCAAAACTTGATATAAATTAAATTTATTGATCTAAATGGCAGGTGAAGCAGGTGGGAGAAATGCCCTGTCACGTTGAGCTTTTTCATATAGGGTTTACGCGTGACTCCAGCTGCCCCAGATCAGAGGAGGCGACTGAGCATTATGTAAATATGCTCTTACATGATTTTATTATACAATTTTAATTGTAATTGTGGTCCATATAACCTTTCTTTGTTAGAAAACCGCAAATCTAAGAGACCGAAACCGAAACGAATATAGAACCATAAATTTAACTCATTAATATATAAAAGACTGAAACCGAAACGAATTCTTGAACCTCGATTCATATTGTAATTTCCTGCAGCAACGGATGAATGGCGAGATTGAGCAGTAGAGAGTAGCATTTGTTGCATCGCACCATCGACGGCTTACAGACGTGGAGTTTCATATGATCATTGAGGAGGTCTTTCAGCTGCACAACCAGACCGACATAGGAGAGTTCATATGTGTAGTCAAGGCATCAAGCCTACCGTATATCGCACCCATCCCGGTCCGAGTTTGCATCCTCCTTATGCATGCCCGGAGATATTCATTCAAGAGCCCGCGGCACCCGCGCTCGTTGCAGCCCAATCTCCCTCTTCGTCTACCTAGATATATCACCGTGAAGACTCTCCACATACCCTCGCCGGCGATCGAGCACCCGTCTTCTCGACTCTTACATCTAGATCCGCGTCAGCTTCGGATTCATTCAGGCGTATGAGCCGATCAGAAGCCCTAGCCGATTTGCAGGCGAGGAGAACGATGATGTGGAGGTTGGTACAATTAGGCAAAGAGATACCGAAAGTAAGTTTAATTGATAATCTTTATTTTCATTACAACTTTCATATAGTTATCGTGTATATCTGTTTCTAATACTTGTATATTTATAACACTGTAAGAGTTGCTCGATTTTAGCGACTATCCTGATGCCTTCCCCCCTCCTCCGAACGGCGGCCGTCCTCCCCAGTGATCTCATGAAGACACGGGATCGAGAAAGATATGAGTCTTGCCAAGAGAAAGAAAACGATAAATATGTTTATTGAAGATAGAGATGTTTCTAATCTCCATATTCAGTAAACGTATTTATCATTTTCTCTCTCTCTCAGCAAGAATCATCCTTTCTCGATCCCACGTCTTCTCATCGCTTTTTGCAGCCTTAGAATTGGTTTCTTTTTGTTTAGAAGTTGTAATTAAACTAACGGTTTGTATATATTTGAATTGTAATTGAATGAATCTTAGTGTTTCATATATTTGATTATATATTTTATAATGGATATGGATTTGGAACTGCTTTGTACAGCATGGGATATATTTTTTGTATCGAATATTTTCGACGAAATAATTGCAGGTCAGACATTTTTTTCCTGTTGCCAAGTTATTTCGTCGGATCATACTCGACGAAATAAATAAAGAGCCGACGGAATAAGCTATCAGAGCCGACGGAATAAGCTATCAGAACCGGGGGGAAATGAGTTAACTTCGCAGGGTTTTTTTTAACTTTTTCCGTCGGCATCAAGCCGATGGAAAAAACTCTGCCGACGAAGAAGTTCAAGACCCGACGTAATGAACTTTAATATGTCGCACTTTTATACGGTCCGACGGAATAACGTTATTCCGTCGGACACCAATT
This sequence comes from Agapanthus africanus, assembly GCA_030015575.1. Lineage (NCBI taxonomy): Eukaryota > Viridiplantae > Streptophyta > Magnoliopsida > Asparagales > Amaryllidaceae > Agapanthus > Agapanthus africanus. Next base: position 78,996,180 of record JASDDO010000026.1, on the reverse strand, counting down.
TAATCCGTCGGGCTTATGCCGAAAGTCGAGGGCCGTAACAAAACATTGCATGTGCAGAAAACTACCACTTGCATATACCTGTAGCATCATGACCATGACCGGAACTGCATGATTAAAAATCTCCAACCTTGTGATCCAAATGGAATTAAATTCCTAATATAAATATGCAGGCCCAGAGACTAGAGCATCAACTCAGTCATACAAACATATCTAAACAAAACTAGCATTAATTTGCAATGGAGCTCACTGAAGGAGGAAGCAGCCATGAGCTGAAGCAAGCTCAGACAATCCTATGGAGCCACATCTTTAATCACATCGACTCCATGTCTCTTAAATGTGCTGTAGAACTTGGAATCCCAGAGGCTATACATAGCCATGGAAAGCCCATCGCTCTCGCCGAGCTTATTTCGGCTATCGATATCTCGCCGAGTAAAGAACATCACCTACGTCGACTTATGCGCATGCTGACGCATTCAGGTATCGTCAAACTTAATTAGTTAGTTGGAGAGCAGCTTTTCAAGCAAACTTCCTATCATCTTTTATATCTATGTATGGCCTCTTTGAATTCTTCATATATCTTTATATATACACCTTGATATCTTTTATGTAATTAACCTTCTTTTCACAAGTATAGAATATTTGCTTATTTAAGACTCGACTTAATACGTTTATTTTAAACCATGTTTCCTTTCAATTAACCCTAGTTAATTCAAACTCACTGCTGAAAATTTCCTGGGTATTAGCCTACTAAAACGAAAAAGATGTGATGAAATTTGGGATTAGGATGAAAAAGATTCAGAATATGTAGAAAAAAACGATGAAAAGTTACAACATATAACTAAATAATGTTTATCGATCCCTTAAATAGAAAAGTTTATCATTGTTGCCGTTGACAATCAAGTTCCTAACACAGATCAATTTTTCGATACAATTTTAATATTTCAAGAGAGCGGACATATAAATATCAAGAATTCGATGGGCCATGAATAAACATGAAAGAATTTTAATATGTATTATTTTTAGAAGAGGGGAAAGTATTAAATTTTGAGATGATGACTTTGAAATACAAAACCTTTTTATACAGTTTTTTTATAATTGAGTTAACCTGTTTATACTTGATGCTAAGCTAAACAATTAAACCCTGTGCTGGCAATTTATATCAAACAAATTTGACATTAATCAGGTATTATCGCCCGAAGCAAGTGTTCCGATGGAAACGACGAAGATGCATACTCACTCACTCCCGTCTCTACACTCCTCGTCGAAAACAAAGACCTAACCCTAACTAATTTCCTACTAGCCGCGCTCCACCCGATCCTAATGAATCCCTTTCAAGCAATGAGCACCTGGTTCAAAAGCTGCACCATTGATAGGTCCACCCCCTTCTCTACTTTAAATGGTTTCGACTTATGGGAGATGACCCAAAGGAACCCAAAATTCAACAAGGTGTTTAATGAAGGAATGGCGAGCGATGCAAAGTTTATGATGAATTTTTTGCTCAAGGAATGCAGTCATGTGTTTGAAGAATTAACATCTTTGGTAGATGTTGGTGGAGGAACTGGCACAGCTGCTATTGCGATTTCCAAGGAGTTTCCAGATATTAAGTGTAGCGTGTTGGAGCTGCCTCAGGTTGTTAATGATGTACAAGATAAAGGAGGGGTGGATTTCATTGTTGGCAATATGTTTGATTACATTCCCCTTGCCGACGCTGTACTTCTAAAGGTAAGTAAATATAGGGAATGATAAATAAAGAATTATAAGAGAAGGAAATAGAGTAAGAATTATATTTTTTTCTTCAAATGGTAGAAGTCTAATATATTTGAAAGTCTAAATATTGGATGTGTGTGTGTATTGATGCGCGCAGCTGATCCTCCATGACTGGGATGACGATGAATGCGTGAACATACTGATACGATGCAAGGAGGCAATTCCAAGAGATGGGGGTAAGGTCATAATCCTCGATATGGTTGTTGACTCAAACAATTGTTATGAGAAATCAAGCGAGGTTCAGCTTTACTTTGATATGCAATTGATGGTAATATGTGGGGGAGCAGAGCGAAGCGAGAAAGAATGGAGCAAGTTGTTCGATGCTGCCGGGTTTAAGCACTACAAGATCACACCAGCTCTGGGTGTGCGTTCAGTCATCGAAGTATATCCATGATCTCAGAGCAGTGCAGGGGTTCACATTCATGCATGCTTGTTACATATTTAATATCTTTGATTGTTCTACTAAGGTATGTATTGTTTTGTTTCCATGACAATATATATGAATGTAATGGAAGAATGGATAAATAAGAGTAATTTTTATGGCTGGATTAAAAACTGAAGTGGTACTATGTTAGTAGCATTTATTGCTGATGAGTGAGCACGTCAGTGACAATGATGATGTCTTTTCTTATAATGTAAATTCTAAGAATATACCTCTCAACATCTCCATTATGGCTTGAATCAAAGAAGATTCCTTTACCTTCAATCCTTGGAAGCTCCCCTGTGGTGAGTCATTTAAAATATATGAATGACTATTATTTTCTCTCATCAGCTGTGCAAGGTAAGATGGAATTTCTACAATTATATAAAGGTTGAGTTGGAGCATGGGAGTAGAATGGACGACAAATTTTTAAAAAAATGTGCAGAGATCTATGGTCAGATCAAGTTAGAACGATCTATCGCCAGATTGAGGGGTTGGTCTATTGCGAGATCAAAACAATCTATTACTAGATCGAGAAATTGATCTATTGCTAGATCAGAGAGTTATTGTGCGTTCATCTTTAAGCAGATTCGGCCTATTTCGGTCCCATAGGCTGAGCTCTCTTCTGGATTTGGCTAACTGAAATATTGAGATCGACGATATTCTCTGTGTTCTCAGTCATGAGTCTCTGCTTTTTATTCTTTTCTCTATTTTTCACTAACTCCGGCCCTCTAGTCGTAACCCTTTATACAGAAATATTAATGATATTATCGGCCGTTTTTCTTGCAAATTAGTATCATTACTACAAATAAGGGTTGCCCCTACTGATTTATCCGTAGGGGCAAACCACTGCCCCTACGGATACAGCCGTGGGGGCAAGAAAATACACTGTAGGTACAAGTTGAAGCCCTGAACTTGCCCCTACGGACAAAAACTTGCCCCTACGGAGTTCTGTGTAGGTCCCGTTTGCCCTACGGCGTACGCCGTAGGGGCAAAAAATTTATTTTATTTACGGATTTTAAAATTAAATTACTTGTACCTACGGATGAATCCGTAGGGCCAAGTAATAGCCCCTACGGATACATGCGTAGGTACGTATCCGTAGGGGCAAAATATCACGAATCCTGATATTTTGCCCCTACGGATATATCCGTAGGGGTATTTGTTTGCCCCTACGGATATATCCCTAGGGGCAATCCCAACCCTCTGATACTGAGATCACAGGGGAAAATATCGGTTATCCTGATATTTTGCCCCAACGGCTTAATCCGTAGGGGCAACGTTGGTACCTACGGATTAATCCGTAGGTACATAATATCAGATTTTTTTAAAAAAAGGACTGCCTATATTTTTCTCGCCCTGTGCACAATAATATATACATCAATCAAATATAAAATTAATCATCACACAACATATATCGCAGTATTCATAATCACATCTCACGCATATAATATACAAAAGAAACCAAAAAACAGAATATGATATAAATATAAACATCGTAGGACCACCAATATCAATATCTTCCAAAATGTAATACAATATGTATCGTATAAATAAATACATGTTTCAAAAAATAAGAATCAAAAAGCTACCCTAGCTCGGTCCAGCTCCACCTCTGATAAACGCTAGAATCTGGCGCGCCTGCTCCTCGGTCAATAAATCATGCAATTTGGCGCGTGCGGGAGTCTGAGCGGGCTGTGGAGCTGGCGATGTGGTCTGCGCAGCCGCCGTCGAGGTAGTGGCTTGCGGAGCCGCGGCTGCGGGAGTCTGAGCGGGCGGTGAAGCTATATGAGCTGTCTGCGGAACCGCAGCCGATGTAGTGGCTTGTGGAGCCGCAGCCGAAGGAGATGCATGTGGAGGCTCGGCCGATATACCCTATCGCGTCTGGACCTAACGTGTGTAATAAGCGTGTAAGAACTGTGCATTATTTGAATTCGTATCATTATCAAGTTATTTCGAAACCCTATTTGGATATCTAGTTTGGAAAACCGTAATTTATTTTAATTAGATATGTATGTATGATTAATCAAACCTAAGTCTACAACCAAATAAGCTCAGGCTACGTACTAATATTGGATATGTTGATATCTATAATATGACATGATATTTTACTATTAAGTAGTATACATACCAGCATCTCCTTCAACTCCTAAACGGTGGCCTTCAAGCTCTCCAGTTCCTGCTGGACACGTCGCTCACTGGAGACGGAGGAAGTAACCGCCGGGGTGGAGTCCAACCTCATATGGGCCTTGCTAGGGCCCAGTCCCTGGCCTCTCTCCCAACCTCCGTGGTGCCCTCCGTGTGCGGCGTCCAGGACTGGGGTCAGCAGCCTCGGATCGCTCTGTCCGGTAAAATCGATCCCCAAGGTCTCGGCCTGCTCAACCACCCGCTCCTACACCCACATTAAGCAGTAAAGTATAAGTATAAAATTTAAATTTGAACCTTCCAAAACTAAAATTTCAAATATGGGTTGAATAAATAATAACACTTACGCAATAATCCTGGGTAGCGATGTCGGGATATCGAAGCTCGCCCGTGGCGGGATCTGTCGAGGTGCCGTGGACGGCAAGATATGCGGACAGCACGCTCGGTGTACCACCTTGCGCCAGGGTCTGAGCTGTCTGCAATATTAGAAAATAACTCTTAATATTAGATATATTAGAAAATAACTCTTAATATTGCATTATATCACAAAGGCCGGTCTATTGTAATTTACCGATAACTCCATGGCTCGAGTAATATTCCTCGAGCCACCTGTGTAAGTGGGGCGACCCCTCTTCGCCGATTTCCTATTCTCTATATTTTGAGCGGCCTGTTTCTGCACAACGCATTCACATTTAGTTTTCTAATTAAGGAACACAAAAAAATAAATTATATCCTAAATAATGAATTACATTTAAAATACATACCTGTTTGCGTTGAGAGTCAAAATATTCGCACAATAGAGGCCATGTCTCTACGTCGACTCTCGCAAAAGCCGGAGTAGATAGGAGGGCCGCTCTCTCTGCCTTGGGGGTCGCCATCCACAGGGAGTAGCAGTCGGCCTTCAGCTCATTCCTGTTGTATCGGACCTTGGTCTGCATGTTCTTCATCAGGCCATTATACAGAGCATGAAGGTCAATCACCCTCCCAGGGTGATCAGGGTCGGCTACAGGCTGAAAATCGTAATCCAAGTGAAAATACAAAAAAAAACATTGTTATTAGATTGCAAGTGTTAATAATAAATATATTGGATAAATCAAATGAAAATATATATTAATACCCGAGCCTGATCAAAGAAGCGGGCGAATGAGCGCTGGTGCTGCTCGCCCCACTCAATGTGAAGTGGATAGTTCTTCACGAGCCGGCTCTCATCCCCCATATACCGGCCGAACCTCTCGGCATGAGGACCGGTATAGCGATAGTCAAGGGTAAAAAAGAGGGGGAATGCTGCCTCCCCCCTAGCTCTGTCAGGCCTCAGCCTATGGGACTGATTCGGGCCTCGAGTCCCCCTGTGGGGATGGGGATGCTCTGCGTCTGTAAGAAATACCAAGACAATCAATATTAAAACAAAGTTGTATTAAGAAATCAAGGTTAAACAAAAATTAAAGTGTGATATATACCTTCGGTGACTAAAGCACGAGCCTGGGCCCGGGCAGCAGCACGAGCGGGACGATAGTTCCTCCGGTGAGGAACAGCCGGTGTCCCGGATGCGGACGCATCCCCTCCAACTAGAAAATAAACATTGACGCTAAATTTCCATGAAGTTCATATTTATTCTATAGAGCATATATAAAATGAATAAATATTTTATATTTATTCATACTAACCTACAGACGATGCGGAGGGTACGGAAGTGGCAGGAGTGGCCCCTGCGCCAGATGTGGACGCACCACCTATAATTAGACAATTAAAAATAGATTATATAAGTAATTGCGAAAAGAATGTGTAGATCAATAATATAACGTTCTAAATCAATATGCATGCACTATATGATATAAAAACATACCCGCAGGTGCGGTGGTGTCACCACCTACAGCTAGACAATAATAAAAATTACTATCTAAGTAAGACCGAAAGGAATGTGTGTATATTTATGATATAGCATTATAAATTAATATGCAAGCACTATATGATATATAAACATATCTGGAGGAGCGGGAGTGGCCTCTGTCCCTGATGTAGACGCATCACCAACAACTAGACAATCAAACATTGACAATATACGTAATTTTGACATAAACATGCATGAATATCTATAATATTACATTCAAAATGGATATGCATGCAATATACCTAGAGGTGTGGCAAAATCCACACGGAAGGAGGCATCCGAAGGGCTCTCCGATCTGGGTGCAAGACCAGCCCTCTGAAGCTCCCTACGTAGCTCTCCGGGCGGCAGTACCGCTCTGCCTCTGCCTCTGCCGTGGCTGGAGCTCCTGCCGCCCCTCGCTGCTCCCGACATCGTCATCAAATCTAGATAAACGGTTCGTGGACGCAATAGACAATCATTAAAAGTATTGACTATATATGTATAGATCGTAAAATGTGAAGTAATAATATAACATTACTGATAACCTTTTTCGTTTCGTGGGTGCATTATACATATCTACTTGGATTTCATCGTCGATATCATTTCTAACCCACGTAACTTCATGATCGGCCGAAGATAACCCATCCTTCGAAACAGACGGTCGGAGCACTCTAAGCCTTCTCTCTTCTTCATCCTCATCGCTGTCCTCGAATTCTGGGACATCGTAGACATCTCTGGGTTTCCATCGGCATACAACACTCCATCCCGGATGCTTCAAACACTGTGAGTAGTATACTTGGAACGCTTGGTTCGGAAAGATAAACGGATCTTCCTAACCGTAAAATCGAAGTGTGTTCACACTGGTCAATCCATATTCATCTTTCCAAGTCTTAAGATTGCTTCTCCACTTGTCCGTATCGGTTCGCGTATCGTACCAAGTACACTGGAATATATAATAGGGTTCTGACCGTCCGGGATAGTGGATGCCGAGTATACAATTTAAGTACCCATAATAAATCACACCGTCCGATTCTACCATCGCAATCCCACTATTCTGAGTGGTTCTAGATGTTTCTATGTCCTTAACTTCGAATTTGTATCCAAGGACACCAAATCCTTTGTAATATGCAACCTCCATACTAGGAAATTGAGCTAAACATCTTGAATCACTCTCAAATGATGCACACAAGTTCGGATCGTGGATCTAACAAAACAAATTTTACGAAAAATACATAGCGATACAAGTTTAGATTGAAACTGATAGCAATAAAATGTTATTCGAATAACTTACATGATCCGTGACCCAATCACAAAAATTATCCTGATGATATTTTTCCAATCGTTCTTCGTTCCAATCAGGATGCCCCTCACGTACCTCGTTAAAATGAATTCTGTTTTCGACAAATAATGGTGACATTAATATTATATCATTTCATACACACACAAACACAAATATAACAATTAATTCAAAAAAACTTACTCTCTAATTTGTTCAAGACATGCGCAATTAAGCAAGATAAACCGGTATATCTTGTTGATAAACATAGTGTCTACTCTCTTATACTGTAACAACCCTAATTTTCATATACACTTTTCTATACAATTTTTTTTTCAAAATCCATAAAAGAGTATTTTAACCTGAGCACAATATATAAATAATTATTTTGTTTTTAAATAACTCCATCTTTTTTAGTGTACATAAAATTGTTTTAAAATTAAAATATACTTAGGGTATTTAATGGTGCTGTTACCACTTTAAGTAATTATTTCACACCATAATTACAAGAAGGAGTTTGTAGCTCATTGGTAATACCTTGCACTGCTGAACCAAGCCACCAGAGTTCAAATCCCATACCCACATTATTTTTAATATTGATTTTTTTAAAAACCTTTAGAATACCAAGAGTTTATACGTGCATATCTCACAAAAACCCCTACTACACCAAAAGATGTAACACTTGCAGGAGTTATATGAACCGTCGGGGGGGGGGGGATCCTGGCCGCCGCACTCGGCCGGGAATCGGCCTCGACTCGGCCGACTCAGTGCTCCGACCGAGTCACGGCCGAGTCACCCCCGAGTCGGCCGATTCAGGCGACGGCCCTAACATGAAAGTTGTGTCTTTTCATATTCCCTATGCACCTGCAAAATTTCAGCCTCAGACCACTTCCAGAGCTCTTTAAAAACCCCAATTACTCCACTTTTAATACATTTTTATTACATTTTATCATATTTTTATTTTTAACTTTTCATCTACCATAACCCTAGCCTAACCCTATAAATACCAACTCTACACACTACCCTCTCACCCCCAAAACCCTAGGCTCACTCTCTCAAAAATTTTCCAAGAAGTGTGTATGTTGAAAACAAGTTCGCGGCGATGCTCCGATGAAATTCCGGCGGGAATTCCGGCGACGTTTTTAGAAACAACCGGCGACGAAGCAACGCCTCGGCAACTTCTTTGTTTCCCCTACACTCCTTAGTATAGATCGAAATCCGTAAGTCCCATTCTATCGCCCTTTCTATTTCTATAAAATACGAAATTACGAAACCTGATGGAATCGGAACAAATCCAATTTCCGACTCGGTTTTCTATAAAATTTCACTTCTAACCAATACATTCATGCCTAAACATCTTTATCTTGACTATTAAACTTTTAAAAATCAATTTGAACAAGTTTTCTCACATGAAATGATAATGTAATGACCCCAAAATCTTTATACATTTGTATTATCCCTCTTCAATAATATACCGTATTTATTTGTACTTGGTATTTTCCTTTTTCTATTAAATTTATTATTATTTTATTCCTTTATCTGTTATGTATTTTTTTTCTAGGTACAATTTCATTTTCTTATATTTAAGTTTTTAACTTCTCATTCTTATTTTTCCTTTCATAAATATTTAACCCAAATCCATTATTCTAATTCTCTACAGCCCATCTAAAAAGCCCATTTTCTTTTTAAGCAACATCATATATTTAATTCTAGTTAAATATATGCATGAACAACCTTATAGCTCATTGGTTAAGTCCTTGCATTGTTATTCCATAAGTCACATGTTCAAATCCCCATTCTTGCAATTATTTTTTATCATTTTTTATTCTTCCCATAACCTACAAATGAGACCTTTCATTTCCAAAATGAATGGTGACCTTTCATTTCTCTTTTAATTCTCATGTTAAATGCATATATTATTATTCACCATTACAACATCTTTATTTGTCCTCCTCTATCTTTTCCTTCCTCATATTTTTCTATCTCTCACTTCTTCCTCTTCACCAAGATGACAAGAAGAAGAACATGAAGAAGTCTTCAAGAAGGTCTCGCTAGTAACGCGAGGCTATCGGCGGATAGACAAGCCCGGTGACAATACCGGCTTGTGCATGTAAGTCCCTTCACTTTTTCCTTCCTCCATCTCTTTCTTTTTCTCTTTATATTTCTCTTGTTTTATATTGCCATGAAAAAAAATTTTCACTTGACATGTCATAGTTCATAAATAATTAATTAAATGGATATATATATAAATAATGAACACACAAACATACACACATATATAGTTTGTAAAGTCTTTTTCATTACTCTCAATTCACATGTTAAGATTTCATAGTGACCAATTAGGATTGTATGTTTGTTGTTTTATTTTAAATCACCTTATTTAAAGTTTGTAAAAAAAAAAAATGAAGTTACGAATAAATACCATAGTTTTCTCATTTCTCACATATGACATATCAATACCTTTAGTTTTAAAATAAATTTTATAAATTAATTTTTAATTCTGAAAATTTCATGAAATTTACATATAATAGAATATATTATTTTATACACTCTGTAAAAATTTTAGATCGATCCGCATAACGGTTTAGGAATTACATCGTATTTATTTACTGATCGTAAAACAGAAAACTGCAGCTATCGGTCAATTTCTAGGACACATAACTTGGTATACCGGTATCCAAATTGAGCAAACTCAGGTGTTTTTGATATCTACAACGAATGAACTAGATTTTATTAGTTTTATATTTTTACTGAAAACCGACGTAAAATATAGAAAACTGTGTTACAATATTAAGTGACGGATCTGGACAGAATCTGTTCCGATTCGCACACTGTTTTTAAATTGGACATAACTCGAACACCCGATGTCCGTTTGTGACAAAATTTAGATGTGTAGATGCACCATTGATAGAACTATAATTTTCTGTATATTATATTACTTAGGAATGCATGAAACAACCTGATATAGGCTTTGCAATAGAATATATAGTTGCTGTCCAGAAATCTGAATTTTTGTTTTAAATGCTGATATTAGAATGATCATAACTAGAGCTTCATAAATCCAAATCGTATGAATCTTGGTGTTTTCGATAAGTACATCGAAATATCTACAATTTTCTAATAATTTTCGTAAGCTGAAACCTGATACAAATTAACTCAAACTGCGTTTTAAAAATATGTGACGGTGCCGAATAGATTCTGATCTGTTTTGCGCGACGATACGAAAACATATATATCTCTCAAACCGGTAGTCATATTTAGGTAAAACTGGAACTCATGCATGCAAAACATTTAGAGACATATCTCTGTTTATATTCCGCATTCGTTCAACTTGATTAATTAGTCATACATAATATTTCTTTACAGCATTGTTTATGATAGTTACTCGAATAATATACTTGACTCATTTCATATTATTCGAACATGTATACATATTTATCTTGATCATTAAATTGTTGTATGTACATAAAGGCGATAATTAAATACTTGAGTTGTATTTTGAAAAATATACAATAGTATTTTTACAATAAACCCCCTCAAGTTTTATAAATTACAATAAGCCCCCTAACAATTATTGAACTTCAACTCACTTTCTTTTAGTCAGACTCGGGTTAGAGTCTGACTATTTCTGACTTGAAAATGATTCAAGTCAATCTATATTCTTTATATTCCAACCCAAGGTGAACACATGAATCTCTGAATCCAGTTAACAATCTATATAACTTGACTAAACCGAACCATGGATATTCCTTCTACATGTTTCCCAGTATTCCATTTACATGACTCTACGGTTACAACCGTTTCCTGATATCATGGTTTCGGTCAGTCAGTCAATCAATCTACAATTACTACAATTTACAAGATAACAATACAAATAAGACTTCGCGGGGTTTAAGGGGTAGATTGGTACGGAAGGTGTTAAAGGTGGCACGAGGTGGTCAGATTTAATACACCTAACATGAATCCAGTTGCTGTTGTACCGTGGCATAAACGGTTCCTTGTACTATACGTGCCCTTAGTCTCTGGCATATAGAGACTCCTCTCGTATACACTGGCATCCTTCTGTACCAAGCTACAAAACTTGAATATGTTTCAAGTCAATCTATATTCTTTTATATTCTAACTCAACATGAATACATGAATTCCAGATCCAGTTAACAATCTGTTTGAATGAACCGAACCATGGATATTCCTTTTACATGATTTCCAGTATTCCATTTACATGACTCTACGGTTATAACCGTTTCCTGATATCATGGTTTCGGTCAGTCAATCAGTAAATCAGTCAATCAGTCAATCAGTCAATCAAGTCAATCAAAGTCAATCAAGCAATCATTACAAGTTTACAAGATAACAATACAAATATGACATCGCGGGGTTTAAAGGGGTAGATTGGTACGGAAGATGTTAAAAGTGGAATGAGGTGGTCAGATTAAGACACCTAACATATATTCCTTTGCTGTTGTACCGTGGCATAAACGGTTCCTTGTACTATACGTGCCCTTAGTCTCTGGCATATAGAGACTCCCCTCGTATACACTGGCATCCTCCTGTACCAAGCTACAAACAATTACGTTAAACAATATTTCATAATATTCTACAATACAATACTTTAGAAAATACTATACTCTGTCACTCTCATTCTTCATTCTTCTTTGGGACTTACCGAGCGACCTGTTCGCTGACGACATTCTATTTCTCTCTTCTTGGAATGTCGTCAGGTGCGTTGGACCAAGTTGAGACCGAGCCAACAACTGAAGATTTGGAGCAGTTCCAAGAAGATCCAGAGCTCTAGACTTTGTACTTGTTCTTTCCAGTATTTCCTTTTATTATTATGCCACTGTTTAGGCATTGCTTTCTTTTTTTCATTCCAGTTGTATTTTCATTTCATGCATTGTATAAAGAATGTTATTAATAAAAGTTGCTGTTCTTTTTATACTCTTGTCTCTTGTGTAATATTTTATATTGCTTAGCTACGCTTAGCGTATGTACTTCTGAGTACATACGTAGCGGACCTCGTCGCGTCCACTTCGCCGTACACTGGGAAGCGGGGCGTGACAGGTTTTGTTGGTGGCCCATGCAGGTCCCTCAATAGTAGGTCTGTGGTTCGAGGACGAACCATTGTTCTTAGATAGGGTGAATGTAATACCCCAGAGCAGTGCGGTCTTAAGACATCATGGTGATCTGCTCTGTCCCCAGAGCAGTGCGGTCTTAAGACATCATGGTGATCTGCTCTGTCCACACTCAGTGCGGTCTGTTGCGGACATCTTGGTGATCTGAGTGAGGGAGCCATTTCAGAACAATGGGATCGGGTCCTTAAAGCACATTCCGAAAGAGGACCGAACTGCATTATAAATATAATGATACCACCCTCAATTACAGAGGCGCCTTTTAAGTGAACCGGAACTACAGGAGCTTGAGAACTCCGTAGTTAAGCGTGCTCGGGCCAGGGAAGTCTTGGGATGGGTGACCTCCTGGGAAGTGGCCCCTGGTCGGGTCCGGTTCGCTCAAAAGGGAAAAACCGTGCAGTTTCGGCCAGAGCGGACAATACCATCTGTACCGAGGCGTGGGGCGTTACAGATAACCTTTCCAATTTACCGTATTTTATTCACTTTAATACCATCATATTTCAATTTCACATTTAACCCCTTAACCTTACTATACATTTAAAGTAGAGCACGAGATAATGACCTACCTCCACACATACGCAAATACAACCCTAAACGACATCATCAAAACTTAGAATACGATATAACGAAACTTTCATTTAAATACCATAATCTTAATAAAACCATTCTTAAAAGTTTTAGATTTGATACACTTTTAAATAAATACCTTGTATTAGGAAAATACGATAAGTTGTGGACATCGATCGTTTATCTAAACCTGACTTTGTGGTGTCTAGGCTAGGTAAGTGAGCTTAGGTAACTTTAAAAGGCTCGTCTCACGATTCGTGAGTGGATCCCTCCTTCCTCACTTGTACTTACCTGGCCACAATTGGCGGTGAAGAGGCGATTTGAGGCTTCTAACGACTTGTCGTTTAGACTATTGAGAAATAGGCTAGTTGACTTAGAAAACCCTAGAAGCTAAAATACGGAAAATTACCCTTTGCAAATAAATACCTTTTACTTTATAAAACCGTTTTCTAAAGGATTAGTATTTTACAATCTTTGCAAAGCGCCGCTACAACCCACCTTTGGGGAACCCGTTAGGGATAGTACGGTTTATCGTGCACCCTCGGGCCTAGTAGTGCGAGATTCAGACCTCCGCAAGGAGCATTCGGACTCGAAAGGTTTAAAATACGACATCTTAAGAAAATGAGATTTTTGGAATATAAAATATTTATTAAAATTATTTTTTGTATAAATATATGTATGTTTATCATTTAAAGATCTATTTTATTATAATATAAATTTTCCACCTTTTTCTAAAAATCACAAGAATAAATTTTACATTAAAATACCATGAACTTCAAATAATCAATATTACAGATAAATACCATTATTTATGAAACTAGGATATTTTCACTAGAAATGTCACAATATAAAATCCACTCTCATTACAACTCTAAAGACGAACAATAAATACTTGAGGTGTATTTTGAAAAGTATATAAAAGTATTTTTACATAAAACCCCATCAAGTTTTTATAAATTACCCTAAGGACCCTAGCAATTGTAAGACTTCGATTCACATTTCTGATTGTCTGACTCGGGTTTGAGTTTGATTAATCTGACATGAACATAATTCAAGTCAATCTATAAACTACAAGATTCCAATTCAAAATGAACACATGAATCTATGAATACAATTATCGATTTATACAACTTGACTGAACCGAACCATGGATATATATTCATTTTACATGATTCTCAGTATTCCATTTACATGACTCTACGGTTACAACCGTTTCCTGATATCATGGTTTCGGTCGGTCAGTCAATCAATCTTACAATCAATACAATTTACAAGATAACAATACAAACAAGACATCGCGAAGTTTAAGGGGTAGATTGGTACGGAAGGTGTTAAAGGTGGCACGAGGTGGTCAGATTTAATACACCTAACATGAATCCAATTGCCGTTGTTCCGGGCCTTCTAATGGAGCCTTGTACTCTATATTCCGTTTGCCCTGGTCTCTAGCATATAGAGACCCCTCTCGTATACACCGGCATTCTTCTGTACCAAGCTACAAACAACAGCGTTAATACAACATTACAACAATACAATACAACATTAAAAGCTACTCTCTCTCCCCTACTTTTTATCTATTTCTCCCCTACCTTTGGGACTTATCGAGCGACCTGTTCGCTGACGACATTCTATTTCTTTTTTCTTTGAATGTCGTCAGGTGGTTTGGACCCGGCAGAGATTGAGCCATCTGCAGAAGACTTGGAGCGGTTTGCCGAAAATCCAGCACTGTAGTTTCATTGTACACTTTTCCATTCAGTACTTTTCATTTCCTGTTATGACACTGTTTAGGCATCTTTTATTTCAGTTGTATTTCATTTTCATGCATTGTACAAAAGAATGTTAATAAATAAAAGTTGTTGATTTTATTATCTCTTGTCTCTTATGTATTTATTTTATATTGCTTAGATACGCTTAGTGTATGTACTTCTGAGTATATACATAGCGGACCTTATCGCGTCTCCTTCGCCGTACACTGGGAAGCGGGGCGTGACATTTACCATATTGCCCGTCTTGAATTCTTCGAGGCCGGTTAAGTCTTGTCTCAATGTTCTCGTCTAGATAGCGGGAACAAAATGTGGTTGCTTCATCAAGAAGATAACCTTGCATGATAGAAACCTCTGGTCGATTTTTATTGCGTATATACTTTTTAAGAGTCGAGATGTACCTAATGAAAATATGTTGAATAAATAAATACGGGCATACAGGACAACAATAAATTTATAAATTGCGCGAAACGAAAAATTACACGTACCTCTCGACGGGATACATCCATCGATATTGTACCGGTCCGGCTAACTTAGCCTCAGTTGCAAGATGAACCGTCAAGTGTATTATGATATCGAAGAATGACGGTGGGAAAATACGCTCAAACTTGCAAAATATCAACGCAATAGAATTTTCTAGTTTATCCAGCGTCACAACCTCCAGTGTTTTAGCACACAACTCTCTGAACAAACAACATAGGTCGTTGATTACTAGACCAACCGATTCGGGAAGAGAAGTCCTGAGGGCTAATGGAAGAAGGTGCTCCACGATAACATGGTGATCATGACTTTTCATCCCATCGATCTTGCCTTTCACAATTTTTATTTTCTTGCTGAATGATCCTGAGAAACCTGTGGGAACTTTCAAATCATGCAACACCTGCAAGAATCTTTTCTTCTCCGGTTGTGACATATGATAAGCGGCATTGGGAAGTACAAACTTGCCCGGTTTACCAGATACCGGTCTAGGGTGCAATTCACTTCTTATTCCCCACTCCTGTAGATCCATCCGAGCATTCAGCTTGTCTTTCGATTTCCCGTCTTTACAAAGAAGCAAGTTGAGTATGTGCTCTGATACTCCCTTCTCTATATGCATGACGTCCAGACAATGACGCACTAAATTTGTTGACCAGTACGGAAGCTCGAAGAAAATGCTTAACTTGTTCCAAAATGGTGGTTTGACCTGTTTCGTCGGATCCATCCCGAAGGTCACATTATTGTAACCATCCCATTTAGCAGTCACATCCTCTCCGGACAATAGGGATGGAGGTCCAAAAAGCTCCTGATGACCATCAAAGTGAACCGTGTCTAACCTATATGGGTGGTCTGGATGCAGGAAACGTCGATGGCCGCAATAACAAACCTTCCTGCTAAAATTCAAGAATTTCGATGTTGTGTGTTCATGGCAATGGGGACATGCTTTGTGACCATGTACGGACCAACCTGATAGCATTCCATACGCAGGAAAGAAATTAATTGTCCACATTAAAGCCGCACGCAGTATGAAGGTTGTATTTGTGTTTGCATCGTATGTCTCTACACCATCAATGAACAAAGATTTCAACTCCTCGATCAGAGGTCGGAGATAGACGTCGATATTGTTCCCCGGTGAGTTTGGTCCGTCAATAAGAAGAGGCATCATAAAGTATGATTGGACCATAGCAAACCAAGACGACAGATTATAAATTATCATTACAACGGGCCATGTGCTGTGACTTCCAGCCATATAGTTGAAAGGGCAGAAGCCATCAGTGGCCAGTCCGAGCCGGACATTGCGAGGATTGCTACTGAATATTGTGTGCCTCCTATCGAAATCCTTCCATGCCGGTGAATCTCTTGGATGACTCATTTTTCCATCTTCACTTGTGTCACGCCCCGCTTCCCAGAGTACGCTAAATTGGGCACGTGACATAGCCAACCATGCTACCTGTAGGTAGGATGTATCCATCCACAGTCACATTACGGCTGTAGAGATATCAAGAACAAAATATAACTATCTAAACATGTCCATAAGCCAAGATAACATGAGTCAAGAATAATAAAAGTGCGGAAGCAAAAGATCCAATACAAATAACTGGAATGTATGTCCCATAATGCGGGCTCACATCAGGAATAAAATGCAGGAAGTAAAGAACTGACTACTACCGACACCTCACAGCTCAGCCTGCTGGCTGAAATACTCCTGCTCGGACTGCAGCAACGGTACAGAATCTGGGCCATGCAAAACTCAGACGTCAGCGCGTCATGTCATCAAGTAATAAAGGGTAACAGGGTAACAAGCAATGCAAATATAATCATGAGTTATAAAGCATGTGTAACAGTGATATAAATCAGGGCAGTGAAGGGTAGTGTGCAGTGAGTAAACTAAACTGGTCTATTGGGTTATCTATTCTAAAGTCTTTGAAATCAATTTGATGAATCATCGATGTAACTCAATAGTATCCCGTACATACCCGGGACCACGGTCAAGATTCTCGGGCTGAATCCGAGACATACCGCTAGGCACTAAAACAGGAAATATGTACAGATGAATGATGTCAGCAGCATCATCCCAAGGCTGGCCTAGCCTCTAAAACTGATCAGTAAAGGTAGTACACTGTCGAGTTACAAGTCAGATTTCATCATTGATTTCCCCATACCCTCAAGTATGTATGTCAAGTCAGGTATTCAGTAATCAAGAACTAATGCCAACACAGGATCAGGTAAGAACAGGTTTGTCTGGATAGACAACAGGAATGGTCCGTGAAGACTACATGTCAGGTTTGTTGGCATTAGACACAAGATCAGGTAACGGGTCTAGCCATGATACATCAGGTCAAGTCAAGTAGTGTACGGTACCATGTCGGGTCAATCAATATGTGTGTAGCGAGTCAGGTCAAGGTGTAAAAGATAACATGTGGGTACTTATAAACATCTAGCATAATCATGGTTAAAAGTAATCAAGCATGAGTAATATCAGCACAATAAACCAGATCAGGTGATATGATAAGCAACTAGGTACTGATTAAATTATATCGATGCACGGTTATCACTTTGCGTTTAAGGGATGGTGTCAACATTACTTAACTACAACATAACTAAAATGAATGTTTACTCATGTTATCAGGTATTAAGAAATTCTAAGGATGCAATGATATATAAATATGTTCACTGGATGAAATCCTAGCTAAAGCAGGTTAAAATGCACATGAGTGTCCGATGGAGTAAAACTATATAGAGGATACCATAGGCTGTGTCCATAGTTAAAATGTGATTAAAACATATAAGTGTGGTTATGTATGCTTAGTAACTAAATGCAATGGTTACCTTTCAAGTTCTAGATCTGAAATAATATAAACAGATGCAAACAGAACATCGAATGCTATAAAACGATGCATGGGTGCTAAATTCAAACTACAGGTATGTTATGTATATAGAATAGGTATAGAATTGATTCAAATAGCATGTAGCAAGATTAACTTGCCTCGACGGGTCGCGAAACGGAAAACGGAACGTTACGCGTCGGCGGGGAAATCTCGCGACGTGCGCACGGTTCACGGAATGAACCCAAACGACGAACAGTGGAGCCACACGGGTCAGGGTTCCTTGCTGGATTGTCGGGAATCGTCGTCGGCATCGCCGGATTCCGGTGAACAGAAAAACAGTGAACATCAAGAATGCGTGAAAGAAAAGAGAAAAGAAGATTAAGAAGAAAGAAGATAAGGAGGGTTGAGGAGGGGGTGCTCACGTTGATCTGTAGAAGGGTTGAGATCGTCGACTGCGTTGACGGAGCTCCGATGAGGTACCTGCAGCGACCCCGGCAGTTAAAGAAAACCAACCGAGAAAGGGAGAAGAAGAAAGAAAAGAAAGGAGGAGAAGGAAGGAGAAGAAGGAGAAGATCACGCTCACCGAGGGGGTGCACGAGGCCAGGGACACGGATCAAGATCACCGGCGGCGATCCCACGGTGTGCAGCGGCGTGCAGGTGGGCGCGCGGTAGCTCTTGCAGGATGCTCGGGGAGAGGAGGAAGGAGGAAGGAAGGAGGGTAGAGGCGGCTGCGATGAGGGTTGAGGGGGCGGCGAGGTTGGTGCGGCGTCGTCGGCACTAGGCAGAAGCCAGGGAGGAAGGCGGCTAGGTCTTCAGGGAATGGGTCGGGTTCATTTTTGAAGGGGGGAGGAAGATATAAAGAAGAAGGGAGAGAGAGAGAGAAGACGCGGGGAGAGAGAGAGAGAGAGATCGAGAGGAGAAAGATAGAGAGGAAGAGAGAGATCGAGAGGAGAGAGAAAGATTTGAGGAGAAAGAATTTCGTCGTTACGCGACGAGAGAGAAAGAGAGAAGAGAGAGAAAGAGAAAGAGAAAGGGGAGAGGGAGAATGACGTGTGAGGCCCAGGGGGTTAAAAATGAATTGTGATTGGCTCGTGGCCAGTAAAGGAAAAAAAGAGAGAAAGATTTAGCAGACGAATGAAAAGTGTGGGGCCCGCTGCGCAACAAAGGAAACTTGATTGGTTGGGGGAAAAAAATCAAAAAGGTTTTTCTGGTAAAAGAATTATTTGGTTAAGGGAAAAAGTATTGTAGATAATAGAGGAAATATTTTTAAATTGATTTAGTAATTCCAATAGAATTTGGCGGGATACAAAACAATTCAGAATTGTGCCCGGGTCGGGTCCAAAAATTTGAATTTGAAATATGAAAATTATTGGCGGGTTCCAAAAATTAAAATGAAGGATTTTATAATTAAAAAGCATACCCCCAAGAACGGACGCACGTACGTGCACGTAGCTGTCCAAACACGTTCGTTTCACTGAACGGGAAGAGAACACGATGCAAGGATGCTACCACAGGGTTAGGGGTGTCAAGCAGGCCATGTCGAATATTTTTAATTTATCTTAAATGACTTAAATTGTTATGTGCAGAATATGGCATGTCGGTTTAAACTATAACTGGCAACAGTCAAAGCAGCATAAATGAAATAAATACCACACACCACACATATGATAACAGAAATTTGTAAAACTGGACTCGGTTGTTACATTATACCCAACTACAAAAAGAATTTCGTCCTCGATATTCCGAGAATACAAAGGATAGACGAAATTAAACTACAAGAAAAGATGGGGAAACTTCTGCCGGATTTCATCTTCTCGTTCCCAAGTGGACTCTCCATGCGAGCGATTACCCCAAGAAACAAGTACAAGAGGGATAACCTTGTTCTTAAGAACCTTTTTCCCTTCGATCCACAATTTCAACCGGTCGCTCCTCAAAAGTCAAGTCTTCTCGTACCGTCAGCTCCGAATGATCCAACACATGTGTTTCATCTAGAACATACTTACGGAGTTGAGATACGTGAAACACATCGTGCATATTCGCCAAGGACTGCGGTAACGCCAAATGGTACGCTACCTCACCAACACGCTCCAAGATCTCAAAGGGTCCAACGAATCGAGGACTGAGCTTTCCTCGACTTTCAAAACGAATCACCCCTCTAGTCGGTGATATCTTCAAGAATACCAAATCACACACGGCGAACTCTAGAGGTCTTCTCGACGTATCTGTCCAACTCTTCTGTCTGTTTTGAGCTGCTTTCATATGATTTCTGATAACGTTAACCTTCTCAACTGTCTGTACAACCAAATCTGGTCCCAAAAATCTTCGTTCACCGACATCGTCCCAACAAACAGGTGAACGACACTTGCGACCATACAAAGCTTCAAACGGAGCCATCTGAATAGTTGCCTGGAAACTGTTGTTGTAAGAAAACTCTACCAAATGTAGATGATCTTCCCAAGAACCTTTGAAGTCCAACATGCATACTCTCAACATATCTTCAAGAGTTTGGATCGTTCTCTCCGACTGACCATCAGTTTGAGGATGATAAGCTGTGCTAAACTTCAATTGAGTCCCCAAACTTTCCTGTAAACTCCGCCAAAAGTGTGATAAAAACCGAGTGTCACGATCGGACAGGATGCTTACCGGTACTCCATGCAATTTTACAATCTCCTGCATGTACCGCTCCGCCAAAGTTTCTGTTGATTGACCAACCCGAAAAGGAATGAAATGAGCTGCTTTGGTCAAACGATCAACAATCACCCATACTGCATTGTTGCCTTTTGGACTCCACGGTAGAGCTGTCACGAAATCCATGGTTATATGTTCCCACTTCCACTGAGGAATCGGAAGTGGTTGCAATAAACCAGCAACCCTTTGATGTTCAGCCTTAACTTGCTGACACACCAAGCACTTAGCCACAAAGCGAGCGATCTCCTGTTTCATGCCTTCCTACCAGAAATGCTGTCGAATATCTCGGTACATCTTTGTGCCTCCTGGATGTACGGAATAAGCTGAACTGTGTGCCTCCTTCATAAGATCTTCACGAATATCTCCCTTTGGCACACACAAATGGCTACCATACCTCAACGAACCATCTTCTTGGATTAATAAATCTGTTCGTAGTCCGGCTTCAACCTGTTCTCAAAACTTTTGCAATCTAGGGTCCTGCGATTGCGCTGCTTTAATATTGTCGATCAGCGACGAATGTACCTGCAGCTGCATCAACTATCCCGAAGAATGCGGAAGCATAACCTCCAAATCAAATCTTCGAAAGTCTTCAATGAGATCCTTCTGTGCAGTCAACATCTGAATCGCTGGTAACCGACTGAGCGCATCCGGCACGACATTAATTTTCCCCGGATGGTACTTCAGATCAAGATCGTAGTCAGCCATTAGCTCCAACCATCTGCATTGCCTCATATTAAGCTCCTTCTGCGTGAACACATACTTCAAACTCTTATGATCCGTGAAAACTTCGACCCTTTCGTCCAAAAGGTAGTGTCTCCAAATCTTCAAAGTGAAAATCACAGCCGCAAGCTCCAAGTCGTGAGTTGTGTAATTCTTCTCATGGGTCTTCAACTGTCTTGATGCGTACGCTACAATCTTCCCATGCTGCATCAAATCGCATCCCAATCCTTTCCCAGATGCGTCGCTGTGAATCATCAATCCTCCGGAATTGTCTGGCACGGTCAGAATAGGGGCGGTTATCAATTTCTGCTTCAACGTCTCAAAAGCTAACGCACATCTATCCGTCCACACAAAAGGTACCTCTTTGCGCGTAAGCTTGGTCAACGGCTCCGCCAGACAAGCAAAGTTCTCCACAAATCTTCTGTAATATCCGGCGAGTCCAAGAAAACTTCTTATCTCCGCAACATTCTTTGGAATCGGCCAATCACGAACTGCTGCAATCTTTTCAGGATCGACGGCGATTCCATCGCCAGACACAACATGCCCCAAAAACTTTACTTCTTCCAGCCAAAACTCGCACTTGCCCATCTTCGCATATAGCTTCTCTTGTCTCAGCGTCTGCAGTGCGATCTTTAGATGTTCAGCATGCTCTTCCATACTCTTCGAGTAAACCAGAATATCGTCGATGAACACCACAATAAAATGGTCTAAGAATGGTGAAAAGATTCGGTTCATCAAGTCCATGAATATCGCTGGTGCATTCGTTACTCTGAAGGGCATCACTAAGTATTCGTAATGTCCATACCGAGTTCGGAACGCCGTCTTGCAAATATCATCTGCTTTCACTCGGACCTGATGATATCCGGATCGCAAATCTAGCTTCGAGAATACCCTCGCACCACTAAGCTTCTTAAAAAGTTCGCCAATGCGAGGGATCGGGTACTTGTTCTTAATAGTCACCCGGTTTAATTCTCGATAGTCGATGCACATCCTTCTCGTGCCATCTTTCTTCTTAACTAGAAGAACTGGAGCTCCCCAAGGCGAGTTACTGCTTCGAATCTAGAAAATTATTTTCTTTGCCCAACAATCAATGTGAGCGTGGAAAGTGCCAAGAAAATCCATTCCCAAGACGACTTTGTAGCTGCCCGTATCGATCACCAAGAAATCTGCAAAAAGCTCCCGTCCGCACACAACAACTGTGTTGCGCCACGGCAGCGCCCCGGCCGTCTATCCGAGGCCAAAATGCGGAATCAAAATTTTCTTAACTTTTAAACTGGCGCTACCGCGGACAATATACCCGGATCGTAACCATTAACCGATACTAGCTAACAAGAGAAAGGGTAAGAGATATACCGAGTGATCCGAGTCCTCCGGTCTTCTCGTCGTCGTCCCGATCTCCCGCGGATCCTCCGGTCGTCACATCCTTGCCGGAAGGGCACTACATCGTCTGCATCTTTTACGGGCTCCCACCTCAATACCGAGGCAACTCGGGCACGAAGCTGGCTAGTCGACGTGCCCAAGATTTGCTGTAGAATGTAGTGTAGATGATGCTTGTCTTATTTGGGGTTTGTAGTTGCCTTGATGGAGGAATAAGGTTATGGAAAGATGGTGCTTTCATTTTTCCAAAACTAGAAGAATGAGATGATGAAATATATGCTACAACCAAAATGGAAATTTCTCTCATTTTTCTCTTCTCCTCAAAGTGTTGGCCGGCCAAATCAACCAAGGAAAATGGTGGAGGGAAATCAAACATGTATAAGGGAGGTGAGTGTAGGATAAAGAGAATGGTGACTATATCCAAGAACATCATCATAACAAACATACATCCAAACCTTAACCTTTCAAATCTCATTTAATGCAAGTGATGGTGGAAAAGAAAAGATGCCTTCATAATCAAACCATTTGTATGAAACCCCTCCACAAAGTGTTATTTGCACAATTGCAAATAACCCCCTCCATCGGAAAAGTCCGACCGGGAAAGAACAAAGGAAAACCGGCCGGAACGGAATGCAAACTGGCAACTCCAGAAAACTGGTCCCGTAATAAATTACAGGAAAACCCCGATACTGTGCATACACACCCGCATCTGTATTCCGTCCGGATACAAATGCAAAGAGACAAAATCTACACTGTACTAAACTAGGATCCGGCTTAAACCAAAGCCGGCTAGTAATATCCGTTCGATCCTGATCCGTGCAATACCGCACGTATCTGATCGAACCCTGCCATATATCCATACGGCTACTAGTACAAACCGTCCGATCCTGATCCGTGCAATACCGCACGTATCTGATAGGACCCTGCCATATCTCCATACGGCCTCTACAGCGTTTCGCCCGAAAGCTGAGTAACTGAATGTGTGGTGGACTCTAAAGACTCGTCAATACTATGGCTGTGGATTTAACCACTAGCACGTCAGAGGTATAAGCCAATACGTAACGGGCCACCAGCTATTGACCAAAAGGGACGTCGATGAGCGAACTCATCCTGACACCCTACTGAGCCTGTCAGTGACAATATCCGTACAGTCCGGTCCGTTCGTCTATGAGCATCGCATGGCGGGCCTAGGGGGTTGGTAAAAGTCAGACCCCTAAAGGCGGTACAAGTCGTGTCGGAGTGTAGCCCAGAACGCCCTGAGATACTACTGGAATACCTACCAGTAAATCTCCTGCCTCGGCCGAGGGCTTTGCGTAATGGCTCTCCTAGACACAGCGCGACCTCACCCCCAATACCGGGAGAGACAAACCCCTGCAGATCCGCTCACTGCCTCCATGTGGCTCGGGACTGTACCCAACTAAAACCTGTTTGCACGACTCCTTTGAGCCGTGGTAGGGTAGTAATCAAAGCACAGTGGGAACTCACACGAGACAAATGACGATCTCAGGTCGATGAACTAACCTGTACACATGTCACCTGGGAACTGCTATCTGACGTCTGGTATAATCCCAACTAGCAGGTTCCCAGCGAGTCCTGTCCGGTGTACTCATAACCTAATGAGCACCTGTATACATCTTAGGTGAACCAACTGACACCAGTGGCTTGTGAGACCGGCCACCGCCCCTCGTCGGGGTCTCGACTGTATACACTAGTCTACTAATGGAGTATCGATGCCCAGTCTCGAAACTCCCACGACTAGGGACCATTTAAGGATGTGCTTATAGACCCCAGCTCCCACGTATATGATCGCCATCATACTGCTGGTCGTCAAGCAAGAATCCTAGGGGGTCTATCAACGTGTAATAGCGACCTGTAAGGTCACCTGAAACAGTACACGATGATAAAGGTAAACCAGATAGCATACTATCATCTCGAGTAAGACTGTTCTACCGGGATAGGTCCTCCCTCAATCATTGCAATCACGTGCCTGTGATCCAATAATTGACTCTGAGGGCACTATCTCTAACAATCTCCCACTTGCACTCAAGGCTAATTATTGCGATGTCGCATACTCACAGCCCGTGTGATACCGAACACCCAACTCCTCTACTAGTCAGTCGCACAAAGCCTGTTTGCGAAACTATTGCGTTCGAGGAATAGCCTCAGTGAGTGGATCCGCTGTGTTGTTTCTTTCTATGTCTCTCTATATCTCAAGTTCGCGGAGAAAGCCATCTCCCGAAATGAGCAATACCTGTCTTAGAGTATGTCTGGATATCTGATGGGACCTAGCTCATAAATGAACTCCAAATCCAAACTTCTTAGACTGTATCGATGACTGAACTTAATCAGTACCCAGCTCCATGCCTCCTTCAGTATTGCCTTGGACCACCTGTCCAAAATACTACCCCTCGTCAGAGGGAGAACAATAACTCTGACAACCTCCTTGTCGTCCATGTCACCTTGGAAGCCTGGAGTGATAACCGTCTCCTAAAGGAGGCAGCCGTTATCATATCCCTAGAACATTCACTTATGTTCTAAAACTGCTTCCGACTGTTCCTCCAGGATTGGATCAATATCAACTTATTGCATCTAGTGCAAGAACAACATCTGGTGTGGTACTTGACATCTCATGATTGACTCAATTGCCTAAGCAAGTGATCTGCCAATCATGCACATCCCTCTCTACTTTAGTCTATAAGACACCTTTAGAGAGGGTGACTCCATTACCTGCAGGTACACTACCATGCCAGGAGTCGTCCATTCTAAATACTCTTAGAATGCTGTCAAAGTACCCTGATTGGGAAACCACCCAAATCTAGATCTAAAACCATAGATCTAGTAACCAGTATGTCTGATATAATGTCCAAGTCCCATGTGGAGAAAACACTGTGTGACGACCAAAGTATAACCGATCGTAGTATAGGAATATCACTTCCTACTACCTTCTCAACAGATCCATCCCCTATTCTGATGACGTCAAACCTATGACTGTCACATCAGAAACAGATGATCTATCTCCGCTATATCTGCTTTAGTCTATAAATAGACATAAGCCTGATGTCCACCAATGCTTCCGCTGCTCCCACTGACTACGACAACCCTCTGGTAGAGTCATATAGACGTGCACTTCTAAAGCTAGTTTAGAACGACGCTATACTCATCCTCCCACCGGGTCTCGCAGCCTGGAACAACAGCAATGGCAAGTGTGGGTAAACAAGAACTTCCCTGTCACCGTCCTTGAGGCTACCGGAGTACCTCTCGGGTGCCTGAAGTTACCCACCTTATCTGCGGAGTGGCCAATGGAATGTCAAATCAGATTGAATCTTTAGGTTCCTTATCAAATCTTCAGTAATCGTTTGCGGTTCTGGAATCGCTTCCAGTTCTACCATACTCCCACTACTGTTTTCTGAAAAATAACCATTTCCTTTTAAAATGTGGCGAGTTAAGAACAATATCACTATTGATCTTCCAGATGGTAGAAAGTCAACCCTCGTCATAGCCTGGGTCAACCCACAAACAGCCATTACAGAAACGTGCCTTGAGTTGTCCAGTGTCTGGTTTTAATCATAAGCCGGACAACTCCCCGTACCTTAACAATGTTAAGATATGAACTGTACTATATCCAATATAGAACCAGAGACACTGATTTAATTGAACCAGATTCAAATCATGCAGCTATCTCCAGTGTATGTCAACTAAATGGAAGGAGGCCGATCAGCGTTACTCAACTTAGGAATGCTTCCAATTATGAGTAACCTGAAAGAGAAGCAATTTCTCTTTATCATTACTATCAACTGAATACCATACACAAGTATCTACATCTTCGATCACTTTGAAGAATCCCGATACTTGCTATACCTGGTTCTCTACTCTATTCAAATACCTATAACTCCTCAAAACTTAGACCCTGTGTTTCTACGAAACACATGTCTAAGAACTAGAGAAGTTAAAAGTAAACAGAATATAGTATGAGGACCAACCCCTCTGTCTTAATGGATACTGGACAACATACAATACTCTGTATAAGTCCGCTGAGTCTAACAACTCTTTCACTGTGTGTCGTAGGTTGAAAACTGTACTTATGGTTAAGAAGAATTACACCGCTGTTTAATGCTCCTTACCTAACCATCCACTGATATAGGTAAATGTGATCGACATAATATCAAAAGGTATATCTCACTCTATCAAAATAGACGTACAGATATATCAATTTGAAATTGGTGCACAACAGCGGATATTCAAAACCAAATATTTGCCGACCGGCAAACAGCCCAGATGATCTCCTCAAATATCACCGATTACAACGAATCCCGATATAATGAGGATGATCACCCAATTCCCAATAACTTACTCCCACTCATCATCTGTAAAACCATACAGATGTGAGAATCAAACCTGGTAAATACATACCCTGGAGCAAGTGTCTAATCGGAAAATCAGTTTTCTTTTAACAGTACACAGTTGAAACTGAAACATTAAAATGTTTCGATAGGGTATCCTGGTATTGCTAGTAATGCCTCTACCATTATCCAGATTCACAACTGTAACCGTATATCTCTTTGCCATCTGTCCAAATCCCTTTATATGTCTTTAGTCATTACCGTCTGCACACCCCTTTAGGCCAAATGGTTTTCTTCTTTCCCTACCGTTCGACACCAGCCTATGATTTGGAAGAAGACTATCCAATAAGCATAATGGGTGTACTGTCCTAATCCTAGGAGCACTCGCAATGCGAGAGAAGGTGAAGATAAAAGACAACCGAATAAACCTTATTCCTATTTCTCCTGAACCAGAATCCATCCCCGAACTGGAACAAGTTCCTTTCGAGTTCGTATATAACCATACGATGGATTATCCAATAAACTTAGGATCTTCATAGTGATACGGAGTGTCCTGGAGAAATACAAAGGTGATTTAGGATTGGCGAAGAAATACTTGGTTCGGTCGTGAATAGCAGTCGCAATTTACTTTGCCCTCTCACTAATCCCTTGCTTTGTCTTAAATTAATACCTTCTGCACACCATCGTTATGCTAATTGGTTTTCTTCATTCCCCACCGTTCGGCACCAGCCTAAGGTTTGGAAGAAGACTATCCAATTTGCATAATAGGTGTACTATCTCCTAAACCAAGGAGTACTCACAATGAGAGAAGGTGAAAAGAAAAGACAACTGAATAATCCTATTCGTTTTCTCCAGAACCAGAAACCATCCTCGAAGTCCTTCGAGTTCGTATATAACCATACGATGGTTTTGTCCAATGGAAGTGGACGTTCGTAGTAATACGGGGTGTCCTGGAGAAAAGGGTAAAAGTAGGAGTGGCAATGAGGTTTGCAACTCTGACAATCCAAAAGCCAGTGTTAAGAAGGTTCGGTCAACTTGGTTATTGAGTCATAGTCTAGGGTCGGGTCAAAGGTCGCTGCCAGAGAGAGAGAAAAGAAACACTCAGCGTGCACTCTAACCTAGATCAGAATGGTTATCACTTTGTCTAATCAGGAAACCTCCCACTGTAACCTCAAATTCTTCCCCAAACCTGAAAGAAGAATTAGTCGGGATCACCCGAGGAGTAAACCAACTCATCAGTGGGAATCGGGATCCAACTATCACCGCATGATAACTTGACGGAATCCACTCAAGTCACCACACTCCAGAAGGTATGCGCATGCCTGGCAAGTTTCAGTTCTTTTGAAACTCCCGATGTGATTTTTTTTTTTTACCCCTAGGACCCAAGTGACCTTGACTGAGCCAACATATCAAAGGATCCTAGTCAAGTTCAACCCGTCATTATCTTGATTGCATTAGACCCACCCGCACGAATCCTTGACTGAGCCAAAATGACCGCACGACTGTCCTAACCAATCTCATATCCATGCAACAGAAAAGCACTACATAGCTACCGAACACTACGCCTCGGCTAAGCACGACATACGCAGCACGAATACTAAGTAATACTAATCTGAAATGACGGAGGGCTACGACTGGTTTTTGGCGAAAAACCTTTAACGTAATGAATTTGATATCGTTGAAGGAACTGCATAACTTTTTATAAAAATATAGTGACGAAAACCTTTGCTAAAGAGGTCACTTCCGGTGAAGGGATCTCGGCTCTTTCCCCGTAGAATGAGGTGCAGGATATTCCAACTGAATACCACGATGCAAAGCAAAAGTAATCGGCTATAGTGAAGTTAATGCCCTGACGCAAACTTCTGTCCAAGGGGTCACTCCCGGTGAAGGGATCTCGGCCCTTGCCTCGTCGACTGAGGAGCAGGATATTCCAAATGAATACCACGATGCAAAACAAAAGTGAACGTCCTTGCAATAACAGCTTTTGAAAAGTGTTCCAACAACATCAGAATAGGTTTGTTTTAACTTGCATTGATCCGAATCAATGCAGTCCCATCAATTGATCACACCACAAAGAACGAAAATATACTGACGTACGTATATGCCATCCGCATTCGCCACTGGGTCCCGTCATCACCCGTTAGGTTAGCTAACTAACGGCATAGCGGGGACTGGACTAGCGCGGATGAAAAACATATACAACATCTACTAATATATATACCAATATATAGTATTTCGCTCAAGGCATGAATAAAATGCAACATCGCAGAAATGTACAGCATCACAGAACAATACAGATATCTGGAAACCCCGGGTTTCACAGAGCCGCTGCTGAAACCCGACGTTCCCCTGGTCGTGTGGATAGCCTGTGCAATGAAACCCTAGACCCCTACGGGCCCGGCAAGTCACCCGCCAAAACCTGAAGCGAGGCAGCCCCCTTCAGCACCGTGAATGGACCACCCAGCACTTCACGGAATCCGGTAACTTGGGCACCCCTCCTGGGTCAACCTGTACCCCCTACGAGTGCGGCGAATAGCCCGCCAATCCTGGAGTGAAGCCCCCTCCGTCCCAATGCCATGAGATGCGGGCTTGTTGCCCTCCAGAACCCGGCTATCCGTGCACCCAACCGCGGGGCAATCCTAGTACAGAAAGTAAAATATACATACACCGGGTACATCGACCGCAAAGAGGTCGTGCCCCAAAAGAATAATACAATCAGGCAGTGACGGCAGTCCACATGTCGGACGTTCGCCCCGCAATATCAAATGTACATAATACAACAGCACAGTACTAGCATTGCATCCAGGCTATCCCCCACGACCGATCCGCAACAACACAGCAAAAACACAAAACATCAACGTGAAAATCACGTTCGCAAATCCGTCTAACCGGGCTATAGCAGTTAGACCGGATTTACCGATCGAGTGACATTCACGGTCGCAGATATAATGTAAATACTGTGAAATAATGTGTTTAAAATATCCGATCGATCAAAAATTAACAAGTGGGCCCCCAAGCAATACTGTAGCACTCACAGAAAATCTGGGCCCAATTTTAATATTCCAAAACCCCTATTTTTAGCCCACAAGCCCACTGCAGAAAAACAACGACATGATCCCTCATTACTGCGGCGGATCCGCGGCCTGAGAAAGGTTAATGGCCGCGGATCCGCGCTCTTACTGAGGGATCATGTTGTCGAATTTTTTCAGTGTTCTTAGAACACCCTGCACATCATTCTGAGACAACCTGAAAAATTTTTGGAGACCAAAAAATTTCAACAGAAACTGATGCTAACAAAAATGTAGATTTTGGAATTTTGGTCGATCGGAAATGCAAAACACATTAGAACAAACTAGACAAGGTTAATGGCGTGGCTCTGATACCATGTTGCGCCACGGCAGCGCCCCGGCCGTCTATCCGAGGCCAAAATGCGGAATCAAAATTTTCTTAACTTTTAAACTGGCGCTACCGTGGACAATATACCCGGATCGTAACCATTAACCGATACTAGCTAACAAGAGAAAGGGTAAGAGATATACCGAGTGATCCGAGTCCTCCGGTCTTCTCGTCGTCGTCCCGATCTCCCGCGGATCCTCCGGTCGTCACATCCTTGCCGGAAGGGCACCACATCGTCTGCATCTTTTACGGGCTCCCACCTCAATACCGAGGCAACTCGGGCACGAAGCTGGCTAGTCGACGTGCCCAAGATTTGCTGTAGAATGTAGTGTAGATGATGCTTGTCTCATTTGGGGTTTGTAGTTGCCTTGATGGAGGAATAAGGTTATGGAAAGATGGTGCTTTCATTTTTCCAAAACTAGAAGAATGAGATGATGAAATATGTGCTACAACCAAAATGGAAATTTCTCTCATTTTTCTCTTCTCCTCAAAGTGTTGGCCGGCCAAATCAACCAAGGAAAATGGTGGAGGGAAATCAAACATGTATAAGGGAGGTGAGTGTAGGATAAAGAGAATGGTGACTATATCCAAGAACATCATCATAACAAACATACATCCAAACCTTAACCTTTCAAATCTCATTTAATGCAAGTGATGGTGGAAAAGAAAAGATGCCTTCATAATCAAACCATTTGCATGAAACCCCTCCACAAAGTGTTATTTGCACAATTGCAAATAACCCCCTCCATCGGAAAAGTCCGGCCGGGAAAGAACAAAGGAAAACCGGCCGGAACGGAATGCAAACTGGCAACTCCAGAAAATTGTCCCGTAATAAATTACAGGAAAACCCCGATACTGTGCATACACACCCGCATCTGTATTCCGTCTGGATACAAATGCAAAGAGACAAAATCTACACTGTACTAAACTAGGATCCGGCTTAAACCAAAGCCGGCTAGTAATATCCGTTCGATCCTGATCCGTGCAATACCGCACGTATCTGATCGAACCCTGCCATATATCCATACGGCTACTAGTACAAACCGTCCGATCCTGATCCGTGCAATACCGCACGTATCTGATCGGACCCTGCCATATCTCCATACGGCCTCTACAGCGTTTCGCCCGAAAGCTGAGTAACTGAATGTGTGGTGGACTCTAAAGACTCGTCAATACTATGGCTGTGGATTTAACCACTAGCACGTCAGAGGTATAAGCCAATACGTAACGGGCCACCAGCTATTGACCAAAAGGGACGTCGATGAGCGAACTCATCCTGACACCCTACTGAGCCTGTCAGTGACAATATCCGTACAGTCCGGTCTGTTCGTCTATGAGCATCGCATGGCGGACCTAGGGGTTGGTAAAAGTCAGACCCCCAAAGGCGGTACAAGTCGTGTCGGGGTGTAGCCCAGAACGCCCTGAGATACTACTGGAATACCTACCAGTAAATCTCCTGCCTCGGCCGAGGGCTTTGCGTAATGGCTCTCCTAGACACAGTGCGACCTCACCCCCAATACCGGGAGAGACAAACCCCTGCAGATCCGCTCACTGCCTCCATGTGGCTCGGGACTGTACCCAACTAAAACCTGTTTGCACGACTCCTTTGAGCCGTGGTAGGGTAGTAATCAAAGCACAGTGGGAACTCACACGAGACAAATGACGATCTCAGGTCGATGAACTAACCTGTACACATGTCACCTGGGAACTGCTATCTGACGTCTGGTATAATCCTAACTAGCAGGTTCCCGGCGAGTCCTGTCCGGTGTACTCATAACCTAATGAGCACCTGTATACATCTTAGGTGAACCAACTGACACCAGTGGCTTGTGAGACCGGCCACCGCCCCTCGTCGGGGTCTCGACTGTATACACTAGTCTACTAATGGAGTATCGATGCCCAGTCTCAAAACTCCCACGACTAGGGACCATTTAAGGATGTGCTTATAGACCCCAGCTCCCACGTATATGATCGCCATCATACTGCTGGTCGTCAAGCAAGAATCCTAGGGGGTCTATCAACGTGTAATAGCGACCTGTAAGGTCACCTGAAACAGTACACGATGATAAAGGTAAACCAGAATGCATACTATCATCTCGAGTAAGACTGTTCTACCGGGATAGGTCCTCCCTCAATCATTGCAATCATGTGCCTGTGATCCAATAATTGACTCTGAGGGCACTATCTCCAACAAACTGTACAATATTTAAATTCCCTACTAGATATGATTTTCCCATTCCCAGTGTGTATGTCCCAGAAACTAGACAGTGTCGTGCAGGCAATCGAGTGTGTAGCTATAAACTTGGATGACATAAAACAATGTGATGCACCAGAATCAAATAACGCTAATGCGGAAAAACCATGAACGAGTAGAATACCTGAAACAACTTCTCCCGAAGCCTTAGCTTCCTCAGCCGTCAAGGTAAAAGCTCGAGCCTGATTAGGTCCTTGAGTCAGCTGCTTCTGTCCCTGGAACGGTCTCTGCGGAGGCTTATGAATATCATCCCTTGTGCGAAGCTTCGACGGACATGAGTTAACTGTGTGATATGCCGCTCCACAAACCAAACAAAGCCCCTGCCTCCTTCAACAATCCTTTTGCACGTGGCCAGGTAAATGGCAGTAGTTACAAGTCACGCTCTTTCTCTGGTCAACTACAGCAGGCTTCTTCATCGGTGTTATGCCACGATGGTCCACTGGAATAGCTCTGCATCCATGAGCTCGGCTTGGTATAAATGCCGGCTTCCTTACTGCAACTGCTGTCTGCTATGAACTCCCAGTCTTCCCCGATAGGCTCTGCTGTTCTCGGGCTACCGTAGGTACCTGTGAGAAAGTGGTCAAACCCAAGGAGACAATCTGCCTCTGGATGTCCACATCCAAGCTGCGCATAAACCTCTTTGCCCTGTCTGCATCGTTGGCAACTAAAGGTCCAGCGAATCTACTGAGCCGTGTCCACTCTACTGCATGTACATCTACGGGTGCACCATTCTGCTTCAGACTGATGAATTTCTCTTCCATTTCCTCCCGTGCAGTCCGTGGGAAGAACTTCTCCAGGAAACGCTTCGAAAAATCCACCCACTTGATCGGCTTGGGCAAGCGGGTCTCCTCCACAAGCCACCATTCACGGGCGTAGTCCACTAACTGAATGCACACCACATCCACTCTTTTATCATCTGGAATCTGTGCCGTAATAAGTAAGTTCTCCGTGTCAACTAGCCACTGCTCTGCTGGCAACGGCTCCTCCAAACCGGTAAAGACAGACGGACCCAAACGCCTGAAATCTGCTACGGTCCCAACACGATCAACTGTCTTAGCTCCAACACTGTTCATGGACTGCTGAACGGTCTGCAAACCTTCCTGAAACGATTCAGCTTGCTGCTGGATCAGCTCGGTCTGCCTCTTTTGATTCTCCAGCATTCCCCGTATCACTCCAAGTATGGCGGCTTCGTCAACACGCCTGTTCCCCTCAGAATGGCGACCAACGACGCGAGGGCGTCTTGCCTGAGATTCGGGGCAGATGCTATTTGGTTTTATCCGTCTACCTCTTCGAAGATGCCAAGTTGATTTATGGCACCGTGTATCGGAGGTTTAGACGGATACGGCCGATGTAGCAGACTTCGTCAGATTCCCCTTCGCTTGAGGAGTTTTTGATTGTGGGGACGCTCTTCCCTGCAGGCGCAAGCCCCTGCAGTTAATTATGCTACCGCATCATGGTAACAACTTTCTGCTTCTCCAGAATTTCACTTCGTGTCGTGTGTGTTTGTTTTGTTTGTGGTTGCCCGTGGATTGTATACGGAGACTAAGCGATATCGTCGCCCGTAGGACGTGGATTAGTCCAAATCCGTATTTACTTAGATTTGGGTTTGGTGTTTTGGTTTAAGGATACATTAGCCGTATTTAGGCTAAGATCGACTTAAACGTTTGTTAAGGATACGTTAGTCTGATTTGAGACTAAGATCAACTTAACGGGATCGCTTGGATCCGTCAAAAGAGCATTTGGGGGCTCTATTGTTCCAGTTTAGGGACATAGTGGTCCATGTTCCAGTTTAGGGACATAGGGGTCCATATTCCAGTTTAGGGACGTGGCGGTCCATCGCCAGTTTAAGGACGTGGTGGTCTATTATTAATTTAAGGACGTTCCGGTCCGACATTAGTTTAAGGACGTTTCGGTCCAACATTTTCATTTTGGGGTAAATATTAGTTTAAGGACGTTTCGGTCCATGAGTTTAAGGACCCCGTAGTCCATATTGATGTGCGGTCTTCGGGACCCGTCACCTCTCTGACGTCGTTGAAGGATTACAACGATGGGTGTCAGAGGAGTTCGGAGATGTACCCTTGAACCGGACGTAAATTGATTTAGGGAGCAGCCGTGCTCAGTCGATTTAATTTGAGGACTTATGGCCATGACCGGGCTAAGTCCAGTTTCAAGATTCTTTTGTCTTTGGCTTATTGGACCTATGCTAGGCCCTTGCCCGTTTACTGTATTATTTTTCTTTATTTTGGTTGGGCTCTGCCCCTTTTTAAAAATGCATAGCATTTTTTATTAGGCCTATTAGGCCTTTTAATTGGGCTCTGCCCCTTTTTTTAAAATGCATAGCATTTTTTATTAGGCCTGTTAGGCCTTTTAATTGGGCTCTGTCCCTTTTCTTAATAATGCAGAGCATTAAATACTCTGACAGTGTCCCATATGGCTTGTCAGGCGTTTTGCGCCAATTAATGAACGCAAGCGCTCGTGGAGGTGACATGTGTCACGTTCTGGTGAGCGCAAGCGCAACAGCGCAGTGCGCTGCGTCAGTGCGCTGCGCTGTTGCACTGCTGACACGTGGCGCTTCCTGACCGCTTGCGCAATAGTGCAGTTTTGGCAAGTGCTGGGCACTGTTAAGTTGAGAATCTTTTAGATTCAGAACCAGAAGTGCAAAGCACTGTTTGTTTTCTTGATCTAATTTAGATCAAAGAAAACAAGTTCTTCTTGTTTTTCTTATCTCGAGGAACCAATGGTTCATAGAAAAGTGCAAAGCACTTATTATTATTTATTTTTCTTTTTATTAGAGATCCTTGATCTTGTTCTCAGATCAATGATCTGTTCATAAGAGAATTTTCTCTTTTTCTAAAGGTTTTTTACCTTTTTTTCTTGAGGATTTCTCTCCAATTCTTCAGAGTTCTCTTTGTTTAATTTTTCACCAAATGTTCCTCTTTGAATTGAGGTCTAAGGGTCCTTTTTATAGTGCCCATAAATTAGTTAAATTTGTTAAAGAGATCTTTCTCTTAGTGATTTGGGGAATTTTCCCCACCGTTGGATCTTTGATCTAAGTGCTTCTGTTTTACAGAAGAAAATCTTCTTGTTTTAACAAGAGCAGAAAGATTTCTTTAGAATCTTAATTCTGTTTGGCGCAAATGTCCCAGCGCATGACACGTGTCGCGCAGCGCAATACTTGCGCGGCCGTGCTTGCGCGGCCGTGCTTGCGCAACTGCGCAGACACGCGTCGTGCAGCACAAGGCACGCATCGTGCAGCGCTGCGCTTGCGCAACTGTGCCTGCGCAGCTATGCCTGCACAACCGCGCAGACACGTGTCGCGCAGCACAGCGCTTGCGCAGCTATGCCTGCGCAACCGCGCAGACACATGTCGCGCAGCGCAGCGCTTGCGCAACTGAAGCGTTGCTTCCTTTTGTCTTTTAATAGAGCTTTTCTCTGATTGGGCGCGCTGCCTCGGGCGCTGCGTTGATGTATCAGCGCCTGACACGTGGCGCCTCGCGCGCAGCGCAGAGGATCTGAAGCGTTGCTTCATTTATTAAAGTTTAAATTTTCAAAGTAGAGCTTTGCTCTGATTGGGGGAATCAGAAGCGTTGCTTCCTTTCCCGCCTTGGAATTTGAACAGAGCCTTGCTCTGATTGGGATAAACAAAATGCCCCCCACTGTTGCGCTTACGTGGCTCCAAAACGTGAGCGCAACGGTGACAGAATTCCAACCGTCGCGGTAACTTTCGGAAGTTGAAAGGGCACTTGGTGCCTATAAATAGGACTTTTGGTCCTTCACAGTTGATCATCATCTCCAAAAATTTTATTTTCAGAATCTCAGAGCTCTGATCTTGCCTTTAAGAACTCTCAGAGTTAGATTTTTCCCAAAAGAAACTTTTTAGGTAAAAAAAAATAATCTTGAATTAAATTAATTTCAATTAATAGAGCCTTACTCTCATAGATCTTTTGATCTAGAGAAAACCCCTTTGGGGTTTTACCAACAGAGCCTTGTTCTTTTGTTTAAACACTTTTAAAAGTTTAAACTTTTAGAGAATTTTAGGTAGATGGCATTTTATGGAGCTTTGCTCCTTCCAAATCATATAGAAGAACTCTTAAGAATTCTTCATGGATCTTGGAAGTTAAAGATGGCATTTTATATCATTATTATAATTATATCATCTTTTTAGAGCAAAACTCTCAATGTTCCGATGGGGTTTTCCTCAAATTCTCCTCATTATTGATTTTGATAGATGTTACTCCTGTCTGCAGAGCGTTGCTCTCGAGGAGTTTTAACTCTCTGTGTTTTTCTCATTGCTGATCTTCCAATGCTGTTTCCTTCATGGATTATGGTGGTGCGTCTATACAGTCTGCACGAATTCATCACCTATGAGGATATCCGTGCCCAGGGCCGTCAGCAAAACCAAGAGTTTACGGATGCCCAGTGTGCGGACGTCATGGGTCGTCTGAACGCACGTGTCGTTTGGCTGCTCCCCTGCCGTTCTGCTCTCTTGAAAGTCGTGCTGGGAGCAATTTGGAGAGCACTCCCGGGACTCCACGAGGCCCTACCGCTCAATGCGCTGGATGACGCCGAAGACAAGGTGCATTCAGTGTACTTGTCAGGGCTGATTTCGAAGAAACGGCGAGATAGCCTCATCGACATCCTGCATCAAATTTTCCAGCAGACGACGATAGTCGCTGCTTATCAAAGGCTGGGGGGCCTTGCCGAGGATCTTGACACACAGGAGCGCGAGAGGTTGTGCACGAGAATAATCAGAAATGCCAGAAGAACTCTGAATGGCCTTACTTTTGAATTCCTCAATCCGTGCCCTGGATATGAGGTTATTCCATTATAATAATGTTTTTCGTTTATTTCTTTTATGATTGTAAGAACTTTTGGCAATATTAATGGAAAAATTTTATCCCAGCTTGTCTTTATTTTTCGTTCTGAGTCTTTTTCTTATGCATGAATGAGTGTGTCTCGAACGCTTGATCAAATGTACATCGGATGCTCTTTCTGTTGTTTTCTTCTTTCTCTTATTATCAACATGTTGTCTTGATAAACACATTTGACCGATAATAAAGTAAGCGTCTAGATTTTTCCAAGAGATAGCGATGGCTTAGGCCGCAGGTTCGGATCTGCCGCCTAAGACTTTTCAACTCTATGAGCCGTGAGGGTCTCATAGAGACTTTTCTCCCTACGGATCAAGAGGATCTCGTAGGTGGTTTTTCTCCTTAGGAATTAAGAGGATTCCTAAGTGTGTTTTCTCTTGTAAGCCGTAAGGATCCTATAAGAGTATTTTTCCCTCTTACGAGTCGAGAGGACCCGTAAGCGGTTGTTTCCCTCCTTGTCGAAACTCGATTTCGAAGAGTGAGACCCGTGAGTAGTATGCAAGAGACCGTTTTAGATCGACTCGCAGGGTCCCATTGTTCAGGAAGCAAGTTTTTTAGTCCCTGCTGCCTGAGGCTTCATCTTGCAAGTTGAGACGAATCGGGAATTTTCCCGCGGAGACACTGGTTTCTCTGCGAGCCGACGCGAATCAGGAGGCTCTCGTCAAGGATGTTTGTTTCCCTGAGTTGAGGTATTTGCCAAGGATTATTTGTTTCCCTGGTGCCAAGGATTATTTGTTTCCCTGGTGTTGAAACGAGTCGAGAATTTCCCACGGAGACACTGGTTGCTCTGCGAGTCGACGCGGATCAGGAAGCTCTCATCAAGGATTGTTTGTTTCCCTGAGTTGAGGTATTTGCCAAGGATTATTTGTTTTCCTGGTGTTGAAACGAATCGAGAATTTCCCACGGTGGCACTGGTTGCTCTGCGAGTCGACGCGGATCAGGAGGCTCTCATCAAGGATTGTTTGTTTCCCTGAGTTGAGGTATTTGCCAAGGATTATTTGTTTCCCTGGTGTTGAAACGAATCGAGAATTTCCCACGGAGGCACTGGTTGCTCTGCGAGTCGACGCGAATCAGGAGGCTCTCATCAATGATTGTTTGTTTCCCTGAGTTGAGGTATTTACCAAGGATTATTTGTTTCCCTGGTGCCAAGGATTATTTGTTTCCCAGGTGTTGAAACGAGCCAAGAATTTCCCACGGAGACACTGGTTGCTCTGCGAGTCGACGCGAATCAGGAGGCTCTCGTCAAAGATTGTTTGTTTCCCTGAGTTAAGGTATTAGCCAAGGATTATTTGTTTCCCTGGTGTTGAAACGAATCGAGAATTTCCCACGGAGGCACTGGTTGCTCTGCGAGTCGACGCGAATCAGGAGGCTCTCATCAAGGATTGTTTGTTTCCCTGAGTTGAGGTATTTACCAAGGATTATTTGTTTCCCTGGTGCCAAGGATTATTTGTTTCCCTGGTGTTGAGACGAGCCGAGAATTTCCTATGGAGACACTGGTTGCTCTGCGAGTCGACGCGAATCAGGAGGCTCTCATCAAGGATTGTTTGTTTCCTTGAGTTGAGGTATTTGCCGAAGACACTGGTTTCTTCGGAGTTGGGATGAACCGTCAAGATTTGGTTTCGTTCTCTAGCGGAGCCTGTTGGGAAAGTATGGTTCCCTGTTCGTTTGCATTCTTGGATTGTATATAGGGATCGATGTGATCTCAACTGTAGGGCTAAAGTTTTGTCATCATTTTTTTTTATTTCCGCGATGCTCTATCATTTCAGCTTTTATATCGCGAAGGTCGCGATTGCCCAATCATTTCGGCTATTTCTCGCGGTGCCCAATCATTTTGGCTGTTTATTTTGTTTTCACTCGCTGCTTTTTATTGCGAGTTGCCTAATCATTTCGGCTATTTTGCGTGCATACATTTTTACTTGCTTCTTTTTATTGTAAGCTGCCCTATCATTTCGGCTATTTCGTATGCATGTGCGGCCTATCGGCTTTTTACCGTAAACCTGAAATTAGACACCGATTTCGGCATCAGCACCGCTACAACTGGGATATTGCCAGGAGCGAATCATCATCTGCCTCTGTCGATGTCAAACAAAGGTGGCTTAGCGATCAGGGTTAAGGTCCTGTCGACTAAGGCTTTTAAATTCACGAGCCGTAAGGGTCTCACAAAGGTGTTTCTCTCTACAAGTCGTGAGGATCTTGTAGGTATATTTTCTCCTTGGGAATCGTGAGGATTCCCAAGTGTGTTCCTCTGTAAGTCAGAAGGATCCTACAAGAGGGTTTTCTCCTTGTAAATCGAGAGGACCTATAAGGGTTGTTTATCATGTGTACATATCCCCAATCACGGATGAAACTTGGTTAGGGAAATGTTTATTCGCGCCCGTGGATTGTATACAAGGGTTAGTATTGAGCCACTTGTAGGGCAATATCGGAAGTTGTGGGGGTTGCTTAAGCACAGGTTTAGGTCTCTGTAACTTAATACTTTCAACTCTTATGAGCCGTGAGGGTCCCATAAGAGAGTTCTCCTTACGAGTCGTGAGGATCTCGCAAGTGTATTTTCTCCTTAGGGATCGTGGGGATCCCTAAGTGTGCTGCTCCCTTGTGAGTCGTAAGGATCTCACGCGGGTGGTTTCTCCTTACAAGGTCGAGAGGACCTTATAAGTGTCTTTTAACGAGGTTGCGCCCTTTCGGGTTTTCACAAACACACGCCGGTAGTCCTGCTGTTTTTACTCATGGAGCCCTTTCGGGTTTTCATCCGTGCCCATTTTGCTTATGGACATACCGTTTTTATTTTATTTTTTATTTATTTTCTTCTTCTCTTTTTTTTTACGAGGTCGCGCCCTTTCGGGTTTTCACGAACACTCCCCGGTAGCCCTGCTGTTTTTACTCACGGAGCCCTTTCGGGTTTTCATCCATGCCCTTTTTTTTTGCTTATGGACATACCGTTTTTATCTATTTATATTTTT
This sequence comes from Agapanthus africanus, assembly GCA_030015575.1. Lineage (NCBI taxonomy): Eukaryota > Viridiplantae > Streptophyta > Magnoliopsida > Asparagales > Amaryllidaceae > Agapanthus > Agapanthus africanus. The sequence goes on along the minus strand of JASDDO010000026.1, from coordinate 78,955,340 downwards.
TTAAATATTTTTTTTTGTGTCAGCCTACGGATGTTGCGGTATTAGTTTAAGGAAGTTTCGGTCCGCTATTAGTTTAAGGACGTTTCGGTCCGGCATTAGTTTAGGGACGTTTCGGTCCATCATTGAGAAGGCTGGCTACCGCTTATAAAGCTTGAGCTTAGGAAGATAGCGAGCGGACATAGTCGTCGTCATCTATCATTGACCTAGGTTGTGGCTCATTAAGCGTAGTATTTTTTTAGGAAGCGACCGTTTATTGGCCTGAAAGGCCTTTCACCGTGCATGTCCATGAGTAGATAGGCTCCACCCTGGTAGACCTTATCTACGATGTACGGGCCTTCATAGTTTGGATCGAATTTTCCCTGCTTGGCGCGATTGGGGATCATAGGCCTTTTGACCACTAGCACGAGTTCGCCTTGGCCGAATGTCCTCGACCGGGTCAATCTTTCATATGAGCGCGTCATCTTTGCTTTATAGGCCTCCAGATTTTGTTGCGCTATGAGCCGGGTCTCATCGAGGGAATCGAGCTCCTCAAGACGAAGGTGAGCATTTTCTTCATCAGTTAGCTCGTAGTGGACTGCCACTCGTAGAGAGGGTAACTCTATCTCGAGGGGGAGTACTGCTTCTGTACCGAATACCAGCGCATATGGCGTTGTGTTTGTGGCTGTCTTGAACGTAGTTCGATACGCCCAAAGAGTTTCTTGCAGTCTTTTATGCCAGTCCTTCTTATTTCGGGACACTGTCTTCTTCATAATCTTTGTTAAGGTCTTATTGAAGGCCTCAGCTAGACCGTTAGCTCGCGGATTATAAACCGAGGAATATCTCCAGTCTATATTGTGTTGTTGCGCGAAGCGACTGATCTTGTGGCTTCTGTAAGCTGGCCCGTTATCGGAGATGATCCTTCGCGGAGTTCCAAACCGATATATGACGTGCGTCCTGAAGAAGTGGAGGATATTCTCCGTCTTCACTTCCCTCAGCGGTACTACCTCTGCCCATTTGGAGAAGCAGTCAGTTGTCGCCAGGATGAAACGATGTCCCTTGGACGATGCTGGTTCAATGGGGCCAACTATGTCAGTCCCCCACATTTCGAATGGCCAGCTAGCCACTGTTGGATGGAGTGGATTTGGATGTTGGTGGATGAAGTCCCCATGAATTTGGCATGAGTGGCATTGCTTCGCATATTCGAGGCAGTCCTGAATCATCGTGGGCCAGTAGTAGCCCATCCGCTTGATCTTTAACTTCATCTTTGGGCCTGCTTGATGAGAATCACAGAGTCCGTCATGAACTTCCTGAATGACTCTTTTTTCTTCTTTAGGTCCCAGACATCTCAATCACAGAGAATCAAATGACCTCTTGTACAGAGTATCATTGACGAAGGCGAAAGACAAAGCTCGTTTCATAAGCTGATGTCTTGAGGACGCATCTTCTGGCGTTCGACGGTATTTGAAGTAGTCTATAAAGACTTCTCTCCAATCCTCGGTATTTTCCCGATCTTTTATTTGCAGGGTCATCTGCTCAGTCGCTCTCTTCTCTTCGGGTGATTCCGGAGATATTTCGGCTGGGGCGAGCACTCGACGGCTTTGTACCACGATTCTTACGTCATCGAGGTTCTCATCAGCCAGTTCCTTGGCGAGCTTGGCCAATGCGTCCGCTTTACTGTTTTCCGCGTGCGGTATGTTTTCCAAAGTATAGGAAGGAATTTGGGTCAACAATTGTTGCGCTCTTTCGCCGTACTTCACCAATTCTGGTTTGCATGTTTGGTAGTCGCCGTTTACTTGACTAACGACCAGTTGAGAATCTCCATATATAAGGAGGTTTTCAATTCCCATGTCGATGGCGATCTCGAGGCCTGCTATCAGAGCTTCGTATTCGACTTCATTGTTTGTCCTTGGCTCCGTTAGGGAGAAAGCAAAACGCATTATCCCTCTTTGTGGCGTTACAAAGATGAGTCCTACCCCCGATTTGATTATAGGGGTACTTTGTTTGCGTTTCTTCACGGAAGATGCTCCATCGAAATAAAGCTCCCATCGGGTATCACCATCGTCGATCGCATCAAACGCATGTTCGTTTGGAAGATCGCAATTTAGAGGAGAATCGGCGCGTATCAGATGCTCAGCGAGGAAGTCGGCGATGGCCTGGCCTTTCACTGCCTTGAGAGGTTGATACGTTATCGAGAATTCCATCAAGAGCAGGGCCCATTTAGCAAGTCGTCCCGTCAATATGGCCTTCGACATCAAATATTTAAGGGGGTCCACCTTTGAAATGAGACGGACCTCATGCGCCAACGCATAGTGCCTGAGCTTTGTTATCGCGAAGATCAACGCCAGACAGTGTTTTTCAATAGGGGAGTAGTTGCTTTCTGCCCCCAGTGGAACTCGGCTTAAGTAGTAGAGTGCTCTTTCCTTCCCTTGATCGTTCTCTTGTGCCCATAATGCGCCTAAGGAGTCTTCGAGGGCGGTTATATAAAGAATGAGGGGCTTTCCCTTGACCGGAGCAGCCAACACTGGCGGGTTCTGCAGGTATTGTTTGATCTCGTCTAGCGCGCTTTGGCATTTTTGGTCCTAGACGAACGGGGTTCCCTTCTTCATCAGGTGGCTGTATGGATGGCACTTGCCCTAAAGGTTGGCTATAAATCGCCGTATGTATGAGAGCTTCCCTTGGAGAGACCGCAATTGTTTAAGAGCCCTTGGCGGTGGAATTTCCATGATCGCCTTGATCTTTAACGGATCTATCTCAATGCCTCAATGTCGGACGATGAATCCCAGGAATTTGCCCGAGGAAACTCCGAATGCACATTTGAGGGGGTACATCTTCAAGTTGTATTGCCGAAGGCATTGAAATATGGTCTTCAGATGCTCAAGATGTTCCTCGTATGATTTGCTCTTCACCACGAGGTCGTCGATATAACCTTCGACAATTTCATGTATAAGGTCATCGAAGATCTTCGTCATGGCCCTCTGATAGGTGGCACCGGCGTTCTTTAAACCGAAGGGCATCACCTTGTAGCAGAATATATCCAAAGGAGTCTTGAAGGTGGTGTGTTTCTGGTCTTCGGGATGCATCTTTATCTGATTATACCCTGATGAGCCGTCCATGAAGGAGAAAACTTCATGAGTAGACGCATTGTCTATCATCAGTTCGGTGACTGGCACTGGGAAATCGTCTTTCAGGCAAGCTTTATTGAGATCCCGGAAGTCCACGCATATACGCACTGTCCCATTTTTCTTCATCACCGGGACGATGTTGGCGATCTATTCAGGGTATTGAACTTCCTGGATGAAACCAGAGTCGATCAGCTTCTTGACCTCGGCATTGATACTCATCTCAAGCTCGAGCCGCATTCTTCTCGGCGCCTATTTGACTGGTTTGACGTCCGGAGATATCACCAATCTGTGCACAACAATTTCTGGATCTAGTCCCGGCATTTCGGAATAATTCCAGCCGAAGAAATCCCTATGCTGTAGAAGCACGTCCCTTAACGTAGCCACCCTTTCTTCAGATAGCAGCTCGCTGATGAATGTCGGTCGTGGGTCGTTTGCTGTTCCCAACTCAATTTTCTTAAGGTTATCTGCGGTGGTATGGATTCCATCTTCCAACTCTTTTGGCGCTGGTGGGAATTCTGAGATTACCTCGTCGTTGCTGTTTTCGAAGCACCAGGGAAGGTCATCCATGTTCTTGGGCTCTTCTTTTGATATCGTTATCACGTGACAAGTACGAATTAGCTTCAAATCCCAATGTGGAACTGGTTCTTCTTCCGTGTCCTTAGGCTCGTGCTTCTGTGGCGGCGCTACCCTCCAGTTGTCGGACAGAGCGAACTTGCCAAGCCGATACTGATCTTCGACCCAATTCTTGAAGGTGAAGCAGTCCTCGAGAGGATGCCCTACCACTCGGTGATAAGAGCAATAGTCTGGGTGTGAGACCTCGCCTGCTTGTTCGGGGTGTTTAGACTCCAGCAGTGTAAGCATCTGATGTTTTAAAGCGAGGTCAAGTATTTTCTTCGTCTTGTCCCGAGGAAAAGAGTATGCTCGACCCATTTTTCTCATGAGGGATAGATCGGAACCGCTTGGTTCCTGCTTGCGCGGCCTTTTAGCCCCGCTTCGTTGCTGTTGAGTGCCTTTTTCGCGTTTCGACTTGTTTCTGCCTCTGCGTCAGGCCTTTTTTATAACAGGTTGACAAGGAGCGGCATCTTCATCTTTCACGGCCTGTTGGAGAAGGCGTTGCGTTTTGGCTTTCTCGTAGATGACCATTTCGCGGTTATGGTCGTCCCGGACCTTTTGACCAGCTTCCCTTATAAGCTTGTCCATTTGTTCTTCGAACGACGGACTGGGCTCTTTTGCATCTGGAACATTCACTGGTTCAGGATTAGCGTCCTCCCATTGAGCATCCGCTTCTTCATCGAAGTCATACACGACGTAGCAGCCGTGTAGTAGCTCTCGTTTCTTTGACCGGATGTATCCAAGCCCGATTGTCTCCATTCTCCCATTAGGCAGTTTGCGTTGAGTCCCGGGAACGTTCCAGACTTTGTCATAGAAATTGGCTTTTCGAACGGTCTGCTTAAAGGATATCCCCTGGCGTTTCAGCAGCTTTTTCAAACCTTCAGTATAATATCTGGGAAGACGGATAGGCTGAAGCCCGTCGAGCGTAGGATCCGCGCCATGCCAGATTTCTTTCTCCACTTTGGTTTCTTCAGAGCGGTAGAATAGAATTGCTTTTTCTCTTTCTTGCCTGGGAGGGATATAGAACGTTCACAGCTCTTCTACACTGTAGATATCAAGCGCATCCAGTTCCTTACGGTGTTTAAGCGGCACCATGGCGACTTGTAGACTTTGTTCTTCGTCAGCGGACGTTCGTGTTGAAGGTCGAGCAGAGAATACAACATGGATCTCATCTTCTGAGTCGCTACCAAAGATCAACGTAGGAGTGGACGGTCCTGGCTTGTTGTGTTGGGGCGGACCCGAATACACTATCTCCTCTTCCTTCTCGGTATCACTCCTGAAGACAGGGATGGTGGCGTTAGCTTGTTCTCCGGTTTATGACACCTCTCCGTGTCTTCGAAATCCGGTAAGAAGTATTTGACATCTTCATATTTGCGGATTTCGTTCACGGAAAACGGATTCAGTTCTCCCGCCACGGTATACTCGAGACCATCCTTAGCGTATTTCATACACTGATGTTGTGTAGAAGGGATGACGTTGTACTCGTGTAACCACGGTCGGCCGAGCAAAGCGTTGTAGCATGTTTTGGTGTCTATGACGTGGAATTTAATATCCGTGACGAGTAGCCCAAAGCGTAGCGTCGGTATCACAGACCCAAGAGTTCTTGATGACTGGGAGTCAAACCCGGAGATGGTGATCTTGTCCCGAGCAAGGTGCTGGACGCTCATGCAGATCTCTTTTAACACCCGCATATTGAGGAGGTTAACGGAGGATCCATTTTCGATCAGGATTTTGCCTATCTTTATGTCGTGGCAGTATCCTGAGACATAAAGGGGGTGATTGTGTTCGCACGTCCCAAGGAGAAGGTCTTCATCACCAAAAGCGATATCGGCAGTGTGCACTTCCTCCAATTCATCCTTCATCTTTTCTTCAGCCAAGAAAGCTTGGAATTGTTCCGGATCTTGTAATGCCTTGATTAATGCATCTCTCGCCTCCTTTGATAGCAAAAGGGCGTCAAGAATGCTGAGCTGTGAGGGTAGCTTCCTCATATGCGCTAAGATATTGTAATCCACCTTATTTCTCTTCGGCGGGTCTTTGGCACTTAGCTCCTCCACCACTTGGTCATCTAAGACGATATCTTCAGAGACATTTTCTTTCCCTTTATCTTTTCTGTTTGAGGGCCTGAGATTCTTTTCGGGGAGCGTGCGATTACGTAGCCAGATATTTTCGCAGACCTTCGGCTCTTCTTCTTTTCCCGAGGTGGACTCTTTAAAGAGGGGGCCAAACTCCAGCTCCTCATCAGAATCACTCCCGAATGTAGGCAACTGTGATCCCCCGGCGTTAACCATGCGATAATCGCCGGTAGTTCTTTTAAGCCTCTTGGTCGTATTTTCTCGCTCTCTACGAGTTTTACACTTCTCCCGCTTAAAATGTTGTCGATGAGCAACATATCCTTACCACCATCTATCGAAAGCTTCGCATTCTTCGGTAGGGTGCGAAACCTTCTGATGATATAAGCAATAGGACGGGTGCATTTCTATTTCACCAGTAATTTTTCCTTCGGAGGATGGTAGCTTCTTGCCCATTGATATGGCCTTAGCAAACATTTTCCTCATCTTGAATTGGCTTTTGTCGGCAGTGGAGGTATTTTGCTCCAGCGGGATCGTCTCAGCTCTTTCATCAAGTCGCTGGCACTTGGCCCTTTCAAATACAGCCGTCTCATGTTCTCGATCAGCTTTACTTTTCAATCGAGCTTCGTTAAGGAATGCGTCAATTACTTCATCTGATGGCCCCAGAATTTTCGATTCAGGGTCTACCCCCAGCGTTTCAGTACAAGGAGTCTCCTCATCGTCCATGAACGAATGGGAAATCACATGACAGCTCGCCGCATATTCTTCAGATTCATCAGATGAACTTTCTCCTTCATCTTCCTCTTGAAAGACATGATTGAGGAACTCTTGGAATGTAATGGGAGTCCGTGCCTTCTGGTTGTATTCCTCCAGCGCGTCAATTTGTTTTTGCAAGTCCGTGCGCTTGTCGTCAGGCTTCACGGCTTATTTGATTTCTTTTTCTTCTTCTTCGAAGATTTTGACTGCTGGTTGCGAGTGCTTGAGCCACCACCATCGGTCTTTGGAGTTGGACGTGGCTTCAACATCCCTTCAATGACCTGCGGTTCCAATGGGTTCTTCCACCTAATCGCTGGACATGTCTGAAGATCGTTTAGCATCCTCTTTATCTTGGCTGATAATACAACCTCCCAAGGAGCTTCTTCAACGACGGAGCATGTTGCCCCGGGCGTATTCATCCCCTTAGAGGTGTGGGGCTGCGGGGGATTCACCTTCCATTTGTCAGATAACGCGAATTTGCCCTGTCGGTACTGGTTTTCAAGCCAATTTTTGAAAACGTAGCAATCTTCGATCGGATGGCCCAGTACTCGATGATAAGGACAGTAGTTGGGCTTATTGACATCACTTGGTTGCAACGGACGTTTTGGATCCGACAGATTTATGAGTCGGTTGCGCAACGCCAGCTCGAATAACCTTCTCGTTTTATCGCGGGGAAAGGAGTAAGAACGTCCTAGCCTCTCCTCAAGGGCTACGTACGGACGCATATTATTTTGACAAACAACCGGCTTCGAGTCGCTCGGTTGTTGTTGAGCATTAGCGACAACGATCGCTTTTCCCTTCCCTTTGTCATTTCGGGAGTCCGGCTTTGGAAGAGGGGGTTTATGGCCCATCTGATCCATTTGCGCTAGCTTGTCAATCAAGGCCTGGAAGGTAATCGGCTTGAAAAACATCATAAATTGCGAGATGGTTGCTTGCGGATCAAGGTTCCCACAAACATACCCACCGCGGGAGCTTCTTCAATGCGCTGTTCGCACTTCGACCATAAGTTCCGCCACCGTATAGCATATTGAACCCACATCTCGCCTGGCTTTACCCTGGCGTTAATCAGTGCCATCATTGGGGTGCGTTCACTGGTGCTTGCAAAACGCTGAGTAAACAACAGCTCCATCTCCGCGAAGGTCTTGATAGAGTCATTCGGGAGCTCAGAGTACCACTCGAACGCTGTATCTGATAAACTTCCAACAAACTGGCGAAGCAAAAGCTTGTCATCACCGCCGGTGTTGCCGCAGAGTGCCCTGAACTGGGCAACATGCTGGTGAGGATTGCCCGTCTCCTTATAGACATGGAACTTGGGAATTGTGTAACCCGGCAGGTACTTGATTTGGTAGTACCAACTTGGATATGGACGCCCCGTTTTTACGACCTGGCCAGCTGCTTCAGCCGCATGATGAACCCGTATTTGTTGGGCTATGTACTCGTCCAAATCAGCTTTGGAGATTGTATCCTCCTTAGCTGTTGACAGAGCTGGCGGATGATTAGATGTCTCTCCCCTATCGTCTTCAAGGATGATCGGGGGATCTTCGGCCGGAGGATCTTGTTGGATCATCATCCCCACCATGTCTTGGAACAAGAGGCCCATACGCTGTATGTTGGCTGCTTGTTCAGAAGCCTCTTTGTCCTTCTTTTCCAATATTCGACGAAAGAATTCGGCGTCGTTTTCTTGCTCTTTGCGTTCATCTGAGGACATCTCATGGTTTTCTTTTGGCCCGGTAAGTGCGGCCATAGCGTTCATCATCTCTTGGAGCTTTTGCTGTTGCTCCTGAGTTTTGGTCACTGACCGTGTGAGTGGTCGATGACCCATAGATATGCGACTGTCCTCTTTACCAGACGCCACGTAGACAGTATGAACTACAATGCCCCCTGACTTAGGGCGTTTGGGTTCACCACCTTTGATATTCGTCATCGGCGTTGGCACTTTCTCCGACCTTCTTCTTTTATGGGCCATAGAAGTTGAGGGGGCCGTTGCTTTGGGCACCGTGGTGACTGTCATCCTTTCCTGTTTGATCGGACGGTCTTTTTCTTTTTCTACTGTTGACGAGAGCGATCTGGGTCAATTACGGAGTCTTGAACTCTCCGCCAAACTTTATAAATTTTTGAGGACAGCCGTTGAGGGGGCTGTTCCTGCTTTGTTTCCGGAACTCTCTCCGTAGGTGGAGGAGATCTTTTCAGTATAGTGGTTGGAGAGTTCTTACGTACCCTCCTCAGCAGTTCAAAGCTGTTCCCAGTTGGAACAGCAGCGTTGACTTCCACCACTGGAGCCGGTAGAGTTAGCCCCGAGGGGGAGTTGCCCCCTGCCTTCTTTACTCGTCGCCAATGGCGACGCCGGGCACGACGAGTCGTCGGTTATTGTTCAGAAACAGAAACAGCTTCTTCTTGCCCCCTGTTCAGGTATGGGGCTGTTGCCGGCATCAGCCTGTTGAAGACTGATGTCTTTTGAGCAGCAAAAGCAGGAGTGGGAGTCGGGACAGTCAATCTTGTAAAGACTGATCTCTTAGCAGGAGAAGCCGCCTTGACGACTTCAGGAGCAGGTTTGGCTACTCTTTTTGGAGTAACCTTTTCTGGAACTGCAAGCTTCATTGTGGGCCCGCAAGAGTTTTGGCCTAGTCTGGAGAAGACCGAGGCACTGGTGTTGGGCGACCTGTTGGGAGGGGCCGCAGTAACTGAAAGTCGATCGAAGACCGATTTCTCAGGAGCTTCTTGTACGGGCACCGGGGTGCTGAAGCTTGTTGGCGGAAGCATAGTTCCGAAAAACAACCCCGTGGTGGCTTGAGTAATCTGCTCCACGGGCATGGTGAACAAAGAGGCTGCTTGGGGCCCGTAGGTTATGCCCCCAGTTGAGGTCGGACGCGAGCTGCAGCTGCAGTTAGAGCACTTCGAACAGGTAGAGGCCATTGATGCTTGAGTTCTGCGCTAGGCAAAAGAGTAAATCTTAGTAAACTTGAAATCCAAAGGCCACCATTAACAAACCGCGATTCGTTCGCGAAGACGACACACGAAGTGTGGAGTGGAAAGAGGAAAAGGTCCCACCGGACGTGCCAGAATCTGTTCCCCTCCGAATGGCGGCCGACGACGCGAGGGCGTCTTGCCTGAGATTCGGGACAGATGCTATTTGGTTTTATCCGTCTACCTCTCCGAAGATGCCAAGTTGATTTATGGCACCGTGTATCGGAGGTTTAGACGGATGCGGCCGATGTAGCAGACTTTGTCAGATTCCCCCTCGCTTGAGGGGTTTTTGATTGTGGGGACGCTCTTCCCTGCAGGCGCAAGCCCCTGCAGTTAATTACGCTACCGCATCGTGGTAACAACTTTCTCCTTCTCCAGAATTTCACTTCGTGTCGTGTGTGTTTGTTTTGTTTGTGGTTGCCCGTGGATTGTATACGGAGACTAAGCGATATCGTCGCCCGTAGGACGTGGATTAGTCCAAATCCGTATTTACTTAGATTTGGGTTTGGTGTTTTGGTTTAAAGGTACGTTAGCCGTATTTAGGCTAAGATCGACTTAAACGTTTGTTAAGGATACGTTAGTCTGATTTGAGACTAAGATCAACTTAACGGGATCGCTTGGATCCGTCAAAAGAGCATTTGGGGGCTCTATTGTTCCAGTTTAGGGACATAGTGGTCCATGTTCCATTTTAGGGACATAGGGGTCCATATTCCAGTTTAAGGACGTGGTGGTCCATCACCAGTTTAGGGACGTGGTGGTCTATCATTAGTTTAAGGACGTTCCGGTCCGACATTAGTTTAAGGACGTTTCGGTCCAACATTAGTTTAAGGACGTTTCGGTCCACGAGTTTAAGGACCCCGTAGTCCATATTGATGTGTGGTCGTCGGGACCCGTCACCTCTCTGACGTCGTTGAAGGATTACAACGATGGGTGTCAGAGGAGTTCGGAGATGTACCCTCGAACCGGTCGTAGATTGATTTAGGGAGCGGTCGTGCTCAGTCGATTTAATTTGAGGACTTATGACCATGACCGGGCTAAGTCCAGTTTCAAGATTCTTTTGTCTTTGGCTTATTGGACCTGTGCTAGGCCCTTGCCCGTTTACTGTATTATTTTTCTTTATTTTGGTTGGGCTCTGCCCCTTTTTTAAAATGCATAGCATTTTTTATTAGGCCTGTTAGGCCTTTTAATTGGGCTCTGCCCCTTTTTAAAAAATGCATAGCATTTTTTATTAGGCCTGTTAGGCCTTTTAATTGGTCTCTGTCCCTTTTCTTAATAATGCAGAGCATTAAATACTCTGACAGTGTCCCATATGGCTTGTCAGGCGTTTTGCGCCAATTAATGAACGCAAGCGCTCGTGGAGGTGACACGTGTCACGTTCTGGTGAGCGCAAGCGCAACAGCGCAGTGCGCTGCGCTGTTGCACTGCTGACACGTGGTGCTTCCTGGCCGCTTGCGCAATAGTGCAGTTTTGGCAAGTGCTGGGCACTGTTAACTTGAGAATCTTTTAGATTCAGAACCAGAAGTGCAAAGCACTGTTTGTTTTCTTGATCTAATTTAGATCAAAGAAAACAAGTTCTTCTTGTTTTTCTTATCTCGGGGAACCAATGGTTCATAGAAAAGTGCAAAGCACTTATTATTATTTATTTTTCTTTTTATTAGAGATCCTTGATCTTGTTCTCAGATCAATGATCTGTTCATAAGAGAATTTTCTCTTTTTCTAAAGGATTTTTACCTTTTTTGTTCTTGAGAATTTCTCTCCAATTCTTTAGAGTTCTCTCTGTTTAATTTTTCACCAAATGTTCCTCTTTGAATTGAGGTCTAAGGGTCCCTTTTATAGTGCCCATAAATTAGTTAAATTTGTTAAAGAGATCTTTCTCTGAGTGATTTGGGGAATTTTCCCCACCGTTGGATCTTTGATCCAAGGGCTTCTGTTTTACAGAAGAAAATCTTCTTGTTTTAATAAGAACAGAAAGATTTCTTTAGAATCTTAATTCTGTTTGGCGCAAACGCCCCAACGCATGACACGTGTCGCGCAGCGCAGCGCTTGCGCAGTTGTGCTTGCGCGGCTGTGCTTGCGCAGCCATGCTTGCGCAATTGCGCAGACACGTGTCGTGCAGCGCAGCGCTTGCGCGGCTGTGCTTGCGCAGCCGTGCCTGCGCGGCTATGCCTGTCCAACCGCGCAGACACGTGTCGCGCAGCGCAGCGCTTGCGCAACTGAAGCGTTGCTTCCTTTTGTCTTTTAATAGAGCTTTGCTCTGATTGGGCGCGCTGCCTCGGGCGCTGCGTTGATGTATCAGCGCCTGACACATGGCGCCTCGCGCGCAGCGCAGAGGATCTGAAGCGTTGCTTCATTTATTAAAGTTTAAATTTTCAAAGTAGAGCTTTGCTCTGATTGGGGGAATCAGAAGCGTTGCTTCCTTTCCCGCCTTGGAATTTGAACAGAGCCTTGCTCTGATTGGGATAAACAACGCCTTTGGTACATCTTCTGATTCTTGCCTGCTATACTCCTGAAATCAAAACACCCAAGATTAGCATGATTAAAAATTTACAATATAGATCAAGGCTAGAACTCCAAGTTACTTAAATAGAGTACCGCATTGTAACTATACCGCGGTATCATAGCTACAATTACATAACTCCACCCAAGTCGCCTAAGTCCTAGAGATAACATGGAATCAGGTTTTCGAGTCGATATGCAAAGGAAGTTTGCACATCGTAAAAGATATAATCAGGAAGAACCTGATTCAAGAACGGTAAAACGGCAAAGTGGCAGGACATGTTTCCTAAACACGGGTATCCTGATTCGTGTATTGGGTACAATACCCAACTACAAAAGAATCAGCCCGACTAACCTATGGCTCTGATACCAAAAGAACCATGTCACGCCCCGCTTCCCAGAGTATGCTAAATTGGGCACGTGACATAGCCAACCATGCTACCTGTGGGTAGGATGTATCCATCCACAGTCATATTACGGCTGTAGAGATATCAAGAACAAAATATAACTATCTAAACATGTCCATAAGCCAAGATAACATGAGTCAAGAATAATAAAAGTGCGGAAGCAAAAGATCCAATACAAATAACTGGAATGTATGTCCCATAATGCGGGCTCACATCAGGAATAAAATACAGGAAGTAAAGAACTAACTACTACCGACACCTCACAGCTCAGCCTGCTGGCTGAAGTACTCCTGCTCGGACTGCAGCAACGGTACAGAATCTGGGCCATGCAAAACCCAGACGTCAGCGCGTCATGTCATCAAGTAATAAAGGGTAACAGGGTAACAAGCAATGCAAATATAATCATGAGTTATAAAGCATGTGTAACAGTGATATAAATCAGGGCAGTGAAGGGTAGTGTGCAGTGAGTAAACTAAACTGGTCTATTGGGTTATCTATTCTAAAGTATTTGAAATCAATTTGATGAATCATCGATGTAACTCAATAGTATCCCGTACATACCCAGGACCACGGTCAAGATTCTCGGACTGAATCCGAGACATGCCGCTAGGCATTAAAACAGGAAATATGTACAGATGAATGATGTCAGCAGCATCATCCCAAGGCTGGCCTAGCCTCTAAAACTGATCAGTAAAGATAGTACACTATCGAGTTACAAGTCAAGTTTCATTATTGATTTCCCCATACCCCCAAGTGTGTATGTCAAGTCAGGTATTCAGTAATCAAGAACTAATGCCAACACAGGATCAGGTAAGAGCAGGTTTGTCTGGATAGACAACAGGAACAGTCCGTGAGGACTACATGTCAGGTTTGTTGGCATTAGACACAAGATCAGGTAACGTGTCTAGCCATGGTACATCAGGTCAAGTCAAGTAGTGTACGGTACCATGTTGGGTCAATCAATATGTGTGTAGCGAGTCAGGTCAAGGTGTAAAAGATAACATGTGGGTACTTATAAACAGCTAGCATAATCATGGTTAAAAGTAATCAAGCATGAGTAATATCAGCACAATAAACCAGATTAGGTGATATGATAAGCAATTAGGTACTGATTAAATTATATCGATGCACGGTTATCACTTTGCGTTTAATGGATGGTGTCAACATTACTTAAGTACAGCATAACTAAAATGGATGTTTACTCATGTTATCAGGTATTAAGAAATTTTAAGGATGCAATGATATATAAATATGTTCACTGGAAGAAATCCTAGCTAAAGCAGGTTAAAATGCACATGAGTGTCCGATGGAGTAAAACTATATAGAGGATACCATAAGCCGTGTCCATAGTTAAAATGTGATTAAAACATATAAGTGTGGTTATGTATGCTCAGTAACTAAATGCAATGGTTACCTTTCAAGTTCTAGATCTGAAATAATATAAACAGATGCAAACGGAACATCGAATTCTATAAAACGATGCATGGGTGCTAAATTCAAACTACAGGTATGTTATATATATAGAATGGGTATAGAATTGATTCAAATAGCATGTAGCAAGATTAACTTGCCTCGACGGATCGCGAAACGGAAAACGGAACGTTACGCGTCGGCGGGGAAATCTCGTGACGTGCGCACGGTTCACGGAATGAACCCAAACGACGAATAGTGGAGCCACACGGGTCAGGGTTCCTCGCTGGATCGTCGGGAATCTTCGTCGGCATCGCCGGATTTCGGCGAACAGACAAACAGTGAACATCAAGAATGCGTGAAAGAAAAGAGAAAAGAAGATTAAGAAGAAAGAAGAGAAGGAGGGTTGAGGAGGGGGTGCTCACGTTGATCTGTAGAAAGGTTGAGATCGTCGACCGCGTTGACGGAGCTCCGACGAAGTACCTGCAGCGACCCCGGCAGTTAAAGAAAACCAACTGAGAAAGGGAGAAGAAGAAAGAAAAGAAAGGAGGAGAAGGAAGGAGAAGAAGGAGAAGATCACGCTCACCGAGGGGGTGCACGAGGCCAGGGACACGGATCAAGATCACCGGCGGCGATCCCATGGTGTGCAGCGGCGTGCAGGTGGGCGCGCGGTAGCTCTTGCAGGATGCTCGGGGAGAGAAGGAAGGAGGAAGGAAGGAGGGTAGAGGTGGCTGCGATGAGGGTTGAGGGGCGGCGATGCTGGTGCGGCATCGTCGGCGCTAGGCAGATGCGAGGGAGGAAGGCGGTTAGGTCTTCAGGGAATGGGTCGTGTTCATTTTTGAAGGGGGGAGGAAGATATAAAGAAGAAGGGAGAGAGAGAAGACGCGGGGAGAGAGAGAGAGAGATCGAGAGGAGAGAGAAGAGGAGTGAGATAGAGAGGAAGAGAGAGATCGAGAGGAGAGAGAAAGATTTGAGGAGAAAGAATTTCGTCGTTACGCAAGGAGAGAGGAAGAGAGAAGAGAGGGAAAGAGAAAGAGAAAGGGGAGAGGGAGAATGACGTGTGGGGCCCAGGGGGATTAAAAATGAATTGTGATTGGCTCGTGGCCAGTAAAGGAAAAAAAAGAGAGAGAGATTTAGCAGACGAATGAAAAGTGTGGGGCCCGCTGCGCAACAAAGGAAACTTGATTGGTTGGGGGGAAAATTTAAAAAGGTTTTTCTGGTAAAAGAATAATTTGGTTAAGGGAAAAAGTATTGTAGATAATAGAGGAAATATTTTTAAATTGATTTAGTAATTCCAATAGAATTTGGCGGGATACAAAACAATTCAGAATTGCGCCCGGGTCGGGTCCAAAAATTTGAATTTGAAATATAAAAATTATTGGCGGGTTCCAAAAATTAAAATGAAGGATTTTATAATTAAAAAGCATACCCCTAAAAACGGACGCACGTACGTGCGCGTAACCATCCAAACACGTCCGTTTCACTGAACGGGACGAGAACACGATACAAGGACGCTACTACAGGGTTAGGGGTGTTAAGCAGGCCATGTCGAATATTTTTAATTTATCTTAAATGACTTAAATTGTTATATGCAGAATATGACATGTCGGTGTAAACTATAACTGGCAACAGTCAAAGCAGCATAAATGAAATAAATACCGCACACCACACATATGATAACAGAAATCTGTAAAACTGGACTCGGTTGTTACAACTTGGAGGAGCACGGTGATGCCAAATCATTGCCTCGGCTGTTTTCTTGCACCTGAATAGCCTCTGTAGCCTCTGTGTTATAGGAAAGTATCGTGCTATCTTGACAGGTATATCAGGCTTCTTATCAGAATTTTTCGGCTTATACCTGGCCTCTCCGCATGTTGGACACTCTTTCAAATCTGAATTCTCTTTCCGGTACAACACGCAATTTTTAGGACATGCTTGAATCTTCTCGTACTTTAGACCCAAATCAGACATCATCTTCTGGGCTCCGTACTAGCTGTCGGGCACGTTATTTCCCGGGGGCATAGAATCTTTCAAGAACGAAAGAAGCATTGTGAATGACTTGTTGCTCCATCCATTTAGGCATTTAATCTGGAAAAGTTGGACGAACCATGAGAGGGTGGAATACTTCGTATTCTCATAAATTGGTTTTCTAGCATCATTCATGAAATTTTCATATTTATCCGCACGCGGTCCTTGACCGGAAGGAATGTCATCTTCGATACGAATAGATTCACCTAGGGCAGCCTTTACCATATCCTCCATTTCTTCTGATGGAAATAAATTACCGTCTTCTCCTTCTGCCGCATTACCGAATTCTCCTTCTTCTCCTGCCGCATTATCGTGTTCTCCTTCTTATTCTGCCGCATTACTGCATTCTTCTCCTTCCCCGTGATATTTCCAAGTTGTATAAAGTCTAGTAAACCCATATTTTACAATATGAAGCTCTACCAATTCTACCTTCTGCCAGTACTTATTGCCACATCTATCGCACGGACATAGAATCTTCTCTATTATGATCTTATTATGTGCGCGTGCAAATTCAATGAAAGAAGCAACTCTTGCGACAAACTTAGGTTGCATACGTTGTTGCCAATCTACATACATCCAGTCCTTAACTCTGACGTACTCATGGGCCATGTTAGACTGTATAACATATAAATTGTAGGTTATGGTGACTATATTGAGAAATATAAGAACGGGATAGTTACTGACAAAGGAGAAAATCCATGTATATGCTTTGTGTGTGCGTTTGTCGTTGAAAAGAATAAATTATCGAACGTATGTTAACCGATAGACGGGAACTAAATGGCACTTTTAGTTTCATATATGAGTATCGATGAGAATATGAAGGTTTCATATTATCATCGAGTATCATATATTGGTTTTAACTTGAACATCTCGAATCACTCTCTGATTATGCGTTTGTTGTGTATTCTTGTTGTATGTGTGTGTTTCGGCTGTCGGGGGTAAGGCTTCTATCCCATTAAGAATGTATAGAGCGAACACCCATCACTTGTGCTTTCAACCGTTTCGAGTAAATTTCGGCAGAACTTCCCCGCTGTTCTCCGAGCACACTGTAATAGAATAGATAATCATTTCAAAGCTGTAAAACAACGTTGAAATGAACATCTAATCTATCTTTGTACACGGAGAACCAGCGGAAAGGTACCGATGAAATATCTCGAAACGGATGAAAACACAAGTGAATGAAGGTGTTTGCTTTATACATTCCTAACCTGTCCACACGGGACAAATCTATCGGTTACCATACGATTGGATCTTCTCGTCGCATAGACTATACGACGGTTGTTAGTATCGAGCTATACCGTCCGATATTTAACAACCTTCGTATAGTTCTATGTCACGACGAACATTGCACATATGTTAACCGATAGACGGGGACTAAGTGGCGCTTTTAGTTTCATATATGAGTATCTATGAGAATATGAAGGTTTCATATTATCATCGAATATCATATATTGTTTTTAACTTGAACATCTCGAATCACTCTCTAATTATGTGTTTGTTGTGTATTCTTGTTGTATGTGTGTATTCCGGCTGTCGGGGGTAAGGCTTCTATCCCATTAAGAATGTATAGAGCGAACACCCATCACTTGTACTTTCAACCGTTTCGAGTAAATTTCGGCAGCACCTCCCCGCTGTTCTCCGAGTACACTGTAATAGAATAGATAATCATTTCAAAGCTGTGAACAACGTTGAAATGAACATCTAATCTATCTTTGTACCCGGAGAACCAGCGGAA
The DNA here is from genome assembly GCA_030015575.1 of Agapanthus africanus. Taxonomy (NCBI): domain Eukaryota; kingdom Viridiplantae; phylum Streptophyta; class Magnoliopsida; order Asparagales; family Amaryllidaceae; genus Agapanthus; species Agapanthus africanus. The sequence continues at coordinate 78,937,762 of JASDDO010000026.1, read as the reverse complement.
AGGTACCGATGAAATATCTCGAAAAGGATGAAAACACAAGTGAATGAAGGTGTTTGCTTTATACATTCCTAACTTGTCCACACGGGACAAATCTATCGGTTACCATACGATTGAATCTTCTCGTCGCATAGACTATACGACGGTTGTTAGTATCGAGCTATACCGTCTGATATTTAACAATCTTCGTATAGTTCTATGTCACGACGAATATCGCACGTATGTTAACCGATAGACGGGGACTAAGTGGCGCTTTTAGTTTCATATATGAGTATCGATGAGAATATGATGGTTTCATATTATCATCGAGTATCATATATTGGTTTTAACTTGAACATCTTGAATCACTCTCTAATTATGCGTTTATTGTGCATTCGTGTTGTATGTGTAACATGATTTTAAACCATTGAGATCAAGATTGATAGAACTGATCATCCTACATTGCAATGGCATTCATCTACCAAAAACTATTATTGCAATGATATTCATCTATAACAATCAACAATTAAAACTATAAATGTAGGATACTGATATCATAAAGCGTTATACGCAACATATGAATTCACATGACTGAAACATGCGTAAAAAAAACATGTTCATCCAAAAGAAAGGCCACTGTCAACAAATATAGACAAATACGTCATAAAAATAGTAACTAATTAACAAGTTGATTAGCATCTGGATCAAGAAAATGATAGGAAAAACAATTGACTATGATCTATAATGACAAGTCTATTACCATGACTCTCGACTAACAAAGATGGTTTTTCGTCCTCGGTAGCTTGATAATTGGGATTTCATGGCGAATAAAAATATGCATATGCCGTTTGACCGGGAACTTTAATAGGAAATTCAATGAGGTCGGGTGTACTGAACTACGCTTTGTATTTCGCTATATCAGGTGATGTAGCCCAAGCCCTAGCTAGCCCCAGCCCCACCCCAACCGAACCCTATCGAAGGTAAAGAACGTCCTTACTCTTTCAATGTTCACGAAAACCTATCGGCTTTCTAAGAAATATTTTTGAAATTCGTTTCATTGTTTTCAAATTTGACAATTCCTACAGGTTTTGATTTGGTTTGAGTTGGGGTTGAGATTTCGGGTTAAATTATTGGAAAATTTTAGAATTTATAGATTCAATTGAGAATTCAATTACTAGAAGATAGTTACTCCTGTTGATTGATAGCACTATAGTTGCAGCAACTTATCTACAAAGAGATATAAGGGATTATATTGAGCTATTTTTTATTGTATAACTAAAATTTGTGCTGAATTTATGAGAAGAGATAATTGTGACTCAATATGTCAACTTGCTGACTTCATACATGAGGGATACAAAAGAGTTATTACAGCATCCTACATTGCAATACAATTTTCATAATTAATATAATAACTCTGCGGTCTGAAGATAATATCTGTATGTAGTAATTGTTGAGCAGTAGTTTCTGATTATCATTATTTATTTTTGGTTAAAGACACCAAAAACTACGACACGAAAGACACGAATTCTTTCCATGTCTCCATGGAAATTGGGGCAACATCGTCATAGACTACATTGTGGACCTGCATAAGATCGGCCGCGGCTCCTCCACCATCTACCGCGGCTGCGATCCCCCAGCCCCAGCCCAGCCCCAACCCCAACCGAACCCTAGCCCCAGCCCTAGCCTAGCCCCAGCCCCAGCCCCAGCCCCAGCCCCACCCTAACCCCAGCCCAGCCCCAGCCCTAGCCAACCGAACCCTAGCCCTAGCCCCAGCCCCAGCCCTAACCCCAACCCCAACCCCAACCCCAACCGAACCCCACAACCGAACCCTAACCCTCACCGAACCCGACGCCGACGCTGACGCCGATGCCAAACCCTCACCCCTACCCGAACCTGGCCTGAACCCTAGACTACATCATCAAAATTAAAAATAATTTGAGATTTAATTATTAATCGTGCGCGCGGTGGAGGAGACGACAGAAATCGGTGGTCGACGACGATCGGCGAAGGTGGAGACGAGGCGCGGGAAGTCGACGGAGGTGTGGGAACGACCGACGAAGGTGGCGACGAGGCGCGGAGCGCGGTGGCGATGAGGCGCGGGAACAGGCGATGAGAGGCGCGCGGGAGTGAGAGAGAGAAATTTTGGGAACGATGAATAATTTTTCTGTGCTTTTTTTTTATTAATAACCTATTTAGATGCTCCTACGGACATAACCGTAGGTCCACCGTTTGCGGCTCCGTAGGGCCAAACAAAAGATTAGAACGTAAGGTATCGTAGGGACAACGATGTGGCCCTACGGATAAATCCGTAGGGGCAAGAAATATTTGCCCCTACGGATTCCTGAGTCCGTAGGGGCAACCCCATATTGTAGCAGTGTATGGAATAAGTCGGGAAGAAAAGGATCATGGACTGAGCTTATGCATTGAAAATATTTTTCTGCCAAAAGGTTTCAAAATGTTAATTTTCGGTTCATCGGCATCTTGATATTGTATTGTAAAGGTGAAGGAAATTTTGATTCAGCATATGAGACTTGGTAGAACAGGGGAACAATGGCAAGCGAAAGAACAGGGGGCATCAATTGTTGTTGTTTCGTCCTAGAATCTATTGAGGGAGTAAACAAAAAGTGTGAAGTGGTGTGATCAAGTTTGGCGCCTATTTTTGCAGCGCAAAATTAGTATTTTCGGGGTACAATTACTTAAAAATCGTTTTCATGTCGATTATTTAATGCAAAGGAAAGAAATTCCACTTGCTTCTCAATGTATTTGTAGTGTATATACAGAGAGACAGATCCTATCATCTTTTTATGGCGGGTGAATTTTCTCAAGAAATTTGCCTTAAGTTTGCTTGGTTTTTCAGCATAAATATCTAAGAATGACTCGATAGAACAAATGCTTGGTAAATTTTCCGTATCCCAAGTAACCACTCAATGTATGTTGAAAAACTTATGCCCTATTAGAGTATCATGAGAGATTTGGAAAGCCCGTTGTGCTTATCGTTTTGAGAATACAATATTAAACGTTGCCTCTACGACTAGTAAAGAGGAATTCTATATGTGATGGACTCTTCAGAATTACAATTCCAAGAAACGTCAAAAAAAATGTTACAAGTATAATAAAAACTATTAAATGGCTTCCTCCTACAGCAGATTGTTTAAAGCGCAGCTCAAGTGGTGCCTTTAAAGAAAATCCAGATAAGTCGGTGCTAGTGATATTTTTCGAATACATCTTATAAGCTTTTTTTTGCTTTTTTTTTCCATATATATACATGTTTAATATATTTGCTAATCATACATCCTACATGTAAAACAAAATAAATGTTGCCACCCGTTAAAAAGTAACTAATTCGGATATCCATCTACATAAATATCAAAATTAAGATTTCAAAATGAAAAGGGTAAATTGTCAATATCCTCATGCATTACAGTATGGTTGCCTACTATATCTAAATATATCATACATATCGCAGACAACTATATAAATATCGCAAGTAACCACATAGATATCACATAATAATTATATCACTAGTACAATAAGGGGTTGCCCCTATGGATAAAGGTTTCCGTAGGGGAAATAAAATGATGTCCATACAGATTACTCCGTAGGTCCACATGGTTGCCCCTACGGTGCCATATGAATTAATTTAAAAATATTAAAACGTAATTTGTTATTTGGCCCTACGGATCCGCAAAAGAATGACCTACGGTTAAATCCGTAGGGGTATATATATGGGTTATTAATAAAAAAAAATAAAGCTCGGAAAAGTCCTCGATTGTTCCCAAAAATTCCTCTTGTTCTCACTCTCCTGCGCGCACCTCTCGTTGCCACCGCCCTCCTGCGCGCGCCTCGTCGCCACCGCCCTCCCACGCGCGCCTCGTAGTCCCCGACATCACCGTCGACTTCCTCGTCACCACCGCCCGCGACTCGTCGCCGATTGCGTCGTCGACCATCTTCGGTCTCCTCCATCGCCGGCCTAACTGCAGATTAGTAAATTTCATATTTTTACTTCTAATTATACTTTTATTTCTGTTTTTGTTGATTATTGGGTTGCTGATTGGGCTAGGGTTAGGGTTCGGTTAGGGTGAGGGTTAGGGTTAGGGTTAGGATTAGGGTTCGGTTCAGTTAGGGTTAGGGTTAATTAGTTAGGGTTAGGGTTATGGTTAATTAGTTGGGGTTAGGGTTAGGGAAGGGTAAGACTTGGGCTAGGGTTAGGGTTAGGGTTCAGTTTATGGTTAGGGTTAGGGTTTAGTGGTAGGGTTTTGTTCAGGTTTAGGGTTAGAGGCTAGGGTTAATTTGGGTTAATTAGTGATAATTTGAAAGGGTTAGAGTGTTGATTAGGGTTAATTAGGTTAATTTGGGTAAATTGGGTTAAGTCTGGGTTGATTAGGGTTAATTAGGTTGATTTGGGTTAAGTTTGGGTTAATTAGGGATAATTTGTGTCAGGGTAACGATTATGGTTAATTGTGGTTAATTAGGTTAATTTGGATTATTTAGGGTTAGGGTTTAGGGTGCACCGGTTCATTCAGTAGGATATTCGTTGATAACGTAAACATAAAATTTTACCGTAAACGCAAGAAAAATTTACCCTAAACTAAAAACTCCGAACCCTTAATAACGAAACGTAAACGTAAAACCTATTCAAGTTAAATGTTCAAGTTAAAACCAATATATGATACTCGATGATAATATGAAACTTTCATATTCTCAACGATACTGATATATGAAAATCAAAACGCGACTTAGTCCCCGTCTATCGGTTAACATACATTTGATGTTCGTCGTAACATAGAACTATACGAAGGTTGTTAAATATCGGACGGTATAGTTCGGTATTAACAACCGTCGTATAGTCTATGTGATGAGAATATTCAATCGTATGATAACCGATAGATTTGTCCAGTGTGGACAAGTTAGGAATGCATAAAGCAAACACCTGCATTCACTGTGTTTTCATCCGTTTCGAGTTATTTCGTCGGTACTTTTCCGCTGGTTCTCCATGTACAAAGATAGATTAGATGTTCATTTCAACGTTGCTTCATAGCTTTAAAATGATTATCTATTATATTACAGTATACTCGGAGAACAACGGGGAGGTGCTGCCGAAATTTACTCGAAATGGTTGAAAGCACAAGCGAATGGGTGCCTGCTCTATACATTCTTAATGGGATAGAAGTCTTACCCCCGATAGCCGAAACACACACATACAACACGAATACACAACAAACGCACGCACAACACATACACACTAACAACTCTACACTTAAGCGAAATCATAAATTGAAACACACATATATATAATACAACTCATATATGGGTATCCTCAATTCTAATTTTGATTATCGATAATTTATTCTTTTTAACGACAAACGCACACACAAAGCATATACACGGATTTTTTCCTTTGTCAGTAACCATCTCGTCTTAGATTCTCAATATAGTGATCATAACCTACAATTTATATTTTATACAGTCTAACATGGCCTATAAGTACATCAGAGTTAAGGACTGGATGTATGTGGATTGGTAACAACGTATGCAACCTAAGTTTGTCATAGGAGTTGCTGCTTTTATTGAATTTGCACGCGCACAAAATAAGATCGTGTTAGAGAACATTCTCTACCCGTGCGATAGATGTGTGAATAAGTACTGGAAGAAGGTAGAATTTGTAGGGTTGGCTAGCACGACAGCAAGGTTTCGGGTGGTATCGTCCATGCCATTTTCAAAAATTTGCCATGCTACTTAACCCTAACCCTAGAATCTTAACTTAAGAATTAGACAATACGATATGTAAACAACTTTACATCTAAGTGAATAAGGAATACAGCCTTTGTAGACCGGTCCTTCACTTCAATAGCTCCAAGTAGTGGTCCCTTCGCTGCGAGTAATGATCTCCCAAACTCTTGAGAGGCTTCACAAGGTGAAAAATACAAACTTACTTGAAGTCTTCAAAGCTGAAGATGATCTATGTCGATGAGACACCGACTCAAGCTATCTCTTCACTAATATGGAATTAGTGAAGCAAATACCCTAAACCAAATGGCTAGTTTACTAGAGGATGATGAAGTAGGAATTTTGCTCACTTTAGAATTTATTTTCTCACTATTTTTCTTCACTTCATCAAAAGCTAGAAGGAGATGAAGAAGAAGATGAAGTGATGAATGAATAAGAGTGAGGTTAGAAATACAACCATGGATGAGTTCATATCATATACTAACCCATGTAGAGAATAAACCATGGCTAAGTGATAATGGTTAGATTAATAAATATCTTAGGTAAAACAAAATTAGTGGACTAAGTCAATGGTTCTACAAGCTTCCATCCAAGCTCAACCATGACTAATTTCCAAATAATTTAGAATTACTTATATAAATAAAAACCCATACATTATTAATAGTATGGTGTAAGTCTCATACACCCATGTTGTATGTATAACCTAGCATGCCACAATAATATATATCACATATATATTATTTGTGCACAAAAGAAAACAATACAATTAACATATATCACATATATATATTAAATATATCATAAGTGAGAAAAAAAGAAATACTTAAGTGAGCAAATATTAGTTAATATAATTTAATATATCAAATATATAATTATACCTTAAATTATTAAATGAACACTTGATTTAATAATCCGTCTATATCATATATAACCGACTAATATCATATGTATCATTTTATCGAATCAACACTTGATCCGATAACCCGACTATATCACATATAACCGGCCGATTTCACATATCGCGAGAATAGAATACGGTATCACATACACGTATTAATCTCGGTCCCGCACATATCACATATGTGTTCCTACTTCGTTTTTCCTAAGCCAGTAAACCTCTGTGTAGGACACTAAAGACTCGTCAATACGCCGGCAGTAGGTGATGATCATATGAAGCACCCACAAACCGTCAGCGGTACTAGCTGGACGTAACGGCTACCCGGGTATTGAGCGATCAGAAGATCAACAAGCAAGTCTGCTCATACTCCTGCAAAGCCTGTCAGTAACACTACCGTACAGTCCGGTCTGTTCGTCTGATATGTCGCATATCCAGTCTAGGGAAGGTGTCCGTCAGACCTGATTAATTGTAGAAACGCGATACGTTTTTATGATATGCTTTCTACTCAGTTCTCTACTTACCGCAATCAAGACGGTGTCACTTTGTAGTTAGCCGGTTGAGCACGGGTCCATCCACAGGGAGATGGTAGTATATTCGTTCGTGTTTTAGATGAGTCAATAAAAGAATGTATATATGTGTTCAAATCTATCCTAAGTGTTTGTATGTATATTCAAGTAAGCTTCTTAGGGTTAAGATTGGTTAGTAGAGTCGGGATTAGTCTTGTACTTGTCTTTTTCCATTCTTAAAACGATATTGGGATAATCGAAATTAGCGGGGATTAGGAGGACAAATTACTGGGATTTGCGAGTTTAAGCAAGCTTTCCAAACCTAAATCCATTTCTAGTGCCCCTTGTCCATCTGCTAAATGCGCTTATTTCCAACCCCAGGCCAAACATCCGCAACCATGTATCCCATTAAGTCACATGTACATATCACATTGTAGAGCGCTTAAAGGACTTCTCGACTTAGGTCGCGAATATATGTCATGTATAGCGCGCCTAAGTGAGGGGTTGCGTTTGTTTGGTCTAGGTTTCTTTTAGGATGTTTGGCGAAGAGAAGCATAAGTGATTTTTCTGTCCCTTATATTAACTTTCCTTAGCCCCTAAAAAGTATGGAAATTATTCACATATGAAAATGAAAAGAAAACAAAGCAAGAAAGAAAGGGAAAATACGGTTTTACAAGATAATTACTTGGGTTCTCACCTAAGCAAGGAACTCCATCAAGTATCATGGCTTGAAAATAATACGGATAAGAAGGGAAGGAAAATAAAACAAGCAAAGAAATATCAACAACTACTTAACAACAAGAAACAAAATTACACTTGGGAATTAAAATTACAATATAAGAATTAAAAGATACAAGTTAAATAAAAACCCTCATCTTCATTGATTTTCAACTCAAGAGCTCTCACTACACTTTAATGGAGAATAGATGAAGAGGAGGAAGAAGATACAAACTAAGCTACACTAAAATCTAACAAAGAATGAGCATCTTTTACTTGGCACAAAACTGGGCTATTTATAGGTAGAGAGCTGAAACCCTAGGGCTAAATTTTGAGCCAAAATACAATGACCAAAATAACCCCAAAGTTTGGTCAGATGATGACACGAAATCGTGGCGGAACCGCCGCAAAAACCCACATTTGGCGGCTGTTCCGCCGCGGTTTTAGGGAATTAGATCCTCGTTTTTTCTGTGCTTTCTTATGTTGCTCTCTTATGTTGTTATACATGTCCTAAATTGAAAATTGCTTCCAAAATTTCTTCAGATCTGCAACAGTCCAAAATGGCTTTACTTTTAATTCATTTGACCTGATCTCTCTTGAGCTCCGTGCACCGATTGAATCTTGTGCTGCCTGTTCAGATCAGATTTTTGCATTTTTATATCGCCCATTCTTAGTCACATGGCATGTAAGTAGATACTTTTGATCAATGTCTGATAAATAGTTGTAGGTTACAGGTTCTCAGCTCTTTATAGTGAAATTCATGAAAAGTCACAACAAATGTGGGACTCCGACCAACAAACAGAGAAATACGGGTTTCCGCACACTATCCGTATAATGCCGCCTACCAGTTCAAGGAACAAATGGAAAATCATTGAGCATTTCAGTGCACAAGCACAAGGGCAGCACAAGATCCAAGACTTCAAATGCGGAGCTCAAGGCAAAAGTCAACTGTTGAATATCTGGAAGAGAATTGAAGAGATTCTGAGAGACCAAGTGAAGAAAATAGAAGATAAAAGCAACTTGAAGAAACCCTGAAGAATTGAACCCATGAACCCACCAAATGGCCGTGGAACCGCGGCCAAACAAGCTCTTCTGCCGCGGTTCCGCGGCCGTGCTCTGCATGTGTTGGTGGGGGTGTCGGTGCTTTGACCCGGCTTTCTTAGGGTAGTTTGGTAAATTCATGTATAGATCAGAATGTAACCTAGGGTTTTTTCTATCTATAAATAGGAAAACCAAAAGCCAAATTAGGCATCCCTCTCTTTATTTTTATTCCTTCTTTTTTATATTCTAGATCTAAATTTTAAATTCAATTGTAATGCGTTCTTGAGAGGTCATCAATAAAGTAAGTCTTTTATTTTATTTTATCTTGCATTCTTCTTATCTGCACTTTTATTTGTTCTTTATTTATCTGCAGTTTAGGTCATCAATTAAAATTAAAAAAAATGAATTTTATTGTTATCTTCCTAATGAGTGAGTAATTCCTCACTTGTTAGGGGTAGGAAAGGGAAAGTTTGAGAGAAAGAAATCTCTCTCACTCCTTTCTTTACCCAAATAATTTTAATACGGACTCCCTTTAAATCAAACATAATCCGCTCACTATGGCATCCTATCCTACATGATAGCGGTGATTCCCTAGTTAAACCGGTTGTGGTTGAATTAACCGGAGGTTAGGGCTAAGAGCCAAGAACGGACGGACAAGGACCAAAAGGAAGAAACTAAGTTTCTTCCTGGTCGTGCTAATTCTCGTTGTTGCCGATTACCCTAACACCTTTAATCACAATTAAGGCATTGAAAGAAGCGAGAAGATCCCTATTTCGAACTGACCTAATCATAATCCTAGCAAGCCTTTTAATCAACTTATTCTCATTCATAGATCTTAAAACAAAACCCTACCAAAGTTTGGACTTAACTCGTTAGAACTTAAAGAAAAGGATTCCTTCTCCCTGTGGATCGACTCGTACTCAACCGGCTAGCTACCAAGCGACACCGTCTTGATTGCGGTAAATTAAACACAGAAAAACTCTACCAATCACTGCCCCTCTCGTGCTTTGTGCTTGTCCGAGACACGAATGACCACTGTTCTTTATCTTGTCTCTTGAACTGGTAAGCGGCACTGGACGGATACGGATAACCGGAACCCGGCTTTTATCTGTCGGAAACAAATGTTCTGGATTTTGGCGTAAGTGTAGAGATTTTGTATTATTTGCATTATTTTGGACTAGAAACCTGTAACCTGTAAATATGTAGTAAACACGGATCAAAAGTACCTTCCTATAAACAAACAAGCAGAAAAATGGGCGGTATTAAATGCAATATTCTGGTGTGAACAAATACCCCCAAACTTAAATTTTGCTCATCCCGAGCAAAACCAATTATTCACAAAAAGTCATAACCTCACTTTCCCAGGGAACGCGATTGCACTGAGCTCGTGCAACAAGCCGTTAAATCTCTAGGTGTCCCTAATAGGAGGGTGTTGTCTCCTGAGGGTTTTCAGCGGATACTACCCACAAAATCCTGTCAAGCTAGTTTCATAGTTAACGTTGATTCTACTCCTACAGTTTAGCATCTAAGTTAGAAACTTTATTATCCTAAATTAGAAATATCCAACCCTTATGTTTCACACCTCCTATTATTCAATCTCAGATCCTATATATTTTGACAGTTTAGAAAGATCTCGGTATCTCTTGAGTTTTCCTTCTAAAGTGCAGTCTCCAATCTGGGATTTTTATCATCTTTACGGAAAACATAAGTCTTATTCTTTATTCTTATCTTTCCTCCAAATATCGATCGTTTACCCCTACGTGTGTGTAAAGTTTTACCCCTACACTTAAGAATTCAATTCAAGCTATAGTACCCTTGCCTTAATACCAAATACTACTTCTTTTCAGTAATAATGGACGGTTTTGCTCACACACCTTTCATGCGACTATTAATGCTTCTTGACGTACTAGCAGCCGATTACTGAATGTGTGAGCTTAAAGTGTAAATAACAGTTTCCAAGTCTTGTACTTTATTCTTTTTTTTCTTTTTCTTTTTTTTATTTTTCAAGACCGGATATATTTTTCAATGATACTCTTTTGGTGGTTAGCTTTAAATACCGTTTTTTCTTCATACTAGGCTTTCAAGCAAAAGTAATTCTAGGTATTCTCTACTATCCAAAGTTTCAAGGTGCGTGTAAGTGTGATTTATAGGGTATATACTTTCTGAATTTGGACTTAAGAATATGAACTATTTTTCAGACTTATCCTTCAATAAAGCTTTCAATACATTCCCTTCATCTCGACTTAACTCAAGAAATGAACTCAAGATTACCTACTTCTAAAAAAACTGTAAGGATGTATAATTACCAAGGTTAAACAGAATGAGGGTTGTTTTTAGGGTTTTAAATTCCTAAGCCTAGGATTTAGTTATTTCTAATGTAGCAACTAAACTTTCGGGATAAAAATATAAGTTACCCTATTAGCTAACTTGACGAAAAAGATTTTATATTTTTGTAAAAAATTTTGATTTTTATGGGTTTTTAAGTAAGTATGCAAATGCAAAATATACATATGAATGCGAAGGAAGAAAACTTACCGAGCACACCCCCAAACTTAAACTTGACAGTGGACTCACTGGCAGGTTACACCAAGAGGGCCAAAATTATCGGCGCTTCCATGTTTTTTTTATTATACAAAACAAAAAGCAAACCAAAAATATATATACACAAAAAAGTCCCCCCCCCCCCAAATTTATGTGAAACAGTGTTTCCACTGTTTAAGCGTTAAAGTTCAGAGTTAGGGGGGAGAACAGTATCAATCTATACAAAGCCTTATACATGCCAAAAGTTAGCACCAACCATTCAAAAATTTTATCGCTATAATGTGCAGGTTGGTGAAAGAGTGCGGAGAGGAAAGAAATGGAGAATACGTGAGACCGTATGAGGATGGAAGCGGGATACGGTCTCGGTATATCAGGAGAAGAATGGCGGAAGGGAAAAAGAAATGGAATACGAACTTGAGGGTGGAAATGGAGTGAATAATTAGTACAATTTGTAATGACCAATGTGAAAAAACGATTGTACTAATCTATCAACTCGTGGAGAAATGGGGTCAAACCTATCAAGATTCGTGAGAAAACATGGGTAGAGCGAACTTAGTGAACCAGACATAAGAAAAGAAGGTGATACGGTGGCTTGCGAAGTGGGAACGATGGAATGGATGGAGAGAAGTGATTGAGGACTAGTATCAGTTAAAGGTTCAGGAGGGTGTACACAGTCAATGAAAGGGACGGGATGAATTGAAAAATCTGACTCATCTAGTAAAACTGTTTCATCCTCAATACCATCCTCAAAATTTTCCTCAAAATTCAGTTCATCCATTCTTTATCCTCAAAATCCATATGCATATGGGGTTCGGGAAAAATAGTTAATGGTTCGGGATGATGTCCACACAGAAGTGAAAGGACATGATGAATTGGTGAGAAAAACTCAACCAAAACTGCGGGTTCATCATCCAAAATATTCCCAACGTCGATATCCATAATCAAGTGAAAATCAAATTTCTCAGACACATCATCAACAGCATGGATTTCAATCAATTCAGGTTCTAGAGCGGAGATCAAAAGGATTGGGTGTGGTTTCACTTGACAAGGTCCCTTCACAATCCGGTAAATCAAACACTATAAAGTCGCACAACTCATCAAATATTCTATCTTCAATTAGTGATTCATGTGAGACACTCGATAGACTTTCAAAACCGGAGTTGTGGAATTCAATTTGCTATGGGTAGGTTTGATTTGGAAGGGTGTATTGCTCACTCTCACCACTTAAGTTCTCAACCTGTCCTATCGCCTCATCATACATTGGAAAATGTGGAGCTAATTGGAAACTAGCTGCCGGTTCGTTAGGTTGTATGAGGGCGGCTATGGACGCATTCAAATCCAACATCTGTTGGCACGACGCCACCCGAAATTCTTCCAACAACTGTTCAAGACTAGACATGGGTTGTGAGGGTGTTTCAGTAAAAGATTCAAATTCGTGTGGATACGTAAAATTCCTAAATGACTGTTCAGAAGAAATATCTAAGGAAGGTGTCAAAGTCGGGTAGGAGTGATCGGAATCAAATGGTTGGACAGGAATAGGATCAACGTTATGATAAGAAGGCGATTGGAATTGTTGATCAAAATAATTGGAAGTGGTGAAAGGGGTGAAAGATCGGCTACGAGATTGCTCAATTCGGTCAGCTATGGACATGGGTTTCAGAGTCGCAACATGACTCGCAAAAGGGGTATCAACGTAAGAAGGTGGGGTAGGTTGAAACGGTTAATACAAAGTGGATTGCGAAGTCCAATTGTTTGTCCTAGACGCGTCTATTCAATCTTTCAATGAAATTTTAGGCATGGATAGATCGTTCGAAGTTCGGCCAAAGCAAGAATCGTAAGAAGAAATATCTGGTTGGGGGTACCAAAGTTCGGCAAGAGTTGGTCGGTTTGGGGTACCCATGTTATGAAAAGTGGGGATGGTGGAAGTAGAAAATTTTTATAAATTTTTGAATTTTCTTTTGAATTTTTTTCATTTTTATTTTTTTAGCAGTTTTCGAAATTGTTTGTTTTCAAAGAATACGAAATTATGGGACTAAACTTTACATAAGCACAATCACAATCACAATATGCACAAACAATTACCTATAGTTAGGGTCTTCAAAGTCCAACTAGACCACTCCTAGACTTCCAAGCGATAAGTTGCAGTATACCCCTCGAATCGCCTCTCCACTGCCAATTGTGGCCAGGTAAGCACAAGTGAGGTAAGGAAGGTTTCGCTCATAAATCACCGTGAGACGAGCCTTTTAAAATTACCTCCTTACTTGTCTAGCCTAGGCACCACAAAGTCAAGTTTAGATAAACGACCGATTCCCCGCAACCTTCACTTGTCCTAATTGAGCGCGACAAGTCCTTATAGGTTTGGTCTAGATATTTTTTATTAACTCAAGATGATGCGTATGCATTTTGTGATTGGTGGGGTCTTAGAAAGGGTGATGAAATCCCCACCCAATCTTAATTGGTGTTCAAGCCCCTTAATGTCCGTATTATTATATGCAAAGCGTATAAACAAACAAAATAAAAATATATATATAATTTTATTGGCGATGGCGCAATCTGTGCAAAGAAACCTGCATAAAATACAGTTTAGTGGAATTCACAGAGAAGATTAGAGGGAAGAGAAGTGGTGGAAAAAAATTGAGGCCAAGAAACCATAAGATAACCGCGGAACCGCCGCACAACCCAAGCTTTGACCGCGGTTCCACGGTCAAAATGTTGAATTGGTGCCTGAAACTTAGGTCCCTGCACTCCTCTTCTCTGTACGACAGAATAAAAACCTCTATCTCTTTATTTGAATACTGTACTTGCTCCAGATAACCTGCACACTTACACACAAAAATGGTTTTTATTATATTTAATATTTATACCAAAAAAAATTAACCCGAATAACAAGAAAGAAAATACGTTACCGTCTCCCCGGCAACAACGCCATTTGATTGATTGTAGAAACGTGATACATTTTTATGATATGCGTTCTACTCAGTTCTCTACTTACCGCAATCAAGACGGTGTCACTTTGCAGCTAGCCGATTGAGCACGGGTCGATCCACAGGGAGATGGTAGTATGATCGTTCGTGTTTTAGACGAGTCAATGAAAGAATGTATATATGTGTTCAAATCCATCCTAAGTGTTTGTATGTATATTCAAGTAAGCTTGTTAGGGTTAAGCTTGGTTAGTAGAGTTAAGATTAGTCTTGTACTTGTCTTTTGGCATTCTTAAAACGATGTTAGGATAATCGAAAGTAGCGGGGATTAGGAGCACATAGGACTGGGATTTGCGAGTTTAAGCAAGCTTTCCAGCGCTAAATCCATTCCTAGTGCCCCTTGTCCGTCCTCTAAATGCGCTTATTTCCAACCCAAGGCCAAACACCTGCAACCATGTATCCAATTAAGTCACAAGTACATGTCACGTTGTAGAGCGCTTAAAGGACTTCTCGACTTAGGTCATGGCTATATGTCACGTATAGCGTGCCTAAGTGAAGGGGTTGCATTTGTTTGGTCTAAGTTCGTTTTAAGATGTTTGGCGAAGAGAAGCACAAAGGATTTTTCCGTCCCTCATACTAACCATCCTTGGCCCCTAACAAGTATGGAAATTATTTACACATGAAAATGAAAAGAAAACAAAGCAAGAAAGAAGTAAAGAAAGAAAGGAAAAATACGGTTTTACAAGCTAACTACTTGGGTCCTCACCTAAGTAAGGAACTCCGTCGAGTATCATGTCTTGAAAATAATACGGATAAGAAGGGAAGGAAAATAAAACAAGCAAAGAAATATCAACAACTACTTAACAACAAGAAACAAAATTGCACTTAGAAATTAAAATTACAATACAAGAATTAAAAGATACAAGTTAAATAAAAACCCTCATCTTCATTGATTTTCCACTCAAGAGCTCTCGCTACACTTTAATGGAGAATAGATGAAGAGGAAGAAGAAGATACAAACTAACATACACTAAAATCTAACAAAGAAGGAGCATCCTTTACTTGGCACAAAACTGGGCTATTTATAGACAGAGAGCTGAAACCCTAGGGCTAAATTCTGAGCCAAAATACAATGACCAAAATAACCCTAAAGTTTGGTCAGATGATGACACAAAACCGTGGCGGAACCGCCGCGAAAACCCACATTTGGCGGCGGTTCCACCGCGGTTTTGGGGAATTATATCCTCGTTTTTTCTGTGCTTTCTTATGTTGCTATCTTATGTTGTTCTACATGTCCTAAATTGCAATATGCTTCCAAAATTTCTTCAGATCTGCAACAGTCCAAAATGGCTTTACTTTTAATTCATTTGACCTTATCTCTCTCGAGCTCCGCGCACCCATTGAATCTTGTGCTTCCCCTCTCGTGCTCTATACTTGTCCGAGACACGAATGACTACTGTTCTTTATCTTGTCTCTTGAACCGGTAAGCGGCACTGGACGGATACGGATGACCGGAACCCGGCTTTTATCTGTCAGCAACAGATGTTCTGGATTTTGGCGTAACTGTGGAGATTTTGTATGATTTGCGTTATTTTGGAATAGGAACCTGTAACTTGTAATTATGTAGCAAACATGGATCAAAAGCACCTGCCTATAAAAAAATGAGCAGAAGAATGGGCGGTATTAGATGCAATATTCGAGTGTGAACAAGGCCCCAGTAACCGATAAGTCGTGTCGATGTGAGTTTAGTAACGGGTTGAGAAACTACTGATAACACTTACCAGTAGATCTCCATATTAGCCCTAGCCAGGGACTTCCTATTATAGCGCATCGAGCATAGCGCAACATCAACCCCCAATACCGGGAGAGACGAAACCCCTCCTATCGCTCATTATCTTTATGTGATTCGGGACTGTACCCAAAAGCCACCGTTTTGCACGTTTTCTTGAACGTAATAAGGTGGAAATCAAAACACAGTGAGAATCACACAAGACTCTATGACGATCTCGGGTCTACAGACTAACCTGTACCAGTGTCACCAAAGAACTATTATCTGACGATAGGTATAATACCAACTAGGAGTTCTTGGCGAGTCCGTTCAGTGTACCCAGTCTCCACTGAGCACCTGTATACCATCTTTGATGTCAAAAACCAATGGATGTAGGATCATCCATCGCCCATCATATGGGTCAAGAAGCGTATACGCTAGTCTACTCTGGAGTATCGATGCCCTGTCTCGATACACTCTCGACTAGGAACAATTATAGGATGTACTTTTGGATTACCCTGGACCCACTAGTATGATCTCCATCATAGTCCTAGTAGTCAAGTACACATCCTAAGGGCTTTATCAATATGTGAGAGCAAGACAGTATCTGGTTGATCGTTCTTTTGCGTGCGTTTTAAAATCAAAGAATAGAATATATCGCAATCAATAACGGTGTCGCTTGGTAGCTAGTCGGTTGAGTACGGGTCGGTCCACAAGGAGATGGATTCCTTTTCTTTATGTTCTAACGAGTTAATCCGATCAAGTCGGGTTTTGTTTTAAGATCTAAGAATGATATTAAATTGATTTAAAGGCTTGCTAGGGTTAGGATTAGGCTAGTTCGGAAAAGGGATTCTACCCACTGCTTTCTTTGCCTTAGTTAAGAATTTAGGTGTTAGGGTAATAGTCAACAAAGGGGATTAGCATGACTAGGAAGAAACTTAGTTTCTTCCCTTTGGTCCTTGTCCGTCCTTTCTTAACTCATAGCCTTAACCTCTATACATCTCAACCATAACCGGTCTAACTAGGGAATCACCGCTATCTTGTAGGATAGGGTGCCGTAGTGAGCGGTGTGTGGTTGAATTAAATAGAGTCCTAATTAAAAATTATATGGGCAAAGAAAAGAGTGAGAGAGATTTCCTTCTCTCAAACCTTCCCTCTCCTAAAACAAGTGAGGAATTACTCACTCATTAGGGTATTAACAATAGAATTCATTTTTTATAAATTTTTATATTAGAAAACTAAATTGCAAATAGTAAAGGAACAAATAAAAAATGCAGGAATTAAATTAGAAAAGGAATGCGAGATAAAAATAAAAATACATTTCTTTATTGATGCACTTTTGACGATTACAAAGGAATTAAAATTTTAAACTAGAAAATAAAAAGAGGCATCTCAAAAGAGGCACCCAAAAGAGGCACCTTAAAAGAGGCTTTGAGCCCTCCTATTTATAGATAGGAAAAAACCTAGGGGTTTACATCTGATCCATACATGAAATTACAAACAACCCCAAAGACCGAGTCAAAGCACCGACGCCCCACCGACACGTGCATTGCACTGCCGCGGAACCGTGGCAAAATAGCCTGTTTGGCCGCGGATCCGCGGCCATTTGGTGGGATCATGGGCCCAATTCTTTAGGGTTTCTTCAAGTTGCTTTTATCTTCTGTTTTCTTCATTTCATTCCTCAGAATCTCTTCTATTTTCTTCCAGATTTCCAACAGTGCAGAATTATGTGGACTTTTACCGTGAGCTTTGCGTTGAAGTCTTGAATCTTGTGCTATCCTTGTGCTTTATGCATTGAACTATCTCATGATTTTCATTTGTTCCTTTAGCTGGTAGGCGGCATCATACGGATTTATCTATTGTTGTTGTAGTCTCACATTTGTAGCGTCTTTTCATGAATTTCACTGTAATGATCTGAGAACCTGTAACCTGCAACTATTTAGCAGACATGGATTAGAAGCACCTATTTATATGTAATATGAATAAGAATGGGTGATATAATAATGCAAAATTCTGATATGAACAAATACCCCCAAACTTATCTTTTGCTCGTCCCGAGCAAAGCCAATTTTATTCTCGAAAAAATCCTAACCTCACTTTCGCTGGGAATCGCGATTGCACTGAGCTCGTGCAACAAGCCGTTAAATCTCTAGGTGTCCCTAGTAGGAGGAGTGTTGTCTCCTGAGGGTTTTCAGCGGATACTACCCACAAAATCCGATCAATTTGGCCTGTTAACTTTCATTCTTCAATTCGGTATTCTAGCAAGAAAATCTATTATCTTCAACTTATAAATCATCAACCCATATTTTTCATACTTCCTTTTTCATTTAACTTAAGATCGTATATGTTCTGCAAATCTATTAAGCTTTCAGCATCTTTTAAATTTTCCTTCTAAGGTTCCATCTCAACTTAGGAATTTTTATCATCTCTACTGAAAATATAAGCCCTATCTTTCATTCCTATCTCTTATCAAAACCCCAATCATATACCCCTACGTGTGTGTATGTATCACCCCTATGCTTGGAAATTCAATTCAAGCTATCATACTCTTGTCCATCGTCCAAAGTACTTTTAGTTGGTGAATTTTTAGATGAAATTGCTCACACATCCTTCATGCGACCGTTAATATTTCTTGAGGTATTAACAACCGATTACAAAATGTGTTCGCGCATTTAGGCGTAATTCCTCGTCTTGTAATACCTAAGGCTTAGCAGTGACTCCCAAACCAGTTGGTCTAAGGCACTAGGTGATAAAGCACCTTTGCTATATATTTTTTTCATTTTACGCAGTCTTAAGTAATTATAAAATCAGTGTTCATTTTTTTTATATCTCTTTATTCACTCTTGTACTTTTATTTTATTTTCCTTCATACTAAGGATTTTAGACAAGAGCATTTCAAGGTATCCTCTACTATCTCAAGTTTCAAGGTGCGTGTATGTGCAAGTTGTAGGGTATATATTTTCAGAATTTATACTTAAGGTTCGGAATTATTTTTCAGACTTACACTTCACATAAAAATTTCAATACTATTCCCTTATTTTGACTTAGCCCAAGAACTGAACTCAAAATTTGCCTATTTCTAAATAAACTATAAGAACATATATTTTCTACAGTTAAACTTTAAGAAAAATTATTTTTAAGGTTTTTAACTTACTAAGTTTAGGATCTAGTTTTTCCTAATTAGTCAACCGTCATGTTGAACTTAAGTCAAATATGGCCAAAACTGAACTTTTCAATTTTTATAATTTTTAATTTTTTTTTATTTTTATGGATTTTAAAATAAGTATGCAAATGCAAAAATATACACATGAATGCGAAGGAAGAAAGCTTACCGAGCATACCCCAAAACTTAAATTTGACAGTGCCCTCACTGTCAGGCTATACCAAGAGGGTCAAAATTGTCGGCGCTCCCCTGTTTTATTTATTTTTTTTTTGTAAAAGAAAACCAAAAATATATATACACAAAAAGATCCCTCCAAACTTAAGTAAAACAGTGTTTCCATTGTTTAAGCGTTAAATTTCAGAGTTAGGGGGGAGAAAAACATAGTATCAAGCTATACAAGGCCTTACACAGGCCAAAGGTTAGCACCAACCATTCAAAAAATTTATCGTTATAATGGTGTGGTTGGTGAAAAAATGGAGTGTAGAGAAAAGAAATGAGAAACACACGAGACCGTATGGAGATAGAAGCAGTATACGGTCTCGGTGGAGGAGAAGAATGGCGGAAGGGAAAAAGAAATGGTGGTGGTTCGACTTCTTCAGGTGGAGCTTGATTAATAACAAAATCTGTCATTTTGGAATGCGAGTTCGTCAGCGAAAATATTTTCGAAACTTTCATCGATGGTCCGATTGAACATTTCAATGTCAATAAGTGTCGTACCAGAATTCAACACACTTGATTTTTCAAAATTTACGGAGCTAGGAGAGTCGTAAGGTTCATTTACCTTATTTTCAAAAGAGTCTAAATCAAGTTGTTTTTCTAGAATTATCGAACTCAAAATATCAGATTGTGATTCATTAATACTTTCTATCATTACAGGATGATTAGAAGAAGAACTAGAGAAAGTGGGAGAAAGAAGTGGAATACGAACTTGAGGGTGCAAATGGAGTGTATAAATCAGCACAATTTGTAATGAGCGATGTGTAAAAAGCGATTGTGCTAATCTATCAACCCACTGAGAAATGAGGTCAAATCCCTCAAGATTCGTAAGAAAACATGGGTACGTTGAACTTGGTAAACCAGACATTGAAAATGAAAGTGTAACGGTTTCTTGCAAAGTCTGAATAAGGATGGAGGGTAGTGATTGAGGAAGGGTATCGGGTAAAGATTCAGGAGGGTGTGCGCAGTCAATGAAAAGGATAGAATGAATTGGAAAATCCGACTCCTCAAGTAAAACTGCTTCATCCTCAATAATTTCCTCAATACTCTCCTCTAATTTTAGCTTATCCATGCAATTCTCATCAAAATCAAGACGCATATGAAGTTCGGGAAAAACAGTTAATGACTCGGGATGATGAATTGGAGAGAGAAACTCATCCAAATCTATGGGTTCATCATCCAAAATATTCCCAGCATCAATATCCTCGATCAAGTGAAAATTAAATTTCTCAGACACCTCATCAAAACCATGGATATCAATTAATTCAGGTTTTAGAGTGGAGGTGTAGAGGTCAAAAGGATTGGGTGTTGGTTCACTCGAAAGGGACCCTTCACAATCTGGCAAATCAAACATTATAAAGTCGCACAACTCATTAAACGTTTTATCTTCAACTGGTGAATCATTTGGAACACTTGATAGACATTCAAAACCGGAATTGTGGGATTCAATTGGGGATGGGTAGGTTTGATTTGGAAGGGTGCACAGCTCACTCTCTCCACTCAAATTCTCAATCTGTCCAACCGCCTCATCATACATTGGAAAATTTAGAGCTAGTTGGAAACTAGCTACCGGGTCACTAGGTTGTATAAGAGCGGCCATGGACGCATTCAAAACCATAATCTGTTGTCTTGACGCTACCATAAAATCTTCCAACGACTGTTCCAGACTAGACATGGGTTGTGAAGGGGTTTCAGTAAAAGATTCAAAGTTGTTTGGATACTGGAAACTCCCAACTGGCTGTGTAGAAGCAATGTCTAGGGAAGGTGCGAAAGTCAGGTATGATTGGTAGGAATTGAATGGTTGGACAGGAGTAGGATCAACATTTGGATAAGAAGGTGAATGGAATTGTTGATCTAAAGAATTCACAGTGGTGAAAGGAGTGAAAGATCGGTTACGAGATTATTCAATATGTTCAGCAATAGACATGGGTCTCGGGGTTACAACATGACTCGAAAAAGTAGTATCAACGTAAAATGGTGGTGAAGGTTGAAATGATTGATATAACGTGGATTGCGGAGTCCAACTGGATGCCCTAGACGCGTCTATTTGATCATTCAAAGAAATTTTTGGCATGGAGAGGTCGTCCAAAATTCGACCAAAACAATGAGCGTAGGAAGTAATGTCTGGTTGGGGGTACCAAAATTCGGCAAGAGTTTTGCGAGGTGGGGTACCCATGATGTGATGAGAGAAAGGAGAAGACAAAGAATGTGATTTTATTTTATTTTATTTATTTATTTTTTTAAAAAAAATTGTTTGTTTTTGGAGTTTTGAAATTTTTGAAAGTGTTTTTTTTTAGAAAGAGTTTTTGCAAAATTTGTACGGAACTACGGCACAATTTCAAACAACCACAGTTTAAACATGCACAGTCAAACCTAGAGCTAGGGTCTTCTAAGTCAACTAGACTGCTCCTAACTGGTCTAAAGCAACAAGTTGTGAGATATCCATCAAATCGTCTCTTCACTGCCAATTGTAGCCAGGTAAGCACAAGTAAAGAAAGGAGGGATCCGCTCACGAATCACCGTGAGACGGGCCTTTTAAAATTACCTTTCCCACTTGTCTAGCCTAGGCACCACAAAGTCAGGTTTAGATAAACAACCGATTGCCCACAACCTTCCTCTGTCCTAATGAGCGCGACAGTCCTTATTTAGCCGAGTCTAAATATTTTTTAATTAACTCGAGGGTTGATGCATATTGTTTTTGTGATTTTTGGGGTCTTAGGAAGGGTAATGAAATCCCCATCCGATCTGGATTGGTGTTATAGCCCCTTAAAAGTCCGTATTAATTATGCAAAGCAGTTAACACACCAAAAACACTTGCAAATTTTTTTTATTTGGCAGCGCAAAGAATCCTGCACAAAAATAATTTATTGGAGAGGGAGAAATATTTTGCGTAAAGAACCCTGCAGGAAAATTTTTCAGTGGATCTCATGGTAGGAGAGGGGACAAAAATACTTACAGAAAATTTTGGGGTGCTGACGTCAGCAGTTGACTGCGGTTCCGCGGTGGTTAAGTTGGTTTGGATCTCCAAAATTTTTCTGTTGTCTGTTGTGATTCTCCTCTATCTGTTCAGATCTTCTATTTGTTGATTTGTTCACTGGCTTTTTCTAGATCTGAATCATTCCATCTTCTTTTCCTGCACAATTCACACAATACCTCTCAAAAAGAACAAGATGAATTTTTTTAGTTTTTATATTTTCAATTTTTATAATTTTTTTTATTAACCCAAAATTACACAAAGAAAGAGACTACCGTCTCCCTGGCAACGGCGCCATTTAGTTGATCATTCTTTTGCGTGCATTTTAAAATCAAAGAATAGAATATACCGCAATCAATAACGGTGTCGCTTGGTAGCTAGCCAGTTGAGTACGGGTCGGTCCACAGGGAGATGGATTCCTTTTCTTTATGTTCTAACGAGTTAATCCGATCAAGTCGAGTTTTGTTTTAAGATCTAGGAATGAGATTAAATTGATTTAAAGGCTCGCTAGGGTTAGGATTAGGTTAGTTCGGAAAAGAGATTCTACCCACTACTTTCTTTGCCTTAGTTAAGAATTTAGGTGTTAGGGTAATAGTCAACAAAGGGGATTAGCACGACTAAGAAGAAACTTGGTTTCTTCCCTTTGGTCCTTGTCCGTCCATTCTTAACTCTTAGCCCTAACCTCTATGCATCTCAACCACAACCGGTCTAACTAGGGAATCACCGCTATCTCGTAGGATAGGATGCCGTAGTGAGCGGTGTGTGGTTGAATTAAATAGAGTCCTAATTAAAAATTATATGGGCAAAGAAAGGAGTGAGAGAGATTTCCTTCTCTCAAACCTTCCCTCTCCTAATCCTAACAAGTGAGGAATTACTCATTCATTAGGGTATTAACAATAGAATTCATTTTTTTATAAATTTTTATATTAGAAAACTAAATTACAAATATTAAAGGAACGGATAAAAAATGCAGGAATTAAATTCAGAAAAGGAATGCGAGATAAAAAATAAAAATACCTTTCTTTATTGATGCACTCTTGACGATTACAAAGGAATTAAAATTTTAAACTAGAAAATAAAAAGAGGCATCTCAAAAGAGGCACCTAAAAGAGGCACCTTAAAAGAGGCTTTGAGCCCTCCTATTTATAGATAGAAAAAACCCTAGAGTTTACATCTGATCCATACATGAAATTACAAAACAACCCCAAAGACCGAGTCAAAGCACCGACGCCCCACCGTTACGTGCATTGCATGGCCACGGAACCGCGGCAGAATAGCCTGTTTGGCCTCGGATCCGCGGCCATTTGGTGGGCTCATGGGCCCAATTCTTTAGGGTTTCTTCAAGTTGTTTTTATCTTCTGTTTTCTTCACTTAGTTCCTCAGAATCTCTTCTATTTTCTTCCAGATTTCCAACAGTGCAGAATTATGTGGACTTTTACCGTGAGCTTTGCGTTGAAATCTTGAATCTTGTGCTACCCTTGTGCTTTGTGCATTGAACGTGTTCCCCTTCGAACGGCGGCCAAGACATGGACGTCTTGCCTGAGATTCGGGGCAGATGCTATTTGGTTTTATCCGTCTACCTCTCCGAAGATGCCAAGTTGATTTCTGGCACCGTGTATCGGAGGTTTAGACGGATGCGGCCGATGTAGCAGACTTCGTCAGATTCCCCCTCGGTTGAGGGGTTTTTGATTGTGGGGACGTTCTTCCCTGCAGGCGCAAGCCCCTGCAGTTAATTACGTTACCGCATCGCGGTAACAACTTTCTCCTTCTCCAGAATTTTACTTCGTGTCGTGGGTGTTTGTTTCGTTTGTGGTTGCCCGTGGATTATATACGGAGACTATTTATTTCGTCGCCCGTAGGACGTGGATTAGTCCAAATCCGTATTTCCTTAGATTTGAGTTTTGGGTTTTGGTTTAAGGATACGTTAGCCATGTTTGAGGCTAAGGTCAACTTAAACGTTTGTTAAGGATACGTTAGTCTGATTTGAGACTAAGATCGACTTAAAGGGAAGAGCATTTGGGGGCCCTGTTGTTCCAGTTTAGGGACGTAGTGGTCCATTTAATATATGGCCGTCGGGACCCGTCAACTCTCTGATGACGTTGAAGGATTACAATGACAGGTGTCAGAGGAATTCAGAGATGTACCCTTGAACCAAAGTTGGTTGGGGGATCTATAGTCTAATTTGGGACTAAAGTCTGTTTGAAGGTTTAAGGACACGTTAGCCGTATTTGAGGCTAAGATCAACTTAAACGGGATCGTTTAGATCCGGCAAAAGAGCGTTTGGAGGGGGGCTCTATTGTTCCAGTTTAGGGACGTGGTGGTCCATGTTCCAATTTAGGGACATGGTGGTCGATGTTCCAGTTTAGCGACGTGGTGGTCCATGTTCCAGTTTAGGGACGTGGTGGTCCATCGCTTGTGGCCGTCGGGACCCGTCACCTCTCTGACGTCGTTGAAGGATTACAACGATAGGTGTCAGAGGAGATCAGAGATGTACCCTTGAACCGGATGTAAATTGATTTAAGAGAGCAGCCGTGCTCAGTCAATTTAATTTGAGGACTTACGGCCATGATTGGGCTAAGTCCAGTTGAGAATATCCATCGTTTTTTATTTGTTTTTGTCCTACTATGCTTGTGCTAGGGCTTGGCCCATTTATAAATGATGCATAGCATTAATCTTGGTCTCTGTTGAACCTTTATTTGGGCTCTGCCCCTTTATAAGTGATGCATAACATATGTTTTGGTCTGACAGACCCTTGTTTAGGCTCTGATGCATTGCATCTATTTTTATTTGGGCTCTGATGCATTGCATCTGTTTGAAAATAATGCATGGCATTTACTAGGCCTGTTAGGCCTCTTTAATAGGGCTGGCCCTTTAGCAAAAGAAATGCATTGCATTTGTCAGGCGCTTTGCGCCAACCAAAGAGCGCAAGCGCTTGTGGTGATGACACGTGTCACGCAAGCGCAGTGCGCTGCGCTTGCGCTGCTGACACGTGGCGAGCTGTGGTGGGTTGCGCCAGCTTCAGAGAGCAAGGCTCTATCTCAAAAGCGCATAGCGCAAATGGTTCAGATGCCGACACGTGGCGCTCTTCTGGTTGCTTGCGCCAACCCAAGAGCGCAACGGTGCAGTTTTGCATGTGCAAGGCACTATTAACATGAAAATCTTTTAGATTCCAGAACCAATGGTTCATAAAAAAGTGCAAAACACTATTTGTTTTCCTGATCTAATTTAGATCAAAGAAAACAAGTTTCTCTTATTTTTTCTTATTTCAGGGAACCAGAGGTTCATAAAAAAGTGCAAAGCACTATTTTTATTATTATTATTTTTTATTGAAGATCATTGATTTTGTTCTTAGATCAATGATCTATTAGAAGAAATCCCTCTATCTTAAAGGTTTTTACCTTTTTTCTTCTTGAAATTCCTTCGGAATTCTCTCTGTTTGAAGTTCTTGATTTTTTCCAAAAAAATGTTGATGCCTTTGAACTGAGGTCTAGGGGCCTTTATATAGTGCCCATAAATTTGTTAAAGAGATCTTTCTCTGAGTGATTTGGGGAATTTTCCCCACCGTTGGATCTTTGATCCAAGAGCTTCTGTTTTACAGAAGAAAATCTTCTTATTTTAATAAGAACAGAAAGATTTCTTTAAAATATTAATTCTGTTTGGCGCAAACGTCCCAGCGCGTGACACGTGTCAAGCAGCGCACAGCGCAGCGCAACTGCGCTAGCGCATCTGCGCTGACACGTGTCGCGCAGCGCAGTGCTTGCGCAACTGAAGCGTTACTTCCTTTTGTTTTCTAATAGAGCTTTACTCTGATTGGGCGCGCTGCCTCGAGCGCCGCGCTGATGTAAACAGCTTTTGACACGTGGCGCGCAGCGCGAAGAATCTGAAGCGTTGCTTCATTTACTAAAGTTTAAATTTTCAAAGTAGAGCTTTGCTCTGATTGGGGGAAGATGAAGCGTTGCTTCATCTTCCGCCTTGGGATTTGAACAGAGCTTTACTCTGATTAGGGTAAACAAATGCCCCCCACCGTTGCGCTTACATGGCCCCAAACGCAAGCGCAACGGCGGCAGAATTCCAACCGTTGCGGCAACTTTTGGAAGTTGAAAGGGCACTTGATGCCTATAAATAGGACCTTTGGTCCTACACAGATGATTATCTTCTTTAAGATTTTTATTTTCAAAACTTCAGAGCTTTGCTCTTGTCTTCAAGAACTCCCTCAGTTAGATTTTCTTTAAAAGAAACTATTTAAGTAAGAATTAGTCTTGAATTAAATCAGTTTTAATTAATAGAGCTTTGCTCTCATAGATCTTTGATCTAAAGAAAATCCTTTTGGGGTTTCACCACATAGAGCTTTGCTCTCAGGAATCTGTTTCAGGGTTTCTTAACCCATGAACAGAACCTTGCATCTTTGGCAAAACATAGATCTCTTTGATCTAAAAAAGATGAACTCTTAAGAGTATGAATATGGATAATGAAAATTAAAAATGGAGTTCTGTATTTAATAGATTATATCATCTTTTAATAGTAACGATCTCAGAGTTCTCAGGGGATTTCTTTAAATTTCCCTTATTATTGAATTTGATAGGCGTCACCCCTATTCCTAGAGCATTGCTCTCGAGGAGTTCAACTCTCTGTGCTCGTTTTTAACAAGAATTCGCTTAATCAGTCGGTCTGCTAATTCTGTTGATCTTCTTTTACAGGAGCAATGGACGCCCATATGTATGATCTTGACGAGATCATCTCTTACTGGGACATCCGCCGACTTGGCCGTTCTCAAAATCGAGAGTTCACAAACGCGGAGTTTGTTGAAATCATGAGCCGCTTCGACGCATATAACGGTCCATTGCTTCCCCGACATTCCTCCCTCCTTAAGCTTATCGTGGGAGCCATCTGGGAAGCGCTTCCCCTATTCTGTTCCGGTGTGCCGCTTAGGGCGTTGGATGCCGCCGAGGATAAGGTGCACTCGGTGTACCTGATGAACTTAATCTCGAAGAGACGGCGAGACAATCTTGTCGACCTCTTGCACAAGCTCTTTCAACAGTCCGCCATACTCGCTGCTTATCGAAGGGTGGAAGACATCAGGGGGGACCCTGACGCTTGTGCTCATGAAAGAAAGCACACCAGGATGGTCCGCGAGGCCTGGAAAGTCATAGATAGGGTCACTTTCGAGTTCCTTAATCCATGTCCTGGGTTCGAGGTTATACCTTTGTAAACATTTTAATAATGTTATTATCGATTTCTCCGTAATTGTAAGAACCCCTTTTTATGATATGAATAGAAAATTTCCATTTCAGTTTGTCTTATTCCTTGTTCTGAATCTTTTACACATGCATGAATGAATGTGTCTCGAACGCTTGATCAAATGTAAATCGGATGTTCTTCCTGTCACTTCCTTCTTTCTTTTATTGTGCGTATGCTGTCTTAATAAACAGGGTCGATAGATAATAGAGTAAGCATCTAGATTTCTCCAAGAGATAGCGATGGCTTAGGCCGCAGGTTCAGATCTGCCGCCTAAGGCTTTTCAACTCTATGAGCCGTGAGGGTCTCATAGAGATTTTTCTCCCTACGGATCGAGAGGATCTCGTAGGTGTATTTTCTCCTTAGGAACCGTGAGGATTCCTAAGTGTGTTTTCTCTTATAAGTCGTAAGGATCTCATAAGAGAATTTTTCCCTCTTACGAGTCGAGAGGACCCGTAAGCGGTTGTTTCCCTCCTTGTCGAGTTACGAGTTTGGAGAGTGAGACCCATGGATAGTGTGCAAGAGACCGTTTTGGGCCAACTTGCAGGGTCCCAGTGCTTAGGAAACAGGCTCCTTTTATGCCTACTGCCTAAGGCTTTATCTCACGAGTCAAGCCGCATCAAGAATTTCTCGCAAAGACATCAATTTCTTCACAAGTCGAGATGAATCGAGCATTTCTCGCAAGAATATCCTAACGTCACAGTTAACCTCTGCTCTTTATGATAGAAGTCCGTTAGGGTCTGTGGTACTTAGGGTTTTGGCTGTCGTACCGTCGCATAAGCTGATATATTCCTCGATAGGCAATCGTGCTGTTCGAGTAGCCCTGCGACTGTCATGTCTCTGATCCCTTCGGGGGCTGGACAAGACGTCTTCAAGCAATCTTCCTAGGCAGTTTGACCGTCGGAAGAGCAAGCGTTAGGAATTTGCCATGCCGCTTTTTACTTGAGGTTAGGCTCATTTTGGCGAGCCCCGATGAGTCATAACCACTCCGCGCTGGTGTGGGATGATCTCCGATAGTCTTTCAGGTTTTATGTGAGTTTCCGTTAAGACCCTGAAGCTAGGAATTTGGCCTTTGCTTCGTTTGCTGGCATCGCGTCTGCTGTATCGAGACGAATGTCGCGGTGGGAACTAGGGATTTTGCCGTGGCTCCATTTGTTTGATTGTCGTGTCTGAACTCTGCTGGAGGAAGAACGCTGGAGTGACATCTCGTCTGCTGTATCGAGACGAACGTCGTAGTTATCTCTAGGTTGCTGGTGAACCGTCGAGGTTTGGAACTAGGGATTTTGCCGTGGCTCCATTTGTTTGATGATGTTGCGTCTGCTGTGTCGAGACGAACGTTGGGGTGACATCTCATCTGCTGTATCGAGACGGACGTTGAGGTTGCCTCTAGGTTGCTGGTGAACCGTCGGGGTTTGGAACTAGGGATTTTGCCGTGGCTCCGTTTTGTTTGATGATGTTGCGTCTGCTGTGTCGAGACGAACGTCGAGATGGCGACCACTCCACATTGGTGTGGGATGATTTCCGGCTGTCTTTCAGGCTTTATATGACTTGCCGTTAAGACCTCGAAGCTAGGAATATAGCCTTCGCTTCGTTTGTTTTGTCACGTCCGAACCCTGTTGGGGAAAGAACGCTGTCATGACATCTCGTCTGCTGTATCGAGGCGAATGCCGAGGTGGAGCTGGGATTTTGCCGTTACTCCGCTTGTTTGACCATGGGGTCTTTCGTCGGCGTTGTATCTGCATCTTGATGGACTGCGAAGGAATGCCTTTATTGACATCTCATCTGCTGTAACGAGACGAATGCTGAGATGGTTTCTAGGTTGTCTGTGAACCGTCGAGATTTGGCTTCGCTTTTTTATGGAGCCTGTTGGGAAGGTATGGCTCCCTCTTTGTTTGTGCCCCTGGATTGTATACATGGATCGATGCGATTTCACCTGTAGGGCAGAAGTTTCATTCATTTATTATTATTATTATTATTTTATTTCCGCGATACTCTATCATTTCAGCTTTTATATCGCGAAGGTCGCGATTGCCCAATCATTTCGGCTATTTTTCGCGGTGCCCAATCATTTCGGCTATTTAGTTTATTTTTACTCGCTGCTTTGTATTGCGAGTTGCCCAATCATTTCGGCTACTTATTTTATTTTTACTCGCTGCTTTTTATTGCGAGTTGCCCAATCATTTCGGCTATTTAGTTTATTTTCACTCGCTGCTTTTTATTGCGAGTTGCCCAATCATTTCGGCTATTTATTTTATTTTTACTCGCTGCTTTTTATTGTGAGTGTGGAACTTGGAATCTGATGCCAATCTTAGCATCTGCATCGCTACAACTGGAATATTTCCAGGAGCGAATCATCATTTGCCATGAAAGGACTTGGAATTTGATACCGGTTTAGGCATCAGCATCGCTACAACTTGGATATTGCCAGGAGTGAATCATCATTTGCCATGAAAGGACTCGGAATTTGATACCAGTTTAGGCATCAGCATCGCTACAACTGGGATATTGCCAGGAGCGAATCATCATTTGCCTCTGTCGATGTCGAACAAAGGTGGCTTAGTGAACAGGGTTAGGATCCCGTCGACTAACGCTTATGACTTCATGAGCCGTAAGGGTCTCACAAAGGTATTTCTCCCTAAAAGTCGTGAGGATCTCGTAGGTGTGTTTTCTCCTTAGGGATCATGAGGATTCCTAAGTGTATGTCCCCCTGTAAGTCGTAAGAATCTTACAAAAGGGTTTTCTCCTTATCAGTCGAGAGGACTTATAAGGGCTGTTCACCATATGGACATATCCCTAGCCACGGGTAGGACTTGGTTAGGGAAATGTTTATTCGTGCCCATGGATTGTATACAAGGGTCAGTATTGAGCCGCTCGTAGGGCAATATCGAAGATTGTGGGAGTTGCTTAAAAACAGGTTCAGGTCCCTATAACTTAAGAATTTCAAATCCTATGAGCCGTGAGGGACCCATAAGAGAGTTCTCCTTATGAGTCGTGGGGATCTCGCAAGTGTATTTTCTCCTTAGAAATCGTGGGGATCCCTAAGTGTGTTGCTCTCTTGTGAGTCGTAAGGATCTCACGCGGGTGGTTTCTCCTTACAAGGTCGAGAGGACCCTATAAGTGTCTTTTAACGAGGCTGTGCCCTTTCAGGTTTTCACAAACACTCGCCGGTAGTCCTGCTGTTTTTACTCACGGAGCCCTTTCGAGTTTTCATCCGTGCCCATTTTGCTTATGGACATACCGTTTTTTTTTATTCTTTTTATTTTCTCTCTCTCTTTTTTTTACGAGGTCGCGCCCTTTCGGGTTTTCACGAACACTCGCTGGTAGCCCTATTGTTTTTACTCATGGAGCCCTTTCGGGTTTTCATCCGTGCCCATTTTGCTTATGGACATACCTTTTATTATATATATATATATATATATATATATTTTATTCATCTCGTCAGCCTGAAGATGCTGCGGTAATAGTTTAAAGACGTTTCGTTCCTTCGTTAGTTTAAGGTCGTTTCGGTCCGTTGTCGCCATATTTGAGGCGAATCTCTAGTTTACTGACTTTTCGGTCTATGGGACTTTCCCTATGAATGAGCATGATGCCCCCGGCGCATCCATCTTTCTCAGAGTGTGCGGTTGTGGCGGGCTCACCTTCCAGTTTTCGGAGATGACGAACTTGCCCTGTTGGTATTGGTCTTCAACCCAGTTCTTGAAGACGTAGCAGTTTTCGATCGGATGGCCTAATACTTGGTGGTAAGGGCAATAATTAGAACTTTTGACATCATTCAGTTGTAGTGGGTGTTTTGGCTCTGGTATAGTGATAAGCCTGTTATGCACTGCCACTTCGAACAGCCTCCTTGTTTCATCCTGATGAAATGAGTAAGGACGTCTTAGCCTCTCCTCGAGGGATAAGCGTGGACGCATATTGTTTTGACGAACGTCCGGTCTAAGGCCACTCGACTGTTGTTGAGTGTTGGCGACGAAGGTCATCTTCCCTTTTCCTTTATCCTTCTTGCTCAATCCTTTGTTTGCGAGGCCGAGATTTTTTTTAATTAGCGGGCGATTGCACGGCTGAATGTTCTCGCAACTCCTCAATTCTTGAGGAGAGGGTTGCGGGCAACTTCTTCGTCAGAGTCGCTCCCAAAGGTGATAATTTGTGATCCCTTGGAGTCGGCCATGTGACAGTCGTCGGCCGCTCTTTTGCACTCATCTATTGCATTTTTCTGATGTCTACGAGCTCCACGCTTTGTCCTGTTAAAGTGTTGCTTTTGAGTGACATACCCTTGCCACCAACACTTAAAGGAGTCACAGTCTTTGGTAGGATGTATGATCTTCTGATGATATAAGCAGAAGTTAGGATGCATCTCTACTCCATCGAGAGTATTTTCTTCAGGGGGCGGTAGCTTCATTCCAACTGATAGGGCTTTGGCGAACCTTTTCCTCGTCTTGAGTTTATTTTTATGCGCAGCGGATGGCTTTTGATTTGATGGGAGTGCCTCGACTCTTTGGTCTAGTCGTCTGTGTTTGGCTCCTTCCAGTATGGCCATCTCACGCTCTTGATTGGCTTTAACTTTTAGACGAATCTCATTCAAGAAGGCATCGATCAATTCGTCTGACGGCCGCGGAATTTCTGGTTCAGGGTCCGCCCTCGGTTTCTTGGTGCAAGGAGCCTCTTCATCATTCGCCAATGAGTGAGAGATCATATGACAACTCGCTACGTATTCTTCAGATTTATCTGATGAGTCTTCTCCATCGTTTTCGTCCTCAACAAGAGAACAAGCTGCCCCTATCGTGTCCGTCTTGTTTGGCGTGTGCGACTGTGGTGGGTTTACCTTCTAGTTTTCAGACAGCGCAAACTTGCCTTGTAGGTATTGATCCTCGATCCATCCCTTAAAGACGAAACAATCCTCGATCGGGTGACTTACCGTTTGGTGGTAAGGGCAGTAATCGGGATTATTGAGATCGCCTGGCTGCAACGGACGTTTTGGATTCGGCAGATTGATGGGTCTGTTGCGTACTGCCAGTTCAAACAGTTTCCTTGTTTTATTCTGAGGAAACGAGTACGGACGTCCCAGTCTCTCCTCAAGGGATGGGCGTGGACGCACGTTGTTTTGGCGAGCAACCGGCTTTGATTTGCTTGGCTGTTGTTGAGTATTGGCGACGACGATCGCTTTTCCTTTCCCCTTCTCATTTCGAGAATCTGTTCCCCTCCGAACGGCGGCCAAGACATGGACGTCTTGCCTGAGATTCGGGGCAGATGCTATTTGGTTTTATCCGTCTACCTCTCCGAAGATGCCAAGTTTATTTCTGGCACCGTGTATCGGAGGTTTAGACGGATGCGGCCGATGTAGCAGACTTCGTCAGATTCCCCCTCGGTTGAGGGGTTTTTGATTGTGGGGACGCTCTTCCCTGCAGGCGCAAGCCCCTGCAGTTAATTGCGTTACCGCATCGCAGTAACAACTTTCTCCTTCTCCAGAATTTCACTTCGTGTCGTGGGTGTTTTTTTCGTTTGTGGTTGCCCGTGGATTGTATACGGAGACTATTTATTTCGTCGCCCGTAGGACGTGGATTAGTCCAAATCCGTATTTCCTTAGATTTGGGTTTTGGGTTTTGGTTTAAGGATACGTTAGCCATGTTTGAGGCCAAGGTCAACTTAAACGTTTGTTAAGGATACGTTAGTCTGATTTGAGACTAAGATCGACTTAACGGGAAGAGCATTTGGGAGCCCTGTTGTTCCAGTTTAGGGACGTAGTGGTCTATTTAATATATGGCCGTCGGGACTCGTCACCTCTCTGACGACGTTGAAGGATTACAACGACAGGTGTCAGAGGAATTTAGAGATGTACCCTTGAACCAAAGTTGGTTGGAGGATCTATAGTCTAATTTGGGACTAAAGTCTGTTTGAAGGTTTATGGACACGTTAGCCGTATTTGAGGCTAAGATCAACTTAAACGGGATCGTTTAGATCCGGCAAAAGAGCGTTTGGAGGGGGGGCTCTATTGTTCCAGTTTAGGGACGTGGTGGTCCATGTTCCAGTTTAGGGACGTGGTGGTCCATCGCTTGTGGCCGTCGGGACCCGTCACCTCTCTGACGTCGTTGAAGGATTACAACGATATGTGTCAGAGGAGATCAGAGATGTACCCTTGAAACGGATGTAAATTGATTTAAGAGAGCAGCCGTGCTCAGTAAATTTAATTTGAGGACTTATGGCCATGATTGGGCTAAGTCCAGTTGAGAATATCCAACGTTTTTTATTTGTTTTTGGCCTACTATGCTTGTGCTAGGGCTTGGCCCCTTTATAAATGATGCATAGCATTAATCTTGGTCTCTGTTGAACCATTATTTGGGCTTTGCCCCTTTATAAGTGATGCACAGTATCTGTTTTGGTCTGACAGACCCTTGTTTGGGCTCTGATGCATTGCATCTATTTTTATTTGGGCTCTGATGCATTGCATCTGTTTGAAAATAATGCATGGCATTTACTAGGCCTGTTAGGCCTCTTTAATTGGGCTGGCCCTTTAGTAAAAGAAATGCATTGCATTTGTCAGGCGCTTTGCACCAACCAAAGAGCGCAAGCGCTTGTGGTGATGATACGTGTCACGCAAGCGCAGTGCGCTGCGCTTGCGCTGCTGACACGTGGCGAGCTGTGGTGGGTTGCGCCAGCTTCAGAGAGCAAGGCTCTATCTCAAAAGCGCATAGCGCAAATGGTTCAGATGCTGACACGTGGCGCTCTTCTGGTGGCTTGCGCCAACCCAAGAGCGCAACGGTGCAGTTTTGCAAGTGCAAGGCACTATTAACTTGAGAATCTTTTAGATTCCAGAACCAATGGTTCATAAAAAAGTGCAAAGCACTATTTGTTTTCCTGATCTAATTTAGATCAAAGAAAACAAGTTTCTCTTGTTTTTTCTTATTTCAGGGAACCAGAGGTTCATAAAAAAAGTGCAAAGCACTATTTTTATTATTATTTTTTTATTGAAGATCATTGATCTTGTTCTTAGATCAATGATCTATTAGAAGAAATCCCTCTATCTTAAAGGGTTTTACCTTTTTCTTCTTGAAATTCCTTCAGAGTTCTCTCCATTTGAAGTTCTTGATTTTTTCCAAAAAAATGTTGATGCCTTTGAACTGAGGTCTAGGGGCCTTTATATAGTGCCCATAAATTTGTTAAAGAGATCTTTCTCTGAGTGATTTGGGGAATTTTCCCCACCGTTGGATCTTTGATCTAAGGGCTTCTGTTTTACAGAAGAAAATCTTCTTGTTTTAACAAGAACAGAAAGATTTCTTTAAAATCTTAATTCTGTTTGGCGCAAACGCCACAGTACGTGACACGTGTCAAGCAGCGCACAGCGCAGCGCAACTACGCTAGCGCATCTGCGCTGACACGTGTCGCGCAGCGCAAAGCGCAGCGCAACTATGCGAGCGCATCTGCGCTGACACGTGTCGCGCAGCGCAGCGCAACTGCGCTAGCGCATCTGCGCTGACATGTGTCGCGCAGCGTAGTGCTTGCGCAACTGAAGCGTTGCTTCCTTTTGTTTTTTAATAGAGCTTTGCTCTGATTGGGCGCGCTGCCTCGGGCGCCGCGCTGATGTAAACAGCTTTTGACACGTGGCGCGTTGCGCGCAGCGCGAAGAATCTGAAGCGTTACTTCATTTACTAAAGTTTAAATTTTCAAAGTAGAGCTTTGCTCTGATTGGGGGAAGTTCCGCCTTGGAATTTGAACAGAGCTTTGCTCTGATTGGGGTAAACAGAACTATCTCATGATTTTCATTTGTTCCTTTAACTGGTAGGGGGCATCATACGGATTCATCGATTGTTGGTTGTAGTCTCACATTTGTAGCGTCTTTTCATGAATTTCACTGTAATGATCTAAGAACTTGTAACCTGCAACTATTTAGCAGACATGGATCAAAAGCACCTATTTATATGTAATATGAATAAGAATGAGTGATATAATAATGCAAAATTCTGATATGAACAGTATCACAATACAAGTCTACATGTTAAGACAAAGAGCAATCAGATAGCATACTATCATGTCGAGCAAGAAAGTCCTGTCTATATATATCCAAGCATCCACTATAATATACATCATATGTACAATAATGGCCTCTAGGGCATATACATAACTAATAATCTCCCACTTTCACTAAGGCCGGTTGTTGTAGTATCTCATACCCAACATCCCGAAGAGTCTCTCAAATTGTATCTTGGATATGGCCTTTGCGAGTGGATCCGCTGTGTTGTTCTTCGTGTCAACTCTCCTGACCTCGATCTCTTGGGGATCTACTATCTCCCGTATCAGATGATACCGCCTCAGAATATGCCTGGATCGCTGATGGGACACTGCGTTCCTTGGCCAAAGCCACAGTGCCATTGTTATCATAATATAAAAGTATTGGATGCTCGATGGACGGAACCACACCAAGTTCGTTTATGAACTTCTTCATCCAGACAACCTCTTTGGCAGCATCGTTGGCAGCGATGTATTCAGCCTCCATCGTCGAGTCTGCCATGGTTTCCTGTTTGGAACTCTTCCAACAAACCGTCCTCCATTGAGGGTGAAGATAAATCCCGAGACCAACTTAGAGTCGTCCTTATCACTTTGGAAGATCGAATCGGTAAAAGACTCCATTTGGAGTTCTCCTTTACCATACACCAAGAACATCTCTTTAGTCCTTCTCAAGTACTTGAGAATGTTCTTCACAGCTATCCAGTGACTCTCTCCTGGATCTGCTTGATACCTCCTCACTACACATAGTGAGTATGCTACATCGGGTCTGTTTACCGCCGGAAACCAGGAAGAAAGACATTCTTGCCTGAATCTGGGGGCAGATGCTATTTGGTGCTATCCGTCCACCTCTCCGAAGATGCCAAGTTGATTTATGGCACCATGTATCGAAGGTTTAAATGGATGTGGCCGATGTAGCAGACTTCATCAGATTCCCCCTCATTCGAGGGGTTTTTGATTGTGTGGACGCTTGTCACGTCCTGCTTCCCAGAGTACGCTAAAATGGGCACGTGACATAGCCAACCATGCTACCTGTGGGTAGGAAGTATCCATCCACAGTCATATTACGGTTGTAGAGATATCAAGAACAAAATAAAACCATCTAACATGTCCAAAATCCAATATAACATGAGTCAAGAATAATAAAATGCGGAAGCGAAAGATCCAATACAAAATAAATGGAATGTATGTCCCATAATGCGGGCTCACATCAGGAATAAAATGCAGGAAAGAAAAGCTAACTACTACAGACACTCACAGCTCAGCCTGTCGGCTGAAGTACTCCTGCTCGGACTGCGACAGCGGTACGGAATCTGGGCCATGCAAAACCCAGACGTCGGCGCGTCAATTCATCAAGTAATAACATAATAAACAGGCAATGCGAATATAAACATGAATAAAGCAAGGGTAACAATAATATGAATCAGAGCAGTGCAGGGTAGTGTGCAGTGGGTAAACTGGACTGTTCTACCAGGTTTTCTATTCTAAAGTCTTTGAAACCAAATTGATGAATCATCGATGTAACTCAATAGTATCCCGTACATACCCGGGACCACGGCCCCAATATTCTCGGGCTGAAACCGAGACATGCCGCTAGGCGCCAACAGGAATATGTACAGGTGAATGATGTCA
The DNA here is from genome assembly GCA_030015575.1 of Agapanthus africanus. Classification (NCBI taxonomy): domain Eukaryota; kingdom Viridiplantae; phylum Streptophyta; class Magnoliopsida; order Asparagales; family Amaryllidaceae; genus Agapanthus; species Agapanthus africanus. The sequence continues at coordinate 78,900,452 of JASDDO010000026.1, read as the reverse complement.
GCATTATCATTCCAAGGCTGGCCTAGCCTAAAACTGATCAGAACAGGTAGTGAACTGTTGAGTTACAAGTCAGGTTTCACCTTTGATTTCCCCATACCCCCAAGTTATATGTGTAAGTCAAGTCAGGTATCCCGAAATCAAGAAACTAATGCCAACGCAGGATCAGGTAAACAGGTTTGTCTGGATAGACAACAGGAACGGTCCATGAGGACTACATGTCGGGTTTGTTGGCATTAGACACAAGCTCAGGTAACGGGTCAGGTCAGGGTACATCATGTCAAGTCAAGCAGTATACGGCACCATGTCGGGTCTATCAATATGTATGTAGCAATTCAGGTCAAGATGTAAACAATATCATAGGTGTGCTCATACTCAGCTACATAATCAAGCATGGTTAACAACATGATCTAAACAATGAATTAAGCAATAGGCAGATTCATTCAATTAGCAATACAATTATCAATTGTGTCGCAGAGGTGATTTCAACATTATATGAATGCAGTAAGACAATTATAGCCATTTAATCATGTTACCAAGTTAAAACTTCATGGATGCAATGATATCTATATATATAGGTTCCAAGTTTGAAAGATAAAATGTTATAAAACAATATTGAACACGAAAAAGAGAAATCGTACTAAAGTTAAATTTATAGGTTTAGGGAGTCATTAATATGTATGTAAATATTGTTTAGCATGTAGCAAGGGGTACTTGTCTCGACGGGTCGCGAATCGGGAAAACGGAACGTAAAACGTCGGTGGGGAAAACTCGCGACGGGCGCGCGGTTCACGGAATGAACCCAAGCGACGAACAGTGAAACCACACGGGTCGGGGTACCGCGCTGGAACGTCGGGACATATCGCCGGCACGGCCGGAATCCGGCGAACCCAAAAACAGTGAATCTACAATTTCAAGAATTGTAATAGAAGAAAAGAAAAAGGAGAAGAGAAGAAGGATGGTGGAGAGAAGGCTTACATCGATCACAGAGGGGTCGTGAAGGTCGACGTTGTCGACGGAGCTCCGGTGCATAAACTGTAGAAGGCCCGGCGATCAACAGTAAAGATTTTGTTAAGAAACGAAAGGAAGGAAGGAGGAAGGAGACGGATAGGTAAAGCTTACAGGGGGTTGTACGAAGGCCAGGGCACGGAGGCGAGACCGGCGGCGGCGACAGATCCGGCGGTGCAGACGCGTGCAGGGTGCGCAAGTGGCCACGGTTGCAGGTGCAGGGTGCACGGGGGTTGATGAAGGAGGAAGGAGATGCAGTGGCTGCGACGAGGGCGAAGAGGCGAGAAGTACGGTGGTGATGGCGTCGGCGTTGGGCTACGGCGGCGAGGGGCAAGGCGGCGGTAGGGTTCGCGACGAGGTGGGTTCTTCGGCTGAAGGAAAAAATTAGAAAGAGAAGGAAGAATATATATATAGAGAGGGGAGAGAGAGAAAGATATATATATATATATATATATATATATAGAGAGAGAGAGAGAGAGAGAGAGAAGACGGGGAGAAAGAGAGGAGAGAGAAAGAAAGAAGAGATAGAGAGAGAGAGAGAAGACGGGGAGAGAGAGAGGAGAGAGATAGAGAGAAAGGCGGGGACACGGTTAAAAGAAAGAGGAAGGTGATTGGTTGGGGAGATTTTGAAATATTTAAATGAAACGGAAAAATTATTATATGGTTAAGAAAAATATACGATGGTTTAAATATATTAGAAAATGGGATTTTGGCGCAAAGTAAAACATTTTCAAATTGCGCCCGAGTAGGGTCCAAAAATTTGAAATTGAAGTAATAAAATTTTAGGCGGGATCCAAAATTTAAAATGAAGTATTTTGCAATCAAAAAGCATACCCCCAAAACGGACACACGTACGTGCGCGTAGCCGTCCAAACTCGCCCGTTTCACTGAACGGGATGAGAACACGATGCACGGACGCTACAACGGGGTTAGGGGTGTCAAGCATGCCAAAATGAATATTTTTTAATTTTATTTTAGATGCCATAAATTATTATATGCAGAATTGAATTGACGGGATAAAATTACAATAAGTAACAATCAAGCAAGATAAATGAAATAAGTGCCATACTACGTTCAAACGGTAACTGAAATTAGTAGCATTGGGCTCGGGTGTTACATTATACCTAACTACAAAAAGAATTTCGTCCTCGAAATTCCAAGAATACAAAGATAGATAACTACAAGAAAACGTGAGGAAACTTCCGCCGAATTTCATCTTCTCGTTCCCAAGTGGACTCTCCATGCGAGCGATTACCCCAAGAAACAAGCACAAGAGGGATCACCTTGTTCTTAAGAACTTTTTCCCTTCAATCCACGATTTCAATCGGTCGCTCCTCAAAAGTCAAATCTTCTCGTACTGTTAGCTCCGAATGATCCAATACGTGCGTTTCATCTCAAACATACCTACGGAGTTGAGATACGTGAAACACATCGTGCACATTTGCCAAGGACTGCGGTAACGCCAAACGATACGCTACCTCACCAACACACTCCAAGATCTCAAAGGGTCCAACGAATCGAGGACTAAGCTTTTCTCGACTTCCAAAACGAATCACCCCTCTAGTCGGTGATATCTTCAAGAATACCAAATCACCCACGGCGAACTCTAGAGGTCTTCTTGACGTGTCTGCCCAACTCTTCTGTCGGTCTTGTGCTGCCTTCATATGATTTCTGATAGTGTTAACCTTCTCAACTGTCTGCACAACCAAATCTGGTCCCAATAATCTTCGTTCACCGACATCATCCCAGCAAACAGGTGAACGGCATTTACGACCATACAAAGCTTCAAATGGAGCCATCTGGATAGTTGCCTGAAAACTGTTGTTGTAAGAAAACTCCACCAAATGCAGATGATCCTCCCAAGAACCCTTGAAGTCCAACATGCATGCTCTCAACATATCCTCAAGAGTTTGGATTGTTCTCTCCGACAGACCATCAGTTTGAGGATGATAAGCTGTGCTAAACTTCAATCGAGTCCCCAAACTTTCCTGTAAACTCCGCCAGAAGTGTGATAAGAACCGAGTATCTCGATCGGACACAATGCTCACTAGTACTCCATGCAATCTTACAATCTCTTGCAAGTACCGCTCCGCCAAAGCCTCTGTTGATTGACCAACCCGAAAAGGAATAAAGTGAGCTGCCTTGGTCAATCGATCAACAATCACCCATACAGCATTGTTGCCCTTTGGACTCCACGGTAAAGCCGTCACGAAATCCATGGTTATATGTTCCCACTTCCACTGAGGAATCGGAAGTGATTGCAATAAACCGGCAACCCTTTGATGTTCAGCCTTAACTTGCTGACACACCAAGCACTTAGCCACAAAGCGAGCAATCTCCCGTTTCATGCCTTCCCACCAGAAATGCTGTCGAATATCTCTGTACATCTTTGTGCCTCCTGGATGTACAGAATAAGCTGAACTGTGTGCCTCCTTCATAAGCTCTTCACGAGTATCTCCCTTTGGCACACATAAACGGCTACCATACCTCAATGAACCATCTTCATGGATCAATAAATCTGTTCGTAGTCCGTCTTCAACCTGTTCTCGAAACTTTTGCAGTCTAGGGTCCTGCAATTGTGCTGCTTTAATATTCTCGATCAACGATGACTGTACTTGCAGCTGCATCAACTGTCCCGTAGAATGCGGTAGCACAACGTCCAAATCAAATTTTCGAAAATCTGCAACGATCTCCTTCTGCGTAGTTAACACCTGAATTGCTGGTAACCGACTAAACGCATCCGCCACAACATTAACCTTCTCCGGATGGTACTTAAGATCAAGATCGTAGTCAGCCATCAGCTCCAACCATCTACACTGCCTCATATTAAGCACTTTCTGTGTGAACACATACTTCAAGCTCTTATGATCAGTAAAAACTTTGACCCTTTCGCCTAAAAGGTAGTGTCTCCAAATCTTCAAAGCGAAAATCACAGCCGCAAGTTCCAAGTCATGAGTTGGATAATTCTTCTCATGGGTCTTTAACTGTCTCGATACGTACGCTACAACCTTACCATGCTGCATCAAAACACATCCCAGTCCTTTCCCATATGCGTCGCTGTGAATCACCAATCCTCCGGAATTGTCTGGCACGGTCAGAATAGGGGCGGTTATCAATTTCTGCTTCAACGTCTCGAAAGCTAACGCACATTTTTCCGTCCATACAAAAGGTACCTCCTTACGCGTAAGCTTCGTTAACGGCTCTGCCAAGCGAGCAAAGTTCTCCACAAATCTCCTGTAATATCCGGCGAGTCCAAGAAAACTTCTTATCTCCGCAACATTCTTTAGAATCGGCCAATCTCGAACTGCTGCAATCTTTTCTGGATCGACGGCAATTCTATCGCCAGACACAACATGCCCCAAAACTTTACTTCCTCCAGCCAAAACCCGCACTTACTCATCTTCGCATATAACTTCTCCTGTCTCAACGTCTGCAGTGCGATCTTCAAATGTTCAGCATGCTCTTCAAAACTCTTCGAGTAAACCAGAATATCGTCAATGAGCACCACAATAAACTGGTCCAAGAATGGTGAAAAGATTCGGTTCATCAAGTCCATGAATACTGCCGGCGCATTCGTTACTCCGAAGGGCATCACTAAGTATTCGTAATGTCCATACCGAGTTCGGAACGCCGTCTTGCAAATGTCTTCTGCTTTCACTCGGACTTGATGATATCCGGATCGCAAATCCAGCTTCGAGAATACCCTCGCGCCACTAAACTGCTCGAAAAGTTTGCCAATGCGAGGGATCGGGTACTTGTTCTTAATAGTCACCCGGTTTAATTCTCGATAGTCAATGCACATCCTTCTTGTGCCATCCTTCTTCTTCACTAGAAGAACTGGAGCTCCCCAAGGCGAGTTACTGCTTCGAATCCAACCCTTCTCAAGCAATTCAGCAACCTGTTTCTTGACTTCTTCCAATTCTACTGGTGTCATTGGATAATACGCTTTGGATACTGGCGCTGCACTAGGAATAAGATCAATTGCGAACTCCACGTACCGCTTTGGCGGTAATCCCGATATATCTTCAAATACGTCCATAAAATCGCGAACAACAGCCGGCTCTTCACTTTTATCAACTTCCATTGCTGCAAGAATATTTTTTGTCGGCCTAGCCCTAAACTCGACTGGCCCGACAGAACTACTTCCTCCAGTGAAGCTAAACTCGCGATGTCCGGGAATCTGGAAAATTACTTTCCTTGCCCTACAATCTATATGAGCATGGAAAGTGCCAAGAAAATCCATTCCCAAGACGACTTCGTAGCTGCCCATATCAATCACCAATAAATCTGCAAAAAAACCCCGTCCGCAAACAACAACTGTACAATCTTTACATTCCCTACTAGCTATGATTTTCTCATTCCCAGTGTGTATGTCCCAGAAGCTAGACAGGGTCGTGCAGTCAATCGAGTGTGTAGTTATAAACTTAGATGACATAAAGCAATGGGATGCACCAGAATCAAATAACGCTAATGCGGGAAAACCGTGAACGAGTAGAGTACCTGAAACAACTTCTCCTGACGCCTTAGCTTCTTCAGCTGTCAAGGTAAAAGCTAGAGCCTGATTAGGTCCTTGAGTTAGCTATTTTTTTCCTTGGGACGGTCTCTGCGGAGGCTTTTGAAAATCATCTCTCGTACGAAGCTTCGACGGACAAGCACTAACGGCGTGATCTGCCGCTCCACAAACCAAACAGAGTCCCAGCCTCCTTCGACAATCCTTTTGCATGTGGCCAGGTAAATTGCAGTAGTTACAAGTCATGCTCTTTCTTCGATCGACGACAACAGGCTTCTTTATGGGTGCTACACCTCGACGGTCCACTGGAATACCTCTGCGACCATGAGCTCGGTTTGGTACAAATGCTGGCTTCCTTACCGCAACTGCTGTCTGGTGCAAACTCCCCTTCATCCCAGATAAACTCTGCTGCTCTCGGGCTGCCGCAAGTACTTGTGAGAAAGTGGTCAAACCCAGGGAGACAATCTGCCGCTGGATATCCACGTCCAAGCTGCGCATGAACCTTCGTGCCCTGTCTGCATCGTTGGCAACTAAAGGTCCAGCGAATCTGCTGAGTCTTGTCCATTCTGCTGCATGCACATCTACGGGTGCTCCATTCTGCTTTAGCCCGATGAATTTCTCTTCCATTTCCTCCCGTGCAGTCCGCGGGAAGAACTTCTCTAGGAAACTTTTCGAAAAATCCGCCCACTTGATCGGCTTGGGCAAGCGGTTCTCCTCCACCAGCCACCATTCTCGGGCGTAGTCCACTAACTGAATGCGTACCACATCAACTCTTTTCTCATCTGGAATTTGTGCCGCAATAATCAAGTTCTCTGTGTCAACTAGCCACTGCTCTGCTGGCAACGGCTCCTCCAAACCAGTAAATGTAGACGGACCCCAACGCCTGAAATCTGCTACGGTCCCTACTCGGTCAACTGGTTTAGCTCCAGCATTCCTCTTATCACTCCAAGCATGGCGGCTTCGTCCACACGCCTTTGGTACGTCTTCAAATTCTTATCTGCCATATTCCTGAAATTAAAACACCCAACATTAGCATGATGATAGATTCAAAATATAGATCAAGGCTAGAACTCCAAGATACTTAAATAAAGTGCCGCATTGTAACTATGCCGCGGTATCATAGCCACAATTACATAACTCGACCCAAGTCGCCTAAGTCCTAGAGATAACAAGGAATCAGGTTTTTGAGTCGATATGCAAAGGAGGTTTGCACATCGTAAAAGATATAATCAGGAAGAATGTGATTCAAGAATGGTAAACGGCAAGGTGGCAGGACATGTTTCCTAAACACGGGTATTCTGATTTGTGTATTGGGTATAATACCCAACTACAAAGAATCAACCCGACTATCCTATGGCTCTGATACCAAAAGAACCATGTCACGCCCCGCTTCCCAGAGTACGCTAAAATGGGCACGTGACATAGCCAACCATGCTACCTGTGGGTAGGAAGTATCCATCCATAGTCACATTACGGTTGTAGAGATATCAAGAACAAAATAAAACCATCTGACATGTCCAAAATCCAATATAACATGAGTCAAGAATAATAAAATGCGGAAGCGAAAGATCCAATACAAAATAAATGGACTGTATGTCCCATAATGCGGGCTCACATCAGGAATAAAATGCAGGAAAGAAAAGCTAACTGCTACAGACACTCACAGCTCAGCCTGTCGGCTGAAGTACTCCTGCTCAGACTGCGACAGCGGTACGGAATCTGGGCCATGAAAAACCCAGACGTCTGCGCGTCCAGTCATCAAGTAATAACATAATAAACAGGCAATGCGAATATAAACATGAATAATGCAAGGGTAACAATAATATGAATCAGAGCAGTGCAGGGTAGTGTGCAGTGGGTAAACTGGACTGTTCTACCAGGTTTTCTATTCTAAAGTTTTTGAAACCAAATTGATGAATCATCGATGTAATTCAATAGTATCCCGTACATACCCGGGACCACGGCCCCAATATTCTCGGGCTGAAACCGAGACATGCCGCTAGGCACCAACAGGAATATGTACAGGTGAATGATGTCAGCATTATTATTCCAACGCTGGCCTAGCCTAAAACTGATCAGAACAGGTAGTGAACTGTTGAGTTACAAGTCAGCTTTCACCTTTGATTTCCCCATACCCCCAAGTTATATGTGTAAGTCAAGTCAGGTATCCCGAAATCAAGAAACTAATGCCAACGCAGGATCAGGTAAACAGGTTTGTCTGGATAGACAACAGGAACGGTCCATGAGGACTACATGTCGGGTTTGCTGGCATTAGACACAAGATCAGGTAACGGGTCAGGTCAGGGTACATCATGTCAAGTCAAGCAGTATACGGTACCATGTCGGGTCTATCAATATGTATGTAGCAATTCAGGTCAAGATGTAAACAATATCATGGGTGTGCTCATACTGAGCTACATAATCAAGTATGGTTAACAACATGATCTAAGCAATGAATTAAGCAATAGGCAGATTCATTCAATTAGCAATACAGTTATCAATTGTGTCGTAGAGGTGATTTCAACATTATATGAATGTAGTAAGACAATTATAGCCGTTTAATCATGTTACCAAATTAAAACTTCATGGATGCAATGATATCTACATATATAGGTTCTAAGTTTGAAAGATAAAATGTTATAAAACAATATTGAACACGAAAAAGAGAAACGATCGTACCAAAGTTAAATTTATAGGTTTAGGGTGTCATTAATATGTATGTAAATATTGTTTAGCATGTAGCAAGGGGTACTTGCCTCGACGGGTCGTGAATCGGGAAAACGGAACGTAAAACGTCGGTGGGGAAAACTCGCGACGGGCGCGCGGTTCACGGAATGAACCCAAGCGACGAACAGTGGAACCACACGGGTCGGGGTACCACGCTGGAACGTCGGGACACGTCGCCGGCACGGCCGAATCTGGCGAACCCAAAAACAGTGAATCTACAATTTCAAGAATTGTAATGGAAGAAAAGAAAAAGGAGAAGAGAGGAAGGATGGTGGAAAGAAGGCTTACATCGATCACAGAGGGGTCGTGAAGGTCGACGACGTCGACGGAGCTCCGGTGCACGAACTGTAGAAGGCCCGGCGATCAACAGTAAAGATTTTGTTAAGAAACGAAAAGAAGGAAGGAGGAAGGAGACGGATAGGTAAACCTTACAGGGGATGTACGAAGGCCGGGGCATGGAGGCGAGACCGCCGGCGGCGACAGATCCGGCGGCGCAGACGCGTGCAGGGTGTGCAGGTGGCCACGGTTGCAGGTGCAGGGTGCACGGGGGTTGATGAAGGAGGAAGGAGATGCAGTGGCTGCGACGAGGGCGAAGAGGCGAGAAGTCCGGTGGTGATGGCGTCGGCGTTGGGCTATGGCGGTGAGGGGCAAGGCGGCGGTAGGGTTCGCGACGAGGTGGGTTCTTCGGCTGAAGGAAAAAATTAGAAAGAGAAAGAAAAAAATATATATATATAGAGGGGAGAGAGAGAAAGATATATATATATATAGGGAGAGAGAGAAGACGGGGAGAGAGAGAGAGGAGAGATATATAGAGAGAGAGAGAAGAGATAGAGAAAGAGAGAAGACGGGGAGAGAGAGGAGAGAGATAGAGAGAAAGGCGGGGCCCACGGTTAAAAGAAAGAGGAAGGTGATTGGTTGGGGAGATTTTGAAATATTTAAATGAAATTAAAAAATTATTATATGGTTAAGAAAAATATACGATGGTTTAAATATATTAGAAAATGAGATTTTGGTGCAAAGTTAAACATTTCCAAATTACGCCCGGGTCGGGTCCAAAATTTTGAAATTGAAGTAATAAAATTTTAGGCGGGATCCAAAATTTAAAATGAAGTATTTTGCAATCAAAAAGCATACCCCCAAAACGGACACACGTACGTGCGCGTAGCCATCCAAACTCGCCCGTTTCACTGAACGGGACGAGAACACGATGCACGGACGCTACAACGGGGTTAGGGGTGTCAAGCAGGCCAAGATGAATATTTTTTAATTTTATTTTAAATGCCATAAATTGTTATATGCAGAATTGAATTGACGGGATAAAATTACAATAAGTAACAATTAAGCAAGATAAATGAAATAAGTGCTACACTACGTTCAAACGGTAACTGAAATTAGTAGCATTGGGCTCGGGTGTTACAACGCTCTTCCCTGCAGGCGCAAGCCCCCGCAGTTAATTACGCTACTGCATCACGGTAACAACTTTCTCCTACTCCAGATGGTCATTTCATGTCGTGGGTGTTTGTTTTGTGTTCGGTTGCCTGTGGATTGTATACGGAGACTAAGTTCTACCGTCGCCCGTAGGACGTGGATTACTCCAAATCCGTATTTTCTTAGATTTGGGTTTTGGGGTTTTGGTGTAAGGATACGATAGCCTTATTTGAGACTAAGATCGACTTAAACGTTTTTTAAGGATATATTAGTCTAATTTGAGACGAAGATCAACTTAACAGGATCGTTTAGATCCGACAAAAGAGCATTTGGGGGCTCTATTGTTCTAGTTTAGGGACATAGTGGTCCATTGAATGTATGGCTGTCGGGACCCGTCACCTCTCTGACGATGTTGAAGGATTACAACGACAGATATCAGAGGAGTTCAGAGATGTACCCTTGAACCAAAGTTGGTTGGGAGACCTGTAGTCCAATTTAGGACTAAAGTCTGTTTGAGGGTTTAAAGATACGTTAGCCCTATTTAAGGCTAAGATCAACTTAAACATTTGTTAAGGATACGTTAGTCCAGTTTGAAACTAAGATCAACTTAACGGGATCGTTTAGATCCGACAAAAGAGCGTTTGGGCTCTATTGTTCCAGTTTAGGGACATAGTGGTCCATCATTCCGGTTTTGGGGACAAATGTTAGTTTAAGGACGCATTAGTCCATGAGTTTAAGGACGCGTCAGTCCATGAGTTTAAAGACCCCACGGTCCATATTGATGTGTGGTTATCGGGACTCGTCACCATTCTGAAGACGTTGAAGGATTACAACGATAGATATCAAAGGAGTTCAGAGATGTACCCTTGAACCAATGAGTTGGTTGAAAGAGCAGATGTGCTCAGTTCAAGATGATTTGAGGACTTATGGTCAGTTTGGGCTAAGTCCAATTATGTTTGAAATATTGGCCCTTTGGGCCATTAAACATTTGTCTGGGTTCAGCCCCTCATCATTCAGTAGTGCTAAACAGAGGTTTGGGGGCTCTGACAACATTTTGTCTTTGATTTCCTTAATTTTGAGATTCATTTGGAGGAGGGACTTTTGCCTCTGGAAAATTAGCCAATTTGGCTGAAAGTAGTGTTAAACATTAGAGAACAACAGTGTTAAACACTAGAGATAGAACTCTCAAATTAGTGTTAAACACTAAAAGACAATCAGTGTTAAACACTGAAAATATAATCTTCAATTTAGTGTTAAACACTAGAAAAAATCAGTGTTAAACAGTGGAAATATAATCCCCAAATTAGTGTTAAACACTAAAGAAAGAGGGGTCACGTGTGGACACGTGAGGGCGCCCAAAGGGGGGATCAGATCCCTTTCTTTATTCTGCAATTAAGTGTTAAACACTTTTTCTATTTTTATTTTGGAGTATCACGTGTTGGCACGTGATGAGGATTTATGCTCTGGCTGTTAAAGCATCCGCCAAGGGGTCACGTGGGAACACGTGAGAGCGCCCAACGCCTTATATTTCCTTTGATTTTTCTTTCTGTGTTTTGTAGGTCACGTGGGAGCACGTGAGGTATTGCCTCAAAGATTCTTTTCTTCAGGGATCTTTTCAAGGGTTACGTGGGGGCACGTGACCTCAGTTCTTTTCATGTACAGAGATCTTTTAAGTCTTCTTATTTTAAGAATTGAATTCTCTGTAGGGTTAAACCCTAATTATGATTTTGGAAGAATTAAATTCCTATATATATGTAAAAGAATTAAATTCATATGTAGGGTTAAACCCTAATTTATTTTAGAGGAATTAAATTCACATATATGTAAAAGAATTAAATTCTTGATTAGGGTTAAACCCTAGTTCTGTCCATCTTGAAGGAATTAAATTCCTGTGTTTTCAGGAGAATTAAATTCTCAGATAGGGTTCAAACCCTAGTTTTGTTTTGGGAGAATTAAATTCTCTAAACTCAATTCCCCCTCTAAGTTTCGGATCTGCATGGCAGGATCTCAACCCGATGAGAATTAAATTCTCAACCTATGGGGAGATGTGCTTCTGCAGCTCTTCAACTAGAGAAAGAACTAAGTTCTTGTAGAAGAGTTAAACTCTTAGATTTTGAGAATTAAATTCTCTGTTTGAAGTTTTGATTCCCTTTCTTTTCTCACCTAGGTTTTTCTTTGTTGAGAATTAAATTCTCCTCTCTTTTCTTTCTTTCTCTTGAGAATTAAATTCTCCTCTCTTTGTTTCTCTCCAAAAAGGTCCTTTCTCTTCTCTTCTTGGCTCCTATTTATAGGAGAAAGAAAATAATCAATTTGTTTAGTAAATATTTCATTGAAAGATTTTAATTGATTTCATAATTAATATGATCCTTTAGATCACACAATGAATTTTATTCACCGTTGGATTTTAAATCCCAAGATATTCTGTTTGTTATTTTCGGTGAGATTTAGGGGAAATCTTTCCTTGTCTAAAATATTTCCATAAATTGGTGATTTTTAATCACACTTGGATTTTTAATCCAACGGTCCCCATAATCCTTTTCCATTTGGAAAGATTTAGAGAAATTTAGAATTTTAATTCTATTTGGAAAGATTTAGAGAAATTTAGAATTTTAATTCTATTTGGAAAGATTTAGAGAAATTTAGAATTTTAATTCTATTAAACTGTAAGGCTTTCGAAACCAGTCACGTGCCGACACGTGGCCCTTGGTCACGTATGAGCACGTGACCCCCAATTGAGTCCTTTTCTCAGCGTTTATTTATGCTTCAGTTTTAACCATCACGTGTCAACACGTGACCATTGGTCACGTGTGAGCACGTGATACCTCATTGAGATAACTTCTGATTTTTAATCAGGGAACAGATTTTAGAATTTAATTCTATTCATTATTTTAGAGGCATTCAGAGCCCATCATGTGTCTGCACGTGACCCATGGTTACGTGTTAGCATGTGATGCCCCGTTGGGGTATTTTCTGAGTTTTTATTATATCTTTTAACTCCTCCAGCGGGTTCTTAAAGGTCCATCACGTGGGGACACGTGATGCCTCATAACTTTTGATCCCGGATGAATTATGAGGCCCATAATATATCAAATTGAAGGGTTTTTCGATACGCTTTCAATACCATCAGAATTTAGCTGTTTCTGTTTCGGGAGTTTATCAAAATACAGGCCAAAAGATACTGGTTCGCATTTTCTTAAGCGTATCGCTGCCATTTGATACCTTGGACTCTTTTGCGCAGAAATTTTTGGCGGGAACAAATGCCCCCCACTACTTTGCCCACGTAAGTATATACGTGGGTGAAGTAGTGTAGAGTTATGCATAGCGTATGACCAATTTCTGATTGGTATATAACTTTCAGAATCTTGATCTGAGAAGATAACGAGCGGACACAAGCGTCGTCATTTATCATTGACTCAAATCTCAACTCTTAAGGGATATAGTTCCAAACCCTCATCCCCGTGAGCCGAACCTTTCCATTTCTTTATGTCTTACTCTGGCATGAAGTAGTTTATATGCTCATGAGTAGCTTCTCCATTTCAGTGGCTTGTAGCTTTGGCAAGTGTGGCCCATAGATGGTCGATAACAGTTCATCTTGAACTCTTTATAGGGCAACGATGGCTTAGGAGACAGGGTTAGGATCTGTCACCTAAGACTTTTCAATTTTATGAGCCGTAAGGGTCTCATAAAGACTTTTCTCCCTACGAGTCAAGAGGATCTCGCAGGTGTATTTTCTCCTTAGGGGCCGTGAGGACTCCTAATTGTGTTTTCTCTTGAGAGTCGTAAGAATCTCCTTAGAGAATTTTCCCTCTTACAAGTCAAGAGGACCCATAAGCGGTTGTTTCCCTCCTTGTCGAGATTCGACTTTGGAGAGTGTGGCCCATGAATAGTATGCAAAAGTCCATTTTGGACCGACTTGCAGGGCCCCAGTGCTTAGGAAACAGGTATTTTTTTAATCCCCGCTGCCTAAGGCTTTTTCCTCACGAGTCGAGACGAATCGAGCATTTCTCGCAAGGATATCCTAACATCACAGTTAACCTCTGCTCTTTACGACAAAGGTCTGTTAGGGTCTGTGGTACTAGGATTTTGTCTGTCGTACCGTCGCATTGGCTGATGTATTCCTCAATAGGCAGTCTTGCTGTTCGAGTAGCCTTGCGACTGTCGTGTCTCTGATCCCTTCGGGGGCTGGACAAGACGTCTTTAAGCAATCTTCTTAGGCAGTTTGACCGTCAGAAGAGCAAGCATTAGGAATTTTGCCATGCTGCTTTTTACTTGAGGTTAGGCTCATTTTGGAGAGCCCCGATGAGTCATAACCACTCCGCGCTGGTGTGGGATGATCTCCGATAGTCTTTCAGGTTTTATATGAGTTGTCGTCAAGACCCTGAAGCTAGGAATTTAGCCTTCGCTTCGTTTGTTGGCACTGCGTCTGCTGTATCGAGACGAAGGTCGCGGTTGTCTCTAGGTTGTTGGTGAACCGTCGAGATTTGGAACTAGGGATTTTGTCGTGGCTCCGTTGTTTGATTGTCGCGTCTGAATCCTGCTGGAAGAAGTACGATGTGGTGACATCTCATCTGCTGTATCGAGACGAACGTCGAGGTGGTGACCACTCCATGTAGGATGATCTCCGGTGGTCTTTCAGGCTTTATATGAGTTGCCGTCAAGACCCTAAAGCTAGGAATTTGGCCTTCGCTTCGTTTGCTGGCATTGCGTCTGCTGTATCGAGACGAATGCCGCGGTTGTCTCTAGGTTGCTGGTGAACCGTCGAGGTTTGGAATTAGGGATTTTACCGTGGCTCCGTTGTTTGATTGTCGCGTCTGAATCCTGCTGGAAGAAGAACGCTGTGGTGACATCCCATCTGCTGTATTGAGACGAACGTCGAGGTGGTGACCACTCCATGTAGGATGATCTCCGGTGGTCTTTTAGGCTTTATATGAGTTGCCGTCAAGACCCTGAAGCTTGGAATTTGTCCTTTGCTTCGTTCGCTTTGGCGTGTCCGAATCCCGTTGGAGGAAGGACGCCGTAGTCACATATCGTCTACTGTATCGAGACGAACGTCGCGGTGGTGACTGCTCCGCGCTGGTGTGGAATGATCTCCGATAGTCTTTCAGGTTTTATATGAGTTGCCTTCAAGACCCTAAAGCTAGGAATTTGGCCTTCGCTTCGTTTGCTTTGGCGTGTCCGAATCCTGTTGGAGGAAGAACGCTATGGTGACATCGCGTCTACTGTATCGAGATGAACGCCGAGGCGGTGACCATTCCGCGCTGATGTGGGATGATCTCCGATAGTCTTTCAGGTTTTATATGAGTTGCCTTCAAGACCCTGAAGCTAGGGATTTGGCCTTCGCTTCATTTGCTCGCACCGCGTCTGCTGTATCGAGACGAATGCTGAGGTGGAGCTGGGATTTTGCCATCACTCCGTTTTATTTCGACCATGAGGTCTTTTGTTGACGTTGCTTCTGTATCCTGTTGGACTACGAGGGAATGCCGTTGTTGACATCTCGTCTGCTGTATCGAAACAAATGCTGAGGTGAAGCTGGAATTTTGTCGTCACTCCGCTTTGTTTCGACCGTGAGGTCTTTTGTTGATGTTGCATCTGCATCCTGTTGGACTGTGAAGGAACGCCATTGTTGACATCTCGTCTGCTGTATCGAGACGAATGCTGAGGTGGAGCTAGGATTTTGCCGTCGCTCTGCTTTGTTTTGACCGTGAGGTCTTTTGTTGACGTTGCATCTACATCCTGCTGGGCTGCGAAGGAATGCCGTTGTTGACATCTCGTCTGCTGTATCGAGACGAATGCTGAGGTGAAGCTGGGATTTTGCCGTCGCTTCACTTTGTTCCGACCTTGTTGACATCTCGTCTGCTGTATCGAGACGAATGCTGAGGTGAAGATAGGATTTTGCCGTCGCTCCGCTTTGTTTCGACCTTGTTGACATCTCATCTGCTGTATCGAGACGAATGCTGAGGTGAAGCTGGGATTTTGCCGTCACTCCGCTTTGTTTCGACCGTGAGGTCTTTTGTTGACATTGCATCTGCATCCTGTTGGACTGTGAAGGAACGCCATTGTTGACATCTCGTATGCTGTATCGAGACGAATGCTGAGGTGGAGCTGGGATTTTGCCGTCGCTCTGCTTTGTTTCGACCGTGAGGTCTTTTGTTGACGTTGCATCTACATCCTGCTGGGCTGCGAAGGAACGCCGTTGATGACATCTCGTCTGCTGTATCGAGACGAATGCTGAGGTGAAGCTGAGATTTTGCCGTCGCTCCGCTTTGTTTCGACCGGGAGGTCTTTTGTTGACATTGCATCTGCATCCTGCTGGACTGCGAAGGAACGTCGTTGTTGACATCTCGTCTGCTGTATCGAGACGAATGCTGAGATAGAACTGGGATTTTGCCATTACTCCGTTTGATGGTGTAACCTCTGTGTCATGCTGGAATGAGGAGTCCCACCGTTGTTGGTCTCCAGGCTGTAGATGTAGCCATTGAGATTTGGAACTAGGGAGTTTGCCATGGTTCTGTTTCGTTGCGACTCTGAGGTCGATTGTTGACGTCACGTCTGCATCTGGTTGGAGTGAGGAGAAACACCGTTGGTGATCTCGAAGTTGTCGATGTTGACGTCGAGACCCTTAAGCTAGGGATCTTCCTTCGCTTCATTTGTTGACATTGTGTCTGTAATATTGCGATAAATGTCGAGGTTGTCTCTAGGTTGTCTATGAACCGTCGAGATTTGGCTTCGCTTTCTGATGGAGCCTATCGGGAAGGTATGGTTCCCTCTTTGTTTGTGCCCCTGGATTGTATACAGGGATCGATGTGATCTCACCTGTAGGGCAAAAAGTTTCATTCTTTCATCATTTTTTTATTCTTTCCGCGATGCTCCATCATTTCAGCTTTTTATATCGCGAAAATCGCGATTGCCCAATCATTTCGGCTATTTTTCGCGGTGCCCAATCATTTCGGCTATTTTTCTTTTTACTTGCTGCTTTTTATTGCGAGTTGCCCAATCATTTCAGCTGTTTTTGTATGCATACATTTTTACTTGCTGATTTCGTTGCAAGTTGCCTCATCATTTCGGCTATTTCGTATGCATGTGTGGCTCGCTGATTTTTTATCGTGAGTGTGGAACTTGGAATCTGGCGCCAATCTCGGCATCAGCATCGCTGCGACTGAAATATTGCCAGGAGCGAATCATCATTTGCCATGAAAGGACTTGGAATTTGATACCGATTCAGGCATCAGCATTTCTACAACTGGGATATTGCCAGGAGCGAATCATCATTTGCCTCTGTCGACGTCGAATAAAGGTGGCTTAGCAAACAGGGTTAGGATCCCGTCGACTAAGGCTTTTGACTTCATGAGCCGTAAGGGTCTCATAAAGGTATTTCTCCCTACAAGTCGTGAGGATCTCATAGGTGCGTTTTCTCCTTAGGAGTCGTGAGGATTCCTAAGTGCATGGTCTCTTATAAGTCGTAAGGATCTTACAAAAGTATTTTCTCCTTGCAAGTCGAGAGGACTTACAAGGGCTGTTCACCGTGTAAACATATCCCTAGTCACGGATGTGACTTTGTTAGGGAAATGTTTATTCGCGCCCGTGGATTGTATACTAGGGTCAATATTGAACCGCTTGTAGGGCAGTATTGGAGGTTGTGGGCGGGTGCTTAAGAACAGGTTCAGGTCTCTGTTGCTTAAGACTTTCAAATCTTATGAGCCGTGAGGGTCCCATAAGAGGATTCTCCTTACGAGTCGTGAAGATCTCGCAAGTGTGATTTCTCCTTAGGAATCGTGAAGATCCCTAAGTGTGTTGCTCCCTTATGAGTCGTAAGGATCCCACGCGGGTGATTTCTCCTTACAAGGTCGAGAGGAATTTGCAAGTGTCTTTTAACGACGTAGCGCCCTTTCAGGTTTTCATAAGACTCGCCGGTAGCCCTGCTGTTTTTAATCACGGAACCCTTTCGGGTTTTCATCTGTGCCCATTTTTCTTATGGACGTACCGTTTTTTTTACGAGTCTGCGCCCTTTCGGCTTTTCACAAACATCGCCGGTAGTCCTGCTGTTTTTACTCACGGTGCCCTTTCGGGTTTTCATCCGTGCCCATTTTGCTTATGGACGTACCGTTTTGTTTTGTTTTTACGAGTCTGTGCCCTTTCGGGTTTTCACAAACATCGCCGGTAGTCCTGCTGTTTTTACTCACGGCGCCCTTTCGGGTTTTCATCCGTGCCCATTTTGCTTATGGACATACCCTTTTTTCTTTTTTTTTCCTTTATTTTTACCACGTCAGCCTGGGGATGCCGCGGGTTGGTAGTAGTTTAATGACGTTTCGGTCATCAGCCAGTTTTAGGACATAGTGGTCCATCATTAGCTTAAGAACGTTTCGGTCCGCTGTTAGTTTAAGGACGTTTCGGTCCTCAGCCAGTTTTAGGACATAGTGGTCCATCGTTAGTTTAACGACGTTTCGGTCTTCAGCCAGTTTTAGGACATAGTGGTTCATCGTTAGTTTAACGAGGTTTCGGTCTATCGTTGCCATATTTGAGGCGAGTTTCTAGTTTACGGACTTTTCGGTCCATGGGGCTTTCCCTATAAATGAGCATGATGCCCCTGGCCTATCCATCTTTCTCGGAGCATGTGGTCGTGGCGGGTTCACCTTCCAGTTTTCGGACAGCGCGAACTTGCCCTGTTGGTACTGGTCTTCAACCAAGTTTTTGAAGACGTAGCAGTTATCGATCGGATGGCCCAATACTTGGTGGTAAGGGCAGTATTTAGAATTGTTGATATCATTCAGTTGTAGCTGGTGTTTCGGCTCCGGTAGAATGATAAGCTTGTTACGCACTGCTAGTTCGAACAGCCTCCTTGTTTCATCCCGGGGAAATGAGTAAGGACATTTCAACTTCTCATAGAGGGGTTGCCACTTGTTGCTTTGGCGAACAACCGGTCTAGGGCCACGCGATTGTTGTTGAGCGTTGGCGACGAAGGTCGTCTTTCCCTTCCCTTTATCCTTTTTGTTCGATCCCTTGTTTGCGGGTCCGAGATTCTTTCCTGGTAGCGTGCGATTGCACGGCTGAATGTTCTCGCAACTCCTCAATTCTTTCGTTTCAGAGATGGATTCCTTGAAGAGAGGACCGTGGGCTACTTTTTCGTCAGAGTCGCTCCCGAAGGTGAGAACTCGCGATCCCCCGGGATCAACCCTATGACAATTGCCGGCAATTCTTTTACGCTCATCTGTCCCATTTTTCTGCTGTCTATGAGCTTCACGTTTTGTCATGTTGAAGTGTTGCCTGTGAGCGACATGCCCTTGCCACCAACACTTAAAGGAGTTGCAGTCCTCAGTAGGATGTGCGATCTTCTGATGATATAAGCAAAAGTTAGGATGTACGTCCGCTTCATCAAGATGTATACCACCAGGAGAATTTTCTCTGAAAGAGGGCAGCCTTATCCCTATCGATATGGCTTTGGCGAATCGTTTCCTTGTCTTGATCCTGCTTTCATTTGCGGCGGATGTACTTTGATCTGGTGGGAGTGTTTCGACCCTTTTGTCCAGTCGCCAGCGTTTGGCCTTTTCAAATATGGCCATCTCACGCTCCCAATCGGCTTTACTTTTTAGATGAATTTCACTCAGGAAGGCGTCGATCATTTCGTCTGACGGCCATAAAAGTTCTGGTTCAGGACCTGCCCCCCGTCTCTCGGTGCAAGGGGCTTCTTTATCGTCTATCGACGAGTGAGAGATCACATGGCAACTTGCCGCATAATCCTCAGGTTCATCCGACGAGTCTTTGTCATCATCTTCGTCCTCATGGACGTGGCTGAGGAATTCTAGGAGTGTGACTGGGGTCCGCGCCTTATGATTATATTCTTCCAGTGCGTCAACATGTTTTTGCAGATCCGTGCGCTTGTCATCTAACTTTGCGGGCTTTTGGGTCTTCTCCTTCTTCTTCGAAGACTTTGACGGCTGCGTCTAGGTGTTTTTCCTGCTGCTATCAATTCTCGGTGTTAGGCGTGGTTTCAGCATCCCATCAATAACCTCAGGCTCTGGCGGACATTTCCACCTGACGGCTGGGCATGTGTGAAGATCCTTCAGCATTTTTTTCGTCTTGGTTGAAAGAGCGACCTCCCATGGAGCTTTTTCTATAAAAGAGCACGATACCCCCGGCGTGTCCTCTTTTTTAGGGGCATGAGGTTGTGGCGGGTTCTCCTTCCAGTTTTCGGATAATGCGAACTTGCCTTATTAGTATTGGTCCTCAATCCAGCCTTTGAAAACGATGCAATCTTCGATTGGATGGCTTACTGCTTGATGGTAAGGGAAGTAATTAGGATTGTTGAGATCGCCTGGCTGCAACGGACGTTTTGGACTCGGCAGATTGATGAGCCTGTTGCGCACTGCCAGCTCGAACAGTCTTCTCGTTTTATCCTAAGGAAACGAGTAAGGACGTCCTAGTCTTTCCTCAAGGGATGGGCGTGGATGCATAATGTTTCGACGGACGACCGGCTTTAAGTTGCTCGGTTGTTGTTGAGTATTGGCGACGAAAGTTGCTTTTCCTTTCCCCTTTTCATTCCGAGGATCCGTCTTTGAAGGAGATGATCTATGACCCATCTGGTCCATTTGGGCCAGCTTGTCGATCAAGGCCTGAAAAGTAGTTGGCTTGAAGAACATCATGAACTGGGAGATGGCTGCTTGAGGGTCAAGAGTGTCCACGAACATGCCCACCGCCGGCGCTTCTTCAATCCGCTATTCGCATTTCGACCACAGATTCCTCCATCGGATAGTGTACTGGACCCACGTCTCGCCTGGCTTCACCCTGGCATTGATCAATGTCGTTATCGGGGTGCGTTCACTAGCACTCGCGAATCGCTGGGTGAATAGCAACTCCATTTCTGTAAACGTTTTGACGGAGTTGTCGGGAAGCTCCGAGTACCATTCAAAAGCCGTGGCTGCTAAACTACCGACGAACTGGCGAAGTAGAAGTTTATCATCACCTCCAGTATTGCCGCATAAGGCTCTGAATTGAGCGACATGCTAATGCGGATTCTCTGTCCCCTTGTACACATGGAATTTAGGGATCGTATATCCCGGCGGGTAACTTATCTGGTCATACCATCCCGGATAGGGTCGTCCGGTCTTGACAATTTGGCCAGCCGCTTCATTTTCCTGGTGAGCTCGTATTTGCTGAGCAATATAATCATCGAGCGCAGCTTTTGAGATGGTCTCCTCTTTGGCTTCTGAACAAGCCAGAAGGGGATTTGACGTCTCCGCTCGGTCATCTTCAAGAATGATCGGAGGGTCTTCAGCTGGAGGATCCGACTGCAACATCATCCCGACCATGCCTTGGAAGAGAAGTGCCATTCGTTTTATGTTGGCAGCTTGTTCTGCAGCTTCTCTGTCCTTCTATTCGAGGACTCTGCGTAGGAAGTCAGCATCGGTTTCTTGTTCTTGAAGTTGCTCTGATGACGTTTCCGGGCTCTCTTTTGGCCCTGTGAGTACGGCCATCTGCGTCAACATTTCCTGGAGCTTCTGTTGTTGCTCATGGGCCCTTGTTACAGATCGCGTAAGCGGTCGATGACCTGTAGAGATACGGCTGTCCTCTTTTCCGGACACCATATAGACGGCGTGCACCACCATGCCCCCAGACTTGGGGCGTTTAGGTTCAGTGGTCTTGCGATTCGTCGCAGACTCAGGGATTTTCTCTGGCCTTCTTTTCTTGTGAGCGGTCGAAGTTGAGGGGGCCCTTGCAGTGGGCACCCAAGTAGCTATCGCCTTTTGTGGCTTAATAGGACGGTCCTCTTCCCGCTGAACTTTCACCTTTTTCTGTCGGCGGGGATAATCTTGATCAATTACCGAGTCTTGGACTTGACGCCAGACCTTGTAGATTTTAGAGGACAGCCGTTGAGGGGGCTGTTCCGGCTTCACCTTTGTAGCGTTCTCCGTAGGTAGAGGAGATCTTTTCAGCACAGCGGTCGGAGAGTTCTTGCGGATCTTCCTAAGTGGTTCAAAGCTGTTCCCGGTTGGAACAGCAACATCAATTTCCGCCGTTGGAGTCGGCGGAGTCAGTCCAGGAGGAGAGTTTCCCCCAGCCTTCCTTACTCGGCGCCAGTGGTATATCCCTAATAGAAGGAGTGTTGTCTCCTAAGGGTTTTCAGTGGATTACACCCACAAAATTCTATAATAAAAGAGAGATGGTGAAAGTTATATAAAAATAAGAACTATAAAAGAAAGAACTTGAAAATAAGAGTTTTCAACTACCAGCTTTTCAGTTGCTATGAGCCCTATCTTAATGGTCATGAAAAAATGTTAGAAATCATATTATCTCTCAATAAAACATCGCCTTTAGTTTTCATTCCTACCTTTCTCCCAAACATTGATCATATACCCCTACGTGTGTGAACTGGACATCCCTACACTCAGAGAATTCAATTCAAGCAATCATACTCTTGTCCATCTACCTTGGTACTTTTTAATATATATTTAGATGGAATTTGCCCACACATTCTTCATGCGACCGTTAATACTTCATGAGGTACTAACCGACCGATTACTCATGTGCTTGCTAATTAGGTGTTTTTTCCTCGTCATGCAACACCTAAGGCTTAGCAGTGGCTCCCAAACCAGTTGGTCTAAGGCACTAGGTGATAAAGCACCCTCGCTATATTTTTTTATTGCTGCCTCGGTGATAACAAAACCAGTGTTCATTTTTCTTTTCACCGTTTTATCTTTTATTCTTCACTTTTATTTTCTTCATACTTTGGCTTTTAGACAAGAGCATTTCAAGGTATCCTCTACTTTCTCGAGTTTCAAGATGTGTGTAAGTGCGTATAGTAGGGTATCAACGTTCAAATGTTTGGCTTCCAGAATAGGAACTATTTTTCAGGCTTATTTTTATCCTCAGATTAGTAATTTCCTTCATCTTACTAACCCTTGGGACAACAGCTCATAACTACTTATTACTAGTTTCATTTAAGAAAATATCTAACTTTCTTGTTTTTCTTAAACTATTCCTATCTTTTAAATATAATTTTTCACTTTCTACTCTTTTATTATCACAATTTTTTTGTGTGTGCTTATATATAGTATAATACAAAGTAGGGCGTAAATAAGCACAGGAGCGCTGAAAAATGACTTCTTGGGAGCTTCTTGCAATGGTACAGGAGCGCTGAAGCTCGTTGGCGGGAGCATGGTTCCGAAGAATAGCCCAGTGGTGGCTTGAGTTACCTGCTCCACTGGCATAGTGAAAAGGGAGGCCGCTTGGGGCCCGTATATTACTCCTCTAGATGGGACAGAGCGAGAGTTGCTGTTACAGTTAGTGCAGTTTGAAGCCATTGATTTCTTGAAGAGCTTGAATATTCTGCCCCCTGTGTCGACCTTGGTCTTTGGCATGTATCGGTTGTTTGAGGACCGATTCCGTCGGCAAGGCTGCTGCTTAGGGAGCCTGCCTGTGGACGGCATACATCCTCTGGGCTTCCTCCATCGGTGTTGAGGCACCGAGGGTGGGAGGTGGGAGCATCGACCCAAAAAGTAGCCCGTTGATTTCTTGAAGAGCCGGATTACAGAGATTTGAGGCTGCAAGTGACCCATACTTGACTACGCCGGATATGACAGAGCCTGAGTTGCTAGGGTGGGAGAAAATGTCATTCTTCATAGAGACCAAATGCTGGCTTCAATATCCACTCCCCTAAGGGCAACCAAAAATATACACACCGCGATTATTTGATCACGGGAAAAACACGACACACGAAGTGTGGAGTGGAAAGAGGAAAAGGTCCCACCGGGCGTGCCAGAATCTGTTTACAGCCGGAAACCGGGAAGACGGACTGTCTTGCCTGAATCTGGGGGCAGATGCTATTTGGTGCTATCCGTCCACCTCTCCGAAGATGCCAAGTTGATTTATGGCACCATGTATCGAAGGTTTAAACGGATGCGGCCGATGTAGCAGATTTCGTCAGATTCCCCCTCATTCGAGGGGTTTTTAATTGTGGGGACGCTCTTCCCTGCAGGCGCAAGCCCCTGCAGTTAATTACGCTACTGCATCGCGGTAACAACTTTCTTCTACTCCAGATGGTCACTTCGTGTCGTGGGTGTTTGTTTTGTGTTCGTTTGCCCGTGGATTGTATACGGAGACTAAGTTCTACCGTCGCCCATAGGACGTGGATTAGTCCAAATCCGTATTTTCTTAGATTTGGGTTTTGGGGTTTTGGTGTAAGGATACGTTAGCCTTATTTGAGACTAAGATCGACTTAAACGTTTGTTAAGGATACGTTAGTCTAATTTGAGACTAAGATCAACACAACAGGATCGTTTAGATCCGACAAAAGAGCATTTGGGGGCTCTATTGTTCTAGTTTAGGGACATAGTGGTCCATTGAATGTATGGCTGTCGGGACCCGTCACCTCTCTGACGATGTTGAAGGATTACAACGACAGATATCAGAGGAGTTCAGAGATGTACCCTTGAACCAAAGTTGGTTGGGAGACCTGTAGTCCAATTTAGGTCTAAAGTCTGTTTGAGGGTTTAAAGATACGTTAGCCCTATTTAAGGCTAAGATCAACTTAAACATTTGTTAAGAATACGTTAGTCCAGTTTGAGACTGAGATCAACTTAACGAGATCGTTTAGATCCGACAAAAGAGCGTTTGGGCTCTATTGTTCCAGTTTAGGGACATAGTGGTCCATCATTCCCGTTTTGGGGAAAAATGTTAGTTTAAGGACGCATTAGTCTATGAGTTTAAGGACGCGTCAGTCCATGAGTTTAAGGACCCCACAGTCCATATTGATGTGTGGTTATCAAGACCCGTCACCTCTCTGAAGACGTTGAAGGATTACAACGACAGATAGCAGAGGAGTTCAGAGATGTACCATTGAATCAATGAGTTGGTTGAAAGAGCAGATATGCTCAGTTCAAGATGATTTGAGGACTTATGGCCAGTTTGGGCTAAGTACAATTATGTTTGAAATATTGGCCCTTTGGGCCATTAGACATTTGTCTGGGTTCAGTCCCTCATCATTCAGCAGTGCTAAACAGAGGTTTGGGGGCTCTGACAACATTTTGTCTTTGATTTCCTTAATTTTGAGATTCATTTGGAGGAGGGACTTTTACCTATGGAAAATTAGCCAATTTAGCTGAAAGTAGTGTTAAACACTAGAGATAGAACTCTCAAATTAGTGTTAAACAATAAAAGACAATCAGTGTTAAACACTGAAAATATAATCTTCAATTTAGTGTTAATCACTAGAAAACAATCAGTGTTAAACACTGGAAATATAATCCCCAAATTAGTGTTAAACACTAAAGAAAGAGGGGTCACGTGTGGACACGTGAGGGCGTCCAAAGGGGGGATCAGATCCCTTTCTTTATTCTGCAATTAAGTGGTAAACACTTTTTCTATTTTTATTTTGGAGTATCACGTGTTGGCACGTGATGAGGATTTATGCTCTGGCTGTTAAAGCATCCGCCAAGGGGTCACGTGGGAACACGTGAGAGCGCCCAAGGCCTTATATTTCCTTTGCTTTTTCTTTCTGTGTTTTGTAGGTCATGTGGGAGCACATGAGGCATTGCCTCAAAGCTTCTTTTCTTCAGGGATCTTTTCAAGGGTCACGTAGGGGCACGTGACCTAAGTTCTTTTCATGTACAAAGATCTTTTAAGTCTCCTTATTTTAAGAATTGAATTCTCTGTAGGGTTAAACCCTAATTATGATTTTGGAGGAATTAAATTCCTATATATATGTAAAAGAATTAAATTCTTATGTAGAGTTAAACCCTAATTTCTTTTAGAGAAATTAAATTCCCATATATGTAAAAGAATTAAATTCTTGATTAGGGTTAAACCCTAGTTCTATCCATCTTGAAGGAATTAAATTCCTGTATTTTCAGGAGAATTAAATTCTCAGATAGGGTTCAAACCCTAGTTTTGTTTTGGGAGAAATAAATTCTCTAAACTCAATTCCCCCTCTAAGTTTCGGATCTGCATGGCAGGATCTCAACCCGATGAGAATTAAATTCTCAACCTATGGGGAGATGTGTTTCTGCAGATCTTCAACTAGAGAAAGAACTAAGTTCTTGTAGAAGGGTTAAACTCTTAGATTTTGAGAATTAAATTCTCTGTTTGAAGTTTTGATTCCCTTTCTTTTCTCACCTAGGGTTTTTTTTGTTGAGAATTAAATTCTCCTCTCCTTTCTTTCTTTCTCTTGAGAATTAAATTCTCCTCTCTCTGTTTCTCTCCAAAAAGGTCCCTTCTCTTCTCTTCTTGGCTCCTATTTATAGGAGAAAGAAAATAATCAATTTGTTTAGTAAATCTTTCATTGAAAGATTTTAATTGATTTCATAATTAATAAGATCCTTTAGATCACACAATGAATTTTATTCGCCGTTGGATTTTAAATCCCAAGATATTATGTTTGTTATTTTCGGTGAGATTTAGGGGAAATCTTTCCTTGTCTAAAATATTTCCATAAACTGGTGATTTTTAATCACCCTTGGATTTTTAATCCAACGGTCCCCATAATCCTTTTCCATTTGGAAAGATTTAGAGAAATTTAGAATTTTAATTCTATTTGGAAAGATTTAGAGAAATTTAGAATTTTAATTCTATTAAACTGTAAGGCTTTCGAAATCAGTCACGTGCTGACACGTGACCCTTGGTCACGTGTGAGCACGTGACCCCCAATTGAGTCATTTTCTCAGCGTTTATTTATGCTTCAGTTTTAACCATCACGTGTCAACACGTGACCATTGGTCACGTGTGAGCACGTGATACCTCATTGAGATAACTTCTGATTTTTAATCCGGGAACAGATTTTAGAATTTAATTCTATTCATTATTTTAGAGGCCTTCAGAGCCTATCACGTGTCTGAACGTGACCCATGGTCACGTGTGAGCACGTGATGCCATATTGGGGTCTTTTCTGAGTTTTTATTATATCTTTTAACTCCTCCAGCGGGTTCTTAAAGGTCCATCACGTGTGGACACATGATGCCTCATAACTTTTGATCCCGGATGAATTATGAGGCCCATAATATATCAAATCGAAGGGTTTTTTGATACGCTTTCAATACCATCGGAATTTAGCTATTTCTCCTTCAGGATTTTATCAAAATACAGGCCGGAAGATACTGGTTCGCATTTCCTTAAGCGTATCGCTGCCATTTGATACCTTAGACTCTTTTGCGCAGAAATTTTTGGCAGGAACAAATGCCCCCCACTACTTTGCCCACGTAAGTATATACGTGGGTGAAGTAGTGCAGAGTTATGCATAGCGTATGATCAGTTTCGGGTTGGTATATAACTTTCAGAATCTTGATCTGAGAATATAACGAGCGGACACAAGCGCCATCATTTATCATTCACTCAAATCTCAACTCTTAAGGGATATAGTTCCAAACCCTCATCCCCGTGAGCCGAACCTTTCCATTTCTTTATGTCTTACTCTGGCGTGAAGTAGTTTATATGCCCATGAGTAACTTCTCCATTTCAGTGGCATGTAGCTTTGGCAAGTGTGGCCCATAGATGGTCGATAACAGTTCATCTTGAACTATAGGGCAGCGATGGCTTAGGAGACAAGGTTAGGATCTGCCACCTAAGACTTTTCAACTTTATGAGCCTTGAGGGTCTCATAAAGACTTTTCTCCCTACGAGTCAAGAGGATCCCGCAGGTGTATTTTCTCCTTAGGGGTCGTGAGGACTCCTAAGTGTGTTTTCTCTTGAGAGTCGTAAGGATCTCATTAGAAAATTTTCCCTCTTACAATTCGAGTGGACCCATAAGCGGTTGTTTCCCTCCTTGTCGAGATTCGACTTTGGAGAGTGTGGCCCGTGAATAGTATGCAAAAGTCCATTTTGGACCGACTTGTAGGGCCCCAGTGCTTAGGAAACATGTATTTTTTTAATCCACGCTGCCTAAGGCTTTTTCCTCATGAGTCGAGACGAATTGAGCATTTCTCGCAAGAATATTCTAACGTCACAGTTAACCTCTGCTCTTTACGACAAAGGTCCGTTAGGGTCTGTGGTACTAGGATTTTTATATCAGGGTCGGTATGTAATAGCATTCATTCAGAATCAATGTATTACCATTTGGTAATACAAGGTGATATTCGCCAACTGTTTTGGTTGCAACATTTGCACCATTCCCTACTCTTACGGAATGATCACCCATTCCCAGTTCTCTACCTTTCCTTAGCCCATGCAACATATTGCATATGTGGGATCCCGATCCAGTATCTAATACCCAGGATGTAGAGTGTACTGAGAAACAGTTCTCGGTAACTAACACACTCGAAAAAGATGCATCAACATGCTTATTCTTCGTTTGAGCGGCGTGGGAATCCGGATATGTCCCTATTCCTTGCTCAGACTTATACCAATTATAAGAAAGAACGGAACCAACGTTCCCATGCTCAGTATAACAAGCGGGTTCAGTCAATACATCCATATTATTATCTTGATTAAGGCCTGACATGGTCACTACCTGGAGAGAGAGAGAAGAAAACACTTTAGCATATGCTCTTGCAAGATTAGATTGGTTATTATCTTATCTAATCAGGATGGCTCTCTCTGTTTTTATCAAATCTTCCTTCAAACCCTAAAAGGTAACACTAGCCGGGATTAATTACACCTTACAAGTTCGCCAATCTTTTAGCCAGACCAATATTGGTACTTTGAGGGAGGTTCCCCGTGCATTCGCACGGACCTAATTAAAATAAACCTCGTTTTCCCAGAGGCATAACCCCGTTAACACATTTCTAGACACCTACTTGATCGGCTAATTGTGATATGTAAAACTCTCCCAGGAGTAACTCTTAATCGCAGTGGGTATCGGGATCCAACTATCTCAAAGAAGGTATGCAATCTCATTGCAAATTTCAACACTTGAAATTCCCGATAATCTTTTGCCCCTAACAACTTATGACCTTGGCTACGGTCAACAAATCATAAGCGCTAGCCAAGTTCAACCCGTCATTTCCTGATTGAATTAAACCCACCCGTACAACCCTTGGCTAAGGTCAACAGAGTCGTACGACTACCCTAACTCAATCGCATCATATGCAGCAGATAAGTACTAATCAGCTACCGCACACTACGTCTTGACGAAGGCCAACAAACGTAGCATGAATGCTAACTAGTCTTTATCTGAAATGACGGAGGGCCACGACAGGTTTTTAAGAAAGCCTTTTGCGTAATGAACTTGATATTGTTGTAGAAACAAGTGATTTTGAAAAGGTGTGTTTTTGAGGATTTTACTAGTTTCTCTAAAGAGGTCACTCCCGGTGAAGGGATCTCGGCTCTTTCCTTATCAAATATGGTGCAAAATATTTCACAAATACCACTATGCAAAGTAAGAACGATAGAAGCAATAAAAAACAAAACCGAGTGAGTTATAGCATCTGCTAGCTTTTGCTAAAGAGGCCACTCCCGGTGAAGGCATCTCGGCTCTTTCCTTATCGAATAAGGTGTTAAATATTCTACAAGGAATACCGCTATGCAAAGCAAAAACTAGAGCTACCTTTTTTGAAAATTTGATTCTACAACATCTTTTAGGTTTATTTTTCTTTCATTAATCTCATTAATGAAGTCCCATCATTTAAGCTTCCTAAGCATCACAGAAGAAACAAAAATATAACGTACGCTTATACCATCCGCATTCGCCACAGTATCCCGTTATGCACCGTTAGGTTACTTAACTAACGGCATAACGGGGCGGGACTAGTGCAGGTGCAAAACATAAGCAACATTTATTATATATCGCATATAGAATAATAAAGCATTCGTCTCAAACGTATAAAGTGATCACATCACAGAATATCAGTAGCAGAAGATAACATATGAAATATTGGATATGCTAGGAATTCCATGTTTTAAATTAAGCTCGTATAAAACACGGATTCCACGGTCGCAATGAATAGCCAAACCGACATCCCTAGACCCCTACGAGAGCGGCAAGCAACCCTACCAATTTTAGAGCTAGGAGACCCGGTCTCGACTCCTCAAGATGGTCTCCCACTGGACTCTAGAACCCGGTTATTTATGCTCCCCGCCTTGGGTCTATCCTAATGCGGAAAAGTAAATAATATACAACAATGGTGACTCATCCTCATCCCGGAAGTGCCCCAATAAAAGAATATTACATACAAATAAATTTTACATGAATAAAAATAAAAACTCTCATCTCATATAAAACCCCCGGCTATTCAAAACACGACAATCCAATATAACATATCACAGCAACACATAACAACACATGTCATCAACGTAAGTAAATATGCGTATCCCAATTGTCGTTGACATATAGCAACAAAACCGGCGATACACCACATATTACACTTACGGTCGCAGAGAAAAAAATGTCAAACTACAACATTTGGAATCCACTATCACGTTAGACGTCATAAACCCGAAATATCACATACTTCGGATTTCATGCCTAACAATATGAATTCCAAATATTGTATCACAATTCAGGAAAAGCTAGACAATGTTAAACATTCCGATAGAATCAACAAACACCCAAAATTTTCCAAAAAGCTCAACACTTGAGCGCAGTTTAAAAATACTCAGAACATGCTACAGTACCTATGGACCAACCGTAGAAGGGTCAACCCTTGCCTCACTTATGGTGCCGCGGAACTACCGCAAACCCTAGGGTTTGGCGGCGGTTCTTATGCTCATAGAATCGAGTTAGCGTTTCGTTCTTCTAGAGGGTCCATCGAATTACTTGCATGATTTTTGAATGTTCTTTAACTTGGAAAAAATCCAACTTTTGGAAATTTTTCCATCGAGAGAAAAATTGGGTTATTGATATCCGTTCGAACTTTTTAACGCCGTCTAAATAACCCGAAAACATGTTAGAATCAAGACTACGAAACACTTTGAATTGACTTTATAGAAAATTAACATCTCATGCAATTTTAGAAAGAAAAAAAAGCAACACCTGAAACACCAAAACCCAGAGACCAGAACACCAAACAAATACGAACCCAAAACAACAATGTGGGGCCGACCTGCTCGGTTTTTTGATGAATGTGGCCGGGTAAAAACCGTCCAATTGGGTTTATTTTTGTCCAGTGTTCATGTTACATCTTATATACCATTCTGGAGTTGCTTAAAAAAATTTTAGAGCCCATTTAAAATTCGACCGAAACTAGATTTCATTGTTTCATGTTTCGGAGTAGTTTCGGTTTCGTAATCTAACAAACATCGTCTAATTCTCTAGATTGGCTCTGATACCACTGTAGGGTTAGCCAGCACGACAGCAAGGTTTTGGGTGGTATCGTCCATGCCATTTTCAAAAATTTGCCATGTTACTTAACTCTAACCCTAGAATCTTAACTTGAGAATTAGACAATACGATATGTAAACAACTTTACATCTAAGTGAAAAAGAAATACAACCTTTGTAGACCGGTCCTTCACTTCAATAGCTCCAAGTAGTGGTCCCTTCGCTGCGAGTAATGATCTCCCGAACTCTTGAGAGGCTCCACAAGGTGAAAGATGCAAACTTGCTTGAAATTTTAAAAGCCGAAGATGATCTACGTCGAGGAGATACCGACTCAAGCTATCTCTTCACTAATATGGAATTAGTGAAGCAAACACCCTAAACTAAATGGCTAGTTTAGTAGAGGATGGTGAATTAGGAATTTTGCTCACTTTAGAATTTATTTTATCACTATTTTTCTTCACTTCATCAAAAGCAAGAGAGCTAGAAGGAGATGAAGAAGAAGATGAAGTGATGAATGAATAAGAGTGAGGTTAGAAATACAACCATGGGTGAGTTCATATCATATACTAACCCTGTTCCCTTCCGAATGACGCGGCGGAGACGCGGTGAACGTCTTGCCAGAAATTCGGGGCAGATGCTAATTAGTGCTATCCGTCCACCTCTCCGAAGATGCCAAGTTGATTTATGGTATCATGTATCGAAGGTTTAAACGGATGTGGCCGATGTAGCAGATTTCGTCAGATTCCCCCTCGTTCGAGGGGTTTTTGATTGTGGGGACGCTCTTTCCTGCAGGCGCAAGCCCCTGCAGTTAATTACGCTACCGCATCGCGGTAACAACTTTCTCCTTCTCCATAATTTCACTTCGTGTCGTGGGTGTTTGTTTTGTTTGTGGTTGCCCGTGCATTGTATACGGAGACTAAGTGATGTCGCCTGTAAGACGTGGATTAGTCCAAATCCGTATTTACTTAGATTTGGGTTTCGTGTTTTAGTTTAAGGATACGTTAGCCATATTGAGGCTAAGATCAACTTAAACGTTCGTTAAGGATACGTTAGCCTAATCTCCAAACTAAGATCAACTTAACGGGATCGTTTGGATCCGACAAGAGAGCAATTGGCTCTATTGTTCAGTTTAATGACGTTGCGGTCGATTTCCAGTTTAGGGACATGGTGGTCCATCATTCCCATTTGTGGACGAACATTAGTTTAAGGACATTTCGGTCCAACATTCCCATTTTGGGACGAATATTAGTTTAAGGACGTTTCAGTCCACGAGTTTAAGGACCCCGCAGTCCGTATCGATGTGTGGTTGTCGGGACCCGTCACCTTTCTGACGTCGTTGAAGGATTACAACGATAGGCGTCAGAGGGGTTCAGAGATGTACCCTTGAACCGGATGTAAATCGATTTAAGAGAGCAGTCTTGCTCAGTCAATTTAATTTGAGGACTTACAGCCATGATTGGGTTAAGTCCAGTTGAAAATGTTCAACATTTTTATCTTTGGCCTATTAGGACTGTGCTAGGGCTTTGCCCTTGTTTGATAATGCACTGCATTTCATTCTAGCCTGGTAGGCCTTTTTGATTTGGGCTCTGTCCCTTTATAAATGATGCAGAACATCTGTTTGGGCTCTGCCCTTCTTTAAAATAATGCATTGCATTTAATTAGGCCTTTTTTTAATTGGGCTTAGCCCTTCTGTAAATAATATAGTGCATTAATTGTCTGGCAGTGGCTTGTCAGACGCTTTGCGCTAATTATTGAGCACAAGCGCTTGTGGAGGCGACACGTGTCACGCTCTGGTGAGCGCAAGCGCAGTTAGCGCAGTGCGCTGCATTGTTGCGCTGCTGACATGTGACACGCTCTGGTGGAGTTGCGCCAACTTTAAAGAGCAATGCTCTATTTTTAAAAACGCATAGCGCAAGTGGTTATGGTGCTGACACGTGGCGCTCTCTGGTGGCTTGCGCCAACACAGGAGCGCAACAGTGCAGTTTTTGCAAGTGCAAGGCACTGTTTCAATAACTTGATCCAATTTTGGATTCAAGAAAAGAATCTTTAAGATTCCAGAACCAATGGTTCATAAAAAAGTGCAAGGCACTGTTATTATTTATTTTTTATTGAAGATCCTTGATCTTGTTCTTAGATCAATGATCTATTCAGAAGAAATTCTTCTTTTTTATAAAGGTTTTTTTACCTTTTTTCTCTTCTTGAGTTCTTCTCACAATTTTTCAGAGCTCTCTCTATTCTCTGTGTTGTTTTTTTTTATCTTGATGTTGATGATCATTGAATTGAGGTCTAGGGGCCTTTATATAGTGCCTATTAATTTGTTAAATTTGTTAAAGAGATCATTCTCTGAGTGATTTGGGGAATTTTCCCCACCGTTGGATCTTTGATCCAAGGGCTTCTGTTTTACAGAAGACAATCTTCTTGTTTTAACAATAACAGAAAGATCTTACTAGAATTTTAATTCTGTTTGGCGCAGATGCACCAGCGCTTGACACGTGTCGCACAGCGCAGAGCGCAGCTCAACTGCGCTGCCACGTGTCGCGCAGCGCAGAGCGCAGTACAACTGCGCTAGCGCAACTGCGCTGCCACGTGTCGCGCAGCGTAGAGCGCATCATAACTGTGCTAGCGCTTCCACGTGTCGCGCGGCGCAACTGCGCTGCCAAGTGTCGCGCAGCGCAGAGCGCGGATCATCTAAAGCGTTGCTTCTTTTAATTTTTTTAAAAATAGAGCCTTGCTCTGATTGGGCGCGCTGCCTTGGGCGCTGCGCTGACGTATTAGATTTTGACACGTGGCGCGCAGCGCAAGAAATTTGAAGCGTTGCTTCAATTTTCTTAACTTTAATTTTCAGTTTAATTTCGAAACAGAGTTTTGCTCTGATGGGGGGAAACAGAAGCGTTGCTTCATTTCCCGCATTGGAATTTGAACAGAGCTTTGCTCTGATTGGGGTAAACAAATGCCCCCCCCACTGTTCCGCTTACGTGGCCCCAAACGTGAGCGCAGCGGTAGCAGAATTCCAACCGTTGCGGCACCTCAGGAGTTGAAGGGGTGCCGAGCGTCTATAAATAGGACCCTTGGTCCTCCACAGATGATCACCATCTACAAGACTTCTCATTTCTCAGAACTTCAGAACTTTGCTCTTGCTTTCAAGAACTTAAGAGTTAAACTCTAGAAAACTTTTTAGGTAAAATTAACTTAAATTAAATTAAATTAATTTTAAATAACAGAGCCTTGCTCTCATAGATCTTTGATCTAAAGAAAACCCATTTAGGGTTTTATTAATAGAGCTTTTCTCTCCTTAGATCATGATCTTTTCTTAGGGCTTCTTAGCCTATGAATCAGAGCTCTGCTCTCTTGATACAAGTAGAATCTTAATATTTTGTGAAGAACTCTTAAGAGTTTGATCATGAATAATGAAGATCAAAAATGGAGTTTTATCTTTGATGGATTCTATCATCTTTTCATAGAAAGGCTCTCAGCGTTCTCGGGGAATTTCTTTAAATTCCTCTCATTGCTGAATTTGATAGGTGTCACTCCTGTTTGCAGAGCATTGCTCTCGAGGAGTTTAACTCCCTGTGCTTGTTTCTAATAAGAATTCGCTTAATCGGTCTGTCTGCTAATTCTGTTAATTTTCTTTTACAGGAGCAATGGACGCCCACATGTAGGATCTCGATGAAATCAACTCTTACGGAGACATTGGCCGACTCGGGCGTTCTCAGAACCGAGAACTTACAAACGTTGAGTGTGCCGAAATCATGAGCCGCTTCGACGCATACAACGGTCAGCTGCTTCCTCGGCGCTCCCCTCTCCTGAAGCTTATTGTGGGAGCAATTTGGGAAGCGCTTCCCTTATTCTTTACCGGCGTGCCGCTTAGGGCATTGGACGCCGCTGAGGACAAGGTACACTCGGTGTACCTGATGAACCTGATCTCGAAGAGACGGCGAGACAATCATGTCGATCTCTTGCACCAGGCCTTTCAACAGTCCGCCATTCTTGCTGCCTATCGGAGGGTGGAGGACATCAGTGGGGATCCCGACGCTCGTGATCGCGAAAGGAAGCACACCAGGATGGTTCACCAAGCTTGGAAAGTCTTAGACAAGGTCACTTTCGAGTTCCTCAATCCCTGTCCAGGATCTGAGGTTTTGTCGTTGTAACCATTTGATTATGTTTTTCGTTTACTGATTTCATGATTGTAAGAATTTTTGGCAATATGAATGGGAAATTTTTATTTCAGCTTGTCTTATTTCTCGTTCTGAGTCTTTTGTACATGCATGAATGAGTGTGTCTCGAACGCTTGATCAAATGCACATCGGATGTTCTTTCCGTCGCTTTCTTCTTTCTTTTATTATCAGTATGCTGCCTCAGTAAACATGGTTGACGGGTGATAGAGCGAACATCATGTCTTGGCTTCTTCAAGAGGTAATGATGGCTTAGGACGCAGGTTCAGATCTGCTGCCTAAGACTTTTCAACTCTATGAGCCGTGAGGGTCTCATAGAGACTTTTCTCCCTACGGATCGAGAGGATCTCGTAGGTGGATTTTCTCCTTAGGAATCGTGAGGATTCCTAAGTGTGTTTTCTCTTATAAGTCGTAAGGATCTTATAAGAGAATTTTCCCTCTTACGAGTCGAGAGGACTTGTAAGCGGTTGTTTCCCTCCTTCTCGAGATTCGACTTTGGAGAGTGAGACCCGTGGATAGTATGCAAGAGACCGTTTTAGACCGACTTGCAGGATCCCAGAGCTTAGGAAACAAGTTTTTTAATCCCTGATGCCTAAGGCTTTATCTTCTAAGTCGAAACGAATCGGGAAGTCCTCGCGAAGACACTAATTTCCTCACGGGTCGAGACGAATCGAGCAGTTCTCGTCAAGGACACTAATTTCCTTGAGTTGAAGTATTTTACCGAGGACGCTGGTTTCCTCGAAGTTGAAACGAATCGGAGTATTCCTGCAAAGACACCGGTTTCTCTGCAGGCTGACGCGAATCAGGAGCTCTCATCAAGGACGCTAGTTTCCCTGAATTGAGGTATTTGCCAGGGACACTGGTTTCCCTGGGGTTGAAACGAATCGATGTATTCCTGCAAAGACGTTGGTTTCTCTGCGGGTCGATGCGAATCAGGATGTTCTCGTCAAGGACACTGGTTTCCCTGAGTCGAAGGATTTTGCCGAAGACACTGGTTTCTTCGGGGTCGAAACGAATCAGAGTATTCCTGCGGAGAAACTGGTTTCTCTGCGGGCCGACGCGAATCAGGAGGCTCTCATCAAGGACGCTAGTTTCCCTGAATTGAGGTATTTGCCAGGGACACTGGTTTCCCTGGGGTTGAAACGAATCGATGTATTCCTGCAAAGACGCTAGTTTCTCTGCGGGTCGACGCGAATCAGGATGTTCTCGTCAAGGACACTGGTTTCCTTGAGTCGAAGGATTTTTCCGAAGACACTGGTTTCTTCGGGGTCGAAACGAATCGAAGTATTCCTGTGGAGACACTGGTTTCTCTGCGGGCCGACGCGAATCATGAGGCTCTCATCAAGGACGCTAGTTTCCCTGAATTGAGGTATTTGCCAGGGACACTGGTTTCCCTGGGGTTGAAATGAATCGATGTATTCCTACAAAGATGCTAGTTTCTCTGCAGGTCGACGTGAATCAGGATGTTCTCGTTAAGGACACTGGTTTTTCTGAGTCGAAGGATTTTGCCGAAGACACTGGTTTCTTCGGGGTTGAAACGAATCGGAGTATTCCTGCGGAGACACTGGTTTCTCTGCGGGCCGACGCGAATCAGGAGGCTCTCATCAAGGACGCTAGTTTCCCTGAATTGAGTTATTTGCCAGGGACATTGGTTTCCCTGGGGTTGAAACGAATTGATGTATTCCTGCAAAGACACTAGTTTCTCTGCGGGTCGACGCGAATCAGGATGTTCTCGTCAAGGACACTGGTTTCCTTGAATTGAGGTATTAGCCAGGGACACTGGTTTTCCTGGGGATTGAACTGATCTGTGGCGGTCTTTCAGGTTTTATATAAATTACCGTCAAAACCGTAAAGCTAGGAATTTGATCTTCGCTTTGTTTGATTGCACTGCGTCTGCTGTATCGAGACGAATGTCACGGTTGTCTCTAGGCTGTTGGTGAACCGTCGAGATTTGGGCTTTGCTTTCTGATGGAGCCTGTTGGGAAGGTATGGTTCCCTCATTGTTTGTGCCCTTGGATTGTATACAGGGAGCAATGTGATCTCACCTGTAGGGAAAAAGTTTCATCATTTCTTTTTATTGCTTTATTTCCGCGATGCTCTATCATTTCAGCTTTTATATCGCGAAGGTCGCGATTGCCCAATCATTTCGGCTATTTTTCGCGGTGCCCAATCATTTCGGCTGTTTATTTTATTTTTACTCGCTGCTTTTTATTGCGAGTTGCCCAATCATTTCGGCTATTTTGTGTGCATACGCTTTTACTTGCCGCTTTTTATTGCAAGTTGCCCCATAATTTCGGCTATTTCGTATGCATGTGCAGCCTACTGGCTTTTCGCCGTAAACCTAAAATTAGACACCGATTTCGGCATCAGCACCGCTACAACTGGAATATTGCCAGGAGCGAATCATCATTTACCTCTGTCGATGTCGAACAAAGGTGGCTTAGCGAACAGGGTTAAGGTCCTGTCGACTAAGGCTTTTGACTTCATGAGCCGTAAGGGTCTCACAAAGGTATTTCTCCCTTCAAGTCATGAGGATCTTGTAGGTGTATTTTCTCCTTAGGAATCGTGAGGATTCCTAAGTGTATGTTCCTCTGTAAGTCGTAAGGATCCTACAAGAGGGTTTTCTCCTTGTAAATCAAGAGGACCTATAAGGGTTGTTCACCATGCGAACATATCCCCAGTCACGGATGGGACTTGGTTAGGGAAATGTTTATTCGCGCCCGTGGATTGTATACAAGGGTCAGTATTGAACCACTTGTAGGGCAATATCGAAGGTTGTGATGGTTGCTTAAGCACAGGTTTAGGTCTCTGTAACTTAAGACTTTCAAATCTTATGAGCCGTGAGGGTCCCATAAGAAAGTTCTCCTTACGAGTCGTGAGGATCTCGCAAGTGTATTTTCTCCTTAGGAATCGTGGGGATCCCTAAGTGTGTTGCTCCCTTGTGAGTCGTAAGGATCCCACGCGGGTGGTTTCTCCTTACAAGGTTGAGAGGACCCTGTAAGTGTCTTTTAACGAGGTTGCGCCCTTTCGGGTTTTCACAAACACTCGCCGGTAGTCCTGCTATTTTTACTCACGGAGCCCTTTCGGGTTTTCATCCGTGCCCTTTTTGCTCATGGACATACCTTTTTTTATTCTTTTTTCTAACGAGGTTGCGCCCTTTAGGGTTTTCACAAGACTCGCCGGTAGCCCTGCTGTTTTTACTCACGGAGCCCTTTCGGGTTTTCATCCGTGCCCATTTTGCTTATGGACATACCGTTTTTATTATTATTTTTTTATTCTTTTTTTTTTATCGGCTTTGGGATGTTGCAATCCATCATAGTTTATCGACATCTCGGTCAACAGCTAGTTTTAGGACGTAGTGGTCCGTCATTAGTTTAAGGATGTTCCGGTCCGTCATTAGTTTAAGAACGTTTCGGTCCGTTATCCAGTTTTAGGACGTAGTGGTCCGTTGGGCTTTCTCTATAAATGAGCATGATGCCCCCGGCATATCCATCTTTTTCGGAGCATGTGGTTGTGGAGGGCTCACCTTCCAGTTTTCGGACAGCGCGAGTTTGCCTTGTTGGTATTGGTCTTCAAGCCAGTTTTTGAAGACGAAGCAATCTTCGATCGGATGACTTACTGCTCGATGGTAGGGGCAGTAATTAGGATCGTTGACATCTCCTGGTTGTAGCGGACGTTTCGGATTCGGCAGATTGACGAATCCGTTGCTCATTGCCAGTTCAAACAGTTTCCTCGTTTTATCCTAGGGAAACGAGTAAGGACATCCCAGTCTTTCCTCGAGTGATGGGCGTGGACGCATGTTGTTTTGGCGAACAATCGATTTTGAGTTGCTCGGCTGTTGTTGAGTGTTGGCGACGAAGGTCATTTTTCCCTTTCCTTTATCCTTTTTGTTCGCTCCGTCGTTTGCGGGTCCAAGATTCTTTCCGGGTAATATGCCCTTGCATGGATGAATGTTCTCATAATTCTTCAATTATTCAGAGATGGATTCCTTGAAGAGAGGGTTGAAGGCTGTTTCTTCATCGGGGTCGTTCCCAAAGGTGAGAACTCGTGATCCCCCGGGCTCGTCCCTGTGACAATTGCCGGCGACTCTTTTATGCTCATATGTCGTATTTTTTAGCTGTCTACGAGCTTCCCGCATTGTTCTGTTGACGTAATGCCTGTGAGTGACATACCCTTCCCACCAACACATAAAGGAGTCGCAGTCTTCGGCAGGATGTATGATCTTCTGTGTTAGTGTATATGTCCTAGAGGCCATTACTGTATCATATTAGTATGTATATTACTTGATGGAAGCTTGGGATATTCACAGTTGTATATACAATCTTGCTCGAAATGGTAGTATGCTACTTGGTTTGTCTCTACTTCAATATGTGCATGTGTTTCTTTTAGCATATCGCTTAAATTCATATTAGTAGAGCCCTTAGGATCTTTGCTTGATTACCAGCGTTGTGATGGCGCTAACACTCGTGGGGGCTGGGTAATCCATAAGCACATCCTTATACAGGTCCCTAGTCGTTGGACTATCGAGACAGGGCATCGATACTCCGGAGTAGACTAGCGTATGCGCTTCTCATCCCAGCATGGGAGACGGTCTGTCCCACAGCCGTCAGTACGTCGTACTTGAGATAGTATGCGGGTGCTCGTTAGGTTACGAGTACACTGGACAGGACTCGTCGAGAACTGTTGGTTGGTATTATACCTATCGTCAGTTATCAGTTCCCAGGTGACATGAGTACAGCTTAGTCCGCTGACTTGACACTGTCACTTCGCCTCGAGTGTGTTCCCACTGCACTTTGATCACTACCCTACCACGGCTCAAAGGAGTCGTGCAAACAGGTAGTAGTTGGGTACAGTCTCGAAGCACTTGGAGGCAGTGACGGTTAGACAGGATTTGTCTCTCCCGGTATTGGGGGTTGACATCGCGCTGTGTCTAGGAGAGCCATTACACGAGTAGTCCCTGGCTAGGGCAAGCGAGACATACTGGTAGGTTTTCAGTGTTATCTCAGGGTGTTCTGGGCTTCACTCCGACACGACTTGTACCGCTATTAGGGGACTGACGTTTACTGCCCCCTAGGCCCGCCATGCGATGTATCAGACGAACAGACCGGACTGTACGGAGACTGTCACATTCAGGCTCAGTAGGAGTTCAGATGGGGTTCACCTCGTCAGTCTTCTTATCGGCATCTACCTGGGGACCGTTACGTACAGCTAGTGCTGCTTACGGTCTGTGGTTAAACCCACTGCCAGCGTAGTGTCGAGTCTTTAGAGTCCCACATAGAGGGCTATTCGCCTTTGGGCAAAATGAGTAGAGGTCGCATGGTTTTGCGACAGGGTTCGTTCACATCCGCGCACTTGTGCACGTTTGTTGTCCGGACAGCTTATACTAGCGGGCTTTGGTTTAAGCCGGATCCTAGTATATGATTTGGGATTGGTTTTATCTCTTTGTGTTCGTGTTCCTCAGAACATGAACGCGCGTGTGTATGCACAGTTGATTGAGGCGGAGGAAGAGTTTTTTCATTGGGGTTTTGGAACGGGTGTGTATGCACAGTTGACAGTCGTCTTTTTCCAAACCCTAATGATCTTGTGATTTATCAATTAATAATATTAATTAAATGAAATTGTGTCATGGTTGGGCTTTTTGACTTGTTGACCAAGGTTGACTAGTTGACTAGGTTTGAAACTTTGACCATCATCATTGGCTTTTTAGATGCTCTTTGATCTTTGCAAAATCATTTATGGTGATATGATAATGGTCTATTCAAACTAACCATCACCTTTTCATTTTTGATTAATATTATTTTGATAAATCACTTATTTTTGTTATGGTTGTAAAAACCATTTCATTCTATCATATTCACTCTCTCTCCTCTCTTCTTCTTCCTCCTCCTCTAGTTCAAGGAGATTCATTCTCATGTGTTGAGAAACCTCTCCTTGAGATAAAAACACCCTAAACCACTCTCTACTCACTCTAGGGTTGAAGGTCTAGCAAGCCAAAGACCTTAGTTCTCTCAATGTTCGAGAAAGGAGCTCAAGGTTGAACCCTCAGGTGGATCCATTTTTGACGAAAGAAGGCGACGAGGAAAGCACCATCCAACCTCTACAAAGTTTTCAAGAAGAAGGAGTTCAAGTGAGGTATAACATCTTTTCCGAGTAGCTAACTCTCTTTAGCTTGGTAGCTAGTTTTGTTTAGAAAAGATCCCGACTTTTGTTAGTCCATGTTGCCTAATGCGCTAAAAATTTGATTTTTATACCGTTTCCGCCTCCCCGCAAGAACCGGGGTCGGCAACGTGGACTTACAGTGGTATTAGAGCCTAACTAAACATAAACTAGCTAGGTAGTAAAGTGTATAGAAGTTCGATCGGAAAAATCGCAAAACTACGACATGCAAAACCCTAGGTTTCTGTTAAAATTTTTTCTGCTCTAAAAATAAAAAGTCATACTCCAAAAATCATCTCAGGGTTTTGTGAAGAAGCCCACTAAAAACGGTCGAATGATCCCTTCAAAGCGCCGCGGTTCCGCGGCAATAGGTATACATTTGCCGCGGAACCGCCGCCGTTTTGACTCGGCTCATGACCGAGTTTGGTGCAGTGTTCTTAGGTTGTGGTTTTGGGATTTTTAAGATGGTTTATTTCAGCCCAGATTTTCCAGAAATGAAATTTGTATTTGGGGGCCTATAAATCCGTATTTTTGATCGAACTTCACTATACTTTGACTAATCGGTTATATCTGTGATGTTTATATGTATTGAACGTCGGCTAATCGCTATATGTCGATTAGTGGGGGTTATACATATCTGTGATCTGTGTTTGATGATGGTTTGTGTATATGAATGCGTTGGATTGTCGCGGGTGAATAGCCGGGGTGGATGTGAGATGAGTGTTTCATTTTCTTTCATTCATGTAATATGTAAATTGATGTAATATTATTTGTATGGCCGCACAACCGGGTCGGGGTTGTAACCGTCATTGTATAATTCTTTTTACTGTTTTTGCTCCTAGGATAGACCCATGGAGGGGTGCACAAACTACCGGGTATCTCGAAGTACCGAGTGGCCTACTCACGGAGTTGAGGGAGGTTGCTTCGCTTCGGGTACTTGGCGGGTAGTTTGCCGCACCCGTAGGGGTCTTGGGTGGGGTATTGGCTATTCACCGTGACCGTGTAATCCGCTTTTCGTTGCAGGCTCGAACGGATTGCGGATTCCTAGTATATTCAATGTATTCATCTGTGATCTGTAATGTCTATCATTGCTATATATTTATATATAATAACTATTTAGGCGTTGCTTATGTTTTACAGCCGCGCTAGCCCAGCCCCCGCTCTGTCGTTAGTTAAGTAACCTAACGGGTGATGACGGGACCCCGTGGCGAATGCGAATGGCATAAGCGTACGTCAAATTTGGGTTGTTTTCTGCAATGGTAGGATTAAATGATGGGACGCATTAAAAGAACTAATGCAAGAAAATAAACCAAGTAAAAGTCGATTGGAACACTTTGAAAACCACTCGGTTCTTTTCAAAACTAAACTTTTAAACGCGGAGCTTGAACCACTCCTTTTAAAAGCTATCTCGTTCCATCGATTATATCAAATTCACTACGTTCACGGTTTCGCCAAAACCATTCGTAGCCCTCCATCATTTCAGTTAAATGTTCGGTAGTATTCAAGTTATGTATTTTGACCTCACGCCAAGGCATAGTGATTGGTAGCTGCCGGATATTTATCTGTTGCATAGATAGAATGCGTTGGTTTGAGACAGTCGTACTGCCATTTTGGCCTACGTCAAGGGTAGGTACGGGTGGGTTCAAATTAACCAGGATAATGATGGGAAGAACTTGACATGTGACTTATGACATTTTGACCTCACGCCAAGGTCATAAGAGCATGGGCCAAAAATCCACATCGGGAGTTTCATAAGCACTGAAACTTGCTAGCGCTGCATACCATTTGGAGTGTGATGATTCTGGTAGGATTCCTTCGGTTTTATCACACGATGATATTTGGATCCCGATCCTACTGTGAGTATATGCTACTCCTCGGGAAAACTCTCACTTAACGATCAATGCTATAAACCTAGTAGGTGTCTAGAAAGGTGTTAGCGGGGCTACGCCCCCAGGGAAAAGAGGTTCTTAAAATAAGGAACTTCGCGAAAGCGTTGGAAAACCTCCCTCGAAGTACCGACACTGGCCTGGCTGAACGGTTAAGCAAGTATTGTACGGTGAGATCGATCCCGACTAATTCTTTCTTTACGGTTTGAGAAGGGATTCGAGAGACAGTGGGAGCCATCCTGTTTAGACAAACTAAAAACCACTCTAAACTTGCAAGAGCATCATGCTAAAGTGTTTATTTTCTCTCTCCTAATTGCAGCGACCATTCAAAATGACCGGACTTAAGTTATTACTAGATAAAAACATACTGACAGGGCCAAACTACAAAGATTGGCTCAGGAATGTCAAGATGGCAATCACTTACGACAAGTTGGGGTATATCCTTACCACCAAAGCTCCTCCTGTCCCAGGTCCCACCTCCAGCGTCGCGGATAAAGAAATCCGTAAGACATGGGAGATCGATTGGGCGAAGGCCAAATGCCTCGTGCTTGCCTCGATGGACAACGAACATCAGAGGAGGCATGAGAATATGGATCTAGAGTCCATATTTCTCCATACAAAAGAACTGTATGGAGAGAAGTCTCGTATCGCAAGATACGAAGTGTTGAAGAAGCTTTTTTCGGCAAGATTGGCCGTCGGATCATCGGTAGCGGAACACATGCTTAAAATGATTGGCTACATAGAGGAGCTCGCGGACCTTGGGACCACGTTGGAGAATGAACTCTATACTGATT
This sequence comes from Agapanthus africanus, assembly GCA_030015575.1. NCBI lineage: Eukaryota > Viridiplantae > Streptophyta > Magnoliopsida > Asparagales > Amaryllidaceae > Agapanthus > Agapanthus africanus. The sequence goes on along the minus strand of JASDDO010000026.1, from coordinate 78,856,597 downwards.
TGATTCTTCAGTCCCTTCCTTCCACTTACGCACAGTTTATCCTTAACTTCAACATGCAAGGAAAAGAGGTTGAACTTTCCGAACTTCTGAATATGTTGAGGAGTGCTGAGGGCACCCTACAGAAAGGTAGAGAGACATCCACTTTGTTTATAGGAGGATCTTCCTCTTCTAGATCCAGGGCGAAAGCCAAGGGTAAGAAGAAGAAAGCCCCCGCCAAACCAAGAGGCGGTGTCAGTAAAGTGGATACGAAGGGAAAAGGAAAGGCAACAAAGGTAGCGGGAAAGCTGGTGGGGAAGGAAGAATGCTTCTATTGTCACAAAAGTGGACACTGGAAACAGGATTGCAAGGCTTGGAAGGCCAGAACCCAGGATCTGAAGCAAGTTGCGGCTTCAGCTTCAGGTGTGTATGTTATTGAAAACTGTCTATCAATAAACTCTACATCCTGGGTATTGGATACCGGATCAGGATCTCATATCTGTAATTCTTTGCAGGCGTTGAGAAAGCGTAGAGTTTTGAAGGCAGGTGACATGACCCTCAGAGTTGCAAACGGAGCTAGCATGGATGCTGAGGCCGTGGGGGACTATCACCTGGGATTGTCGGATGGACACTTTTTGGTTTTACGTAGTTGTTATTTTGTACCAAATGCAACCTGTAATATCATTTCTGTATCTTTATTATCTAAAGAAGGTTATGAATTTGCATTTGTAAGTAATGTAGTGAACATTCACCTTAATCAAGTATTGATTAGGTCAGGTACATTGAACAACGGTATATACGTATTAAACCAACCACAGATTTTCAATGTCCAGAATACACACAAAAGAAAGTCTCCAGAAATCAATAAAACTTTCTTATGGCATTGTAGACTGGGTCACATCAATGAGAGAAGGTTGACTAAGTTACATGCAGAAGGATATTTAGATCCGTTCGTATATCAATCGTATGCAACTTGTCAATCCTGTCTCAAAAGAAAGATGACAAAGACTCCGTTCACTGGACACGGAGTAAGAGCGAGCGAGCTCTTGGGACTCGTACACAGCGACGTGTGCGGTCCAATGTCTACACATGCACGAAGCGGTTATTCTTACTTCATTACTTTTACGGATGATTTTTCAAGGTTCGGACATGTCTTCTTAATGAAGCATAAATCCGAAGCTTTTGAGAAATTCTAGGAATACAAGAATGAAGTAGAAAAACAAACAGGCAAAAGTATCAAGACACTAAGATCTGATCGAGGTGGAGAATACTTGAGTGCCGAGTTCCTGGGTTACTTAAAAGAGAATGGAATTCTCTCTCAGCTTACTCCTCCATACACTCCGCAACATAACGGTGTATCGGAGAGACGGAACTGAACCCTATTGGATATGGTACGGTCCATGATGAGTAACGCTGAGTTACCGCGATCGTTCTGGGGATATGCGCTAGAATCAGCAGCATACCTTTTGAACCGAGTTCCCATTAAGACTGTGCCTACCACACCATATGAGTTATGGAGTAGGAAAAAACCCTATCTTCAATATCTAAAGATTTGGGGATGTCCAGCTTATGTCAAAAAACAGCATACGGACAAACTAGAGGCATGCTCAGTACTATGCAAGTTTGTGGGATATCCAAAGAACTCCAGGGGGTATCTTTTCTATTACGCAGAGGAACAAAAAGTCCTTGTTTCTCGTAATGCCCATTTTCTGGAACATCAGTTCTTAGAAAAAGAAATAAGTGGGAGCGGAATAGAACTGGATGAAATTCCAGAACCACAAGCTATTACTGAAAGCTTAGTAGAACCAGAGGGTTCGAAAGATCAGGACATTCCCACGCCACTCCGCAGGAGTAGTAGGCAGTCTCATCCGGCCGAGAGATACTACGGTTTTCTCATTGACGGGGATAGAGAGGATTGCATCATAGATTGTGATGAGTCTACTAGCTTCCAACAAGCCATTCAGAGCGTCGACTCGGTAAAATGGCTGGATGCAATGCGGACCGAAATGGAGTCCATGTACACCAACAAAGTATGGACGTTGGACATTGCTCCAGATGGGGTAAAACCCGTAGGATGCAAGTGGATCTTTAAAAGGAAGATTGGTGTAGATGGACAGGTTGAGACCTATAAAGCTAGACTGGTTGCAAAGGGTTTTCGTCAGCGACCTGGTTTGGACTATGACGAAACCTTTTCTCCAGTAGCTATGCTGAAATCCATTCGGATCCTTCTTGCCATCGCTGTCTTCTACGATTATGAGATTTGGCAGATGGACGTAAAGACCGCTTTTCTAAATGGACATTTAGAGGAGTGTGTCTATATGGACCAGCCAGAGGGTTTCATTCAGAGTGGGAGCAGCGGAAAGGTGTGCAAGTTGCTTAAGTCCATTTATGGACTAAAGCAGGCATCGCGGAGTTGGAACATCTGTTTTGATGAGACGGTCAAGGAATTTGGCTTTATCAAAAATCCAGATGAACCATGCATCTATTGTAGATTTGTAGCGAGAACTGTAGTATTCCTCGTTTTATACGTGGATGACATTCTCTTAATAGGAAATGACATTCCTATGCTACAATCTGTCAAGGGGTTCTTGTCACACAGGTTCTCCATGAAAGACCTGGGTGATGCCTCATACATTCTAGGTATCCGGATCTACCGTGACAGATCCAAGAGGATATTAGGACTTTCACAGTCCAGGTACATCGACACCATACTGAAGAGATTCAGTATGGAAGATTCCAAGCGCGGTATCTACCGGCTTGTCATGGGATCACCCTCTCCAAAGAGATGTCTCCCAAGACTGATTTGGAGAGGGATCGCATGTCTATTATACCCTACGCTTCTGCGGTAGGCTCTATAATGTATGCGATGTTATGTACCAGACCAGATGTGGCTTATGCACTGAGTGTGGTAACCAGGTATCAGTCAAACCCTGGGGAGAAACATTGGATAGCGGTAAAGAACATTCTCAAGTACCTGAGAAGGACTAAGGAGATGTTCTTGGTGTATGGCGGAAAAGACCTCCAGATTGAGGCCTTTGCTGACTCCAGCTTCCAGAGTGACAAGGATGATTCCAACTCCATGTCGGGTTTTGTCTTTACCCTCAATGGAGGGGCGGTGTGTTGGAAGAGCTCCAAACAGGAAACCGTTGCTGACTCGACTATGGAAGCGGAATACATCGCTGCATCTGATGCCGCAAAAGAAGCTGTCTGGATAAGGAAGTTCTTGAAAGAACTTCAGGTGGTTCCATCCATTGTTGACCCAATACCTTTGTATTGTGACAACAACGGGGCTATAGCTTTAGCGAAGGAACCCAGGTCCCATCAGAAATCCAGACACATCTTAAGGCGGTATCACCTGATCAGGGAGATCGTGGATCGCCAGGAGATCGAGGTTCGGAGGGTTGCTTCAGAAGATAACACTGCAGATCCATTCACCAAGGCCTTGCCCCAGACTCAGTTCGAGCGGCTGATCGAGATGATAGGTCTTCGATATGCCAGTACATGGCCTTAGTGCAAGTGGGAGATTGTTAGTGTATATGCCCTAGAGGCCATTACTGTATCATACTAGTATGTATATTACTTGATGGAAGCTTGGGATATTCACAGTTGTATGTACAATCTTGCTCGAAATGGTAGTATGCTACATGGTTTGTCTCTACTTCAATATGTGCATGTGTTTCTTTTAGCATATCGCTTATATACATATTAGTAGAGCCCTTAGGATCTTTGCTTGATTACCAGCGTTGTGATGGCGCTCACACTCGTGGGGGCTGGGTAATCCATAAGCACATCCTTATACAGGTCCCTAGTCGTTGGACTATCGAGACAGGGCATCGATACTCCGGAGTAGACTAGCGTATGCGCTTCTCATCCCAGCGTGGAAGACGGTCTGTCCCACAGCCGTCAGTACGTCGTACTTGAGATAGTATGCGGGTGCTCGTTAGGTTACGAGTACACTGGACAGGACTCGTCGGGAACTGTTGGTTGGTATTATACCTATCGTCAGTTATCAGTTCCCAGGTGACATGAGTACAGCTTAGTCCGCTGACTTGACACTGTCACTTTGCCTCGAGTGTGTTCCCACTGCACTTTGATCACTACCCTACCATGTCTCAAAAGAGTCGTGCAAACAGGTAGTAGTTGGGTACAGTCCCGAAGCACTTGGAGGCAGTGACGGTTAGACAGGATTCGTCTCTTCCGGTATTGGGGGTTGACATCGCGCTATATCTAGGAGAGCCATTACACGAGTAGTCCCTCGCCAGGGCAAGCGAGATAGACTGGTAGGTTTTCAGTGTTATCTCAGGGTGTTCTGGGCTTCACTCCGACACGACTTGTACCGCTATTAGAGGACTGACGTTTACCGCCCCCCTAGGCCCGCCATGCGATGTATCAGACGAACAGACCGGACTGTACGGAGACTGTTACATTCAGGCTCAGTAGGAGTTCAGATGGGGTTCACCTCGTCAGTCTTCTTATCGGCATCTACCTGGGGACCGTTACGTACAGCTAGTGCCGCTTGCGGTCTGTGGTTAAACCCACTGCCAGCGTAGTGTCGAGTCTTTAGAGTCCCACACAGAGGGCTATTCACCTTTGGGCAAAATGAGTAGAGGTCGCATGGTTTTGCGACAGGGTTCGTTCACATTCGCGCACTTGTGCACGTTTGTTGTCCGGACAGCTTATACTAGCGGGCTTTGGTTTAAGCCGGATCCTAGTATATGATTTGGGATTGGTTTTATCTCTTTGTGTTCGTGTTCCTCGGAACATGAACGCGGGTGTGTATGCACAGTTGATTGAGGCGGAGGAAGAGTTTTTTCATTGGGGTTTTGGAACGGGTGTGTATGCACAGTTGACAGTCGTCTTTTTCCAAACCCTAATGATCTTGTGATTTATCAATTAATAATATTAATTAAATGAAATTGTGTCATGGTTGGGCTTGTTGACTTGTTGACCAAGGTTGACTAGGTTTGAAACTTTGACCATCATCATTAGCTTTTTAGATGCTCTTTGATCTTTGCAAAATCATTTATGGTGATATGATAATGGTCTATTCAAACTAACCATCACCTTTTCATTTTTGATTAATATTATTTTGATAAATCACTTATTTTTTGTTATGGTTGTAAAAACCATTTCATTCTATCATATTCACTCTCTCTCCTATCTTCTTCTTCCTCCTCCTCTAGTTCAAGGAGATTCATTCTCATGTGTTGAGAAACATCTCCTTGAGATAAAAACACCCTAAACCACTCTCTACTCACTCTAAGGTTGAAGGTCTAGCAAGCCAAAGACCTTAGTTCTCTCAAAGTTCGAGAAAGGAGCCCAAGGTTGAACCCTCAGGTGGATCCATCTTTGACGAAAGAAGGAGACGAGGAAAGCACCATCCAACCTCTACAAAGGTTTTAAGAAGAAGGAGTTCAAGTGAGGTATAACATCTTTTCCGAGTAGCTAACTCTCTTTAGCTTGGTAGCAAGTTTTGTTTAGAAAAGATCCCGACTTTTGTTAGTCCATGTTGCCTGATGCGCTAAAAATTTGATTTTTATACCGTTTCTGCCTCCCCGCAAGAACCGGGATCGGCAACGTGGACTTACATTCTGATGATATAAACAGAAGTTAGGATGCATCTCTACTCCACCGAGAGTATTTTCTTCAGAGGGCGGTAGCTTCATTCCCACTGATAGGGCTTTGGCGAACCTTTTCCTCGTCTTGAATTTGTTTTTATCCACAGCGGATGTCTTTTGATTTGACGGGAGTGCCTCGACTCTTTCGTCTAGTCGGCGGTGTTTGGCTCCTTCCAGTATGGCTATCTCACGCTCTTGAGTGGCTTTAACTTTCAGACGAATCTCGTTCAGGAAGGCATCGATCATCTCATCTGACGGCCGCAGAATTTCTGGTTCAGGGTCCGCCCCCAGCTTCTCAGCGCAAGGAATTTCATCATCGTTTGTAAACGAATGGGAAATCATATGACAGCTCGCCACATTTTCCTCGGATTCATCCGACGAACTGTCTCCCTCATCTTCCTCTTGAAAGACGTGGTTGAGGAACTCTTGGAGTGTAATGGGAGTCCGTGCTTTCTAGTTGTATTCCTCCAGCGCGTCAATCTGCTTTTGTAAGTCCGTGCGCTTGTCGCCAGGCTTCACGGGCTTCTTTGATTTCTTTTTCTTCTTCTTTGAAGATTTAGACGGCTGGTTGTGAGTGCTTGGGCCACCACCATCGATCTTTGGAGTTGGGCACGACTTCAATATCCCTTCAATGATCTGAGGTTCCAACGAGTTCTTCCACCTGATTGCTGGGCATGTCTGAAGATCGTTCAGCATCCTTTTTGTTTTGGCTGATAGCACAACCTTCCATGGAGCTTCTTCAACGAGAGAGCACGTTGCCCCCGGCGTATTCATCCTTTTAGAGGTGTGAGGTTGCGGTGGATTCACCTTCCATCTGTCGGACAATGCGAACTTGCCCTGTTGGTACTGGTCTTCAATCCAATTTTTGAAGACATAACAATCTTCGATTGGATGACCCAGTAATCGGTGATAGGGACAATAATTGGGATCATGGACGTCGTTTGGCTGCGACGGACATCTTGGATCCGGCAGATTAATGAGTCGGTTGCGCAATGCCAGCTCGAATAATTTTCTCGTTTTATCTTGGGGAAACGAGTAAGGACGTCCTAGCCTCTCCTCAAAGGGTATGTGCGTACGCATATTATTTTGACGGATAGCCGGTTTCAAGTTGCTCGGCTGTTGTTGAGCATTAGCGACAACAGTTGCTTTTCCCTTCCCCTTCTCATTTCGAGAGTCCGGCTTTGGAGGGGGAGGTTTATGGCCCATCTGATCCATTTGAGCTAGCTTGTCGATCAGGGCCTGGAAGGTAGTCGGCTTGAAGAACATCATGAATTGCGAGATGGTCTCTTGCGGATCGAGGGTTCCCACAAACATGCCTACCGCAGGAGCCTCTTCGATGCGTTGTTCGCATTTTGACCATAACTTCCGCCACCGTATCGCGTATTGGACCCATGTCTCGCCTGGCTTCACCCTGGCATTAATCAATGCCATCATTGGGGTGCGTTCGCTGGCGCTTGCGAAACGCTAGGTAAACAGCAGTTCCATCTCCGCAAATGTCTTGATAGAGTCATTTGGGAGCTCAGAGTACCACTCGAACGCTGTATCTGATAAGCTGCCGACAAACTGGCGAAGCAACAATTTATCATCACTGCCGGTGTTGCCGCAAAGCGCCCTGAACTGGGCAACATGCTGGTGGGGATTGCCCGTCCCCTTATAGACATGGAATTTCGATATCGTATAGCCCAGCGGGTACTTGATCTGATCGTACCAGCTCGGATATGGTCGTCCTATTTTTATGACCTGACCGGCTGCCTCAGTCGCATGATGAACCCGTATCTGTTGGGCTATATATTCGTCCAAGTCAGCTTTAGAGATTGTCTCCTCCTTGGCTGTTGACAGAGCCGGTGGAGGATTTGACGTTTCTCCCCTGTCGTCTTCAAGGACGATCGGAGGATCTTCTTCAGCAGGAGGATCTTGCTGGATCATCATACCCACCATGTCATGGAACAGAAGGGCCATTCGTTTTTTATTGGCTGCTTGTTCTGCAGCCTCTTTGTCCTTCTTTTCCAGTACCCTACGAAGGAATTCAGCGTCAGTTTCTTGCTCCTGACGTTGATCCGAGGACGCTTCGGGACTTTCTCTCGGCCCAGTGACTGCGTCCATCGCGTTCATCATTTCTTGGAGCTTCTGCTGTTGCTCCTGAGCTATGGTCATAGACCGTGTAAGCGGTCTATGACCTGTAGATGCACGGCTGTCCTCTTTACCATACGCCATGTAGACGGTATGGATTACAATGCCCCGGACTTAGGGCGTTTGGGCTCGCCGCCTTTGGCATTTGCCGCAGGCGTAGGGACCTTCTCCGGCCTTCTTCTCTTGTGGGCCGTTGAAGTTGAAGGGGCCGTTGCAGCGGGCACCCTGGCAGTTGTCATCCTTTGCTGTTTAACAGGACGGTTCTTTTCTTCCTGAACTTTCGCCCTCTTCTGCCGGCGAGAGTGATCTTGGTCTATTACTGAGTCTTGAACCCTCTGCCAGACCTTATAAATTTTGGAGGATAGCTGTTGAGGGGGCTGCTCCATCTTTGTATCTGTAACACTCTCCGAAGGTGGAGGAGATCTTTTTAGCGTAGCGGTCGAAGAGTTCTTGCGTACCCTCCTTAGCAGTTCAAAGCTGTTCCCAGTTGGAACAGCAGCATTAACTTCCACCACTGGAGCGGGTGGAGTTAGCCCTGAGGGGGAGTTGCCCCCGACCTTCCTTACTCGGCGCCAGTGGCGACGTCGAGCGTGACGAGCCGTTGGGACTGGCTTGGCGATAGAGACAGCTTCTTCTTGCCCCTTGTCCGAATGAGGTGCGGCTGGTGTCAGCCTCTTAAAGACTGATGTTGTCCTTTGAGTGGCGATGTTCAATCTGTCAAAGACAGATCCTCGAGAAGGAGCAGGAGCCGGAATAGTCAGTCTTGAAAAGACTGACTCTTTAACAGGAGAAGCCGCCTTGACGACTTCTGGAACAGGGGCGGTTGTCTTTCTCGAGATAGCTATTTCAGGGTTCATGGGCTTCCTGGCGGGCCCATCAGGTTTCTGGCTCAGCCTGGCAAAGACAGAGGTTGCCGATTTGATATTGGACGACCCATTGAAAGGGGCCGTCGTAGCAGTGAACCGATCGAAGACCGACTTCTTGTGCGCTTCTGGTGCGGGCACTGGAATAGTGAAGCTTGCAGGCGGGAGCATGGTCCCGAAAAACAGACCGGTGATGGCCTGGGTCACTTGTTCCACCGGCATGGCAAGGATGGAGGCCGCTTGAGGCCCATAGGCTACACCTCCAGGTGAAGTGGAGCGTCGGTTGCATTGGCATTTGGAGAAGCTCGAGCAGTTGGAGGCCATTAATGCTTGATTTCTGTGCCAGGCAAAAGACAAAATCTTAGTAACTTGAAACCCAAAGGCAACCATTAACAAACCGTGATTCGTTCGCGAAGACGACACACGAAGTGTGGACTGGAAAGAGGAAAAGGTCCCACCGGGCGTGCCAGAATCTGTTCCCCTCCGAATGACGCGGTGGAGACGCGGTGAACGTCTTGCCTGAAATTCTGGGCAGATGCTAATTGGTGCTATCCGTCCACCTCTCCGAAGATGCCAAGTTGATTTATGGCACCATGTATCGAAGGTTTAAACGGATGCGGCCGATGTAGCAGACTTCGTCAGATCCCTCCCCCCCCCCGTTCGAGGGGTTTTTGATTGTGGGGACGCTCTTCCCTGCAGGCGCAAGCCCCTGCAGTTAATTACGCTACCGCATCGCGGTAACAACTTTCTCCTTCTCCATAATTTCACTTCGTGTCGTGGGTGTTTGTTTTGTTTGTGGTTGCCCGTGGATTGTATACGAAGACTAAGTGATGTCGTCGCCCGTAGGACGTGGATTAGTCCAAATCCGTATTTACCTAGATTTGGGTTTGGTATTTTAGTTTAAGGATACGTTAGCTATATTGAGGCTAAGATCAACTTAAACGTTCGTTAAGAATACGTTAGCCTAATCTCCAGACTAAGATCAACTTAACGGGATCGTTTGGATCCGACAAGAGAGCAATTGGCTCTATTGTTTAGTTTAATGACGTTGCGGTCGATTTCCAGTTTAGGGACATGGTGGTCCATCATTCCCATTTGGGGACGAACATTAGTTTAAGGACATTTCGGTCCAACATTCCCATTTTGGGATGAATATTAGTTTAAGGACGTTTCGGTCCACGAGTTTAAGGACCCCGCAGTCCGTATCGATGTGTGGTTGTCGGGACCCATCACCTTTCTGACGTCGTTGAAGGATTACAACGATAGGCATCAGAGGAGTTCAGAGATATACCCTTGAACCGGATGTAAAATGATTTAAGAGAGTAGTCTTGCTCAGTCAATTTAATTTGAGGACTTACGGCCATGATTGGGCTAAGTCCAGTTGAAGATGTTCAACGTTTTTATCTTTGGCCTATTAGGCCTGTGCTAGGGCTTTGCCCCTGTTTGATAATACACTGCATTTCATTCTAGCCTGCTAGGCCTTTTTGATTTGGGCTCTGTCCCTTTATAAATGATGCAGAACATCTGTTTGGGCTATGCTCTTCTTTAAAATAATGCATTGCATTTAATTAGGCCTGTTAGGCCTTTTTTAAATTGGGCTTAGCCCTTCTGTAAATAATACAGTGCATTAATTGTCTGGCAGTGGCTTGTCAGGCGCTTTGCGCCAATTATTGAGCGCAGGCGCTTATGGAGGTGACACGTGTCACGCTCTGGTGAGCGCAAGCGCAGTTAGCGCAGTGCACTGCACTGTTGCGCTGCTGACACGTGACGCGCTCTGGTGGAGTTGCGCCAACTTTAAAGAGCAATGCTCTATTTTTAAAAGCGCATAGCGCAAGTGGTTATGGTGCTGACACGTGGCGCTCTCTGGTGGATTGCGCCAACCCAGGAACGCAACAGTGCAGTTTTTGCAAGTGCAAGGCACTGTTTCAATAACTTGATCCAATTTTGGATTCAAGAAAAGAATCTTTAAGATTCCAGAACCAATGGTTCATAAAAAAGTGCAAGGCACTGTTATTTTTATTTTTTATTGAAGATCATTGATCTTGTTCTTAGATCAATGATCTATTCAGAAGAAATTCTTCTTTTTTATAAAGGTTTTTTACCTTTTTTCTCTTCTTGAGTTCTTCTCACAATTTTTCAGAGCTCTCTCTATTCTCTGTGTTGTTGTTTTTGATCTTGATGTTGATGATCATTGAATTGGGGTCTAGGGGCCTTTATATAGTGCCCATTAATTTGTTAAATTTGTTAAAGAGATCATTCTCTGAGTGATTTGGGGAATTTTCCCCACCGTTGGATCTTTGATCCAAAGGCTTCTGTTTTACAGAAGAAAATCTTCTAGTTTTAACAAGAACATAAAGATCTTACTGGGATTTTAATTCTGTTTGGCGCAGATGCACCAGCGCTTGACACGTGTCGCACAGCACAGAGCGCAGCGCAACTGCGCTGCCACGTGTCGCGGAGCGCAGTGCAACTGCGCTGCCACGTGTCACGCAGCGCAGGGCGCAGATTATCTGAATCGTTGCTTCTTTTAATTTTGTTTTAAATAGAGCCTTGCTCTGATTGGGCGCGTTGCCTTGGGCGCTGCGCTGACGTATCAGATTTTGACACGTGGCGCGCAGCGCAAGGTATTTGAAGCGTTGCTTCAATTTTCTAAACTTTAATTTTTAGTTTAATTTCGAAACAGAGCTTTGCTCTGATTGGGGGAAACAGAAGCGTTGCTTTATTTCCCGCCTTGGAATTTGAACAGAGCTTTGCTCTGATTGGAGTAAACAAACCCATGTAGAGAATAAACCATGGCTAAGTGATAATGGTTAGGTTAATAAATATCTTAGGTAAAACAAAATTAGTGTACTAAGTCAATGGTTCTACAAGCTTCCATCCAAGCTCAACCATGACTAATTTCCAAATAATTTTGAATTACTTATATAAATAAAAACCCATACATTATCAATAGTATGGTGTAAGTCTCATACACCCATGTTGCATGTATAACCTAGCATGCCACAATAATATATATCACATATATATTATTTGTGCACAAAAGAAAACAATATAATTAACATATATCACACACACACACACACACACACACATATATTAAATGTATCATAAGTGAGAAAAAAAGGAAATACTTAAGTGAGTAAATATTAGTTAATGTAATTTAATATATCAAATATATAATTATACATTAAATTATTAAATCAACACTTGATTTAATAATCCGGCTATATCACATATAACTGACTAATATCATATGTATCATTTTATCGAATCAACACTTGATCCGGTAACCCGGCTATATCACATATAACCGGCCGATATCACATATCGTGAGAATAGAATACGGTATCACATACACGTATTAATCTCGGTCCCGCACATATCACATATGTGCTCCTACTTCGTTTTGCCTGAGCCAGTAAACCTCTATGTAGGATTCTAAAGACCCATCAATACGCCGGCAGTAGGTGATGATCATATCAAGCACCCACAAGATGTTAGCGGTACTAACTGGATGTAACGGCTACCCGGGTATTGAGCGATCAGAATATCAACAAGCAAGCCTGCTCATACTCCTGTAAAGCCTGTCAGTCAGTAACACCACCATACAGTCCGGTTTCTTCATTTGATATGTCGCATATCCAGTCTAGGGATGGTGTCCGTCAGACCCCAGTAACCGATAAGTCGTGCCGATGTGAGGCTCATAACGGATCGAGAAACTACTGATAACACTTACCAGTAGATCTCTATATCAGCCATGGCCAGGGTCTTCCTGTTATAGCCAATCGAGCACAGCGCAACATCAACCCCTAATACCGGGAGAGACGAAACCCCTCCTATCGCTCATTGTCTCCATGTGATTCGGGACTGTATCCAAAAGCCACCGTTTTGCACGTTCTCTTGAACGTGGTACAGTGAAAATCAAAGCACAGTGGGAATCACACAAGACTCTATGACGATCTTGGGTCTACAGAATAACTTGTACCAGTGTCACCAGAGAACTGCTATCTGACAATAGGTATAATACCAACTAGGAGTTCTCGGCGTGTCCGTTCAATGTACCCAGTCTCCACTGAGCACCCATATACCATCTTTGATGTCAAACACCAATGGATGTGGGATCATCCATCGCCTATCATATGGGTCAAGAAGCGTATACGTTAGTCTGCTCTGGAGTATCGATGCCCTGTCTCGATACACCCTCGACTAGGAACAATTATAGGATGTACTTGTGGACTACCCTATCCCCACCAGTATGATCTCCATCATAGTCCTAGTAGTCAAGTACACATCTTAAGGGCTATATCAACATGTGAGAGCAAGACAATATCACAATACAAGTCTACATGTTAAGACAAAGAGCAACCAGATAGCATACTATCATGTCGAGCAAGAAAGCCCTCTATATATATATCCAAGCATCCACTATAATATACATCATATGTACAATAATGGCCTCTAGGGCATATACATAACTAACAGAATTTGCAGAGCTTCATATCGTTAAACATGGTTTTACTAGACTTTATACAACTTGGATATATCACGGGGAAGGAGAAGAAGACAGTAATACGGCAGAAGAACAAGGAGAAGACGGCAATGTGGCAGAAGAAGAAGGAGAAGACGGTAATGCGGCAGAAGAAGAAGACGGTAATTTCTTTTCAGGAGATTAAATGGGGGATATGGTAGATGCTGCCCTAGGTGAATCTATTCGTACCGATTATGACATCCCTTCCGGTCAAGGACCGCGTGCGAATAAGTATGAAAATTTCATGAATGATGCTAGAAAACCAATTTATGAGAATGCAAAATATTCCACTCTCTCATGATTTGTCCAACTTTTCCAGATTAAGTGTCTAAATGGATGGAGCAATAAATCATTCACAATGCTTCTTTCGTTCTCGAAAGATTCTATGCCCCAGGAAATAACGTGCCGACAGCTGGTACGGAGCCCAGAAGATGATGTATGATTTGGGTCTGAAGTGTGAGAAGATTTAAGTATGTCATAAAAATTACGTGTTGTACCGGAAAGAGAATTCATATTTGAAAGAGTGTCCAACATGCGGAGAGGCCAGGTATAAGCCGAAAGATTAAGATAAGAAGCCCGATATACCTGTCAATATAGCACGATACATTCCCATAACACAGAGGCTGCAGAGGCTATTCAAGTGCAAGAAAGCAGCCGAGACAATGATTTGGTATCACTGTGCTCCTCCAAGTGAAGATGGAAAAATGATTCATCCAAGAGATTCACCGGCATAGAAGGATTTCGATAGGAGGCACGAAATATTCAGTAGCGATCCTTACAATGTTAGGCTCGGACTCACTAGTGATGGCTTCTGCCCATTCAATTATATGGCTGGAAGCCATAGCATATGGCCCGTTGTAATGATAGTTTATAATCTGTCGCCTTGGTTGGTTATGGACCAATCATACTTTATGATGCCTTTTCTTATCGACGGACCAGACTCACCGGAAAACAATATCGACGTCTATCTCCGACCTCTGATCGATGAGTTAAAATCTGTATTCATTGATGGTGTAGAGATTTACGATGCAAACACAAATACAACCTTCATACTGCGTGCAGCTTTAATGTGGACAATTAATGACATTCCTGCGTATGGAATGCTATTAGGTTGGTCCGTACATGGTCAAAAAGCATGTCCTTATTGCCATCAACATACAACATCGAAATTCTTGAATTTTTGCAGGAAGGTTTATTATTGCGGCCATCGACGTTTCCTTCCTTTAGACCACCCCTACAGGTTAGACGTTGTTCACTTTGATGGTCATCAGGAGCTTCTTGGACCTCCATCCCCATTGTCCGGAGAGGATGTGACTGCTCAGTGGGATGGTTACAATAATGTGACCTTCGGGATGGATCCGAAAAAACAGGTCAAACCACCATTCTGGAAAAAGTTAAGCATTTTCTTCGAGCTTCCGTACTAGTCAACAAATTTAGTGTGTAATTGTCTGGACGTCATGCACATAGAGAAGGGAGTATCCGAGCACGTACTCAACTTGCTTCTTTGTAAAAACGGGAAATCGAAAGACAACCTCAATGCTCGGATAGATCTACAGGACTGGGAAATCAGAAGTGAATTGCATCCTAAACCGATAATGGGTAAACCAAGCAAGTTTGTACTTCCCAATACCACGTATCATATGTCACAAACGGAGAAGAAAAGATTCCTGCAGGTGTTGCATGATTTGAAAGTTCCCACAGATTTCTCAGGATCATTTAGCAAGAAGATAAAAATTGTGAAATGCAAGATCGATGGGCTGAAAAGTCATGATCACCATGTTATTATGAAGCACTTTCTCCCATTAGCCCTCAGGACTACCCTTCCCGAATCGGTTAGTCTAGTAATCAATGACCTATGTTGTTTTTTCAAATAATTATGCGCTAAAACACTGGATGTTGTGATGCTGGAGAAACTAGAAAATTCTATTTCGTTGATACTTTGCAAGTTTGAGCGTATTTTCCCACCGTCATTCTTCGATATCATAATACACCTGACGGTTCATCTTGCAACTGAGGCTAAGTTAGCCGGATCAGTACAATATCGATGGATGTATCCCGTCGAGAGGTACGTGGAATTTTTCA
Organism: Agapanthus africanus; assembly: GCA_030015575.1. Taxonomy (NCBI): domain Eukaryota; kingdom Viridiplantae; phylum Streptophyta; class Magnoliopsida; order Asparagales; family Amaryllidaceae; genus Agapanthus; species Agapanthus africanus. The sequence goes on along the minus strand of JASDDO010000026.1, from coordinate 78,841,400 downwards.
TTTCGCGCAATTTGTAAAATTATTGTTGTCCTGTATGCCCGTATTTATTTATTTAACATATTTTTCTTTAGGTATCTTTACACTCTAAAAAAGTATATACACAATAGAAATCGACCAGAGGGTTCTATCATGCAAGGTTATCTTCTAGATGAAGTAACCATATTTTGTTCCCGCTATCTGGACGAGAACATTGAGACGAGACTTAACCGGCCTCGAAAAATTCAGGACGGGCCATATGGTAAAGCAGATTATAAGAGGGTAGACACTATGTTTATCAACAAGATATACTGGTTTATCCCCCTTAATATCGCATGTCTTGAAAAAATTAGAGAGTAAGTTTTTTTGGATTAATTGTTATATTTGTGTTTGTGTGTGTATGAAATGATATAATATTAATGTCATATTTATTGTTGAGAACAGAATTCATTTTAACGAGGTACGTGAGGGGCATCCTGATTGGAACGATGAACGATTGGAAAAATATCATCAGGATAATTTTTGCGATTGGGTTGCAAATCATGTAACTTATTCGAATAACATGTTATTGCTACCAGTTTTAATCTAAACTTATATCGTTATGTATTTTTCGTAGAATTTGTTTTGTTAAATCCACGATCCGAACTTGTCTGTATCATTAGAGAGTGATACAAGATATTTAGCTCAGTTTCCTAGTATGGAGGTTGCAGATTATAAAGGATTCGGTGTCATTGGATACAAATTCGAAGTTAAGGACATAGAAACATCTAGAACCACTCATAATAGTGGGATTGCGACGGTAGGATCGGATGGTGTGATTTATTATGGATACTTAAATTGTATACTGGGCATCCAATATCCCGGACGATCAGAACTGTTTTATATATTTCAGTGTACTTAGTACGATACACGAACCGATACGGATAAGTGGAGAAACAATCTCGGTACTTGAAAAGATGAATATGGATCGACTAGTATGAACACACTTCGATTTTACAGTCAGGACGATCCGTTTATCTTTCCGAACCAAGCGTTCCAAGTGTAGGGTTCCTAGGCACCCCAAGGAGGTCTCACAAGGCATCAACCATGCCAATTTCAAAAAATACGGTGCCGAGAAACCCTAGTGTACGGATCGTTGGCTAGATTTCTAGGCGAAAAACAAACTAGTTAACAACTTAACTAAGGTTTATACGGAAATACAACCTTTGTAGATCCGGTGCTCCACCTCCATAGCTCCGCAACGAAGTCCTCTCGCCGTCCAAAATAAATCCCGGGCTCTAGCGTCGGCTTCATCGGAGAATAGGCGGGCTAGGTCGTCGATGTCCATGCCGAAGATGATCTACGTCGAGGCATCGCTAGATCAAGCTCCCACTTCACCAAGTCATGAAACTTGTGAAGAAAACACACTCTACTACTTGGCAAGAGGTAGAGGATGAAGAAATAGGAAGTGGGTTCACTTTAGAATTGGATTTCTCACTCATTTTCCCATTCCACCATTGTTGGTAGAAAGCTTTCTTCAAGGTTGAAGATGAAGAAGAAGAAGATAATGATATGATAAGTTCATTAAAAGGAATAATAAAAATGAATACTTATCATATCATTAACCATGGTAATGTGTAGAGAATCAATCATGGTTAAAGGAATGGTTAGGGTCAAGCTAGAGACAAAATGGTCACTTAGTCAAAGTGTTCATGAAACTTCATGAAAACAACAAATGAAAGCCACCATTTCATTTCATTTTCTTTTATTCATTTATCAATAATAAATGGATAATTAAATAAGATAAATGAATAACAAACAATAAACCCTAACCATTTCATTAACCAAGGTTTAATACTTTACACTTAACCAAAAAGCATGTATCATCAAACATGATACAAGCAAGTGCACAAAATCATATCACATACATAATGCGCACATCCGAGTGAGAAAATCTATCTTAAGTGAACCAATACTAGTTAATGCAAAGTAATATATCAAATATATATAATTATGCATTAAATCATTAAATCAACTCTTGATTTAACGATCCGGTCATGTCGCACATAACCGACTAGTATCCTATGCATCGGCTTATCGAACCAATCCTTGATTCGATAACTAGGTTATATCGTATATAACCATTCGACACATTCATCGCGAGAATAGAATACGGTATCACATACACGCATTATTCTCGGTCCCGCACATATCTCATATGCGCTCCTATTTCGTTTCGCTTGAGCCAGGAAACCTCTGTGTAGGACTCTAAAGACTCGTCAATACGCCGGCAGCAGATGATGATCATATCAAACACCCACAAGCCGCAAGCGGTCTGCTAAACGTAACGGCCACCCGGGTATTGAGCGATCTGAAGATCGACGAGCAAGCCCGCTCACACTCCAGTGAATCCAACCAGTAACACTACCGTACAGTCCGGTCTGATCGGCTGATATGTCGCATATCTCGCCTAGGGGTGGTAAACGTCAGACCCCAATAGCTCGATAAGTCGTGTCGATATGAGGTCTATAACTGTTCGAGAAACTACTGGTAACACTTACCAGTAAATCTCAGCAACCCTGGCCAGGGATTTTCTGTTATAGCCAATCGAACACAGCGCAACATCAACCCCCTATACCGGGAGAGACGAATCCCCTCCTATCGCTCATTGCCTCCATGTGACTCGGGACTGTACCCAAAAACCACCGTTTTGCACGCCCTCTTGGACATGGTAAGATGGAAATCAAAGCACAGTGGGAACCACACAAGACTCTATGACGATCTCGGGTCAACAGACTACTCTGTACCAGTGTCACCAGAGAACTGCCATCTGACGTGAGGTATAATACCATCTGGGAGTTCTCGGCGAGTCCGTCCAGTGTACCCAGTCTCCACTGAGCACCCGTATATCATCTCTGATGTCAAACACCAATGGATATGGGATCATCCATCGCCCACCTGTATGGGTCGAGAAGGTACACGCTAGTCTACTCTGGTATATCGATGCCCCGTCTCGATATACCCACGACTAGAGACTGTGAAGGATGTACTTATGGACTACCATGTCCCCACTAGTATGATCCGCATCATAGTCCAGGTAGTCAAGTATACATCCTAAGGGCTTTACCAACATGTAACAGAGAGACAATCAGTATACACGTTAAGGTAAAGAGCAACCAGATAGCATACTATCATGTCAAGCAAGAAATTCCTCCCTATATATGTCCCAGCATCCACTACAATATACATCCTATGCACAGTAATGGCCTCTAGGGCATACATATAACTAACAATCTCCCACTTGCACTAGGGCCATCTGTAGCAGTGGTTGCAGTATCTCATACTCAACCATTCCATAAAAGTCTCTTTATGGGAAAAGGCCTTTCGTGAGTGGATCCGCTGTGTTTGTCCTCTGAGTCTACTCTCCTAACCTCGATCCCTTGGAGATCAACCATCTCCATGATCAGGTGATACTGCCTTAGAATATGTCTGGATCACTGATGGGACGGACGTTCCTTGGCATAAGCCACAACTCCATTGTCACACAATGGGTGGAACATGGTTCATCTCATGAACCAATATACACCCAAACAGCCTCTTTGGTAGCATCTTAAGTAGCGATGTATCCTGCCTTTATCGTCTAGTATGTCACGGTATCTAGCTTGGAACTCTTCCAACATACCGTCCCTTTACTGAGGGTAAAGACAATGCCTGCGACTGACATTCAGTCGTCTTTATCACCCTGGAACCCTTCCAGTGATTCTCCCCAGGATCAACTGATACCATCTCACTACAGCTAGTGAGTATCCTAACATCCATTTAGATCTATCTCATAGATCCAAAACTCAAGATTTAGCAGGTATCATCATGATCCTATGTAGAGAATCATTGTGATATGCGGAGATTGATCGAGCGTAGCATAGGAAACTCCTTCCCTATCAGGAGTATGTCATCCACGTACTCTACGAGGATCATCACCATACTCCCCACTACCTTTTTGTATATACAAAGTTCATCTACCATTTTGATGATGTCAAACTGTTTGACTAATCCATCAAAACAGATGTTCCAACTCCGCGATGCCTGCTTTATCCTATAAAGCATCTTGCACACGTTTCCGCTGCTCCCACTGTCTACGAAGCCCTCTGGCTGTGTACTTATAGACGCTCTCTTCCAAAATATCATTTAGAAAAGCAGTCATGACACCCAACCACCAGATATCGTAGTCATGGTATGTAGCCGTGGTAAGTAGGATCTGGATGGACTTAAGCATAGATACTTGAAAAGGTTTTATCATTATAATCCATATCTGGTCAATGATGCAAACCTTTAACAAGTCTAGCTTTGAAAGTCTCAACTTTTCCATCTACACCAAGTAATCTTCTCAAGATATACTTGCTCTTGATGGGGATTTAACCCTTCAGATATAGCAACCAAAGTCCATACTTTGTTGGTGTACATGGATTCCATCTCAGATCACTAAGCATCCAGCCATTGTTACAGAGTCTTACTCCTGATGGCCAGCTCGAAACTAGTTGGGTCATCATCTCATGATGCAATCCTCGCTCCCACTGTCATAGAGAAACAGAAGTATCTCTCAGGTGGGTGAGGAACCCTACTAGATCGGCGGAGAGGCTGAGGTTCGTTGGAATCTACTGAATCCTTTGGTTCTATCAAATCATCAGCTGCAGTTTGTATAGCTGGAACCTTTCCAGTTCTACATAACTGACATTGCCTTGAGTTTGTCCGGATTTTTCTTTTAGACATAGGCCGGACAACCCCAAATCTTAACTATCTTAAGATATGGGCTCTTCCCATTCCATATCACATATGAAGCGGTAGGCATCTGATTTGATTCGAACCTATTCAATAGGTATGCAGCTTCTCAAGTGCATAACCCCTAAAAGGAAATAGGTAACTCAGTAATACTCATCATAGAGCACACCATATCATATAGGGTGTGATTGCTCCGCCCCGATATACCATCGTGCTATGGTGTATACGGAGAAGTAGTGCTGAGAGAGAATCTCATTCTCCTTTAGAATAATCCAGGAATTCCGTGCTCAAGTAATCTCCTCCTTGATCACATCAAAGGACATAATACTTTTACCCGTATTGGTTCTCTACTTCTAACTTATATTCTGTGAATATCTCAAAAGGTTCGGACTTGTGTTTCAACAAGAACATAGATCAGAATCTCGAGAGATTATCAGAAAATGTAATGAAGTACAAAGAACCGGTCTTGGCATGTGTAGACTGGGGACCTACATACATCAACATGTATCATCCCAAGAGTTCACTAACTCTTTCTCTGTTTCCAGTAAACGGAGCTATGGTCATCTTATCTATGTGACATGACTGGCAAGTTTCACAAGATGTAAATTCAAACTGATTTAAATATGCATCTACATGTAACTTCAGCCAGTCGGGTCGCATAGATATGACCTAGTCTGCAATGCCTTAAGAAGGATCCGTTCATTTCTGAACTCTTCCTCTTATGTGTGTTCCATATACTAAGAACTGTAGTTTGATTTAGAACATCAATGCTTTTAGATAACGTGCCTGAACCGATCAACTTTTGATATAGGAAATGTTCAAAACATTATCCAACAATACAAAATTATATCCTTTCTTTAATAATAAAGAGACTGATATGATTTTGTATATCAGGTTCGGTATCTAACAACATTCGTTCAGAATCAATGTATTGTAATACAGGGTGACAGTGACCAACAGACTTGGCTGCAACACTTGCCCCGTTTTCTGCCTCATGAAACTTATCACCCGTTCTTAGTTCTCTACCTAGCTGTAGCCCTATGTAACAGATTACATATCTGGGATCCTGATCTGGTATCACATACCCAGGATGTAGAGGATACAGAGAAACAGTTCTTTGTAACGAACACACCCGAAGATGATGCATCAGCATGCACTCTCTTCGTTTGGGCGGCACGGGAATTCTGGTAATCCCCAATTTCCTGCTCTGTCTTATAACAATTATAAGTTGGAGCGGGACCAACGTTCCCCAGCTCAGTATAACAAGCGGGTTCGGTCAAGATTCCGTATTATTATCTTGATTAAGGCGTGATATGGTCGCTACCAGGAGAGAGAGAGAAGAAAACACTCAGCGTGCGCTCTTGCAAGAATAGATTGGTTATTATTTTATCTAATCAGGATGGCTCCCACTGCTTTTTATCAAATCTTCCTTCAAACCCTAAAAGGAAAGACTAGCCGGGATTAATTACACACTACAAGTTCGCCAATCTTTCAGCCAGGCCAGTGTCGGTACTTTGAGGGAGGTCCCCCGTGCTTTCGCACGAACCTAATTAATGTAAACCTCGTTTTCCCAGAGGTGTAACCTCGTTAACACCTTTCTAGACACCTACTTGATCGGCTAATTGTAATGTATAAAACTCTCCCAGGAGTAACTCTTACTCGCAGCGGGTATCGGGATCCAACTATCTCATAGAAGGTATGCAATCTCATTGCAAATTTCAATACTTGAAATTCCCGATAATATTTTGCCCCCAGCACCCTATGACCTTGACGGAGGTCAACAAACCATAGGCTACTAGTCAAGTTCAACCCGTCATTTCTTGATCGAATTAAACCCACCCGCACGACCCTTGACGAAGGTCAACAAGGCCGCACGACTACCCTAACTCAATCTGCATCATATGCATAAACAGATAAATACTAGTTAGCTACCGCACACTACGCCTTGACGGAGGTCAACAAACGTAACACGAATACTAAATAGGACTTATCTGAAATGACGGAGGGCTACGACAGGTTTTTCTGAAAACCTATTGCGTAATGAACTTGATATCGTTGTAGAATCAAATGATTTTGAAATGGAGTGCTTTTGAGGCTTTTCCAGTTTTGCTAAAGGAATCACTCCCGGTGAAGGGATCGTCGGTCCTTTCCTCGTCGAATGAGGTGCGGGATATATCATATATATCACTGTGCAAAGCAAAAACACTTAAAAGCAATCAAAAGACAAACCGAGTGTGTAGCATCTGCCAGTTATTGCTAAAGGAGTCACTCCCGGTGAAGGGATCTCGGTCCTTTTCTTATCGAATAAGGTGCAGGATATATCACATATACCTCTGTGCAAAGCAAGAACTGTAGCTACCTGTTTTAATTTTGAAATTCGATTCTACAACATCTTAGGTTTCTTTTATTTCATTAATCTCATTAATGAAATCCCATCAATTATGTACCTAAACATCACAGATAAATACGACGTACACTTATGCCATCCGCATTCGCCTCGATGTCCCCTCGTGCACCGTTAGGTTAGGTAACTAACGGCAGAGCGGGGCAGGGCTAGCGCGGGTGTAAAACATAAGTAACGCCTATATAATATATCATATATACTATATACTGTATCTATCACAGAACATCATATGATCACATCACAGATATCGCAGCAGAAGAAACATATGAAATATTGGATATATTAGGACGTCCGTGTTTTCAATACGAGCCAGTATAAAACACGGATTCCACGGTCGCGATGAATAGCAAAACCCATACCCCTAGACCCCTACGAGAGCGGCAAGCAACCCTACCAATTCTGGAGTTAGGAGACCCGGTCTCGACTCCTCGAGTTGGTCTCCCACTGGACTCCAGAACCCGGTTACTTGTGCTCCCCTCCTTGGGTCTATCCTAGTGCGGAAAAGTAAATAATATACAAACGGTGACAACTTCCGCAACCTGGAAGCGCCCCAATAAAAGAATATTACATACAAGTTTTTACATGAATGAAAATGAAAAACACTCATCTCACATAAAAAAAACCCCGGCTATTCAATCACGACGATCCAATATAACATATCCAGCAACACATAACATCACATGTCATCAACGTAAGTAAATATGCGCATCCCAATTGTCGTTGACATATAGCAACGAAACCGGCGATATCACATATTACACTTACGGTCACCGAAAAGAAAGTGTAAAACTACAACAGTTGGAATCCGCAACCTCCTCAGACATCGCATGCCTGACCAAATGAAATACTTAGACATCGCATGCCTAACAATTATAAACCCCGTATTTTAGTCTCATTATCGAAAACTCTTTTCAATACCAAGTCGGGGAATTCAACAAGATTCCCGACATCCTGATCGAATGCTCGTCGCAAACTTTAGTAGGCGGCCGCACCCCCGATGCCGTCGACGAAGTGCACCAAGGCGGAACACCGCTACCGCGAGCACCCGAATGGATGCTTTCGGCGACGGGGTTCTCCTACAGTCACTTGGTCGGGGCTATGGAGCGAGGCTGTCTATTAAGTTTACCCGGCGAGTATCCGCGTACACTACGTGATTGCGACGGACTTTTGATCACATCAAAATTCCGTGGCAACCGATCAAGTGAGACTAAACTGCTATGTTTATAACATTCATTCAGTTATCACATAACTTTTGTGAATTCCAATTATTGTATCCCATTCCAGATAAACAGAAAATGTTAAACTTTTCGATCGAACAATCGAACACCCAAGTTTTCCCGATACAGCTCAACACATGAAATAAGTCTAACAACATTCCGTTCGTGCCTCAGTACCAACGGTCCAGCCGTAGAAGGGTCAAGCCAACGCCTCACATGTGGCACGCCGTACTCCCCCAAACCCGAAGGTTCAAAGGGCAGTTCAAGACGGTCACATAATCGAGTTAAGGTTTGTTGTCTTCTAGAGGGTCCATCGCGTTACTTGCACTTCTTAGAACGTCTTTAAACTACGGAAAAATCCAACACTTGGAAATTTCCCGACAGGAGAAAAATTGGGTATTTATATCCGGTCGAACTTTTTAACATATTCAAAAATTTATCCGGAAACCCACACAGACAAAATTTGATAATCCGATCGAACATTCGAATCCCCAAAACAACTCAGAAAATGCAAACTCTGGAAAAAATATTAAAAATACCCAGGAAAACCAGCACTGTTAAATACTCCAGTGAATCCAACCAGTAACACTACCGTACAGTCCGGTCTGATCGTCTGATATGTCGCATATCTCGCCTAGGGGTGGTAAACGTCAGACCCCAATAGCTCGATAAGTCATGTCGATATGAGGTCTATAACTTTTCGAGAAACTACTGGTAATACTTACAAGTAAATCTCAGCAACCCTGGCCAGGGATTTCCTGTTATAGCCAATCGAACACAGCGCAACATCAACCCCCTATACCGGGAGAGACGAATCCTCTCCTATCGCTCATTGCCTCCATGTGACTCGGGACTGTACCCAAAAACCACCGTTTTGCACACCCTCCTGGACGTGGTAAGATGGAAATCAAAGCACAGTGGGAACCACACAAGACTCTATGACGATCTCGGGTCAACAGACTACTCTGTACCAGTGTCACCAGAGAACTGCCATCTGACGTGAGGTATAATACCATCTGGGAGTTCTCGGCGAGTCCGTCCAGTGTACCTAGTCTCCACTGAGCACCCGTATATCATCTCTGATGTCAAACACCAATGGATATGGGATCATCCATCGCCCATCTGTATGGGTCGAGAAGGTACACGCTAGTCTACTCTGGTATATCGATGCCCCGTCTCGATATACCCACGACTAGGGACTGTGAAGGATGTACTTATGGACTACCATGTCCCCACTAGTATGATCCGCATCATAGTCCAGGTAGTCAAGTATACATCCTAAGGGCTTTACCAACATGTAACAGAGAGACAATCAGTATACACGTTAAGTAAAGAGCAACCAGATAGCATACTATCATGTCGAGCAAGAAAGTCCTCCCTATATATGTCCCAGCATCCACTACAATATACATTCTATGCACAGTAATGGCCTCTAGGGCATATATATAACTAACACCAAGTATACTACTCACAGCGTTTGAAGCATCCGGGATGGAGTATCGTATGCCGTTGGAAACCCAGGGATGTTTACGATGTCCCAGAATTCGAGGATAGCGATGAGGATGAAGAAGAGAGAAGACTTAGAGTGCTCCGACCGTCTGTTTCAAAAGACAGGTTGTCTTCGGCTGATCATGAAGTTACGTGGGTTAGAAATGATATCGATGATAAAATCCAAGTAGATATGTCTAATGCGTCCACGAAACGAAAAAAGGTTATCAGTAATGTTATATTATTACTTCACATTTTACGATCTATACATATATAGCATGCATATGTAATGATTGTCTAATGTTTCCATGAACCATTTTATCTAGATTTGATGACGATGACGGGAGCAGCGAGGGGCGGCAGGAGCTCCAGCCGCGGCACCGGCAGAGGCAGAGGCCGAGTGGTTCTGCCGCCTGGAGAGCTGTGTAGGGAGCTTCAGAAGGCCGGTCTTGCACCCCGATCGGAGACCCCTTCGGATGCCTCCTACCTTGTGGACTTTGCCACACCTCCAGGTATATTGCACGCATATTCATTTTGAATGTAATATTATAGATATACATACATATTCATGTCAAAATTACTTATATAGTCAATATTTGATTGTCTAGAAGTTGGTGGTGCGCCCACATCAGGGACAGAGGCCACTCCCGCACCTCCAGGTATGTTTATATATCATATAGTGCTTGTATATTGATTTAGAATGCTATATCATAAATATACATACATTCTTTTTGCTTTTACGTACTTACATCTCGGGTAGTGGCCACCACCGCATCTGCGAGTATTTTATATATCTCATAGTGTATACATGTTGATTTAGAATGTTATATTATTGATATGCACATTCTTTTTGCAATTACGTATATAGTCAATGTTTGATTGTCTAATTATAGGTGGTGCGTCCATGTCTAGTGCAGGGGCTACTCCCGTCACTTCCATACCCTCCGTTCAGTCTGTAGGTTTGTATGAATAAATATAAAATATTTATTCATTTTACATATCCTTTAAGAATAAACATGAACTTTATGTAATTTTATTGATATTTATTTTCTAGTTGGAGATGCGTCCACATCCGGGTAACCGGCTGTTCCTCACCGGAGGAACTATCGTCCCGCTCGTGCTGCTGTCCGGGCCCAGGCTCGTGCTTCTGTCGCCGGAGGTATATATCACACTTCAATTTTCGTTAAACTTTTATTTCTTAATACCACTTTGTCTTAATATTGATTGTCTTGATATTTCTTATAGATGCAGGGCATCCCCATCCCTAGAGAAGGACTCGAGGCCCGAATCAGTCCCACATGCTGAGGCCCGACAGAGCTAAGGGGGGAGGCAGCATTCCCCCTCTTCTTTACCCCTGATTATCGCTATACCGGCGATTATGCCGAGAGGTTCAGCCGATATATGGGGGATGAGAGCCGCCTCGTGAAGTATCCACTTCACGTTGAGTGGGGTGATCAGCACCAGCGCTCATTTGCCCTTTTATAGGATCAGGCTCGGGTATTAATATATAGTTTCATTTGACTTATCCAATATTTTTATTATTATTTAACACTTTCAATTTAATAACAATGGTTTTTTTTGTATTTGCAGTTGGATTACGACTTTCAGCCTGTACCCGACTATGATCACCCTGAGAGAGTGCTCGATCTTCTGTACCATGACCTGATGAAGAACATGCAATCAAAGGTCCAATATAATAGGAACGAGCTAAAGATCGACTGTTATTCCCTATGGATGGCGACCCCCGAAGCAGAGAGCGGCTCTCCTACATACTCCGGCCTTTGCGAGAGTCGACGTAGATACATGGCCTCTCTTGTGCCAATATTTCGACTCTCAGCACAAACAGATTTGTATTTTAAATGTAATTCATTGTTTAGTATATAATTTATTTTTTTGTGTTGCTTAATTAGAAAACTAAATCTGAATGTGTTGTGTAGAAACATGCCGATCAAAATAAAGAGAATAGGAAGTCGCCGAAGAGGGGTCGCCCCACTTATACAGATGGTTCGAGGAATATTACTCGTGCCATGGAGTTATCGGTAAATTACAATAGACATACTGTGATATAATATAATATTAAGAGTTATTTTATAATATATGTAATATTTTTGCGAATTGCAGAGAGCTCAGACCCTGGCGCAGGGTGGTACACCGAGCGTGCTGTCCATGTATCTTGCCGTCCACGGCACCTCGACAGATCCTTCCACGGAAGAGCTTCGATTCTCCGACACCGCTACCAAGAAGTATTGCGTAAGTGTTAATATTTATTCTAACAAGTTTGAAAATTTTGTTTTGAAAAGTTCAAATTTAAATGATATACTTATATTTTAATGGTTAATGTAGGTGTAAGAGCGGGTGATGGAGCAGGCGGAGGCATCGAGGATCGATTTTACTGGACAGAACGATCTGATGCTGCTTACCCCAGTTCTAGACACCGCACATGGAGGGCACCACGGAGGTTGGGAGAGAGGCCGGGGACTGGGTCCTAGCAGGGCCCATATGAGGTTGGACTCTATTTCGGCGGTTACTTCCCTTACCCCCCGTGAGCAACGTCTAGAGCAAGATGTTACCACCTTGAAGACCACCGTCCAGGAGTTGAAGGAGATGATGGTATGTATACTACTTAATAGTAAAATATTATATCATATTATAAATAGTAACATATCCAATATTAGTAGCCTGAGCTTATTTGGTTGTACACTTAACTTTGATTAATCTTAGATTAGGGTTTCGCAATAACCTGATAATGAAACTAATTCGACTAATACACAGTTCTTACTCGTTTATTACACACAAAATTGAATAGATGCGACAGAGTACTTCGGCTGCGGCTCCACATGCATCTCCTTCAGCTGCGACTCTGCAAGCCATTACCTCGGCTGCGGTTGTGCAGACTACTCTTACAGCTCCACAGCCCTCTCAAACTCCTGCAAAGTCCGCTCCTTCATTGGTCGAGTTTTTGACGACTCAAGGCAACACCGAGGAGCAGATGCGCCAGATTACGTCGATTATCAGAGGTGGAGAAGCTGGACCGAGCTAGGGTAGCTTTATTTAGATTTTTAAGAATGTATATACTTATCTGTTACATATTGTATAAATTTTGGACGATAATGGTTGGTGGTTGTTAGCTTGTTCACGATGATTTATCTTGATATCGTATTCTGTTTGTCTATTTCTTTTATATATTATGCGTGAGATGTTGATTATGAATATTTCTGTATTTCGTTATATGATGTATATATTATTGTGCACAGGACGGGTTAAAAACAGGAAACCCTTTTTTTTTTTTAAAAAACTTGATATTAAATCCCTACGGATTAATCCGTAGGGCCATCTGTTGCACCTACGGATTAATCCGTAGGTCCACAATTTGCCCCTACATATTTATCCATAGGGACAAAATATCAGGATAACTGATATTTTGCCCTTATGTACTCAGTAACAGGCGTTACACTTTCTCCTACGGCTATATCCGTAGGGGCTTATATCTGGACCTACGGCTAATTCCGTAGGGGCTGGAAGTTGCTCCCACGGATAGCACCGGAGGGGCAAGTATTTTATTTTATAAACCACTAAATTAAATAAATATATTGTCCCTACGGAATACACCGTAGGTACATAGTCCCTTACGCATTATACCGTAGGGGCAATTTTAACTCTGTAGGGGCATGTTCAGGACGAAAACTTGCACCTGCGGCCATTGCATCTACGGAGAATTTTTGAGCCCCTACGAATATATTTGTAGGTGCGATGTTTTGCCTCTACGGATAAAGCCGTAGGGGCAACCCCTTATTTTAGTAGTGGATATAGGAAGCAATTATATAGAAACTTCATGCAGGTGGTATTCTGACAACTGAAAAAATTTCCATGAGGTTTTAACAATCGTTTCGAGACCAGAGGGTTTTTTGTCAGCGGAAGAAACTGCTTGTGAGTTTTTGACGGTTTACCCAAATTAAAGAGCATAAGACAACTCATCAACTATTATAGAAAAATACTTTTTCTATTCATCAACGTAGATTCTCATTGGGTAAAAATGGTACTACATAAGAAATTGCACCATATATCCTACAATGTATCCAATAAATATTCTTGTAGATAATGTGGATTCCACCGTCCTGGTAGATAAAAAGTATTTCTCATAATTATTTTGTTGCTCAACAAATTCCAGGCACCCAATTCATGAGGGGGGTCCCCACACAAACCAGCCTGTTTAGCATTATTTGAAACATGGCAACGGCTGAAAGCCTTTGATTGCATACACATGCATGTTGCAATATCTAAAAAAATTCTAGATTAATTCTTCTTTTTTATGGCATGTGGGCTGCTTACATTAGTAACACGATTACAGAATTGTAAACCCGTGAGCAACAGCATCCCGCATTGGAAAAAAGAAACTTAATTCTTAGCGGAAAACCTAAAGGATCGCAAAAGGTTAAGAGATACCACCAACATCCAACTATATAACTCGAGATAAATTTATAGACAACTCATTTTTTATTTCATAACGTTCTTATGATGAGTGTACAAAAATAATTGTTGTCCCACAATATGGAAAATTTTCGAGAGAAGCAGCAATATATAATTTCCATTCACAAGCAGCAATATATAATTTTCACTCACGCATTATATTCAAATCTCACGCAATATACGATAATCAAAGTAATAAGTTCTGAATCGCACGCAAATATAAATAAAAAATATACATACAATCAATATGATCAATACTCTGCCAATAAACAACAAATCAAAAAATGTATGTATCAAAAAATAGTACGATATGATCAATACTCCACTAATGAACGCATGTATGTATCAACAAATGAAAAAATAAAACTAATGCCGTTGGGACGACGATCCAACTCCATCGTTCCGTGGCCTAAACAATGCGCTCAACTCCTTCTGTACGGCGTGTTGGACGGAATGGCGTGCGACTGTCTCATGTCTCGGATCTCCGCTCTAAGCTCCTGCAGCTCGTGCCACGTCTCGTGAAGCTCCTGCCGCATCTCCTTCTGCGTCTGATGTTGCTGCTTCACCTGCTCGCGGAGCCGACGGATCTCCTCCTGCGACGTTGTTGCCGCATCCACCTGCATATGGGTCACGGCGTACTCATGCATGGTCGAACGTCTATCAAAAAATCGATGGGTCCCGGGATAAACCCCATGCTCATACCCACCGTGATGCCCGCCGGATATCGAATCTAGGACAGCGACAATGGTGATGATCGAGTCGCCGAGGCCAAGTCTTAAGACGTTTGTCTGCTCCTATATATATATATATATATATATATATGCGCAACTTAAAATACTTAATCAACTTGATTATATAAAATTTACCATGTAGGCGCTCGTGTCCTTATGTAACGCGACCCACTCCTTGGCTTCAATGTAGTTGGTGGGCTCTTTCTTTCTCTATGATGAAATTATGATTTAGCTTAATAATTAATTAACGATATAGAAAACATATGGAATTAAGCATCGAAATACTCACCAATTGCCACCGAGCGTTAGCCTACGAGCGCTTCCTTTAAATTGGGATAGCGCGTTCTCACACGCCGTTGTTCCGGTTCTACTTATTTCGAACCGACATCGTCTTGCAAAAGTAAAGATTATAATATATTTTAAAATATGATTTCTTGTTATATTGTTAAAATCTTAAAAATTAAATTGATATCTGCACATTATCGTGCTCAAAATAAGCGACAAGCAGTAGAAAATTCTCTTTCGGTATCTCCAGCGTTATGACCTCTATCAAGTGCATCCGCTGATTCTCAGACGTGGAGGCCTAGAGAATGTGAATTTTACTCTTCACTTCCCATCAACGATGTCGCTTGATCACTTGACACTAGCTTAGGAAGTAAGCGAGGACGCGATCTTATATCGAATGACTTGTACATGTCATCCTCGGCAGGCTCGCCAACGAATCTGTAATTCTTCCTGATCTGAAATTGAAATATATTAAACAAATAATTATATGTATATGTATATAACGATGATTGAAATTTAAATGTGAAAGGATATGGCATATCTCATCCGACAAAAAAAACCGCGTAGCGTGCTAGACCTAGACCTAGACCTTATTCCACCGAATATTACTTGTAATAAGTATGGATCTCCTGCCCAACATAATCCCCCCACTGGGTTGCGTGCTCTCCAACAGGCACACCTGTTACGTCAAAGATTAGATCTTATGGCCCAACATCTACCCGCGGCCTGCAGCAATCGGGCCCAGTAAGACCTCTCATCCTAACACTGCTCGAGCCTGCGAAAAAATAGATATACATACACCATATTATAATATTTAGAATATGATATAGAATGTGACAAATTTAAATTACAATCGTTATTTAAAAGTTCTAAGAAATAAAAATTAAACATGTCGTCCCTGGCGTGGTCCCGCGAGTAGAATGCGGATCTGCAAATAATAAACAGTTAGATGATTAAATATCCACATATATTGTAATGATGTATAAAATTTTAAATGAGTAAATTACGTACCATGCGCAAGAGTGACTGGGGTACGAGGACCCGCTATAACGTCCTAATTCCCGGAATACGAAAATATGAACCGAAACCGACAGTGCTTCTAGACAAGAGGAAATCGCCTTGTCATAGTCATACCTAAGACTCTTAACTAAAACTGTATGATAAAATCTAAGATATAATACTAATATCATACTGTATAAATAACAAATAATACTGATGAATCCATGAGATAAAGATAGGGTTAATAAAAAATCCAAATAACAAAGGGTTCTGAATTAACGAAGTATAAGATCCAAAAAGAAAGATACATTATTCCTATCGTCCCACGAGGGGTACACATTCTAATAACGACTGAAATAAAATAGAAATAAACCTACAATACTACTGATCTTCGGAAAACTTCTGATAGTCACTCTGATCATGTTTTACATGTGAATCGGTCACTAAACCTGAGATTGTAAATCTCAGGGATGTCAGAACATTCCAACAAGTACTCAATCGTAATAGTGTGTGTATGTGTGTTATAACATGAATATGTGAGTGTAGTGAAACCCGCGTGCACATGTAGATATAGATATGCCGGTAATATGAAGCAAGCAAGTAAATAGGTTAAATCGGTCAAGTCATATCCTAGTTGGTCGTTAAAAGGGTAATCTATCTTATCATGAGTTTGAGTGTGTACGTCAACCTCTGCAGAAGTATTCCCAACCCAAGGGTAGGGCCCTAGCGGTAAGGAAACACAGGCTCAAATGTGGAATGAGCAAGTGTCCGTATAAAGCCCGATACCGGCAATAATAACATGTGGCCATTTAAAGCCCGGTACCAGCTAATGAACATGTGACCGATATAGCCCGGTACGAGCTCTAATGACCGATATAGCCCGGTATGAGCTGTATGAACAAGCAACTGATATATCCCGGTACGAGCTGTAGTAACAAGCGACCGATATAGCTCGGTACGAGCTGCCGGCATGGGACTCCTGAGATCCTGTTGAACGAATGCACACTCAAACTATCTCAACACCCCACATATTTATAACTAACATGACAGTAAACTGAATCACTAATTAGGAATGTTGAATAGACGGGGACTTATAATATCGTGTTAATTGTATGGAAATGAAACTTGTAACAGTATAAATTGTGTCATGGCATATACTTCAGCATTCTAATTATTGATCCCATTTTAATATAAGTAGACTGGAACAATGAGCAGTCATGGCATGTCAAGTACAATAGTTAAAATATGATAGTGTCCATAAAAAAGTATTGCATGTTAGAGTTGCTCAAGTATGCCGACAATAATAGTCTCAAGTAAAATGGTAAATATAGATGATATGATATAATAAAGTCAAAAAATGTAAACAATATTCTACATAAATATGCAAGCATCTGTATTTAACATCCGGTTTATTTATTAGAAAGAATAATAAACTGAAATATGATTTTAAAGGGGTAATATGATTAAATAGGAATGACAAATTACAGATATATAAAATGGATAGTGCTAATAGTATAATTACGAGATAATAGTAAATAATATTGACTAAGTGACAGATTAATTAGTCATCATGAAAGTGCTAATAATAAGTTTTATAATCATGTGATAACAAAAAATATTAATACAAATTATAGTGTCAATATAATTTATATGACTATGGCAGATAGAGTGCAGTGATATTATAAGAAGTGGTAGTGTAGAAAGTTCAATTTATATATATTAAATATTAAGCCCGGTACATTTATTGATTAACAGTAATAATGTTATATTTTTATGTTTTAGATTAGGATATAAGTGTTGACATTTTGCATATTAGTGTATACCAATGTGATTGCAGCAGAAACATATAATTACTTATAAAACATTTTATATATTAAACCATATCTATATGTTAATAATTATTTTATTACGCTTATATTATTACAGTCGTTCACGTGATGAATGGATTAATGGGTGCTCTAAATCCTAGGGTTTTCATTATGTGTATAAGTATTATAGGATATATTAATAAAGCGGCATAATATTACAATTTTATTTAAAAATTGTAAATTAATAATTTATTTAAAG
The DNA here is from genome assembly GCA_030015575.1 of Agapanthus africanus. Taxonomy (NCBI): domain Eukaryota; kingdom Viridiplantae; phylum Streptophyta; class Magnoliopsida; order Asparagales; family Amaryllidaceae; genus Agapanthus; species Agapanthus africanus. The sequence goes on along the minus strand of JASDDO010000026.1, from coordinate 78,823,011 downwards.
AATTGCCGATATTGCATCAACTAAAATAGAGAGCAAAAGTACTTACCTAAAATATGAAAAATACGACGAAACGAAGCAAATCTCCAAACTTTGATGGCTCGGCTAATTTTGAAGAAGAAGAAAATATTGTGATGGGAAAGAGAGAGATGGTTGATTTATATGAGGAGAGAGAAGATGATAATGAATAAATGTAAAATTGTTATAAGTTAGGAGAATAAATATTGAGTAGAGAAATATATTTGAAGGGAGATCCAAATACTGTTAAAGAGATTAAATTATGCGGGAGTTTGTAAAGGTTGTTTGGTGTGTATGTGTGTGTATAATAGGTGTAGGGTTTGTTGTTATATGGGATAATAGGAAATATTTATATAAATATATATAGGGTTTTAAATAAATATGATGTATATAGATTAGTTTAAATGTGTATGATTAAAATATGTATTATTTTGTTTGGGAAGATAAAATATATTTGGAGAGAGGATATAAGAAAATATATATAAGTTTAGGAAAATAATTTTTATAACCCCCAATAGTTTAATTTGAAAGATTTAAAATAGGATTTAAATATTAAAAGATTATTAATAATATATCATGACAGACAAAATAATGTATTAGAATATAAATAAGATATTATTAGATTTAGCAAAACAAAACTTTAAAAGTTAAATATCACATACTTAACTAACTCAGATAACCATAAAGCATTTGTTTACATATCTAGTATTTGAAAATATATTAGATGCAAATTAAAATAAGATATTAATAAATTATCAAACAATCTTAAATACTAAATATGTTTTGTTAAAACAACCATACTAATATTATCTACAAAACTAATGTTAAACAAATAAATATTATATGTATATAAATTTAAAATATTAATCAAATAGTAAATAAACATAAATACTAATAATATACTTATTTAATAAACATAGAAAACCATAACTATAACAAACTTAAAACAATTATAATAATATATTTCACTTAACTCGAAAGTATTACACTCTAACTTAAAATAATAATAATAATATAACAAAACCCAATACTTTCAAAAAAAAAAGGAAGGGAAAAAACTTACGATCGGATTAGAATGCACTGATCGAGGTAGGGAGAGGTGGCGACACTGTGGGTGATCTGGCGGAAGTATGGAGAGCGCTTGTAAGGTTAGTAGGGACAGTCGGGGGTGATGCGGCATGAGTAGGGGGCTATGGAGGGTGATGTGGCGGTAATATGGGAGCGCTGCTCGGGATAGGCGCTGCTGCTGCGGCTCCTGTACATGCTGAGGGTCCTGAGACAGTCTCGTCGGCAGGTATGAATCGACGCAGAATGTATTGTAGACGCTGTCTCTTATGGCGTTTAGTGCCTTTGCTTGCGCCCATGATCAAATCCTACATATATCTAAACGTTATTTCATTACTTATAATCATCATACAATTTAGAACATTCAATTTAATTTCATTACCTAACACGTTTATGTGGTACATTATCTGAAGATTCATTAGGTGGATTCTCAAAATCTTGATCCGTGACAATCAATCAGCTGATGTCACTTCTTACAAACATATGAATGGACGGCGCAGAATGGTTTGGATTCCTGGTACGTTCAATAGATGGACTGAGACGTGTTATCGCGATATCTTCATCGTCGTTCTCATCTTCAGAGCCATTCAATGTCGGCACATTATAATAATCTCTTGGTTTCCAACGACAAACAACATCCCGATCAACCTTCTGCAAATCCCGAAAATAATATATTTGTGTTGCCATTATGGGAAAGATAAAGCTGCCATTGGTAACATCTGTCTGGTGTTTACCAAAGTCAGAATGTATTGATCGGCCTTCATACCCCGGTCAGTCTTGGTATCGTACCATCTGCATTGGAATATATGAAATGGAACAGTCGTATGCTGGTATGAGACTGCTATAATTTCCTCAAGAACACCATAGTAGGGATTTCCATTCTCGTCAACGGTTGAGATACCGCTATTTTGCGTAACTCTAATACGTTCCGTACTTTGTACCTCAAATTTATATCCGAATACTTCGTACCAGTTGTAAAACCTAGATGCAATCATTGGACCGTTTAAACGGTCGTGGACCTCATTATCAATGTGCTTTCCACGATTTAATTGTTCGTTCACTTCTTTTATAAACCAAGCGGTGAAAGTGTACCTATGTTCTTCTTCGATCCTATCATTCGACCGCGTCCTAGGATTCGATCTTGTGAGCATATCTTTATGTACTCTATTCATTAATATACATTTATATTAATTAGATTAAATTTAATTTCAAACATTTAAAACGATGAAATAATAAACACTTGCTCTACATATTTAGCAAAACAATCATTGTTTATCAAGATGTACGCATGTACACTGGCCACGAGATCATAAGACATGTTCTTCAACCTTCCTGCTCCAATTGGACTGTCAGGAACACTCTATGGTTTGTTCAGCTTCCTCCTAATATCGTCATTCAGGAAAGAGCATAGAAAAATATGAATTCTTGTAGGAGATAACCTTGAGCAATCGAACCTTCAGAATGATGCTTGTTGCGGATATAGTTTTTTTAAGTTAACAGATATCTGTTGAAAACGAAATAAATTAATAATTCAAGATAATTCTTTGCAATTTAAATGATGAATATTAAACGTCAATAATACCTCTCGATTGGATACATTCAACGGTAATGGAACAGACAGCCAATCCTGACCTCGGTTGCCGGATAGACGGACAAGTGAACAATAATGTCGAAAAATAATGGTGGAAAGATAGTTTCAAACTTGCAGAGGATCAAAGGAATATCTTTTCTGAGCTCTGCTATCTTATTGACGTCCACGATTTTGGAATACAATTGGCGGAAATGCGTGCAAAAGTCGTTATGCACGAGACCAACTTCTGGTTTTACCGATACTCTGAAGCATAAAAGAAGAAGATGCAACATCAATATGACATCAATATGTGATGATCGTGATTCTTGAGTCCTACGATTTTTCTGTATTCTACCTGCCCTTGTTTGGAAATATTTGATGAAAAACCGTCGGAGACTTTTAATTCTTTCAACACACGTAAGAACCGACGCTTCTCCTGTTTGTTCATGTTGTAGATTACCGGTAGGATCTCATAATAACCCGGTTTACTAGCCACAGGCCAAGATTGCAATTCTTTTCTAATGGACAAACCATCCAAATTCGTCAAATCACGACGAACGTTGAGATTGTCCTTCGTTTTTCCATTCTTACACAGTAGAAAATTGGTGATGTGTTCGGAGATGCCCTTCTCGATATGCATGCCATCTAAATTGTGGCATAACGGTAGATCGGAAAAGTACGAAAGCTGAAATAAGCCACTAAGTTTCTTCAAGACAGATGGGCATAGCATTGCATCTTTATTCTGTTTCTTTCCAAATGTGATATTTTGATAAGCTCTATATTGTTGCAGTATATCGTTACCGGACAACAATTCTGGCGGCATACTAGTCTCCATCTTGCCATTGAACATTTCTTTATTTCTTCTGAATCTGTGAGTTATAGGAAAGAATCGTCGGTGACCCATAAATAACTCTTTCCCACTAAACTTCAAGCTTACGCTGCTCGCATGAATATGACAACCAGAGCAAATAAGCTTACATTGGGTTGTCCACCCCGACAGTATGCCGTAGGCAGGAAAATCATTAATTGTCCACAATAAAGCAGCACGCATCTGAAAAAATTATTTACCATCTACGTCATAAGTTCTCACATCAGGTTCCCACAGCAGCTTTAACTCATTGATCAAGGGTTGAAGGTAAAAGTCGATATTTTTCCCAGAAGATAAGAGACCGTCGATTAAAAGCGCCAACATAAAATAAGACTATATCATAGCCCTCCATGGCGGCAGGTTATATATAGTCACTACAACGGGCTAAGTACTATGAGTACACGCACCGCGAACTATCCTAAATGGACTGAAACCATCGCTCGCAATTTCCAGCCTTACATTATGAGGGTCTGCGCTGAACGAAAGATGTTTTTCATCTAAAACCTTCCACGATATCGAATCTGTAAGATAACTCATTTTTCTATCTTCACGAGGCGTATTATGGTGCCACTATATTTCGAACGTCGTCTTCTCACATATAAATAACCGTTGCAGGTTCGGTGTTAACGGAAAATGATGAAGAATCTTCATAAGCACATCATTCAAATGGGAGTCTTTCTTAATCTTGAATTGGCTTTTCCCGCACACTGGGTAGCTTTTGAGTGCGGTGTGTTCTTTCCGGAACAAAACACAGTCATTCTCGCATGCATGTATTTTATTACATTTTAGGCAGATATTTGTGATTATCTTTTGCGCCTCGTACCAGTTTGGTGTCACTTCATTTTCGTCAGGAAAAGTTTTCTTCAGCAATGCTAAGAGATCGGTGAAAGACTGATCACTCCATCTGTTCTTGCACTTGATCTGAAAGAGACGTACGAAAAAAGATAGTATCGAAAACCCTTTGCAATTTGGATATAGAGGGATTCTCGAGGAAGACTTGTACTTCTCCAATAACGTTGGTCCAGTGCTTTCCGTATCATAAGGAAGCCCAGCGGCATTTATAAGCCTATCCATGTCATCGACCAGCGCGAACATGACATCATCATCTTTGACGGCTTCGTTTTCTTCAAACTGCCATTCCTCCTCTTCTTCCTCTTCTTCTATTATCCATTGCCACTCATCGGTTTCCGCTTCAATGAATTCGTTTTCCGTCTCTTGCACTGGCCCTCCATCGTCCTTTTCTCCGTGAATATCCTATTTAGTGTAATCTCTAAGGAAACTATTTTTCATGATGTGTAACTCAATATCCGACTTCTTCTACAATCACGTGTCTATAAACGTCGACGTAGATCCAACTCTTGTCGTGGAGGTACGGGAATGCCATATTATAAAAAAATGGAACATGTTAAGGTTCCTATAGATAAGAGTTATGGAATCAAGATTTTGTGACAAATACGAGATAGACGGATAATAAGAAACGTTTGTGTTAGGTTTAATTGACGACTTCATTAATTTTGGATTCAATTGTTATTGGATCGGACTCTCCTTAAACTCCTATTGAGAACTTTCTCGTTCTAATCTCAAATCTCGAGAGTTGGATTCTTCTTCCAAGAAAGAGGATAATATTAAATGTTTTTTATTAGATGTCGAGGGTAAAAACTGTAAAGGTAAGGCACCTATCCCATTAAGAATGTATAAAGTATACACCCATTCATTTGTGCTTTCATCCGCTTCGATAAAATTTCGGCAATACCTCCCTGCTGTTCTCCGAGTACACTATAATAGAATAGATAATCGTTTCAATGCTGTGAAACACCATTGAAACGAATATCTAATCTATCGTTGTATACAGAGAACCAGCGGAAAGGTACCAACGAAATATCCCAAAACGAATGAAAAAATAAGTGAATGCAGGTGTCTGCTTTATACATTCCTAACTTGTCCACACGAGATAAATCTATCGGTTATCATACAATCGAATATTAATTCTCTTCACATAGATTACGCGACGGTTGCTAGAAACCGAACGAAAACGTCCGGTGTTTAACAACTTTCGTGTATTTGTATGTCACGACGAACACCGAACCTGTGTTAACCGACAGACGTGAATTAAGTCACGTTTCCATTTTCACATATGATTAATTATCGATGAGAATATGAAAATTTCATATTATCATCGAAAATCATACACTTAGTTTAGCATTTGATTTCAATTAGTTTTACGTTAACGTTTCAAAAACAAGATTTTGAAGTTCTAAGTTTAAGCTAATTTTTTTAAAGATGAGGGTTTTCTTAATCGAGTTTAAAATTTTGGATTTAGGGTTGGTTTTAAGGTGGGATTTGACAAGAGTTTAATTTAGAGGAGAACGATGATGAATTAAGCTTCGATATTGTTTGTATATGTGTGTATGTGTGTGTTTGTCTGCACGCACGCGCATAAACGTGCATAAACGCACACCCTAAGCAACATAATTCTTCAATTTTACTAAATTGCGCTAAAGTACCCTTAATTATTGTTAGTTTTTCATTAAACTCACTTAAATTAACTAAGTTACACTAAAAAACCCCAATTTACTCGATTTCACTTAATTACACTAAAATACCCTTAGCACTGTTGTTTTTCAACAAAATACCCTTAACTATTTCTCTTTTCACGAAATTACCTACAACAATTTGCTTAATTATCCCAACCCCAACCCTAACACTAACCCTGACCCCAACCCTAAATCAATCCTTATATCTTTAATTTTACTAAATTACATTAAATTACCCTAAATTTTTGTTGGTTTTCATTAAACTATCTCAAATTAACTAAATAACTATAAATTTCTCTAAAATACCTTAATTATTCACTACTACAAATAAGGGTTGCCCCTACGGATTTATCGGTAGGGGCAACCCACTGCCCCTACGGATATATACGTAGGGGCGAAAAAAGACCCCGTAGGTGCAAAGGCCGCAGGTGCAAGTTGAGGCCCTGAACTTGCCCCTACGGACAAATTCATGCCCCTACGGATATCTCGGTAGGTGTTATGGCCCCTACGGAGTACCCCGTAGGGGTAATAAAATCATATATGTAATTTTTTTTTTTGAATATATTGTATATACCTACGGATATATCCGTAGGTCCTTTTTCTACCCCTACGGATACCTCCGTAGGGGATATAAAGTAGCCCCTACGGATAAGTCCGTAGGGGCCACTCCTAACACCCTGCACTGAGATCGGGGTGAAAAATATCAGGAAACCTGATATTTTGCCCCTACGAATTTATCCGTAGGGGATAAACAGTGGCCCCTACGGACATACCCGTAGGGGCACCCCCAACACCCTGCACTGATATCAGGTGGGAAAATATCAGGTTTCCTGATAGTTTGCCCCTACGGATAACTCCGTAGGGGCAACATATGTACCTACGGCTTAATCCGTAGGTACATATTGTCTGTGTTTTTTTTTTTAAAAATGGGCTGCTAGATTTTTTCCCGCCCTGTGCACAATACTATATACATCAATCAAATCATATATTGCAGTATTCATAATCACATCTCACGCATATATATAATATACAAAAGAAACCCAAAAACTGAATATGATATAAATACAAACCAATATCAATATCGTTTCAAAATGTAGTACAATGTGATATAAATACATGTTTCAAAAAATAAGAACCAAAAAGCTACCCTAGTTCGGTCCAGCTCCACCTCCGAATAACGTTAGAATAACGCGCGCCTGCTCCTCGGTCAATACACTCTGCAATGCTACATATAAGGGAGTCTGAGCGGCATGTGGAGCTGGCGATGTGGTCTGCGCAGCCGCCGTCGAGGTAGTCGCTTGCGGAGCCGCGGCTGCGGGAGTCTGAGTGGGCGGTGGAGCTACAGGAGCTGTCTGCGGAACCGCAGCCGATGTAGTAGCTTGCGGAGCCGCAGCCGAAGGAGATGCATGTGGAGGCTCGGCCGATCTACCCTGTCGCGTCTGGACATAACGTGTGTAAGAAGCGTGTAAGAACTGTGTGTTATTCGAATTCGTTTCATTATTAAGTTATTTCGAAACCCTGTTTGGATATCTAGTTTGGAAAAGCGTTATTTATTTTAATTACATATGTATGTATGATTAATCAAACTTAAGTCTAAAACCAAATAAGCTCAAGCTACGTACTAATTATGGATATGTTGATATGTATATAATATGAAATGATATTTTACTATAAAGTAGTATACATACCAGCATTTCCTTCAACTCCTGAACGGTGGCCCTCAAGCTATCCAGTTCCTGATGGACATGCCGGTCACTGGAGACGGAGGAAGTAACCGCCGGGGTGGAGTCCAACCTCATATGGGCCCTGCTAGGGCCCAATCCCCGGCCTCTCTCCCAACCTCCGTGGTGCCCTCCGTGTGCGGCGTCCAGAACTGGGGTCAGCAGCCTCGGATCGTTCTGTCCGGTAAAATCGATCCCCGAGGCCTGGGCCTGCTCAACCACCCGCTCCTACACCCACATTAAGCAGTAAAGTATAAGTATAAAATTTAAACTTGAACCTTCCAAAACTAAAATTTCAAATTTGGGTAGAAAAAATATTAACACTTACGCAGTACTCCTAGGTAGCGACGTCGGGACATCGAAGCTCGCCCGTGGCGGGATCTGTCGAGGTGCCGTGGACGGCAAGATATGCGGACAGCACGCTCGGTGTACCACCTGACGCCACGGTCCGAGATGTCTGCAATATTAGAAAGTAACTCTTAATATTAGAAATATTAGAGAATAACTCTTAATATTGCAGAATATTAGAGAATAACTCTTAATTTACCGATAACTCCATGGCTCGAGTAATGTTCCTCGAGCCACCTGTGTAAGTGGGGCGACCCCTCTTCGCCGACTTCCTGTTCTCCGTATTCTGAGCGGCCTGTTTCTGCACAACGCATTAACATTTAGTTTTCTAATTAAGAAACACAAAGAAATAAATTATATCATAAATAATGAATTAAATTTAAAATACATACTTGTTTGCGTTCGGAGTTGAAATAAGCGCACAATAGAGGCCATGTCTCTACGTCGACTCTCGCAAACGCCGGAGTAGATAGGAGGGCCGCTCTCTCTGCCTCGGGGGTCGCTATCCACAGGGAGTAGCAGTTGGCCTTCAGCTCATTCCTGTTGTATCGGACCTTGGCCTGCATGTTCTTCATCAGGCCATTGTACAGAGCATGAAGGTCGAGCACCCTCCCCGAGTGATCAGGGTCGGCTACAGGCTGAAAATCGTAATCCAACTGAAAATACAAAAAAAAACATTGTTATTAGATTGCAAGTGTTAATAATAAATATATTGGATAGATTAAATGAAAATATATATTAATACATACCCGAACCTGATCAAAGAAGAGGGCGAATGAGCGCTGGTGCTGCTCGCCCCACTCAACGTGAAGTGGATAGTTCTTCACGATCCGGCTCTCGTCCCCCAAATACCGGCCGAACCTCTCGGCATGAGGACCGGTATAGCGATAGTCAAGGGTAAAAAATAGGGGGAATGCTGCCTCCCCCCTAGCTCTATCAGGCCTCAGCCTATGGGACTGATTCGGGCCTCGAGTCCCCCTCTGGGGATGGAGAGGCCCTGCGTCTGCACGAAATATCAAGACAATCAATAATAAGACAAAGTTGTATTAAGAAATCAAGGTTAAACAAAAATTCAAGTGTGATATATACCTCCGGTGATTAGCGCACGAGCCTGGGCCCGAGCAGCAGCACGAGCGGGACGATAGTTCTTCCGGTGAGGAACAACCGGGGTCCCGGACCCGGACGCATCCCCTCCAACTATAAAATAAACATCGACGCTAAATCTCCATGAAGTTCATATTTATTCTATATAGCATATGTAAAATAAATAAATATTTTAAATTTATTCATACTAACCTGCAGACGATGCGGAGGGTATGGAAGCGGCAGGAGTGGCCCCTGTGGAAGGTGTGGACGCACCACCTATAATTAGACAATTAAAAATAGATTTTTATAAGTAATTGCAAAAAGAATGTGTAGATCAATAATATAACGTTCTAAATCAATATGCATGAACTATAGGACATATAAACATACCCGCAGGTGCGGTGGTGTCACCACCTACAGCTAGACAATAATAAAAATTGCTAAGTAAGAGCAAAAGGAATGTGTATATTTATGATATAGCATTCTAAATCAATATACATACACTATATGATATATAAACATACCTGGAGGAGCGGGGGTGGCCTCTGTCCCAGATGTGGACGCAGTACCAACAACTAGACAATTAAAAATAGATTTTATAAGTAATTGCAAAAATAATGTGTAGATCAATAATATAACGTTCTAAATCAATATGCATGCACTATAGGACATATAAACATACCCGCAGGTGCGGTGGTGTCACCACCTACAGCTAGACAATAATAAAAATTGCTAAGTAAGAGCAAAAGGAATGTGTATATTTATGATATAGCATTTTAAATCAATATACATACACTATATGATATATAAACATACCTGGAGGAGCGGGGGTGGCCTCTGTCCCAGATGTGGACGCAGGACCAACAACTAGACAATTAAAAATAGATTTTATAAGTAATTGCAAAAAGAATGTGTAGATCAATAATATAGCGTTCTAAATCAATATGCATGCACTATAGGACATATAAACATACCCGCAGGTGCGGTGGTGTCACCACCTACAGCTAGACAATAATAAAAATTGCTAAGTAAGAGCAAAAGGAATGTGTATATTTATGATATAGCATTCTAAATCAATATACATACACTATATGATATATAAACATACCTGGAGGAGCGGGGGTGGCCTCTGTCCCAGATGTGGACGCAGGACCAACAACTAGACAATCAAACATTGACAATATAAGTAATTTTGACATAAACATGCATGAATATCTGTAATATTACATTGAAAATGGATATGCGTGCAGTATACCTGGAGGTGTGGCAAAATCCACACGGAAGGAGGCATCCGAAGGGGTCTCCGATCTGGGTGCAAGACCGGCCCTCTGAAGCTCCCTACGGAGCTCTTCGGGCGGCAGAACCGCTCTGCCTCTGCCTCTGCCTCTGCCGCGGCTGGAGCTCCTGCCGCCCCTCGCTGCTCTCGACATCGTCATCAAATCTAGATAAACGGTTCGTGGACACATTAGACAATCATTAAAAGTATTGACTATATATGATCTAGAGCGTAAAATGTGAAGTAATAATATAACATTACTGATAACCTTTTTCGTTTCGTGGGCGCATCATACATATCTACTTGGATTTCATCGTCGATGTCATTTCTAACCCACGTAACTTCATGATCGGTCGAAGACAACCCGTCCTTCGAAACAGACGGTCGGAGCACTTTAAGCCTTCTCTCTTCTTCGTCCTCATCGCTGTCCTCGTATTCTGGGACATCGTAGACATCTCTAGGTTTCCATCGGCATACAACACTCCACCCCGGATGCTTCAAACACTGTGAGTAGTATACTTGGAACGCTTGGTTCGGAAAGATAAACGGATCGTCCTGACCGTAAAATCGAAGTGTGTTCACACTGGTCAATCCATATTCATCTTTCCAAGTCCCAAGACTGCTTCTCCACCTGTCTGTATCGGTTCGCGGATCGTACCAAGTACAGTGGAATATATAAAAGGGTTCTGATCGTCCGGGATAGTGGATGCCGAGTATACAATTTAAGTACCCATAGTAAATCACACCGTCCGATCCTACCGTCGCAATCCCACTATTCTGAGTGATTCTAGATGTTTCTATGTCCTTAACTTCGAATTTGTATCCAAGGACACCAAATCCTTTGTAATGTGCAACCTCCATACTAGGAAATTGAGCTAAACATCTTGAATCACTCTCAAATGATGTAGACAAGTTCGGATCGTGGATCTAACAAAACAAATTTTACGATAAATACATAACGATACAAGTTTAGATTAAAACTGATAGCAATAAAATGTAATTCGAATAACTTACATGCTCTGTGACCCAATCACAAAAATTATCCTGATGGTATTTTTCCAAACGCTCTTCGTTCCAATCAGGATGCCCCTCACGTACCTCGTTAAAATGAGTTCTGTTTTCGACAAATAATTGTGACATTAATATTATGTCATTTCATACACACACAAACACAGATATAACAATTAATCCAAAAGAACTTACTCTCTAATTTGTTCAAGACATACGCAATTAAGCAAGATAAACCGGTATATCTTGTTGATAAACATAGTGTCTACCCTCTTATACTCGGATTTACCATATGGCCCGTCTTGAATTCTTCGTGGTCGGTTAAGCCTTGTCTCAATGTTCTCGTCCAGATAGCGGGAACAAAATGTGGTTGCTTCATCAAGAAGATAACCTTGCATGATAGAACCCTCTGGTCGATTTTTATTGCGTATATACTTCTTAAGAGTGTAAAGGTACCTAATGAGAATATGTTGAATAAATAAACACGGGCATACATGACAAAAATAAATTTATAAATTGCGCGAAACGAAAAATTACACGTACCTCTCGACGGGATACATCCATCGATATTGTACCGGTCCGGCTAACTTCGCCTCAGTTGCAAGATGAACCGTCAAGTGTATTATGATATCGAAGAATGACGGTGGGAAAATACGCTCAAACTTGCAAAGTATCAACGCAATAGAATTTTCTAGTTTATCCAGCGTCGCAACCTCCAGCGTTTTAGCACACAACTCCCTAAAAAAACAACATAGGTCGTTGATTACTAGACCAACCGAGTCGGGGAGAGAAGTCCTGAGGGCTAATGGAAGAAGGTACTCCACGATAACATGGTGGTCATGACTTTTCAGCTCATCGATCTTGCCCTTCACAATTTTTATTTTCTTGCTGAATGATCCTGAGAAACCTGTGGGGACTTTCAAATCATGCAACACCTGCAGGAATCTTTTCTTCTCCGGTTGTGACATATGATAAGCGGTATTGGGAAGTACAAACTTGCCCGGTTTACCCGCTACCGGTTTAGGGTGCAGTTCACTTCTTATTCCCCACTCTTGTAGATCCATCCGGGCATTCATGTTGTCTTTCGATTTCCCGTCTTTACACAGAAGCAAGTTAAGTATGTGCTCTGATACTCCCTTCTCTATATGCATGACGTCCAGACAATGACGCACTGAATTTGTAGACCAGTACGGAAGCTCGAAGAAAATGCTTAACTTGTTCCAATATTGTGGTTTGACCTGTCTCGTCGGATCCATCCCGAAGGTCACGTTATTGTAACCATCCCATTTAGCAGTCACGTCCTCTCCGGACAATGGGGATGGAGGCCCAAGAAGCTCCTGATGACCATCAAAGTGAACCGTGTCTAACCTATAGGGGTGGTCTGGAGGCAGAAAACGTCGATGGCCGCAATAATAAACCTTCCTGCTAAAATTCAAAAATTTTGACGTTGTGTGTTCATGGCAATGAGGACATGCTTTGTGACCATGTACGGACCAACCTGAAAGCATTCCATACGCAGGAAAGTCATTAATTGTCCACATTAAAGCCACACGCAGTATGAAGGTTGTATTTGTGTTTGAATCATATGTCTCTACACCATCAATGAACAAAGTTTTCAGCTCCTCAATCAGAGGTCGGAGATAGACGTCGATATTGTTCCCCGGTGAGTTTGGTCCGTCGATAAGAAGAGGCATCATAAAGTATGATTGGTCCATAGCCAACCAAGGCGACAGATTATAAATTATCATTACAACGGGCCATGTACTGTGACTTCCAGCCATATAGTTGAATGGGCAGAAGCCATCGGCAGCCAGTCCGAGCCGGACATTGCGAGGATCGCTACTGAATATTGCGTGCCTCCTATCGAAATCCTTCCATGCCGGTGAATCTCTTGGATGGCTCATTTTTCCATTTTCGCTTGGAGGAGCACGGTGATGCCAAATCATTGCCTCGGCTGTTTTCTTGCACCTGAATAGCCTCTGTAGCCTCTGTGTTATGGGAAAATATCGTGCTATCTTCACAGGTATATCAGGCTTCTTATCAGAATCTTTCGGCTTATACCTGGCCTCTCCGCATGTTGGACACTCTTTCAAATCTGAATTCTCTTTCCGGTACAACACGCAATTTTTAGGACATGCTTGAATCTTCTCGCACTTTAGACCCAAATCAGACATCATTTTCTGGGCTTCGTACCAGCTTTCGGGCACATTATTTCCCGGAGGCATAGAATCTTTCAAGAACGAAAGAAGCATTGTGAATGACTTGTTGCTCCATCCATTTAGGCACTTAATTTGGAAAAGTTGGACGAACCATGAGAGGGTGGAATACTTCGCATTCTCATAAATTGGTTTCCTAGCATCATTCATGAAATTTTCATATTTATCCGCACGCGGTCCTTGACCGGAAGGAATGTCATCTTCGGTACGAATAGATTCACCTAGGGCAGCCTCTACCATATCCTCCATTTCTTCTGATGGAAATAAATTTCCGTATCCTGCCGTATTACCGAATTCTTCTTCTTCTCCTGCCGCATTATCGTGTTCTCCTTCTTCTACCGCAGTACTGCATTCTTCTCCTTCCCCGTGATATTTCCAAGTTGAATAAAGTCTAGTAAACCCATGTTTTACAATATGAAGCTCTGCCAATTCTACCTTTTGCCAGTACTTATTGCCACATCTATCGCACGGACAGAGAATCTTCTCTATTATGATCTTATTATGTGCTCGTGCAAATTCAAGGAAAGCAGCAACTCCTGCGACAAACTTAGGTTGCATACGTTGTTTCCAATCCACATACATCCAGTCCTTAACTCTGACGTACTCATGGGCCATGTTAGACTGAATAACATATAAATTGTAGGTTATGCTGACTATATTGAGAAATATAAGAACGGGATAGTTACTGACAAAGGAGAAAATCCATGTATATGCTTTGTGTGTGCGTTTGTCGTTGAAAAGAATAAATTATCGCACGTTATGTTGACCGATAGACGGGGACTAAGTGGCGCTTTTAGTTTCATATATGGGTGTCGATGGGAATATGAAGGTTTCATATTATCATATATTGGTTTTAACCCGAACATCTCGAATCGCTCTCTGATTATGCGTTTGTATGTATGTGTTCCGGCTGTCGGGGGTAGGCTTCTATCCCATTAAGAATGTATAGAGCGAACGCCCATCACTTGTGTTTTCAATCGTTTCGAGTAAATTTCGGCAGCACCTCCCCGCTGTTCTCCGAGTACACTGTAATAGAATAGATAATCATTTCAAAGCTGTGAAACAACGTTGAAATGAACATCTAATCTATCTTTGTACACGGAGAACCAGCGGAAAGATACCGACGAAATATCTCGAAACGGATGAAAACACAAGTGAATGAAGGCGTTTGCTTTATACATTCTTAACTTGTCCACACGGGACAAATCTATGGGTTACCATACGATTGAATTTTCTCGTCGCGTAGACTATACGACGGTTGTTAGTATCGAGCTATACTGTCCGATATTTAACAACCTTCGTATAGTTCTAGGTCACGACGAGCATCGCACGTATGTTAACCGATAGACGGGGACTAAGTGGCGCTTTTAGTTTCATATATGGGTATCGATGGGAATATGAAGGTTTCATATTATCATCGAGTATCATATATTGGTTTTAACCCGAACATCTCGAATCGCTCTCTAATTATGCGTTTTTATGTATGTGTTCCGGCTGTCGGGGGTAGGCTTCTATCCCATTAAGAATGTATAGAGCGAACGCCCATCACTTGTGCTTTCAACCGTTTCGAGTAAATTTCGGCAGCACCTCCCCGCTGTTCTCCGAGTACACTGTAATAGAATAGATAATCATTTCATACCTGTGAAACAACGTTGAAATGAACATCTAATCTATCTTTGTACACGGAGAACCAGCGGAAAGGTACCGACGAAATATCTCGAAACGGATGAAAACACAAGTGAATGAAGGCGTTTGCTTTATACATTCTTAACTTGTCCACACGGGACAAATCTATGGGTTACCATACGATTGAATTTTCTCGTCGCGTAGACTATACGACGGTTGTTAGTATCGATCTATACTGTCCGATATTTAACAACCTTCGTATAGTTCTAGGTCACGACGAGCATCGCACGTATGTTAACCGATAGACGGGGACTAAGTGGCGCTTTTAGTTTCATATACGGGTATCGATGGGAATATGAAGGTTTCATATCATCATCGAGTATCATATATTGGTTTTAACCCGAATATCTCGAGTCGCTCTCTAATTATGCGTTTGTTGTGCATTCGTGTTGTATGTGTAACATGATTTTAAACCATTGAGATCAAGATTGATAGAACTGATCATCCTACATTGCAATAGCATTCATCAACCAAAAACTATTATTGCAATGGTATACATCTATAACAATCAACAATTAAAACTATAAATATAGGATACTGATATCATAAAGCGTTATGAGACACCTCATCTGCCACGTGTCGTGATCATGGAAATCGCTAATATTGAGTTATGAGACACCTCATCTGCCATGTGTCATGGTTACATATTAGTTAGGGACACGGCTATTTGTGTGCGGCTGCACGCTTGTGCAAAGATTTGTAATGTTAAAAAAATGTGATTTTTTTTATACATTGGAAAGAATGAATAGGAATTGATCTTTACATTGTTAACCTCTTTTAGTTTTTCTTTAGGAGCGGTCTCTCATATCTTAGTTGAAATATTTTCTATGTTTGTTATGGTCTTACTCTCACATAAACTATCAATATCATGCCACAAGAGAGTGAAAGAAATAGCATGCATGGTGTGTTCAATGTATGATAAACAAGTACACTTCTAATAGTTTTTAAATTTGAGAAGTCCAGAGTGTATGGAAGGAGTTGAATAACAGAAGCATAAGGGGCACAACATTTTTTTCTTAAATTCTGGATACATTCTAAAATCTTCAACAGCAATTGGAGTGTATTTCGCTGTGAGAGACTCTTCAAAGAAATGGAGGAAGAAGCACTAAAGAAAAAAGAGAGAAAAATAAGAATATAAAGTTGAAACTAAACTTGAGCTATCCGCTGAAATCATAAAGCGTAGGAAAGTTGATTGAGTCTTGATCTATTGCTCTTTCTTTGCATTATCTCGTATGTCCATTTATAGATTTTAATGCCACATGAGATGTATAATCTGTCAGCTCCCTATGGTTGTATTAATGTCAGCTCTTACACAATATGGGTATCTGCCTTACCATTAAGACAACTATGGAATATGTTAATTTAAAATGTAAGGCTAGCTATCTATGTATTCTGAGGGACTGCTTGCATAGAACTTAGCTTGATCCTCTCAATTATTACACATAAATATGCTGACATGCCTCTCATAACCCTAACCCCAGCCCCACAGTAACCCTAACCCCGCCCCAACCCTAACCCCAGCCCACCGTAACCCTACCCCAGCCCCACAGTAACCCTAACCCCAGCCCCACCGTAACCCTAACCCCAGCCCCACCCCAGCAGCAGCCGAACCCCAACCCTAACCCTACCCCGACCCTGACCCCGACCCCGACCGCCACCGCGCCCCTGCCCAAACCCAACTCTCGCACGCGCAACCCAGACCCAGCCATGAATAATCCAAAAATGCTTTAATTTACCTCGAGATTTATACCTGAACGGGTGCGCTGGTGGGCTGGAGCGACGACGGTGGCGAATTGGCGAAGAAACTGGCGGTGGCGACGACGGTGGCGACGAAATCGGCGGAGGCGACGACGATGGCGACTCTGCCCAACGACGGTGGCGATGCAACGGTGGCGATTTGGGGTTTTTCGCGCGCGTTTGAGGGAGAGAGAGAAAATGAGCGTAGGCTTTTCGATCTGGCTTTATTTTAAAACGATATTTACTTACCCCTACGGATATACCCGTAGGTCCTTTGTTTGCGGCTCCGTAGGGGCAAACACCAAATTAAGAATTAATATTTTTATTCTTGGACGTCAGTGCCTGTAGAGGCAACCTTTTAGCCCTACGGATTAATCCGTAGGGCCAAGTTAAATATGCCCCTATGGATATTTCCATCCGTAGGGGCAACCCCCTATTTTACTAGTGATTGTTGTTTTTCACTAAACTGTCTTAAAAGTTTTACTAAACCATTCATATTCTTAAATTGACTAAGTTGATATAAATTTCAATAAAATACCCATGACATTTGTTGTTTTTACTAAACTATCATTAAAAATTTTAATTAAAAAACCATATCTGCTCAATATCACTTATTTACACTAAAATACCCTTAACTATTTTTATTTTCACTAAAATACCTTAAATTGTTCTTGTTTTCCTCTAAATTGCCTACAAAAATTTGGTAAATTAACCTAACCTTAACCCGAACCCTAAAACATAACCCGACCCTAACCCCAACCGAGATATCCTAACCTCTGCCCCAACCGAAAGTTAATTGGCCTCCCTACATCACCACCACCAACACCACCACCTCCAATAAGACCAACACCAACAACAGCAACAACAGCAATAACAATAACATCGACAACAGATTTTTCACAATTCGAGTTGAAAAATTGAAATAAAACCACAAAATTAAAATTTAACTATTTATACTTATCTTTGACGAATGGCAGTGAGCTCAGAACAGAGACGAGCAACCTTGGAACAATGGAGAGGTCAAAACAGCCTCAATCTACGGCGGCGATGAGCACAATCGATCAGCTAGCAGCGATCTTCCACGAAGGTAGGGCTTCGACTGCGGCCGGTCCCTAGGGCTTCGATCACCAGCGGCAACGTCTTCGAGGCGGTGGTGACGTGGAGCAAGCAGTGACGATCGACGAGGCGCGGGAACGAAATTTCGCCCTAATTTTTTTAGAAGGAATTACAAAATAAAGGAGAGAGTTCGTTGTGGAGAAAAAAGGGGGACAAGGGGTTTTATCACGAGAGATTTGTGTGGCCTGCCACATATTGCAATTGGTAACAGTTTATACCCTGATCATTTCTTTTACAACTGTGACGATTAAATGATCACGGTTCAAACCGTGGCGAAATCCTCGTTACTATAAACCTCTTTTGTAGTAATGTAAATAAGTAGCTCTTTTGAGTGAGACTTGTGTGGTTACTCCTAAAGGTCTAGGTAGAGACGAATTGGTTTAAACTTGGAAGTTGTCCTACAATGTAAAGATTTTATAATGTCATCAAGGCAACCAAAATTTAAATTCCATGGAATCTGTATCTTACATATCTACTCACATAATTGATTTTGAACCCAACCATTATCTCTCAACCCTTATCAAACTTTGTGCAGGGGCAAAGACTTCAGAAAGACATGCTCATTATAAAGATCCGATCATCATCTAAGCTTTTTCCCGTCCAAATGTCATAGGGTATAAAGAAAAGCCTCAGTAAAGGATGGACAAAATTTTACGACCGGCAATCAAACTGACATCAACCCTCTCCAAATAAGTGCTGCATTTGCGGTTCAGAAAACCATGACATGGATAGGGCTTGCCATAGTCCTAAATCTTCGGATGGCATCATCCAAATTCTTATAAGTTATGGATGATAATTCTAAACAAAGAGAAAAGATGATATATTTACCATATGAAATTATGTTCAACTATAGGACACAAGTATATCCACCATCGAAATGTAACATATTATATAAGCAATGTAAAGATCTCCTGACGAAAAATATCATCCTTAGCTTTCTGAACAATGTTCCATATCTAATATATGATTTCAAGCTGAGGGCCATAAGAAACATGCAGAAAACTGACACTTGCATATACCTGTTACATGACAGGGACTGCATCATTAAAAATCTCCAACCTTGTGATCCACATGGAATTAAATTCCTAATATAAATATATGCAGGCCCAGAGACTAGAGCATCAACTCATCATACAAACAAATCTAAACAAAACTAGCATTAATTTGCAATGGAGCTCACTGAGGGAAGAAGCAGCCATGAGCTGAAGCAAGCTCAGGCAATCCTATGGAGCCACATCCTTAATCACATCGACTCCATGTCTCTCAAATGTGCTGTAGCACTTGGAATCCCAGAGGCTATACATAGCCATGGAAAGCCCATCGCTCTCACCGAGCTTATTTCCGCTATCGATATCTCACTGAGGAAAGAACACCTATGTCGACTTATGTTGTACATGCTGACGCATTCATGTATTGTCAAACTTAATTAGTTAGTTGGAGTACCAGCTTTTCAAGCAAACTTCCTAACATCTTTTATATCTATGTATGGCCTCTTTTGAGTTCTTCATATATCTTTATACCCCTTGATATCTTTTATGCAATTAACCTTCTTTTCATAAGTATAGAATATTGGCTTATTTAAGACTCGACTTAATATGTTTATTTTAAAACATGTTTTCTTACAATCTACCCTAGTTAATTCAAACTCACTGCTGAAAATTTCCTGGGTACTACCCTAGTAAAACGAAAAAGATGTGATCAAATTTGGGACGTCGATGAAAAGGATTCAGAATATGTAGGAAAAAATGATGAAAAGTTACAACATATAACAAAATAATGTTCAGCGGTCCCTTAAATAGAAAAGTTAATTATTGTAACCGTTGACAATCAAGTTTCATCAATTTTCCGATACAGTTTTAATGTTTCAAGAGAGCAAACATATAAATATCAAGAATTTGATGGGCTATGAATAAACATGAAAGAATTTTAATATGTATTATTTTTAAAAGAGGGGAAAATATTAAATTTTGAGATGATGACATTGAAATAGATAACCTTTATACTTTTTTTTATAACTGAGTTAACCTTTTTATACTTGATGCTGAGGTAAACAATTAAACCCTGTGCTGGCAATTTATATCAAACAAATTTGACATTTATCAGGTATTTTCGCCCGAAGCAAGGGTTCTGATGGAAACGACGAAGATACATACTCACTCAATCCCGTCTCTATACTCCTCGTTGAAAACAAAGACCTAACCCTATCTAATTTCCTACTAGCCATGCTCCACCCAGTCCTAATGAATCCCTTTCAATCAATGAGCACCTCGTTCAAAAGCTGCACCATTGATGAGTCCACACACTTCTCTACTTTAAAAGGTTTCGATTTTTGGGAGATGATCCAGAGGAGCCCAAAATTCAACAAGGTGTTTAATGAAGGAATGGCGAGCGATGCAAAGTTTATGATGAATTTTTTGCTCAAGGAATGATGTCATGTGTTTGAAGAATTAACATCTTTGGTGGATGTTGGTGGAGGAACTGGGGCCGCCACTATGCGATTTCTGAGTTTCCAGATATTAAGTGTAGTGTGTTGGAGCTGCCTCAGCTTGTTAATGCTATACAAGAGGAAGGAGCGGTGGATTTCGTTGCTGGCAATATGTTTGATTACATTCCCTTTGTTGACGCTGTACTTCTAAAGGTAGGTCCATAGATTTCATTGGAGAAAAGTAAGAAGATCAATATAGATAATAATAAATAAAGAATTATTAGAGAAGGATATGGAGCAAGAATTTTTTTCCCCTTCAACAAGGAAATTTTTTTTGACATATTTGAAAGTCTGAATATTGGATGCATGGATGTAGTGGATCTTCCACGACTGGGTGATGAAGAATGCGTGAAGACACTGAAACGATGCAAGGAGGCAATTCCTAGAGATGGGGGTAAGGTCTTAACATCGATATGGTTGTTGGATCCAACAGTTCCTACGAAAAATCGAGCGATGCTATACTTTATATGGATATGTTGATGATGGTTTTATGTGGGGGAGCAGAGTGTAGCAAGAAAGAATGGAGCAAATTGTTCGATGATGCTGGGTTTAAGCACTAAAAGATCACACCAGCTCTCAGTGTGCGTTCAGTCATTGAAGTATACCCAAAGATCCCAGAACATGGGTTCACATTCACGCTTGCAACTGTAGAGTGCTTTTCATCATCTTTTGAGATGGATGCGCTCACTTGTCAGGCGTTGTACAGATTCTTCTCATCCGATAGTGGGTGGGGGTTTATTGACTATGGGGATTGTAATCTCCGCCAATCGCGGACAAAACTGCCGTTAATTACCCCCTCTTTGAGATGAGAGAACCTTCGATTAGCGAGCCTAAAATGCAATATGCGCGTGTTGTGTTTTTAGTGTGTCGGGAAGCTCTCGACAAAGGGAAAGAGATAGAGAGAGAAAGAAAGAGAGCGCTTTGGTGGCCTCCTGAGTTCAGAAGGCTTATAGGGGCGGCGGGACCCCTTGGGGGTCCTACACGGCAGGAACCCCTTTTAAGGGGTCCCAAGAGCGGATAGTTCCCTTGTGAGGACATCCGAAGCGAGAGATCCCCTCACGGTGATCTCTGAGTGTGGAAAGCCCCCCTATGGGGTTTTCTTAGGCACGCGGTATTGAAAGTTAAAGGCTTTCTTCGGGTTCTCCATTCTCGGTGTTCGCTTGCTCGAAATCTATGCTTGCTTGGGGTGAAAGCCCCCAAGTGTTCTTCCTTTCCCTTATTCTTCAAATTTGATGAAGAGAGCTTGTTCCTTTATTTGGTTTTGATCTTGAGTCTTGAGTTTTGAGGTAAGCTTTCTTCTTTAAGTGATGGGTTCTCTTCCTAATGAACTATTTGGGTAAAAAGATGGGATGAGGGTGATGCGAGAAAGCTAAAGGAGCACTCTTTTCTTTTGGATCTCTCTCTTTAAGGAAGAAGAAGCAGAGAGAAACTTGCTTCTTTTGGATGGAGACTCCAAAACCCTAGAAAGATTAAGAGAATGAAAGTTGTTATTGATTTCTTCGTATATTTGTCTTATATAGACTTACAACTTACACTTAGCCTCTTGAGCTTTACAAAATTGCTCTTTTGCCTCTCCCATACCCATGCGCTCATTTATTTTTGCACATAAACCATGGGTTTTACATAATTTGGCTTTTTGCCCACTTGATTTAGAATTTCACACTTACATATAAAAATCTATTTATTGCAATTTTCTTTCACTTTCTTCTTCGATGGCCGGCCAGTTTCGCTTGAGCTTGAGGCGGTTTAGGTATGGGTCCAGTTGCTTGGGGTTGGACCCGGATCGTCTTAAGTGTTGACATTGAATTTGACTTTTTTGCTTTTTGACCTCGACTATGGGGTGTAATTTTCGACCCTAACTATAGGATGTAATTTTTGACCCCAACAAAGTGCCTGCATCAATAAATGCACACAACATGCATGCGTCGTGTGCATAAAATTGATGGATCTTTTTCGTTGAGATGTTGATTTGATTCTCTATTTAGGACGTAGAGGTCGGTATCCCAAGGCGGGGCTTGATTCTGACGAGGAGACAAATGGTTGATTTGATCTTTTGGAGAAACTTGATTCCGGCGCAGGGTTGGTTCCGACTTGATTCCGACGTCGAGGTTGATTCTGAGACCGGGCTTGATTCTGACACAGAGTTTGATTTTGAGGCGGTGCTTGATCCCGACGCAAAGGCAAATATTCCGAGGCGAAGCTTGATTCTGACAGGGTAGGCAGATACTCCGAGACGAGGCTTGATCCCGACGCGGAGGTCGATTTCAAGGAGGAGCTTAATTCCGACGGGGAAAGCAAATACTCCGAGGCGAGGCTTGATCCTAATACAAAGCAGATATCCCGAGGGGGTTTGATTCCGACGGCGAAGGCAGATACTCCAAGACTAGGCTTGATCCCGACGCGAAGGCAGATACTCCGAGACTAGGCTTGATTCAAATAGGGAAGGCAGATACTCCAAGGCGAGGCTTGATCCCGACGCAGAGGCAGATATCCCGAGGCGATGCTTGATTCGAACGGGAAAGGCAGATACTCCGAGGAAAGGCTTAATCCCGACGCGGAAGCAGATATTCCGAGGCGGAGCTTGATTCCGACAGGGAAGGAAGTTGGTTGACTTGATTCCGAGACGGAGCTTAATTCCGATAAGGAGGTCTTTGATTGACTTAATTCCGACGCAAAGCTTAATTCAGACGAGGTTGTTAGTTAACTTGATTTGATTTGGGGCTTCCAGTTTGTCCTGCGGGGCTTTTGAGCTTGAAAGCACTATCGGGTGAGACTTTAATTTGACTTATTTGATTTCTGTCCTAATCGGCGGGACTTTTGAATTTGAGTTGAGATTTGAATTTGAGTTTGGAATTTGGGGTTGAATTTGGCATCAGCATCGCCACACTGGAGTATAATAATAGGAGCGACTCATCATTTGCCATTGAGGATTTGAGTTTTTGTTTAAATATTAGTTAGTGTCTACATCATTATACTGGAATGGTACCAGGAGCGACTCATCATTCGCCGTTGGAGACTTTGGGGATTTGGGTTTTTTTGCGTCAGCGTTGCTACACTGGAATGGGGTAATCGGAGCGACTCATCATTTGTCCTTAGAAGTTTTGGGGATTTTTTTGGGTGTCAGGATTGCTACACTGGAGTATGGTATCAGGAGCGACTCATCATTTGTTGTTGGAGGATTTGGGTTTTTATTTGGATTTTGGTTAGCATCTGCATCGATACACTGGAATGGTACCAGGAGCGACTCATCATTCGCTGTTGAAGGATTTTGAATTTGGATCTTAGTTGGTGTCTGCTTCATTACACTGGAATATGGTACCGGAAGCAACTCATCATTCACCTTTGGAGGATTTGGATTTTGGTTGGCGCCCACATCGCTATACTTAAATGGTACCAGGAGCGACTCATCATTCACTATTGGGTGATTTGGAGATTCGGATTTTGATTAGCGTCAGTATCGCTACACTGTAATATGGTACCAGGAGCAAATCATCATTCTCTTTTGGAGGATTTGGAGATTTGGATTTTAGTTGGCATCTGTATCGCTACACTGGAATGGTACCATGAGCAGCTCATCATTCGCGGTTAAAGGATTTGGAGATTTGAATTTTGGTTGGCATCTGCATCGCTACACTGGAATGTTACCAAGAGCGACTCAGCATTCATCGTTGAAAGATTTGGAATTTGGATCTCGGTTGGCGTATGCATCGCTACACAGGAATATAGTATCAGACGCAACTCATCATTCGCCTTTTGAGAATTTGGAGATTTGGATTTCAGTTGGCATCTGCATCGCTGCAGTGAAATGGTACCAGGAGCGACTCATCATTAATTCGCCGTTGGGGAATTTAGAGATTTGGATTTTGGTTAGTGTCTGCATCGCCACACTGAAATATGGTGCCATGAGCAACTCATCATTCGCCTTTAGAGGATTTGAAGATTTGAATTTTGGTTGGCGTCTGCATCGCTATATTGGAATGGTACTAGGAGCGACTCATCATATCCATTAGGGATTTAGAGATTTGTATTTTGGTTGGCATCTGCATTGCTACAATGGAATGGTACCAGGAACGACTCATCATACGCTTTTGGAGGATTTTTTGTACGAGTTTGCGCCCTTGCGGGTTTTCACAAGCTTGCGGGTAATCTCGTTGTTTTTACTCACGAAACCTTTTCAAGTTTTCATTCGTGTCCCTTTTGCTTGTGGACTGGCCTTTTATTTCTTTTCTTTTCTTTTCTTTTCTTTTCCAGTTTAACGACTTAGGGGTCAATGTTGCGCTTATTCTTTGTTTAGCCTTGTTGGCGCCTTTTTGCAGAGTTATTTGAACTTCTTGGATTTTAGTTTGATCGAGCTGAATTGATGACCGAGACTACGGGCTTCATTTGATTCTTCCGCATGAACTTGGGCTTTCCTTGATGAAGCCTTAATATTTTCTTCTTCTTATGGACAAGCGTATGTCTCACGAAGGCTGTGGGAGACTCGAGTCATTTCTTGAAGTGGACGATTGAGTTGTTTGCTCCCGGAGGATTTCGGTGTTTGTTTGTATGAAATAGGTAGCCGCAACTTGATTGTTTGCTAGCACAGCATTGAACAACGAGATCTTTCCAGTGTTGTATCGTTCCTCGACCCAGTCCTAAAAAATGTAGCGGTCTTCGACAGTATGACTCACCACTCTGTGATATGGACAGTATATGGGATTGTCGGTCACGTTTGCTTCATGTAATCTCTTTGATTCTGGCAGCTGCAGACCGTTGTTCAGAGCGTCCTTTAATATTTTGTGGACCGTGTCCCTTCTGAAGGAGTAAACCTTGTTCCTTTTTTCTTCTAAGGTTGCCTTTCTGATACTGGCTTTCGAGGCCAGTCGGTTTTTGATCCAACCATCCATTTGCTTTCGTCCGTCTATCAGCAATCATGTTGAAAGAGTAGACATCATTAGTACTTTTCCTTTAACAGTTGTCGTCCTCCGGACATTTGAATTTGTTATTATATTGAAATTCTGGAAGAGATTCAAAACCCACATGTTCTAACATTTGGACTCTTTAGTTTAGGTCCTGGAATGTTTTGATACTCGATGCATATAAGAAAGGCATCATCCAATTGTTAATGGTTCCTATGAGAAGTCTAATAGCTTGCTCCTAGCCTACTAACGATTCACATTTGGTGCTGAGACAATGCCATCGAGTTATATAATCCGTGACGCTCTCATTATCTTGTAGGGTTACGGCAGCACCCTGGCCATCAATCCGTGGCCAAACGTGGAACAAAAACATTAAAAAACCAGCGCTAACGGAACCCTAATTGACGGATCATACCATTAACTTTATACTAGTACTATAGAAAGAGTTTAGAGAGGTTATACCGATCGATCCGTGTCCTTCGGTCTTCAACCTCTGTCCTAAGCTCATCGCGGCATCCTCGATCAAGTTCATTCTCCGGTCTCCCTCATCGAAGACGATCCGCGTCGAGGATTAGTAATACGGGCTCTCGCTTCAAAAATGAAGCAACTCGAGCATCCAGTTTGCTAGCCTAGATACCCAAGGTGAAGTAGAGATAGTGTGTGAATACTTTGTCTCCAAACACCCATGGATTCTCAACTCATGAGAGGGTATGGGTGGAGGTGAAGAAGAAGCCATATGAAGAAAAGTGTGAGCTCAAGTTTTGGCTAAAGAAAAGTAACCAAAGAAAGTGTCTGTTCTTTTCTTTCTTGTGTGTGTTGTGAGAAAAATTGTGAGCAACTAAAGAAAATCCTAGCACTAGTAAAGATCTGCCATCTCACAATCACATCTCACCAAACCCACACAAGAACCAACACCATGAGTCATAAGCACCATTCAATGCCAAATGCCAAGACTTGCACTCACACTCTCCATACAAACAATACTAAACATTTAAAGAAAACCATAAATGTTTAATACAAAACAAAGAAAAGAAATGGCATCTTCAAAAGTAATCTTGTAACAGATCACAAGAATACCCCTCATCTGTATATACATATCCGCATCCGTATTCCGACTGAATACGAATACTACGAGACGAAAATAATCCAACAATATAATACTAGGATCCGGCTTAAACCAAAGCCCACTAGTATTATCCGTCTGATCATGATCCGTGCACAAGTGCACGAATATGATCGAACCCTGCCATAAAACCATACGGCCTCTCCAACGTTTTGCCCAAACCAAGGAAACCCTCTGTGTGGGACTCTAAAGACTCGCCAATACGCTGGTAGTGGGTTTAACCACAAGCACGTCAGTGGCACTAGCTGTACGTAATGGCTACCCACGTATTGAGCGAAAAGGAGGCCGACGAGCGAACTCATCCTGAAACCCTACTGAGCCTAACAGTGACAATATCCATACAGTTCGGTCCGTTCGTCTATTAGTATCGCATATCAAGTCTAGGGGGTGGATAAAGTCAGACACCTAATAACTTGACATTTAGTGTCGGCATGAAACCTATCACCAACTGATTAACTATCGATCCTAGATCGGTAATTCTCGTCTATCCAGGCCGAGAATTTCTGGTGATGGCCACCCGTGCACTCCGCGACATCTACCCATAATACCGGGAAAGACGAATCCCCTAACAATCCGCTCACTGCCTCTATGTGGCTCGGGACTGTACCCAACTAAAACCTGTTTGCACGACTCCTTTGAGCCGTGGTAGGGTAGAAATCAAAGCACAGTGGGAACTTACACGAGACAAATGACGATCTCAGGTCGATAGACTAACTTGTACACATTTCACCAGGGGACTGCTATCTGACAATATGTATAATACCAACTAGCATGTTCCCGGCGAGTCCGTCCGGTGTACTCATAATCCAATGAGCACCTGCATACATCTTACGTGTACCAACTAACACCAATGGCTTGTGAGACCGACCACCACCCCTCTTTAGGGTCTCGATCCGTATACACTAATCTACTCTTGGAGTATCGATACCCAGTCTCGAAATTCCTATGACTAGAGACACTTTAAAGATGGGCTTATAGACCACCTAACTCTTACGTATATGATCACCATCATACCGCTGGTGTAGGGTGTTTTTCGTCACCCCATTGAGATGGGAATATGCGCGAGCTTGTCAGGCGTACTACAGATTCCCCCTGCCTAGGGTAGGCCGGGGTTTAATGATTATGGGGATCTGAATCTCCGGCAGCCGCGGATTAAGCTGGCGTTAAATTACCCACCGCCTTTGGGGTGAGGGAACCTCCGATTAACGGGTTAAACTGGTCATGCGAACTCAATATGCAGTGTACGTGTGTTTTGTTTTGGAGGGGGGTTTAAATATATCGGGAGCCACGCAGAGTTTTTACGGGGGTCCCGCTACCCGGATAGCGGGCTGGGGGTCAAGAGGGCTAGCAGCCCCCTTGCGGGGTGTGGGGCAGCGTCCCGTTAGAAATTTTTTTCTAACAGGGACAATGTCGTGGAGTATGTGTGTATGTACATATGTATACATATGTATAGATATACATGTATATATAAAAAGGGGAAAAGACATCCAAAGGATGCGTGGGGTAGCACCTTGGGCGCTGTGCGCTCAGGCGCTAGAGTGCCACGTGTCGGCACGTGGGCGCTCTGCGCTTGAGCACTGGGCGCTTGAGCGCAAGCGCGCCACGTGAGCATTTTGCGCTTCACCGCCCGACGCTCGAACGCAAGTGCGCCACGTGTCGGCATGGGGGCGACTTGCGCTTGAGCGCTGGGCGCTTGAGCGTAAGGGCGCCACGTGTCGGCACGGGGGCGACTTGCGCTTGAGCGCAAGCACGCCACGTGTCGGCACGGGGGCGACTTGCGCTCGAGCGCAAGCGCTTGAGCGCAAGCGCGCCACGTGTCGGCACGGGGGCGACTTGCGCTCGAGCGCAAGCGCGCGAGCACAAGCGTGCCACGTGTCGGAGTCGGGGCGACTTGCGCTCGAGCGCTTGCGCTTTAGCGCAAACGCACCACGTGTCGGCATGCGGGCGCTCTGCGCTTGAGCGCCGGCGAGAAAAAGAGGCTTTTAGCCTAAATAAATTTCACGGAAGAGAAATCAGAGAGGAGTTGGACTCCTGAGTGTGTGTGTTTTTTTTTTGGGTTTAGTGAAAGATGTTCTTCTTCTTCCTCCTCTATTAGCTGGATCTTGAAGATCAAGAGATATGGGATTTTTAAAAATCTCTTCTTTTTGAGATCTAATGGAAGATCTGAGTTCCCCTTTATGGGTTTTGTGGTGAAAAACTAATTTGTTTTATAAAAAGAAGAGTAAAACTCTTGATTTAATTCAAGAGAAAAAAGAAGGTTTTGGAACCTTGAAGAAGGAGAAAAGATCTCAGATCTGAAAAAAATTTGAGAGAGAGAGAAAAGTTGTTGTGATTTTTTCATTATCTTTGCCTTTATAGGCCATACACTTTACACATAGCCCCTTGGGCTTCACAAAATGGCATTTTGCTTATCCCATGGCTCATGTGCCATTTCTTTTTGCACATAAGCCATGGGCTTTACAAAAATTTGGCTTTATGCCTATTTTTCTTACATTTATCCATGAAATAAAATAAAAGAAATACAACAAAATTGTTTATTACAAAATTTTTATCTTGGCGTGGGGGGAGGCCGGGCGCTTCATGTTCCGGCTCGACCCGGGCATGGGCCTACTGGATCTAGGCTTGGGCCCACTTGGCTTGGGGTTGACTTTGATTTTGACTTGGTCAACCGGGGTGTAAATTTTTACCCCAACAAATTGCCCCCCATCAATAAATGCACACCACATATGTAGGTCGTGTGCATGAAATTGATGGATCTTCTTTCACGTGGAGGCGACTTGATTCGGTTCCCACCTTTTGGGAAGCTAGCACTGCCCTTTTTACGACATGGACGGTCGATGCGGCCCTTTTTGCGACCTGGACGGTCGGTCCTGCCCTTTTTGCGACTTGGACGGTCGGTGCTGCCCTTTTAGCGACGTGGACGGTCGGTTCTGCCCTTTTTGCGACCTGGACGGTCGGTTCTGCCCTTTTTGCGACTTGGACGGTCGATACTGCCCTTTTAGCGACGTGGACAGTCGGTGCTGCCCTTTTAGCGACGTGGATGGTCGGTGCTGCCCTTTTAGCGACGTGGACGGTCGGTTCTGCCCTTTTTACGACTTGGACGGTCGGTGCTGCCCTTTTAGCGACGTGGACGGTCGGTTCTGCCCTTTTTGCGACTTGGACGGTCGGTGCTGCCCTTTTAGCGATGTGGACGGTCGGTTCTGCCCTTTTTGCGACTTGGACGGTCGGTGCTGCCCTTTTAGCGACATGGACGGTCGGTTCTGCCCTTTTTGCGACTTGGACGGTCGATGCTGCCCTTTTAGCGACGTGGACGGTCGATGTTGCCCTTTTTGCGACTTGGACGGTCGGTTCTGCCCTTTTTGCGACTTGGATGGTCGGTGCTGCCCTTTTTGCGACTTGGACGGTCGGTGCTGCCCTTTTAGTGACGTGGACGGTCGGTTCTGCCCATTTTGCGACTTGGACGGTCGGTTCTGCCCTTTTTGCAACTTGGACGGTCGATGCTGCCCTTTTAGCGACGTGGACGGTCGGTGCTACCCTTTTAGCGACGTGGATGGTCGGTTCTGCCCTTTTTACGACTTGGACGGTCGGTGCTGCCCTTTTAGCGACGTGGACGGTCAGTTCTGCCCTTTTTGCGACTTGGACGGTTGGTGTTGCCCTTTTAACGACGTGGACGGTCGGTTCTGCCCTTTTTGCGACTTGGACGGTCGGTGCTGCCCTTTTAGTAACGTGGACGGTCGGTTCTGCCCTTTTTGCGACTTGGTTAGTCGATGTTGCCCTTTTAGCGACGTGGACGGTCGATGTTGCCCTTTTTGCGACTTGGACGGTCGGTTCTGCCCTTTTTGCGACTTGGACGGTCGGTGCTGCCCTTTTAGCGACTTGGACGGTCGGTTCTGCCCTTTTTGCGACTTGGACGGTCGGTGCTGTCCTTTTAGCGACGTGGACGGTCGGTTCTGCCCATTTTGCGACTTGGACAGTCGGTTCTGCCCTTTTTGCGACTTGGATGGTCGATGCTGCCCTTTTAGAGACGTGGACGGTCGATACTGCCCTTTTTGCGACTTGGATGGTCGGTTCTTTCCTTTTTGCGACTTGGACGGTCGGTGCTGCCCTTTTAGCGATGTGGACGGTCGGTTCTGCCCTTTTTGCGACTTGGACGGTCGGTTCTGCCCTTTTTGCGACTTGGACGGTCGATGCTGACCTTTTAGCGATGTGGACGGTCGATGCTGCCCTTTTTGCGACTTCGACGGTCGATGCTGCCTTTTTTGCGACTTGGACGGTCGATTCTGCCCTTTTTGCGACTTAGACGGTCGGTGCTTGATTTGACTTGCTCTGCTTCTTGCAGTGTCAGGGGTAGACTTGACTTGCTCCGCTTTCTTGCGGTGTCGAGATTGGATTCTGTCTTGCTCCATTTTCTGCGGTGTCGGAGTGGAAGTTGACTTGTTGATTTTGATTTGGGTTGACATCAGCATCGCTATACTGGAATATGGTACCAGGAGCGAATCATCATCTGTCATTGAGAGGATTTTGGGATTTTGGTTTTTGTTTGGCATCTGCATTGCTGCACTGGAATAATGCCAGGAGCAACTCATCATTTGCCCCGGGAGGATTTGGGAATTGGTTTTTTTTAATTATTATTTTTTTATTTTTTTGGTGGGACTTTGAACGTGGTCTCACCGGTAGGACTTGGGAGAGGTTGGGATAGTTTTATGCCCATGGATTGTATACGGTTTTGCAGGATGTATGATCCAGACCGTAGGGCCGGAAAAATTTCGGGACTTTGTCGGCGTCTGCATCGCTGCACTGGAATATGTACCAGGAGCGACTCATCATTCGCCGTTGGGGTATGGGATTTGGAATTTGGTTGGCGTCTGCATCGCTGCGCTGGAATATGGTACTAGGAGCGACTCATCATTCGCCATTTGGGGATTGGGGAGCGATGGTTTAGGAGACAGGTTTAGATCCCTATCGCCTAAGGCTCTTCAATTTTATGGGTCGTGAGGGTCCCATAAAAGCATTTTCTCCCGACGAGTCGTAAGGATCCCGCATGTGTATTTTCTCCTTAGGAGTCGTGAGGACTCCTAAGTGTGTTTTTCCTTTGTGAGTCGTAAGGATCCCACAAAGGTTTGTTCTCCTCATATATCGTGAGGACACATGAGTGGGTCTTATCAATGGAGCATCATTCCCAGAGTGGAGACCGGCCACGTAACTGGTGATTACGGTGGGGCATGGGTATGATGAGAATTATTTGAGCCCGTGGATTGTATACGATGGTCAACTTGGGGACCCACCGTAGGGCCGAGAGAATTTTGAGAAATCGGATTTTGGTTGGCGTCTGCATCGCTGCACTGGAATGTGGTACCAGGAGTGACTCATCATTCGCCGTTTGGGGACTTGGAATTTAGATCTTGTTTGGCATCAGCATTGCTGCACTGGAATAATGCCAGGAGCAACTCATCATTTGCCTTGGGAGGACTTGGGATTTGGGTTTTTGGTCGGCATCAGCACCGCTAACACTGAAGCGAAATGCTAGGAGCGACTCATCATTTGTCGTTGCCCATTGGGGAATGATGGCTTAGGAGACAGGTTTGGGTCCCTATCACCTAAGGCTTTTCAATTTTATGGGCCGTGAGGGTCCCATAAAAGCATTTTCTCCCTACGAGTCGTAAGGATCCCGCAGGTGTATTTTCTCCTTAGGAATCATGAGGATTCCTAAGTGTGTCACTTCTTTGTGAGTCGTAAGGATCTTTCCCAGGGGTTTTCTCCTCACAAGGTCGAGAGGACTTTGCGAGTGTATTTCATCTCTTTTCACGAGTTTGCGCCCTTTCGGGTTTTCACAGACTCGCCGGTAGTCCTGCTGTTTTTATTCACGGAGCCCTTTCGGGTTTTCATCCGTGCCCGTTTTGCTTGTGGACATACCGTTTATTTTTTTATTTATTTTATTCTTCTTCTTTCTTTTCTTTTCTTTTGCCGCTGGTGGGACTTTAAAAGTAGTCTCACCGGCAGGATTTGGGAGAGATAGGGGTCATTTACGCCCATGGATTGTATACGGTTTTAGAGGATGTATGATCCAGACCGTAGGGCTGATGTGCTCAATTCGCCTGCGACTTGGAGCATTCACGTGTAGTATTTCTTGAGATATCGGCCATTGATGGGTGGCATGGGCCTTTCTCCCTCGGCACTTATTAGTTGGTAGGATCCTCCATCAAACACTTTCTCGATGACGTATGGTCCTTCCCAGTTTGGTTCGAATTTTCCCTTGGCATGTCGATTGGGGATGATCGGTTTTTTGAGGACCAACACCAATTCACCTTTCTTGAAAGCGTGGAGACGGGTTATCTTGTCATAGGCCCGTGACATTTGGGCTCGGTATAGCTCCAGACTTTGCTGCACCGTGAGCCTCTTTTCTTCGAGGGCATCGAGTTCTTCAAGTCGAAGGAGCGTGTTTTCCTCCTCCGTCAACTCATGCTGAACGGCCATTCTTAAGCTTGGAACTTCGACTTCGAGGGGGAGGACCGCCTCCACTCCGAAGAGCAATGAGTATGGAGTGGACTGAGTTGGAGTACGGTGTGTGGTATGATATGCCCACAACGCCTCGTGAAGCTTGAGATTCCAGTCTCTCTTGTTGGCTGAAGCATTTTTCCTCAGGAGCTTGCATAGAGTCTTATTGAAGGCTTCGGCGAGCCCATTGGCTCTTGGATTATAGATGGAGGAATATCTCCAGTCTATCTTGTGCTGAGTAGCGAACCTTGAGACATTGAAGCTCTTGAAAGAAGGCCCGTTGTCAAAAATGATTCTTCTTGGTGTACCAAAGCGGTATAGAATATTATGCTGGAAGAATATCAGAATATCTTTTGTCTTGACTTCTTTTAGCGGGACAGCTTCAGCCCATCTGGAGAAGTAATCAGTTGCGGCCAGTATGAACCGGTGGCCTTTGGATGACGGAGGATCAATTGGGCCAATGATGTCGGTGCCCCAAACTTTGAAGGGCCACGACGCCACCGTAGGATGAAACGGATTGGGATGCTTGTGAATGAAATCACCATGGATTTGGCAGATCTGACATTTCTTTGCATGCTCTCCGCAATCCCGTATCATGGTGGGCCAGTAATACCCAAGCCGTTTGATTTGAAGTCGCATCTTAGGGCCAGATTGGTGAGCACCGCAAACGCCCGAGTGAACATCTTTCATGACCTTTTGGGCTTCGGCCAATGACAGATACCTGAGCTAGAGTTGGTCATATGACCTGCGGTATAGCGTGTCATTTACAAACACGTATCGGAGAGCTCTTTTCTTCAGCTGAATCCTCGCAGATTTTTCTTCGGGCAGCTTGTTGTATCGAAAGTACTCTATGAAGGGTTCTCTCCAATCGGGCTTGTCTTGAACGATCGGAGCTTCTTCGGCGGGGCTGCTCTTCTGTTCCGCACTTTCGTCTTCTCGTAGAGAGACAGGGGGTAGAATTTTCCGGCTCCTGACTGTGATCAGAATTTCGTCCATGTCAGGATCAACCAGCTCCTTGGCTAAGCGAGCGAGTACGTCAGCCTTTCCGTTCAACGCTCTAGGGACTCTCATTAGTTCAATGTGAGTGAACCGTTTCATGAGTTCCACCACTCGGCTTCTATACCTAGCCAACTCGGGTTTGTATATCTTATAATTGCCGCTTACTTGGTTGACGACAAGCTGGGAGTCACCGTAAACCCGTAGCCGAAGGATTTCCATTTCTATGGCGAGCTCCAAACCAGCTATCAGAGCTTCATACTCAGCTTCGTTGTTCGTTCGAGGCTTGGTGAGAGTGAAAGAACGCTGTAGGGTTCCTATTGATGGCGTGATGAACAACAATCCAATCCCCGCTTTTACCTCCGGCACGCTTGATCTGCCGGATCTCCTTATTGACGAGACTCCATCGAAGTTGAGCTCCCAACATGGCCCATCTTCCTCGAGGTGCAGCACTTGTTCGTCGGGTAACTCACAATTTAGCGGCGACCCTTCTGGTATGGGATGAGCAACGAGAAAGTCTGCAAGAGCTTGCCCTTTTATTGCTTTCTGAGGAGTATAAACTATGTCAAACTCAAGTAGCATGACAGCCCATCTTGCCATTCTGCCGGCTAGGCTTGCTTTGGTCATCAAGTGTTTGAACGGGTCGACCTTGGAGATCAGCATAACCCGATGAGCCAACAGATAATGCCTCAGCTTCTTCAAAGCAAATATCAGAGCCAGGCATTGCTTTTCGATTGGGGAATAGTTGTGTTCCACCCCGACTAGAGTTCGACTGAGGTAGTAGAGGGCATTTTCCTTTCCCTCCTCGTTATTCTAGGCGAGGAGCGCACCGGGTGACTCATCTAGCGTGGCAGTGTAAAGAATCAACGGTTTATTTGGAATAGGAGCGGCCAGCACTGGAGGGTGCAACAAGTATTGTTTGATGCTTTCGAACGCTGCTTGACATTCGGCATCCCAGATAAAAGGAGCTCCTTTCTTCATGAGCTTTGAGAAGGGCCTACATCTCCCCGATAAGTTTGAGATAAACCTCCGTATATAAGCAAGCTTGCCTTGAAAAGATCTTAACTGCGTTAGACTCTTCGGAGGGGGCATCTCCATGATGGCCTTTATCTTTGATGGGTCAACTTCGATCCCTCGATGTCGGACTATGAAGCCCAGGAATTTTCCCGATGACACGCCAAAAGCGTATTTCAGAGGATTCATCTTCAGGTCAAATTCCCTCAGTCTGGTGAGAACGGTCCTAAGATCCTGGATATGATCGGCCTTGGTTTTAGTCTTAACGACCAGATCATCAGCATAACATTCGACGACTTTATGAATTAGGTCATCGAAGATATTGGTCATTGCCCTTTGATATGTAGCACCTACGTTCTTCAATCCGAACGGCATCACCTTGTAGCAATATATCCCGATCGGGGTTCGAAATGCTGTGTGCTTCTCATCCTCAGGCGACATCTTGATCTGATTGTATCCAGACGAGCCGTCCATAAAGGTGAACAGTTCGTAATTTGAGGTGTCATCGACCATCATTTCCATGACCGGTAGCGGGAATTCGTCTTTAGGACATGCCTTGTTGAGGTCCCTGAAATCGACACAAACTCGGATCTGCCCATTTTTCTTCTTCACTGGGACTACGCATGCGATCCAGTCCGCATATTTCTCTTCCCTGATGAAGCCGGCATCGATGAGCTTCTTAGTTTCCTCGATGACCTTTTCTTCTAGTTCCCTTCTCATTCTTCGAGGAGCTTGTTTGACTGGCTTAGCATCAGGAGATAGAGCCAACTTATGTACGACCACTTCAGGGGAAAGGCCAGGCATTTCTTTGTATGTCCACGCGAAGCAGTCAACAAACTCATGCAGCAGGGCAATTAGCTGCGCTTTCATTTCCTCTGACAAGAGCGAGCTGATGTAGGTCGGCCTTGGATTATCGGGCGTTCCTAAGTCAATCTCGGTTAGCTCATCAAAGGTTGCTTGTCCGCCATCTTCGAGCTCTTGAGGAGCTTCTTCTGGCTCGGCCATCTCGTCATCACCATTTGATCTTTCGCTGGCCTCACCAACATAGACCATGTAGCACGCTTTGGAATCAGGTTGAATGTAGCCTATGCCCCGTCTATCTGGAATCCATCCATCGATGAGCGCTCGGACCTGGGGCGGATACCATAGCCCTTCGTAAAACTTTGCTTCAGACTCCGTTTGATATAACCGGCATCCGCACTTCTTAAAGTATTCCCGCATCTCGGGCGCATAGTATCTGGGATTGAGGACGGCTCTTATGCCTCTCTCATAGGGAAGGCACGCGACAGAAAGATCGTCCAGGTGCACAACGGGGTTTGACCTGTAAAACAAGATGCCCTTCTGTCCATTTTTCCTCCCGGGCACATAGAAAGTTTTCAGCTGGTCCACGGTAGAGACTGACAATGCGTCGAGCTCTTTGTACATCCGTCCCGGCACCCTTGTGATGGCCAGGGACCCTTCTGCGACTTCGAAGGTCTCTCATAGTTTCGCCTGCTGCATGGGGGGCCAATCTGCACAGCTGTTGCACGGCAGGTCCTCTTCTTCTGACTCTTCAGTGTCACTGCCAAGATGAGGGCGGACTTTGCTGCTAGATGGGCCTTCAGTAACAGATTCGTCCGTATCGCTGCCGAAATGAGGGCGAGTTTTACGGAGGGACGGGCTTCCAGCGTCGGACTCATCAGTGTCGCTGCCGAAATGCGGGCGCACTTGGGCGTTTTTGCTTTTGAATGTGACACCGACGCAGATTTTCTTTTGAGTCTTGGAGCCGGTCTATCCTCAGTCAGTTCTGGCTTAGCATTTTGGTGGTTCATAAAGTACCGAGAATCTTCATAGCGTACTTCATGCACACCGAACAGCTGGATGTCTCCATTGATGCGTTTTTCTTCGCCATTTTTAGTATACTTCATGCATTGATGGAGAGTTGACGGGACGATGCCGTAATCGTGGAGCCACGGCCATCCCAAGAGAATCTTATAAGATGTGTCGGCGTCGATCACGTATATCTTAGCTTCAGTTTGCAGATCCCCAAATTTGATTGGCAAAGCTATAGACCCCAGAACTTGCTGGCAATTTTGGTTGAAGCCCTGAATGACAATCCTTTCCCTTGACAGGTGTCGGACGTCCATTGACAAACTCTTCAGAGTTCGCAAGTTCATGATGTTCACTGAGGACCCCAAATCAATCAATATGCGATTAATTCGATCTCCGTCGCTGTACCCGGTCACGTAAAGCGGCCGATTATGCTCAGTCGTTCCCAGTAGCAAGTCTTCATCCTCAAATGTGATTGCGGCGGCATGCAAAGCGTGCTGGGCTTCTTTCATATTAATTTCCGCAAAGTGAGCCTGATACCGCTCGGAGTTTTGTAGAGTGTGAATGAGAACATCTCTAAGCTCCTTAGATAGGACCAAGGCGTCGTAGATGCTCAGGAGAGACGGAAGCTTCCGGAGATGTGCCAAGACATTATAGTCCAACGAGGAAGGACTTATGTTTTCATCAGCCGATTCTCTGCCATCTTCTTCATTAGCGACTTGTTTTTCCTTCCCTTTTGGAGCGTTGCCCTGATTTGGCGGTAGAGCCCTGCCGCTTCTGATCTGGATTTGATTGGCCTTTGTGGTCAGCTCCTCGTCCTCTTCGGGAAAACAGAGCTCCTCCTCGGAGTCGCTGCCGAGATGGATGGCGTAGCAGGTCACTACTGGGATCTCTTCATTGGAGTCTTCTTCTAACTCCTCCAGAATTTCAGCCGCTTGTGCAGGGAAGAACTCCTTCAATTGAATCAATATTCTTTTCTTTTGTTTTATTCTTCGAGGGAATCGATATATTTTTGAATGGTCGATCTCCCTGCAGACTCTTTTTCGCGCCGAGCTGCACTTTTCTTCTTCTTGAGCTTCTTGGATTTTGAGCCTGATGGAGCCGCATTGGCAGCTGGACTGGTAGGCTTCTTCTGGCCTTCCCATTCCGTCCTGGGTTCTTTCCGAAGTAGCTTTATCATCTTCTTCATCTTATTATATATGTGCGTACTCCATGGAGGCCGCGATGAGTCCGTTTCATTTCTTAGGGCAGCGGGTTCGGCTGTCTGCCCCCAAAAGGCTTCAGCTTCTGTCTGTATAAAGTTGGCGGTTGCAACTTGATTGTCCACCAACACACTTTTGGACAGCTCGATCTCTCCAGCCTTGTACTGCTTCTCGACCCAGTCCTTGAAGATATAGCAATCCTCGATCGCATGGCTCACTACTCGGAGGTACGGGCAATACAGAGGATTGTCGGTCATTTTTGCTTCTTGGGGTCTTTTCGACTCCGGCAATTGTAGGTCATTGTTCAAGGCATCTTTAAATATCTTGTAACACCCGAGCCCAATGCTACTATTTTCAGTTACTGTTTGAGCTTAATGTGGTACTTATTTCATTTAGCTTGCTTGTTTGTTGCTTACTGTAAAATTTTACCCGGTAAATTCATTTCTGCATATAACAAATTATAGCATCTAAAGTAAAATTAAAAATATTCATCTTGGCCTACTTGACACCCCTAACCCCGTTGTAGCGTCCGTGCATCGTGTTCTCGTCCCGTTCAGTGAAACGGGCGAGTTTGGATGGCTACGTGCGCGTACGTGTGTCCGTTTTGGGGGTATGCTTTTTAATCATAAAACACTTAATTTTAAAATTTGGAACCCGCTTAAAATCCTACTTTTTCAATTTCAAATTTTTGGACCCGACCCGGGCGCGATTTGGAAATGTTTTATTTGGCGCCAAAATCCCAAATTTTAATATTCTTTAAACCATAATATATTTCCGTAACCTATATATTTTTACTGTTCCCATTTTAATCTACTAAATCTTTTTCCTAACTAAATTTTTTCATCAGCCAATCACGAGCATCATATTTAACCGTAGGCCCCACCTCCTTAATCTCTCTCCCATATTTTTTTTCTCTCTCTCTCCTACCCTCTGCGTATCTCTCTCTCTCCCTCAAATCTCTTTTCTCTCTCTCTTATATATTTTTCAAAACTCCTTTCCCTCCTCCATTCTTTCTCGTGAAGAACCCGAACCCCATCGCAGCAAGCCCTAGCCGCCTCCATCCTCGCCGCCGCAGCTCCAACGCCGGCGACGCCATCACCATCACCCTCGCCTCCTCATCCTCACCTCGCCAAGCCCCTCTTCCTCCTTCTTCGAGCCACCTGCACACCCCGCCGTAGCCCCCTGCAACCCCCTGCACACCGTCGGACCGCCGTCTGTCGCCGCCGACGACCCTGTTCCCGTGTCCCCGGCCTCGCAAGCAACCTTCGGTGAGATCACTTCCCTCCTCTCTCCCTTTCTTCTTCCCTTCTCCGCTAATGCATTTCTGGACTGCAGATCTCCCCGTGGTCACTGTTGGCCACCGCCGGAACCGTCGACCTCGTCGTCGTTCTCACGTCTCCTCTCTGTGATTACAGAACCTTTGTAAGCCTTCGCTCCTTCCTTGTTTCTCTTCTTTTCTTGATTTCAAGTCTTGACCGATTCACTGTTCACCTTCTCGCCGGAATCCGGCCGTGCCGACGACGTGACCCGACATTCCAGCGAGGTGCCCCCGATCCGTATGGTTCCACTGTTCGTTGTTTGGGTTCAATCCGTGAACCATGCGTCGGTCGCGAGTTTCCCCGCCGACGTTTACGTTCCGTTTTCCCCGGTTCACGACCCGTCGAGGCAAGTACCCCTTACTACATGCTATACAATATTTACATATATATTATGACACCCCAGAACCTGTAAAGTTAACTTTGTACGATCACTTCTCATTTTCGGGTACAATATTGCGTTATATCATTTTTACCGTTAAACTTGGAACCTACAATTTGCAAATTGAACCTAATAACCATATCTACCTGTTTAATCACATTTTTAATGTTAACGTAGCTTACGGCATTGATCCCTGTAGTTATGTTCCATTCGGACACTCGTAGGCTTTTAACCTGAAATAGCTGTACTGAACCGTTACATAGATCACTGCACCTCTAAGGGTTCTTAAACCTGTTAACATGACTAAACGGCTATACTTGTCTTACTGCACTCTTGTAATCATCTCTATAACAAATTTGATAACTGTATTGCAAATTGAATGAAACTGCCTATTA
Organism: Agapanthus africanus; assembly: GCA_030015575.1. Classification (NCBI taxonomy): domain Eukaryota; kingdom Viridiplantae; phylum Streptophyta; class Magnoliopsida; order Asparagales; family Amaryllidaceae; genus Agapanthus; species Agapanthus africanus. Next base: position 78,782,650 of record JASDDO010000026.1, on the reverse strand, counting down.
CTTAATTCATAGCTTATCTCATGTTGTTGATACCCATGCTAGATTAAATAACTGATTGTGAGCACACCCACGATATTGTTTACATCTTGACCTGACATTGCTACACATATATATATTGATATACCTGACATGGTACCGTATACTGTTGACTTGACCTGATGTACCATGACCCGACCCGTTACCTGATCTTGTGTCTAATGCCAACAAACCTGACATGCAGTCCTCATGGACCGTTCCTATTGTCTATCCAGACAAACCTGCTTTTACCTGATCCTGTGTTGGCATTAGTTCTTGATTACTGAATACTTGACTTGACATACATAACTTGGGGGTATGGGGAAATCAACGGTGAAACCTGACTTGTAACTCAACAGTTTGATACCTGTTCTGATCAGTCTTATGGGCTATGCCAGCCCCGGAGTGATGATGCTGACATCACTCGCCCATCCTGCTACCTGTTACTGCCTAGCGGCACGTCACGGATTCAGCCCGAGAGTCTTGACCATGGTCCCGGGCATGCACGGGATACTATTGAGTTACATCGACGATTCATCAATTGATTTCAAAGACTCTAGAATAGAAAACCTGATAGAACAGTTTAGTTACCCACTACACACTACCCTGCACTGCTTGATTCACATTATTGCTACTCTCGTTTTATTCATGTTGATATTGCATTGCCTGTTACACTGTTCATAGTATATTACTTGATGACATGACGCGCTGACGTCTGGGTTTTGCATGGCCCAGATTCTGTACTGCTGTTGCAGTCCGAGCAGGAGTACTTCAGCCAGCAAGCTGAGCTGTGAGTTCAGTAGTAGTTAGTTTTATTTCCTGCATTTATTTCCTGATGTGAGCCCGCATTATGGGACATACATTTCAGTTATTTGTATTGGATCATTTGCTTCCGCATTTATTTATTATTGACTCCTGTTATTCTGGATTATGGACATGGTTTAGATAGTTTTATTTTGTTCTTGATATCTCTACAGCCGTAATGTGACTGTGGATGGATACTTCCTACCCACAGGTAGCATGGTTGGCTATGTCACGTGCCCAATCTAGCGTACTCTGGGAAGCGGGGCGTGACATATCTTACGGACCTTGTCCCTTCTGAAAGAGTAAACCTTGTTCTTCTTCTCCTCTAGGGAAGGCCCATCTCCTCCCAGCAATGGCTTTCGAGACCGGTTGGTTTTGGATTCGCCCGCCCTCCGCTTTTCTTCATTGTCGGACGCATTGAAGACATTGGTACTGCTGGAACTCCCGCTTCTACGGCCGTCGTCCCGCTTGCTTTTCCAAGTTTTGTCTCTCTGAGAGTCCGGCGGGGACTCTTGCTTTGAGCGTTCCAGCATTTGGACCTTCTTGGTTAGCTCCTGAAATGTCGTGAGGCCCGCCGTACACAAGAATGGGACCATCCAATTGCTGAGGTTCCCAATGAGAAGGCTGATGGACTGGTCCTGCTCCAGCGGCGGTTCGCACTTGACTGTGAGATTACGCCATCGAACGATAAAGTCGGTGTTGCTTTCATTCTTCCCCGGCTTGGTCCTTACAAGGTCGGCAATGGAGATTTCATCACTAACACTCATGAACCTTTGCCGAAACAGGGACTCCATTTGGACAAAGGTAATGACGGACCCGTCCGGTATACTCGCATACCAGTCGAAGGAGACGCCGGTCAGGCTGTTGAAAAACTGACGAAGAAGGAGTGCGTCATTGCCCCCTGTATTTCCGCACGATGCTTTGAAATGGGAGACGTGCTGATTTGCATTCCCCGTTCCATCAAATCTTCCGAACTTAGGAATGACGTAGCCGCTTGGGAACTCAATCAGATCGTACTGCGTGGGATATGGCCGCCCACTACTGCCGATTTCTTTCTGAGCTTCAGCTTCGGCCACCAATGTTTTAACCTTGCTGGTGACCAAATCCATTATCCGATCCTGTGTTAGAGGAATAGTGTTATCTGGGGCCAAGGCGTCCCCAGAAGCGGAATGTGGCCGGCTTTCATGCGGCTCGACCAGTCTTGGTCCCAAAGGAACAGGCATTGGCTGCCTCGGATTGTCATCACCCGGCTGATTAGTAGCGGCTTGTGTCTGATTGGGAGGCGCTCAAGCAATTTGAGCCGTAAGCTGCATCACCACGTTCGTTAAGTCGTCAATCTTCGAATAGAGCTTGGCCATCTCTTTATCTTTGCTCCTGAGCTGTTTTCGAAGCTCTTGAAGCAGCTCTTGCTCCGCAATCCTGGGGCGGAAAGTTGGCTCTTCCTCGCTGTTGTAGGGTTGCTATGCACGCGCACAAGGGTCTACAAGGCATCAACCATGCCCGATTAAAAATTTAGCCGTGCCGAACAACCCGAATACGGATCTTTAAACTAGAGATTAGGCGAAAACTAACATGTTAACAACTTTAACACTAAGTGAGAGGGATTACAACCTTTGTAGATCCGGTCCTTCACTTCATATGCTCCGTGTTGTGGTCCCTTCGCTGCGATCATCGGGTTCCGGACTCTCGAGAGGTTCCACGAAGAGAAAGATGCAACCTTTGCTTCCAATCTTCGATACAAAGATGATCTACCTTGAAGTTTCGTTAACACAAGCTAACACTCATGAAATGATGTGAACACCCTCATCTAAATGGCAAGGGAAGATGAGGATGATGAAGTAGGATTTTTGCTCTCTTTATTTATCTTTTTCTCACATATTTTCATCACAAATATCAAAGCAAGAAAGCTTTGTAAGCAAAGAAGAAGAAGGAAGAAGATGAACAATCTCATTTGTGATGAATAATAAAATGTTATCATAATCATTTATGCAACCATGGTTGTAGTAACCATTGTAGAGAGTTTACTAGGGTTAGGGTTTGGGTTGGGTTAAAGGGTGAGTCATAAAGAAATATCTATCATAATATCTTAACAAAGACAAAATAAAACCATCTAGAAACATCTAGAAATCATTAACCCAAATCAAACCCTAATCTTGTTTAAACTCCTCTAAACATGTTGCATTAATAATTATAACATGTTACAATATTATATATCACATATAAAATATTTATCGTAACAAAATAAAATAATACATTTAACATATATCGCATATATATCAATGTATTACCCGAGTGAGAAAAAGAATCTTTTAGTGAGCAAATATTAGTTAATGTAATTTAATATATCATATATATTATTATACATTAAATTATCGAATCAACACTTGATCCGACAATCCGGCTATATCGCATATAACCGACTAATATTTATCCGTACCGATTCATCGAATCAACACTTGATCCGATGACCCGGCTGATATCATATATCGCGAGAATAGAATACGGTATCTCATATCGCATTATCCTCGGTCCCGCACATATCACATATGTGCCCCTACTCCATTTTGCCTGAGCCAAGAAACCTCTGTGTATGACTCTAAAGAATTGTCAATACGCCGGCAGTAAGTGATGATCATATCAAACACCCACAAGCTGCAAGCGGTCAGCTAAACGTAACAGCTACCCAGGTATTGAGCGCTCAGAAGATCAACAAGCAAGCCTGTACATTCTCCTGTGAATCCAAACAGTAACACTCCCGTACAGTCCGGTCTCGTCGTCTGATATGTCGCATATCTCGCCTAGGGATGGTAAACGTCAGACCCCAGTAGCTTGATAAGTCGTGTCGATTTGAGGTCTATAACAGTTCGAGAAACTACTGATAACACTTACCAGTAAATCTCAGCAACCCTGGCCAGGGATTTCCGGTTATAGCCAATCGAACACAGCACAACATCAACTCCCTATACCGGGAGAGACGAATCCCCTCCTATTGCTCATTGCCTCCATGTGATTCGGGACTGTACCCAAAAGCCACCTTTTTGCATGCCCTCTTGGACGTGGTATGATGGAAATCAAAGCACAGTAGGAATCACACAAGACTCTATGACGATCTCGGGTCAACAGACTACTCTGTACCAGTGTCACCGGAGAACTGCCATCTGACGTATGGTATAATACTATCTGGGAGTTCTCGGCGAGTCCGTCCAGTGTACCCAGTCTCCACTGAGCACCCGTACACCATCCTTGATGTCAAACACCGATGGATATGGGATCATCCATCGCCCATCATATGGGTCAAGATGCGTATACGCTAGTCTACTCTGGTGTATCGATGCCCTGTCTCGATACACCCTCGACTAGGAACAGTTATAGGATGTACTCGTCGACTACCATGGCCCCACTAGTATGATCTCATCATAGTCCCAGCAGTCGAGTACATATCCTAAGGGCTTTATCAACATGTAATATAGAGACAATCAGAGTACATGTTAAGATAAAGAACAATCAGATAGCTTACTATCATGTCGAGCAAGAAAGTCCTCCCTATATATGTCCTAGCATCCACTACAATATACATCGTATGTACAGTAATGGCCTCTAGGGCATACATATAACTAACAATCTCCCACTTGCACTAGGACCATCTGTTGTGGTATCACATACCCAACAATTAGCTGTGGTTGATGTATCTCATACTCAACCATCCCATAAAAGTCTCTACTGGGAAAAGGCCTTTGTAAGTGGATCCGCGCTGTTGTCCTCTGTGTCTACTCTCGTAACCTCGATCTCCCTGGAGATCAACCATCTCCATGATCAGGTGATACTGCCTAAGAATTATATCTGGATTTCTGATGGGACGGTGGTTCCTTGGCTAAAACCACAACTCCATTATCACACAATGGTAGGAACGAAGTTCATCTTATGAGCTTATATATATCCAGACTGCCTCTTTGGTAGTATCTTTGGTAACGATGTATCTTGCCTTTAATCGTCTAGTATGTCACGGTGTCTAGCTTGGAACTCTTCCAACATACCGTCCCTCCACTGAGGGTGTAGACAATGCCTGCGACTGACATTCAGTCGTCCTTATCACTCTGGAACCTTTCCAGTGATTCTCCCCAGGATGGATTGATACCATCTCACTACAACTAGTGAGTATCCTAACATCCAATTAGATCTATCTCATAGATCCAAAAACCCAGGATTTAGGAGGTATCACTTTGATCGTATATGGTGAATCCTTGTGATAAGCGGAGATTGACCGAGCGTAGCATAGGAAACTCCTTCCCTATCAAGAGTATGTCATCCACGTACTCTACGAGGATCATCACCATACTCTCTACTACCTTTTCGTATATACAAGGTTCATCTACCATTTTGATGAAGTCAAACTCTTTGACTACCACATCAAAACAGATGTTCCAACTCCGCGATGCCTGTTTTATCTCATAAAACATTTTGCTCACGTTTCCGCTGCTCCCACTGTCTACGAAGCCCTCTGGCTGTGTACTTATAGACGCTCTCTACTAAAACATCATTTAGAAAAGCAGTCATGACACCCAACCATCAGATATCGTAGTCATGGTATGTAGCCGTGGCAAGTAGGATCTGGATGGACCTAAGCATAGCTTTGAAAGTCTCAACTTTTCCATGTACACCAAGTAATCTTCTCAAGATATACTTGCTCCTGATGGGGATTTAACCCTTCAGATAAAGCAACCAAAGTCCATACTTTGTCGGTGTATAAGGATTCCATCTCAGATTGCTAAGCATCCAGCCATTCTCACAGAGTCCCACTCCTGATGGCCAGCTCGAAACTAGTTGGGTCATCATCTCATGATGCAATCTTCGCTCCCACTGTCATAGAGAAACCGAAGTATCTCTCAGGTGGGTGAGGAACCCTCCTAGATCGGCGAAGAGGCTGAGGTTCGTTGGAAACTATTGAATCCTTTGGTTCTACCAAATCATCAGCTGCAGTTTGTATAGCTGGAACCTTTTCAGTTCTACATAACAGACCCTGCCTCGAGCTTGTCCGGATTTTGCTTTTAGGCATAGGCCGGACAACCCCAAATCTTAACAAACTTAAGATATGGGCTCTTCCCTTTCCATATCACATATGAAGTGGTAGACAACTGATTTGATTTGAACCCTATTCAATAGGTATGCAGCTTCTCAAGCGCATAACATCCAAAAGGAAATAAGAAACTCAGTAGTACTCATCATAGAGCACACCATATCACATAGGGTGCTATTGCTCCGCCCCGATATACCATCGTGCTATGGTGTATACGGAGGAGTAATGCTGAGAGAGAATCTCATTCTCCTTTAGAATAGTCCAGGAATCCCGTGCTCAAGTATTCTCCTCCTTGATTTCATCAAAGGACATAATACTTATACCCGTATTTTGGTTCTCTACTTCTAACTTATATTCTGTGAATATCTCAAAAGTTTCGAACTTGTGTTTCAACAAGAACATATGTCTGAATCTTGAGAGATCATCAGAGAATATAATGAAGTACAAAGAACCGATCTTGGTATGTGTAGACAGGGGACCTTTCATACATCAACATGTATCAATCCCAAAAGTTCACTAACTCTTTCTCTGTTTCCAACAAACAGAGCTGTGGTCATCTTATCTTTGTGACATGACCGGCAAGTTTCACAAGATGTAAATTCAAACTAATTTAAATATGCATCTATATGTAACTTCAGCCAGTCGGGTCGCATTGATATGACCTAGTCTACAATACCTCAAGAAGGATTCATTCATTTCTGAACTCTTCCTCTTGTGTGTGTTCTGTATACTAAGAACTGTAGTTTGATTTAGAACGTCAATGCTTTTAGATAACATGCCTGAACCGATCAACTCTTGATATAGGAAATGTTCAAAACATTATCCAACAATACAAAATTATATCCTTTCTTTACTAATAAAGAGACTGATATGATTTTGTATATCAGGTTCGGTATCTAATAGCATTTGTTCAGAATCAATGTATTCAGGTAATACAGGGTGATAGTGACCAACAGACTTGGCTGCAACACTTGCACCATTTTCTGTCTCATGAAACTTATCACCCGTTCTCAGTTCTCTACCTATCTGTAGCCCATGTAACAGATTACATATGCGGGATCCTGATCCGGTATTACATACCCAGGACCTAAAGGAAACTGAGAAACAGTTCTCTGTAATGAACACACCCGAAGATGATGCATCAACATGCACTTTCTTCGTTTGGGCGGCACGGGAATTCCGGTAATCCCCAATTTCCTGCTCTGTCCTATAACAATTATAAGTTGGAGCGGGACCAACGTTCCCCAGCTCAGTATAACAAGCGGGTTCGGTCAATATATCCATTTTATTATCTTGATTAAGGCGTGATATGGTCGCTATCTGGAGAGAGAGAGAAGAAAACACTCAGCGTATGCTCTTGCAAGGTTAGATTGGTTATCTAATATATCTAATCAGGATGTCTCCCACTGTTTTAATCAAATCTTCCTTCAAACCCTAAAAGGAAAGACTAGCCGGGATTAATTACACGCTACAAGTTCGCCAATCTTTCAGCCAGGCCAGTGTCGGTACTTTGAGGGAGGTCCCCCGTGCTTTCGCACGAACCTAATTAATGTAAACATCGTTTTCCTAGAGGCGTAACCCCGTTAACACCTTTCTAGACACCTACTTGATCAGCTAATTGTAATGTGTAAAACTCTCCCAGGAGTAACTCTTACTCGCAGCGAGTATCGGGATCCAACTATCTCATAGAAGGTATGCAATCTCATTGCAAATTTCAACACTTGAAATTCCCAATAATATTTTGCCCCCAGCGTCCTATGACCTTGACGGAGGTCAACAAACCATAGGCTACTAGTCAAGTTCAACCCGTCATTTCCTGATTGAATTAAACCCACCCGCACGACCCTTGACGGAGGTCAACAAGGCCGCACGACTACCCTAATCCAATCTGCATCATATGCATAAGCAGATAAATACTAGTCAGCTACCGCACACTACGCCTTGACGGAGGTCAACAAACGTAGCACGAATACTAAGTAGGACTTATCTGAAATGACGGAGGGCTACGACAGGTTTTTCAGAAAACCTATTGCGTTATGAACTTGATATCATTGTAGAATCGAGTGATTTTAAATGGAGTGTTTTTTAGGCTTTTCTAGTTTTGCTAAAGGGGTCACTCCCGGTGAAGGGATCGTCGGCCCTTTCCTCATCGAATAAGATGCAGGATATATCATATATACCACTATGCAAAGCAAGAACTATAGAAGCAATCAAAAGACAGACCGAGGGTTGTAGCATCTGCCAGTTATTGCTAAAGGAGTCACTCCCGGTGAAGGGATCTCGGTCCTTTCCTTATCGAATAAGGTGCTGGATGTTCTACAAGGAACATCGCTATGCAAAGCAAGAACTAGAGCTACCAGTTTTTAAACAAGTTTCTACAACATCTTAGGTTTCTTTTATTTCATTAATCTCATTAATGAAGTCCCATTTTATTATGCTTCCCAAGCATCTCTTTTGAAACGAAATCTGCAATATAACATATATCTCATATATATAAAATATAAACATTCGTCTCAGGCAGTAATATGATCTCATCACAGAACATTGCAGCAGAAGAAACATATATGAAATATTGGATATACTAGGACGTCCGTGTTTTAATACGAGCCTGTATAAAACACGGATTCCACGGTCGCGATGAATAGCCAAACCCACATCCCCAGACCCCTACGAGAGCGGCAAGCAACACTGCCAATTCTAGGGTTAGGAGACCCGGTCTCGACTCCTCGAGATGGTCTCCCACTGGACCCTAGAACCCGGTTACTTATGCTCCCCGCCTTGGGTCTACCTAATGCGGAAAAGTAAATAATATACAACGGTGACATCTTCCGCTACCTGGAAGTGCCCCAATAAAAGAATATTACATACAAATGAATTTTACATGAATGAAAAAGAAAAACTCTCATCTCACATAAAAACCCCGGCTATTCAAACGCGACGATCCAATACAACATATCACAGCAACACATAATATCTCATATCATCAACGTAAGAAAGTATGGGTATCCCGATTGTCATTGATGTATAGCAACGAAGCCGGCGATACACCACATACTACGCTTACGGTGACAGAAAAGAAAGTGTAAAACTATAACAGTTGGAATCCGCAACCTCCTTAGACATCGCATGCCTATCCAAATGAATTCCTTAGACATCGCATGCCTAACAATTATAAACCCCGCATTTTAGTCTCATTATCGAAAACACTTTTCAATATCAAGTCGGGCAATTCAACAAGATTCCCGAAAAACTGATCGAATGCTCGTCGCAAACTTTAGTAGACGGCCGCACCCCCGATACCGTCGACGAAGTGCACCAAGGCGGAACACCGCTACCGCGAGCACCCGAACGGATGCTTTCGGCGACGGGGTTCTCCTACAGTCACTTGGTCGGGGCTATGGGGCGTAGCTGTCTATTAAGTTTACCCGGCGAGTATCCGCGTACGCTACGTGATTGCGACGGACTTTCGATCACATCAAAATTCCGTGGCAACCGATCAAGTGAGACTAAACTGCTATGTTTATAACATTCATTCAGTTATCACATAACTACTTGTGAATTCCAATTATTGTATCACATTCCAGATAAAATAGAAAATATTAAACTTTCCGATCGAACATTCGAACACCCAAGTTTTCCCGAAACCGTTCAACACATGAAATAGGTTCAAAGACATTCACTTCATGCCTCAATACCAACGGTCCAGCCGTAGAAGGGTCAAGCCAACGCCTCACATGTGGCACGCCGTACTGCCCCAAACCCTAAGGTTCAAAGGGCAGTTCAAGACGGTCACATAATCGAGTTAAGGTTTGTTGTCTTCTAGAGGGACCATCGCGTTACTTGCACTACTTAGAACGTCTTTAAACCACGGAAAAAATCTAACACTTGGAAATTTCCCGACAGGGGAAAAATTGGGTATTTATATCCGGTCGAACTTTTTAACATATTCAAAAAATATCCGGAAAAACACAGACAAGATTAGACAATCCGATCGAATCACCGAAGTCCCAATACAACCCTAGAAAACTCAACTGTTGAGTGCAGATTAAAACTTTCCAGAGAACACAGGAAACAGATACGGGCATTACTGTATCAAAATGACTCCCTAATCATTACAGACGGCCGCGGAACCGCCGCAAAAGGAGGCTATTGCCGCGGTTCCGCGGCTCTTTAGTGGAGTTAGGGGTTCGTTTTCTACAGTAACTCTTAGAATTTCCTGCTCTATTTTCTGAGAATTTTTAATTCACAAAAATCCCTGTTTTTGAAAAAAGTCCAGAGAGCATGTAAAATTGGGGTTTCGGGTTCGATCGGGTTTCTAACATCGTCTACGCATCGCCTAAGGCTCTAGCTTGGCTCTGATACCACTGTAGGGTTGCTATGCACGCGCACAAGGGTCTACAAGGCATCAACCATGCCCGATTAAAAATTTAGCCGTGCCGAACAACCCGAATACGGATCTTTAAACTAGAGATTAGGCGAAAACTAACATGTTAACAACTTTAACACTAAGTGAGAGGGATTACAACCTTTGTAGATCTGATCCTTCACTTCATATGCTCCGTGTTGTGGTCCCTTCGCTGCGATCATCGGGTTCCGGACTCTCGAGAGGTTCCACGAAGAGAAAGACGCAACCTTTGCTTCCGATCTTCGATACAAAGATGATCTACCTTGAAGTTTCGTTAACACAAGCTAACACTCATGAAATAATGTGAACACCCTCATCTAAATGGCAAGGGAAGATGAGGATGATGAAGTAGGATTTTTTCTCTCTTTATTTATCTTTTTCTCACATATTTTCATCACAAATATCAAAGCAAGAAAGCTTTGTAAGCAAAGAAGAAGAAGGAAGAAGATGAACAATCTCATTTGTGATGAATAATAAAATGTTATCATAATCATTTATGCAACCATGGTTGTAGTAACCATTGTAGAGAGTTTACTAGGGTTAGGGTTTGGGTTGGGTTAAAGGGTGAGTCACAAAGAAATATCTATCATAATATCTTAACAAAGACAAAGTAAAACCATCTAGAAACATCTAGAAATCATTAACCCAAATCAAACCCTAATCTTGTTTAAACTCCTCTAAACATGTTGCATTAATAATTATAACATGTTACAATATTATATATCACATATACAATATTTATCGTAACAAAATAAAATAATACATTTAACATATATCGCATATATATCAATGTATTACCCGAGTGAGAAAAAGAATCTTTTAGTGAGCAAATATTAGTTAATGTAATTTAATATATCATATATATTATTATATATTAAATTATCGAATCAACACTTGATCCGACAATCCGGCTATATCGCATATAACCGACTAATATTTATCCGTACCGATTCATCGAATCAACACTTGATCCGATGACCCGGCTGATATCATATATCGCGAGAATAGAATACGGTATCTCATATCGCATTATCCTCGGTCCCGCACATATCACATATGTGCCCCTACTCCATTTTGCCTGAGCCAAGAAACCTCTGTGTAGGACTCTAAAGAATCGTCAATACGCCGGCAGTAGGTGATGATCATATCAAACACCCACAAGCTGCAAGCGGTCAGCTAAACGTAAAAGCTACCCAGGTATTGAGCGCTCAGAAGATCAACAAGCAAGCCTGTACATTCTCCTGTGAATCCAAACAGTAACACTCCCGTACAGTCCGGTCTCGTCGTCTGATATGTCGCATACCTCGCCTAGGGGTGGTAAACGTCAGACCCCAGTAGCTTGATAAGTCGTGTCGATTTGAGGTCTATAACAGTTCGAGAAACTACTGATAACACTTACCAGTAAATCTCAGCAATCCTGGCCAGGGATTTCCGGTTATAGCCAATCGAACACAGCACAACATCAACTCCCTATACCGGGAGAGACGAATCCCCTCCTATCGCTCATTGCCTCCATGTGATTCGGGACTGTACCCAAAAGCCACCTTTTTGCACGCCCTCTTGGACGTGGTATGATGGAAATCAAAGCACAATAGGAATCACACAAGACTCTATGACGATCTCGGGTCAACAGACTACTCTGTACCAGTGTCACCGGAGAACTGCCATCTGACGTATGGTATAATACCATCTGGGAGTTCTCGGCGAGTCCGTCCAGTGTACCCAGTCTCCACTGAGCACCCGTACACCATCCTTGATGTCAAACACCGATGGATATGGGATCATCCATCGCCCATCATATGGGTCAAGATGCGTATACGCTAGTCTACTCTGGTGTATCGTTGCCCTGTCTCGATACACCCTCGACTAGGAACAGTTATAGGATGTACTCGTCGACTACCGTGGCCCCACTAGTATGATCTCATCATAGTCCCAGCAGTCGAGTACATATCCTAAGGGCTTTATCAACATGTAATATAGAGACAATCAGAGTACATGTTAAGATAAAGAACAACCAGATAGCTTACTATCATGTCGAGCAAGAAAGTCCTCCCTATATATGTCCTAGCATCCACTACAATATACATCGTATGTACAGTAATGGCCTCTAGGGCATACATATAACTAACAGCTGTCCGAGCTTGACTCTGCATGGACCGAGGGGTCTTTCTGCCTATCATCCTCATCGAGAGGGTTTTCATCATCCAACGGGGGCGGCTGTTCTTAGGCAGCGGCAACCGCATTCAGGCTAGATTGGGCTTGGGATGTGGTAGCCCCATCCTTGCTTTTGCTGCGAAGGTTGTCGCTGGGGCGCTCGCCCGCCATATAGACCGTATGGATGATATATCCGGCCGTCTTTCTATCATTCGCAGCTGATTTCACGGATCGCTGTCTTGACCCCCTTGTTTCGGTAGCTGGTAGTCGATTGAAGGCGGCTGGCCTAACCAGGTTCTTGAATGGTGCTGGCGCTTCTTTTCTGGGTTTGCCCCGCTGCTTTCGTGCGGCACAGAGTACTTGATAGACTCTTGAAGAGACAGTGACATACTTTTTCTGTTGGGGCCGGGACACGTCTCTTTATGGCACTGTTCGGACCGCTGTTTTCTTGATTCTGGCGGTCATGGCATTTTTCTGAACCCACTTCAGAGGCTCGAAGGAATTGCTGATTCTTACGTCCAACTCAGCCGTCGCCGCGGGGAAACCCTGCACTTGGAACTTCACACGATTCCATTTGGCCGAAGCCTTGGACCTCTTATTGGCTCGATACCTGAGCCGCTTCTGCCTTAACTTTTCTGTTCTAAGCACCTGGCAGACTTCGGCTCTTTGGGAAGACGCCGCAGACCGGGCGATGGAGGGCCTTGGAGATATGCTCGATTGTGCATTTGTTGGAGTCATTGCCTGAGCTCGTCCGCGATATTTGATGTTGCCCTTTGTACCGGAGTTCTTGCCCCCTGCTGGAGTACCTGAGAATTGTTCAGACACCGTCTTAAGTTTCGGTTGTGGTGCCTTGGCGATCACGACATTCGGCCTCTTACCCCTTGAGACCGGCTTGGCCACCTGTTCCACCGGGATCTCCGCCAGATGAGTGCTTCCGGCAGGGTAGATGATGACGGAGCCAAACTGGCGGGGCGGTTCCTCCCACTGCCGACTGAGGCTTGCGGGGAGAACCACACGAGCGTTGATCTTGACCACGTACGGAATCGGGGTCGCTTTGGAAGCTGAATTCGTCTGGGGAGACATCGTCGTCGAAGGTTGATTGCTGCACGAAAAGAAAACATCATTTCAGTATAGGCAATCGATATTTATATTGATTGAGTTCGCATGAACGTTTAACCCGAAATATTTAAGGAGAGAAGGGTCCCACCGGGCGTGCCAAAATCTGTAGGGTGTTTTTCGTCACCCCATTGAGATGGGAATACGCGCGCGCTTGTCAGGCATACTACAGATTCCCCCTGCCTAGGGTAGGCCGGGGTTTAATGATTATGGGGATCCGAATCTCCGGCAGCCGCGGACTAAGCTGCCGTTAATTACCCACCGCCTTTGGGGCGAGGGAACCTCCGATTAACGGGTTAAACTGGTCATGCGAACTCAATGTGCAGTGTACGTATGTTTTGTTTTGGAGGGGGGTTTAAATATATCGGGAGCCACGCAGAGTTTTTACGGGGGTCCCGCTACCCGGATAGCGGGCTGAGGGTCAAGGGGGCTAGCATCCCCCTTGCGGGGTGCGGGGCAGCGTCCCGTTAGAAATTTTTTTCTAACAGGGACAGTGTCGTGGAGTATGTGTGTATGTACATATGTATACATATGTATAGATATACATGTATATATAAAAAAGGGGAAAAGACATCCAAAGGATGCATGGGGCAGCACCTTGGGCGCTGTGCGCCTAGGTGCTGTGCGCTCAGGCGCTAGAGTGCCACGTGTCGGCACGTGGGCGCTCTGCGCTTGAGTGCTGGGCACTTGAGCGCAAGCGCGCCACGTGTCGGCACGTGAGCATTTTGCGCTTCACCGCCTGACGCTCGAGCGTAAGTGCACCACGTGTCGGCATGGGGGCGACTTGCGCTTGAGCGCTGGCGCCACGTATCGGTACGGGAGCGACTTGCACTTGAGCGCAAGCGCGCCATGTGTCGGCACGGGGGCGACTTGCGCTCGAGCGCTTGCGCTGGAGCGCAAGCGCGCCACGTGTCGGCATCGGGGCGACTTGCGCTTGAGCGCAAGCGCGCCACGTGTCGGCATGCGGGCGCTCTGTGCTTGAGCGCCGGCGAGGAAAAGAGGCTAGCCTAAAAAAATTTCTCGGAAGAGAAATCAGAGAGGAGTTGGACTCCTCAGTGTGTATTTTTTTTGGGTTTAGTGAAAAATGTTCTTCTTCTTCCTCCTCTGTTAGCTGGATCTTGAAGATCAAGAGATATGGGATTTTTAAAAATCTCTTCTTTTTGAGATCTAATGGAAGATCTGAGTTCCACTTTATGGGTTTTGTGGTGAAAAACTAATTTGTTTTATAAAAAGAAGAGTAAAACTCTTGATTTAATTCAAGAGAAAAAAGAAGGTTTTGGAATCTTGAAGAAGGAGAAAAGATCTCAGATCTGAAAAAAATTTGAGAGAGAGAGAAAAGTTGTTGTGATTTTTTCATTATCTTTGCCTTTATAGGCCATACACTTTACACATAGCCCCTTGGGCTTCACAAAATGGCATTTTGCTTATCCCATGGCTCATGTGCCATTTCTTTTTGCACATAAACCATGGGCTTTACAAAAATTTGGCTTTATGCCTATTTTTCTTACATTTATCCATGAAATAAAATAAAAGAAATACAACAAAATTGTTTATTACAAAAAAATTTCTTGGCGTGGGGGGATGCCGGCCGCTTCATGTTCGGGCTCGACCCGGGCATGGCCCCACTGGATCTGGGCTTGGGCCCACTTGGCTTGGGGTTGACTTTGATTTTGACTTGGTCAACCGGGGTGTAAATTTTTACCACAACAGCTGGTAGTCAAGCAAGAATCTTATGGGCTCTATCAACATGTAATAATGGTCTGTAATGTCACCTGAAGCATTTACACGATGATAAAGACAAACCACATAGCATACTATCATCTCGAGTAAGACTGTTCTACCGGTATAGGTCCTCCCTCAATCATTGCAATCATGTGCCTACGATCCAATAATTGACTTGAGGGAACTATAGCCAACAATCTCCCACTTGCACTTAAGGCTAATTATTACGGAGTCGAATACTCACAACCCGTGTGATACCGAAACCCAACTCCTCTACTAATCAGTTTCACAAAGCTCGTTTGTAAAACTATTGTGTTTGAGAAATAGCCTCAGTGAGTGGATTCACTCTAATGTTTCTTTCTATGTCTCTCTTTATCTCAAGTTTGCGGAGAAAGCCATATCCCGAAATGAGAAATACCTGTCTTAGAAAATGCCTGGATATCTGATGGGACCCAGTTCACAAATGAACTCCAAATCCAGTAAACTTCTTTGACTGTATCGTCAAACGAATTTAATCAGTATCCTACGCCATTCCTCAGTATCCGCTTGGACCACCTATCCAAGCTACTGCCCCTCAAAAGAGGGAAAACTATAACTCTGACAGTCACTCTGTCATCCAGGTCACCTTGGATGCCTGGAATGATAACCGTCTCCTGAAGGAGGCTGTTGTTACCAAATCCCTAGAACATCCACTTATGTTTATAAACTGCTTCCGAACGTTTCTCCAAGGATTGGATTAATATATCAACTTATTGCATCTAGTGCAAAAACAACATATGGTGTGGTACTTGACATCTCATGATTGACTCAATTGCCTAAGCAAGTGATATGCCAATCATGCACATCCCTCTCCCTTTTAGTCTGTAAGATACCTTTAGAGAGGTTGACTCCATCACCTGCAGGTACACCACCATACCAGGAGTCGTCCATTCTAAAACACCTTTAGAATACTGTCTAAGTACCCAGATTGGGAAACTACCAAAATCTAGATCTAAAACCATAGATCTAGTAACCAGAATGCCTTATATAATATCAATATCCTATGTAGAGAAACCACTGTGTGACAACCATAGTATAACCGATCGTAGTGTAGGAATTTCATTTCTTACAAAGTGTATGTCAACCAAATACCAGGACATCACAACCTACTACCTTCTTAATAGATCAATCTCCTCTTCTGATAAAGTCAAATACTATGACTGTCACATCAAAAATAGATGATCTATCCCCGCTATATCTGCTTTAGTCTATAAATAGACATAAGCTACTTGCCCACTATGCTTCCGCTGATCCTATTGACTACACCAACACTCTGACAGAGTCATATACACGTGTACTTCTAAAGCTAGTTTAAAACGACGCTATACTCATCCTCATGCCGGGTCCCATAGTCTATAACAGCAGTAATTGTAAGTCTGGGTAAACAAGAACCTCTCTGTCACCGTCTTTGAGGATACCGAAATACCTCTTGGGCGCCTGAGGTTACCCACCATATCTGCGGAGTGGCCAATGGAATGTCAAACCCGATTGAATGTTTAGGTTCTATTAAATTTTCAGTAATCCTTTGTGGTTATGGAATCTCTTCCAGTTCTACCATACTCTCACTACTGTTTTCTGAAAAAGTCCATTTTACTAAAACTGTGGCTAGTCAAGAACAATATCACTATTGATCTCCCAGATGGTAGAAAGTTACCCTTCGTTATAGCCCGGGATAACCCATAAACTGCCATTATAGAAACGTGTCTTGAGTTATCCAGAGTCTTGTTTTAAGCATACGTCGGACAACTCCATATACCTTAACATCGTTAAGATATGAACCATTCTATATACAACATAGAAACAGAGGCACTGATTTAATTGGAACCAGATTCAAATCATGCAGCTGTCTCCAGTGCATGTCAACTAAATGGAGAGAGGCCGATCGTCATTACTCAACTAGGAGTGCATCCAGATATGAGTAACCTAAAAAAGAAGCAAGTTCTCCAAACCATTACTATCAACTGAATACCAAACACAAGTATCTACATCTTCAATCACCTTGAAGAATCCTGATACTTGCAACACGTGGTTCTCTACTTTATTCTTGTACCTATAACTTCTCAAAACTTGGACCTTGTATTTCTACGAAGCACTTGTATAAGACTGGAGAAGTCACAACTAAACAGAATATAGTATGAGAACCAACCTCTCTGTCCCAATGGACACTGGACAACATACAATACTTTGTAAAAGTCCTCTGAGTTGAATAACTCAGACCCTATGCGTCGTAGGTTGAAAACTGTACTATGGTTAAGAAAAATTACACCGCTGTTTAATGCTCCTTACCTAATCATCAACTGATATAGGTAAATGTCATGGATATAATTTCAAAAAGTTATATCTCACTTTATAAAATAAACGTACAGATATATCAGTTTGAAATTGGTGCATAACAACGGATATTCAAAACCAAATATTTGTCGTCCGGAAAAACTCCAGGTGATTTCCTCAAATATCACTAATTACAACGAATTCCGATATAATGAGGATATAGTCACCTAATTCCCAATAACTTACTCCCACTCATCATCTGTAAAACCATACAGATGTGAAAATCAAACCTGGTAAATTCATACCCTTGAGTAAAGATCTAATTGGGAAATCAGTTTTCAATTAACAACGTATAGTGAAACTGAAACATGAAAATGTTTCGTAGGGGTAGCCGGGTATTCTTAGTAATGCCTCTTCCATTATCCATGTTCCTGACTGTAACCGTAAATTTCTTTTGCCATCTTTCCAAATCCCTTTATTTTTCTTTACTTATTACCTTATGTACACTATCCTTAGGTTAAATGGTTTTCTTCCTTCCCTACCATTCGGCACCAGCCTATGGTTTGAAAGAAAACTATCCAATAAGCGTAATAGGTGTACTCTCCTAATCCAAGGAGCTCTCGCAACCTGAAAAAAGGTAATGATAAAAGACAACTGAATAGTCCTTATTCTATTTCTCCTAAACCAAAGAAATGCAAAGGTGAAGTAGGAGTGGCGATGATATACGCGGTTTGGTCGTGAATGATAGCAGTCGCAATTTACTTTGCTCTCTTTCTAATCCCTTTATTTGTCTTTACTTATTACCTTTTGTATACCTCACGTAGACTAATTGGTTTTCTTCCTTCCCCACCTGCCTATGGTTTGGAAGAAGACTATCCAATAAGCGCAATAGATGTACCCTTTCCTAATCCTAGGAGCCCTCACATCCTAAGAGAAGGTAGAAGGAAAATACAACTGAATAGTCCTATTCATTTTCTCCAGAACCGGAAACCATTCTCAAATCAGAAACAAGTTTCTTCGAGTTCGTATGTAACTATACGATGTTCATATCCAATAAATGTGGATCTTCGTAGTGATACGAAATGTTTCGGAGAAAAGCAAAGGGTAAAAGTAGGAGTGGCAATGAAGTATGCATCTCTGACAATCCAAAAGTCAAAGTGTTTTAAGAAGTTTCTGTTAACTTAGTTACCGAGTTATAGTCTAGGGTCGGGACATGGTCGCTGCCAAAAAGAGAGAGAAAAAAGAAACACTCAGCGTTCACTCTAACCTAGATCAGAATGGTCAATCACTTTATCTAATCAGGATGTCTCCCACTGTATCCTCAAATTGTCCTCCAAACCTGAAAGAAGAATTAGTCGGGATCATCTAAAATCACCCGTGGAGTAAACCAACTCATCAGTGAGAATCGGGATCCAACTATCATCGTATGATAACCTGATAGAATCCACTCAAGTTATCACACTCAAGTTATCACACTCCAGAAGGTATGCACATGTCTGGCAAGTTTCCTGTATGTTTGAAACTCCCGATATGATTTCTACCCCATGCTCTTATGACCTTGACGAAGACCAACATATTATAAGTCACATGTCAAGTTCTATCCGTCATTGTCCAGGTTAATTTGAACCCACCCGTACATACCCTTGACAAATGCCAAAATAGTAGTATGACTGCCCCAAACCAACGCATCTATATATGCAACAGAAAAGTAACAAATAGCTACCATACACTATGCCTTGACGAAGGCCAACATACATAGCATGAATACTAAGTGCTACCTGTCTGAAATGACGGAAGGCTACAGATGGTTTTTGGCGAGAAACCTTTAACGTAATAAACTTGATATCGTTGAAGGAACCAAATAGCTTTTTATAAATATATAGTGGCGAAAACCTTTGCTTAAGAGGTCACTCCCAATGAAGGGATTTCGTCTCTTTCCTTGTGGAATGTGGTGCAGGATATTCATAACTGAATACCACGATGCAAAGCAAAAAAGTAATCGACTATAGTGAAGTTATTACCATGATGCAAACTTCTGCCCAAGAGGTCACTCCCTGTGAGTGGATCTCGGCTCTTGCCTCGTCAAATGAGGTGCTGGATATTCATAACCGAATACCGCTGTGCAAAACAAAAGAAAACGTCCTTGTAATAACAAATTTTTAAAATTGTTCCAACAATATCGAATAGGTCTGTTTTCCTTGCATTGATCTGAATCAACGCAGTCCTATCAATTAATCACACCACAAAAGAACGAAAATATGATGTACGTATATGCCATCTGTATTCTCCACTGGGCCCCGTCATCACCCGTTAGGTTACTTAACTAACGACAGAGCGGGGGCTGGACTAGCGCGGGTGTAAAACATATACAACATCTACTAGTGTGTGTGTGTGTGTGTGTAACAATATATAATAATCGCTCCAGACGTGATAAATGTAACATCACAGATAAGCAATAAGTATCACAGAACAATACAGATAATCTGGGAGCCTCGGGTTTCATTTGAGCCACAACTGAAACCCGACGTTCCCCTGGTCGTGTGGATAACTCATGCAATGAAAACCTAGACCCCTATGAGTGCAGCAAGTTACCCGCCAAAACCAAAAGCGAGGCAGCCCCTTCAGCAAAGTGAATGGGCCACCCAGCACTTCACGGAATCCGGTAACTTGGGCACCCCTCCTTGGGTCAACCTGTACCCCTTACGAGTGTGGTGAATAGCCCGTCAGTTTTAGAGTGAGGCCCCCTCCGTCTCAACACCATGAGATACGGACCCGTTGCCCTCCGATACACGGCTATCCGTGCACTCCATCGCGGGGTAATTCTAGTACAGAAAAGAAAAATATATACAATGGTGACATCGACCTCAACCCGGTCATGCCCTAAACAAATAATATATAAACAGGCAGTGACGGCAATCCATATGTCGGACGCTTGCCCCGCGATAGTAAATGTACAAATAAAACTAAACTGTGCTAACATTGCACCCAAGCTATCCACCACGACAAATCCGCAACAACACGGCACAACACAGAACATCAACATGAATGTCATGTTCGCAACCCCGTTTAAAAGAACTATAGCAATTAGACAAGTTGTACTGCTCTAATGACATTCACGGTCGCAGATAGTAATGTAAGTACTGTAAACTTTAAACAATGTTAGAAATATCGACTTCGAAATAATCCTGAATAGCCCCCAAACAACTAGATAAAACTATATCCAAGCTGGACTAAACTAGCAATACCGCTGAACCAATATTCCAGAAATCAAACCACACAAAAAATACGAAGTCCTAACTCCCTATTCTGGCCGGCCAGCTCGGAATTTAGAGCATTGTGCTCGGGTCATTTCAGGTAGAAGTGGCTCATATTTGGGGTGCAGTCTAGAAGTCATACAAGTAGTCTTCTGCAGTTCCTAAAATATTTTAAGAAGACTCGGAAAATTTTGACAGAAACTAGAATACATCGGGTATTGATTTGGAGTTGTTTCAATTTCTATACTTTAACATTGTCTAAACAACTAGTATTCGTTTAATGGGTTGTCTCTGATATCATGTAGGATTACGGCAGAGCCTCGGCCATCAATCCGTAGCCAAACGCGGAACAAAAACTTTAAAAAACCGGCGCTAACGGAACCCTAATCGACGGATCATACCATTAACCCTATTCTAGTACTATAGAAAGAGTTTAGAGAGGTGTTGGGATTCCTTAGCTCCTAGCCTAGGGTTTGCAAGCATCACACATGCCACAACAAAATTAAAGGGGTGCTAAGCAATCAACCTAAACATCATACTAGAAATCTAGGGTAACAAAACATGTAATCTAACATTACAAAAGGAAGTGAATGAAAATACAACCTTTGTAGATCCGGTCCTTCACTTCTAAAGCTCCGTGTTGATGTCCCTTCGCTGCGATCATCGAGATCCCGGACTCTATTGATGTTTTCCTCGGAGAAATGAACGGGCTAGCTCGTTGACTTCGAGGCTGAAGATGATCTACATCGAGGAGACTCAAACTCAAGCTCCATCTTCACTAGGTCAAGAACTTTGTGAAGAGAACACCCTAAACTAAATGGCAAGTAGTAGAGGATGATGAAATAGGAAGTGGGTTCACTTAGGATTTTGATTTCTCACTTTATTTCTTCACTTGAAAAATTCTAACAAGGTTTTCTTCTTGATGAAGAAGAAGAAGAAGAAAGAAAAATGAATAATGAGAAAATGAAAAACAAGTGAAGATAATCATCATGCAACCATGAGTGAGTTAGTTATATCCACTAACCTTTGTAGAGACATAACCATGATTAATTATAATGGTTTGGTTAATAAATATCTTGATCAAGACAAAATAAGTGGACTTTGTCAAAGATGCTTCAAGCTTCATGAAGCTTCAAGCCATGACAAAAGAAGCCACCATCTTGAATAATTAAGATAAATAAAAACCTAAATTATAATTAACATGGTGTATGTCACACATCCACCCATGTTTGCATGTATCATCAAACATGATACAAACATGTACACATTTATATATCACATATATACTTTGTGCACATCAAGTGAGAAAAACAATCATAAGTGAACAAATACTAGTTAATGTAAAGTAATATATCAAATATATAATTATACATTAAATCAACACTTGATTTAATGATCCGGTCATATCGTATGTAACCGACTAATATCTAGTGTATCAATATATCGAATCAATACTTGATTCAGTTACCCGGCTATATCACATATAACCGACCGATGATACAAATCGCGAGAATAGAATACAGTATCACATACTAGTATTATTCTCGGTCCCGCACATATCTCATATGCGCTCCTATTTCATTTCTCTTGAGCCAGGAAACCTCTGTGTAGTGCTCCAAAGACTCGTCAATACGCCTGCGGTAGGTGGTGATCATAGCAGTCGCCCATAAGCCGCAAGCGGTCTGCTAAACGTAACGGCCACCCGGGTATTGAGCGATCAGAAGATCAACGAGCATGCATACTTACACTCCTACGAATCCAATCAGTAACACTTACCGCACAGTCCGGTCTGTCCGTCTGATATGTCGCATATCTCGCCTAGGGGTGGTAAACGTCAGACCCCAGTAGCTTGATAAGTCATGCCGATGTAAGGTCCATAACGTTCATGAAATTACTGATAACACTTACCAGTAAATCACAGCAACCCTGGCCAGGGATTTCCAGTTATGGACAATCGAACATAGCACAACATCAACCCCCAATACCGGGAGAGACGAATCCCTTCCTATCGCTCATTGCCTCCATGTGAATCGGGACTGTATCCAAAAACCACCTGTTTTCACGACTCAGTAAAGATGTGGTAGGGTTGAAATCAAAGTACAGTGGGAGACACACAAGACTCTATGACGATCTCGGGTCAACAGAATAAGCTGTACCAGTGTCACCAGAGAACTGTCATCTGACGTGAGGTATAATACCATCTGGGAGTTCTCGGCGAATCCGTTCAGTGTACCCAGTCTCCACTGAGCACCCGCATACCATCTCTGATGTCAAACACCAATGGATATGAGATTATCCATCGCCCATCACATGGGTCGAGAAGATATACGCTAGTCTACTCTGGAATATCGATGCCCCGTCTCGATATTCCCACGACTAGGAATATTGAAGGATGTACTCATGGACTACCCAGGCCCCATTAGTATGATCTGCATCATAGTCCTGGAAGTCGAGTACACATCCTAAGGGATTTATCAACATGTAACAGAGAAACAATAAGTGTTCATGTTAAGATAAAGAGCAACCAGATAGCGTACTATCATGTCGAGCAACAAAGTCCTCCCTATATATGTCCCAGCATCCACTACAATATACATCTCATGTACAGTAATGGCCTCTAGGGCATACATATAACTAACAATCTCTCACTTGCACTAGGGCCATCTGTAGCAGTGGTTGCAGTATCTCATACTCAACCATCCCATAAAAGTCTCTCTCTGGGAAAAGGCCTTTGTGAGTGGATCCGCCGTGTTGTCCTCTGAGTCTACTCTCCTAATCTCGATCTTCCTGAAGATCAACTATCTCCATGATCAGGTGATACTGCCTTGGAATATGTCTGGGTCACTGATGGGACCGGGGTTCCTGGGCCAAAGCCACACCTCCATTGACACGCAATGATAGGAACCTAGTTCATCTCATGAACTAATATACACCCAAACTGCCTCTTTGGTGGTATCTTTGATAGCGATGTCACCAGCCTTTATCATCTAGTTTACCACGATATCTAGCTTGGAACTCTTCCAACATACCGCCCTCCACTGAGGGTAAAGACAATGCATGTGACTGACATTCAGTCGTCCTTACCACCCTGGAAGCTATCCAGTGATTCTCCCCAGGATCGATTGATACCATCTCACTACACCTAGTGAGAATCCTAACATCCATTTAGATCTATCTCATAGATCCAAAACCCAGGATTTAGGAGGTATCACCTAGATCCTTTATGGAGAATCCTTGTGATAAGAGGAGATTGACCAAGTGTAGCATAGGAAACTCTTTTCCTATCAAGAGTATGTCATCCACGTACAATACGGGGAAGACCACCTTACTCTCTACTACCTTTTTGTATATACAAGGTTCATCTACCATTTTGATGAAGTCAAACACTTTGACTTCCTCATCAAAACAGACGTTCCATCTCCGCGATGCCTGCTTTAACCGGTAAAGCAACTTGCACATGTTTCCGCTGCTCCCACTATTTACGAAGCGCTCTGGCTGTGTACTTACAGACGCTCTCTTCTAAATCATAATTTAGAAAAGCAGTCATGACACCCAACCACCAGATATCATAGTCATGGTACGTAGTAATGGCAAGTAGGATCCGGATGGACTTAAGCACAGCCACTGGAAAAAGTTTCGTCATTATCCATGCCTGGTCGATGATGAAAACCTTTAACTGCTCTAGCTTTGAAAGTCTCAACTTTTCCATCTACACCAAGTAATCTTCTCAAGATATACTTGCTCCTAATGGGGATTTAACCTTTCAGATATAGCAACCAAAGTCCATACTTTGTTGGTGTCTATAGATTCCATCTCAGATCGCTTAGCATCCAGCCATTCTTACAGAGTCCCTACTCTTGATGGCCTGCTCGAAACTAGTTTGGTCATCATCTCATGATGCAATCCTCACTCCCACTGTCATCGAGAAATCGATGTATCTCTCAGGTGGATGATAAACCCTACCAGATCGGCGGAGAGGCTGAGGTTCGTCGGGAACTATTGAATCCTTCGGTTCTATCAAATCATCAGCTGTAGTTTGTATAGCTGGAACTCCTTCCAGTTCTACAAAACTGACCTTGCCTCGATCTTGTCCGTATTTTGTTTTTAGACATAGGCCGGACAACCACAAATCTTAACTTGCTTAAGAGATGGGCTCTTCCCATACCATATCCCATATGGAGTGGTAGGCACCTGATTTAGTTGGAACCCAATTCAATAGGTATGCAGCTTCTCAAGTGCATAACCCCCAAAAGAAAATAGGTAACTCAGTAGTACTCATCATAGAGCGCACCATATCTAATAGGGTGCGATTGCTCCGCCCCGATACACCGACGTACTGTGGTGTATTCAGAGGAGTAATGCTGAGAGAGAATCTCATTCTCCTTTAGAATAGTCCAAAAATTCCATGCACAAGTATTCTCTTCCCTGATCTCATCATAGGACATAATACTTATACCCGTTTTGGTTCTCTACTTCTGACTTATATTCTTTGAATTTCTCAAAAGCATCAGACATGTGTTTCAACAGGAACATGTGTCCGAATCTTGAGAGATCATTAGTGAATGTAAGGAAGTATAAAGAACTAGTCCTGGCATATGTAGACTGGGGTCCTTCATACATCACTATGTATCAGTCCCAAGGGTTCACTAACCCTTTCTCTGTTTCAAGTAAACGGACCTATGGTCATCTTATCTTTGTGACATGACTAGCAAATTTCATAAGATGTAAATTCAAACTGATTTAAATATGCATCTAAATATAACTTAGCTAGTCGTGTCACATTGATATGACCTAGTCTACAATGCCTCAAGAAGGATTCGTTCATTTCTGAACTCTTCCTCTTGTGTGTGTTCTGTACGTTAGGAACTGTGTTTTGATTTAGAATGTATATGCTTTTAGATAACGTTCCTGAACCGATCAACTCTTGATATAGGAAATGTTCAAAACATTATCCAACAATACAAAATTATATCCTTCTTTAATAAATAAAGAGACCGATATGATGTTGTATATCAGGTTCGGTATCTAATAACATTCGTTCAGAATCAATATATTTGGTAATACAGGGTGATAACTGCCAACACCTTGGCTGCAATATTTGCACCGTTTTCAACTCTTGAAACTTATCACCCGTTCTCAGTTCTCTACCTTTCTGTAGCCCATGTAACAGACTACATATTCGGGATCCTGATCCGGTATCTAATACCCAGGACGTAGAGGATACTGAGAAATATGTCTATGTAATGAACACACCCGAAGAAGATGCATCATCATGCACTTTCTTCATTTGGGCGGCATGGGAATCCTAGTATTCCCCTATTTCCTGCTCGGTCTTATAACAATTATAAGTTGGAGCGGGACCAACGTTCCCCAGCTCAGTATAACAAGCGGGTTCGGTCAATACATCCATATTATTATCTTGATTAAGGCGTGACATGGTCGCTACCTGGAGAGAGAGAGAAGAAAACACTCTGCGTGCGCTCTTGCAAAATTAGATTTGTTATATATTTTATCTAATCAGGATGGCTCCCACTGTTTTTATCAAATCTTCCTTCAAACCTTAAAAGGAAAGACTAGCCGGGATTAATTACACTCTACAAGTTCGCCAATCTTTCAGCCAGGCCAGTGTCGGTACTTTGAGGGAGGTTCCCCGTGCTTTCGCACGGACCTAATTAAAATAAACCTCGTTTTCCCAGGGGCGTAACCCTGTTGACACCTTTCTAGACACCTACTTGATCGGCTAATTGCAAAGTGCAAAACTCTCCCAGGAGTAACAATTACTCGCAGTGGGTATCAGGATCCAACTATCTCATAGAAGGTATGCAATCTCAATACTTGAAACTCCCGATAATGGTTTTTACCCCTGGTACCTATGACCTTGGCTATGGTCAACAAATCATAAGCACTAGTCAAGTTCTACCCGTCATTTCGTGATTAATTAGACCCACCCACATGACCCTTGGCTAAGGTCAACAAAGTCACATGACTGTCCTAACTAATCGTATCATATGCTGTGTAGGAAGACATCACTTAGCTACCGTACACTACGCCTCGGCTATGGTCGACAAACGCAGCACAAATACTAAGTACTCTACTTCCTAAAATGACGGAGGGTTGCAGATGGTTTTTAAGAAAACCTTTAACGCTTTGAACTTGATCTCGTTGCAGAATCAAACAGTTTTAAATGGAGTGTTTTTGAGGCTTTTGCTAGTTTCGCTAAAGAGGTCACTCCCGGTGAAGGGATCTCGGCTCTTTCCTCATCGAATGAGGTGCAGGATATTCACAATACCACTGTGCAAAGCAAGAAATAGAAAAGCAGTCAAAAGGCAAACCGAAGGTTGTAGCATCTGCTAATTATTGCTAAAGAGGTCACTCCCGGTGAAGAGATCTCGGCTCTTTCCTTATCGAATAAGGTGCTGGATGTTCTACAAGGAACACCGCTATGCAAAGCAACAACTAGAGCTACCCAATTTTTGAAATTCGATTCCACAACATCTTTTAGGTTTATTTTTCTTTCATTAATCTCATTAATGAATGTCCCATCATTTAAGTCACCTAAACATCACAGATAAATACAACGTACGCTTATGTCATCCGCATTCGCCTTGATGTCCCGTTATGCACCGTTAGGTTAGGTAACTAACGGCATAGCGGAGCAGGGCTAGCGCGGGTTTAAAACATAAGCAACGTCTATACAATATATCATATATACTATATACAGTATTTATCTGAACATATCACATGATCACATCACAGATAAAGCAGCAGAAAATAACATATGAAATATTGGATATACTAGGATGTCCTTGTTTTATTTTGAGCCTATATAAAACACGGATTCCACGGTCGTGATGAATAGCCAAACCCACATCCCAAGACTCCTATGAGAGCAGCAAGCAACCCTACCAATTCTAGAGTTAGGAGACCTGGGCTCGACTCCTCGAGATGGTCTCCCACTGGACCCTAGAACCCGGTTACTTGTGCTCTCCTCCTGGGTCTATCCTAATGCGGAAAAGTAAATAATATACATCAACGGTGACATCTTCTTCAACTCGGAAGTGCCCCAAATAAAAGAATATTACATACAAGTTTTTACATGAATGAAAATGAAAAACACTCATCTCACATAAAAAAAAACCCCGGCTATTCAAACACGACGATCCAATATAACATATCCAGCAACACATAACATCGCATGTCATCAACGTAAGTAAATATGCGTATCCCAATTGTCGTTGACGTATAACAATGAAACCGGCGATACTCCACATATTACACTTACAGTCGCAGAAAAGAAAGCGAAAAACTACAACAGTTGGAATCCGCAACGGCCT
The DNA here is from genome assembly GCA_030015575.1 of Agapanthus africanus. Taxonomy (NCBI): domain Eukaryota; kingdom Viridiplantae; phylum Streptophyta; class Magnoliopsida; order Asparagales; family Amaryllidaceae; genus Agapanthus; species Agapanthus africanus. Next base: position 78,754,462 of record JASDDO010000026.1, on the reverse strand, counting down.
TAGACATCATAAACCCGTAATATCTCATATTGCGGATTTCATGCCTAACAAATGAATTCCTTAGATATTGCATGCCTAACAATTATAAACCCCGCATTTTAGTCTCGATATTGAAAACACTTTCCAATAATCAGTCGGGCAATTCAACAAGATACCCGATATTCCGATCGAATGCTCATCGGAAACTTTAGTAGACGGCGGCACCCCCGATACCGACGATGAAGTGCACTTAGGCGGAACACCGCGGCCGTGACCATCCGGACTGATGCTTTTTGGCTACGGAGTTCTCCTATAGTCACTTGGTCGGGGTTATGGGGTGTAGCTATCTAGTAATGTTACCCGGCGAATATCCGAATACACAAAGTGATTGCGACGACTTTTGATCGCATCAAAATCCCGTGGCAACCGATCAAATGAGACTAAATTGCTAGACTTATAAAACTCAAATGTTGTTGATTCCAAGTATTGTATCACATTATATACTAGACAATGTTAAACGTTTCGAGCGAATCAACAAATCCCCACAACTCCCAATGAGCTCAACACTTGAGCGAAGTTAAAGTACCCAAAACGTGCCACAGTACCTATGATCCAACCGTAGAAGGGGTAAACCAACGCCTCACCTCTGACACCACGGAACCACGGCAAACCCTAAGATTCAAACCGCGGTTCCGAGGGCATAGAATCGAGTTAAGGTTTATATGTTCTTCTAGAGGGTTCATAGAGTTACTTGCACGAACATCGAATATAATTAACTTAGAAAAGTTTCAACACTTGGAAATTTTAGAGGGGGTCATGGGGTGAAGTTTGAATTTCGTTCAAAATTTTAAACACGGTCTAGGTTACCAATACAATGCTAAAAATACGAATACGAAATACTCCGCAAAGAGTCCATAACACAATTATCATCACATGAAAATTTGGACTAAACAAACAATACCAGAAACCCCGGAATATGAAGACTAGAGCACTGATGCAATACGAGGAGAGAAGGTGACTGCACGGTCGACAACGACGGAAATTAAGGCCCTGTCTCCGGGTTTTGTCTGAGCCCCCACCCCCATATTCTACATGTGTTCTTATAATCTCCAGTACATCAATCTGCAGTTGCTTAAATAATTTTCAGGCCACTTTTCAAAAAATTTCTAGAGAACAATTTTCAAGGTTTCCGAAATCGTATTTTTGCGGAGTTTTTCGGTTTCGCATTGTCTTAACATCATATAAGTTTCTAGTTTGGCTCTGATACCATGTTGGTATTCCTTAGCACCTAGCCTAGGGTTTGCAAGCATCACACATGCCACAACAAAAATTAAAGGGGGTGCTAAACAATCAACCTAAAGATCAAACTAGAAAACTAGGGTAACAAATCATGTAATCTAACATTACAAAAGAAAGTGAATGAAAATAAAACCTTTGTAGATCCGGTCTTTCACTTCTAAAGCTCCGTGTTGACTTCCCTTCGCTGCGATCATCAAGATCCTGAAATCTAGTGATGGTTTCTTCGGAGAAATGAATGGGCTAGCTCGTTGACTTCGAGGCTGAAGATGATCTACGTCGAGGAGACTTAAACTCAAGCTCCATCTTCACTAGGTCGAGAACTTTATGAAGAGAACACCCTAAACTAAATGGCAAGTAGTAGAGGATGATGAAATAGGAAGTGGGTTCACTTTGGATTTTGATTTCTCACTTTATTTCTTCACTTGAAAAATTCTAGTAAGATTTTCTTCTTGATGAAGAAGAAGAAGAAGAAGAAGAAAGAAAAATGAATAATGAGAAAATGAAAAACAAGTGAAGATAATCATCATGCAACCATTGGTGAGTTAGTTACATCAACCTTTGTAGAGACATAACCATGATTAATTATAATGGTTTGGTTAATAAATATCTTGATCAAGACAAAATAAGTGGACTTTGTCAAAGATGCTTCAAGCTTCATGAAGCTTCAAGCCATGACAAAAGAAGCCACCATCTTGAATAATTAAGATAAATAAAAACCTAAATTATAATTAACATGGTTTATGCCACACACACACCCATGTTTGCATGTATCATTTATTGGTGTGTAGTAGCGCCTCTAGTTGAGTTACAACATCATAAATTAGTGAACTTTCATTTTAAAGAGGGCTATTACAAACGAACTACGAATCGTAATTAAAGATTAGGTTAATATCAACATTATGTGAAGTCTAAACTAAAGGAAAAGGAAATACAACCTTTGTAGCCAACTCCTTCGGTCTTTAAGACTCCTACGGCTTTGCACAAGGTTTGGAACGACTCCGCTCGAGGTCCTTCATCGTCTACGATTATCCATCCGGAGATTCCTAGATCAAGCTCTTAGCTTCACAAAATGAAGCAAACACTCTACACTAAAGGGCTAGGGTAGTGTAGAATGGTTGTGTGGTTTGTAAACACACTTAAAAACGCTTTCTTTTTAAGTTCCTCACTCAAAACAAAACTCAAGAGAGCTTGGAGAAGGAGGAAGGTGAAGATGTCAAAAACTTTTGTGAATAATAATGAAAACTTTTTTCCAAAAAGAAAAAGAAAAGAATATATATATGAGACATTATCACATATAACTATAGTTAACTAAATATCTAGATATTTTATAGATGGGTTAAAAAACAAAGGAAATTAAACCATGGTTAAAGTCAGTGGTCAAAAAAGAAGTGTGTAGAAAATGAGTCAATATGCTAATTTCCGTTTTCCTTTAATTCATTAACAAAAATCTAGATATTTATGAACCATGTAAGTCTTTCATTGCCATCTCCTTTGTATCATCAACCATGACACATATGTATGTGTGTATGTGTGCATGCACATCATCATGTGTATGTGTGAACATACATGCATACATCCAAAAGAAAAGGGGTTAATTAAAAGTGAGCTAAAAGTCAATATTAAATCAACACTTGATTTAATAAATCGGTCACATCAAATGCGACCCAACCAATATTGAACGTCCAATTAAAATACGGTATCATATATTCGTATTTAATCGAGCTCATGCGCATATCACATATGCACACCACATCATTTCGTCTGAGCTAGAAAAATCCTGTGTGGGACACTAAGACTCGTCAATACGCCGGCAGTAGGTGATGATCATATCAAAATACCTACAAGCCACAAACGGTCAGCTAAACGTAACAGCCACCCGGATATTGAGCAATCAGAAGAAAAACAAGCGAACCCGTCAAAACTCCTGTCGAGCCATTAGCAACACTTACTGTACAGTCCGGTATCTTCGTCTGATATGCTGCATATCAGGTCTAGGGATGGAATCGTCGAGCCCTAATAACTCAATAAGTCATGTCGATGGGGTCTATGACCGGTCGAGAAACTACTGATAACACTTATCAGTAAATCTCATCAGCCCTGGCCAGGGACTTCAAGTCAGAGCCAATCGCACATTGCACAACATCAACTCTCAATACCGAGAGAGACGAAACTCCTCCTATCGCTTACTGTCTCCATATGTATCGGGACTATACCCAAAAGCCACCTGTTTGCACGACTCAGCAGAGCCGTGGTAGGGTGGAAATCAAAGTACAGTGGGAGAACACACAAGACTCTATGACGATCTTGGGTCTACAGACTAACATGTACCAGTGTCACCAGAGAACTGCTATCCGACGATAGATATAATACCATATAGGAATTCTCTGTGAGTCCGTTCAGTGTACCCAGTCTCCACTGAGCACCCGTATACAATCTTCGATGTCACAACACCAATGGATATGGGATCATCCATCGCCCATCATATGGGTCAAGAAACGTATACGCTAGTCTACTCTGGAATATCGATGCCCTATCTCGATATACCTACGACTAAGAATATTTAAGGATATGCTTATAGACTACTCATGCCCCACTAGTATGATCTCTATCACAGCCATGAAAGTCAAGCAAATATCCTTATGGCTTTATCAACATGTATCAAATGAACAGTATCAAGTAAACATGCCAGATAAAGTAAAACCAGATAGCATACTATCATGTCAAGCAAGAAAGTCATATATCAAAATACACACACACACACACACACACACACACACACACATATGTGTGTGTGTCTAAGCATCCACTATACATATAATGGCCTCTAGACCATACATATATCCAACAATCTCCCACTTGCACTAAGGCCAATTATTGGCGTATCTCATACCCAACATCTCAAAAAGTCGCTCATGTTGCGGCTGTGGAAGGGCCTTGGTGAGTGGATCCGCGGTGTTATCCTTTGTATCTACTCTCCGAATCTCGATCTCTTGGCGATCAACTATCTCCCGGATCAAATGATATCGCCTGAGGATGTGTCTGGACTTTTGATGGGATCTGAGTTCTTTGGCCAACGCTATAGCTCCATTATTATCACAATACAATGGTATTGGATTAATAATGGTTGGAACTACTCCAAGCTCCGCAACGAACTTCCTCATCCAGACGGCTTCCTTAGCAGCATCATTTGCAGCAATATACTCAGCTTCCATCGTGGAGTCTACAACGGTATCCTGTTTGGAACTCTTCCAACATACCGCCCCTCCATTAAGGGTAAATACAAACCCTGAGATAGATTTACTGTCATCCTTATCACTTTGGAATCTAGAATCGGTAAAGGCCTCCATTTGGAGATCCCCATTACCATACACCAAGAACGTTTCATTAGTCCTTCGCAAGTACTTAAGAATGTTCTTCACGGCTATCCAGTGTTGCTCCCCTGGGTTGGATTAATACCTGCTTACTATAGCTAGTGCATAAGCTAAATCAGGGCGAGTATATATCATCACATAGATTATAGATCCTACGGATGAAGAGTAGGGTATAATGCTCATGCGGGCTCTCTCTTCATCATTCTTCGGACAAAAGTCCTTAGAGAGAGTAATTCCATGGCAAGCGAGCAAGGCAACGCTTGGAATCTTCCATACTAAACCTTTTTAGGATGGTATCAATGTACTTTGATTGGGACAATCCCAATAATCTCTTGGATCTATCTCTATAGATCCTTATGCCCAAAATGTATGAGGCATCACCCAGGTCCTTCATGGAGAACCTTTGTGATAAGAATAATTTGACCGATTGTAGCATAGGAATGTCATTTCCTATCAAGAGAATATCATCTACGTACAATACGAGGAATGTGACAGTACTCCCTACAATCTTCTTATAAATGCATGGTTCATCTATATTTTTGATAAAATCAAAATCTTTGATTGTATCATCAAAACAGATGTTCTAGCTCCGAGATGCCTGCTTTAATCCATAAATGGATGTAAGCAACCTACACGCTTTTCCGCTGCTCCCACTATCTGTGAAACCCTCTGGCTGATCCATAAAAACGCACTCTTCTAAATCACCATTTAGAAATGCAGTCTTGATGTCCATATGCCAGATTTCATAGTCGTAGTGAGCAGAAATAGCAAGTAGGATCCGAATGGATTTAAGCATTGCTACTGAGAGAAAGTTTCATCATAGTCCAGTTCTGGTCTTTAACGAAAACCTTTCGCTACAAGCCTTGCTTTATAGGTCTCTACCTGTCCATCAACACTAATCTTTCTCTTAAAGATCCATTTGCACCCAATGGATTTTATCCCAGGAGGTGCAACGTCCAAAGTACATACTTTTTTGGTGTACATGGACTTCATTTCGGATCTCATGGCATCCAGCCACTTCACTGAGTCACCACTCGTGATAGCTTGCTGAAAACTAGTAGGGTCATCATCATCTATGATGCAATCTTCTCTATCACCATCAATGAGAAAACCATAGTATCTCTCTTGTGGGCCAGAAGTTCTACTAGATCTCCGGAGCGGCTGAGGTTCTTGATGTTCTACTGCAACATCAGATTCAACCAATTCTTCATGAGTAATTTGTGTCTCTAGAACCTCTTCTAGTTCTACCGCATTGCCATCAGTACTATTTGTAAAAATTTCATTTTCCAAAAATGTGGCATGTTGAGAAACAAACACCTTTTTCTCCTCCTTGTGGTAGAAAAGATATCCATATGAATGTTTTGAATATCCCACAAATGTACACATAACCGATCGTGTCTCGAGTTTATCCGGATTCTGCTTTTTGACATAAGCCGGACAACCCCATATCCTAACTCTTTTAAGAGATGGTCTCTTTCCACACCACATCTCATATGGAGTGGTAGACGGGGTTTTTGATGGAACCCTGTTCAATAGATAAATTGTTGTCTCTAATGCATGTCCCCAAAAGGAAAGTGGTAACTCAGCATCACTCATCATGGACTGTACCATATCCAATAGGGTACGATTCTCCCGTTCTGACATACCGTTGTGCTGTGGTGTGTACGGAGGAGTGAGATGAGAGAGAATCCCATTCTCTTTTAAGAAGTATGAAAACTCAGTGCTTAAATACTCTCCACCTCGATCTGATCGAAGTTTCTTGATACTCGAGCCAATTTGTTTTTCTACTTCAATTTTGTACTCCATGAATTTCTCAAAGGCTTCGGATTTATGCTTTAATAAAAACACATGTCCGAATCTTGAGAAATCATCAGTAAAATTGATGAAGTATGAAAAACCGCCTCTAACATGTGTAGACATTGGTCCGCATACATCACTATGTATGAGGCTTAAGAGTTCTGTAGCTCTCTCTCCGTGTCCAGTAAATGGAGTTTTGGTCATTTTACCTTTGATAAAAGACTGACAAGTCGCATAAGATTTATATTCAAAAGGTTTTAAATATCCATCTTTATGTAGCTTGTTTAGTCTTGTTTCATTAATACGACCAAGTCTACAATGCCAAAGAAAAGATTCATTTATATCTGAAATCTTTCTTTTATTTGTATGTTGTATATTGAATACTGTGTGTTGGTTTAGGACGTAAATTCCGTTACTCAGTGTACCATACCCAATCAACTGTTGATTCAAGTTAATGTTCATAACATTATTTTGCAACACAAAATGATATCCTTCATTGTCCAACAAAGATACGGATATTATATTACATAGCATACCAGGTACAAAATAACAAGGGTTCAAAACCAAAATACATCCTGAAAGCAACCCCAGATGATACTCTGCTACGGATACAGCATGTACATTGGAACCATTTCCAACCCGTAGAGTGTGGTCCCCAGTCTTCAAAACTCTACTGTTTCTCAATCCCTGCATACAATTACAGATGTGAGAACCAGAACCGGTATCTAATACCCAAGATGTAGAGTTTAATGAACAACTGTTTTCAGTTACAAACACACCTGAAGCGGAAGCATCAACATGCTTCTTCTTCTTGAGATCTGCAAGGTACAAAGCACAATTGCATTTCCAGTGTCCCGACTTGTGGCAGTAAAAACACCCTCCTTTTCCACTTCCCGTGGTCCCAGATTTGTCTTTCCCCTTCGCCTTTTCAACTCCACCTCTCGTCTTGGTGGGATTCTTCTTCTTCTTTCCCTTGACCTTGGCTTTCGGGACTGAAGAGGAAGATGGCCCATAAAGCAGAGCGGGAGTTTTCGCTGTCTTAAGCGTGCTCTCTGCATTTCTCAACATATTGAGAAGTTCAGGCAATGATTTCTCCAAATCGTTCATATTGAAATTCACTATGAACGGAGCAAAGGTGGGGGAGAGAGACTGTAGAACAATATCTGTATATTGCTCATTATCCATAGTCCATCCCAGTTCCTCAAGTTCTTCTATAAGATCAATCATCTTCAGAACATGGTCTCCTACTGATGCACCGGGGGCCAACCACATCTGAAACAGCTTTCGAGATGCGTCGTAGCGTAAAGTACGAGATTGCTCTTCATATAACTCCTTTGTATGAAGAAAGATGGATTGTACATCCATCTTCTCGTGTTGTTTCTGATGAATATTGTCCATAGAAGCAAGCGCGAGGCACGCGGCCGTCTTGCAATCAATATCCCATGTTTTTTGGATCTCCTTATCCGAAACAGATGATTCAAGTCCTGGGACGGGCGGGGCTTTGGTAGTGAGGACATATGATACTTTATCATATGTGAGTACAATGTTCAAGTTCCTCAACCATTCTTCATAATTTGGTCTAGTCAGTTTGTTTTTCTCTAAAAGAAACTTAAGTCCCGTCATCGGTATCTGCCATTAGGAAAGAGAAAAGAATACACTCAGCGAAATGCTCTTGCAAAGATCAGATTGGTTATTATCTTATCTAATCGATGTCTCCCACTACTTTTATCAAATTTTCTTTCAAACCTGAAAAGAAAACTAGCCAGGATTAATTGCATTCTACAGTTTCGCTAACTGGTCAGCCAGGCCAGTGTCGGTACTTTGAGGGAGGTTCTCTGTGCTTGCGCACGGACCTAATTAAAATAAATCTCGTTTTTCCCAGAGGTCAAACCCCGTTAACACCTTTCTAGACACCTACTGGATTAGCTAATTGTAAAGTGCAAAATTCTTCCGGGAGTAACTCTTACTCACAGTGGGATCGGGATCCAAATATCATATAGATGGTATGCAATCTCATTGCAAATCTCAACTCTTGAAACTCCCGATATGGTTTTTACCCCTAGATGCTTATGACCTTGGCTATGGTCAACATATCATAAGAACTAGTCAAGTTCTACCCGTCATTTCGAGATTAACTAAACCCACCCATATGACCCTTGACTATGATCAACATAATCACATGAATTTCCTAACTTATCACATCATATGCTTTGTAGAAAGACATCACTTAGCTACCGTACACTACGCCTTGACTATAATCAACATACGTAGCACGAATACTAAGTACTCTGCTTCTTAAAATGACGAAGGGTTGCGGATGGTTTTTATGAAAACCTTTAATGGTTTGAACTTGATTTCATTGTAGAATCTAAATAGTTTTTAGAAGAGGAGTGGCTTAAGCTCCGTATCTTTTAAAACTTGCTTTTTCATAAAAGAGCCGAGTGGGTTTCAAAACCGATTCTACAACATTTTTAGGTTTCTTTTCTTTTACATTAATCTCATTAATGTATTCCCATCATTTAAGTTCTTAAGCCATTACAGAAAGAAATGAAAAGCAGTATTACATATCACATATATAACAATATCACATTCGTCTCAGATATTGTGCAATCACATCATAGAATAATCAACAGCAGAAACACATATATGAAAATATAGGATATACTAGGAACTCCGTATTTTCTATTTAGCCTACGATAGAAAATACGGATTTCACGGTCGTGACGAATAGCCAAGCCCATACCCTCAGACCCTTACGAGAGCGGCAAGTGGCCCTTCCAATTCTGGAGTTTAGGAGACCCGGTCTCGACTCCTCGAGATGGCCTCCCACTGAACTCCAGAACCCGTTCACTCGTGCTCCCCTCCTTGGGTCTATCCTAATGCGGAAAAGTAAAATATACATCAATGGAGACATCATCCTCAACCCGGATGTGCCCCAATAAAAGAATAATATATACAATGCTTATCCGCTCTTAGTATAGGGTCGAATTTTACATGAATGAAAAGATAAACTCTCGTCTCACATGAAACCCCCGGCTATTCGATCACGACGATCCTATACATCATATCACATCAACAATTGAAAAGCATAGACGACGTTAAAATATATCAATCAACACATCAACATACCCACTGTTGTAATAGATCTCAACACTTGAACCTGAATAAAAAATTCCCAGAGAGCATATATAATACCTACGGATCAACGCAAGAGCGCACAGTCCAAGCCTCACCAACAGCGCCGCGGAACCGCCGCAAATACACCTATTTGGCCGCGGTTCCGCGGTCTTTATGTCGAGTTAGGCGCTCGTTTTTCTTGGGGATCCATAGAAAACCCTGCTTTATTTTCTGAATATTTTTAATTACAAAAATTCCAACTTTTGAAAAAATTTCCAGTGAGCATGCAAAAATGTCATTTTTCATGTTCGATTGAGTCTTTAAACGTCGTCCGGTTACCCTAAAGCTCTAGCTAGGCTCTGATACCATGTTGGTGTGTAATAGCGCCTCTAGTTGAGTTACAACATCATAAATTAGTGAACTTTCATTTTAAAGAGGGCTATTACAAACGAACTACGAATCGTAACTAGAGATTAGGGTAATATCAACATTATGTGAAGTCTAAACTAAAGGAAAAGAAAATACAACCTTTGTAGCCAACTCCTTCGGTCTTTAAGACTCCTACATTCGGTCTTTAAGACTCCGCTCGAGGTCCCTCGTCGTCTACGATGATCCACCCGGAGATTCCTAGATCAAGCTCTTAGCTTCGCAAAATGAAGCAAACACTCTACACTAAAGGGCTAGGGTAGTGTATAATGGTTGTGTGGTTTGTAAAATCACTTAAAAACCCTTTATTTTTAAGTTCCTCACTTAAAACAAAACTCAAGAGAGCTTGGAGAAGGAGGAAGGTGAAGATGGCAAAAGCTTTTGTGAATAATAATGAAAACTTATTTCCAAAAAGAAAAAGAAAAGAATATATATATGAGACATTCTCACATATAACTATAGTTAACTAAATATCTAGATATTTTGTAGATGGGTTAAAGAACAAAGGAAATTAAACCATGGTTAAAGTCAATGGTCAAAGAAAAAGTGTGTAGAAAATGAGTCATTATGCTAATTTCCTTTTTCCTTTAATTCATTAACAAAAATCTAGATATTTATGAACCATGTAAGTCTTGCATTGCCATCTCCTTTGTATCATCAACCATGACACATATGTATGTGTGTATGCGTGCATGCACATCATCATGTGTATGTGTGAACATACATGCATACATCCAAAAGAAAAAGGGTTAATTAAAAGTGAGCTAAAAGTCAATATTAAATCAACACTTGATTTAATAAATCGTTCACATCAAATGCGACCCAACCAATATTGAACGTCCGATTAAAATACGGTATCACATATTCGTATTTAATCGAGCTCCTGCGCATATCACATATGCACACCACATCATTTCGCCTGAGCTAGAAAAATCCTGTGTGGGACTCTAAGACTCGTCAATACACCGGCAGTAGGTAATGATCATATCAAAATACCTACAAGCCGCAAGCGGTCAGCTAAACTTAACGGCCACCCGAGTATTGAGCAATCAGAAGAAAAATAAGCGAACCCGTCAAAACTCCCGTCGAGCCATTGGCAACACTTACCGTACAGTGCGGTCTCTTCGTCTGATATGCTGCATATAAGGTCTAGGGATGGAATCGTCAAGCCCTAATAACTCAATACGTCATGTCGATATGGTCTATGACCGGTCAAGAAACTACTGATAACACTTATCAATAAATCTTATCAGCCCTGGCCAGGGACTTCAGGTCAGAGCCAATCGCACATTGCACATATCAACTCCCAATACCGAGAGAGACGAAACCCCTCCTATCGCTCACTGTCTCCATGTGTCTCGGGACTATACCCAAAAGCCACCTGTTTGCACGACTCGGCAGAGCCGTGGTAGGGTGGAAATCAAAGTACAGTGGGAGAACACACTCTATGACGATCTCGGGTCTACAGATTAACCTGTACCAGTGTCACAGGAGAACTGCTATCCGACGATAGATATAATACCATATAGGAATTCTCTGTGAGTCCGTTCAGTGTACCCAGTCTCCACTGAGCACCCGTATACAATCTTCGATGTCACAACACCAATGGATATGGGATCATCCATCGCCCATCATATGGGTCGAGAAACGTATACGCTAGTGTATTCTGGAATATATATGCCCTGTCTCGATATATCTATGACTAGGAACATTTAAGGATATGCTTATAGACTACTCATGCCCCACTAGTATGATCTCTATCACAGCCATGGAAGTCAAGCAAATATCCTTAGGGTTTTATCAACATGTATCAAATGAACAGTATCAAGTAAACATGTCAGATAAAGTAAAACCAGATATCATACTATCATGTCAAGCAAGAAAGTCATATATCAAAATATACACATATGTGTGTGTGTGTGTGTGTCCAAGCATCCACTATACATATAATGGCCTCTAGGGCATACATATATCCAACATCATCAACCATGATACAAACATGTACACAATTATATATCACATATATACTTTGTGCATATCAAGTGAGGAAAACAATCTTAAGTGAACAAATACTAGTTAATGTAAAGTAATATATTAAATATATAATTATACATTAAATCATTAAATCAGCACTTGATTTAATGATCCGGTTATATCGCATATAACAGACTAATATCTAGTGTATCAATATGTCGAATCAACACTTGATTCGGTAACCCGGCTATATCACATATAACCGACCGATGATATAAATCGCGAGAATAGAATACTGTATCACATACTAGTATTATTCTTGGTCCCACACATATCTCATATGCGCTCCTATTTCGTTTCGCTTGAGCCAGGAAACCTTTGTGTAGGACTCTAAAGACTCGTCAATACGCCGGCAGTAGGTGGTGATCATATCAGTCACCCACAAGCCGCAGGCGGTCTGCTAAACGTAACGGCCATCCGGGTATTGAGCGATCAGAAGATCAACGAGCAAGCCTTCTCACACTCCTGCGAATCCAATTATTAACACTTATCGCACAGTCCGGTCTGTCCATCCGATATGTCGCATATCTCGCCTAGGGGTGGTAAACGTCAGACCCCGGTAGCTTGATAAGTTATGCCAATGTAAGGTCCATAATGTTCGTGAAACTACTGATAACACTTACCAGTAAATCACAGCAACCCTGACCAGGGATTTCCAGTTATGTCCAAACGAACATAGCGCAACATCAACCCCCAATACCGGGAGAGACAAATCCCCTCCTATCGCTCATTGCCTCCATATGAATCGGGACTGTACCCAAAAACCACCTATTTGCACGACTCGGTAGAGCCGTGGTAGGGTGAAAATCAAAGTAAAGTGGGAGACACACAAGACTCTATGACGATCTCGGGTCAACAGACTAAGCTTTACCAGTGTCACCAGAGAACTGCCATCTGACGTGAGGTATAATACCATCTGGGAGTTCTCGGAGAGTCCGTTCAGTGTACCCAGTCTCCACTGAGCACCCGCATACTATCTCTGATGTCAAACACCAATGGATATGGGATCATCCATCGGCCATCACATGGGTCGAGAAGATATACGCTAGTCTACTCTGGAATATCGATGCCCCGTCTCGATATTCCCACGACTAGGAATATTGAAGGATGTACTCATGGACTACCTAGGCCCCATTAGTATGATCTGCATCATAGTCCTGGAAGTCGAGTACACATCCTAATAGCTTTATCAACATGTAACAGAGAGACAATAAGTGTATATGTTAAGATAAAGAGCAACCAGATAGCGTACTATCATGTCGAGCAAGAAAGTCCTCCCTATATATGTCCCAGCATCCACTACAATATACATTTCATGTACAGTAATGGTCTCTAGGGCATACATATAACTAACAAGAGGTTATACCGATCGATCCATGTCCTACGGTCTTCAACCTTTGTCCTAAGCTCGTCGCGGATTCCTCGATCAAGTTCGTTCTCCGGTCTCCCTCGTCGAAGACGATCCACGTTGAGGATTAGTAATACGGGCTCCTGCTTCAAAAACGAAGCAACATGAGCTTCTAGTTTGCTAGCCTAGATACCCAAGGTGAAGTAGAGATAGTGTGTGAATACTTTGTCTCAAAACACCCATGGATTCTCAACTCATGAGAGGGTATGGGTGGAGGTGAAGAAGAAGCCATATGAAGAAAAGTGTGAGCTCAAGTTTTGGCTAAAGAAAAGCAACCAAAGAAAGTGTCTGTTCTTTTCTTTCTTGTGTGTGTTGTGAGAAAAATTGTGAGCAACTAAAGAAAATCCTAGCACTAGCAAAGATCTGCCATCTCACAATCACATCTCACCAAACCCACACAAGACCCAACACCATGAGTCATAAGCACCATTCAATGCCAAATGCCAAGACTTGCACTCACACTCTACATCAAAACAATACTAAACATTTAAAGAAAGCCTTAAATGTTTAATACAAAACAAAGAAAAGAAATGGTATCTTCAAAAGTAATATTGTAACGGATCACAAGAATACCCCTCATCTGTATATACATACCCGCATCCATATTCCGACTGAATACGAATACTACGCGACGAAAATAATCCAACAATATAATACTAGGATGCGGCTTAAACCAAAGCCCACTAGTATTATCCGTCCGATCATGATTCGTGCACAAGTGCACGAATATGATCGAACCCTACCATAAAACCATACGGCCTCTACAACGTTTCGCCCGAACCAGGAAAATCCTCTGTGTGGGACTCTAAAGACTCGCCAATACGCTCGCGGTGGGTTTAACCACAAGCACGTCAATGGCACTAGTTGTACGTAACGACTGCCCACGTATTGAGCGAAAGGGAGGCCGACGAGCGAACTCGCCCTGAAACCCTATTGAGCCTGGCAGTGACAATATCCGTATAGTCCGGTCCGTTTTTCTATGAGTATCGCATATCGAGTCTAGAGGGTGAATAAAGTCAGACCCCTAATAACTTGACATTTAGTGGTCCTAGATCGGTAATTCTCGTCTACCCCGGCCGAGAATTTCTGGTGATGGCCACTCGTGCACTCCGCGACATCTACCCCCAATACCGGGAGAGACGAATCCCCTGATGATCCGCTCACTGCCTCCATGTGGCTCGGGACTGTACCCAAGTAAAACTTGTTTGCACGAATCCTTTGAGCCGTGGCAGGGTAGTAATCAAACCACAGTGGGAACTCACACGAGACAAATGATGATCTCAGGTCGATAGACTAACCTTTACACATATCACCAGGGAACTGCTATCTGACAATAGGTATAATACCAACTAGCATGTTCCCGGCGAGTCCGTCTAGTGTACTCATAACCCAATGAACACATGTATACATCTTAGGTGTACCAACTAACACCAATGGCTTGTGAGACCGGCCACTGCCCCTCTTTAGGGTCTCGATCCGTATACACTAGTCTACTCTTAGAGTATCGATACCCAGTCTCGAAACTCCTACGACTAGGGACAGTTTAAGGATGTGCTTATATACCACCTAACTCTTACGTATATGATCGCCATCATACTGCTGGTAGTCAAGCAAGAATCCTATGGACTCTCTCAATATGTAATAGTGATCTGTAATGTCACCTGAATCATGTACATGATGATAAAGACAAATCAGATAGCATACTATCATCTCGAGTAAGACTGGTCTACCAGTATAGGTCCTCCCTCAATCATTGCAATCACGTGCCTGCGATCAAATAATTGACTTGAGGGCACTATAGCCAACATATCTTTCCTCTCAATCTTAAGGCCAACAATGATAATTTTATCACCGACATTCAGGAATCTTTGTTTGAACAGATATTTCATTGAGCGAATGTCTTGACCGAGCCGTCAGTCACGCTCGTGTACCATTCGAAAGCCATGTCAGTTAGACTTAGGACGAACCGCCTGAGGAGCATCACATCATTGCCCCCAGTGTTACCGCATGATGTTTTGAAATGGGCAATATGCTGATTGGCGTCCCCAATGCCGTTAAATCTTTTGAACTCAGGGATAACATGACTGCTCAGATATTCTACACGGTCATACTCCACAGGATATGGCCTCCCAGTGTAGATATATTCTTTTTGCGTCTTGGCTTCAGCCACCAATATTTTGATTTTGCCAGCGACTAAGTCCGTGATCTTTTTGGGGTGAACCTGTCATCATCTAGATTGAGGTTCTTCCCAAAGTTGAATGCGGCTGAGCTTCATGAAGATGTCGCATGCCTGCATTGCAAGGGATAGCCATTGGTTGCTTTAAAGGTCATCCTCTGGTTTATAGATGGACTCCCGTATTTGTTGTGCCTCCGTTCGAGCAACTTGAGTCGTGAGTTATGGAGTGATGCTCGTCACATCATCCATCTTGGAATAGATCGTGGCAAACTCTCTATCTTTCTCTTGGAGCCGCTTTTGAAGGCCTTGAAGCGGTCTGTTCTGCATTTTTGGGGACATAAACTGGGTCATCCTCACCATCCGGGTCTTTGGGAATCATTGGCTCTTTTTGCTTAGCCTGGTGGATAGAATTTTCATCATTGTTTGGGTCGAACTAAGACTGGGAAGTGGCAGCTACATCCGAACAAGGATGGGGCTGAGGAACGACAGCCATATCTTCATCTTGACTACGAAGTTTAGGAGGACCTATTCTTCCAGGTCCTGCCATGTAGACTGTATAGATCATATATCCACTTATTCTCTCATCATTGATAACAATACTTGACGGGCTTTTGGACCATTGCCGTGGTCCGCTGCTTTTAAGGAAGGGCAAACAATTGAGAGCAGCCGGTTCCCAAATTTTTTTTTGTCTCTCTTTGTATAAAATTGACAGTCGCGACTTGATCGTTTTCCAACACGCTTATAGACAACGAGATCACTCCCTTCTTGTATTTTTGCAACCTAATTCTTGAAAACAAAATAGTCTTTAATGGTATGACTCGCCACTCTGTGATATGGGCAACATTTATGGTCTTACGGTTATATTCCCTTCTTACAGTCTTTTTTATTCTGACAATTGTAAACCGTTGCTTAAAGAGTCCTTGAATATTTTATGGACTCTATCCCTTCCGAAGGAATAGACTTTATTCAATTTCACTTCCAGAAGCGATTCTCCTCCCCCTCCCAACACTGGTTTTCGAGACGAATTGGTCATCGA
Organism: Agapanthus africanus; assembly: GCA_030015575.1. NCBI lineage: Eukaryota > Viridiplantae > Streptophyta > Magnoliopsida > Asparagales > Amaryllidaceae > Agapanthus > Agapanthus africanus. The sequence continues at coordinate 78,737,819 of JASDDO010000026.1, read as the reverse complement.
CCCGCCCGTTTCTTACTTGTTGAAAGAATTGGTACTGTTGGAACTTTCTTCTTTGCAGTTGTCGTCTCTCCGATTCTTTGGTTTGTTGGTAAATTGAAGGTCCTGAGTGGACTCGGCCTTTGAGCGTTCCAACATCTGAATTTTCTTTGTCAGTTCCTGAAATGTTTTGAGACCAGATGTGCATATGAAAAGAATCATCCATTTGCAGAGATTTCCTATAAGAAGGCCGACGGATTGGTTCTACTCTAACGATAGTTCGCATTTGATGATGAGATTACACCATCAAGCTATAAAATCCATGTTGCTTTCGTTGTTCTCTGGTTTGGTCCTCACAACATCGGTAATGGTGATTTTATCACTGACACTCGTGAATCTTTGTTTGAATATCCGTTTGAGCGAATGTCATAACCAAGCCGTCCAGTATGCTTGCATACCAGTCGAAAGTAACATCGGTCAATCTATTAACGAACTGCCATAGGAAAAGCGCATCATTGCCCTCGGTATTTCCGCACGATACTTTAAAGTAAGCAATGTGTTGGCATTCATTTCCTGTTCTGTCAAACCTCTAAATTTAGGAACGTAGCCATTGGAAAACTCTATGAGATCATACCATGCAAGGTACGGTCTTCCACTGCTGCCGACATTTTTCTCCGCTTCAGTTTCAGCCACCAATATCTTGACTTTGTTGGCGACCAAGTCCATGATCCGATCTTGCATTAGCTTGTCGCTATCATCCAAAATCGGAATGTCCCTCGAAGCGGAATGTGGTCGATTTTTGCAGGCATCGCCTGTCTTTGGACTTGAGGGAATATGCGTTGACTAATTCGAGGCATCGCTTCCCAATTCATTGGTAGAGCCTTGCACTTGATTAGACTATCCTTGAATGACTTTGGTTATGAGTTGCAACATGACATTTGTCAAATCATCGATTTTGAAGTAGAGCTTACTCATTTCCTTGTTCTTGTTTTTGAGCTGTTTCCGAAGGTTTTAGAGAAGCTGTTGTTCTGCGGTCTTAAGAATGAAAGTTGGCTCCTCATTGCTTTGCAAGCTCGACTCCTCGGGAATTACGGCTTATTTTTTCTTAGCAGCCTCACCAAAAAGGTTTTCATCATCTTCCAGAAGAGGCTGGGCCTGAGAAGTGGCAGCCATATTCAAACCTGATTGGGCTTAGGATGTGGCAGCCCCATCTTTGCTCTTGCTGCGAAAGTCACCACTGGGATGCGTGCCTGCCATATAGACCGTATGGACCATACATCCGGCCAAACCATCGCCATTAGTAGCAGCATTTGCCGATCCTTTAGCCCCTTGTTTCGACCCGCTCTTCTTAGGAAAGGATAGGCGGCTGAAGACAATTAATCCAACTAGAGCTTCGGATAAAATCGGTTCTCTTTGCTCAAACTCTTTTCTTGGCATTCGCATGGCAACGAGAGTTTGACAGACTCTTGATGAGATCGTATCGTGCCTTTGATTTTAGGGCTTAGACGCACGTCTTTGCAGAACACTTTGGATCGCCTACTTCTTTATTCTAACAGTCATAGCATTCTTCTGAACCAGTTTCAACGGTTCAAAAGAGTTAGAAAACTTCACGGCCAGCCCGGCTAGTGTCGCGAGATAACCATCTTTTTGGAACCTCACGAAATCCAGCTGCGCAAGAACCCTAGCCCTTTTGTTGGCTCTGTATCTGAGCCGTTTTTACCTTAGCTTCTCAATCAGGGCCTGGTGGGCATATACTTTCCTGAAAGCTGCCGTAAGCCGATTGATAGAGAGTCTGGAGAAGGCATTCGAGTGTGCGGTCGTCACGGGCATTGCCTGGGCTTGCACGGGAACGCTTGTGGTCATCTTTAAGTCGACAGCCTTACCTCCAGCTAGAGCAATGGAAAGCTATTCGAAGACAGATTTGCGCTTAGCCTCAGATGCCCTTGCAACCATAACATTCAACATCTTTCCTCTCGAGACCGGCATGTCTGTTGGGCTCCCTGGAGCTTCCACGATAGGAGCACTGAAGGCTGAAGAAAATAGGATGGAACTGAATTGAAATGGCGGTTCGCCCAACTGCCGCATAAGGTTTAATGGGAGAATCACTCGAGCAGTCATCTTGATTGTGTACACGACCGGGTTGGATCAGAAGACGAGTTTGTCTTCGGAGATATTGTCGAGTGATGTTGATTGTTGTTTGTTGCTTAAAATTGATAATCTGCATGAAATAGCTTAGTTTCAATACAAACAACGATATCTATATTGAATGGGTTCGCATGATCATTTGACCCAAAATATAGGAGGAGAGATAGGTCCCACCGGGCATACCAGACTCTGTAGAGTGTTTTTCACCGCCCATTGGGATGGATGTGCTTGCTTGTCAGGCGTTGTACAGATCCTCTCACCCGATGGTAGGCGGGGGTTTATTGATTGTGGAGATTCTAATCTCCGACAACCGCGGACAAAACTATCGTTAATTACCCCTCGCTTTGAGGCGAGAGAACCTCCGATTAACGGATCGTATAACTCATGTGAACTCAAAGTGCAATATGCGCGTGTTGTGTTTTGATTGTGTCAGGAAGCTCCTGACAAAGGGAAAGAGAGAGAGCTTTGGTAGCCTCCCAAGTTCGGGAGGCCACTCGGGGCAGCGGGACCCCTTTGGGGGGTCCTGCATGGCGTGAACCCCCTTGGGGGGTCCCTGACGGTAGGAACCCCTTTAGGGGGTCCCGAGAGCATATAGTCCCCTCTCGACGGCATCCAAAGCGGGAGATCCCTCACAATGATCTCCAATTGTGGAAAGTCCCCCTGCTGTGTTTCCTTGGACGTGCGGTGATAAAAGTTAAAAGGTTTCATCGGGTTCTCCATGCTCGGGTTCTCTTGCTCAAAATCTATGCTTGCTTGGGGTGAAAGTCCATGAGCTTTCACCCCAAGAATTCTTTCTTTCTCTTGTTCTTCAAATTTGATGAAGAGAGCTTGCTCCTTTATTTGATTTTGATCTTGAGTCTTGAGTTTTGAGGTGAGCTTTCTTTAAGTGACGGGTTCTCTTCCTAATGAACTATTTAGGAAAGAAGATAAGCTGAGGGTGATGAGAGAAACCTAAAGAGCTCTCTTTTCGTTTAGATCCCTCTATTGAAGAAGAAGAAGAGAGAGAAACTTGCCACTCTTGTATGGAGTCTCTACAACCCAGAAAGATTGAGAGAATGAAAGTTATTATTGATTTATTCATATGTTTGCCTTATATAGGCTTTCACTTACACTTAACCCCTTGGGCTTTACAAAATTTCTCTTTGACCTCTCGCGTGCCCGTATGCTCATTTCGTTTTGCATATAAGCCACCAGTTTTACATAATTTGATTTTTTGCCTACTAAATTTACAATTTCGCACTTACATATAAAAATCTATTTATTGCAAATTTCTTTCTCTTTCTTCTTCGATGGTCGGCCAGTTTCGCTTGGGCTTGAGGTGGTTTAGACGTAGGCCCAATTTCTTGGGATCGGACCCGGATCCATATGGGTGTTGACTTTGAATTTGACTTTTTGGCTTTTTGACCTCGAATGTGGGGTGTAATTTTCGACCCCAACAGTAACATTATACATCTCAGCTATATTTCTACTTGTAATCTTTGATTGTTCTAGTAAGGTACTCTTTGGTTTCTGATGTATTTTAAAGATAGAGATGTGTTCAAAGGGATGGGGAATAGCGAATATTTGTTTCACGTAAATGATTTTCAAGATAGAGATGTGTTCATAGGAATGGGGAATGGCGACTATTTGTTTCATGTAAATGATGTCGGCTAAAAAGAGCAATGCTGACAGTGAATGTAACGGTAGAATAGATAAATAAGATGAATTTTATGACATGACATGTATTGAATTCGCAAAATTATCAATTAACATAAATTGTCTGAAAATAAATTGAAATGCAGTATTATAGCAGCATTTATTGCTGATCAGTGGACACATCAGTGACAACAATGATGTCTTTAAAGACGGGCTCAATTGCTCTCAACGTCTCCGTTCTTATAATATAAACCCCACAATTCAAGAATGCAGCTCATGTATCAATTCAATTAATGGTCTGTCTTTTTAAGAAAGTGAATTTAAATACTGAGAAAAATCCGCAATGAACTCTCTCATTTCAAGCTTCCCACATTATCAGCAGTTCAAAAATTCAAATGTTTCCCTCCAAAGCAATCCGCACTATCATTCTTCCTGTTTAAAGTTTAAAATTTAAGAATCTTCAAATTTCAATCATCCTCTACACCTTTCACACACACCTTTCACACACATACACACATAATGTTATATAAAAATATATTTTTTTCCACATGCATCGCACATGTAAAAAAATATAAATATTGACATAAGGCAGCTTACAACAAGGTAGCCTCTATTGAGAAGACAAACCTGAAGCTAATTTTCACAACTAAATAAACCTTCTCTTTTGAACATCCTATGGAAATTCAAGTACAAAATCAAAATACAACCCAGTTAAACTTTTTTCCCAAACAGAAAAATAACATATTTGAAATTTTAAATATGGGATGCAATGGATCTTGCATGAGTGGAGCGACGAAGAATGTGTGAAGATACTAAAACGATGCAAGGAGGCAATTCCAAAAGATGGGGGTAAGGTCATAATCATTGATATGGTTGTTGGATCAAAGAGTTGTTATGAGAAATCAAGCGAGGCTCGGTTTTACTTTGATATGCTGATGATGGTAGTAAGTGGGGGAGTAAAGACACTACTACAAATAGGGGTTGTCCCTACGGATAAATCCATAGGAGCAAACCACTGCCCCTACGGATATATCCGTAAGGGCAAGAAATTACGCCGTAGGTGCAAACGCCGCAGGTGCAAGTGTTAGCCTTAAACATGCCCCTATGGTTAAATACTTGCCCCTACAGCTTAATGCATATGTCCATATGTCCCTACGGATTAGACTGTAGGGACAAAAAAGTTATTTAATTTATCGGTTTATAAAATAAAATAGTTGTCCCTACGGAGTTATCCATAGGGCCAAACGTCTGCCCCTACGGATACATGCGTAGGTCCAGATGTGTAGGGGAAAAATATCAGGTATCCTGATATTTTGTCCCTACGGATACCTGTGTAGGGGCATGTGTAAGCCCCTACGGTCAAATCCGTAGGGACAAGTATAACCCCTCTTACTCAGATCATAGGGGCAAAATATCAGGTATCCTGATATTTTGCCCTTACGGATAAATGTTTATGCCCCTACGGTCCAATCTGTAGGTGCAAAGTGTGGCCCTACGGTTTAATCCGTAGGGACATATTATCAGTTTTTTTTAAAAAAAAGGCTGCCTGTTTTTTCCTCACCCTGTGCACAATAATATATACATCATATATAAAATTAATCAACACGCAGAATATCTACCGCAGTATTCATAATCAACATCTCACACATAATATATAAAAGAAATCAACAAGCAGAATACGATATCAATCTAAATCAATATGAACATGCAAACACCACCAATATCAATATCGTCCAAAATATATACAATATGTATCATATAAATAAATACATGTTTAAAATATAAGAATCAAAAAGCTACCCTAGCTCGGTCCAGCTCCACCTCTGATAAACGCCGTAATCTGGCGCGCCTGCTCCTCGGATATACCCCGAGTCAATATCTCGAGCAATGAGGAGTATACGGGAGTCTGAGCGGGCTGTGGAGCTGTAGGAGTGGTCTGCGCAACCGCCGCCGAGGTAGTGGCTTGCGGAGCCGCAGCTGCGGGAGTCTGAGCGGGCTGTGGAGGTATAGGAGATGTCTGCGCAACCGCAGCCGAGGTAGTGGCTTACGGAGCCGCAGCCGAAGGAGATGCATCTGGAGGCTCAGCCGATGTACCCTGTCGCGTCTGTTCAATTTTGTGTGTAATAAATGAGTAAGAACTGTGTATTAGTCGATTTCGTATCATTATTAGGTTATTGCGAAACCCCAATCTATGTATACTTAGGGACTTAGGCCTCGTTTGAATATCTAGTTTAGAAAACCGTAGTTTATTTTAATTAGACAGTTCTATATATATATGATTAATCAAAGATAAGTCTACAACTAAATAAGCTCAGGCTACGTACTAATATTGGATATGTTGCTATCTATAATATGACATAATATTTTACTATTAATTAGTATACATACCAACATCTCCTTCAACTCCTGAACGGTGGCTTTCAAGGTGTCCAGTTCTTGCTCAAAACGTCGCTCACGGGAGATAGAGGAAGAAACCGCCGGAGTGGAGTCCAACCTCATATGGGCCTTGGTAGGACCCAGTCTCCGGCCTCTCTCCCAACCTCCATGGTGCCCTCCGTGTGCGGCGTCTAGGACTGGGGTCAGAAGCATCGGATCGTTCTGTCTAGTAAAATCGATCCCCGATGCCTCCGCTTGCTCAGCCACCCGCTCCTACACCCACATTAACCAGTAAAATATAAGTATATCATTTAAATTTGAACCTTTCAAAACAAAAATTTCAAAACACTTACGCAATACTCCTGGGTAGCGGTGTCGGGGTATCAAAGTTCGCCCGTGGCGGGATCTGTCGAGGTGCCGTGGACGGCAAGATACGCGGACAACATGCTCGGTATACCACCCTGCGCCAGGGTCTGAGCTCTCTGCAATTCGCCAAAAATTTACATATAATAGAAAATAACTCTTAATATTACATTATATCACAAAGGCCGGTCTATTGTAGTTTACCGATAACTCCATGGCACGAGTAATATTTCTCGAGCCACCTGTATAAGTGGGGCGACCCATCTTCGCCAACTTCCTATTCTCTTTATTTTGATCGGCCTGTTTCTGCACAACGGATTCAGATTTAGTTTTCTAATTAAGCAACACAAAAAAATAAATTATATACTAAACAATGAATTACATTTAAAATACATACCTGTTTGCGATGAGAGTCGAAATATTGGCACAATAGAGGCCGTGTATCTACGTCGACTCTCGCAAAGGCCGGAGTATGTAGGAGGGCCGCTCTCTCTGCCTCGAGGGTCGCCATCCACAGGGAATAGCAGTCGATCTTCAGCTCATTCCTATTGTATCGGACCTTCGATTGCATGTTCTTCATCAGGCCATGGTACAGAGCGTGAAGATCGAGCATCCTCCCAAGGTGATCTGGGTCGGGTACAGGCTGAAAATCGTAATCCAACTGAAAATACAAAAAAAAAACAATGTTATTAGATTTCAAGTGTTAATAATAAATATATTGGATAAATCAAATGAAAATATATATTAATATCCGAGCCTGATCCCAGAAGAGGGCGAATGAGCACCGGTGCTGGTCGCCCCACTCAACGTGAAGTGGATAGTTCTTCACGAGGCGACTCTCATCCCCCATATACCGGCCGAACCTCTCGGCATAATCGCCGGTATAGCAATAATCAGGGGTAAAAAAGAGGGGGAATGCTGCCTCCCCTAGCTCTGTCGGGCCGCAACCTGTGGGACTGATTCATGCCTCAAGTCCCCTTCTCGAGATGGGGAGGCCCTGCGTCTACAAGAAATATCAAGACAATCAATATTAAGACAAAGTGGTATTATGAAATCAAGGTTTAACGAAAATTGAAGTGTGATATATACCTCTGGGGACTAAAGCACGAGCCTGGGCCCGGGAAGCAGCACGAGCGGGATGATAGTTCCTCCGGTGAGGAACAGCCGGTGACCCGGACGTGGACGCATCTCCAACTAGAAAATAAATATCGATAAAATTACATGAAGTTCATGTTTATTCTTAAAGGATATGTAAAATGAATAAATATTTTATATTTATTCATACAAAGCTGCAGACTGAGCGGAGGGTATGGAAGTGACGGGAGTGGTCCCTGCACCAGACGAAGACGCACCACCTATAATTAGACAATCAAGTATCAGCTATATAAGTAATTGCAAAAAGAATGAGTATATCAATAACATAACATTCTAAATCAACATGTATACACTATAGGATATATAAACATACCCGCAGGTGCGGTGGTGGGCTCTGCCGGAGATGTGAAGGCACCACCTACAGCTCGAGATGTAAGTACGTATGAGCAAAAAGAATGTATGTATATTTATGATATAGCATTCTAAATCAATATACATGCACTATATGATATATAAACATACCTGGAGGTGCAGGAGTGGCCTCTGTCCCTGATGTGGACGCATCACCAACAACTAGACAATCAAACATTGATAATGTAAGTAATTTTGACATGAACATGCATGTATATCTATAATATTACATTCAAAATGAATATGCATGCAATATACCTGGAGGTGTGGCAAAGTCCACATGGAAGGAGGCATCCGAAGGGGTCTCCGATCGGGGTGCAAGACCGGCCCTCTGAAGCTCCCTACACAGCTCTCCGGGAGGCAGATTGGCTCTGCCTCTGCCTATGCCGGTGCCGCGGCTGGAGCTCCTGCCGTCCCTCGATGCTCCCGTCATCGTCATCAAATCTAGATAAAACGGTTCGTGGACGCATTAGACAATCATTACAAGCATTGACTATATATGTATAGATCGTAAAATGTGAAGTAATAATATAATATTACTGATAACCTTTTTCATTTCGTGGGCGCATTAGACATATCTACTTGGATTTCATCATCGATATCATTTCTAACCCACGTAACTTCATGATTAGCCGAAGACAACCCGTCTTTCGAAACAGACGGTCGGAGCACTCTAAGTCTTCTCTCTTCTTCATCCTCATCGCTGTCCTCGAATTCTGGGATATCGTTGACATCCCTGGGTTTCCAACGGTATACGACACTCCATCCCGGATGCTTCAAACACTGTGAGTAGTATACTTGGAACGCTTGGTTCGGAAAGATAAACGGATCTTCCTGACCGTAAAATCGAAGTGTGTTCACACTGGTCAATCCATATTCATCTTTCCAAGTCCCAAGATTGCTTCTCCACTTATCCGTATCGGTTCGCGTATCATACCAAGTACACTGAAATATATAAAAAGGTTCTAATCATCCGGGATATTGGATACCGAGTATACAATTTAAGTATCCATAATAAATCACACCATCCGATCCTACCGTTGCAATCCCACTATTCTGAGTGGTTCTAGATGTTTCTATGTCCTTAACATCGAATTTGTATCCAAGGACACCGAATCCTTTATAATATGCAACCTCCATACTAGGAAATTAAGCTAAACATCTTGAATCACTCTCTAATGATGCAGACAAGTTCGGATCGTGGATCTAACAAAACAAATTTTACGACAAATACATAATGATATAAGTTTAGATTAAAACTGATAGCAATAACATGTTATTCGAATAACATATATGATCTGCAACCTAATCGCAAAAATTATCCCGATGATATTTTTCCAATCGTTCATCATTTCAATCAGGATGCCCCTCACGTACCTCGTTAAAATGAATTATGTTCTCGACAATAAATTATGACATTAATATTATATCATTTCATACACACGCAAACACAAATATAACAATTAATCCAAAAAAAAATTTCAAGACATGCGCAATTAAGCAACATAAACCGGTATATCTTGTTGATAAACATAGTATCTACCCTCTTATAATCGGCTTTACCATATGGCCCGTCTTGAATTCTTAGAGGCCGGTTAAGTCTCGTCTCAATGTTCTCGTCCAGATAGCGGGAACAAAATATGATTGCTTCATCTAGAAGATAACCTTACTTGATAGAACCCTCTGGTCGATTTCTATTGCGTATATACTTTTTAAGAGTGTAGAGATACCTAAAGAAAATATGTTGAATAAATAAATACGGGCATACAGGTCAACAATAATTTTATAAATTGCGCGAAACGAAAAATTCCACGTACCTCTCGACGGGATACATCCATCGATATTGTACCGGTCCGGCTAACTTAGTCTCAGTTACAAGATGAACCGTCAAGTGTATTATGATATCGAAGAATGACGGTGGGAAAATACACTCAAACTTGCAAAGTATCAATGCAATAGAAGTTTCTAATTTATCCAGCGTCACAACATCCAGTGTTTTAGCGCATAACTCTCTGAAAAAACAACATAGGTCGTTGATTACTAGACCAACCGATTCGGGGAGAGAAGTCCTGATGGCTAATGGGAGAAGGTGCTCCACGATAACATGGTGATCATGACTTTTCAGCCCATCGATGTTGTTTTTCACAATTTTTATCTTCTTGTTGAATGATCCTGAGAAACTTGTGGGAACTTTCAAATCATGCAACACCTGCAGGAATCTTTTCTTCTCCGGTTGTGACATATGATAAGCGGTACTGGGAAGTACAAACTTGCCTGGTTTACCCGCTATCGGTTTAGGATGCAATTCACTTCTTATTTCCCAGTCATGTAGATCCATCCGAGTATTGAGCTTGTCTTTCGATTTCCCGTCTTTACAAAGAAGCAAGTTGAGTATGAGCTCAGATACTCCCTTTTCTATATGCATGACGTTCAGACAATGATGCACTAAATTTGTTAACAAGTACAGAAGCTCGAAGAAAATGCTTAACTTGTTCTAGAATGGTGGTTTGACCTGTTTTGTCGGATCCATCCCGAAGGTCACATTATTGTAACCATCCCACTGAGCAGTCATGTACTCTCCGGACAATGGGGCTGGAGGTCCAAGAAACTCCTGATGACCATCAAAGTGAACAGAGTCTAACCTGTCGGGGTGGTCTAGAGGCAGGAAATGTCGATGGCCGCAATAACAAACCTTCTTGCTAAAATTCAAGAATTTCGATGTTGTATATTGATGGCAATGAGGACATGCTTTGTGACCATGTACGGACCAACCTGATAGCATTCTATACGCAGGAAAGTCATTAATTGTCCACATTAAAACCGCACGCAGTATGAAGGTTGTATTTGTGTTTGCATCGTAAGTCTCTACACCATCCATGAACAAAGATTTTAACTCATCGATCAGAGGTCGGAGATAGACGTCGATATTGTTTCCTGGTGAGTTTGGTCCGTCGATAAGAAGAGCCATCATAAAGTATGATTGGTCCATAGCCAACCAAGGCGGCAGATTATAAATTATCATTACAACGGGCCTGGCTTCCAGCCATATAGTTGAATGGGCAGAAGCCATCACTAGGCAGTCCAAGCCTGACATTGCGAGGATTGCTACTGAATATTGTGTGCCTCCTATCAAAATCCTTCCATGCCAGTGAATCTCTTGGATGGCTCATTTTTCCATGTTCACTTAGAGGAGCACGGTGATGCCAAATTATTGCCTCGGCTGTTTTCTTGCACCTGAATAGCCTCTGCAGCCTCTGTATTATGGGAAAGTATCGTGCTATCTTGACATGTATATCGGGCTTCTTATCAAAATATTTTGGCTTATACCTGGCCTCTCCACATGTTGGACATTCTTTCAAATCTGAATTCTCTTTCCGGTACAACACACAATTTTTAGGACTTGCTTGAATCTTCTCACACTTCAGAAACAAATCAGATATCATCTTCTGGGCTCCGTACCAGCTGTCGGGCACGTTATTTCCCGGGGGCATAGAATCTTTCAAGAACGAAAGAAGTATTGTGAATGACTTGTTGTTCCATCCATTTAAGCACTTAATCTGGAAAAGTTGGACGAACCATGAGAGGGTGGAATACTTTGCATTCTCATAAATTGGTTTTCTAGCATCATTCATGAAATTTTCATATTTATTCGCACGCAGTCCTTGACCGAAAGGAATGACATCTTCGGTACGAATAGATTCACCTAGGGCAGCCTCTACCATATTCTCCATTTCTTTTGATGGAAAAAAATTACCGTTTTCTTCTTCTGCCGCATTACCATCTTCTCCTTCTTCTCCTGCCGCATTATCGTCTTCTCCTTCTTCTTCTACTGCATTACTGCGTTCTTCTCCTTCCCCGTGATATAGCCAAGTTGTATAAAGTCTAGTAAAACCATTTTTTACGATATGAAGTTCTGCCAACTCTACCTTCTGCCAGTACTTATTCCCACATCTATCGTACGGGCAGAGAATCTATCACGATCTTATTATGTGCGTGTGCAAATTTAATAAAAGCAGAAACTCCTGTGACAAACTTAGGTTGCATACGTTGTTTCCAATCCACATACATCTAGTCCTTAACTCTGACGTACTCATGGGCCATGTTAAACTGTATAACATATAAATTGTAGGTTATGATGACTATATTGAGAAATCTAAGAACGGGATGGTTACTGACAAAGGAGAAAATCCGTGTATATGCTCTGTGTGTGCGTTTGTCATTGAAAAGAATAAATTATCGATAATCAAAGTTAGATTTGAGGATACTCATGTATGAGAATATGAAAGTTTCATATTATTATCGAGTATCATATATTGGTTTTAACTTGAACATCTTGAATCACTTTCTAATGATGCGTTTGTTGTGTATTCTTGTTGTGTGTGTGTGTTTCAGCTGTCGGGGGTAAGGCTTCTATCCCATTAAGAATGTATAGAGCGGGCACCCATTCGCTTGTGCTTTCAACCGTTTCGAGTAAATTTCGGCAGCACCTCCCTGCTGTTCTCCGAGTACACTGTAATAGAATAGATAATCATTTCAAAGCTGTGAAACAATGTTGAAATGAACATTTAATCTATCTTTGTATACAGAGAACCAGCGAAAAAGTACCAACGAAATATCTCGAAACAGATGAAAACATAAGTGAATGAAGGTGTTTGCTTTATACATTCCTAACTTGTCCACACGGGACAAATCTATCGGTTATCATACGATTGAATCTTCTTGTCACATAGACTACACGACGGTTGTTAGTACCGAGCTATACCGTCCGATATTTAACAACCTTCGTATAGTTCTATGTCACGACGAACATCGAACGTATGTTAACCGATAGACGGGGACTAAGTGGCGCTTTGAGTTTCATATATGAGTATCTATGAGAATATGAAAGTTTCATATTATCATCGAGTATCATATATTGGTTTTAACTTGAACATCTTGAATCACTCTCTAATGATGCGTTTGTTGTGTATTCTTGTTGTATGTGTGTGTTTTGGCTGTCGGGGGTAAGGCTTCTATCCCATTAAGAATGTATAGAACGGACACCCATTCGCTTGTGCTTTCAACCGTTTCGAGTAAATTTCGGCAGCACCTCCCCCTTATTCTCCGAGTACACTGTAATAGAATAGATAATCATTTCAAAGCTGTTAAACAACGTTGAAATGAACATCTAATCTACTTTTGTACACGGAGAACCAGCGGAAAAGTACCGACGAAATACCTCGAAACGGATGAAAACACAAGTGATTGCAGGTATTTGCTTTATACATTCCTAACTTGTCCACACGGGACAAATCTATCGGTTATCATACAATTGAATTTTCTTATCACGTAGACTACACGACGGTTGTTAGTACCGAACTATACCGTCTGATATTTAACAACCTTCGTATAGTTCTACGTCACGATGAATATCGAACGTATGTTAACCGATAGACGGGGACTAAGTGGCGCTTTGAGTTTCATATATGAGTATCGATGAGAATATGAAAGTTTCATATTATTATCGAGTATCATATATTAGTTTTAACTTGAACATTTAACGTGAATAGGTTTTACGTTTACGTTTCGTTATTAAGGATTTGAAATTTCAAATTTAGGGTAAATTTTTCTTGCGTTTACGGTAAAGTTGTACGTTTACGTTATCATCGAGTATCCTACTGAATGAACTAGTTCACCATAAACCCTAACCCTAAATAACCCAAATTAACCTAATTAACCACAATTAACCATAATCGTTACCCTAACACAAATTATCCCTACTTAACCCAATTTACCCAAATTAACCAAATTATCCCTAATCAGGTCAAACTAAACCCAATTTACACAAATTAACCTAATTAACCATAATCAACACCCTAACCCTTTCAATTATCACTAATTAACTCAAATTAACCATACCTTCTAATTAACCCTAGCCTCTAACCCTAAACCTGAACCAAACCCTAACCCTAAATCTAACTAATTAACCCTAACCCTAGCCCCAACCCCAACCCCAACCGAACCCCAGTCCCAAACCCAACCCCAGCCCCAACCTAACCTAACCTTAACCCCAGCCCCAACCTAACCCTAACCCCTGTCCCAGCCCCAACCGAACCCTAACCCTAACCCCAACCCCAACCCCAACCGAACCCTAACCCTAACCTAAACCTAAACTGAACCCGATGGAAACCATAACCCTCACCCTTATCCGAACCCTGAACCTTAGTCCTAACGTCATCAAAATTATAAATAATTGAAGATTTACTTACCTATAGCGGGCGGTGGAGGAGACAACGGAGGAGATCGGTGGTCAACGACGCAATCAGTGACGAGTCGCGGGCGGTGGCGATGAGGAAGTCGACGAGGAAGTTTTGGGAACGAAGGCGGTGGCGGGCCGTGGACGGAGGGCGGTGATGACGATGAGAAAATTTGAGACGCGGGAATGAGATCGAGATGCGCGAGATATTAAGAGAAAATTGGGGAAAGAGCTCGAGGCGTAGGGCTTTTCTGTGCCTTTTTTTTATTAAATAACCATATACATGCCCCTACGGATTTAACCGTAGGGCATTTATTTGCGGTACCGTAGGGCCAAACAACAATTTAATATTTAATATTTTTAAATTAAAACGTAGGCCACCGTAGGGACAACCATGTGGACCTACGGATTAGTCCGTATGGGCAATAAAACGTTGCCCCTACGAATTCCTGCATCCGTATGGGCAATAAAACGTTGCCCCTACGGATTTCTTGTATCCGTAGGGGCAACCCCTATTGCAGTAGTGAGAGAAGTGAGAAAGAATGGAGGAATTTGTTCATTGATGCAGGATATATGCACTATAAGTTCACACCAGCTTTGGGTTTGTGTTCAGTCATTGAAGTCTATCCTTGATATTATACTAGGGGTTCACATTCATGCTTCTTACACTTTGCATCTCGACTGTTTGCTCTACTGTGATCTTAACTATTTTACTTAGCAGTACTTTGGAATCTGATATAATAAAATGGAATCTGCACATAGTCAGAAATTCAAGATTGAAATGGCTTGTTAGTAAAGTTGGCTATATGAATCACACGAATGATGCTGGAAAATGTCAAATTAACAGAAAAGACGACCCTTAACATGGCAAGTTGGAAGAAAATGAATTATATAGCCGATCCTAAAAAATTTTGGAACAAGATTGTTATTGTTGTTGTCGCGGTCGTTATATGGATGATGTTGAATTATATAGGAAAATGTATTTTCTTTGTTTGCTGATGACAATATAGATGAAATGGCAGAATGAATATCTAAGATGATTTATTCTGATGGGGCAAGCATTATTAGCAAAAATATCAATTAATTTAAATTGTCCGCAACCATTTGAACTACTTTGCTAACGCAACAAAATTTATTGTTGATGGGTGGGCACATCAGTGGCTACAATGATGTCGTTTATGACATGCTCAATCTTTGTTAATTAATATTGATATGAGATAGGATTCGTCATACCATTAATAATTGTGTTCTCCTTCACTCTATAACATTGTCAACTATTGGTGACCGGTAACACCTCATAATGACCATGTTCATTTACTTTCCATTCGGTAATCAAGATGATCTTTATCTACTGAACTCTAAAGCTCTTACGTCCCCGCCATTTATGCTTTTGTTATGCATTTTTCCATATGATTATTAAAGTGCTTTGGTATCTTTATGACCAAACGGGGGGCCATTCTTCCCGTTACAGGAAAAGAAAGGAGGGGGCAATAAGGCCCGTGCACTAGCGTGAAGCTATTCAGCTTTAATATCGTAGAAAAATGCTCCTCTGTTGCCAACAATTAAGAGCAAAGCCTTCATAGTTCATATTGATTTGTTTGCCCGTGTTTTTAGTAGCCGAGGTCTTCCAAATTCGACAAAACCATTTTTGGCATTCCATCGACTAAACATTTCAAGTTCAAGATGCATCATCTTATAAATTCCAAGTTTATTGGTATTTCAAAAATGACGAATAGCTTATCAAAAATGTAGAAAACAATTTGTGCATATAGCAAGACATAAAAGGAATATCGCAAAACATTTTAATAAAAATTATCAAGACTCGCGTTTATCGCTGTCAATCTCCACATTTTCCTACTTCTTCTTCCTCGTGATATACACATCCGCCTCCTCCTACGCGTACTGCGGGTGCAAATCCTCCTTGGGAACCTTCTCGACCATGCCAAACACCCTCCCCACCTTCTCCCAGATGCTACATAAAGAAGATTCATTTCAGACAAGGATTTTGTAGAATCCGCATGTTCCTAGTTTTTCTTCTCATTAAGTTGCTATTATTTCTCTTTTGGTTATAGGTCACTAATTCATTTTCAGAGCTAGTCGTAGAAATTTTAGGAGTCTCTTTCCAAATGGGTAGCATGTAATGTACGTCCATTAGTATTTAGGTGTATAAAAAAATAAATCTTCATAATTTTGAACCCTAGAAAAAACAAACAGTGCAAAAGAAAGAAGACTCGCTATGAATTGGTATCAGATCTTTTCAACAACAATCTGCGACTATCTAACTCGAGGTTTTGAGATGTTGCGCATTCTCTCTAGATTTTCATATCAAAGCTTCTGTCACGTCTCACTTCCCAAAATACGTAAATACGGAACGTGACAAAACCAGCCATATTACTTACGATAAGGAAACATCCTTTCATAATCACATTAAAGCGGTTAATTAGTAATCAAAAACAATAATATAAATATCTATCTCTAAACATGTCCAATAGCCACAAGAACGATAACATGAAACGATAGAGAAAACAATAAAGATCTAAAGAAGAAATAAGAATACCTAAACCACAATAAAAACTATATCGGCGGAATGTACATCACTGATCCGCAATCCTGAAGCACAAACAGCGGCATACGTCTGAAAGTGTAATCATATAAACTTCTGACGTCTGGCTAACTCAAGTTCAGGCGCCTGGAAACTACATGAAGAATATAAAGTGAAAAGAAGACGTCCACAGTTCATCAGGACAGATGTCTGCAAGAGCCACGAAATCCGATTCAAAACGGAGGCAAACGTCTTCCTAAGTGAACTGCAGACGTCTGGCGGCGGCGAGTTCTGATGGTAACTAATTTTGGAAAGTTTGTTTATTTTCAAGGATTGTTAGGATTAGGGTTTGCCTATTTAAAGAAACCCCTCATATGTATTACTTACACAGCCAATATATAGCCAATTTGTGAGAGATCATTGTATGAGAGGGTGACGGTTAGGGCTAGGGAATTTTGAAAGAAAACTCGAGGGTTTTGCTCG
This sequence comes from Agapanthus africanus, assembly GCA_030015575.1. Lineage (NCBI taxonomy): Eukaryota > Viridiplantae > Streptophyta > Magnoliopsida > Asparagales > Amaryllidaceae > Agapanthus > Agapanthus africanus. The sequence continues at coordinate 78,720,558 of JASDDO010000026.1, read as the reverse complement.
TATAATTGATTCGAAGATTATAGTGGAGTCTTTGCAAATTCCACTCTGCGGGGGAATAGCCATACGTAGGTGAACCTCGTTAACAAATCTATTGCTTCTCTATGATTGATTTCTTATTTTATTCTCGCATATTTATATTGGTCTTTCGTCGTTTAATTGCGTTATTATGTTTACGTGATTTGGGTGTTGTCGCGAGTATTGTTCCGCGTTTTGATCTCTCCCCATCAATCCCTAACAATTGGTATCAAAGCCGGAGTTGCATCTAGATGATCCCAACAACTGGAATCAGAGCAAGCGTTAAGAAACCCAGGGTTCTTCAAATCTACGATCTAGGTGTGAAAGATCCTAGTGCCATTACCGCTAACCCACAGCCAATGCGGAATATGAAAATGAAAATTTTGATGGCACTAAAAACTTGTAACCAAGAATCTAAACCAAATACCTAAACTAGCAAACACTAGAGGATAGAAATCACAACTTTTGTAGCGTCTTCATTTGCTCCAATTGGGTTGGACTCTAGCATACTCTCAAGAGCTCTGAATCGTGTTTACAAGCCGGTCTTCCTTCGCCGAAGATAATCCACCCGAGAGGACCATGTTCAAGCTTCAACTTCATCCATGAAATTACTAAAGATCCTAGGTTGCTAATTTAGGATACTTAGTGATGTGTGTGAGTGTTCTGATAATTTTTCTTTCTCTTAATTCTCTTGAATTTCAACTCATGAGAAGTTAGAGAAAGAATAAGGAGGAGGAGCAATGGAAAAGAGAGAAACCAAAATGGTGGAATGAAAAAATCCTTACAAATTCAAGCATACTTGCATTCTTTTGTTAAAAGAATTTCTTATTTTAAAACTACAACCATACTTGAATAGTATTTGCAAATGAATTATAAATTCATTTGCCTATACCATCCACCATTTTTCTTTTCCATCTCATTTATTAATTTCTTAAAAAGAAAAACCTTGAAATGAGTTATCCTACTTCTAGAAGTATCCCCGCAAATACATGCCCATATTCGTATCAAAATGCGAATACCCAAGAGATAGAAAAATACATTGAATATAATACTAGAATATACTTATCGAAATATATATATGTAAATTATTAAATCAAAACTTGATTTAATAATCCGGCTTAATCCTAAGATGGCTAGTATTATCATCCACCCGATTGAAGTCTGCGTGGCTAGTACACATACCTAATCGGAACCCTGTACGTATCAATATACGGCCACTACATCATTTTTCCTAAACTGGGAAAACCCTGTATGTGGGACTCTAAAAACTCGTCAATATGCTGGTAGTGGGTTTAACAACAAGCATGTCAGCAGCACTAGTTGTACGTAATGGCTACCCAGGTATTGAGCGAAAGAAAGGCCGATGAGCAAACTCATCCGTACCTCTACTAAGGCTATCTGTGATAATCTCCGTACATTCCGGTCTTTTCGTCTGAGATAATCGCATAATGGGTCTAAGGGTGGATAATATTAGACCTCTACTAACCCAATAAGTCGTGCCGGTCTGAAGCTCATCACCCACTGAGAAACTGTTGACATCACATCAGTAATTCTCATCAAGCTTGGCGAAGGATTTCTGGTGATGGCTGACCCAACACAGCGCGACATCGACTCCCAATATCGAGAGAGACGAATCCCTGACGATTGTTCACTGTCTCCATATGGCTCAAGACTGTACCCAAATAAAATCTGTTTGCACGACTCCTTTGAGCCATAGAAGGGTAGTAATCTAAGTACAGTAGGAACTCACATGAGACAAATAAAAATCTCAGGTCAAAAGACTAACCTGTACACATGCCACAAGAGAACTTCCATCTGACGATAAGTATAATACCATCTAAAAGTTCTCGGCGAGTCCGTCTGGTGTACTCACCTCCAGTGAGCACCCGTATACTATCTTAGGTGATTCAACACCAATGGGTTGTTAAATTAGCCACCAGCCCTCGTCGGGGTCTCGAAAAGTATACACTAGTCTACTCCGGAATATTGATACCCAGACTCGATACTCTCTCGACTAGGGATATTTAAGGATGTGCTTATGGACCTCCCAGCTCCCACGTATATGAATGCCATCATAATACTGGTAGTCAAGCAATAATCTTACGGCCTTATCAAAACATATACACATAATAATAAAGACAAACTAGATAGCATATTATCATCTCGAGTAAGACTGATCTACCTGTAACAACTCCATTTTTAAAAGTACAAAGAATTGATTTAAATTCAATGTATACTTGGAGTATTTATTGCGGCTGATATCTCTTTAAGTATTTATTTCACTCCATAATTGCATGAAGGAGCTTGTAGCTCATTGGCAATACCTTGCACTGTTGAACCAAGCCACCGGAGTTCAAATCCCATGCCCCACATTATTTTTGTATTTATTTTGTTTTAATTTTTTTTGGAAGTCAACGGTAAAGAGCTCATAACTCCCAAAATATGTACTGGACAACAAAAAGTAAATATACCAAATTGTACCCCCGAAGAATCCCCGGCCATTGGACCCCTGACAAGGCCCGACTCGGCGCCGCCGGCCGGCGACTCGGCCGACTCGGTCCGGCTCCGCTGGCCGGACGGCCGAGTCACCAACAAAGAAAAGTTGGGTTTTGACCTGGTCCACCCTCCTGCATACTCTAAATGCTTGGATCGGTTATCATTTGGCCAATAAATCCCTTTTACTCCTATATTTAATGAATTTTTAATGATTTTGTATATTTTGTATATTTTTTTAATTAAAACCCTAACCCTAGCCTAACCCTATATAAACACCCCTACCCTCTACCCTCTCACCCTACATTCCTAAGTCCACTCTCTAAAAATTTCAAGAGAACTCGGTACGTTAGAAAACGAGCGAAAGGCGAAGCGCTGCCGAAATCGACGGCGAAATCCCGGCGATCGTATTAGGACTCTTCACGACGTTTCGACGCACCGACAAACCCACTACCATCCTAGCACTCTCTAGCGTTGTCCAAACCCGTAAGTCCATCTTTTTCTACATTTCTTTCTTCCATTAAAATACGATTTTTCAAACTCGACGGAAATCGGAACAAACCGATTTCCGATTAAGTTTTTCTATCAAAACTCACTTGTCACTAATTCCATAATGCTTAAATATATTCATGTTGACTATTAATCACTTAAAAATCAATTTGGATAAACTTTCTCACATGAAATGATAACTTTTGCAAAATACCGTATTTTCACACTTAAATACCACTATCTTTAGTTTATCACATTTAACCCTTTAACTTTGCTATACCTTAAAATAGATCACGAGGTAATGACCTACATCCACACACACGCAAATACAAGCCTAATTGATATCATCAAAACTTAGAATACGATAATACAAGATTTTACATTAAAATACCATTTTCTTTATAAATCTTTTCTGAAAGTTCTAAGTCGTATACAATTTTAAAACAATATCTTTTAATAGGAAATACGATATGTCATGGACATCGATCGTTTATCTAAACCTGACTTTGTGGTGTCTAGGCAAGTGTGTCTAAGGCGAGTGGTTACTTAATTAGGACCACTACTTGTAGTGGAGAGCCTCCCACTCACCTGGCACTTACCTGACCGCAATTGGCGGTGAAGAGGCGATTTGAGGCTTCTAATGACGTGCCGTTTAGACCATTTAGAAATAGGCTAGTTGGCTTAGGAAACCCTAGAATCTAAAATACGGAAATTTACACCCTTTTGCAAATAAATACCTTATCTTTATAAAACCGTTTTCTAAATGATTAGTATTTATAAAATCTTTGCAAAGAGCCACTACAACCCGCATTTGGAGAACCCGTTAGGGATTGTACGTTTTATCGTGCACCCTCGGGCTTAGTAGTGCGAGATTCAGACCTCCGCAAGGAGCATTCGGTCTCGAAAGGTTTAGAATACGACAATTATGAAAAATGAGATTTTTGGAAAATAAAATATTTATTAAAAATTATTCTTATATAAACATATGTATATTTATCATTTAAACACCTATTTTATTATAAGATAAAGTTTTCACTTTTCCTAAAAAAATTACAAGATTAAAAGTTACATTAAAATACCATGAATTTCAAATAAATCAATATTACAAATTAATACCTTTATTAGGATATATTCACTAGAAATATCACAAAATAAAATCACGCTCATTATAACAATAAAGACGAATAATAAATTCTTGAGGTGTATCTTGAAAACTATACAAAGGTACTTTTTACATAAACCCCCTCAAGTTTTATAATTTACAATAAGGACCCTAACAATTATAGAACTTTAAATTACATTTCTTTTAGTCTGACTCGGATTTGAGCCTGATTATTTATGACTTGAATACGATTCAAGTCAATCTATATTCTTTAATATTCCAACTCAATCCCAAAATCCAGTTAACAATCTATACAACTTGACTGAATCAAACCATGGATATACATCCATTATCCCGTTATTCCATTTACCTAATTATGCAGTTACAATCTGTTTCCTGATATCATGGTTTTGGTCAGTCATCCAACTTACACAATAAAATACAACAATACTATCAAAACACTACGGGATTTAAGGGGTAGATTGGTACGGAAGGTGTTAAAGGTGGCACAAGATGGTCAGATTAAGACACCTAACCATATTCCGTTACTGTTGTACCGTGGCTTAACGGTTCCTTGTACATTCCGTTTGCCCTGGTCTCTAGCATATAGAGACCCCTCTCGTATACACTGGCATCCTTCTCTACCAAGCTACAAACAACAGCGTTAACACAATATTCCATAATATTCTACAATATAATACTTTAGAAAATACTCTTATTCTGTCTTTCTAATTCTTCCTTATCTTTGGGACTTACCGAGCGACCTGTTCGGTGACGACATTCTATTTCTTTCTTCTTTGAATGTCGTCAAGTGCTTTGGACCCAGCAGAGATCGAGCCCACCGGTAAAGACTTGGAGCAGTTTCGCGAAGACCCCGAGCTCTAGATATTGTACCTTGTTCTATTCAGTATTTTCATTTCCTGTTATGCCACTATTTAGGCATCGCTTTTCATTTCAGTTGTATTTACTTTTCATGCATTGTACAAAAGAATGTTATTAATAAAGTTGTTTTTATTTCTATATCTCTTGTCTCTTATGATTTACTTTTATATTGCTTAGATACGCTTAGCGTATGTACTTCTGAGTACATACATAGCGGACATCATTGCGTCTCCTTCGCCGTACACCGGGAAGCGGGGCGTGACAGGTTTTGTTGGAGGCCCATGCAGGTCAGAGCTGTATGAGTCCCTATCATACAGTTCTGGTCTGCGTGAACAACCTAAGCAATATAACACAAGAACCAGCAACTAAAACATTCTTTACAATTCATGTTTCTTGAATCTTACAAATTTCTATTCCTTGAATCTTATCATTTCATGTATTTGAATCTGTCATAACTCAAATTTTTCTTCAAGGTTATGGATGCCCCGAACAACACCAGCACCAACGTCAACAACACACCTCCAACACTACCTCTCGTACCAGCTGTTCCTGCACCACCCACCGAGCAAACAGTGCTACTTGAGGCGATCCGCAGCCTTCTCGAGGGACAACAACAACTTCTGAACCGTCCTGACACCGACGCACCGGGAGTAAAGAAATTCAGGGCTTTACATCCCAAACAGTTCTTTGGAAGAGGAAGCCCTCTTGAAGCGGAAGAATGGGCACAAAGTATCAAAGACGATCTGGCAGCAGCTCAAGTGCCAGACATCGCTTGGGTCCATGTAGCAAAACTACAGCTCACGGATAATGCTCGCAACTGATGGAAGGAGGAAGAAAGCCGTCTGGTATAGCCGATTGAATGGAAGACTTTTCGCGAGAAGTTCGACGCGAAATATTTCCCTGTGACTGCCAGGTTTGCAATGGAGCAGCAGTTCATTCATCTACAACAGGGTTCAATGTTGGAAAAATCAGTAGATGAATACGACGCTGAATTCACCATGTTAAGCCGGTAAGATATGTCACAATAGTTCAATTTTTAAATATCACATACTACACAGCTAACACAATCTTTAAACAGATTCGCGGCACACTTGATACCGACAGACGAGATCAAAGCCCGTCGCTTTCAACAAGGACTGGACACGGAGATTCGGGCTGCTCTAGCCACGGGAAAATTTTTGACTCATGACTCTAGAAGCTGCCCGCAGCTATGAGGCAGTGATAAAAGCAAGGGGCAGACCTCAGTCTGCAGGAGTCAAGCGTCCTGCCAACCAGATGGCAGGTGGAGCCTCGTCCAAGCCACCTTTCGTGCCAAGACGACCCGGAGTACCAACCCATCGTCCCAACCCAGCCTTTTGCACCTACTGCAAGAGAACTGGACATATAATGAAGGACTGCCATCGAGCCAACCACCTTTGCTTAGTCTGCGGCTCAGCTACTCACGATATTGGGTCTTGTCCCCAAATACAGAACCCAGTTACTGCACCCAGGCCAGCAGTTACTTATCCGCAGCGACCAGCTCTTCAGGCACCTGCTCCCAGACCTGCACTACCTGCACCACCCAGAGGACCACAAGCTGCACCACCTCCTCGTCAGTTCCATCAAGCTCAAAGGAACGTTCCGAGGAATGCTCCTCAGGCCAGGAGGAATGTACCAAGGCGCCAGGCTTTCACGATGTCCGTGGAAGAAGCTGAGGCCACTGGCCAAGTCATCACTGGTAAACTTTTCTTTTCAAACTTTGCTTTTCTATTCTACTACTTAGTTACATATTTCCTATACCTAAAACAAATCCCACATACCTTAGGTACAATCTTAGTATCCTCAATCCCTGCACTTACACTGTTCGATACTGGAGCATCATATTGCTTTATGTCGCAACGGTTTGTCCGAACCCATGCGATTCCAGTTTCACCGCTTGTATCCAGCTGGAATGTCAGTTCCGGAAATGGCATTCTAAAGGCAACTATGGGATACAGCATGTGTCCAGTCGTCGTCTGCAGTCGAGAGTTTTATGCTGACTTCAAAGTGCTGGACATACCGAACTTCGATGTGGTTCTAGGAATGGATTGGCTTGGAACTTTTTATGCTACCATAGACTGTCGTCAAAGGAGGGTAGTATTTGAGATCCCAGACCATCCGGTCTTCTTTTTTAAAAGCGGAGACCGTACACTGGGGCCAAGTACCTACAAAGTGAAGCCAAGAGAAGCAGTAGTTGCAGCAGCTCAAGCAGAGGAAGAATCAAGACCAGATGTGGTTCGAGAGTTCGACGATGTATTTCCTGACGATATATCAGGTTTGCCTCCCGATCGAGCTCTTGAATTCAGTATTGATTTGGTACCGGGAGCACAACCGGTGATCAAAGCACCCTATCGTTTAAGTCCGGAAGGTTTGAAGGAAGTCCGAACACAGTTGGACGAATTACTGGCGAAAGAATGGATTCGTCCCAGCACTTCAAGTTGGAGATCACCTGTATTACTTGTGAAGAAGAAGGAAGGTTCATACAGAATGTGCATCGATTACAGAGCCTTGAAAGAAGTCACTATAAAGAACAAGTATCCACTCCCGTGCATCGATGATTTATTCGATCAGTTAAGTGGATCTTGTGTTTTCTCTAAACTAGATCTTCGTTCAGGTTATCATCAAGTGAAGGTCAAGGAAGCTGATATTCACAAAACAGCTTTCAGAACTCTCTATGGACATTACGAATTTCTAGTGATGCCATTTGGAGTGACCAACGCACCCGCAATATTCATGAACCTTATGAATCAAGTTTTTCGGGAGTACTTAGACAGATTTGTTGTCATCTTCATCGACGACATCCTGGTGTATTCTAAGAGTCGGAAAGATCATGCAGAACATCTACGAATTGTCCTGGAAACTCTTCGACAACATCAGCTTTATGCCAAGTACAGCAAGTGCGAGTTTTGGCTAAATCAAGTTGGTTTTCTTGGACATATCGTATTAGGAGAAGGAATCTCTGTAGATCCAGCGAAAGTTTCGGCAGTTAGCGAATGGCCTACACCAAATTCAGTGAAGGATATTCGAAGTTTCTTGGGTTTAGCTGGATATTACAGAAGGTTTATTGAAGGCTTTTCGAAGATAGCAACGCCCCTGACCAAGATCACACGTAAAGATGAAGAATTTGTGTGGTCAGAAGCATGCGAACAAGCTTTCGTAGAACTCAAGTCAAGGTTGACATCAGCACCTATTCTCGTCATACCGGATCAATCTGGAGGATTTGAAGTGCATTGCGATGCATCCGGTAAGGGATTAGGATGTGTTCTACATCAGCACGGTAAGGTTGTGGCATATGCTTTAAGACAGCTGAAGATTCACGAGCGCAATTATCCGACGCATGATTTGAAGTTGGCAGCCGTCATCTTTACTCTCAAGATTTGGCGTCATTACCTACTTGGTGAACGAGTGAACATCTATACAGATCATAAGAGCCTGAAGTACGTGTTTACTCAGAAGGAGTTGAATATGTGGCAGAGAAGATGGTTAGAACTCATGGCGGACTTTGACATCAACTTGCAATATCACCCAGGGAAGGTGAATGTAGTACCTGATGCTCTTAGTCGCCAACCATTAGCAATGAATCTCACCGCTCAGTGGAAGATTCAACAAGACTTGCATCAGATGGAGATTGAAGTAGTCATGCCAGGTAATGCTTTAAGTTTGATGAATTTACATGTTCAATCAACCATTGTCAATCAGATCAAAGTAGCTCAAGCCAGCAATGCTAAGTTGCAAAAGATCAGAGAACAAGTGGAGAATGGACTCAGAACAGACTTCATCATCCATGAAGACGGATCTTTGAGATACGGCAACAGATTGTGTGTACCAAAAGGTCCTGTTCGGGAAGAGTTAATGAAAGAAGCCCACAACTTTCCCTACTCAGTACATCCTGGAGGTACCAAAATGTACAAAGATCTACGTCAGAATTATTGGTGGCATAGAATGAAGTGTGAAGTAGCCAGAAGCGTCGCAAAATGCTTGGTGTGTCAGCAAGTAAAGGCTGAACATCACAGGACTGCTGGATTACTTCAACCGTTACCAATCCCAGAATGGAAGTGGCAACACATCACGATGGACTTTGTGACTGCTCTTCCTCGCAGCACAAAGGGTAACGATGCCATATGGGTCATTGTGGATCGACTCACAAAGTCGGCTCACTTCATCCCATTTCGAGTTGGCCAATCAACTGAGACACTAGCAAAGAAGTACATGGAGATAATAATCTAATTTAGATTTAAAACTCTTCATAATGTACTATCTCTGATCCCCATGAACTCATACAGGAAATTATGAGACTCCATGGAGTACCGGTCTGCATTGTCTCCGATCATGACACCAGGTTCCGATCGCAATTTTGGCAGAGTCTGCAAGCAAGCTTGGAAACAAGTCTGAACTTCAGCACGGCTTATCATCCACAAACAGATGGTCAGTCGGAACGAACTATTCAAATCTTGGAGTATATGCTCAGAGCGTGTATGCTAGACTTCAAAGGATCGTGGGAAGATCACCTATATCTTGTGGAGTTTTCATACAACAACAGCTACCAAGCAAGCATAGGAATGACACATTTTGCAGCATTGTATGGAAGGAAGTGTCGATCGCCATTAAGTTGGGACGACATCGGAGATAAGGAACTTCTTGGACCAGAAATGATAGTAGCAACTGTTGATGTGGTTCGTACTATCAGAGAAAGGATGCGCATAGCCCAAGATCGACAGAAGCACTGGGCTGATGCAAAGAGACAACATTTGGAGTTCCGGCCAGGAGATCACGTATTCCTGAAGATATCTCCGAACCGCGGAGTGATCCGATTTGGAAGACGGGGTAAATTGAGTCTGAGATATATTGGACCGTTCGACATACTCGAACGAGTCGGTGAAGTGGCATACCGTTTAGCGCTTCCACCTTCATTGGAAGGAGTGCATAATGTGTTCCATATATCCCAACTCAGAAAGTATGTGAGTGACCCCAGCCATGTTCTCGATCATTCCGAGCTCACTATACAGCCCGACTTGTCTTGTGAGCAACAGCCTGTGGAAATCCTGGACAGGAAAGTGAAGACACTTCGGAACAAGGAGGTTAACTTGGTTCGAGTGATGTGGAGAAAAGACACTCCAGGAGAGTCCACTTGGGAAAGGGAGGATGAAATGCGTACTAGATATCCACACCTCTTTGTAAACTAGTCCTCAAATAAAAATAGTAAATTTCGAGGACGAAATTTTTGTAAGGAAGGTAGACTGCAACAACTCCATTTTTAAAAGTACAAAGAATTGATTTAAATTCAATGTATACTTGGAGTATTTATTGCGGCTGATATCTCTTTAAGTATTTATTTCACTCCATAATTGCATGAAGGAGCTTGTAGCTCATTGGTAATACATTGCACTGCTGAACCAAGCCACCGGAGTTCAAATCCTATGCCCCACATTATTTTTGTATTTATTTTGTTTTAATTTTTTTTGGAAGTCAACGGTCGAAAGGCTATAACTCCCAAAATATGTACTGGACAACAAAAAGTAAATATACCAAATTGTACCCCCGAAAAATCCCCGGCCATTGGACCCCTGACTCGGTCCGACTCGGCGCCGCCGGCCGGCGACTCGGTCCGGCGCTGCCGGCCGGACTTGGCCGGACGGCCGAATCACCAACAGAGAAAAGTTGGGTCTTGACCTGGTCCACCCTCCTGCATACTCTAAATGCTTGGATCGGTTATCATTTGGCCAATAAATCCCTTTTACTCCTATATTTAATGAATTTTTAATGATTTTGTATATTTTTTTATATTTTTTTAATTAAAACCCTAACCCTAGCCTAACCCTATATAAACACCCCTACCCTCTACCCTCTCACCTTACATTCCTAAGTCCACTCTCTAAAAATTTCAAGAGAACTCGGTACGTTAGAAAAAGAACGAAAGGCGAAGCGCTGCCGAAATCGACGGCGAAATCCCGGCGATCGTACTAAGACTCTTCACGACGTTTCGACGCACCGACAAACCTACTACCTTCCTAGTACTCTCTAGCGTTTTTCAAACCCGTAAGTCCCTCTTTTGCTACATTTCTTTCTTCTATTAAAATACGATTTTCCAAACCCGACGGAAATCGGAACAAACCGATTTCCGATTCGGTTTTTCTATCAAAACTCACTTGTCACTAATTCCATAATGCTTAAACATATTCATGTTGACTATTAATCACTTAAAAATCAATTTGGATAAACTTTCTCATATGAAATGATAACTTTTGCAAAATACCGTATTTTCACACTTAAATACCATCATATTCAGTTTATCACATTTAACCTTTTAACATTGCTATACCTTAAAATAGATCACGAGATAATGACCTACCTCCTCACATACGCAAATACAACCCTAATTGATATCATCAAAACTTAGAATACGATAATACAAGATTTTACATTAAAATACTATTTTCTTTATAAATCTTTTCTGAAAGTTCTAAGTTGTATACAATTTTAAAACAATATCTTTTAATAGGAAATACGATATGTCATGGACATCGATCGTTTATCTAAACCTGACTTTGTGGTGTCTAGGCAAGTGTGTCTAAGACGAGTGGTTACTTAATTAGGACCACTACTTATAGTGGAGAGCCTCCCACTCACCTGGCACTTACCTGGCCGCAATTGGCGGTGAAGAGGCGATTTGAGGCTTCTAATGACGTGTCGTTTAGAACATTTAGAAATAGGCTAGTTGGCTTAGGAAACCCTAGAATCTTAAATACGGAAATTTACACCCTTTTGCAAATAAATACCTTATCTTTATAAAACCGTTTTCTAAATGATTAGTATTTATAAAATCTTTGCAAAGCGCCACTACAACCCACATTTGGAGAACCCGTTAGGGATTGTACGGTTTATCGTGCACCCTCGGGCTTAGTAGTGTGAGATTCAGACCTCCGCAAGGAGCATTCGGTCTCGAAAGGTTTAGAATACGGCATTTATGAAAAATGAGATTTTTGGAAAATAAAATATTTATTAAAAATTATTCTTGTATAAACATATGTATATTTATCATTTAAACACCTATTTTATTATAAGATAAAGTTTTCACTTTTCCTAAAAAAATTACAAGATTAAAAATTACATTAAAATACCATGCATTTCAAATAAATCAATATTACAAATTAATACCTTTATTAGGATATATTCACTAGAAATATCACAAAATAAAATCATGCTCATTATAAAAATAAAGACGAATAATAAATCCTTGAGGTGTATCTTGAAAACTATACAAAGGTACTTTTTACATAAAACCCCCTCAAGTTTTATAATTTACAATAAGGACCCTAACAATTATAGAACTTCAAATTACATTTCTTTTAGTCTGACTCGGGTTTGAGTCTGATTATTTCTGACTTGAATACGATTCAAGTCAATCTATAATCTTTAATATTCCAACTCAATCCCAGAATCCAGTTAACAATCTATACAACTTGACTGAATCAAACCATGGATATACATCCATTATCCCGTTATTCCATTTACCTGATTATGCAGTTACAATCTGTTTACTGATATCATGGTTTTGGTCAGTCATCCAACTTACACAATACAATACAACAATACTATCAAAATACTACGGGGTTTAAGGGGTAGATTGGTACGGAAGGTGTTAAAGATGGCACGAGATGGTCAGATTAAGACACCTAACCATATTCCGTTGCTGTTGTACCGTGGCTTAAAGGTTCCTTGTACATTCTGTTTGCCCAGGTCTCTAGCATATAGAGACCCCTCTCGTATACACTGGTATCCTTCTGTACCAAGCTACAAACAACAGCGTTAACACAATATTCCATAATATTCTACAACATAATACTTTAGAAAATACTCTTATTCTGTCTTTCTAATTCTTCCTTATCTTTGGGACTTACCGAGCGACCTGTTCGCTGACGACATTCTATTTCTTTCTTCTTTGAATGTCGTAAGGTGCTTTGGACCCAGCAGAGATCGAGCCCACCGGTGAAGACTTGGAGCAGTTTCGCGAAGACCCCGAGCTCTAGATATTGTACCTTGTTCTATTCAGTATTTTCATTTCCTGTTATGCCACTGTTTAGGCATCGCTTTTCATTTCAGTTGTATTTACTTTTCATGCATTATACAAAAGAATGTTATTAATAAAATTGCTGTTATTTCTATATCTCTTGTCTCTTGTGATTTACCTTTATATTGCTTAGATACACTTAGCGTATGTACTTCGGAGTACATACGTAGCGAACCTTGTCGCGTCTCCTTCGCCGTACACCGGGAAGCGGGGCGTGACACTACCTGTATAGGTTCTCTTCAATTATTATAATTGCCTACCTGCAATTACAATAATTTCCATAAGGGCACTATATCCAACAATCTCCCACTTGCACTTAAGCCCAATTATTGCGGTATCGCATGCTCACAGCTCGTGTGCTACCAAATACCCAACTTCTCTACTAGTCAGTTTCTCAAAACATATTTTGAGAAACTTACGTGTTCGAGAAATAGTCTTAGTGAGTGGATCCGCTCCAATGTTTCTATCTTTATCTCTCTATATCTCAACTTCACGGAGAATGACTATCTCCCGAAATGAGTGATACATGTCTTAGAACTTGTTTGGATATCTGATGGGACCTTGGTCATAATATGAACACCAAATCCAACAAGCATTTTAGACTGTATCCATTGCTGATGTAATCAGCACCCAGCGCCATGACCATCTCAGTATCCTTCTTGGAAAACTATCCAACATACTGCACCTTAGAAAAGAGTAAACCTATAACTTTGACAACTACTATGTTATTCAGGTCACATTGGAAGCCTAAACCGGTAACCGCTTCCTGCAGGAGGCTGCCATTGTCATACACTAAGAACATCCTCTTATGTTCTTTACTGCTTCCTTTTGTTTCTCCAGGATTGGATTAATATCCACTTACTACAGCAAGTACAAAAGCAATATTCGGTGTGGTACTTGACATGTCATGATTGACTCAATTACCTAACCAAGTGATATGTCAATCATGCAAATCCCTCTCCTCATCAGTCTAGAAGATATCTCTTTAGAGAGGGTGACTCCATCACCTGCGGGTACACCACCATGCCAGGAGTCGTCCATTCTAAAACACTTTAGAATAGTGTCAAGGTTCCCTAATTGGGATACTTTCTAAATCTAGATCTAAAACTATAGATCTAGTTACCAGAATCCGTGATATAGTGTCCATATCCTATGTGGAGAAACACTTAACAACCAAAGTTTGACCGACCGTAGTATAGGAATACCACTTCCTATCAGGAGCATGTCATCCAGATATCAGAACATCATTCCTCATTGCCTTCTTATCAGGTCCATCTGTTATTCTGATGAAGTCAAACTCTAAGACTGTAACATCAAAAATAGCTACTTGCCCACCACGCTTCCACTGCTCCCACTGATTACAACAACCCTCCGGCAGAATCATATACACGTGCATTTTCAATTTAGAATGATGTTATAGTCATCCACCTGCCAGATCTCATAGTCAAGGACAGCAGTAGTGACAAACTGGGATTATCAAAACCTCCATGTCACCGTCTTTGAGAAAACCGAAGTATCTCTCGGTTGGCTGAGGTTACCCACCAAATTTGTGGATTGGATAATGGATTGTCGAATCCAATTGAATCCTTAGGTTCTACTAAAAATTTAGTAACCATTTATGGTTCTGGAATCAAATCCAGTTCTACCATACTCCCACTTGTTTGTTTGTTTTTTTTTTGCAAAAAACATTCCTTTTATAAAAAAGGTGGCGAGTCAAAAACAAAATAACCTTTGATCTTGTAAATGGTAGAACGCCAAACCCTTGCTAAAAAGCCTGGAATAACCCACAAACTGCCATTACAGAAATGTGTCTTGAGTTTGTCTGGATTCAGCTTTTAAACAGATACCGGATAACTCTATATCTTAACATTCTCAAGATATGCAACCATTCTATGTCCACATAGAAATAAAGACACTAATTTAGATGGAACCATATTCAATTGTTATGTGACTGTTTCTAGTGTATATCCCATATGGAAAAAGGCCATGCAGCATTACTCATTAAAGAGTGCACCCACGGATGAGTAACCTGAGAGAGAAGCAGGTTCTTAAATATTACTATGATGGAATATGTAGCATAAGTATCTACATCTTCGACCACCTCGAAAATCCTGATACTTCCAATGCATGGTTCTCTACTTTATTCTTATACCTATAACTTCTTAAAATTTAGATTCTGTATTTCAACGAAATACGTGTCTAAAACCAGAAAAATCTTAAGTACACGGAATATAGTATGAGTACCAACCCTTGTCTTAATGGACATCGGACAACATACATTACAATGTATATGACCCTAGAGTATACTAACTCAAATTTTGTGTGTTCTAAGTTGAAAACTGTATTTTGGTTAAGAATGTCTATATCGTTATTCAATGCACATTACCTTATTCTTAACTGATAAAGGTGAATGTTTAAAACACAAGTCTTAAAATTTATATCTCACTTTATAAAATAAAGATATAGATATTCAAGTTTTAAAAATTGGTGCATAACAACGGTAATTCAAAACCAAATATTTGCTGTAAGGCAAAACCCAGGTGATTTTCTCAAATATCACCAATTACAAAGAATTCTGATATTGAGAATCTAATCGCCCAATTCATAATATTCTACTCTCACTCAGCATCTGTAACACCATACAGATTTAAGAATCAAGTCTGGTAAATACATACCCTGGAGTCAAAATATAATTGGGAAAGCAGTTTTCAATTAACACCGCACAGGAAAACTGAAACATGAAAATATTTCGAAGGAGTGGTCGGGTATTCCTAGTAATGCCTCTTCCACTATCCAAATTCATGATAGTAGTCGCAAATTTCATTGCCCTCACTGCAATACCTTTATATGTCTTTACTTCTAACCTTCTGTATACCATACTTAGGCTAATTGGTATTCTTCTTTCCCTACCATTCGGCACCAGCCTGAGGTTTGGAAGAAGACAATCCAATAAGCGTAATAGGTGTACTTTCGTAATACTATGAGCCTTCACATCCTGAGAGAAGGTAAAGATAAAAGACAACCGAATAATCCTATTCAATTTCTTCAGAACCCGTGGCCATTCTCGAACTGAAACAAGTTTCTTTGAGTTCGTATGTAACTATACGAGATGGCCTTTCCAAACAATATGGATCTCCGTTGTGATACGGAGTGTTCTGCAGAAAGGCAAAAGGAAAGTAGGAGTAGTAGAAATATATACGATTTTGTCATGAATCATGGCAATCCAAAACCAAAGCGTGTAAGAAGGTTCGGTTAACTTGGTTCATGAGTTTTAGTTTAAGGTCAGATCATGGTCGCTGCCAGAGAGAGAGAAAAGAAACACACATCGTGCATTCTAACCTAAATTAGATTGGTTAATCACTTTATCTAATCAGGATGACTCCCACTGTTTTCTCAAATTCTTTTTCAAACCCTATAAGAAGAATTAGTCGGGATGATCCGAGGAGTAACACCTACTCATCAGTGGTAATCGGGACCCAACAATCATTGTGTGATAACTTTGATAGAAGCCGACCAAAATTACCATATTTCAGAAGGTATGCGCAAACTTAGCAAGTTTCCCTTATATTTGAAACTCCCGATATGGTTTTTGCCCCTAACGGCTTATGACCTTGACCAGGTCAACAAACCATAAGCCGTTAGTCAAGTTCAGCCCGCCATTTTCTTGATTGCATTAAACCTACCCGCACGAGCCCTTTACTAGGTCAACAAGGCTACACAACTGTCCTAACCAATCGCATCTTGATACACAGAAAAGTACCACTTAGCTACCGCACACTACGCCTTGACTAGGTCAACAAACGCTGTATGAATGCTAAATACTACTAATCTGAAATGGCGGAGGGCCACGGCTAGTTTTTGGCGAAAACCCTTTAACGTAATGAATTTGATATCATTGAAGGAACCGAATAACTTTGAAAAGGAGTGGTTTAGAATCCATATATAAAACTAGTAATATAAACCTTTGCTTAAGAGCGAACTCCCTGTGAAAGGATCAAGGCTCTTCCTTTGTAGAATGAAGTGCAGGATATTCCTAACTGAATACCTCAATGCAAAGCAAAAGAATGTAACTATAGTTTTGAAGAAAACCGAGTAGTTTTAAAAATTAGTTCCAACAACATCATTTAGGTTTATTTTCCTTGCATTAATTAGAATTAATGCAGTTCCATCAATTAATCATATCATGCTAGAAAGAAACGAAAATAAGCACGCACATATATGCCATCCGCATTCGCCATAGGGTTTTGGATCTTCACCGTAAGGTTACATAACTTACGGCAGGGTGGGGACAGGACTAGCATGGATGCAAAACATATATAGCGTCTACTAAATATATAATATATATAGAAACATTCGTCTCATGCATGATATAAAGTAACATCACAGAAGCAACATGGCAGAAGACAACACAGAATGGAAATGCGGATAATCTAGGAAAAGTATATTTGAATGGAGCCAAATATGAAATTCAATTTTCCCAGTCATGTGGATAGCCCATAGTATCGGATCCTGGACCCCCTACGAGTACGAAAAGCCACCCGCCAATCCCAAAAGCGAGGCAACCCCAATCAACGAAGTGAGTGGACTGTCCATCACTTCCAAAATCTGGTGACTTGGGCACCCCTCTGTGGGTTAATCCTATACCCTCTACGATTGCGGCGCATAACCCGCTAATTCTAGAGTAAGACACCCCGGTCTCAACGCTATGAGATGGAGACTCGTTGCCTTCTAGAACCCGGCTACTCGAGCACTCCACCGCGGGGTAATCCTAAGGCATATAATGAAAACCTGAATACACAACGGTGACTACGTCCGCAACCTGGACGCGTCCCAAAGAATAATACAAGCCGCAGTGACAGCGGTCCACATGTCGGACGCACACCACGCAATATGAATATACATTATATCACAGAAATTAGATCCAATACTACATACTCCGGGCTATCCATCGCGACAAGTCCAACACAACCATAACCACTAAGCAATATCCATCACAGAGCATGCAAACTTGTGAGTATCAATTCCGTAACCCCGTCTAATTGATACATATTACAATTAGACAACGTTTTACCAATCATTATGATACATGTAACCATCATAAAGCCTACGATAATTGAATACCGCACACATATAGCCAACACTTCAATTTTTCAAAACACCGAAAATCAAGTATGCTAAAAACCGACAAAAAATCCATGCTAAAAAACACTCAGGGAGTCCGAAATGACCTTGGATTAAGCCGAAACTTCATGGAGTATCCCGACATGAAATTAACGTCGACCCGGAGGCATTTAGGGAGGTACCCACCCACTAGGCCACCCTAAGGTGGCCACAGGTGTGGCCAGACCCGAAACTGCCTTCTAAGGGTGCTAATGATATAAGAAAATTCAAGTAGAATATACTAAAGTTGAGAACATTTATTGTCTAACGGTGCAGTTTTTAAAAATAAAGGTATATTTTAATCCAAAACCATATACATACAAAAAAAGGTATCCCCCAGAGGGAGCTAGCTCTTCACCAACTGGCGGAATCACAACCACTTAATACACATATATACGACGTCTTACGGCGAAAATCAACCCAGAAAGAACAATAAATAAGCAAGATATCAAAACCTCAAAGAAAGCGAACATACACCCATGGCTCTAAGTCTCGCAAACACACAAGTCTGACTAGGTCTCCAAATATACAAACTCTAGTTTCTGATTGATGAGGTTTATCTAGATACAATAGAAATAATAAGTACAACAGTGGGTACGATCCGATGTGTCCCACCTACCATAGCAAAACACCCTGAAGAAAGCTGTGTGCCAGCGATACCACTACTAATCCAAGCGGTCGAACCTGCAAGAAACTATGGCACAACAGGGGTGAGTTGCCAACTCGTGAGTAAAAAAATCAGCAGATAGAAATCAAATAAAACAACGATTCCTAGGTCATACTGTATCATGAAGGTAATACTATGATATCTAGGGTGTCCATGTGTGCATATGTATCAACATTATAATCGATGCCAATGACATGTAAAAGCAATCATCTGAATCAAATGCATGTATGTATGAGGAAATCAACCCACATGTGTCCATCAACGACACATTAACATCATAGAACCTGAGTGTCCAACACCGACACTCGGAACATCATGAAAACCCGTGTCCAGTATCGACACGTAAATCCTTATATCTCAGGTGCCGCATACTCAGATCGGCCCTCATATCTATCTCATCTCAAGCGCCGCATACTCAGATCGGCCCTCCGGCGCCGCATACTCTGATCGGCCCTCATATCCATCTCACGACTCCGGTCGGTATCCTCTGGATAACCACCGGGTTCAAAAATACACCGGTAGGTAGTACTCCCTCTGCCAGGCTCATCGTCTACTGCACAACATACCTTTCTTTTCCCGGGGTAACATATCGGGTCCACCATGTACCCGCAGACAGATCATCCAACTTCTCGAATCGGGTCTCGAAAACAAGCTCAGAACCGAGAAATTCATGGTGGATGCCTCGAATTCACATCACGAGAAACCGCGCTTTTAAAAGAATACATAATTTCCTTTAAAATATAACTGCAGTTCTCAAATCCAGAGATCTCATGAAAACAGCATCTCAAAGCATATAACCATAAAGTATGATGTATGCAACATAGGACAGTAATATGAGCATATCAAGTATATCATGCAAGCATATCAAGTGATAGTACTGAACAATGAAAGTATTTTTACGGTTAAGATTAATCTCATGATATGGCAGTTCTACTGTGCAAGTGGAATGGCAATTACCGATGATGAATGTGTGAGCCGGCAAATCTGTGTAAGTGTAACATGCGCATCATCGATAATTGTGCAGGTGTACTAGCAGACGATATCATAAAGCGGTAAATACCGGAAGCATAACACGTATATCACGAGAGATAAACCAACATAAACATGAACTAATAAAGGTATACAACTACACATGAACCATACGATCAGTTTCAAATAAACGAATTGTAGTTTGAAAGTGGGGGCTACGGTGTTTTTGAGAAAAAGACACCATTTGAAAATCCGTAGCTTCCCATGAGGTTTCCATATAAAAGTGCATACGATTCGTCGGTTTTGGAAGTAAGTATGGTTCAGGTGACACTTTTATGTCGGCGATCCAGCCTCATAGTATCCGATATGGCAATATCCTTGAATATCATCCTCAAATCATGAGTGCGGATCAATCATCCGTTATAACTCATCGCGTACGGTAATTCATCGTACGGCGGTATCAAACAGAATAAGGATCCTATCGTCCTATTCATCAATAAGGGTACGGACATATAGTCCCGTACGTCATATCTTATCGATCTCATAACACCTCGATATCGATCTCATATCTTATCGATCTCATAACACCTCGATATCGATCTCATATCATATCATTATAATTCTCATACTTTTCCTCTTTCAATACATATACATCACGATTCACATCCAAATATATATATATATATATAACATCAATCTCATGTCATCACTATATTAATCTCACTATATATCTTGGCACATGTCTGTATGCATCTATACCGCCTCACATTCTCGTATCAATCGTATCCGCCTGTATCATCTTATATCATCACACTGCTATCTTAATTTTCGTCATCTTTCATTAGTCATAAGATCTCATACTAACTCTTTTGACCATATCCATAAATTTCTAACATGGTTTCTCCGACTATATTCTATATATCGGTTTCCATTTTATAATTGCGGGGGTGCTATATGACATCCACCCGACTTCCCCCGTAAATATAAATCTACTCACCTGCAATACTCCTTACTTAGCCGAGGTCGATGTGCTTCGTCGTCTCTGAGTCCACGGGAAGATACCTACAATCAAAACACATTGAAAATCTATTAAAACCAAGTCTGAAAACCGATACGGCACACGAATTGCTTATAGGTTAGAATCTATAGCTTACGCATGCAAAAACAACCAATAATCTTCGTCGTTGATGTACAAACGTCCAATGGCCAAATCACATCAAGATATTCATAAATCCAAGTTTCAAATATCGGAAAATATAGCCACAACCAACTCAAAATGCTCCCAGATTTGTGCTCAGGTATATAGGGACAAATCTAATAATACAGGAGCTAGGTTATAAGGTGTGTGACCTACAGACCAAACCCTAACACCATAAGCCAAAACTTGGCCAGCCAAACTGCTACAGTAACCATCCCCGCCGGCCCCACCTTGGAGTTTTGGTCCCGTTCTTGTGTGGTGGTATTCTAGTGGTCTAACTAGGTCAATCTAGTTATTTGTTTTTCTTATAAGCATCCCAGGTTGCTCCAGATTCCATTTTGAGGATCAAAAATCAATGAAAACCGACACGGGCAAATTCTGGGTTCGTATGCATGGGTTTCTAGTCTCTGGTCTAGGTCCGCAGACATCGCTAAGGTCATACAACATACATTACACCTCAATTACACACTCAAAATTCCAAGAGTCCCCTAACCCTCATCTAAGAATATTCTAATATCGCTAATCTAAACAAGTTTAACTCTAAACTACACTAAGATGCTAGAAAATCTAAAAACTAAACTAAAGTCATGGGATTTACCTCATTTGGCAACTCAAAAATTTTCTTGGAATTTTCTTGAGTTGCCCAAAGTCTTCAAAACCTCAACTTGATAGGTCCATAAGGTTTGTAGTAAGCTTGTGCACCATTTTTGTGAAGGATGTGTGGTATTTTGGGGTGGTTTTGGAGATGGTAGAGGATGGTAGAGGAGGTGGAGAATAGGGAGACGAAGTAGGAAAATGGAGGTGAGGGAAAATGAAGAAGGATGTGAGCCATGGTGGATGATAACCCCCATCTCTCTCTTTCTCTCTCCAAGCCCATAGTCCCATAGTCATGCCTCCATTGACTTTCTTTTTTTTCCTTTTAAAAAGCAAATACAAAACCATGCACAAATGAAGAATTGAAGTCATGTTTCATAAAAATGTAACAAGTATTTGAAACATGTCATGGTGCACTTAGCCATGGATATTTAAAAATACGGATTTAGTTTAATCGTGATTAGTAGTGTACTAATCAAGTTTAATTTAAACTTACATATAATTATTTGTATAATTATTTATAAAATGCCAAATTCCAATAAATATCTTTTTAATACATAAACCATATTAATCTCCAATTAATTTCCAAATATTGGTATATAATTATACCATTTTACGAAAACCCCAATTCGCAATCGAATAGTTTTTGCCAAATATATTATTTTAATATTTAAATTCCAAAAATAATATTTTATATTTCTGAAATGTTACACCATTCCTCTTGCAGTTGAAGCAAAAGTCTGGACTTGGCCGATTAAATGTTACTTCCGGTCTCCTAGGTGCAAAGGTTGGCATGGAAGAGGCTCCTTCTGCCATCTGAGTGGCAGGGCGTTTCACACCGGCAGTCTGAGGTCTGCCCTTCTTCTTCACCACTGCCTCATAGCGTCAGGCAGCCTTCAATGCAAGATTATGGGTTGGGAAATCCCCTGTAGCTAGTGCAGTTTGGATCTCCGGGTCCAACCCTCGCTGAAATCTCCGTGCCCTGATCTCAACAGTCGGGATAAGGTGTACCGCGAACCTGCTAAGCATGGTAAACTCAGTATCGTATTCATCCATAGATTTGTTCTGCATTGCACCTTGTTGTAAGTGGATGAACTGTTGTTCCATGTCGAAATGGGCAGTCTCGGGGAAATATTTCACGTCGAACATATCGCGAAATGTCCTCCATTCAATCGGTTGGGTGAGTCGGCTTTCTTCAGCCTTCCACCAGACTCAGGCATTATCTGTTAGTTGCAGTTTCGCAACTCTCACACTAGCAACCTCTGGCACTTGTGCTGATGCTAGATCATCCTCTATAGACTGAGTTTATTCCTCTGCCTGTTGTGGGCTCTCTTTCCCAGAGAAGTGTTTCGGATGCAAAGCCCAGAATTGCTTGACTCCGGGTGGCTCAGCTTCTGGGCGGTGCAGGAGGATAACAGTCTGCTACTGCTGACCCTCCAAGAGGCTCTTGATCGCCTCAAGCAATACCGTTTGCTCGTTGATGGAAGATGCAACGGTAGGTGGTAGTAATAGAGTAGGTGGTGGAGTGTTGCCATTGACGTTCGTGCTTGTGTTGTTGGGAGAATCCATGACCTTGATAGAAAAGAAATGTTAGGATAGATTCAAGGAATTTGAAATGTAGAGAATGTACAATTTCTGATTCTTATACTTCTCATGATATATATTGCTTAGGATTCCATGAAAAACTGACCTGCATGGGCCGCCAACAAAACCTGTCACGTCCCACTTCCCAGTGTACGGGGAAGTAGGTATGGCGGGCACGCGACATATTTACTCATAAGTAAACACGTTAAATGTAAATAAGCAATATAAATAAATGCACAAGAATGACAAATGATGTAATATGAACAACAACTTTTTATTAACTTTTATTCTTTACATTACAGCTGATTTGAAAAGGAAATGTACAATGATAGAAAGAAATGCCTAAACAGTCGCATATGAACTGAAATAAGTACATGTAAAAGCTAGAAGTCTGGCTGCTCTATGAACTGGTCAAAGTCGTCCTGTCTAGGCTCGGTATCCTGAGGGTCGGTCCTCCTGACGAACATTCCAAAGAAAGAAATAGAAGGAATGTCGTCAGCGAACTAGCGCTCGGTAAGTCCCAAAAGTAAGAGTAGAATAGAATAGAATATGACAAGTAGAGAGTATATGACTGGTAATTTATACAGGTATATGCTTGTTATACTAAAGTAGTTGTTTGTAGCTTGGTACAGAAGGTATCAGTATACGAGAAGAGTCCAACTTGCTCCGTGGACTATGATAACCCGTAGTATAAGGCTCCGTCAAAACCCACGGGACAACGGCACAGGATATTCAGGTAGGTGTCTTTTAGTGACCTTCTCGTTCCACTTCTAATACATTCCGTACCAATCTACCCCGTTAAATTCCGTAATGTATATTGTATTGATTATAGTTATCAGACTTGCCGAGACCATGGATACAAGTTATTCATGTAATCAGGTTCAGGATGTATCAAGTAGTCAGGTAGTCAAGTCAAGATATAGCCATGGTTCGGTCAAGTCAAATCATGTTTGCATGTTTGATATTGTTCTGGTATTTAGATTCAGGTTCAAGTATTCATATTTGGTATATTGGATTCATGTTTGGATTGGATTAAGATTAGACTTAGACTCGGATTGAGTCAGACACTTTAAAACAGATTTGGATCCTGAATTATATTCGGGTGTTATCGGTAACTGCTGCATATAGACGGCAGGATTTATGTTTTATTCCAAGATAATTACCATTGATAACTCCGTTAAGTTTTTCTATATTAAATAAGCATGCACTCACTTTCTCCGGCTCCCTGAGGCTCAAGAGAATTGATCTCGCTTAAACCCATATTTACTAAAGTCCTTAAATGTAATTTTATATAACTCGAGGGGGTTTTATGAAAAATATTTTATATACTTTCAAAATAAACCTCGAGTAATTATTTATGTTCTTTAGGGTTTTCATGGATGTGAATTTTAAAGCGTGAGGTATATTAATGAATATTTACATTGCTTGAATAGTTCAAGATATTTTAGTGTAAGACCTGTCTTGTATTGATGCTTGATGGTATTTTAGTGAAACTTATCATTCTTTTATTTTTAGAAAAACATGGAATTTTATTATAACTTGAAAATATGTGGTTTGATGATATTTATATAATATTAAAAATTAATTTTATTATTAATTAGAAAATCTCGTTTTTCTTAAAAATCGTATTAAAAATCTTTCGAGACCGAATGCTCCATGAGAAGGTCCGCATCTCGCTCTACTAGCCTGAGGATGTGCGATAATCCATACCATCCAATAGCGGGTTCTCCATAATGGGTTGTGGAGGTATAATCGCAAAGAATATAATAATACAATTAAAAAGAAAACCGGGTTTTTATAGTCGATGGTATTTTAATGAAATATTGTATTTGCCACAAAAATATGTTTCCAAGAGTATCGTGCTATGTAAACATATGTGTATATGAGGGGTAGGTCATTACCCCGTGAAGTTTTCTAGAGGTATGATTAAGCAAAGTAATAAAATGTGGTAGATACAAAGTTCATGGTATTTAAATGTAAAACTCAATTTAAAGTTATTTAACACGATGATTTAGGGTGAAAGTTGTTTCTAATTATTAGTTTTATGGTTATAAACATATGTTAAGAATATGGATGAGCAACGATTAAGAAAAAGTGTGATTTCAACGTTTTAGAATCAAAAATCGGTGTTAACTCCACTTACTGACATATTTTGAAAAAGAGAACTTTTTATATAGAAAGAGAAGAATGAGGTGAGACTTACTAGTTAGAAGGGTAGGAAAGAGATAGAAAAATATATCTTGATCGTTGCGGCGTCGCGGGGTCGTTGGAACTTGCTCGATTTCTCGCCGAAAGTTGGTCTTGGGCTAACTCTACTTCTTCTCCACTTTTCCTTAGAAAAATTTGGTAATTTTGGCTAAAGATTTTAGAATGAGGAAAGGCTAGGGTATGAGGTTGTATTTATAGTGTGGAATTAGGGTTTTGGAATTGAAAGAATGAATTAAAATGCATTTAAATCGGATTTAAAGGTAAAATTGAATTCTCTGTTTTAATTCAGAGTAAACAAACAGTTCAGGGATAATGGTGGTAGGCTAAAGGTTTTGTGTGCAGAACACGGGGAATTTTCCCCTATGGATGACCGTCGGCGTCGGCCCATCAAGGGCTCTCGCCAGTCCAATAGCAGAGGGGGCCCGTTGGATCTTTGCCACGTGTTCACTTCAGTATACACGGCATTTTGCACATGTTTGTTTTCCTGACTGTTCATCTTTGTGTGAAGTGCACGTGTAAACTTTTGGACTTCCAAAAATTTTAATAGAAAATTAGGAAAAATAATATGTGGCTGATGGGATTCGAACACAGGGGATATGTCACAGCAGTACAAGGCTTTACCAATGAGCTACAAGTGCTTTCTAGCTGTTCTTAAACAAGAATAATTTTTAAATTGTGCTCAGGCTTGCAAACTCCTTTCTGTACATTGAAAAGAAAAATTTTGTACGAAAAATTTAGAGTCGTTACAACGGCTTCTCAGTCCAAACCGAGAGCCCGCAGGGAGTTAAAACATCAATATAGCATGAAATTCCTCATTGTTTTTTCGGCAGTTTTTGCGAAGCAAATCCGGCGGGATTCGGAAGTCGTATCTATCTAGTTTAGGGTGTTTAGGTATCTCTGATACCATTGAAAATCAGGCAGCCACCACATCCAATGGGGTCACCGTGGCACCTACGGGTCCCTCAAAAGCTACTTTTTACGCATGCCCCCTCGCGAGGACTACAACTCGCCGGAACACCTTCCGGTCTCAGGACACCCTAGGGGTAAAAGCCTATGCTTCGCCACACTGTCACACAGTGGGAACCCCCAATGGGTCGACATCCAATGCCTAGTAGCTCTGATACCACTGTAAGTTCCTAATGCCCTTGCCGCTAACCCGCGGCCAATGCGGAATACGAAAATGAAAATTTTGATAGCACTAAAAACTTATAACCATGAATCTAAACCAAACACCTAAATTAGCAAACACTAGAGGTTAAAAATCACAACCTTTGTAGTGTTTTCATTTGCTCCAATTGTGTTAGACTCTAGCATGCACTCAAGAGCTCCGGATCGCGCTTGCAAGCCGGTCCTCCTTCGCCGAAGATGATCCATCTGAGGGAACCAAGCTCAAGCTTCAACTTCATGCATGAAGTAACTAAAGATCCTAGGTTGCTAATCTAGGATAGTTAGTGATGTGTGTGAGTGTTCTAATAATTTTTCATTCTCTTAATCCTTTGAATCTCAACTCATGAGAATGTAGAGGAAGAAGGAGGAAGAGCCATAGAAAAGAGAGAAACCAAAATGGTGGAATGAAAAAATCCTTACAAATTCATGCATACTTTCATTCTTTTGTTAAAAGAATTTCTCATTTTAAAACTACAACCATACTTGAATAGTATTCACAAATGAATTATAAATTCATTTGCCCATACCCTCCACCATTTCTCCTTTCCATCTCATTTCTTAATTTCTTAAAAAGAAAAACCTTGGAATGAGTTGTCCTTCTTTTTGAAGTATTCTTGTATAAATACAAGAATATATCCCCGCAAATACATGCCAGTATTCGTATCAAAATACGAATACCCAAGGTATAGAAAAATTCAATGAACATAATACTAGAATATACATATCGAAATATATATATATGTAAATTATCAAATCAAAACTTGATTTCATAATCCGGCTTAATCCTAAGCCGGCTAGTATTATCATTCGCCTGATTGAAGTCCACGTGGCTGGCATACATACTTAATCGGAACCTTGCACGTATCAATATACGGCCACTACATCATTTTTCCTGAACTGGGAAAACCCTCTGTGTGGGACTCTAAAGACTGGTCAATACGCTGGCAATGGGTTTAACCACAAGCACATCAGCGGCACTGATTATACGCAACGGCTATCCAGGTATTGAGCGAAAGGAAGGCCGATGAGGAAACTCATATGTACCTCTACTGAGCCTATCTGTGATAATCTCCATACAGTCCGGTCTCTTCATCTGAGATAATCGTATATCGGGTCTAGGTGGTGGATAACGTCAGAACCCTACTAACCCGATAAGTCGTGCCGGTCTGAAGCACATCATCCATTGAGAAACTACTGACATCATATCAGTAATTCTCATCAACCTTGGCCAAGGATTTCTAGTGATGGCTGACCCAACACAGTACGACATCGACTCTCAATACCGGGGGAGAAGAATCCCTGACGATTGTTTACTGTCTCTATGTGGCTCGGGACTGTACCCAACTAAAATCTGTTTGCACAACTCTTTTGAGCCGTGGTAGGGTAGTAATCTAAATACAGTGGGAACTCACACAAGACAAATTAAAATCTCAGGTCAAAGGAATAACCTGTACTCATGCCACAAGAGAACTTCTATCTGACGAAAAGTATAATACAATCTAGAAGTTCTTGGCGAGTCCGTCCGGTGTACTCACCTCCAGTGAGCACCTATATACTATCTTGGGTGACTCAACACCAATGGCCTGTGAGACCAGCCATCGCCCCTTTTCGAGGTCTCGAAATGTATACACTAGTCTACCTATCAGGTCGCCTGTAATCGGTCTTTTGAGAATTAGTTGCCTTTCTTCTGGCCTTTGTAGCACCTCCTTTCCTACGCTAGAGGTTGGAGAGAGGAGCGAAAGATGTGCTGACTTTTACGAACGACACGCTTCTCCTGCTCCCTCCCTGTCCTGAGCCGCCATCCAAGCATGAATACCTTCGTTTAATAGAATATTTTTGGTGTAAAAAGTCTCAAATTCACGATCTTCCGCTGCGCGGATTTCTTAGAGTATCGATTCCCAGTCTCTATACTCTCTCGACTAGGGACATTTAAGGATATGCTTATGGACCTCCCAGCTCCCACGTATATGATCGTCATCATAATACTGGTAATCAAGCAATAATCCTACAAGCTTTATCAAATGTATACACATAATGATATAGACAAAGCAGATAGCATACTATTATCTCGAGTAAGACCGTTCTATCTGTATAGCTCCTCGTTCAATTATCATAATTGCCTATCTGCAATTACAATAATTTCTTTAAGGGCATTATATCCAATAAGGTCAATGGTGGATAACGATCACTACGTCATTTTCTCCACTTTCTTAGATCATCGTTTTGTAGGCGTTGGTTCAGTTCAAGGGAGAAATCAAGTTTGTTGCGACAGAGACGAAAGATGGCGGAGGATAAAGTAAGGATTGAAATGTCCAATGGTCGAAATTTTGGTTGGTGGCGCATGCAGATAGAAAACTACTTATATCAAAACAACCTGTTTCTTCCGTTTCTTGGAGAAAACCCCGAGAAGATGGCCGATGAGGCATGGAGCCTTTTGGATAGAAAATCCCTGGCGACAATGTCATGACCCAGAAACGGAAGTGACTGGCACTTAAATCACGCGACGTCTAAAGACGATGACGTAATTCAAGTAAGCAAAAACCCAGAATCTAAACCATTTTAAAAATAAATAATGGAGGTAAAGTTTTGAAAAGTTTTGTAAAAAGTGAAGCTTGTTTTGAAATATTATTTGAAAAACAGACGGCACCTGCTTTGTAAAGTTTGAATAAACGCGTACAAGATAATAAATATAAAGGCATCTCATATACGGGAGCAAAATCAACGCCCACTCGGCGGAATCACAGCCACATAGTAATATACGACACCTCAGGCGAAGAATCACAAGCAAATATAAGCAACTGCATAAGTAAACTCATAGACAACTCTACCCGAGTTCGATCTAAAATACTATACATCAGTTTCGACTCAATCTAAATCAAATAATAATACAAGTGGTAGATGGAGCGGCACTAGATACAAAAGAATATACATCCAAGGTGCTAACCCTACACATCATAACCCTCCTATCAAATGCAAGCAAGAATCTCAAAAGATGCCGCGCCAACGCCGCCGCTAGGTAACTATGCAGTCGGTCCTGCAAGGAGCTATGGCACAACGAGGGTGAGTTGCCAACTTAGTGAATGGAAATAACATCACAAGATATATACATAGATATAATAAGTATGGTGAATAAAAGTGAACGCAATGAAATCAACATCATCATCATAATCATCACGAAATCCGAGTCAATCATCGCTAACCAGAATCTCATCATATCTCACCGGTGTATCCGAATCGGTCTCTCCCCTCTTTCTCGATTAATGGATCACACAAAACATATATCATACCGGTGTATCCGAATCGGTCTCCCATCCCTTCCTCAATTACCGTATCACACCAAACATATATCTATACAAAAAATTCATGATATCCGTACCATTCTCTCCCCTTCCACAATAACCAGATACCACAAAACATATATCGACATAAGAAATTCATGATTTCCGTATCGGTCTCTCCTCCTTCCTCGATAACCGGATATCACCAAACATATATCTACACAAGAAATTCATGATATCTGTATCGGTCTCTCCTCCTTTCTTGATAACCGGATATCACCAAATTTCTTGTAACACACGCATAACAAAAATCTAAGCAAGTTTTATAATTAATAATAATGACATATCATATTATATATTTGCATATTTTAGAGTCCCATACCACTGATATATATATATATATATATATATATATATATATATCGCAATATCATAAGATCAACAATATATAACGCGTAGCATAACAAATAATTGAATCGCAAAACAAACGGATAATGTAAGCATGTCAGTTCTAAGTGTCATGGTGGTACCAACGATGTGTGGCATACATGCGAGTCTTTGATTGTGAAACATGACAATCGTTGGTAGTTGTGCAGTGTTCTATCGGGTGTGTTACTATAGCAGGGCAATCGGAATATAAGAGATGAAATAGAACATGAAACAAGACATTTTAACTAAGTATCAATGAACGTAGCAATGCTAGTAAGTATAGGTATGCAATATGGTAGAATACTCAATACAATACTAATCGAATGATAATAGTGTCGCCAATAGGTTTAAAATAGCGACGCGAAGTTTTATAAATTTTCTGGTAGTCGGGGGTGCTATACGCCATCCGCCCGATTTCCCACTTATAGATGTTATTCCACTTATGGTTTGCGATCGAGCTAATCGTATCCTACGATCGTCTTGCCCTTCGTCACCGTCTCGGAGGTTTCCACAATCGAGCCTAACATAAAAATAATCACACAAACACACATAAAAATCCGTATCGGCATCGAAGTAATAAGTGGATAGGTTAGAACCTAGGACCAACGTGAGCCATCCGTATGTTAACTACCAAGAATTACCCCCAGACTCGCTGTTCTAACGCAAAATACCGCCTCAAGAACTAGAAATACGGATTATCAAATTTGAAAACCTTAAATCATCGTCCAAAACTAAGTAAAACACCTCTAGATTTTTACTTAGGAAAGTTCGGACAAAAAGGGGTATCAAAAGGACTAACTTAACATGTATATGAGCTACAGGAGAAATCTCACACCCAAAATGCAAAAAATGGCCGAGATTAGGCCAATATTTTCGGCCCAAGAACGGTGGTTTGGCCTCGAACTTTGTGTACGCTCCCAAAATCTTCTGTTTAGCTCAAAAGGACACATCTTTTATTTTATAGAAACCCAAATTTATCCCAGCAGCGACTTGATCACCAAAAATCCAAAAATACATTAGTTTTAAGAATTTTGCTTCATGTAAACAAAATATCTTGCATTAAAATACCTTAAACTTAACCAAAAACGAGTTGAAATCACCAAGGAAACTTCACTAGCACACTACAACCACACCTAATCATGAAAAGAATCTATCTTTGCAAGATGAGCTACAAATATGTGATTTTTGTAAAAGATATAGTTTTTCATGGCATAAACTATCAAAACTTAGTAAAGAAAGGATTTTATACGTATATAAAGAAGATGAAGGAGAATATCAAGTTTGTAGGAGTCTTCTTAATGAGTTGATTTAGGCTTCATCATGATCTAGTTAGAGTTTTTGTGTCACGCCCCGCTTCCTGGTTTACGGGCAAGGGGACGCGGCGAGGTCCGCTATGTATTTACTCAGAAGTAAACACGCTAAGCGTATCTAAGCAATATAAAGTAAAAATGTACATAAGAAGAGATGTAAAAGAACATCAATTTTTATTTATTCAACATTTCTTTACAATACAACTGGAAAAGTAAATACATGTCTGGAATGCAATGCCTAAATAATGGCATAACTAAAATGAAAAGTGTGTACAAGTGACTATAGCTCGGGGTCTTCAGTGTACTGCTTAGGGGTCTGCTCCAAGTGTTCCTGGCTGGTCTCGAACTCTTCAGAGTCGGGTCCTCCTGACAATATTCCAAAGAATTAGAGAAATAGGAATGTCGTCAGCGAACAATCGCTCGATAAGTCCCAAAGAAAGAAGGAGAAGAATAAACAGAGAATAAAACAGATGAAATAGATAAGTTATATTTGTTATACTAACGTAATTGTTGTAGCCTGGTACAAAATATGCCAGTATACGGGAGGAGTCCAACTTACACCGTGGACTTTGGCAACCCGTAGTACAAGACTCCGTCGAAAATACCGCAGAACAACGGCATGGATGTAATAACGTCTTTTAGTGACCACCTCGTGCCACTTTTAACATGTTCTGTGCCAGTCTACCCCTTTATAAACCCCGTAATGTTTATTGTATTGATTGTATTGTATTGTCTTGTAGTAAATGGAAGAGTTGCCGAAACCATGATATCAGTAAATGGAATGGATATAAATGGATAGTCATGTAATCAGAGTATATACATGGTTCGGTTCGGTCATGTTCATGTTGACATGGATAGTATTCTGGTATAAATGGATTCATATTGTATTGCAGTTATACTTGTATTGGATTCAAGTCTGATTGATTTCAAATCATGACTCGAACTGAGTCAAACTTTTAAACAGAATTAAAATCCTGATTGTTTTGGAGTTATCGGTAACTGCTATATATGGACGGCAGGATTTGTGTCTTTTTCAAGACAATTACCGTGTTGATAACACCGTTGTTAGATTGTCTGCCTTAAATAGGCAAGCACCCATATTATCCGGCTCCCTAAGACTCAAGAGAACTGGTCCCGCTTAAACCTATGTTTACTAGGGTCCTTATTGTAATTTAGTATAACTTGAGGGGGTTTTATGAAAAAAATAGTTTTGATATATTTTCAAAATACACCTCAAATAATTAATTATCGTCTTTAGGGTTTTCATACATGTATATTTTATAAAAGTGAAATTATCTAATGAGTAGAACCTAGTTTCCATTGTATATGGTATTTTAATGAAATATTGGAATTTGTATTGAATTGTAATGGTAGTTTCATGAACTTGTGATTCTTTTGATTTAGAAAATATGGAATATTTATATAATATATTTTAAAAATAGATCTTTTGATAATATTCATATATATATATATATATATATAATAAAAATAAATTTTATTTATTTTGTAGAAATCTCATTTTCATAAAAATTGCATCAAAATTCTATCGAGATCGAATGCTCCTTGTGGAGGTCTGCATCTCGCTCTACTA
Source organism: Agapanthus africanus (assembly GCA_030015575.1). NCBI lineage: Eukaryota > Viridiplantae > Streptophyta > Magnoliopsida > Asparagales > Amaryllidaceae > Agapanthus > Agapanthus africanus. The sequence continues at coordinate 78,687,336 of JASDDO010000026.1, read as the reverse complement.
GTCCCGAGGATGTGCAATAACCCTCACCATCCTGATCGGGGTTCCCCAAAATGGGTTATAGAGATGTAATTGCAAGGAATTAACTAACACGCTTTTTAAAGAAAACGGTTTTGAATGTTCAAGGTATTTATTCATAATCTCGTATTTTTCTCATAAACTGAAGTCCCAAAATTCATCATGTTATATCAAGAATGTGTGTTGTGATGAGGTAGGTCATTACCTCATGAGTTATCTAAAGTTAATACGGTTAAATTGAATAATTATGAGTTGTATGTAACATGATGTTATTTTACTGTAAAAGTAAAATAGAAATTGCAACATGATTTATTTTGAGATGAAACTTGTTCTAATATATTTATTTGTGTTTGTTAAATATTATGAGAGAATATGGTATTTTATTATTTAAGAAAAATATGGTTCTTAAAGAAAAACGATTCGGAAGTCGGAATAACTCCTCTTCCGACGAGTTTTCGAAATAGATTATTTTAGAATAGAGATGGAGGAGGTGAGTGGGGACTTACAGGTTACAAAGATATACGGGAGGTAGGGAAAGATTTTGGAACCGTCGGGGCATCGTTTTGTCGCCGGATTCTCCTCGGAACGTCGTCGGAACTTCACCCTTTGCTAACTCCACTTGCACAACTTAGGACTTGGAATTTTTATAGACTTTTTGTAATGGAATTCTGAATAAGGAGGGGTGAAATGGAGTGTGGTATTTATAGGAAAAATTAGGGTTTAGGGTAATGAATTTGAGAATTAAAATGTACATTAAAATTTTGTTTAATGCTACATTTTAATTCTCTGTCTTATTGACGATCTCGCCGGTCGAGAAGGGGGTGTGGGGTGTGGGATCTTGGCCATGTGTTCCTGTCGTTTGGTATAACTCAGTGCACGTGTTTGTTTAATCTGTGACTTTTTTCATTTTACGTGTAATGCACGTGCAAACTGTTGGGCTTCTAAAAATTTAAAAGAAAATACAATTACAAATATATGTGGCTGGAGGGATTCGATCACAGGGGCTACGTCACAGCAGTGCAAGGCTTTACCAATGAGCTACAAGTGCTTTTTTGCTGTTCAAAAGCAAATTAAATTTATAACTTATGCTTAGGCTTAGGAATTTCTTTCTGTATTTTGGAAAAAATTCTGTACAGAAAGTTTATGGTTGTTACATTTTGAGAGGGTTTTGGAGTTGAGAATATAAGAGATTATGATGGTGCTAGCCATGAAGTTGAGAGAGTTAGAGATGAGAGTGAGAGTGAGGTGAGAGAATGAGATAAGAGGTAATGAAAAGGGAATGATGAGGAAACAAAGAGTAGTGGAGGAGGAACAAGGAGGAATGGAGAAGACATGAGTGTGCCATGCTTCTTATGTCCCCTCTCTCACATAAATCTATATAAAATTATATATAGCCATGCTATCTTAAAAAAAAAGTAAAAACCCTAATTCAAATAAAATATGTAACCATGCCATGCAATAAAAAGAAACATAAATCCCTACTTTCATTTAGAATAAATTATGAAGACATTACCATAAGGAAATATTGTTGTCATGCCCAAAACAAGTGTTAACATGAAACACCCAAAATATTGATTTTGCCATTTTAAATATTTATAGGTGTGTATATATATATACCAAATTTGAAAACCAAATTCAATAATTGGTATTATCATAATAAAACATATTGCATTATGATTTAAATTCTAAAATAATATTTCCCATGTTCTGAACTGTTACAGACAATTCGGTTGTCGTTGACTCCACAAGTGGTCTTTAATATCTCGAAAGAGAAAACCAAGGAACTAATGACGACGTTAGCGAAACTATATGAGAAGATTTTTACATCAAACAAAATCTTCCTGATGAAAAAGCTTTCCAACATGAAGATTACTGAAAACGGCTCGGTGACGGAGCACCTAAATGAGTTCAACAGCATGGCGAGCCAACTCGAATCGGGGAAAATCGTATTTGAAGATGAGATTCGAGCACTTCTATTCCTCTGTTCGTTACCGGAGAATTGGAAGAACCTAATGATGGCGATTAGCAACTCGATCTCAGAGACTCTCACATTTAATGATGCAGCGAGTTGCATATTAAACAATGAGATGCGTAGAAAGGTCGAGAGTGGGAGCTCGGGAAATTCCGTGCTTTCGGTGGAGAATCGTGGTAGAGCGATGAAAAAGGGGAAAGAGAAGAAAGGCAAGTCTAAAAGCCGAGGAAAATTACAAGGAAAAATCCAAGACATGTGTTGGAATTATGGGAAGAAGGGTCACAGGAAAAGTGACTGTAATGCTCCAAAGAAAGACTCGAATGAGAAGGCAGATGGAAAGAAAGCTGATGTGGTGTCCATACAAGAAAATGGGGAACATGGTTTTTGTTTATCGGTGAGAGAGAATACAAAGGCGGATACTTGGTTCCTTGATTCAGAGGCATCCTTCCATTGTAGTTCGGGACGACATCACTTCAACGAGTATGTTCAGGGGAATCTTGGGCATATGACGATAGGAAACGGTCGGCCGTATAAGATCATTGGAAAAGGAACGATCATCTTGCAATCGTTAGGAGGTGGTCAACTAAAATTGAAGAATGCTCGTCATATTTCAGGTTTGATGAAGAGCCCGATCTCTACTTGTCAACTTGACAACAAAAGTTTTATTACGACATTTGGGAATTCGCAGTGAAAAATTACCAAAGAATCGTTGGTGGTTGCTAGGGGCAAGTTGGGCGGTTCGTTGTATTCCTTCAGTGAGAGTAGCAGAGATTCAGTTGGATTGGCAACAAGTTTGGAGTTAAATTCGGAGACTTCGTTGTGGTATAGGCGATTGGGACACCTCAGCGAGAAGAACATGAAAATTCTTCAAGGAATGGAGCCTCTTTCGGGGCTGAAAAGGTGGAGTTAGGGCTATGTGAGAGTTGTGTTTTCGGGAAGTAAAACGCGCTCAAATTTCAAATTGGAGGCGTGGTAAAGAAGACCAAGAAGGTTAAGATGGTGCATATAGACCTATGGGGTCCGGCCTCGGTGGAGTCTTATGCAGGAAATCAGTACTTCGTGATGTTCATCAACGATGCAAGCCGAATGACATGGGTTTATGCGATGAAGAAGAAGTACGATGTGTTTGGTATCTTCAAACACTGGATTGCGGAGGTAGAGAACCAAACAGGGATGAAAGCTAAATCCCTTAAGTTCGATAATGGAGGGGAATATTGCACACAGGAGTTCGAGGGATTTTGCTCGCAGAAGGGTGTTCGTTGGTTGAAGACGGTACCAGAGACGCCACAGCAAAATGGCATCCTTGAAACGATGAACAGGACGATCGTAGAATGAGTGTGGAGCATGACCTTGGAGGCAGATGTTCTTAAGTTTCTATAAACAGCGGCGGTTAATACTGTTGTGTACTTAATCAACAGAAGCCCGGCAAGTATGCTTGATGGAGGCATTACGGAAGAAAATTGGCCAGGTAAACCGGTTGATTATTCGCACCTAAAAGTATTTGGCTGTGTTGCCTATTCTTTGGTTGATAAGACGGAAAGGAGTAAGCTTGACTCTAAGTCTAGAAAGTGCGCTTTCATCATATATGGTGGAGATGAGTTCGAATATAGGCTATGGGATTACACAAGTAAGAAAGTAATACAAAGCCGGAACGTCATCTTCGATTAGCAGCACTTATACAAAGAAGAAAAGCAAGCCAATGAAGGTGCAATACGTGAGTTCGTCGTGTTAGATGGAACTCAAGAGAGCATTTGGGTACCTACAAGTGGTGATCAGAACTTGGAGGAAACCGCGGTGCAGGATCAGGTTCAAAAACGAGATGATGACCATGTTCAGCAACCTGATATGTCAGTACTAAGAAGATCTACGAGAAGAAAAAAATACCTGAAAGAATTGTGACTGACTTCGTTTTGTACACAGATGCATGAGAGCCCGAATCCCTTAAAGAAGCAATAAGCGACGGTGTTAGAAAGCTGTGGGAGCAAGCTATGGATAAGGAGATAGAATCTTTGAAGAAGAACCATACATGGGACCTAGTGAAGCTACCTGTCACGCCCCGCTTCCCAGTATACGGGCAGAGAACGCGACGAGGCCGCTACGTATTTACTCTGAAGTAAACACACTGAGCGTATCTAAGCAATATAAGTAAAATGCACAAGAGACAGAGACAATAGATATAAATGAACAACAACTTTATTTATTCACATTCTTTTTACAATACATCTGAAAAGTAAATACATGAAATGAAAAGCAATGCCTAAACAGTGGCATAACAGAAATGGAAAGTGCTGAAATGAAATGTACAAATATCTAGAGCTCCGGGTCGAAGGCTAGCTGATCCAAGTCCTCGCTGGTGGGCTCGATCTCCTGATGGTCCGAATCACCTGACAACATTCCAAAGAAGAAAGAAAGTGAATGTTGTCAGCAAACAATCGCTCGGTAAGTCCCAAAGATAAGTGAGAAGTAGAATAGACAGAGAGAGAGTGTGTGTGTAACTTTTAAAGTGGTATTATATTGTTATAATGTTGCATTTAGTGTTAACGCTGTTGTTTGTAGCTTGGTACAGAAGAGGCCAGTGTATACGAGAGGAGTCTCGTTAGACCAGAGACTACGGTGGACGGAATACAAGGAACCGTTCAGCCACGGTACAACGGCAATTGAATTCAGATTAAGTGTCTTAATAGTTACAGTCTCATGCCACTTCTAACACCTTCCGTACCAATCTACCCCTTAAACCCCGCGATGTCTTGATTGTAGTGTTTGTATTGTATTGTAATTTGTATTGTCTTGTATTATAAATTGTATAGATGGATGACTTACCGAAACCATGGTATCAGTAAATGGATGTAACTGGAGAATCATGTAGATAGAGATATATTCATGGTTCGGTTCGGTCAATATAGATTGAATAGATTAAACAGATTGAATATATGAATTCATATTGAATTGTGTTGTATACTTGAATCATATTCAAGTCAGATTGTATATATTGAGATTCGGTCTGAGTCAGACAATTAGAAAAGAAATTGAATCCTGAATTAGGTTTTGGTGTTATTGGTAACCGCTGCATATGGACGGCAGGATTTGTGCCTTTTTCAAAGAAAATTACCGTGTTGATAACACCGTTTGTTAAGTTGTCTACCTTAAATAGGCAAGCCCCCATATCTCCAGCTCCCTGAGGCTCAAAAGACTTGTCCCGCTTAAAACTATGTTTACTAGGGTCCTTATCGTAATTTAGTATAACTTGAGGAGGTTTTATGTAAAAATAATTTTGTATAATTTTCAAAATACACCTCAAGTATTTTATTATCGTCTTTAAAGTTTTCATTGATGTATATTTTATCATTGTGATATTTCTAGTGGATAAAACCTATTTTTCATAATATATGGTATTTATTTGTAATATTGGAATTGTACGGTATTTTCTTGTAAATGGATGTTTTTCTTGAATTTTGGAAATGTGGAATTTTTTATAAAGATTAAAATAGGTATTTTTATATTATTTACATATATATATATATATATTTATTAAAAATATAAGTTTGATTTATAATAGAAATCACATTTTCTAAAGAAAATTGTATTTTTAAATCTTTCGAGATCGTATACTCCTTGCGGAGGTCTGCATCTCGCACTACAAAACCCAAGGATGTGCGATAACCCGCACCATCCCGAACGAATTCTCCGAAATGGGTTGTAGCGGCACATTGCAAAGATTTGTTAAAAATACATATTTTGTAGAAAAAGGTTTTGTAGTTTATGGTATTTATTTGTAAAAATTGTATTTCCATATTCTAGGTTCCCAAAAGATATCGTGCTATGATAGAGATGTGTGTTGTGAGAAGGTAGGTCATTACCTCGTGAATTATCTAAAGGTATAGCAAGGAAATATAAGATTTATGTCGAAACTAAACTACATGGTATTTTTTTTGTAAAATTGCGATAAAAACTAAAATAGGAATTCTTTTGATATGAAACTTGTCAATATGTTTTGTTAATGTTTAATGATCATGATGTGATGGTTTGGTATTATTGTTTTTAAGAAAAATATGATTTTTTAAGGAAAAACCGAATCGGAAGACGGATTAACTCCACTTCCGTCGGGTTTTAGAATTCTAAATTTTTAGAATAGTAAGGAAAAGGGGGAGAAGGGACTTACTGGATTGTAGTGGAGAGGAGAGGAAAAAGAAGAAGTAGGAGGCGCCGGTGCGTCGTTTCGTCGCCGGAATCTCCTCGAATCGTCGTCGGAAGTTTCCCGGAGTTTCGCCATTTGCTAACTCCACTTGCACACAAAAACTCTATGGAATTTTCTTGAGTGAGGAGGGGTGATTTTATGTGTGGTATTTGTAGGAAAAATTAGGGTTTAGGGTAGATGAAAGGGTGTGATAAAAATTGTATTAAAATGGATTAAATGTGTGATTTAAATTGCTCTGTAAATGTGCAAGGAAATTAAACCGTACAGGGGTTATGGGGGAGTTCAAGAGTCACAAAGTAAAGAAGAAAATTACAGTTTCGGCCGAGTTGACCCGGAGCAGCCTGCCGAGTCAGCTGCGCCGCCAGCTCGATTCAACTGAGCCAGGGCTCCCCTCGTCACCACATGTCCCCGACGCTTTGACTACTGCAGTGGACTCGTTTATTTTATGTGTGACTCCTGGTTTTTACGAGTTATGCACGTGTAGACTCTTGGGCTTCTAAAAAGATTAAAAGAAAACTAATTAAAAAATAATGTAGCTGATGGGATTTGAACTCTGGTGCTTTGGTTCAGCAGTGCAAGGTCTTACCAATGAGCTACAAGCTCCTTCTTGCTGTTAAAAAGCAAAACAAATTTATAACTTGTGCTCAGGCTCAAGTACCCTTTTCTGTATTTATGAAAAAAATATACAGAAAGTTTAGTGTTGTTACATTCTACCCTCCTTATAAAAATTCGTCCTCGAAATTTGTATAAGGAAAGTGTAACAGATTAATGGAAGTTTGGTGATAGAACTATTGGTAGTGTCTGAAAAATATGTGAGTAAACGAAAGAATGCGAGAGGTTTGAAAAGAGTTGAGAAAATTACCAGGTTTACCTTGGTCTACGGCCTCTGCTTCTTCGGCCGCTAGAAGGAAAGCCTGACGCCATGGTACATTCCTCCTAACTGGGGGCACATTTCTCTGTTCTCGAGGCATGTTCCTCAGTGCCTGTTGGAATTGGCAAGTAGGTTGTGCAAGTGGTGGAGCTGGGAGTGCAAGACGAGGTGCAGGAGCCTGGATAGCTGGCCGCTGCGGGTAGTTGGTGTGTATGATCTGAGTTGCGTCTATAAGGAAAGTTTTCAATTGCGTGATTGGATGCGCCATAAATTAGACACTGGCCTTTTGCACGCCTACAGTCCTTCCACAAGTGTCCATTCCTCTTGCAATAGAAGCAAAAACCTGGACTTGGCTGGTTATTGATTTCATCCGATCTCCTCGGTTCAACAGTTGGTATTGAAGAGGCTCCTCCTACCATCTGATTGGCAGGTCGCTTAACTCCCGCAGATTGAGATCTGCCCTTCCTCTTCACTACTGCCTCATATCTTCGGGCAGCCTTCAAAGCCAAATCATGGGTTGGGAAATCCCTTGTAGCTAATGCAGCTTGGATTTCCGAGTCCAACCTTTGCTGAATTCTTCTAGCTCTGATCTCAGCAGTCGGTATGAGATGGGCCGCAAACCTACTGAGCATGGTAAATTCAGCACCAACTCATCTACAGATTTAGTCCACATTGAACCTTGTTGCAGATGGATGAACTACTGTTCCATATCAAAGCGGGTAGTCTCGGGGAAAAACTTGCCATCGAACATGTCGCGGAAAGTCTTCCATTCGATGGTTTGATCAAGACGGCTTTCTTCCGCCTTCCACCAGACCCGTGCATTGTCCGTGAGTTGCAGCTTCACAACACGGACCCAAGCTATCTCTGGCACTTATGCAGCTAACAGATCATCTTCGATGGTTTGATCCCATTCCTCCGCTTCCGGAGGGCTCTCTTTTCCCGAAAATTTCTTGGTGTGCAGTGCCCGGAATTGCTTCACTCCGAGTGCTTCCGCTTCTGGATGATTTAAGAGAATAACAGTCTGTTGCTGTCCTTCCAGGACGCTGCGGATTGCCTCACGCAGAACCGTATGCTCATTGATTGGAGAAGGGACGACAGGTGTAAGTGGTAGTGTTGGGGGAGTGTAGTTGACATTCGTGCTGGTGTTGTTTGGGGAATCCATAATTTTGAAAGAAAATTTTGGGTTGGGACAGATTCAAAATATATGAAATTGGAAGATTCAAGAAGTAAGAATTGTAAAGAATGTTTTCAGTTGCTGGTTCTTGTGTTATATTGCTTAGTTTGTCTACGCAGAACTGAACTGCATGGTAGGGTTCCATACAGCTCTGACCTGCATGGGCCACCAACAAAACCTGTCACGCCCCGCTTCCCGGTGTACGGCGAAGGGGACGCGACTAGGCCGCTACGTATTTACTCTGAAGTAAACACGCTGAGCGTATCTAAGAAATATAAGTAAAATGCACAAGAGACAGAGACAATAGATATAAATGAACAACAACTTTATTTATTCACATTCTTTTTACAATACATCTGAAAAGTAAATACATGGAATGAAAAGTAATGCCTAAACAGTGGCATAACAGAAATGGAAAGTGCTGAAATGAAATGTACAAATATCTAGAGCTCTGGGTCGAAGGCTAGCTGATCCAATTCCTCGCTGGTGGGCTCGATCTCCTGAAGGTCCAAATCACCTGACAACATTCCAAAGAAGAAAGAAAGGGAATGTCGTCAGCGAACAATCGCTCGGTAAGTCCCAAAGATAAGGGAGAAGTAGAATAGACACAGAGAGAGAGAGAGTGCATAACTTTTAAAGTGGTATTATATTGTTATAATGTTGCATTTAGTGTTAACGCTGTTGTTTGTAGCTTGGTACAGAAGAAGCCAGTGTATACGAGAGTAGTCTCGTTATACCAGAAACTACGGTGAATGGAATACAAGGAACCGTTCAGCCACGGTACAACGGCAATTGAAGTCAGATTAGGTGTCTTAATGGTTACAGTCTCGTGCCACTTCTAACACATTCCGTACCAATCTACCCCTTAAACCCCGCGATGTCTTGATTGTATTGTTTGTATTGTATTGTAATTTGTATTGTCTTGTATTATAAATTGTATAGATAGATGACTTGCCGAAACCATGATATCAGTAAATGGATGTAACTGGAGAATCATGTAGATGGAGGTATATCCATGGTTCGGTTCGGTCAATATAGATCGAATAAATTGAACAGATTGAATATATGAATTCATATTGAATTGTGTTGTATACTTGAATCATAATCAAGTCAGATTGTATATATTGAGACTCAGTCTGAGTCAGACAATTAGAAAAGAAATTGAATCCTGAATTAGGTTTTGGTGTTATCGGTAACTGCTGCACATGGACGGCAGGATTTGTGTCTTTTTCAAAGACGATTACCGTGTTGATAACACCGTTTGTTAAGTTGTCTACCTTAAATAGGCAAACACCTATATCTCCGGCTTCCTGAGGCTCAAGAGACTGGTCCCCCTTAAACCTATGTTTACTAGGGTCCTTATCGTAATTTAGTATAACTTGAGGGGGTTTTATGTAAAAATAATTTTGTATAATTTTCAAAATACACCTTAAGTATTTTATTATCGTATTTAAAGTTTTTATTGATGTATATTTTAGCATTGTGACATTTCTAGTGAATAAAACCTATTTTTCATAATATATGGTATTTATTTGTAATATTGGAATTGTATGGTATTTCTTGTAAATGGATGTTTTTCTTGAATTTTGGAAATGTAGAATTTTTTATAAAGATTAAAATAGGTATTTTTATATTATTTACATATATATTTATTTATTAAAAACATAAGTTTCATTTATAATAGAAATCACATTTTCTACAGAAAATTGTATTTTAAATCTTTCGAGACCGTATGCTCCTTGCGGAGGTCTGCATCTCGCAATACTAAGCCCGAGGATGTGCGATAACCCGCACCATCCCGAATGGATTCCCCGAAATGGGTTGTAGCGACATATTGTAAATATTTATTAAAAATACATATCTTGTAGAAAAAGGTTTTGTAGTTTATGGTATTTATTTGTAAAAATTGTATTTCCGTATTCTAGATTCCTAAAAGATATCGTGCTATGATAGAGATGTGTGTTGTGAGGAGGTAGGTCATTACCTCGTGAACTATCTAAAGGTATAGCAAGGAAATATAAGATTTATGTCGAAACTAAACTACATGGTATTTTCTGTAAAATTGCGATAAAAAGTAAAATAGGAATTCTTTTGATATGAAACTTGTCAATATATTTTGTTAATGTTTAATGATTATGATGTGATGGTTTGGTATTATTGTTTTTAAGAAAAATATGATTTTTTTAAGGAAAAACCGAATCGGAAGTCGGATTTGATGGGTTCCGGCAGCGCCCCGGCCATCGAAACGCGGCCAAAATGCGGAACAAAATTTTTCTAAACTGGCGCTACCGCTACCCGATTTACGGATCGACCTTAAACCCTAAACTAGCATGCTAAATAAGAGTTAGAATCGTTATACCGAGTTGATCCGTGTCCTTTAGTCTTCATTCCAAGCTCTTAGCAGATCCTTGATGTGGTTTGGTCGCCGGTCTTCCTCCATCTTCGATGATCCACCCGAGGGAAACGGCGCAAGCTCCAACCTCGACGAACGAGGTAACCGATTCTCCAAAGTTGCTAGCTATGGAGAGTCGAGGTGTAGTAGTGTGTCACTATGTTTTTCTCTCTACCCTTGAGCTCAATGAGAAACTCAAGAAGAAGATGAAGGAGGTGAAAGCTTTTGGCATGAACAACTAAGGAAATTGGCTAAGTCCTTTTGTGTGAGCATGAGAGGGTGAGAGAGAGCAAGTGTAATGTAACAAAATGAAATGAATCCATTCACTTGGTAGTGTCCGGCCCCCCTCTCATTCCCACCAAAAAATTATTTCCAATTTACAAATAAATAATGTGCAACCATACCCAAAACCCATACCTTGTTCCATGTTCATGCCACCTCACACCCTCCATCTCATCATTAAACAAATGAATTTCCATAAATGGAAAATCAAATAATGAGGTGGCGAAACTTCTAGAAGCTATCCCGTATGTAATACGGAATACTTCCCGGTACATGTATCGAAATACACACACGCGTATTCGTACAAAAATACGAATAGCCAAGAGAGAAAAATGAATAGCGAACAATAATACTAGAATACATATATATAAATACATATGTAAATTATTAAATCAAAACCTGATTTAATAATCCGGCTTAATCCTAAGCCGCTAGTATTATTAACCGTCCGATCAAAGTCTGCGCAGCATGCACATATTTAATCGGACACCTGTATGTACCAACATACGCCATGTACACCATATCGCCCGAACCGTGAAAAAACCCTCTGTGTGGGACTCTAAAGACTCGTCAATATGCTGGCAGTGAGTTTAACCATAAGCACGTCAGGGGCACTAGCTGTACGTAACGGCTACCCAGGTATTGAGCGAAAGGGAGGCCGACGAGCAAACTCATCCTGAACCCCTACTGAACCTAACAGTGACAATATTCGTACAGTCCGGTCTGTTTGTCTAAGAGTATCACATATCGAGTCTAGAGGGGTGGATAAAGTCAGACCCCTAACAACGCGATATTTAGTGTCGGCATGTAACCCATCACCACCTGAAAAACTATCGATCCTGAATCGGTAATTCTCGTTCACCATGGCCATGGATTTCTAGTGATGGCCACCCGTACACAACGCGACATCAACCCCCAATGCCGGGAGAGACGAATCCCCGACGATCCGATCACTGCCTCCATGTGGCTCGGGACTGTACCCAACTAAAACCTGTTTGCACGACTCCTTTGAGCCGTGGTAGGGGAGTAATCAAAGCATAGTGGGAATTCACACGAGACAAATGACGATCTCAGGTCGATAGACTAACCTATACACATGTCACCTGGGAACTGCTATCTGACAATAGGTATAATACCAACTAGCAAGTTCTCGGCGAGTCCGTCCAGTGTACTCATAACCCAATGAGCACCTGTATACTATCTTAGGTGAGCAAACTAACACCAATGGCTTGTGAGACCTGGCCACCACCCCTCGTCGGGGTCTCGATCAGTATACACTGGAGTATCGATGCCCGGTCTCGATACTCCTACGACTAGGGACATTTAAGGATATGCTTATAGACCCCAGCTCCCACATATATGATCGCCATCATAATGTTGGCAGTCAAGCAAGAATCCTATGGGCTCTATCAACATGTATATGATGATAAAGACAAACCAGATAGCATACTATCATCTTGAGTAAGACTGTTTTATCGGTATAGGTCCTCACTCAATCATCATAATCACAAGTCCGCGACTATGATAATTGCCTTGAGGGCACTATAGCCAACAATCTCCCACTTGCACTTAAGGCCAATTATTGCGATGTCGCATACTCACAGCCCGTGTGATACCGAACACCCAACTTCTCTACTAATCAGTTTCGCAAAACCTGTTTGCGAAAATGATTGCGTTCGAGAAATAGCCTCAGTGAGTGGATCCGCTCCAATGTTTCTTTCTGTATCTCTCTTAATCTCAACTTCGCGAAGAAAGCTATCTCCCGAAATGAGCAATAACTGTCTTAGAATTTATCTGGATATCTGATAGGACCCAGTTCACAAATGAACTCTAAATCCAGTAAACTTCTTAGACAGTATCGTCCACTGAATTTAATTAGTATCCTGCGTCATGCCTTCCCTCAGTATTCTCTTGGACCACCTGTCCAACATACTGTCCCTCAAAAGAGAGAAAACTATAACTCTGATAGTCACTCTGTCATCCAGGTCACCTTGGAAGCCGGAAATGATAACCGTCTCCTGAAGGAGGCTGCCGTTATCATATCCCTAGAACATCCATTTATGTTCAATAAATGCTTCCCAATGTTTCTCCAGGATTGGATATGTTTATTGCAGCTGGTGCAAAAACAACATCTGGTGTGGTACTTGACATTTTATGATTAACTCAATTGCCTAAGCAAGCGATATGCTAATCATGCAGATCCCTCTCCCCTTTAGTCTGTAAGACACCATTAGAAGGGGTGACTCTATCACCTGCAGGTACACCACCATGCCAGGAGTCAACCATTCTAAATATATTTAGAATAATGTCAAATTACCCAAATTGGGATACTTCCCAAATCTAGATCTAAAACCATAGATCTAGTAACCAGAAAACCTGATATTATATTCACATCCTCTATGGAGAAACAATTTTGTGACAACCACAGTATAACCGATCGTAGTATAGGAATATCTCTTCCTATCAAGTGCATGTCATCCCAATACCTGGACATCACTCCCTACTACTTTCTTACCAGATCCATCTCCCATTCTGACGAAGTCAAGACCTATGACTGTCACATCAAAAATAGATGATCTATTTCCGCTATACCTGCTTTGGTCTATAAATATACATAAGCAACTTGTCCTCTATGCTTCCGCTGCTCCCACTGACTACAACAACCCTCTGGCAGAGTCATATACACATGCACTTCTAAAGCTAGTTTAGAATGACAGTATACTCATCCTCCTGTCGGGTCTTATAGTCTAGAACAGCAGCAATGGCAAGTCTGGGTAAACAAGAACCTCCCTGTCACCGTCTCTGAGAAGACCGAAGTACCTCTCGGGTGCCTGAGGTTACCTACCAAATCCGCGGAGTGGCTAATGGAACATCAAATCCAATTGAATCCTTAGGTTCTATTAAATTTCCAATAATCGTTTGTGGTTCTGGAATAACTTCCTGTTCTACCATACTCCCACTTTTGTTTTCTGAAAAAAAATCAATTTACAAAAAATATGGCGAGTTAAGAACAATATAAATATTGATCTTCCTGATGGTAGAAAGTTAACCCTCGTCGAAGCCCGAGATAACCAACAAACAACCATTACTAAAACGTGCCTTAAGTTTATCCGGATTCTAGTTTTAAGCATCAGCCGGACAACTCCCTATACCATAACATCGTTAAGATATAAATTGATTCTATATAAATCTAATATAGAAACAAAAGCACTAATCTAATTTGAACCAGATTCAAAAACATGCAGCTGTTTCCAGTGCATATCAACCAAATGGAAAGAGGACAATCAGCATTACTCATCTAAGAGTGCATCCATATATGAGTAACCCGAAAGAGAAACAAGTTCTCAAAACCATTACTATCAACGGAATACCAAACACAAGTATCTACATCTTCGAATACTTCGAAGAATCCCGATACTTCTAATAAATGGTGCTCTACTTTATTCTTATACCTATAACTTCTCAAAATCTGGACCATGCATTTCAACGAAATACTTGTCCAGAACTGGAGAAGACACTGGACAACATACAATACTTTGTATAGGTCCCCTGAGTCCAATAACTCAAACCCTGTGCGTCGTAGGTTGAAAAACTGTACTATGGTTAAGAAGAATTACACCGCTGTTGAATGCACCTTACCTAATCACCAGCTGATATTGGTAAATGTCACAGACATAATATCAAAAAGTTATATCTCACTTTATAAAAATAAATGTACAGATATATCAGTTTGAAATTGGTGCATAACAACGGATATTCAAAACCAAATATTTGCCATCCGGCAAAATCCAGATGATTCCACAAATATCACCAATTACAAAAAATTCCGATATAATAAGGATCTAATCACCCAATTCCCAATATCTTACTCTCACTCACCATCCGTAATAATATGCAGATGTGAGAAACTGATCTGGTAAATACATACCCTGGAGTTATATTCCAATTGGAAAAACAGTCTTTAATTAACATTGCACAGTGAAACTGAAACATGAAAATGTTTCAAAAGGGTTAACTGGTATTCCTAGTAACGCCTCTTCCATTATCCTGAATCATGACAGTAACCATATACTTATCTGCCCTCACTGCAATCCCTTTATTATGTCTTTACTTATTACCTTCTGTACACCTCTTTTATGCTAATTGATTTTCTTCATTCCCTACCTTTCGGCACCAGCCTAAGCTTTGGAAGAAGACTATCCAATAAGCGTAATAGGTGTACTTTCCTAATCCCAGGAGCCCTCGCAACCTGAGAGAAGGTAAAATGAAAAGACAACCGAATAATCCTATTCAATCTCTCCAGAACCAGAATCCATTCTCGAAAAAGTTCCTTCGAGTTCGTATGTAACTATACGATAGATTTATCTAGTGGAAGTGGATATCCGTAGTGATACGAAGTGTTCTAGAGAAAAGCAAAGTGGATGTAGGAGTGGCAGGGGTATACACTGTTTTTGTCGTGAATGATGGTGATCGCAATTTCCTTTGCCATTATTCTAATCCCTTTATATGTCTTTACTTATTACCTTCTGTACACCATAGTAAAGCTTGTTGGTTTTCTTCCTACCTTATCGTTCGGCACCTGCCTATGGTCTGGAGGAAGACTATCCAATAAGCTCAATAGGTGTACCCTCTCCTAATCCTAGAAGCCCTCACAACCTGAGAGAAGGTAAAGAGAAAAGACAACCGAATAATCCTATTCAATCTCTCCAGAACCAGAATTCATCCTCGAAAAAGTTTCTTCGAATTTGTATGTAACTATACGATGGATCTATCCAATGGAAGTGGATATTCATAGTGATACGAGGTGTTATGGAGAAAAACAAAGGTGATATAGAAGTGGCAATGATGTATGCGACACCGTGACATTCCAAAAGCCAAAGTGTTATAAGAAGGTTCGGTAAACTTGGTTTCATGAGTTTTAGTCAAAAGTCAGGTCATAGTCGCAGCCAGAGAGAGAGAGAAAAGAAACACTCAGCGTGCACTCTAACCTAGATCAGAATGGTTAAACATTTTATCTAATCTGGATGGCTCCCACTGTTTGCTCGAATTCTCCTCCAAACCCAAAAGGAGAATTAGTCAGAATCACCCGAGGAGTAATCCTACTCATCAGTGGGAATCGGGATCCAACTATGATCGCATGATAACTTGATGGAAGCCACTCAAGTCACCACACTCCAGAAGGTATGCGCAAGCCTGGCAAGTTTCCTGTATGTTTGAAACTCCCGATATGATTTTTACCCCAAGCGGTTTATGACCTTGACTTTGGCCAACAAATCATAACCCGCAAGTCAAGTTCTACCCGTCATTGTCCTGACTGATTTAAACCCACCCGTACACACCCTTGACTTTGGCCAACAAAGTGGTACGACTGTCCTAAACCAATGCATATCCATGCAACGGACAAGCAATACACAGCTACCGCACACGATGCCTTGACTTTGGCCAACAAACATCGCACGAATACTATGCACTATTTATCCGAAATGACGGAGGGCTACGGATGTTTTTTGGCGAAAAAACCTTTAACGTAATGAACTTGATATCGTTGAAGGGATCCAAGTGGTTTTATAAATATATAGTGGCGAAAACTTTTGCTAAAGAGGTCACTCCCGGTGAAGGGATCTCGGCTCTTTCCCCGTCGAATGGGATGCAGGATATCCCAAACTGAATACCACGATGCAAAGCAAAAATAACCGACTATAGTAAAGTTATTACGTTGACGCAAACTTTTACCCAAGGGGTCACTCCCGATGAAGGGATCTCGGCCCTTACCTCGTCGAATGAGGTGCAGGATATTCCAAAATTGATACCACGATGCAAAGCAAAAGTGTACGTCTGTAATGTCAGTTTTTAATAACTTGGTTCCAACAACATCATATATAGGTTTGTTTCATCCTTGCATTGATAAGAATCTATGCAATCACATCAATTAATCACACCAGAAAAGAACGAAAATAAAATGTACGTATATGCCATCCGCATTCGCCACTGGGTCCCTTCATCACCCGTTAGGTTACTTAACTAACAACAAAGCGGGGACTGGGCTAGCGCGGGTGCAAAACATATACAACATCTATTAGTATATATAAATATATATATATAACATTCGTCCCAGGAATGATATAAAGCAACATCACAGAAACATCACAGAAGCAACACAGAATGGTGGATAATCTGGAGCCTCGGGTTTCACTTGAGCCGCAAGCGAGACCCGACGTTCTCTGTCATGTGGATAGCCTGTGCAATGAAAACCTAGACCCCTACGAGCGTGGAAAGTTATCCGCAAAACCAGAAGCGAGGCATCCCCCTTCAGCAATATGAATGGGCCACCCAGCACTTCACGGAATCCGGTAACTTGAGCACCCCTCCTGGGTCATCCTATACCCCCTACGAGTGCAGCGAATAGCCCGCCAATTCTAGAGTAAGGTCCCCTCCGTTCCAACGCCATGAGATGCGGACCAGTTGCCCTCTAGAATCCGGCTATTCGTGTACTCCTCCGCGGGGTAATCCTAGTACAGAAAAGAAAATAATATACAATGGTGGCATCGACCTCAACCTGGTCGTGCCTCAAAAGAATAATATACAAACTGGCAGTGACGGCAGTCCACATGTCGGACGCTCGTCCGCAATATCAAATGTACAAATGAAATAAAAAATGTACTGACATTGCACCACAGCTATCCACCACGACAATCCAACCAACATCACAGCACATCACATAACATCAACGTGAATGTCACGTTCGCAAACCCGTTTAAAAGACATATACCAATTAGACGAGTTTACCGATCAAATGACATTCACGGTCGCAGATAGAAATGTATGTATTGTTAAACGTACACTTAAAATGTCGATCGACTAAGTTCCAAATTGGCCCCAATAGCAAAACCAGCACTGCACAGAAAACTGGGCCAAAACGGAATATCTCAAAAATCACAATTCCAAGTAAATGAGCTACAGAAAAATTTTGGGCACCCATTGCCACTAAATAGCCGCGGAACCGCCGCCAATAGAGGCTAAGTGCGGCGGATCCGCGGCGCTTTAGAGGAATCATGAGCCCAAACTTTTTGTGTACCCATAAAATTGCCTGTACGGATTTTTAAGATGCCCGAAATAATTTTTTGACCACTTTTGAAAATCGACAGCAAACCCAAATATGAAATCGTGATTTTGGTAAATTACATTGATCGATCTTTTAAGCACGTTTAAAAAAGCTAGTAAGGGGTTTAAAGGGTGGCTCTGATACCATGATGGGTTCCAGCAGCGTCCCGGCCAACGAAACGCGGCCAAAATGCGGAACAAAATTTTTCTAAACTGGCGCTACCGCTACCCGATTTACGGATCGACCTTAAACCCTAAACTAGCATGCTAACTAAGAGTTAAAATCATTATACCGAGTTGATCAGTGTCCTTCGGTCTTCATTCCAAGCTCATAGCGGCTCCTTGATGTGGTTTGGTCACCGATCTTCCTCCATCTCCGATGATCCACCCGAGGGAAATGGCGAAAGCTCCAACCTCGACGAACGAGCTAACCGACACTCCAAAGTCGCTAGCTATGGAGAGTCGAGGTGTAGTAGTGTGTCACTATGTTTTTCTCTCTACCCTTGAGCTCAATGAGAAACTCAAGAAGAAGATGAAGGAGGTGAAAGCTTTTGGCATGAACAACTAAGGAAATAGGCTAAGTCCTTTTGTGTGAGCATGAGAGAGAGAAAGTGTAATGTAACAAAATGAAATGAACCCCTTCACTTGGTAGTGGCCGCCCCCCCTCAGGATTAACTCCACTTCCGTCGGCTTTTAGAATTCTAAGTTTTTAGAATAGTAAGGAGAATGGGGAGAAGGGACTTACTGGATTGTAGTGGAAAGGAGAGGAAAAAGAAGAAGTAGGAGGCGTCGGTGTGTCGTTTCGTCGCCAGAATCTCCTCAAAATTCACCGGAGCTTCGCCCTTTGCTAACTCCACTTGCACACAAAAACTCTATGGAATTTTCTTGAGTGAGGAGGGGTGATTTTAGGTGTGATATTTATAGGAAAAATTAGGGTTTAGGGTAAATGAAAGGGTGTGATAAAAATTGTATTAAAATGGATTAAATATGTGATTTAAATTGCTCTGTAAATGTGCAGGGAAATTAAACCATACAGGGGTTATGGGGGAGTTCAACAGTCACAAAGTAAAGAAGAAAATTACAGTTTCGGACGAGTTGACCCTCCGCAGCCTGCCGAGTCAGCTGCGCCGCCGGCCCGGTTCAACCGAGTCAGGGCTCCCCTCGTCACCATATGTCCCCGACGCTTTGACTACTGCAGCGGACTCGTTATTTTATGTGTGACTCCTAGATTTTACGGGTTATACACGTGTAGACTCTTGGGCTTCTAAAAAGATTAAAAGAAAACTAATTAAAAAATAATGTAGCTGATGGGATTTGAACTCTGGTGCTTTGGTTCAGCAGTGCAAGGTCTTACCAATGAGCTACAAGCTCTTTCTTGCTGTTAAAAAGAAAAACAAATTTATAACTTGTGCTTAGGCTCAAGTGCCTCTTTCTGTATTTATGAAAACATGTATAGAAAGTTTAGGGTTGTTACACTACCCAAGGGTCGCAAAACGTTGTTGAATAGGTGGATGTACCGAATTAAAGATGAGGTCAATGGTGTGAAGCGGTACAAAGCTCGTTTGGTAGTCAAGAGATACGCACAAAAATAAGGTATTGATTATCAAGAGGTTTTTTCCTTTGTGGTAAAGATGACATCTATTCGGGTGATCCTTAATATTGTGGCGGTGGAGAATTTGCACTTAGTGCAGCTAGATTTCAAGACGGTGTTCTTTCATGGTGATTTAGAGGAGGAGATTTATATGATGAAACCACTAGGATCACTAGTAGAAAATATGTGTTCCCGCCAAAAATTTTGGCTCAAAGCTTTTTGTTCTTTTATAAAAATAAAGGGAAACCTCCACGTGTTAAACACGTGCACCCACATGCAAAGTATGTAGGTACCGCCTAAGATAGGATTAAATCCTTGAGCGCCTCACATGTTTCCCACATTAGCGCTAGCGCCAGCTTCTCTTAGGATTAAATTCTATAATGGCACCTCACGTGGAACACACGTGAGCGCCGGCATGCAAAGCACGAGAGTGACTATTTATAAAAGAATTAAATTCTTAGGTGACGCCCACGTGCATATCACGTGAGCGTCAGCGTCCAAATTAAAAATGGTAGAATTAAATTCTACATGGGGGATATTTTACTAAAATCTGGGATATTCTTTGTTAAACAGAGCCGTTGGATCAAATATCCAATGGTGACAATAAATTATCAAATGATAAAATTAAATTCTATTAGGGGGAAATATTCCTCTGATTTTTATAAATAAAGAAATATTCTCTATTGGATCAAAATTCCAGTGATAGAATTAAATTCTATATGGGAAATATTTCTTTGATCTTCCTAAAATAAGAAAGATCTTCTCTGTTAAACAGAATTAAATTCTATGATTAGGAAAATATTTCTTAATCTTTTTAAACTAATAAAATATTCATATGATAGAATAAAATTCTATCTTAGGAAAATATTTCATAATCTTGATAAACAAATAAGAATGATCTTCTCTGTTAGACAGAATAAAATTCTATATTACGAAAATATCTTCATAATCTTGTGATAGAAAAAAATTCTATGTTAGGAAAATATCTTCCTGATCTTGTTAAACTAACAAGATATTCATATGATACAATAAAATTTTAATCTTGTTAAACTAACAAGATATTCATATGATAGAATAAAATTCTATTTTAGGAAAATATTTCCTAATTTTGTTAAACAAATAAGAAATCTTCTTTGTTAAATAGAGAACCTTTGAATTAAAACTCTAATGTTGAATAAAATTCACTGATTGATCTAAAAGATTATTTTGATTGAATATGAAATCAATCATGATCTCTCAATGAGAGATTTTCTCAACAAATTATTTTTTTCTCTCCTCCTATAAATAAGAGCAAGAAGATTAAATCTAAAAAGAAGGAGACCATCCCATAAGTTTCTGTAAAAAAAAAATATACTGAAGGCTCTCAAAAGCTCCCACAAAACAATAGAGAATTTAATTCTCAAATAAGATCTTCTTCCTCAAAACCCTAGGTAAAGAAAATATCGAGATCAAAACATCTCTTTTACCTATCATATCATATTTAAAGGTTTAACTTTTCTCAAAGAACTTAGTTCTTTTTATGGATCTGAGATCCGCAAGACAAATTTTCCACAAGTTGAGAATTTAATTCTCATCGGAAAGATCTTGTTCTTGAGAATCAAAGATTCAGGGAAGAACAAAATTGAAAAGAAAGAAGATAGAGCTCATAATACTCCAGGAACTTAGTTCCTTCAAATCAAGAACTTAGTTCTTTAAAGAACCCGATCCAAGATCCTCAAAATAGTGATCTTGGTAATTCTTTATGGTCAAAACACCATTAAAAGAGGTTTAACCTCTCTGAAAATATGAATATGGAAAACATGGAATTCATAATACTCTAGGAACTTTGTTCCTTCAAATCAAGAACTTAGTTCTTAAAGAACATGATCCCAGATCCTCAAAATAATGATCTTCGTGATCGTTAATGGTCAAAATACCATTAACAGAGATTTAAGTTCTCTAAAAATATCAACAAAAATTAAATCTCCAAAAGAACTCAGCGCCTCACGTGTAAAGCACATGAGCGCTCAAGACCAAGTTACATAGCGCCTCACGTGAAACGCACGTGAGCATATGAAAAAGCTAGTGCTTAGCACTAGTGCAGCGCCTCACGTGAAACACACGTGGGCGCCACAAAAAGCTAGTGCTTAGCACTAGTGCAGCGCCTCACGTGAAACACACATAAGTGCTGTATAACTGAGTGCTTAGCACTGCTGGGTAGTACAAAAATCCGGTCTTAGCCCAAATTTGCTAAGTTTCCTGAAGTTAAACCTCTTTGATTCTTCAAGCAAGTCCATATTCTCGTGATTTCCAAACTGATCCTAGTCTCAAACATGGCTAATGATCTTTCATTGATGATATCCAAAATGATATTCATCATATATCTCCTAAGGTAATCTTAGTCTCAAATAAGGCTAATGATTCTTAGATGATCCACCATGATCTTTTCCCTCAAATACGAGATTTGGTTTAAGGGTACATCTCTCCACACCTCTGATATATGTCATTGTAATTCCTCAAACTAAAATAATTGAGCCTATATGCTCATTTGTTTCTGAGTTGATCTTAGTCTCAAATATGACTAACAATTCTTAGATCAAACTCAAATATCCTATGAACGGATGGACCTCACAAATGTAAGAAATGCGTCCTAAATTCATTCCCGTTGGCAAACCAAGCTATTAGCGTGGACCCCGTCAAGAAAATTCTTGACTCAAAATCGCAAATATAAAATATACAGATTTGGACTAATCTGCGCCCTACGGACGACAACATAAACTGGTATCCGTATATGATCCATGGGCAACCTTAAAAAAAGAAATAACATACGACACGAGGTGAACTACTGGAGAAGGAAAAAGCGGTTATCGCAACGCGATAACGTAATTAACACGCGATAACGTAATAAATCTGTAACATTTCAGAAAAATATAAAATATTATTTTTGGAATTATATATTAAAATAATATATTTCACAAAAACTACCCGATTTGCGAATTTGGGGTTTTCGTAAAATGGTATAAATATATACCAATATTTATGAAATAATTGAAGATTTAAAATGATTTATTCATTTAAAAATATATTTATTGGATTTGGCATTTTTATAATTAATTATATGCAGTTTAAATAAAAATTAATTAGTGCACTACTAATCGCGATTAGACCAAATCCGTATTTTTAATTAATCATGATTAGTGCACCAGGACATGTTGCAAATTGGTTACATGATGTAGTGGTGTGTTTGTTGATTTTTGGTTCTGTTTTTTAAAACAAGAGAGAAAGAAAAAGAAAAGTGAAGATAAGAGAGAATAATTGAGGAGAGAGAGGGGGGACCCATGATGGCATGGCATGCCATATGAGAGAGTGAGGGTGAGAGAGAGAGACCTTGACCTCTTTATTTTCCCTTCATCATCTTCATCTCCTTCTTCATCTCTTCCTCTACCTCCTCTACCATCATATTTCATCTCCAATCCTTTACCAAAACCCTATACTCCCTTCATTAAAAAGATGCACAACTTTATCCTCAACACTTTGGACCTTTTAAGCTTGGATTTTGAAGACTTTGAGCAACTCAAGAAAATTCTTGAGTTGCCAAATGAGGTAAATCCCATGCCTTAGTTCAGTTTTTAGTTTTCTAGCATCTTAGTGTAGTTTAGAATTTGTTTAAGTGTCGTTTTGTGACCTTTGAAAATTCCAAGTTGAGATTAGGGTTTGATTTGAATTGAGATGGTGCATTTGAGATTTAGTAGTGACCTTAAACCCCGGTAGTGTTAATCTTATAGACTAAACTGAGAATAAAACCCCAAGACTTGGACTTTAGAAACTTTTTGTGTCGGTTTGTGAATATTGTGTGCCTACAGGAAATCTGGAGCTATCAGGGGGTAGTTTCAGGAAAATCAAACAAGTCCAGTGACCTAGATAAATGTCCAGAAGACCACCACCAAAATATGAGCCCCTTTATCCCCTGTACGGCCGGCGAGACCGGATATTCTGGAAATGTCACCGGATTTTTGCGGGGCTATAGTGTTGAGTTTTTTTGCTGTAGCTCCTAATCCCTATAAACTATCCCATGTACTTGCTAATTTAGTCCCATTTAACCTGAGCTAAAATCTGGGAACTGTTGTGAGTGTTTTGGGAAAAATTTTCCGATGTTTGAATGCTTGGTTTTGATATTTGAGATTTGATTTGGTCGCTAGGCGTTTGTACGTCAACGACGAGGGTTGTTTGGTTGTTCTTGGATGCGTAAGCTATAGGTTCTAACCTATAGACAATTCGTGTGCCGTATCGGTTTTCGGAATTGATTTTAATAGCATTGTGATTATGTATTGATTGTAGATACCTTCGCGTGGATGCCGAGATGACGAAGCACATCGACTACGGCTGAACCAGGAGCTCCGCAGGTGAGTAGATTTATATCTACGGAGGAAGTCGAGTGGATGGCGTATAGCACCCCCGCAACCATTGATATGTGATTTGTAATTTGAAGACAAAATATGCCACGACTTAAGTTATAGTTAATAGTGTTAGTGTGAAATGATATAATAGAAAGGATGTCTCGAATTAATATATAAGGATGTAAACGTGAATCGCGATATATATATATATATATATAGTTGCAAGAGAATCCGTATGAGATTATAATGGCATGTCATGAAGTCGATAAATATGACATGAGATTTATAAGATGACTTGATTTGAGATATTGATGTGATGAAAAGAGTATACGATGAGACATGATGACTTGGTTTAATATGTCGTTATACGGATGCGGGTCGATATGAAATAATTGATACCTTTGTCGATCTCATGATATGAGATCGATACGGATGTGACCTGAGATATAGGTGTGTGTGTGTGTAATGATGATAATAATAAGTGATATGTCATACGAGACGTTAGGTCTGTACCATCATTTTCATATACGTTGATAGAATCCCTAATTGATTCATACCCTTGACTAGAGGATGTCGTACGATGGATTATACCGTACGTGATATTGTGAGGATGGATGTTGATTGATAGATTCATCGACTCGGATATGTTATAGATATCTAATCCCTGTCTACACCACTTAGTTTAGCCTTTACGTAGATGTTCGATTAGATACGTATACCTTATAGAATTGCGCTCACAATTTACTTTCTGCTACGTTCATGATATTCTTATTGCATTGCATATACCTGTGCTAGTATACCCACATAATTATCGATGATGCGTATGTTACACTTACACAGATTTGCCGGCTCACACACTTTCATCATCGATAATTGCTATGTCACTTATACAGTAGAATTGCTACATCATGCTATTACTCTTAATTGTTCAGTACTGTCACATGACTCGTTGGCATGATATACTGCTATGCTCACATCATTATGCTTTGTCGCATGATATACTTGATATGCTCATATCATTTTTGTTATATGTTTGCATACATCATGCTTTATGATTATACGCATTGACAATGTTGTTTTCATGACATTCTGGATTTGAGAACCGTGGTTATATTTCAAAAGAAATCATGTATTGTTTTAAAAACCCGGTTTCTCTTGATATGATATTTCGAGACTTCCACCATGTGTTTTCTCGGTTATGAGCTATGTGATACCCGATTCGAGGAGCGGTAGGCACCGTCTGCGGGTACATGGTGGACCCGGTGAGGTACCCCGGGATAAGAAGACTCGTATAGTTAGGTGGTGAGCCTGGCAGGGGAGCACTACCTACCGGTGATAGTTTGGACCTGGTGGTTATCCGGAGGATACCGACCGAAGTTGTGAGATAGATATGGGCCGATCCAGACTGACGGAGTCCATGGGCCGACCCGGACTGACGGAGCCCGAGATATGAGGATTTACGTGTTGATGCTGGACACAAGTTTCATGATGTTTCGAGTGTCGGGCACTCAGGTTCTATGATTTTGATGTTTCGTTGATGGAAACACGTTGGTTGATATCCTCATATATACATGCATATTCCTTCATGATGTTGCGAGTGTCGATGTTGGACACTCAAGTTCCATGATGTTGATTGTGTCATTGATGGACACGTAGATGATATCCACCTGCATATAGGCATATGGTTCAGATGTTATTTGTATATGACATTAGCATTGATTATATTGTTGACATATATGCATACATGGTCACCCTAAATATCATAGTATTACATTTATGATATAGTTGACCTAGGAATCATTGTTTTATTCGATTTCTACCTGCTGATGTTTTCTACTCACGAGTTAGCAACTCACCCCCATTATGCCACAGTTCTTGCAGGTTGACCGCATGAATCAGTAGCGGTATCGCTGGCACACTGCTTGCTTCGGATGATTTGCTATGGTAGGTAGGACATATTGGATCGTGTCCGCTTTTGTATTATTATTCCTATTGTATCTAGTTAACTCCATCAATCAGAAACTAGTATTTGTATAAGTAGTAAGACTTAGAAAGACTTGTGGTTGCGAGACTTAGAGCGATGGATTATATGTTTGCTTGGTGGGTTGATTTCTTACTTTATTCATTATCTTTTGTATTGATCTTCGCCGTTGGACGTCGTATACTTATACTTATGACTTGTGTGGTTGTGATTCCACGAATTGGCGAAGAGCTAGGTCCCGCTTGGGGATGCCTTTTATATTATCATGTATATGTGGTTTTGGATCAAAATATACAAGGGAGGTGCTGCCCAAATTTTTAAATAGAAACATGTTTTTCGACTAGTATAATCCATTTGCATCTTTATGTTCCATTTTCTATGCACTTAAGAAAACGTTTGATTTCATCATACATTTATTTCAAAACTCTACCTCTTTTATTTAATTTAAATGGGTTTAGATTTCTAGGCTTCGGCTTGCTTAAGTTACGTTACGCCTTTAGACGTTGCGTGATTTAAGTGCCGGTCATGAACTAAAATTCGGGTCGTGACAAAATCCAAATAGCATCTGGCCCCAAATTCAGGCAAGACGGTCTATCCCGGTTCATCTCTGTTTTCGGCGGTGAACAGATTCTGGCACGCCCGGTGGGGCCTTTTTCTCTTTCCACTCCACACTTCGTGTCTCGTGTTTTTCCACGATCAAATAATCGCGGTATATATGTTTGTAGTTTCCCTTGGGTGATGAGATACTGAAACTCGGCATTTCTTCTCTATGCAGAATGTCGTTTGCTTCCACCCACAGCAACTCAGGCTCTGTCACATCTGGTGGAGTTAAATATGGGCCACTTGCAGTCTCAAATCTCTGCAATTCAGCTCTTTAAAAAATCAATGGGCTTATTTTTAGGTCTATGCTCCCACCTCCCACCCTCGGTACCTCAACACTGAAGGAGGAAGCCCGGAAGAAGTCTGTCTTCCACAGGCTGGCTCCTCAAGCTTCTGCTTTGCCGATGGAATCGGTCTTCAAACAATTGGTACCTTCCAAAGGCCAAGTTCGATGCAGGGGGCAGAATACTCAAGCTTTCAAAGAAAATAGGGGGTAGGCTCAGCAAAATCCTGAGGCTAATCAAATTCCGGTCGCAAGACATCACCGACGTCGATATCGGCGTTAAATAACTCAAGTTGGGGGGTAGTTTTCCGTATGGTCTTGTTTCAACCCCAGTGGTGAATACTGCTGTTCCAACTGGGAACAGTTTCGAACTGTTGCGAAGGGTCAGACAAAATTCTCCCACCGCAATATTGAAGAAATCTCCGCAGCCCATGGAGATCCCACATGAGCAGAAACCAGTTCGCTTTCTAAAAGAACTTTCATCATCTATATATAAGTTGTAGAAGCAGGTGAAGGACACAGTCGTCAACCGCAGCTCTTTCCCTAAACGTCAGCCAAATTCTGACAAATCACCTTTCAAATACAAGGGAACTCATCCCAAGACGATTCCTGATACAATGGTTCCTCCTAAAGAAGCTTCTCATAAAAAAGAGAGGCCTGATAAAGCCCAAGTACCCGAGGCAAACTCCGAGGGTCAAAGCTCCAAACGCCCCAAGCCTGGGGGCATAATAGTTCACACGGTCCACATTATGAACTACAAAGACGAAGGTCACACTTATACTAGTAACGGACCGCATACTCGGTCCCTGACAAAGGCTCAACTGCAACGTGAAAGACTGCAGGAGATGCTTGCTCAGGCGGCAATACTCGCTAATCCGTCATCTAAGGCAAATCCTAAAGACGCGCCTGGAGAAAGAACAGGATAGGAGTCGGATGCTTACTTCCTACAGCGCGCTTTCAAAAAGAGAGATGAAGAAGCGGTAGAAATATCCACTAAAATGAACCGGATGGCCCTTCTGATCCAGAATATGGCTGGAATGATGGTCTATTCGGAACCACTGGCAGATAAATCGCCGGTATTCACTTTTAAAGACATGGGTGACATTTCAAATTCTCTACAAGCCTCATCAACGGCTGAGGAGGAAATGATCCTAAAGGCAAACATGGACACATATATCGCTCAGTAAATCAAAGCTCATTATGCAGTGAAGTCGCAAAAAGATCGATGAAGATGGGTCGACCGTATCCGGCATGTTACGATCAAGTGCAATACCCGCCAGAATGCATGCTTCCGACATTCCACATATACAAAGGAACTGGGAGTCCTCGCCAACACATTACGTGTTTTAAATCCATGTGCGGCAACACTGGACAGTTCGTCAGCAGTCTGGCGGGCATCGCTTTCGAATGGTATGCGGGACTTTCAAATGATTTCGTAAAAACCTTCAACGAGATGGATATGATCTTCTATCATAGATTCGCTAGTGTGAATAAACACACTATCGTGGCGGCGTTGGTCAATGAAAGGGTTAAACTGAATGAGACCTGCATTCAATATGTTACCCGATGGCAAAATATCTGGTCAAAATGCGAGCAACGCATCGACGAAGTAGCAGCCATAGGAATGTTCATAGCCACCCTTGACCCAAATTTAAAGGTGTTCCCATATATAGCCCTCTTCAAGCCGACGACCTTCCAAGAACTCAGGATAAAATGGCTCGATTGGATCAGATGGGTCAAGACTCTTCCTCATCCGATGAAGATGTATGAAAAGAAAAGGCAAGGTGGCGTTTGTCACCAACGCAAAACAAAGAATGAGCGCCTTCGAAGCAACCTGTCGCCAAAACAGCGGAAACACAGGTTCTACCCTTCAAAAGATTGGGGCACAAGTACTCGATCCCCCAGGATATATGCAGGGGGCATATTGCTCACTGGCGGAATAATCTCTACGCCAGATGATCTTTTTTTCAAAAAAACAGGAAGGATATTAAGGGACCTACAAACGGGTCCTATAATCAAGTGGAATATCCCGCTTGAAACAATAAAAAACCATAGGAGGGATGTGGAATCCAAGTCCCACTCTGAATCAAACGATGAAGGGAAAACCCCCCAAGTCAAGTTCATTCTTCCAAGAAAGAGGAAGACTCGGGATAAGGAATGACGTGATATCTCATTCCTTAGTATATGAAGAAGACGCTCTATCAGTATTGGAAAGCGATATTAATGAGCAGGGGATAGGTGCTGTTAAAATACCCGGTATTTCCTGCAAAACAACCCGATTGCTGTAAGGGTAAAATAAGCAGCCTAAGAGGGTGAAGACATCCTAAGGCGTGAAGTGTCCATGCATACAAAAGACATGCAGCAGCGCCTCGGCAAGTAAGCGTTGGAAGGAATGAGTTATGTAACTCCCTGACTAAATGATAGATAATGGACCGAGAAGTCCCTAAACTAGTGCGTCGCCCTAAACAAGGCGATGTTGGACCGAGATGTCCCTAAACTAGTATTTCGTCCCGAACATGGGAATGATGGACCGAGAAGTCCCTAAACTATAGAGTCACCTCAAACATGGCGATAATGGACCGAGAAGTCCCTAAACTGGTGCATCGCCCCAAACACGGCGATGTTGGACCGAGATGTCCCTAAACTAGCATTTCGTCCTGAATATGGGAATGATGGACCGAGAAGTCCCTAAACTAGAGCGTCGCCTCAAACATGGAGATAATGGACCGAAATGTCCCTAAACCAGAGCGTCGCCTCAAAAACGGCGATAATGGACCAAAATGTCCCTAAACCAGAGCGTTGCCTCAAAAACGGCAATATTGGACCAAGATGTCCCTAAACGAGCATTTTGTCCCGAACATGGGAATGATGGACCGGAACGTCCTTAAACTAATATTCGCCTCAAATATGGCGATAATGGATCGAAACGTCCTTAAACTAGTGCGTCGCCTCAAACATGGCGTATCGCCCTAAATACGACAATATCCTCCCTTAAGATATATATTGCAATCGAAGTCTCAACGGCGAGAGTTGCAACTCAAGTCCTACCGGCTACACATCTACTCCTGCGATAAAACCACCCCCAAGTCCCACAGGCAAACAGATGGGTCATCTGCGGCGAAACTACTTTTGAGAGTTCCGTCGTTCGAAAAAAAACAGTATGTCCACGAGCGAAATGGGCACGGATGAAAACCCGAAAGAGCGTCGTGAGTAAAAACAGCAGGACTGCCGGCGAGTTTGTGAAAACTCGAAAGGGCGCAATCTCGTTTTAAGAGAGAGAGAGAGAGAAAGAAAGAAAAGAAAAACGGTATGTACATAAGAAAAATGGGCACGGATGAAAAGCCGAAAGGGCGCCGTGAGTAAAAACAACAGGACTGTCGGCGAGTTTGTGAAAACCCGAAAATAGCACAAACTTGTAAAATAAAAAAATTCATGTGCACTTGCAAGGACCTCTCGACTTTGTGAGGAGAAAAAACCTGCATGAGATCCTTACGACTGACAAAGGAGAAACACACTTAGGAATCCCCACGATTTCTAAGGAGAAAATATATCTACGAGATCCTCACGACTCGTAGGGAGAAATACTTTTATGAGACCCTTACGGCTCATAAAGTAAAAAAGTCTTAGTCGACAGGATCCTAACCCTGTTTGCTAAGCCACCTTTGTTCAAATCATTAAAGGCAAATGATGAGTCGCTCCTGGCAATATTCTAATCGTAGCGATGCTGATGCCTAAAAAGGTATCAAACTTCAAGTCGTCTCAGGGCAAATGATGATTCGCTCCTGGCAATATTCCAGTCGTAACGATACTGATGCAAAAATTGGTATCAGGACCCAAGTCCCCGACTCGTAACAAAATCAGCGAGCAAAAAAAAATTCATATGAAATAGCTGAAATGATGGGGAAACTCGCAATAAAAATCAGTGAGCAAAAAATATATGCATATGAAATAGCCGAAATGTTTGGGCAACTCGTAATAAAAAATAGCGAGTAATAAAAACGATATAGCCGAAATTATTGGGCATTCGCGACTTTCGCGATATAAAAGCTGCTGAAAAGATAGAGCATCGCAGAAAGAAATTAAAAAAATGAAAATGAAACTTTTCTGCCCTGCAGGTAGGTCCACACCGACCCCTGTATACAATCCATGGGCACAAATGAATGAAAGGGTACCATATTTTCCCACCAGGCTCCGTCAAAGGGAGAGCCGGATCTTAATGGCAACATATGCAGCCTAGAGGTCATTCCGACGTTCTTCTCATTCCGACAGGATGCAGATAAAACGCCAACAAAGATCCAAGGAGCCAAAACAAAATAGAAGTGATGGAAAAATTCTAACTACAGCTCGGCGTGCTTCTCATACCAACAGGATGCAGACCCGACATCAACAATGACCCAAGGGCCAAATCAAAGTAGAGTGATGGCATATTCCTAGCTCCAGATCTTGACGGCGACATCTACAGCCTAGAGATCGACTCGTGCTTCTCATGCCAGCCGGGTGCAGACGCGACGTCAACAAAGACCCAAGGGTCGAATAAAAAGGAGTGATGTTAAAATCCTAACTCCAGCTCAGCGTGTTTCTCAAGCCAACCAGGATGTAGACGCAACGTCATCAAAGACCCAAAGGTAAAAAAATGAGTAATGGAAAAATCCCAACTCCAGCTCGACGTTCCTTCTCAGTGCAGACGCGACGTCAACAAAGGCTCCAAGAAGCCAAATCAAAAAGGAGTGACGGCAAAATCCTAACTCCAGCTCGACATGCTTCTCATGCCAGCAAGATGTTGACGCAACGTCATCAAAGACCCAAGGGTCAAACAAAAAAGGAGTAATCGAAGAATCCCAGTTCCATCTCGACGTTACTTCTTAGTGCAGATGTGACGTCAACAAAGGCTCCAAGGAGCCAAATCAAAAAGGAGTGACGGCAAAATCCTAACTCCAGCTCGACGTGCTTCTTATGCTAGCAGGATGCAGACGCAACGTCAACAAGGACCCAAGGGCCAAATAAAAGTGGAGCGATGGTATATTCCTAACTCCGGATCTTGACGGCGACATCTACAGCCTAGAGAACGACTCGACGTGCTTCTCATGCCAGCAGGGTGTAGACACAACGTCAATAAAGACTCGAATAAAAAAGGAGTGATGTCAAAATCCTAACTTCAGCTCGACGCACTTCTCATGCCAAGCAGGATGTAGACGCAACGTCATCAAAGACCCAAGGGTCAAACAAAAAAGGATTAATGGAAAAATCCCAGCTCCAGCTCGACGCTCCTTCTCGGTGCAGACGCGACGTCAATAAAGCTTCTAAGGAGCCAAATCAAAAAGGAGTGACAGCAAAATCCTAACTCCAGCTCGACGTGCTTCTCATGCCAGCAGGATGCACACGCAACATCAACAAGGACCCAAGGGCCAAGTCAAAGTGGAGCGTTGGCATATTCCTAGCTCCAGATCTTGACGGCGACATCTACAGCCTAGAGATCGAGTCGACGTGCTTCTCTTGCCAGCGGGGTGCAGACGCGGCGTCAACAAAAAGGGTTGAATAAAAAAAGAGTGATGTCAAAATCCTAATTCCAACTCGACGTGCTTCTCATTCCAAGCAGGATGTAGACGCAATGTCATCAAAGACCCAAGGTCAAACAAAAAAGAAGTATTGGTAAAATCTCAACTCCAGCTCGATGTTCCTTCTCGATGCAGACGCGACGTCAACAAAGGCTCTGAGGAGCCAAATCAAAAAGGAGTGACGGTAAAATCCTAACTCCAGCTCGACGTGCTTCTCATGCCAGCAGGATGTAGATGCAATGTCATCAAAGACTCAAGGGTCAAACAAAAAGGAGTAATGGAAAAATCCCAGCTCCAGCTCGACGTTCCTTCTCGGTGCAGATGCGACATCAACAAAGGCTCCAAGGAGCCAAATCAAAAGAGAGAGACGGCAAAATCCTAACTCCAGCTCGACGTGCTTCTCATGCCAGCAGGATGCAGACACAACGTCAACAAGGACCTAAGGGCCAAATCAAAGTGGTGCGATGGTATATTCCTAGCTCCAGATCTTGATGGCGACATCTACAGCCTAAAGATCGACTCGACGTGCTTCTCATGCCAGCAGGATTGAGACGCAACGTCAACAAAGACCTAAAAGTCGAATAAAAAAGGAGTGATGTCAAAATCCTAACTCCAACTCGACGTACTTCTCATGCCAAGAAGGATGTAGACGCAACGGCATCAAAGACCCAAGGGTCAAACAAAAAAGGAGTAATGGGAAAATCCCAGCTCCAGCTCGACGTTCCTTCTCGGTGCAGACGCGACGTCAACAAAGGCTCCAAGGAGCCAAATCAAAAAGGGGTGACGGAAAAATCCTAACTCCAACTCGACGTACTTCTCATGCCAGCAGGATGTAGACGCAACGTCATCAAAAACCCAACGGTCAAACAAAAAAGGAGTAATGGAAAAATCCCAGCTCCAGCTCGACGTTCCTTCTCGATGCAGATGCAACATCAACAAAGGCTCCAAGGAGCCAAAGGAGTGATGGAAAAATCCTAACTCCAGCTCGGCGTGCTTCTCATGCCAGCAGGATGTAAACGCAATGTCAACAAGGACCCAAGGGTCAAATCAAAGTGGAGCGATAGCATATTCCTAGCTCCAGATCTTGATGGCGACATCTACAGCCTAGAGAGTGACTCGACTTGCTTCTCATGCCAGCAGGGTGCAGGTGCAACGTCTACAAAGACCCAATGGTCGAACAAAATAGGAGTGACGGCATATCCCAAGCTCCATATCTCGATGGCAATACATACAACATAGAGGTCATACAGATGTCTACCCTATTTCAGCAAAGAATTGGCACGACATCGTCAAAGCAAAAATGAAGTGACGGTATATTTATAACTTAGGGTCTTGACGACAATATATACAAAGCCTAAAAGACCGTTGGAGATCTTCCCACCCTAAAAAGGTGTGGTTATGACTTATCGGGGCTCCAAATTGAGCCTGACCTCAAGTAAAAAGCGTCATGGAAAATACCTAACGCATGTTCTTCTATCGGTAATATAACCTAAGAAAATTACTTGAAGACGTCTTGTCTAGCCTTAGAAAGGATCAGAGACACGACAGTCACGGGGCTACTCGAACAGCGGCTTAAAAACTGCATATCGAGGAATACATCAGCCAACGCGACGGTACCACGGATTAAAACCCTGGTACCACAAACCTAACGGACGCCTATCAGAAAATGGGTTAATCTATATTTCACGTTAAGATACACCTGCGAGATCCTCTCGACTCGTCTCGACTCGTAGGGAATTTTTTTTTATGAGACCATCACGGCTCATGAGGGTGAAAAGCCTTAGGCGACGGGGATAACAACTTGTTTCCTAAGCACTGTGGCCCTACAAATAGGTCCAAATTGACTCTTGTATACTATCCACGGAACACATTCTCCAAAGTCGCATACTGATGAGGAGGAGAAACCACTTACGAGTCCTCTCAGCTCGTAAGGGAAAAATTCTCTTGTGAGATCCTTACGACTCTCAAAAGAAAACACATTTAGGAGTTCTCACGACTTCTAAGGAGAAAAGACACCTACAAGATCCTCTCGACTCGTAGGGAGAAAAGTATTTATGAGACCCTCACGGCTCATAAAGTTGAAAAGCCTTAGGCGACAGATCTAAACCTGTTGCTTAAGCCATTGGTGCCCTACAAGTAGGTCCAAACTGACTCTTGTATACTATCCACGGGCCACATTCGCCAAAGTTACATGCCACTAAAATGAAAATGCTACTTACGGGTCCTCACGACTTGTAAGGAAAAAATACTTGAGTAAGATCCTTACAACTCAAGAAAGTGATGAACACTTAGGAATCCTCACGATTTCTAAGAAGAATATACACCTATGAGATCATCATAACTCATAAGGAGAAAAACCTTCTTGAGACCCTTATGGCTCATGAAGATGAAAAAAGCCTTAGGTTACAAGGATCCTAAACTTGTCTCCTAAGCCATCAATTCTATAGTCACGCATAACATTGTACTATTTCACCCATGTCCATACTTACATGGGTAAAATAGCGAGGGGCATTTGTTCCTGCCAAAAATTTTGGCTCAAAACTTACTGTTCCCTTATAAAAATAAAGGGAAATCTCCACGTGTTAAACATGTGCACCCACATGCAAAGCATGTAGGTACCCTATCAGATAGGATTAAATCCTTGAGCACATCACGTGTTTCCCACGTGAGAGCCAGCGCTAGCTTCTGTTAGGATTAAATCCTATAGTGGCGCCTCACGTGGAACACACGTGAGCGCCGGCGTGCAAAACACGCTAGTGACTATTTATAAAAGAATTAAATTCTTAGGCGACGCCCACGTGCATAGCATGTAAGCATCAGCGTCCAAATTAAAGAAGGTAGAATTAAATTCTACATGGGGAATATTTCCCTAAAATCTGGGATATTCTTTGTTAAATAGAGCCGTTGGATCAAATATCCAATAGTGACAATAAATTATCAAATGATAGAATTAAATTCCATTAGGGAAAAATATTCCTCTGATCTTTATAAATAAAAAAAGATATTCTCTGTTGGATCAAAGATCTAATGATAGAATTAAATTTTATGTGGGAAATATTTTCCTAATCTTTCTAAAATAAGAGAGATCTTCTCTGTTAAACGGCATTAAATTCTATGGTTAGAAAAATATTTCCTAATCTTGTTAAACTAACAAGATATTCATATGATAGAATAAAATTCTTTCTTAGGAAAATATTTCCTAATCTTAATAAACAAACAAGAATGATTTTCTCTATTAGATAGAATAAAATTCTATATTAGGAAAATATCTTTCTAATCTTGTGACAGAATAAAATTCTATGTTAGGAAAATATCATCATGATCTTGTTAAACTAACAAGACATTCATATGATGGAATAAAATTTTAATCTTATTAAACTAACAAGATATTCATATGATAGAATAAAATTCTATCTTAGGAAAATGTTTCATAATCTTGTTAAACAAACAAGAAATCTTCTGTGTTAAATAAAGAACCTTTGGATTAAAAATCCAACGGTGAATAAAATTCACCGATTGATCTAAAAGATCATTTTGATTGAATATGAAATCAATCATGATCTCTCAATGGGAGATTTTCTCAACAAATTAATTTTTTCTCTTCTCCTATAAATAAGAGGAAGGAGATTAAATCTAAAAAGGAGGAGACATCCCATAAGCTTCTGTAAAAAAAATTATACAGAAGGCTCTCAAAAGCTCCCACAAAATAATAGAGAATTTAATTCTCAAACAAGATCTTCTTCCTCAAAACCCTAGGTAAATAAAACATCGAGATCAAAATATCTCTTTTACCTATCATATTATATTTAAGGGTATAACCCTTCTCAAAGAACTTAGTTCTTTCTATAGATCTGAAATCCGCAAGACAAATCTCCCACAAGTTTAGAATTCAATTCTCTTTATGAAGATCTTGTTCTTGAGAATAAAAAATTCAGGAAAGAACAAAATTGAAAAGAAAGAAGATGGAATTCATAATACTCCAGGAACTTAGTTCCTTCAAATCAAGAATTTAGTTCTTTAAAGAACCCGATCCAAAATCCTTAAAATAGTGATCTTGGTAATTCTTAATGGTCAAAACACCATTAAAAGATATTTAACCTCTCTGAAAATATGAACATGGAAAACATGGAGTTCATAATACTCTAGGAACTTAGTTCCTTCAAATCAAGAATTTAGTTCTTAAATAACATGATCCCAGATCCTCAAAATAATGATCTTGGTGATCGTTAATGGTTAAAATACCATTAACAGAGATTTAAGTTCTCTAAAAATATCAACAAAAATTAAATCTCCAAAAGAACTCAACGCCTCACGTGAAAAGCACGTGAGCGCTCAAGGCCAAGTTACATAGCTCCTCACGTGAAATGCACGTGAGCGTCTGAAAAAGCTAGTGCTTAGCACTAGTGCAGCGCCTCACGTGAAACACACGTGGGCGCCACAAAAAGCTAGTGCTTAGCACTAGTGCAGCGCCTCACGTAAAACGCACGTGGGCGCCACAAAAAACTTGTGCTTAGCACTATTTCAGCGCCTCACATAAAACACACGTGGGTGCTGTATAACTGAGTGCTTAGCACTGCTGGGTAGTATAGAAACCCAGTCTTAGCCCAAATTGGCTAAGTATCCTAAGGTTAAACCTTTTTATTATTCAAGCGAGCCTATATTCTCATGATTTCCAAACTGATCCTAGTCTCAAACATGACTAATGACCTCTCATTGATGATATCCAAAATGATATTCATCTCATATATCCTAACATAATTTTAGTCTCAAATAAGGCTAATGATTCTTAAATGATCCACCATGATCTTTTCGCTCAAATACGGGATTTGGTTTAAGGGTGCATCTCTCCACACCTCTGATATATGTCGTTGTAATTCTTCAACGTCTTCAGAGAGGTGGCAGGTCCCGACAACCAACAACTCCTTCCATCCCATATTAATGCACTTCCAAATTGATGTGCACACTTCAAATCAGACCGCACCCTAAATTGGGTACATTCCATATCACCATTGTTCACTCCGTCACGTAACAAATACACGTGCATGCAAGATGAATAATGGACCGAAATGTGCTTAAACTAAAGTGTGTCCCTAAAATGGAAATGTTGGACCGAAACGTTCATAAACTAGTGTGTCGCCTCAAATACGACGCGTCGCCCCAAACAGGGCGATAATGGACCGAAACGTCCTTAAACTAATATTCACTCTAAAACATAGCGATAATGGACTGTGATGTCCTTAAACTAAAATAATTGAGCTTATAGACTCATTTGTTTCTAAGTTGATCTTATGACTAACGATCCTTAGATCAAACTCAAATATCCTATAAAGGGATGGACCTCACAAATGTGAGAAATGTATCCTAACTTCATTCCCGTTAGAAAACCAAGCTACCAACATGGACCCCGTCAAGCAAATCCTTGACTCAAAATCCCAAATCTAAAATATACGGATTTGGACTAATCCACGCCTATGGGCGACAATATAAACTAGTCTTCGTATACGATCCACGGGCAACCTTAAAAAACGAAATAACACACGACACGAAGTGAACTACTAGAGAAAGAAAAAGTGGTTATTGCAATGCGATAACATAATTAACTGCAGGGGGTTGTGCCTGCAGAAAAGAGCATCCCCACAATCAAAAACCCCTCATAAAATGAGGGAGGATCTAATGAAGTCTACTACAACGGCCGCATCTGTCCAAACCTCCGATATATGGTACCATAAATCAACTTGGTATATTCGGAGAGGTGGATGGATAAATACAAATAGTATCTGCCCCCAAATTCAGGCAAGACGATCTATCTCAGTTCGTCTCTGTTTTCGGCGGTGAACAATGTGCTTATTAGGGACGGTGTAGTGGAGATCGTTAAAATATATACGGTCTCTAATAAAGTATTAAGGACCGTATATATTATACGGTCTCTAATAAACGGTCGCTAAAACATTGACGACTATTTAAAGAGTATTAGCGACCGTATATGAAGGTCGCTAATATCTTATGTAATATTTACCCGCGATGGCACATATCTCTCCCCATTCTTCCTAAATTTTCCCCATGAATTCTCCTAAATCTTCCCCCATATTCATTGCCCCAGCCGCCAAATTCATCACCTACCCTGTCCCTGCCGCCGCCTCAGAGTGAAACCCCTCCCCTGCAACCGAGAGCGACCCTGCCCCTGCCGCCGAGAGCTGACCTTGCCCTACCTCCAACTCGGCCACCGAGCGCCGAGCCTGCCCCTGCCGTAAGTGTCGACCCTTTTCCTGCCGCGATCGCCGAGCCCGCGCCTGCCGCTAGCGCCAACCCTGCCTCTGCCTCCGACCTGGCCACTGAGCGCCGACCTCTCCCTTGACGTGAGCGCCGACCATCCCCCTGCCTCCAACCCGATCATCGAGTCTGCCCCTACCGCCTCCGACTATTGCCGCAGCGCCAACTGCCGCCTGACGCCGATCCTACTCGCCATTTCGGTCGATGGTTAGGGTTTTTCATGTTTTGATATTTAATTTATGTTTTTGGCTTAAAATTAATTTATGGAGCAAACTTGTGTTAAAATTGATCATTAGTTCGATGACATCCATATGTGTGAGTGTGAGTATGTGTATGTATGAATGTTAGTGTGAGGAAATATCATGTGTGAGTGTGAGTGTGCATATGTGTGAGTGTGTAAGCGCGGGCTTATATGTGTGAGCGCGTGTTTGAGTGTAAATGTGCATGTATGCATGCTCATGCGTACGCGTGCATGTGTATGTTTGTGCATATGTGTGAGTATGTATGGTGCATATTAGGGACGGTCTATTAGCGACCGTTTATTTTTAAACGGTCTCCATTAAATTATTTGCAACCGTATATAATATACGGTCGTAAATGAATGGTCACTAATGTATAAGCGACAGTTTATTGTACATTAGCGACCGTATGGAACGGTCGCTAATGTTCTTTAATCTTTTAGCCCACGAGATGACTTTCTCTTTCCCATTCTTCTCCAAAATTTTCACAGCCCGCGAATTTGACCCCAAGAGGTAATTTCCCTCTTCATCTATCCCCAATTTTTCCAAAAAATTTCCCTTTTCTTATCTAAATTTTTTTTAGATATTGCTGTTGTTATTGCTACTACTGGTGTTCAAAACTCGATCAAAGGTTAGGGTTTTTATCCTCCAATTAATATTTTTTCAATTAAATATGGATGTTAGGTTATGAATTATGAGTTTAGATTATGAATTGTGATGTAATTTAGATGTTAGGTTGTGAAATTGTGATGTGGATGTTAGGTTATGAAGTTTTGAAATTAAATGTGAATGTTAGGGTTTTTCAATTACATGTGGATATTAGGTTATGAAATTTGTGATGATGGGTTATACAAATTGAAAAAACTATAAACTCTAAAGAAACCATAATAACAATTTATAAACCTTAATAACAAATTATAAACCCTAATTACAAATTATACCTTACTACTTGGTTTTTGTGACATTTGTTATGAATGTTAGATTAATTTAGGATAAGATGGCTTATAAGAAATTATTAGATGAATTTAGGGTAAGATGGATTTTAGGTAATTGAGAGTATGTGAGTGAGTGCGTGTGCGCGCACATGTGTGTTTGTGCGTATGTGTGAGTGTGTGTGCGCATACGTATGTGTGTGTGAGCGAGTGTATGTGTGAGTGTGTGAGTGGGCGCGCATGTATGTGTGACTGTGTATGTGTGTGTGTGTCCCGCATATAAAATATTTCATAAATATTCATCCTAACTTCTAACTTGTACTTTGTAAATTTAATGATTCGAAATCTTGTTGTCTATGATTTACTGTTTAGATTTTTAAATTGTATCTTTATCTATAAACCAAATGAAAATTTATATCAAATCCTTTAATACTAATTAAACTATACTGGATGCATAAATCAAAAATAAAATCAAACCCATTAAGACAAATTAACACTAATTAAGCTATAATATTAATTACACTAATTAAGAAATCTTAATAAAAACTAGATACTAGTGAACCGAGACCCTGATTAAAAAAAGATTAAATATGAAAATTGATCTTATTAATGCAAATATACAGGAACCATGTGTCATTTTTATCTATGATCATGATACATGGTCTTTTTGTTGTCTCCAAACAAATCCTTATCATCTAGCTTCCAAATTAACTATTAATGTAACAATACATAAAGTTCATAAGATTCATTCAAAGAGCAAAGATTGCATGTGTGGATGAGGCTTCCAACAAATAAAGGGTTGGCAATGGGGCCGGATCGAATATTTCATATGATAGAACTAAATGGATAACTTATGAACTTCATTTTATGTCGAAATATTGAGATATGGTTTCAAAAGTTTGGTCTACATTTTCTTGTTTGGACACGTATGAATGTGTGTGATAGCAATCAAAATACGTGCATGTAAGCACTCTTATTGTCATGTTGCATAGCCAAAAAGAAAAAAAGACATTGTCATGACGCATGCCTTGAGAGCCCCACTGGCCTACAATGAAATTTGATCTTCCAGGAAAGTTGAGTGAACACATTTTTATATTCTAATATGTCCTGAGGGTTGAGGTTCTTTTGGGTTGTAATTTGCACTAGTAGAAACTGTACACATTAGGGACGGTACATTAAGGAACGTAATAATCTAAACGGTCATGTGAAACATCCGTGCCGTACATCTGGTACGTATTTTACTTCTGTTCGTTTATACGTATATACTTGTGTATGTCAATATAATTTTTAAGATGGTTTAGTGTAAAAATTCATTAAATATCTATGGGTTTGTATAAATTGCAGTTATACTCGATGTACCCACTCCGTCTCTATTTATATATTTAGAGTCTAACTTATAAGATGGTTTACATCAAACAAATATTACCCTTCAAACACAAGTTTTTTTCTCTTGTAATTTCAGTATCCTTTCCTCAATTGTGCCCTGAATCATAAATCTCACGATTCTAGTAAACATGGATAGATAGTAAGACACAAGGCACAACACTCGTCGATACTCGATGACATACCTTCATCTCAATTCCAATTTGGGAATTGCCTGCAGATGTAATGTTGGCCGATAACGAGACAAGAACCATCGCGATTGGAAGCGAAGGGTTACCGTCAAGAATAGGAATGAAGTCACACTTCACTCCCAGTCGCTGCGGTTCTTGTCTCGTTACCGGCCAGCGCAACATCGGCAGGAAATTCCCAAATTGGAATTGAGATGAAATTATGTCATCGAGTAACGATGGGTGTTGTGCCTTATATCTCACCCTTTATCCATATTTACTAGAATCGTGAGATTTGTGAATGAGGACACAATTGAGGAAAGGATACTGAAATTACAAGAGAAAAAGGAACTTGTATTTGAAGGTAATGTTTATTTGATATAAACCATCTTATAAGTTAG
Organism: Agapanthus africanus; assembly: GCA_030015575.1. NCBI lineage: Eukaryota > Viridiplantae > Streptophyta > Magnoliopsida > Asparagales > Amaryllidaceae > Agapanthus > Agapanthus africanus. The sequence continues at coordinate 78,645,556 of JASDDO010000026.1, read as the reverse complement.
ACCCATTGATATCCATGTTTTACTCGATCTTTTGTCGGCCCATCGTTGCAGCGAGAAGCAGAAGCACCAGATTTCCCAGATACCTAGAGGTGGAGCACCTATCCATTGTCCTAGACGCTGTAAGCAAAATCAAAAAATAAGAGCATGTAAGCACTCTTACAGTTATAGTATTAGTTAATAATTTTCAATTTATCTTTTAAATATGTGCATGTAAGAAAAACCGAAAAATATCTAAATTAGTATGTGGTAGGAGAAAATGGATCACGCTCTACTCTTTAAAACTAAGTTCGAGCCTAAGCCTATGGGCTTTCACAAATATATTGTTGACGTATGAGTGTGTGAGTGTGCACGTGCATGCGATTGATATTTGTAGGTTACAATCTACCGTATAAACTAGGTATCTAATTAGGGAGGAAGACTTACAAAATACAGCTCAATACTATTTAAGGAGAGCTTCTAAAGGCGATGACAGTAGTGGGAGTTAGTGAGGTACGTACTGTAGGGCGTTTTTCGTCCCCCCCCATTGAGATGGGAATACGCGCGCGCTTATAAGGCGCATTACAGATTCCCCCTGTCTAGGGTAGGCTAGGGTTTATTGATTATGGGGATCCGAATTTTCGACAGCCGCAGACTAAGCTGCCGTTAATTACCCTCGTCTTTGGAGCGAGAGAAACTTCGATTGACGGGTCAAACAGGTTATGCGAACTCAATATGCAGTGTTGTGTTTATAAAAAAATGGAAGAATAACGTCCAAAGGACGCGTGGGTGCCAGCGCCTTACATGCCTAGCACGCGGGCACTGGGCACTTGAGCGCGGGGTGTTTGGGCGCTAGCGCCTCATGTGCCCGGCACGTGGGCGCTGGGCGCTTGGGCACTGGCGAAAAGAAGGGGCTTTTAGCCCCGGAAATAGGATTTAAACTCCAAAAGAGGATTTTGAGAGTTAAACTCCAAAAGATTTAGATTCGGAGTTAAACTCCTAAAGGATCTGGATTAGGAGTTAAACACCTTTGAGGATTTGGGTCTTGGAGTTGAACTCCCCAAAGATCTTCAGAGGTTCTTCTCTCTTAAGTCTTGGATCTTTTCTTGAGCCTTGGATCTTTTCCAATGTGGTATTTACGGAGTTGGGTCTCATTCTTCCTCCTCTTTGTTGGCCGGATCTTAAAGGAAAAAGGGGGATGAGATTCAAAATCTCCCCTTTTTGAGATCTGATGGAAGATCTGAGTTCCCCTTGAAGGGTTTGATGGTGAAAAACTATTTATTTTTAGAAAAGGAAGAGTTAAACTTTTGATTTAATTCAAAAAGGGGAAGAAAGTTTTAGAACCTTGAGGAGGGAGAATGAGGCACATACCCTAATTTTTTAGAGAGAGAGAAAAGTTCTTCTTTTATTTCATTATCATGTTGCCTTATATAGGCTTACAAATTTATATATAACCCCTTGGGTTTTACAAAATAGCATTTTGCCCATCCCATGCCTCATGTGCTCATTTCTTTTGCACATGAGCCATAGACTTTACAAGAATTGGCTTTATGCCCATTTTTCTTGCATTCATGCATAAAAAAAATACATCAAAATTATTTATTACATGATTTCATTTTGGCATGGGAGAGGCAGGCCGTGGGGATCAACTTGGGCATGGACCCACTTGGCCTGGGCTTGGGCCAACCTGGCTTGGGGTTGACTTTGACTTTGACTTGGTCAACCGGGGTGTAATTTTGACCACAACAAAGTGCCCCCATCAATAAATGCACACCGCATATGTGGATCGTGTGCATGAAATTGATGGATCTTCTTTCACGTGGAGGCGACTTGATTTGGTTCCTGCTTTTTGGGAAGCTGGCACTACCCTTTTTACGACATGGACGGTCGATGCTTGACGTGTCTCCAAGATGGAGTGTCGGTGGTTGACATGTCCCCGGCATGGAGTGTTTGGTTGACTTAATTCCAAGGCGGAGCATAATTACGAAGAGGAGGTCGTTGCTGCCCTTTTAGCGATGTGGACGGTCGGTTCTGCCCTTTTAGCTACTTGGACGGTCAGTGTTGCCCTTTTAGCGATGTGGACGGTCGTTGCCGCCCTTTTAGCGACGTAGAAGGTCGGTGTTGTCCTTTTAGTGATGTGGACGGTCGGTGCTGCCTTTTTAGCGACTTGGACGGTCGATGCTGCCTTTTAGCGACGTGGACGGTCGGTGCTGCCCTTTTTAGCGACATAGACGGTCGGTTCTGCCCTTTTTACGACTTGGACAGTCAGTTCTGCCCTTTTTTGCGACTTGGATGGTCTGTGCTTCCCTTTTTGCGACTTGGACGGTCGGTTCTGTCATTTTAGTGATGCGGATGGTTGGTTCTGCTATTTTTGCGACGTAGACGGTCGGTTCTGCCCTTTTTGCGACTTGGACGGTCGGTGCTGCCATTTTAGCGACGTGGACGATCGGTTCTGCCCTTTTTGCGACTTGGACGGTCGGTTCTGTCCTTTTTGCGACTTGGACGGTCGGTGCTTGATTTTACTTGCTCTGTTTCTTGCGGTGTTAGGGATGAACTTGACTTGCTCCGCTTCTTGTGGTGTCGAGATTGGATTTTGACTTGCTTCGCTTTCTGTGGTGTCGGTGTTGAAGTTGACTTGCTCCGCTTTCTACGGTGTCTGGATTCGACTTGTTTCCGAGGTGGAGCTTGATTCCGCCAGGGAAGTTGTTGGTTGTCTTGCTGATTATGATTTAGGTTGACATCAGTATCGCTACACTGGAATATGGTAGCAGGAGTGAAGCATCATCTTCCATGAGAGTATTTAGGAGTTTTGGTTTTGGTTTGGCATCAGCACCGCTACATTAGAATATGGTACCAGGAGCGAATCATCATTTGCTGTGAGGGGATTTCCATAGTTCCGAGTTTAACGACTTAGGGGTCATCTATTTCCAGTTTAACGACTTAGAGGTCATATGTTACCAGTTTAACGACTTAGGGGTCATATGTTCCCAATTTAAAGACTTAGAGGTTAATTGGATTGGAATTTGGAATTTTGGGGTTAGGGTAGGCATCAGCGTTGCTAACACTGAAGCACATGTCACGCACCCCACGTATTCGCGGGGAGGAGGAATATATGAAAAACAATTATCAAACCTTCGTAATACGGACTTGAGCACACTGATCGTGTCTAAACCATTACTAGCAAAGTACGAGAGGTTTAACTACTCGGATTCGAAGTTATACATCACGTTACTTGTCCTTCGGGTCTTCATCGTTGTCCTCCACACCTCGTAGGCTCTATGGAACATGGGCACCTCAACGGCTTCCTCGAGTCAAACACGATCCACCTGAGAGTCTATAGTCCGAGCTGCTATCTTGAATCTGAGATAACTACGGCTTCTAGTTTGCTAATATAGAAGTTCTAGAGGGTGTAGAGTATTTAGATGGATTACTTAGTCACTTAAACCCTAGGATTCTCAACTCATGAGAGCTTTTAGGGTTTGAGGAAGAAAATGAAAACTTGAGGAGTGAGAAAGCTTTTGTGATAATGAAAATGAATAATCACTCATGATAGAATATCATGAAGCATACAAATATCTCTTGATAAATATCTAGAAATATCTTGTAAGCTTCATTTAATCCTAATTTTGAATCACCTCATGAGTCATGGTTCATTTAATGAAAACCTACACCTCATCTCTCCACCTCATTTGTGTTTAATCCAAAAGAAATAAATACAAATGAGTCACCTTCTTCTAGAAGCTTCCCGACAAATTAAGAGACTGCCCCTCCCATCCGTATTTCCGAAAAACACGGATAATCTTTGACTGAATAAATCCATCTGTATAATACTAGAATCTGCCTTAAACCAAACCCCGCTAGTATTATCTGCCCGGTCACAGTACGTGCACAAGTGTACGTAAGTAATCGCGGCCATGCCGTAAAACCATACGGCCTCTACACCTTTTTCCCGGTGCAGGGAAACTCTCTATGTGGGACTCTAAAGACTCGACACTACGCTGGCAGTGGATTTAATCACAGGCCGCAAGCGGTACTAGCTGTACGTAACGGTCCCCAGGTAGATGTCGATAAGAAGGACGATGAGGAAACCCATCCGAACTCCTACTGAGCCTGTATGTGACAATCTCCGTACAGTCCGGTCTGTTCGTCTAGGACTATTGCATATCGGGCCTAGGGGCGGTAAACGTCCGACCCCTAATAGCGGTATAAGTCGTGTCGGAGTGTAGCCCATTACACCTTGAGAAACTACTAGAACCTACCAGTAAATCTCGCTTGCCCTGGACAGGGTCTTTGTGTAATGGCTCTCCATACACAGCGCGATATCAACCCCCAATATCGGGAGAGACGAATCCTGTCTAACCGCCACTGCCTCTAAGTGCTTCGGGACTGCACCTAACTACTACCTGTTTGTACGAGTCCTTTGAGCCGTGGTAGGATAGTAATCTAAGTACAATGGGAACACACCCGAGGCGAAGTAGCGGTGTCAAGTCGACGGACTAAGCTGTACTCATGTCACCTAGGAACTGCTATCTGACGATGGGTATAATACCAACCTGCAGTTCCCGGCGAGTCATGTCCGGTGTACCCGTAACCTAACGAGCACCTGCATACTATCTCCAGTATGGCGTACTGATGGCTGTAGGACAGACCATCTTCCCAACTGGGATGAGAAGCGTACACACCAGTCTACTCCAGAGTATCGATGCCCCGTCTCGATAATCCTACGACCAGGGACCTATATAAGATGTTGCTTATAGACTATCCAGCCCCCACTAGTGTGACTGCTATCACAACGCTGGTAATCAAGCAAAGATCCTAAGAGTTCTACTAATATGTATAAGCGATATGTTAAAAGAAACACATGCACATATTAAAGTAGAAACAAACCAAGTAGCATACTACCATTTTTAGCAAGACTGTTAATACAACTATGAATATCTCAAGCTTCCATTAAGTAATATACAAACTAGTATGATACAGTAATGGCCTCGAGGGCATAAACACTAACAATCTCCCACTTGCACTAGGGCCATGTACTGGCATATCGCAGATCTATCACCTCGAATGGCCTCTCGAACTGCGTCTGAGAAATGGCCTTTGTGAATGGATCAGCAGTGTTATTCTCTGTATCTACTCTCTTCACCTCAATCTCCCGGCGATCTACGATCTCCCTGATCAGGTGATACCGCCTTAAGATGTGTCTGGACTTCTGATGGGACTTGGGTTCCTTCGCTAAAGCTATAGCGCCGTTGTTGTCGCAATACAGAGGTATTGGATCAACACTGGTAGGAACCACCTAAAGTTCTGTGAGGAACTTCTTCATCCAGACAGCTTCTTTTGCGGCATCGCAAGCAGCTATGTACTCCGCTTCCATCATCGAGTCGGTAACGGTGTCCTGCTTGGAACTCTTCCAACAGACCGCCCCTCCATTGAGGGTAAAGACATAACCCGACATGGATTTGGAATCATCCTTGTCACTCTGGAAGCTGGAGTCAGCAAAGGCCTCGATATGGAGGTCTTACCGCCATACACCAAAAACATCTCCTTAGTCCTCCTCAGGTACTTGAGAATGTTTTTTACCGCTATTCAGTGCTTCTCCCCTGGGTTTGCCTGATACCGGCTTACAACGCTCAATGCGTATACTACATCTGGTCTGGTACATAACATCGCATACATTATAGAGCTTACCGCAGAAGCGTAGGGTATAATCAACATGCGAGCCCTTTCCAAATCAGTCTTGGGAGACATCTCTTTGGAGAGGGTGATTCCGTGACAAGCCAGTAGGTTACCGCACTTAGAATCTTCCATACTGAACCTTTTCAATATGGTGTCTATGTACCTAGACCGCGAAAGTACCAACATTATCTTTGATCTATCACGATATATCTGGATCCCCAGAATGTATGAGGCATCACCCAGGTCCTTCATGGAGAACTTCTGTAACAAGAATCTTTTGACTGGCTGTAGCATAGGAATATCATTTCCTATTAGGAGAATGTCATCCACGTACAAGACGAGGAATACTACAGCTCTCCCTACAATCTTACTATATATGCATGGTTCATCTGGATTCTTGATAAAGTCGAATTCTTTGACAGTATCATCAAAACAGATGTTCCAACTCCGCGATGCTTGCTTTAGTCCATAAATGGACTTAAGCAACTTGCACACTTTACCACTGCTCCCACTCTGAATGAATCCCTCTGGCTGATCCATATAGACGCACTCTTCCAAATTACCATTTAGAAAGGCCGTCTTTACGTCCATCTGCCAGATCTCATAATCGTGGAAGGCAGCAATGGCAAGTAGGACTTGAATGAATTTGAGCATAGCCACTGGAGAAAAGGTTTCATCATAGTCCAAACCAGGTCTTTGACGAAAACCCTTTGCAACAAGTCTAGCCTTATAGGTTTCAACCTGTCCATCTACACCAATCTTCTTCCTGAAGATCCATTTGCATCCTACGGGTTTTACCCCATCTGGAGAAATTTCCAAAGTCCATACTTTGTTAGTGAACATGGACTCCATTTCGGTCCGCATTGCATCCAGCCATTTTACCGAGTCGCCGCTCTGAATGGCTTGCTGGAAGCTAGTAGGATCATCATTATCAATGATGCAATCTTCTCGATCCCCGTCTATAAGAAAACCGTAGTATCTCTCGGGCGGATGAGACTGCCTACTACTTCTGCGGATAGGCGCTGGGATGTCCCTTTCTTCTGAACCTTCTTGTTCTACCAAACTTTCAGTAACAACTTGTGGTTCTGGAATTTCTTCCAGTTCTATTGCGCTCCCACTCTTCTGATTTTCTAAAAATTCAGCTTTCAAGAAGTAGGCATGACGAGAAACAAAAACCTTTTGTTCCTCTGCGTAATAGAAATAATACCCCTTGGAGTTCTTTGGATATCCCACAAACTTACACTGTACTGAGCATGCCTCGAGCTTGTCTGGATGCTGCTTTTTTACAAAAGCTGGACATCCCCATGTTTTCAGGTACTGAAGATAGGGTTTCTTCCCACTCCACATCTGATATGGTGTGGTAGGCACAGTCTTGGTTGGAACCCTGTTCAAAAGATATGCAGCTGATTCTAGTGCATAGCCCCAGAAAGATCGTGGTAACTCAGCCTTACTCATCATGGAACGAACCATATCCAATAGGGTTCGATTCCGCCTTTCCGATACACCGTCGTGTTGTGGTGTGTATGGAGGAGTAAGCTGAGAGAGAATTCCATTCTCATTTAAGTAACCCAGGAACTCGGCACTTAAGTATTCACCACCTCGATCAGATCTCAGTGTCTTGATACTTTTGCATGTTTGGTTTTCCACTTCATTCTTGTATTCCCGGAATTTCCCAAAGGCCTCAGATGTATGCTTCATCAAGAAGATATGTCCATACCTAGAGAAATCATTCGTAAAAGTAATGAAGTAGGAATAACCACCTCGCGTATGTGTAGACATTGGACCACACACATTGCTGTGTATGAGTCCCAAGAGCTCGCTCGCTCTTACTCCGTGTCCAGTAAACGGAGTCTTTGTCATCTTTCCCATGAGACAAGATTCACAAATAGCATAAGATTGATATTCGAACGGATTCAAATATCCTTCTCTATGTGACTTAGTCAACCGTGTTTCATTGATGTGACCTAGTCTACAATGCCATAAGAAAGCCTGATTTATTTCCGGAGAATTTCTTTTAAGTGTGTTCTGGACATTGAAAACCTGAGCTTGATTCAATACGTATATACCGTCATCTAATGTACCGGACCCAATCAGAACTTGATTTAGGTGGATGTGAACTACATCGCTTACGAATGTACAAATCATATCCCTCTCTCGAAAGTGAGGACACTGATATGATATTACAAGTCAAACTAGGTACATACAAACAGTTACGTGGAGTCAATATCTGCCCACTTGTCAAACCTAGGCGATATTCTCCCATGGATTCAGCGTCCACACTCATTCTGTTCGCAACTCTGAGAGACAAATCGCCTACCTTGATAACTCTATGGTTTCTCAAAGCTTGTAATGAATTACAGATATGAGATCCTGCTCTGGTATCTAGTACCCAAGAAGTAGAGTTAATTGACAAACAGTTCTCAATTACAAACACACTCGAAGCCGAAGCCACAACATGCTTCGAATCCTAGCTACTGGCTTCCAAAGCCCTGTAATTCTTCTGCCAATGCCCGTTCCCATACCAATAGGAACATCCCTCCTTACCTACACCAAGTTCCAAAACTTTTGCTCTTCCCTTTCCTTCTACTTCACTGACACCGCATATCGGTTTTGTGAAGGTCTTCTTCTTTTCACCCTTTGCTTTCGCCCTGGATGTAGAAGAAGAAGGTCCCTCATAAAGCAAAGCGGGTGTATTCCTGGTTTCTTTCAGGGTGTAAGTAGAGGGTAGGGACTGTGGAAATAAGTCAGTATATGACCTATTTCCCAACATAGTCTCCAGGTCTGTGAGCTTATCAATATAGCTAGTTATCGTAAGGACGTCGTCCCCTACTGATGACCCGATAACCAACCTCGCTTGAAGCAATTCGTTCGAGGTCTCAAATCTTGCGATACTAGATTGCTCTCCATATAAATCTTTATTATGGAGGAAGATGGAAATTAAGTCCATTTTCTCGTGATGCTTCTGGTATACACCATCAATTGAAGCCAACACGAGGCACTTGGCTTTCGCACTGTCCTTTTCCCTAGTCTGACGGATATCCATATTCGTGACTGTGGAAACTGGACCTGGGACGGCGGGGGCTTGAGTAGTAATAGGGTGGTCCAGCTTGTCATAGGTAATGGACATCTGGACAGGCCTTTGCCAGTCATAAAAGTTAGATTCAGTCAACTTGTTATCTAGATGTAACCTAGTCATGGTTATATGGTCGCTGCATTTAAGAGAGAGAGAGAAGAAAACACTTTAGCATGATGCTCTTGCAAGTTTAGATTGGTTTTTAGTTTATCTAAACTGGATGGCTCCCACTGTTTCTCGAATTCTTCCTTAAACCATAAAAGAAGAATTAGTCAGGACTTATCTCACCGTACAATACTTGCTTAACCGTTCATCCAGGCTAGTGTTGGTATTTCGAGGGAGGTTTTTCGACGCTTTCGCAAAGTTCCTTAATTAAATAACCTCTTTTCCCTAGAGGCGTAGCCCCGCTAACATTGTTCTAAACACCTACTTGGTTTATAGCATTGATCGTTAAGTGACGAATCTCCTGATGAGTAGCGGATACTCACAGTAGGATCGAGATCCAAGTATCATCGTGTAATAATGTTGAAGGAATCCTACCAACATAATCAAACTCCAAATGGTATGCAATACTAGCAAGTTTCAGTTTCTTTAGAAACTCCCGATGTGGATTTTTGCCCCATGCTCTTATGACCTTGACGAAGACCAACAAATCATAAGTCACATGTCAAGTTATGCCCATCATTATCCCTGTTAATTTGAACCCACCCGTACATACTCTTGACGAAGGCCAACAAGGTAATACGACTGTCCCAAACCAACGCATCTATCTATGCTACATATAAATACCCCAGCAGCTACCAAACACTATGCCTTGACGAAGGCCAACAAACATAGCTTGAATACTACTGACTATCCATATGAAATGACGGAGGGCTATGACTGGTTTTGGCGAAACAGTGAACATAGTGAACTTGATATAACCGAAGGAACCTGATAGCTTTTTAAAAGGAGTGATTAAAGCTCTGCAATTAAAAATTCTGCTCTTTTAAAATAACCGAGTGGTTTCTTTTAAATTTGTTCCAACGATTCAGCTTTGGTTTATTTTCTTTGCATTAATATAATGCGTCCCATCATTTATCCTATCATTACAGAAAACAACGAAAATACAACGTCCGCTTATGCCATCCGCATTCGCCACTGGGTCCCGTCATTCACCCGTTAGGTTACTTAACTAACGACAGAGCGGGGGCTGGGCTAGCGCGGATGCAAAACATAAGCAACGCCCACTAGATATCATATATAGATATTGTACATTCGTCAGACGCAATAATAGGCATTCCAGATCACAGATGAACATATTGGATATACTAGGAATCCGCGTTTCGTTTGAGCCTGCAAAAAAAAAACGGATTACACGGTCGTGATGAATAGCCAAACCCCACCCCAGATCCCTACGGGTGCGGCAAACTACCCGCCTAGTACCATAAGTGAAACAGTCTCCCTCAACAACGTGAGTAGGCCATTAAACACTTCAAAGTACCCGGTAGTTTGTGCACCCCATCTTGGGTCTATCCTAGGAGCAAAAAACAGTAAATGAAATAATACAACGGTGGCTACAACCTCAACCCGGATGTGCCCCGCAAAAGAATATTACAACATATTACAATTTACATCGAATGAAAGATAAAAACTCTCATCTCACATCCCCGGCTATTCATCCACGACAATCCAATAAAGTTCATATCCACATACCAAGTAACCATTACAGAAATGTGCAACCCCCAACTAATCGACATACTAGCAATTAGGGGAGGTTTACGAACACATCAAACAACACAATTCGTAAATAACTTAGAATTTCGATCGACAACCTTTTTCCGAGTCTACCCCAAATGCAAACCAGCACTGAAATAACCTGGACAGAAACAAAATATACAGGAAAACAGAACACCCAAAAATAAGAGTTACTGTGTAAATACGAGTCAACTCGGAGTTGACTCGGCCGCGGATCCGCGTCGGATTGCACTAATCCGCCACGCTTCCGCGGTAGTCTCACCGAGTTGGGATCTCGTATTTCTCCAGTATTCTTAGAATTCCCTTCTGTGAATTTTCATATATCTCAAATAATTTTTTTGACAAGTTTAAAATCGACAGAAACTTTAGGGAAGCGGGGTTATGTTTTCGTGTTTTTCTGACGATCGAAGTTCTAATTAGTTGCTAACAAGCTGGTAAAGGTTTAGTAGTTTCTGATACCACTGTAAGTCCATGTCACGCACCCCACGTATTCCCGGGGAGGCGGAATATATGAAAAACAATTATCAAAGCTTCGTAACACGGACTTGAGCACACTGATTGTGTCTAAACCATTACTAGCAAACTACGAGAGGTTTAACTACTCGGATTCGAAGTTATACATCATGTTACTTGTCCTTCGGGTCTTCATCGTTGTCCTCCACACCTCGTAGGCTCTATGGAACATGGGCACCTCAACGGCCTCCTCGAGTCAAAGACGATCAACCCGAGAGTCTATAGTCCGAGCTCCTATCTCGAATCTGAGATAACTACGGCTTCTAGTTTGCTAATCTAGAAGTCCTAGAGGGTGTAGAGTATTTAGATGGATTACTTAGTCACTTAAACCCTAGGATTCTCAACTCATGAGAGCTTTTAGGGTTTGAGGAAGAAGATGAAAACTTGAGGAGAGAGAAAGCTTTTGTGATAATGAAAATGAATAATCACTCATGATAGAATATCATGAAGCATACAAATATCTCTTGATAAATATCTAGAAATATCTTGTAAGCTTCATTTAATCCTAATTGTGAATCACCTCATGAGTCATGGTTCATTTAATGAAAACCTACACCTCATCTCTCCACCTCATTTGTGTTTAATCCAAAAGAAATAAATACAAATGAGTCACCTTCTTCTAGAAACTTCCCGACAAATTACGAGACTGCCCCTCCCATACGTATTTCCGAAAAACACGGATAATCTTTGACTGAATAAATCCATCTGTATAATACTAGAATCTGGCTTAAACCAAAGCCCGCTAGTATTATCTTCCCGGTCACAGTACGTGTACAAGTGTACATAAGTGATCGCGGCCTTGCCGTAAAACCATACGACCTCTACACCTTTTGCCCAGTGTTGGGAAACTCTCTTTGTGGGACTCTAAAGACTTGACACTACGCTAGCAGTGGGTTTAACCACAGGCCGCAAGCGGTACTAGCTGTACGTAACGGTCCCCAGGTAGATGTCGATAAGAAGGACGATGAGGAAACCCATCCGAACTCCTACTGAGTCTGTATGTGACAATCTCCGTACAGTCCAGTCTGTTCGTCTAGGACTATCGCATATCGGGCCTAGGGGCGGTAAACATCAGACCCCTAATACCGGTATAAGTCGTGTCGGAGTGTAGCACATTACACCTTGAGAAACTACTGGAACCTACCAGTAAATCTCGCTTGCCCTGGCCAGGGACTTTGCGTAATGGCTCTCCATACACAGCGCGAAATCAACCCCCAATATCAGGCGAGACAAATCCTGTCTAACCGCCACTGCCTCTAAGTGCTTCGGGACTGCACCCAACTACTATCTGTTTGCACGAGTCCTTTGAGTCGTGGTAGGGTAGTAATCTAAGTACAGTGGGAACACACCCGAGGCGAAGTAGCGGTGTCAAGTCGACGGACTAAGCTATACTCATGTCACCTGGGACTGCTATCTGACGATGGGTATAATACCAACCTGCAGTTCCCGGCGAGTCCTGTCCGGTGTACCCATAACCTAAGGAGCACCTGCATACTATCTCTAGTACGGCGTACTGATGGCTGTGGGACAGACCATCTTCCCAACTGGGATGAGAAGCTTATACATTAGTCTACTCTGGAGTAGCGATGCCCCGTCTCAATAATCCTACGATCAGGGACCTATATAGGATGTTGCTTATAGACTACCCAGCCCTCACTAGTGTGACTGCCATCACAACGCTGGTAATCAAGTAAAGATCCTAGGGGCTCTACTAATATGTATAAGCGATATGTTAAAAAAAACACATGCACATATTAAAGTAGAAACAAACCAAGTAGCATACTACCATTTTTAGCAAGACTGTTAATACAACTGTGAATATCCCAAGCTTTCATTAAGTAATATACAAACTAGTATGATACAGTAATGGCCTCTAGGGCATAAACACTAACAGGTACCAGGAGCGACTCATCATTCGCCATTGGGAATTTGAATTTTAGTTGGCGTCTACATCGCTGCACTGGAATATGGTACCAGGAGCGACTCATCATTCGCCGTATTTTTTTTATCGTGATTGCTCTATCATTTCAGCTTTTCTTATCGCGAAGGTCGCGATTGCCCTATCATTTCGGCTATTCATTCGCGGTCGCCCCATCATTTCGGCTGTTTATTTTCATTTTTATTTTACTCGCTGATTTTTATCACGAGTTGCCCTATCATTTCGGCTTTTTATTTTATTTTATTTTATTTATTTACACATTTTTTTTACATCCCCAGTTTAACGACTTAGAGGTCGATTGTTCCCAGTTTAACGACGTGATGGTTGGCTGTTCCCAGTTTAATGACTTGGTAGTCAATTAAGAGCAGCAAATTCCCAAAAGGCTTCGGTTTCCATTTGTATGAGATTGGCGGTCGCGGCTTGACTGTTTATTAACACGCCTTTAGACAGTTCTATCTCTCCTGCCTTGTATTGCTTTTCGACCCAGTCTTTGAAGACGAAGCAGTCCTCAATGGCATGACCTATCACTCTGTGATAGGGGCAATATTTGGGGTCATCCGTCATATTCGCTTCTTGCGGTCTCTTTGATTCTGGCAGTTGTAGACCGTTTCTTAGGGCGTCTTTGAATATTTTACGGACCTTGTCCCTTCTGAAGGAATAGACCTTATCCAGCCTCTCCTTCAGTAGAGATTCTCCTCCCTCTCCGAACACTGGCTTCCGAGGCCGGTTGGCATTAGGCCCGCTCATCCCTTGCTTGTTTCGGTTAGCCGAAGTGTTAAAAGATTCAGTATCGTCGGAATTTCCGCCTTTACGACTATCGTCCTTTCGGTTTCTCCAGGACCTATTGTTATTTTGGGAATTCGAGGAGGACTCCTGCTTTGAGCGCTCCAATATCTAGACTTTCCTAGTTAACTCCTGGAACGTTGTGAGACCCGTGGTGCATAGAAACGGGGCTATCCAATTGTTGAAATTTCCGACGAGGAGGATGACAGATTGGTCCTGCTCTATTGGCGGTTCACATTTGATGGAGAGATTGTGCCATCGGGTTATAAAATCCATGCTGCTTTTGTTGTTCTTTGGCTTGGTCCTTACGAGGTCGGCAATGGTAATCTTATCGCTGACATTCATGAACCTTTGTCGGAACAGAGATTCCATTTGGACGAAAGTAGTAACGGAGCCATCCGGTATGCTACCATACCAATAGAAAGCGACATCGGTTAAGCTATTAACAAACTGGAGGAGGAGAAGTGCATCATTTCCCCCAGTATTCCCGCATGAGGCTTTAAAGAGGGCGATGTGCTGATTCGCATTTCCCGTCCTATCGAATCTTCCGAATTTGGGGATGACATGGCTGCTAGGAAACTCTACCAGATCATACTGAGCGGGATATAATCTCCCACTACTGCTGATATCTTTTTGCACTTCGATTTCGGCTACCAAGGTTTTGACTTTGTTGGCAACCAAATCCATGATTTGATCTTGAGTTAGTGGGTTGTTGTCATCGGTAGCCAAGACATTTACTGAGATAGGATGCGACTGGCTTTCGTGCAGTCCACCTACCTTTGGATTTGGATGAATAGGCGTTGGCTGCCTCGGGACACCCTTTCTCGGTTCATGAGCAGGGCCTTGCGCTTGATTGGGCGGCTGAGAGGCAACTTGGGCCATGAGCTATAGGACGACGTTCGTCAAGTCGTCGATTTTAGAGTAAAGCTTGGCCATCTCTTTATCTTTGCTCCTGAGCTGTTTTCGAAGCTCTTGGAGAAATGGTTGCTCTGCGTTATTGGGACGGAATATTGGCTCATCTTCACTTTCCGAGCCCAACTCCTCATGAACCGAGGGATCTTTCTGCTTATCAGCCTCACTAGGAGGGTTTTCATTACCTTCCAGAGAAGGTTGGTCTTGGGAAGTGGAAGCAACATTCGCCCCAGACTGGATTTAAGATATGGTGACTCCATCCTTGCACTTGCTGTGCGTGCCCACCATGTAGATAGTGTGGACTACATATCCAGCTGTCTCTTTATCTTTGGCGGGGTAACCCTGTTTTTGGAGCCTTATGAAGCTCAGCCTAGCATGAGCCCTAGCCCTTTTGTTGGCTTTGTATCCGATCCTTTTCTGCCTTAGCTTCTCGATTTTGAGGGCTTGACGGGCATCCGTCATCCAGGAAGCCATTGTGAGTCGATTAACGGGGAGCTTAGAGAAGATACCCGATCGAGCAATTATCGAGGTCACCGCTGGCGCTTTCCCGAGATGCCTTGTTGCTTTGTGGGTGTTGATGGCCTTGCCCCCAGCTGGGACTAAGGAAAGTCGTTCAAACACCGACTTGCGTTTGGGTAGTGGTGTCGTCGAGATCACTATATTCGGCCTCTTGCCTTTCGATGTCGGTTTGTCTGTTAACGGAGCTTGAGGAGCTGGGATGGCGTTAGCTGATACGAACAGAATAGAGCCAAATGGTAGCGGCGGCTCCTCCCATTGTCGCCCGAGACTGGCCGGGAGGACCGTCCTGACGTCCATCTTCATCGCGTAGGAGATAGGAGCTGTGTCGAGAGCTGAGCTGATCCTTAGAGACATTTTGTTGCATCCGGAGATTGTAATTTGAAATTTGTTAACCTGCACAAAGAAGCATGATTTCAGTACAGGAAATCGATATGTATATTGATTGAGTTCGCATGAACGTTTAACCCGAAATATAGGAGAATAGATCTGTCCCACCAGGCGTGCCAGAATCTATAGGGTATTTTCCGTCACCCCATTGAGATGGTAATCGCGCTCGCGCTTGTTAGGCGCATTACAGATTCCCTCTGCCTAGAGTAAGCTGGGGTTTATTGATTGTGGGGATCCGAATCTCCGGCAGCCGTGGACTAAGCTGCCGTTAATTACCCCTCGTCTTTAGAGCGAGAGAACTTCCGCTTGACGGGTCAAACAGGTCATGCAAACTCAATGTACGGTATTGTGTTTATGAAAAAAATGGAAGAATAGCGTCCAAAGGATGCGTGGGTGCCAGCGCCTCACATACCTAGCGCCTCACGTGCCCGGCACGTGGGCGCTGGGTGCTTGGGCGCCGGCGAAAAGAAAGGGCTTTTAGCCCCGGAAATAGGATTTAAACTCCAAAAGAGGATTTTGAGTGGACTTAAACTCCAAAAGATTTAGATTTGAAGTTAAACTCCTAAAGGATCTGGATTAGGAGTTAAACTCCTTTAAGGATTTGGATTTTGGAGTTGAACTTCACAATGATCTTCAGAGGTTCTTCTTTCTTAAACCTTGGATCTTCTCTTGAGGCTTGGATCATTTCCAAAGTGGTATCACTATATTCGGCCTCTTGCCTTTCGATGTCGGTTTGTTTGTTAACGGAGCTTGAGGAGCTGGGATGGCGTTAGCTGATACGAACAGAATAGAGCCAAATGGTAGCGGCAGCTCCTCCCATTGTCGCCCGAGACTGGCCGGGAGGACCGTCCTGACGTCCATCTTCATCGCGTAGGAGATAGGAGCTGTGTCGAGAGCTGAGCTGATCCTTAGAGACATTTTGTTGCATCCGGAGATTGTAATTTGAAATTTGTTAACCTGCACAAAGAAGCATGATTTCAGTACAGGAAATCGATATGTATATTGATTGAGTTCGCATGAACGTTTAACCCGAAATATAGGAGAATAGATCTGTCCCACCAGGCGTGCCAGAATCTATAGGGTATTTTCCGTCACCCCATTGAGATGGTAATCGCGCTCGCGCTTGTTAGGCGCATTACAGATTCCCTCTGCCTAGAGTAAGCTGGGGTTTATTGATTGTGGGGATCCGAATCTCCGGCAGCCGTGGACTAAGCTGCCGTTAATTACCCCTCGTCTTTAGAGCGAGAGAACTTCCGCTTGACGGGTCAAACAGGTCATGCAAACTCAATGTACGGTATTGTGTTTATGAAAAAAATGGAAGAATAGCGTCCAAAGGATGCGTGGGTGCCAGCGCCTCACATACCTAGCGCCTCACGTGCCCGGCACGTGGGCGCTGGGTGCTTGGGCACCGGCGAAAAGAAAGGGCTTTTAGCCCCGGAAATAGGATTTAAACTCCAAAAGAGGATTTTGAGTGGACTTAAACTCCAAAAGATTTAGATTTGAAGTTAAACTCCTAAAGGATCTGGATTAGGAGTTAAACTCCTTTAAGGATTTGGATTTTGGAGTTGAACTTCACAATGATCTTCAGAGGTTCTTCTTTCTTAAACCTTGGATCTTCTCTTGAGGCTTGGATCATTTCCAAAGTGGTATTTTCGGAGATGGGTCTCCTTCCTCCTCTTTGTTTGCCGGATCTTGGAGGAAAAGAGGGGTGGGATTCAAAATCTCCCCTTTTTGAGATCTAATGGAAAATCTGAGTTCCCCTTCAAGGGTTTGATGGTGAAAAACTATTTATTTTTAGAAAAGGAAAAGTTAAACTCTTGATTTAATTCAAAAAAGAGAAGAAAGCTTTAGAACCTTGAGGAGAGAGAAGGAGGCACAGACCCTAATTTTTGAGAGAGAGAGAAAAGTTCTTCTTTTATTTCATTATCATGTTGCCTTATATAGGCTTACAAATTTACATATAGCCCCTTGGGCTTTACAAAATGGAATTTTGCCCATCGCATGCCTCATGTGCTCATTTCTTTTGCACATGAGCCATGGGCTTTATAAGAATTTGGCTTTATGCCCATTTTTTTACATTCATACATAAAAAAAATACATCAAAATTATTTATTACATGATTTCATTTTGGCATGGGAGAGGCCGGCCGTGGGGCTCAACTTGGGCATGGGCCCACTTGGCCTGGGCTTGGGCCCACCTGGTTTGAAGTTGACTTTGACTTGGTCAACCGGGGTGTAATTTTTTATCCCAACACGTATGTATATGTGTTAATGTAGCTAACGTCGGTTCGTAGATTATGATTTGAGTTCATATATTTATTTATTTATTTGGATTTGCAGAATTCACAGGGTTGAGTAAGCAGGGATTGCACGTGATTTGGAGAGAGTTTTTGTATTGTTGGACAACGGGATTGATACTTTTCAAAGAGAGTTTCTGGTTGCGATGAGAACGATGGAAGTTAGTGAGATACGCATTTACATGTGTTAATTAATATAACTAGCGCGTTGTTTAATTTCGAAAATTATGATTTGAGTTCATGTATTTATTAAACTTGTTCTGGATTTGCAGGGTTCGTAGGGTTGAGTGGGCTAGGATTGCACGCTCGATTTTAAGAGTTTTTCATATTGTTGGACATTTAGTAAGTAATGTATTATTTGTATTCAAAAAAATATGGTCTGTGTTAATTTGGAGAGAGTTTCGTATTTTTCATATTGTTTGAGTTGTTGAAATTGTTGGATTTATAATGGTTTGTGATGGAAATGCTATTGGTTTGTGATATATCATGTTTATATATTTGTTTGTGATCGAAACGCTATATTTGCATATTATATTGTGATTAAATGTATTAGTGTATAAGAAAAGGCATTTTCTGTAAAAAAAAAAATCAAAAATATATGGGTATTAGCAACCGTTCAAGCTACACGAACGGTCTCTAATACCTATATTAGCAACCGTTCACTGATACAGAAAACAGTTAAGAGTCGTTGGTTTTTCTATGTGGCATAGCATTGGCGACCGTGATGAACGATC
Source organism: Agapanthus africanus (assembly GCA_030015575.1). NCBI lineage: Eukaryota > Viridiplantae > Streptophyta > Magnoliopsida > Asparagales > Amaryllidaceae > Agapanthus > Agapanthus africanus. The sequence goes on along the minus strand of JASDDO010000026.1, from coordinate 78,627,011 downwards.
GCTAATAAGGCATTAGCGACCGTTCGTAGACGGTCGCTAATACACGTGTCAGCGGCCACTCTTTTTGCGACCATGTATTAGTGTTCATATCATAATTTTGCATTATTATATTCCCCATTCTTAGTCACTTTACAAATAAACAGGTGCTTTTGATCCATGTCTGCTATATAGTTGCAGGTTACAGCTTCTCGGAACAAAAACAGTGAAAATAATGAAAAGACGGCACAAAAGTGAGACTACGACCAACAAATGGAAGAATCTTGATCACGACTACAGTTTGAAGAATAAACGAAGATCAATGGAAAATTTCACAAAACACAAAGGCAACGCAAGGTTTAAGACTTCGACACGAAGCAAACGGTAAAGTCCACGACATTATTTACTGTGGAAATCTGGAAGAAATCTAGAAGACAATCTGAGAAACCAAGTGAAGAAACGAGAAGTAAAATGCAACCAGAATCAGCCCTAAAAAGTGCAATCCATGAAGCCACTATATGGCCGCGAATTCGCGGCCAAACATGGGTTTTGGCCGCGGTTCCGCGGCCATAAGGAGCCCGTGTCGGTGCAAATTTGGTGACGGTGTGGCGGTGCGTTGACTAGTCTTCTTAGGGTATATTTGTAAATGCAGATATGAATCGATTGTAGCCCTAGGGTTTCTATACTCTATAAATAGAAATCCTAAAGCTCTCTTTGAGATATGCCTCTTCTTGTGCCTCATGTTATTTATCAAAATTCAGAATTCAATTCCTGTAATGATTGAAGAAAGCATCAAATAAAAATTAGAGTAAGTTTTCTTTTTCTTGCCCAAGTTAATTTTCTTTCTGTCCTAGTATAACTTTTTATTATCTGCCCTAGCATAACTTTTATTATCTGCTCTAGTTAATTAGTTTAGAACATGTTTATCAATTCCCTAATAAGTGAGTAGATCCTCGCTTGTTAAGGTTAGGAATAGGAAAGGTTTGAGAGATGAAAATCTCTCACCCCTTTCTTGCCCATCACATATTTTTATAGGACTCCATGCATACATACACACACCTCTCCCTACGGCACCCTATCCCATGAGGTAGCGGTGATACCGTAGTTTAAAAGACCGGTTGTGCATGTTTTCCATGGAGGTTAGGGTAAGAATTATGAAAGGAAGGACAAGAACCTAGAGGAAGAAACATCGTTTCTTCCCGATGGTACTAATCCACTTTATTAATTATTACCATAAAACCTCATAGATCTTAATTAGGGCATAGAAAGCGGTGAGGAATATTGACTTTCCAAACTTAAGCTAAACCTAACCCTAGCAAGATTTTCATCCTAGTCTAGATCAACTTAGTTTTTAGTGATAATCAATCCAACACCGTTTGGAATTAACTCGTTAGAACAAATTTAGAATACACAAAATCCCTGTGGACCGACCCGTACTCACCGGCTAGCTACCAAGCGACGCCGTTCTTGATTGCGGTTAATAATTCTTTGATCACAAAATCTCACATTCAATCAAATGGCGCCGTCGCCGGGGATGACGTAGTTATTTTCTTTTTGTAATTTCGGGTTAATATAAAATTGAAAAATCATAAAAACTGAAAAATATAAAAATTAAAAAAAATTATCATCTTGTTATTCTTTGAAGGGTGTTTTCTTTTGAATTGTGCAGGATTGACGAACGGATTCAGATCGGGAAAAATCTAGAGATCGAAACAGAAAACAACAGATCTGAACAACAGAGGAGTACCATAACAGAGCAACAGAAGAAATTTGGAGATCTGAAACCATGATTCCACCGCGAAACCGTGGTCAAAGCCAGGGTCCGGCGGCGGAACCGCGGCGCATCGGTGACGTCATCATTTCAAAAAAAAATCTCCTATGTAAGCTCCCTCTTCTTCTCTGTAACCCCCTAATATCTCCTCTGAAAAATTTTCATGCAGGGTTCTTTGCGCAAAAACTTCTCCCATTCTCCAATAACTTGATCTTGTGCAGGATTCTTTGCGCCGCGCTAAAAAAAATTTGTTTGCAAGTGATTGTGTTTACTGCTTTGCATATTTTAAATTGACTTTAAGGGGCTTGAACACCAATCCAGATTGGGTGGGGATTCCATTACCCTTCCCAGGACCCCAAAAATCACATAAAGCATATTGCATTGACCATCAAGTTAATTAAAAAAGATTAGACTCGGCCCTAAGGACTTCGCGCTCAATAGGACAAAGGAATAGTTGTAGGCATCGACCGTTGATCCTAACCTGACTTTGTGGTGACTAAGCTAGACAGGTAGGGAAAGGTAATTTTAAATGGCCCATCTCACGGTGATTCGTGAGCGGATCCCTTCTTTCTCTCTTTGGGCTTACCTGGCCACAATTGGCGGTGAAGAGGCGGTTTGAGGTCCTTACATCTTGCCCTTTGGAACAGTTAGGAGCTGTCTAGCTGACCTAGGTGACCCTAGATCTAGGCTTGATTGTGCATTTGTGATTGATTCGACGTGTGTCTAAGCTTTTTATTGAAAATCTTTTTGCAAAAAGCTCCTTATAAAAAAACACAAAAATGATTTTTTTTTTTTACAAAAAACTTGCCACTTGTCGCTAAGAAATCCATTGCACCCCACTTACACCCACATTCTTTTTCTTCTCCTTTCTTACATCATGGATACCCCACCTCACAAAACTCTTGCCGAACTTTGGTACCCTCATCCAAACATTGGTTCGTACGCGAATTGTTTTGGTCGAATTACGGACGACCCCTCCATGCCCAAAATTTCTTTGAAAGATCGAATAGAAGCGTCTAGGAGAAACAGTTCGACTCCGCAATCCACTTTGTATCAACCATTTCAACCTTCACTACCTTCTTACGTTGATACTCCTTTTTCGAGTCATGTTGTAACTCCGAAACCCATGTCTATTGCTGAACATATTGAACAATCTCGTAACCGATCTTTCACTCCTTTCAACACTTCCAGTTCTTGGGATCAACAAGTCCACTCATCTTTTTATCCAAATGTTGATTTTACTCATGTCCAACCATTCAATTCCTACCAGTCCTACCCGACTTTCACACCTTCCCTAGACATTGCTTCTACACAGCCATTAGGGAGTTTCCAGAATCCAAACAACTTTGAATCTTTTACTGAAACCCCTTCACAACCCATGTCTAGTCTGGAACAGTCGTTGGAAGCTTATATTGTAGCGACAAACCAACAGATGAGGAATTTGGATGCGTCCATTGCCGCCCTTATGCAACCTAGTGACCCGGTAGCTAGTTTCCAACTAGCTCCAAAAATTCCAATGTATGATAAGGCGGTTGGACAGATCGAGAATTTGAGTGGAGAGAGTGAGCTATACACCCTTCCAAATCAAACCTACCCATCACCAATTAAATCCCACAGCTCCGGTTTTGAATGTCTATCAAGTGTCCCAAATGATTCCCCAGTTGAAAATAAAACGTTTAATGAGTTGTGCGACTTTGTAGTGCTTGATTTGCTAGATTGTGAATGGTCCCTTTCGAGTGAAACCATCACCAATCCTTTCGACCTCTACACCTCCAATTTAGAACCTGAATTGATAAATATCCATGTTTTTTATGAGGTGTCCGAAAAAATTGATTTTCACTTGACTGAGGATATTGACACGGGGAATAATTTGGATGATGAACCCGCAGATTTGACTGAAATTTTCTCTCCAATTCATCATCCCGAGTCATTAAATGTTTCTCCCGAACATCATATGCGTCTTGATTTTGATGATAATTGCATGGATGAGATAACTTTTGAGGAGAATTATGAGGATAGTATTGAGGAGAGTATTGGGGATAGTATTGAGGATAAACCAGTTTTGTTTGATGTGTCAGATTTTCCAATCCATCCTCCTGAACCTTTACCTGTTATACTTCCTAAATCACCCCCCTCCTTTTCATCATTCCGACCACGCAAAAGATCACGCAGGAAGACTGTGAGCTTGAAAAATTTCTGTTCGATCACAGCAGTTTGGACTCCACTGGTGCGTTCCTCTTTGAATCTGACACAGTTCTCACAGCCGATAACGATTATGAGTGTTTCACTTTTTCGGACGATTTTGAAGACTCACCTCCCGAGTTTGAGTCCTTTGAATTTTCAGATGAGATAGTTGAACCATCAGACTCGGTTGCTTACAGTCATTTTGAATCATTGATGGAATTCTTCGAGTTCGAGACAGTTTACTTAGGTGAGAATAAGACTATCCTTAAATCACTCCCCTTCGTCCTTTCCATCGTTTCGACCGCACAAGAATCCGTCGCGCTTCCATTTTCAATGGATGGTTTACCAAGTTCAACGTACCCATGTTTTCTTGCGAATCTTGAGGAATTTGATCCCATTTCTCGACGGGTTGATAAATTAGCACAATCGCTTTTAACACATCGGTCATCACAATTTGTGCTAATTTATTCACTCAATTTACACCCTCAAGTTTGTACTACACTTCTTTCTCTCTTCCGCCATTCTTCTCCAAATATACCGAGACCATATTCCACCATTCTTCCCATATGGTCTCGTGTGTTTCTCAACTCCTTTCTCTACACTCCATTTTTCCACCAACCCTACCATTATAACGATAAAAATTTTGAATGGTTGGTGCTAACCTTTGTCTTGTGTAAGGCCTTGTATAGTTTGATTTTCCCCTCCCTAACTCTGAACTTTAACGCTTAAAACAGTGGAAACACTGTCTCACTTAAGTTTGGGGGGGCTTTTTGTATATATTTTTTGTTTTTTTAACAATAAAAAAATATTAAAAAATAAATAAATAAACAGGGGAATACCGACATTTTTAACCCTCTTGGTGTAGCCTGACAGTGAGGACACTGTCAAGTTTAAGTTTGGGGGTGTGTTCGGTAAGTTTTCTTCCTTAGCATTCATATGTATATTTTTGCATTTGCATACTTATTTTAAAACCCAAAAAAATTGAAAAAATTTAAAAATTATAAAAATTGAAAAATTCAATTTTGGCCATAATTGACTTGAGTTTGACAAGAAGGTTAACTAGTTAGGAACAACTAGATCCTACACTTAGTAAATTAAAAACCCTAAAAATAACCTTTCTTAAAATTTAACAGTAGAAAGTATATGTCTTTGTAGTCTATTTAGAAATAGGCAAATTTTGAGTTCACTTCTTGGGCTAAGTCAAAATAAAGGAAAAATATTGATATTTTTATTAAAGTAAAAGTCTGAAAAATAATTCTTAAGTTTAAGTCTAAATTCTGAAAATATATACCCTACAAATTGCACAAACACGAACCTTGAAACTTGGAATAATAGAAGAGACCTTGAAATGCTCTTGTCTAAAGTCCTTAGTATGAAGGAAAATAAAATAAAAATACAAGTGTGAATAAAGAGAGAAAAAAATGAACACTAGTTTTTGTAATTACTTAAGGCTGTATAAATAGAAAAAAAATATTTAGCGACGGTGCTTTTTCACCTACTGCCTTAGATCAACTGGTTGGGGAGTCACTGCTAAAGGCTTAGGTGTTACAAGACTACGAATTACACCTTAATGTGCAAACACATTTTGTAATCGGTCTTTGGTACCTCAAGAAGTATTAACGGTCGCATGAAGAATGTGTGAGCAATTTCATCTAAAAATTCACCAATTGAAAAGTACTTTGGACGATGAACAAGAGTATAATAGCTTGATTTGAATTTCCAAGTGTAGGGGTGATATATACACACACGTAGGGGTATATGATTGGGGTATAGATAAAAGATAGGAATGAAGAATAGGACTTATATCTTTAATAGAGATGATAAAAATTCCTAAGTTGAGATAGAACCCTAGAAGGAAAACTCAAAAGATGCTAAAAACTAAGTAAATCTATAAAACATATATAATCTTAAGTTAAATGATAAGGAAGCGTGAAAAATACGGGCTGATAATTTCTGAATTGAAGATAATAGAATTTCTTTTTAGAAAACCTAATTGGAGAATAAAAGTCAATATGCCGAATTGATAGGATTTTGTGGGTAGTATCAGCTGAAAACCCTCAGGAGACAACACTCCTCCTACTAGGGACACCTAGAAGTTTAACGGCTTGTTGCACGAGCTCAGTGCAATCGCGTTTCCCTACGAAAGTGAGGCTAGGTCTTTTTCAAGAATAAAACTAGGTTTGCTCGAGGATGAGCAAAAGATAAATTTGGGGGTATTTGTTCACATCATAATTTTTCATTATTATATTCCCCATTCTTAGTCACTTTACAAATAAACATGTGCTTTTGATCCATGTCTGCTACATAGTTGCAGGTTACAGGTTCTCGGAACAAAAACAGTGAAAATGATGAAAAGACGGCACAAAAGTGAGACTACGACCAACAAATGGAAGAATCTTGATCACGCCTACAGTTTGAAGAATAAACGAAGATCAATGGACAATTTCACAAAACACAAAGGCGGCGCAAGGTTCAAGACTTCGATACGAAGCAAACGGTAAAGTCCACAACATTATTCACTGTGAAAATATGGAAGAAATCTAGAAGACAATATGAGAAACCAAGTGAAGAAACGAGAAACAAAATGCAACCAAAATCAGCCCTAAAAAGTGCAATCCATGAAGCCACTATATGGCCACGGATCCGCGACCAAACATGGGTTTTGGCCGTGGTTTCGCAGCCATAAGGAGCCCGTGTCGGTGCAAATTTAGTGACGGTGTGGCGGTGCGTTGACTAGTCTTCTTAGGGTATATTTGTAAATGCAGATGTGAATCGATTGTAACCCTAGGGTTTCTATGCTCTGTAAATAGAAATCCTAAACCTCTCTTTGAGATATGCCTCTTCTTGTGCCTCATTTTATTTATCAAAATTCAGAATTCAATTCCTGTAATGATTGAAGAGAGCATCAAATAAAAATTAAAGTAAGTTTTCTTTTTATTGTCTTAGTTAATTTTCTTTCAGCCCTAGCATAACTTTTATTATCTGCCCTAGCATAACTTTTATTATCTGCCCTAGTTAATTAGTTTAGAACATGTTTATCAATTCTCCAATGAGTGAGTAGATCCTCGCTTGTTAGGGTTAGGAATAGAAAATGTTTGAGAGATGAAAATCTCTCACCCCTTTCTTGCCCATCACATATTTTTATAGGACTCCATGCATACATACATACACCGCTCTCTACGGCACCCTATTCCATGAGGTAGCGGTGATACCGTAGTTTAAAAGACCGGTTGTGCATATTTTCCATAGAGGTTAGGGTAAGAATTAAGAAAAGAAGGACAAGAACCTAGAGGAAGAAACATCGTTTCTTCCCGATGGTACTAATCCACTTTATTAATTATTACCATAACACCTCATAGATCTTAATTAGGGCATAGAAAGCGGTGAGGAATATTGACTTTCCAAACTTAACCTAAACCTAACCCTAGCAAGATTTTAATCCTAGTCTAGATCAACTTAGTTTTTAGTGATAATCAATCCAACACCGTTTGGAATTAACTCGTTAGAAAAAATTGAGAATACACAAAATCCCTGTGGACCGACCCGTACTCACCGGCTAGCTACCAAGCGACGCCGTTCTTGATTGCGGTTAACAATTCTTTGATCAAAAAACCTCACATTCAATCAAATGGCGGCGGCGCCGGTGATGGCGTAGTTATTTTCTTTTTGTAATTTCGGGTTAATATAAAATTGAAAAATCATAAAAACTGAAAAATATAAAAATTAAAAAAAAATTATCATCTTGTTATTCTTTGAAGAGTGTTTTCTTTTGAATTGTGCAGGATCGACGAACGGATTCAGATCTGGAAAAATGCATAGATCGAAACAGAAAACAGCAGATCTGAACAACAGAGGAGTACCATAACAGAGCAACAGAAGAAATTTGGAGATCTGAAACCACGATTCCACCGCGGAACCGCGGTCAAAGTCAGGGTCCGGCGGCGGAACCGCGGCGCATCGGTGACGTCATCATTTCAAAAAAAAATCTCCTCTGTAAGCTCCCTCTTCTTCTCTGTAACCTCCTAATATCTCCTCTGAAAAATTTTCCTGCAGGGTTCTTTGCGCAAAAACTTCTCCCCTTCTCCAATAACTTGATCTTGTGCAGGATTCTTTACGCCGCGCTAAAAAAAAATTGTTTGCAAGTGATTGTGTTTACTGCTTTGCATATTTTAAATTAACTTTAAGGGGCTTGAACACCAATCCAGATTGGGTGAGGTTTTCATTACCCTTCCCAGGACCCCAAAAATCACATAAAGCATATTGCATTGAGCATCAAGTTAATTAAAAAAGATTAGACTCAGCCCTAAGGACTTCACGCTCAATAGGACAAAAGAATAGTTGTAGGCATCGACCGTTGATCCTAACCTGACTTTGTGGTGACTAGGCTAGACAGGTAGGGAAAGGTAACTTTAAAAGGCCCGTCTCACGGTGATTCGTGAACGGATCTCTCCTTTCTCTATTTGTGCTTATCTGGCCACAATTGGCGGTGAAGAGGCGGTTTGAGATCCTTACATCTTTCCCTTTGGAACAGTTAGGAGCTGTCTAGATGATCTAAGTGACCCTAGATCTAGGCTTGATTGTGCATTTGTGATTGATTCGACGTGTGTCTAAGCCTTTTATTGAAAATCGTTTTGCAAAAAGCTCCTTATAAAAAAACACAAAAAGGATTTTTTTTTTACAAAAAACTTACAACTTGTCACTAAGAAATCCATTGCACCCCACTTGCACCCACATTCTTTTTCTTCTCCTTTCTTACATCATGGGTACCCTACCTCACAAAACTCTTGCCGAACTTTGGTACCCTCATTCAAACATTGATTCATACGCGAATTGTTTTGGTCGAATTACGGACGACCCCTCCATGCCCAAAATTTCTTTGAAAGATCGAATAGAAGCGTCTAGGAGAAACAGTTCGACTCCGCAATCCACTTTGTATCAACCATTTCAACCTTCACCACCTTCTTACGTTGATACTCCTTTTTCGAGTCATGTTGTAACTCCGAAACCCATATCTATTGCTGAACATATTGAACAATCTCGTAACCGAGCTTTCAATCCTTTCAACACTTCCAGTTCTTGGGTTCAACAAGTCCATTCACCTTTTTATCCAAATGTTGATCGTACTCCTGTCCAACCATTCAATTCCTACCAGTCCTACCCGACTTTCACACCTTCCCTAGACATTGCTTCTACACAGCCATTAGGGAGTTTCCAGAATCCAAACAACTTTGAATCTTTTACCGAAACCCCTTCACAACCCATGTCTAGTCTGGAACAGTCGTTGGAAGCTTATATTGTAGCGACAAACCAACAGATGAGGAATTTGGATGCGTCCATTGCCGCCCTTATGCAACCTAGTGACCCGGTAGCTAGTTTCCAACTAGCTACGAAAATTCCAATGTATGATAAGGCGATTGGACAGATCGAGAATTTGAGTGGAGAGAGTGAGCTATACACCCTTCCAAATCAAACCTACCCATCACAAATTAAATCCCACAACTCCGGTTTTGAATGTCTATCAAGTGTCACAAATGATTCCCCAGTTGAAAATAAAACGTTTAATGAGTTGTGCGACTTTGTAGTGCTTGATTTGCTATATTGTGAAGGGTCCCTTTCGAGTGAAACCATCACCAATCCTTTCGACCTCTACACTTCCAATTTAGAACCTGCATTGATAAATATCCATGCTTTTGATGAGGTGTCCGAAAAAATTGATTTTCACTTGATTGAGGATATTGACGCGGGGAATAATTTGGATGATGAACCCGCGGATTTGACTGAAATTTTCTCTCCAATTCATCATCCCGAGTCATTAAATGTTTCTCCCGAACTTCATATGCGTCTTGATTTAGATGATAATTTCATGGATGAGATAACTTTTGAGGAGAATTATGAGGAGAGTATTGAGGAGAGTATTAAGGATAGTATTGAGGATGAACCAGTTTTGTTTGATGTGTCGGATTTTCCAATTCATCCTCCTGAACCTTTACCTGTTATACTTCCTAAATCACCCCCTCCTTTCCATCATTCCGACCACGCAAAAGATCACGCAGGAAGACTGTGAGCTTGAAAAATTTCTGTTCGATCACAGCAGTTTGGACGCCACTAGTGCGTTCCTCTTTGAATCTGACACAGTTCTCACAGCCGATAACGATTACGAGTGTTTCACTTTTTCGGACGATTTTGAAGACTCACCGCCCGAGTTTGAGTCCTTTGAATTTTCAGATGAGATAGTTAAACCATCAGACTCGGTTGCTTACAGTCATTTCGAACCATTGATGGAATCTTTCGAGTTCGAGACAGTTTACTTAGGTGAGAATAAGACTATCCATAAATCACTCCCCTTCGTCCTTTCCATCGTTTCGACCGCGCAAGAATCCGTCGCGCTTCCATTTTTAATGGATGGTTTACCAAGTTCAACGTACCCATGTTTTCTTGCGAATCTTGAGGGATTTGACCCCATTCCTCGACGGGTTGATAAATTAGCACAATCGCTTTTAACACATCGGACATCACAATTTGTGCTAATTTATTCACTCAATTTACACCCTCAAGTTCGTACTACACTTCTTTCTCTCTTCCGCCATTCTTCTCCGAATATACCGAGACCATATTCCACCATTCTTCCCATATGGTCTCGTGTGTTTCTCAACTCTTTTCTCTACACTCTATTCTTTCACCAACCCTACCATTATAACGATAAAATTTTTGAATGGTTGGTGCTAACCTTTGGCCTGTGTAAGGCCTTGTATAGTTTGATTTTTCCCCTCCCTAACTCTGAACTTTAACGCTTAAAACAGTGGAAATATTGTCTCACTTAAGTTTGGGGGGGGGCTTTTTGTATATATATTTTGTTTTTTTTAACAATATAAAAATATAAAAATAAATAAATAAACAGGGGAATACCGACATTTTTAATCCTCTTGGTGTAGCCTGACAGTGAGGACACTGTCAAGTTAAAGTTTGGGGGGGTGTTCGGTAAGCTTTCTTCCTTCGCATTCATATGTATATTTTTGCATTTGCATACTTATTTTAAAACCCATAAAAATTGAAAAATTATAAAAATTGAAAAATTCAATTTTGGCCATAATTGACTTGAGTTTGACAAGAAGGTTAACTGGTTAGGAACAACTAGATCCTAGACTTAGTAAATTAAAAACCTTAAAAATAACCTTTCTTAAAATTTAACGGTAGAAAGTATATGTCTTTGTAGTCTATTTAGAAATAGGCAAATTTTGAGTTCACTTCTTGGGCTAAGTCAAAATAAAGGAAAAGTATTGATATTTTTATTAAAGTAAAAGTCTGAAAAATAATTTCTAAGCTTAAGTCTAAATTCTGAAAATATATACCCTACAAATTGCACAAACACAAACCTTGAAACTTGGAATAATAGAAGAGACCTTGAAATGCTCTTGTCTAAAGTCCTTAGTATAAAGGAAAATAAAATAAAAAAACAAGTGTGAATAAAGAGATAAAAAAAATGAACACTAGTTTTTGTAATTACTTAAGGCTGTATAAATAGAAAAAAAAATTAGCGAGGGTGCTTTTTCACCTAGTGCCTTAGACCAACTAGTTTGGGAGTCACTGCTAAAGCCTTAGGTATTACAAAACTAGGAATTACGCTTTAATGTGCAAACACATTTTGTAATGGGTCGTTGGTACCTCAAGAAGTATTAACGGTCGTATGAAGAATGTGTGAGCAATTTCATCTAAAAATTCACCAATTGAAAAGTACTTTGGACGATGGACAAGAGTATAATAGCTTGATTTGAATTTCCAAGTGTAGGGGTGATATATACATACACGTAGCGGTATGTGATTGGGGTTTAGATAAGAGATAGGAATGAAGAATAGGACTTATATCTTTAATAGAGATAATAAAAATTCCTAAGTTAAGATAGAACCCTAGAAGGAAAACTCAAAAGATGCTAAAAGGTAAGTAAATCTACAAAACATATATAATCTTAAGTTAAATGATAAGGAGGCGTGAAAAATACGAGTTGATAATTTCTGAGTTGAAAATAATAGAGTTTCTTGTTAGAAAACCTAATTGGAGAATAAAAATCAATAGGCCGAATTGATAAGATTTTGTGGATAGTATCCGCTGAAAATCCTCAGGAGACAACACTCCTCCTACTAGGGACACCTAGAGGTTTAACGGCTTGTTGCACGAGCTCGGTGCAATCGTGTTTCCCTGCGAAAGTGAGGCTAGGTCTTTTTCAAGAATAAAACTAGGTTTTCTCGAGGACAAGCAAAAGATAAGTTTGGAGGTATTTGTTCATATCATAATTTTGCATTATTATATTCCCCATTCTTAGTCACTTTATAAATAAACAAGTGCTTTTGATCCATGTCTGCTATATAGTTGCAGGTTACAGGTTCTCGGAACAAAAATAGTGAAAATGATGAAAAGACGGCACAAAAGTGAGACTACGACCAACAAATGGAAAAATCGTGATCACGCCTACATTTTGAAGAATAAACGAAGATCAATGGAAAATTTCACAAAACACAAAGGCAGCGCAAGGTTCAAGACTTCGACACGAAGCAAACGGTAAAGTCCACGACATTATTCACTGTGGAAATATGGAAGAAATCTAGAAGACAATCTGAGAAACCAAGTGAAGAAACGAGAAGCAAAATGCAACCAGAATCAGCCCTAAAAAGTGCAATCCATGAAGCCACTATATGGCCGCGAATCCGCGGCCAAATATGGGTTTTGGCCACGGTTCCGCGGCCATAAGGAGCCTGTGTCAGTGCAAATTTGGTGACGGTGTGGCGGTGCCTTGACTAGTCTTCTTAGGGTATATTTGTAAATGCAGATGTGAATCGATTGTAACCTAGGGTTTCTATGCTCTATAAATAGAAATCATAAAGCTCTCTTTGAGATATGCATCTTCTTGTGCCTCATTTTATTTATCAAAATTCAGAATTCAATTTCTGTAATGATTGAAGAGAGTATCAAATAAAAATTAGAGTAAGTTTTCTTTTTATTGCCCTAGTTAATTTTCTTTCTGTCCTAATATAACTTTTATTATCTGCCCTAGTTAATTAGTTTAGAACATGTTTATCAATTCCCTAATGAGTGAGTAGATCCTCACTTGTTAGGATTAGGAATAGGAAAGATTTGAGAGATGAAAATCTCTCACCCCTTTCTTGCCCATCACATATTTTTATAGGACTCCATGCATACATACACACACCGCTCCTTAGGCACCTTATCCCATGAGGTAGCGGTGATACCGTTGTTTAAAAGACCGGTTGTGCATGTTTTCCATGGAGGTTAGGGTAAGAATTATGAAAGGAAGGACAAGAACCTAGAGGAAGAAATATCGTTTCTTCCCAATGGTACTAATCCACTTTATTAATTATTACCATAACACCTCATAGATCTTAATTAGGGCATAGAAAGCGGTGAGGAATATTGACTTTCCAAACTTAACCTAAACCTAACCCTAGCAAGATTTTAATCCTAGTCTAAATCAACTTAGTTTTTAGAGATAATTAATCCAACACCGTTTGGAATTAACTCGTTTGAACAAATTGAGAATACACAAAATCCCTGTGGGCCGACCCGTACTCACCGGCTAGCTACCAAGCGACGTCGTTCTTAATTGCGGTTAACAATTCTTTGATCACAAAACCTCACATTCAATCAATTAGCAACCATTTAAAATAAGAACGGTCTCTAATACTCTTTAGAGACCGTAACTTTAGTATTAGTGACCGTTTAAGACGGTCTCTAATATGTATACTATCCAGTAGTGGATCCGAAGTGAAGGGCAAAGAGAATATGGTGTGTAAACTGTGAAAGAGTTTGTACGGCCTCAAGAAAGCTCCTAGGCGGTGGTATCTCAAGTTCTATCAGTTCATGCTAGAGACATGATTCGTACGGAGTGAATCAGATAACTGCGTTTACATTCAAACTTTCAAAGTTGGAGACTACATTATTTGTCATTATATGTGGATGACATATTAATAGCGAGTCCGAGTTTTGAGGAGATTCAAAATTGAAGAAGGTGATGGCCGAAAAATTCGCTATGAAAGATTTGGGAGCGGAAAAACAAATTTTTGGTATGAAGATCGTTCGAGATAGGAAGCAGCGGAAGCTGTGATTATCGTAAAGGGACTATATTGAGAAGGTTTTGAAGCGGTTCAATATGAACAAGTCAAAACCGATGAGTACGCCCTTAACGAAGTATTTCAAACTCATAAAAGAATTGTCTGACAACTCAAGAGCAGAATGACAAGATGGCGAGAATACCATATGCTTCTGCAGTGGGGAATTTGATGTGTGTGATGGTGAGTACGAGATCTGATATTGCACATGCAGTGGGAATTATTAGCCGGTATATGCAAAATCTGGGGAATGAGTATTGGAATGCGGTGAAGTGGATTCTAAGATATTTTAGGGGTACATTTAGCTATTGTTTATTCTTCGGGGTGACTCTCTAGAGGTACAAGGGTACGTTGATGCAGATTATTCGGGGGATCAAGATAGTACACTACTACAAATAAGGGTTGCCCCTACGGATTTATCGGTAGGGGCAACCCACTGCCCCTACGGATATATACGTAGGGGCGAAAAAAGACCCCGTAGGTGCAAAGGCCGCAGGTGCAAGTTGAGGCCCTGAACGTGTCCCTACGGACAAATTTAAGCCCCTACGGATATATCAGTAGGTGTTATAGCCCCTACGGAGTACCCCGTAGGGGTAATAAAATCATATATGTAATTTTTTTTTTGAATATATTGTATATACCTACGGATATACCCGTAGGTCCCTTTTAGATCCCTACGGATACATCCGTAGGGGATATAAAGTAGTTCCTACGGGTAAGTCCGTAGGGGCTACTCCCAACACCCTGGACTGATATCAGGTGGGAAAATATCAGGAAACCTGATATTTTCCCCTACGGATAAATTCGTAGGGGATAAACACTGGCCCCTACGGACATATCCGTAGGGACAACCCCAACACCCTGCACTGATATCAGGTGGGAAAATATCAGGTTTCCTGATAGTTTGCCCCTACGGATATACCCGTAGGGTTAGTGTATGTACCTGCGGCTTAATCCGTAGGTACATATTGTCTGTATTTTTTTTTAAAAAATGGGCTGCTAGATTTTTTTCCGCCCTGTGCACAATACTATATACATCAATCAAATCATATATTGCAGTATTCATAATCACATCTCACGCATATATATAATATACAAAAGAAACCCAAAAACTGAATATGATATAAATACAAACCAATATCAATATCGTTTCAAAATGTAGTACAATGTGATATAAATAAATACATGTTTCAAAAAATAAGAACCAAAAAGCTACCCTAGTTCGGTCCAGCTCCACCTCCGAATAACGTTCGAATAACGCGCGCCTGCTCCTCGGTAAATACACTCTCCAATGCTACATATAAGGGAGTCTGAGCGGCATGTGGAGCTGGCGATGTGGTCTGCGCAGCCGCCGTCGAGGTAGTCGCTTGCGGAGCCGCGGCTGCGGGAGTCTGAGTGGGCGGTGGAGCTACAGGAGCTGTCTGCGGAACCGCAGCCGATGTAGTGGCTTGCGGAGCCGCAGCCGAAGGAGATGCATGTGGAGGCTCGGCCGATCTACCCTGTCGCGTCTGGACATAACGTGTGTAAGAAGCGTGTAAGAACTGTGTATTATTCGAATTCGTTTCATTATTAAGTTATTTCGAAACCCTGTTTGGATATCTAGTTTGGAAAAGCGTTGTTTATTTTAATTACATATGTATGTATGATTAATCAGACTTAAGTCTAAAACCAAATAAGCTCAACCTACGTACTAATTATGGATATGTTGATATGTATATAATATGAAATGATATTTTACTATAAAGTAGTATACATACCAGCATCTCCTTCAACTCCTGAACGGTGGCCCTCAAGCTATCCAGTTCCTGATGGACATGCCGGCCACTGGAGACGGAGGAAGTAACCGCCGGGGTGGAGTCCAACCTCATATGGGCCCTGCTAGGGCCCAATCCCCGGCCTCTCTCCAAACCTCCGTGGTGCCCTCCGTGTGCAGCGTCCAGAACTGGGGTCAGCAGCCTCGGATCGTTCTGCCCGGTAAAATCGATCCCCGAGGCCTGGGCCTGCTCAACCACCCGCTCCTACACCCACATTAAGCAGTAAAGTATAAGTATAAAATTTAAACTTGAACCTTCCAAAACTAAAATTTCAAATTTGGGTAGAAAAAATATTAACACTTACGCAGTACTCCTGGGTAGCGACGTCGGGACATCGAAGCTCGCCCGTGGCGGGATCTGTCGAGGTGCCGTGGACGGCAAGATATGCGGACAGCACGCTCGGTGTACCACCTGACGCCACGGTCCGAGATGTCTGCAATATTAGAAAGTAACTCTTAATATTAGAAATATTAGAGAATAACTCTTAATATTGCAGAATATTAGAGAATAACTCTTAATTTACCGATAACTCCATGGCTCGAGTAATGTTCCTCGAGCCACCTGTGTAAGTGGGGCGACCCCTCTTCGCCGACTTCCTGTTCTCCGTATTCTGAGCGGCCTGTTTCTGCACAACGCATTAACATTTAGTTTTCTAATTAAGAAACACAAAGAAATAAATTATATCATAAATAATGAATTAAATTTAAAATACATACTTGTTTGCGTTCGGAGTCGAAATAAGCGCACAATAGAGGCCATGTCTCTACGTCGACTCTCGCAAACGCCGGAGTAGATAGGAGGGCCGCTCTCTCTGCCTCGGGGGTCGCTATCCACAGGGAGTAGCAGTCGGCCTTCAGCTCATTCCTGTTGTATCGGACCTTGGCCTGCATGTTCTTCATCAGGCCATTGTACAGAGCATGAAGGTCGAGCACCCTCCCCGAGTGATCAGGGTCGGCTACAGGCTGAAAATCGTAATCCAACTGAAAATACAAAAAAAAACATTGTTATTAGATTGCAAGTGTTAATAATAAATATATTGGATAGATCAAATGAAAATATATATTAATACATACCCGAGCCTGTTCAAAGAAGAGGGCGAATGAGCGCTGGTGCTGCTCGCCCCACTCAACGTGAAGTGGATAGTTCTTCACGATCCGGCTCTCGTCCCCCAAATACCGGCCGAACCTCTCGGCATGAGGACCGGTATAGCGATAGTCAAGGGTAAAAAATAGGGGGAATGCTGCCTCCCCCCTAGCTTTATTAGGCCTCAGCCTATGGGACTGATTCGGGCCTCGAGTCCCCCTCTGGGGATGGAGAGGCCCTGCGTCTGCACGAAATATCAAGACAATCAATAATAAGACAAAGTTGTATTAAGAAATCAAGGTTAAACAAAAATTCAAGTGTGATATATACCTCCGGTGAATAACGCACGAGCCTGGGCCCGAGCAGCAGCACGAGCGGGACGATAGTTCCTCCGGTGAGGAACAACCGGGGTCCCGGACCCGGACGCATCCCCTCCAACTATAAAATAAACATCGACGCTAACGGTTGGAGGAACAGCGGTGAGTTGAATCTCTCAATTATAAAAGGTGGTGGTATTGTCAACTACAGAAGCGGAATACGTGATGATCATGGAAGCCGGCAAGGAGATGAAATGGCTGTAAGGGTTATTTGAAGAATTGGGCAAGAAACAAGACTTCAATATCTTATGGAGTGATAGCCAAAGTGTGATACATTTGGCGAAAAACATGGCATATCACTTTCAGATGAAGCACATCAAAATACGGTACCACTTCATTCATATAGCGATTGAAAAGGAGGAGTTGACATTGCAGAAAATCGCTGGAGAGAAGAATCCGACGAATATGTTAACCAAGGTCATAGATGGAAATAAGCTGAATCTCTATTACATGTTGGTGAACCTCTCCATGAAAATTTAATAAGGAAAGCGTTGAGCGGAGTCGTGTGAAGTCCACTAGTGTCAAAAATCAAGGCTGAAGAATTTCCAAATAAGAGAATGTTAGAAACGACGAAACGTACTTCAGGTCAGACGTCTGAAGCACAAACAACTGCAGACGTCTGGAGGTATAATCATATACACTTCAGACGTCTTGCCAACTTAAATTCGGACGTCTGGAAATTACACGAAGAATAACAGAGCGAAAAGCAGACGTCTGCAGTTCATCGGGATAGACGTCTGCAGGAGCCACGAAACCCAATCCAAGATGTAGGCAGACATCTGCCCAAGTGAACTACGGACGTCTGGCGGCGGCGAATTCTGATGATAACTAATTTTGGAAAATTTGTTTATTTTCAAGAATTGTTAGGATTAGGGTTTGCCAATT
This sequence comes from Agapanthus africanus, assembly GCA_030015575.1. Taxonomy (NCBI): domain Eukaryota; kingdom Viridiplantae; phylum Streptophyta; class Magnoliopsida; order Asparagales; family Amaryllidaceae; genus Agapanthus; species Agapanthus africanus. Next base: position 78,608,802 of record JASDDO010000026.1, on the reverse strand, counting down.
TAAAGGAACCCCTCATATGTATTATTTATACAGCCAACACAGCCAATTTGTGAGAGATCATTATATGAGAGGGTGACGGTTAGGGTTAGAGAATTTTGAGAGAAAATTCATAGGGTTTTGCTCGTGTAATTGATTCGAAAATTATAACTGAGACTTTGCAGATTCCGCTCTGTCGGGACTAGCCATATGGTTGGTGAACTTCGTTAACAAATCTCTTGTCTCTATATATTTGATTTCTTATTTTATTCTCGCATATTTATATTGTTCTTTCGTCGTTTAATTGCATAATTGTGTTTGCGTGATTTGGGTGTTGTCACGAGCATTGTTCCGCGTTTTGATCTCTCCCCGTCAATCCCCAACAGAAACGAGCACAACATGAGATAAATAGAAGAAGGAAATGAGAGAAATTGGTTCTTGAAGAAGGATCGGAGATAAATTAATCGATGCTATATTGGTTGCATATCGATAATTTGAATTACACAATTACGGTTTTGATAGAATAAAAGATCCATGGTATTTTCATGCAACAAGGAGAATGGTTCATGGTATTCAAATGTAATTTATAGAGTAGTTGCATGATATTTAAAAACACAGTGAAAGTTCATGGCATTTTAGTGTAATTTATGCAAAGTAACAAATCCCAGTAGTTGGCAAATTGGCATATGCTCTGTACATCTCTAATTTAAATATGGTTTAGTTATAAATTAGAAAAAAAAAACACTGTTAATTTCCATCATTTGTTTTTCATGTGGCAGCAAATTACAAATTCTAATCAGATCAATCAATTTCATACCTTTTCTTCAAACCTTGCCTGTTTTTATGGAATTTTAAGAAAAACATTACAACATATTACCCTCGAAGCTTAAACAACTTTCTTTTATTTTTTAATCATATTGAAAAGAAAATTAAAAACCAACCAAGCTAAGCTGACAGCATGATATATATGCATGATATGCGCTAAAAAGGAAATTTGCAACACTAAAGCTAAAGAGGCAGTACTCTTTGCCACCCCCATCAACTTTTCTCACTTTTCTTTTACAAATCAAACAAAGTCATAAAGAAGCGACCTTTTTGTTGCTTGCCCATGATCAGAATATGCATGAATCTCTTTCCAACTGAACTTATAACGACCTTTAATTTTCTCCCCTCACAAAAAAGTTCACAAAAAAATTACAGATGCATGCCATGTTAATCAAATCAAGTAGATTAATTTCTAAACTTAATTATTCATATCCATCCATTGATGGATGATGTGCACAAAGTTTGTGCACCAATACCCAAGAAATCACTAGTCTCTCCTCGTCCTAGCTCAAATCTCAAATTGCTTGCAGCTTCTTCATTTTGAGAAATATCGTGGATTTTCATCTCGAAGCTCGGCGGAAAAAAAGGGTTAACAGAAGAAGTCACGCCCATTTGGGCAGCTTTCTGCAGCAATGCAGTTGCCGACATGTCGGCCGCCGCCGCCGATATCGGATGATAGTGACCTTGATTGCTGAACAATGAAGGAACGCTACTCTCGGAGCTGTTTTCGTACAGCATATTGAGCTGGGAATTTGATAGAGGGGCAAAATATTGGTTTCCCAAAGTTAATGGTGAAGAATTAGGAAAATGTTGTTGCATTAATATATTAGGGTTCATGAGATCTTGAGTGAATTGGTAGTTGAGACTGTTGTTGTTGCTGAATGATGTCAGGACATTGGTGATCGTGGAAGCCGCCGCTGCGGAATTAATCCTGGCGGTCTCTTCGACTAAGGCGTCGCAGAATGCCCTGTGGGTGATGAAGCTGTCTCTACTGAAAGTAAAGTAAATTTATCGGATGAGCTTGTATTGTAACTTACGATATTAATCAAGAGACGGTGTGGGTAGTGCATATATACAAACCTAGAGAAGATAGTTCCGCAGTCGCAGCGATACTCCCTCGTCCCGCAAGTCTTGGAATGCCCCTTCCAATCGGACTTCACCGCGTACTTCTTTGCGCACTTCTCACACTTCCACTTCTTCTCGCCGTGCTTCCTGCAGAAATGCTTCTTCACGCCCGTCAGATCCTCGAGGACCCGCGATGGGTGGTGGTGGACGCAGCTCTTCTCGGGGCACACGTAGACGCGCCTCCTCGGTTCTTTGCTGCTCCTCTGCCTCAGCTTCCATGGCAGGCTGTGGCCTCGCCTGTGGAGCTGAAGGTTTTGGTCTCTTTGGAAGCCTTTGCCGCATATTTCGCACAGGAATCGGTTGGTCGCTAGTAGGGTTCTTGGAGATTGGACGATCACTTCAGCTTCAGGATCTGTAAAGTGTCATGTTAGCTTGATATACAGCGGTAGCTATCAATATGTCTATCATTTGATATCAATATGAAAATGCAATAATACTGATCGATCGATCGACTACATTATATCGTTCACCGTCAATCATATACGATCCGTTGGCTATCTGTTTGACATGAATGATGAATGGAAGATCCGTACCGCACCATACTTGATACATCGTATACGGAGAAAAAGTAGATTCTTGAGACGATACCTGGTGTTCCTGGCAGGTTTCTCTTCTTCTTCTTCTTCAAAACTGGAGGGTTGGTACATACTAGTAAAGGGTTCTGAGCTGGGAAAGGCGCCATTGAGATTGCTTCTCCTGCCATTGATACTGATTAGCTTAGCTTTTTGTGTCAACTTTGAGTTTTAGAGATGACAAAATATTACAGCAGGATGTATAAAAGGAAAGGTAGAGAGCGCTGGGCTTTGATTGATGTGAACTGGTCTCACTCATCAACTTGGTTCTTATATATGAAAGGATAGAGAGAGGGAGTAGAATAATATTAGAGGGGCATGCGGAGGTGGTGAAAAGCAGAAGTTGAATGTTGGAGGGTGGCAAAGGTGTGCATCATAACCAATAACCATAACACGTATGATAAATTGATAAGGGACATGAGTATAGTAAATAGTAGTATATATAAATAAAAGTATACCATGCATAAAAGTTGTGCCTTGATGCCTTTCCAATTTGGAATGATTACCCCATAATTTGGAGTCAGGCAGCTTTGGCACGAGACCTTTGCAAAGGCTGAGGATGCGCTTGGTATATGGAATGGAAGATTACCTGAAATCCTCTCGTATTTCCGTAAATAAGATGATCAGACATTTAATTCAAAGAAATATTGCATTAACGTGCTTGGTATACTTTAATCATTTCTGGTAATATATGTATGTGCAACCGTCGATCCACGGCAAGACCGGAGGAGGGCTGGTGGATGGTGGTAAGAACGGCGACGAACGGTTGATCGGCGGGGCCGGCCGATGACGAACTATGACCGATCGGCGATGAACATACAATCGGAGGTTGACCGGCGGTGAACGGCTAATCGGAGGCGGTTCGGCCGGTGAACGATCGAGGCCGACCGGCCATGGGCAGTGGGGCTGGCCAATCGGCGGCCGGCCGGTCTACGACCGACTGGCCATGGGCGGCGGGGTCAGCTAGCCGGCAGGTGGCTAAGGAGGCCGGTGGCAGATGGTCATGGCTCATTTCATGTTAGACCGGAATATTTCGTGGTAATTTAGGATAGACACATGTTTTTGGGGGAACATGATTATTATGAAATGAGGTCATTTGATTACAATGGCAATCCTCTATTCCCCGAAATATTTTGTACACATAAAGAAGCGTGGAAATATTTCATGATAATTTAGAATTACCACCTAAATTTCCTCCTACCAGACGCACCATAAATTTTTTTAGTACTACTTTACATACCGGTTTAATATCCTACTCAAGAGACAGTGGGGAAACCCACAACACCTAAATATTAATGCCAAACATATGAGCTCATGGTGATTACCTTTGATATATTTTGGTAGAAATTTTAAGCCCCCGTATATTAAACATTTTTCAATTTTCCATTTTGGTCCAAAGCAACATTGAATTGATGTTTTGTTTTAATGTAGCTGGTCCATTATTAAACTAGCATTTTATACAATATTAGTTTGGAACAAGTGGTTGTGACCTCCTCTTCTTCCATCATATATCTAGCTTTTTTCCCTTATCCGAATATGAACAAACGAAAGATGGTAAAATTGCAAGCAAGATTTGAACCCTAAACGGCGTCTAGAACTCTCTTTTTTATATACTGCAAAGAAGTTTTACCATTAAGTTAACCAACACTCGCATACAAGAAAACCATGCATCGAGTGTGCCCTCTGAGTGTGCATCTACACAAGTTCATATACACGAGAGATCCGAATTCTTCTCGGTACGATAATACACAAAAAGATCCTGAACACAAAATCTAATGTGAGTGATCACCACTCGCGTCCACCAAGGGCCTGTGGATGAGCAATGGACAAGGATGTGGTATATATCCAACAATCCAAATACATATATGAGATTGTTCGAAACAACATGAGATTAAGGTAGAGAAAAATAGGTTAAGACTAAATATCTAACTAATTGATTACAAGTTATATTAATCAATAATAGGGCCACAAGAATGCTATGTATTCAAATCCCAGCGCAAGGTGACGCCACAAAAGACAAACTCTGAATAATCATCCTCGATTAATTGAACCTCTCTTGGTAATGCACAAATTTAGAAATCAATTTGTAAATCGAAGGCCAAACTAATGAAACTGGTAGGGCCACGTTAGCCATGGCATGCAGACACCGATGTGCATGCGAATCGAGAGGGAGCCAACAAATTTAGAAATTAATTATTCAATTTTTTTAATTAAAATGAAATATGCTACTTGATCATAAGATTGAAAAGCAATATATACATGTGTGTGTAGAGAGAGAGAGAGAGAGAGAACATAATCTTTCACCTAATTTCTGTCTTTGAAATTATGAAATTGTTACATAATGATTGAGATAAGAGTTAAAAATCTTGGTTAGGGATTAATTTGTTTAGAGTTTGTGAAAATTTGGATGTTGATGAAGTTGCTTGAAAGATGCTAGCTTGTAAATAGACAATGATTAATGTAAGAAAAGGATACAGGGATTGAAAACGAAAACGAATTTATAGTTGTGTTTCATAGGGTTTTATGAGCACCTCGTTAGGAGAGAAATCAATGTTTCATAGTGCTGTCCACATGTTCATAACCATGCATGCACAACTTTAGGAGAGAAATCAATTAAATTGATAAAAAAATATAATAAAAAGGAATATAGCCAGTAAAACTTAGCTTCTTCTGATAAATGCAGTAGCTCCTAAGCAAACCACTGCCCCTACGGATATATCCGTAGGGACAAGAAATTACGCCGCAGGTGCAAGTCTTAGCCTTAAACATGCCCCTACAGTTAAATACTTGTCTCTACGGCTTAATGCATAGGTCCATATGTCCCTACGGATTAGACTGTAGGGACAAAAAAGGTTATTTAATATATCGGTTTATAAAATAAAATAGTTGTCCCCACGGAGTTATCCGTAGGGCCAAATATCTGCCCCTACGGATACATGCGTAGGTCCAGATGTGTAGGGGCAAAATATCGGGTACCCTGATATTTTGTCCCTACGGATACCTGTGTAGGGGCATGTTTAAGCTCCTACGGTCAAATCCGTAGGGACAATTATAACCCCTCTTACTGAGATCATAGGGGCAAAATATTAGGTATCCTGATATTTTGCCCCGACGGATAAATGTTTATGGCCCTACGGATATATCCGTAGGTGCAAAGTTTGGCCCTACGGTTTAATCCGTAGGGACATATTATCAGTTTTTTTTTAAAAAAAGGGCTGCCTGTTTTTTCCTCGCCCTATGCACAATAATATATACATCATATATAAAATTAATAAACACGCAGAATATATACCGCAGTATTCATAATCAACATCTCACGCATAATATATAAAAGAAATCAACAAGCAGAATACGATATCAATCTAAATCAATATGAACACGCAAACACCACCGATATCAATATCGTCCAAAATATATACAATATGTATCATATAAGTAAATACATGTTTAAAATATAAGAATCAAAAAGCCACCCTATCTCGGTCCAGCTCCACCTCTGATAAACGCCGTAATCTGGCACGCCTGCTCCTCGGATATACCCTGAGTCAATATCTCGAGCAATGCGGAGTGTGCGGGAGTCTGAGCGGGCTGTGGAGCAGTAGAAGTGGTCTGCGCAACCGCCGCCGAGGTAGTGGCTTGCGGAGCCGCAGCTGCGGGAGTCTGAGCGGGCTGTGGAGCTATAGAAGTTGTCTGCGCAACCACAGCCGAGGTAGTGACTTGCGGAGCCATAGCCGAAGGAGATACATGTGGAGGCTCAGCCGATGTACCATGTTGCGTCTGTTCAATTTTGTGTGTAATAAATGAGTAAGAACTGTGTATTAGTCGAATTCGTATCATTATCAGGTTATTGCGAAACCCCAATCTATGTATACTTAGGGACTTAGGCTTTATTTGGATATTTAGTTTGGAAAACCGTAGTTTATTTTAATTAGACAGTTCTATGTATGTATGATTAATCAAAACTAAGTCTACAACCAAATAAGCTCAGACTACGTACTAATATTGAATATGTTGCTATCTATAATATGACATAATATTTTACTATTAAATAGTATACATACCAACATCTCCTTCAACTCCTGAACGGTGGCCTTCAAGGTGTCCAGTTCTTGCTCGAAATGTCGCTCACGGGAGATAGAGGAAGTAACCGCCGGAGTGGAGTCCAACCTCATATGGGCCCTGCTAGGACCCAGTCTCCGGCCTCTCTCCCAACCTCAGTGGTGCCCTCCGTGTGCGGCGTCTAAGACTGGGGTCAGCAGCATCGGATCGTTCTGTCCAGTAAAATCGATCCCCGATGCCTCCGCCTGCTCAACCACCCGCTCCTACACCCACATTAACCAGTAAAATATAAGTATATCATTTAAATTTGAACATTTCAAAACAAAAATTTCAAATAGGGGTTGAATAAATATTAACACTTACGCAATACTCTTGGGTAGCGGTGTCGGGTATCGAAGCTCGCCCGTGGCGGGATCTGTCGAGGTGCCATGGACGACAAGATACGCGGACAACATGCTCGGTGTACCATCCTGTCCCAGGGTCTGAGCTCTCTGCAATTCGCCAAAAATTTACATATATTAGAAAATAACTCTTAATATTATATTATATCACAAAGGCCGGTCTATTGTAATTTACCGATAACTCCATGGCACGAGTAATATTCCTCGAGCCACCTTTATAAGTGGGGCGACCCCTCTTCGCCGACTTCCTATTCTCTTTATTTTGATCGGCCTGTTTCTGCACAACACATTCAGATTTAGTTTTCTAATTAAGCAACACAAAATAATAAATTATATACTAAACAATGAACTACATTTAAAATACATACCTGTTTGCGATGAGAGTCGAAATATTGGCACAATAGAGGCCATGTATCTACGTCGACTCTCGCAAAGGCCGGAGTATGTAGGATGTAGGGTTCCTAGGCACACTAAGGAGGTCTCACAAGGCATCAACCATGCCAATTTGAAATTTTACAAGTGCCGAGAAACCCTAATACGGATCGTTAACTAGAAGTCTAGGAGAAAAATGAAACTAGTTAACAATTTAACTAAAAGAACGGAAATACAACCTTTGTAGATCCGGTCCTCCACCTCCATAGCTCCGCAATGAAGTCTCCTCACTGTCCAAATCGAATCCCGGGCTCTAGCGTCGGCTTCATCGGAGAAATGGGCGGGCTAGGTCATCGACTACGATGCCGAAGATGATCTACGTCAAGGCATCACAAGATCAAGCTCCCACTTCACCAAGTCATGAAACTTGTGAAGAAAACACCCTATACTACTTGGCAAGTGGTAGAGGATGAAGAAATAGGAAGTGGGTTCACTTTAGAATTGGATTTCTCACTCATTTTCTCAAGTTGCCATTGATGGAGGCAAGCTTTTCTTCTTTGAAGAAGAAGAGGATAATATAATGATAAGTTAATTGAAAATAATACTTATCATATATTTAACCATGGTCAAGTGTAGAGAATTAACTAAGGTTATGTGAATGGTTAGGGTTAAAAGAAGAAGACAAAATGGTCACTTGGTCAAAGCTTCATGAAAGAAAACAAAGAAAGAAACCATTTTGCTTTTCTTTTATCCATTTCTCAAAAAGAATAGATAAATAAATAAATGAATAAGTAAAAACAAAACCCTAACCATTACACAACCATGGTTTAATCTTTACACTTAGCCAATTTTGCATGCATCATCAAACATGATACAAACTAGTGCACAAAATTATATCGTATATACAATGTGCACATCCGAGTGAGAAAATCCATCTTAAGTGAACCAATACTAGTTAATGCAAAGTAATATATCAAATATATATTTATGCATTAAATAATTAAATCAACACTTGATTTAACGATCCGTTCATATCGCATATAACCGACTAATATCCAATGTATCGACTTATCGAATCAATCCTTGATTCGATAACTAGGTTATATCGCATACAACCAATCGATACATTCATCGCGAGAATAGAATACGGTATCACATACACGCATTATTCTCGGTCCCGCACATACCTCATATGCGCTCCTATTTCGTTTCGCTTGAGCCAGGAAACCTCTGTGTAGGACTCTAAAGACTCGTCAATACGCCGGCAGCAGGTGATGATCATATCAAACACCCACAAGCCGCAAGCGGTCTGCTAAACGTAACGGCCACCCGGGTATTGAGCGATCAGAAGATCGACGAGCAAGCCCGCTCACACTCCTGTGAATCCAACCAGTAACACTTACCGTACAGTCCGGTCTCGTCGTCTGATATGTCGCATATCTCGCCTAGGGGTGGTAAAGGTCAGACCCCAATAGCTCGATAAGTCGTGTCGATATGAGGTCTATAACAACTCGAGAAACTACTGGTAACACTTACCAGTAAATCTCAGCAACCCTGGCCAGGGATTTCCGGTTATAGCCAATCGAACACAGCGCAATATCAACTCCCTATACCGGGAGAGATGAATCCCCTCCTATCGCTCATTGCCTCCAAGTGACTCGGGACTGTACCCAAAAACCACCGTTTTGCACGCCCTCTTGGACGTGGTAAGGTGGAAATCAAAGCACAGTGGGAACCACACAAGAATCTATGACGATCTCGGGTCAACAGACTACTCTGTACCAGTGTCACCAGAGAACTGCCATCTGACGTAAGGTATAATACCATCTGGGAGTTCTCGGCGAGTCCGTCCAGTGTACCCAGTCTCTACTGAGCACCCGTATATCATCTCTGATGTCAAACACCAATAGATATGGGATCATCCATTGCCCATCTGTATGGGTCGAGAAGGTATACGCTAGTCTACTCTGGTATATCGATGCCCCGTCTCGATATACCCATGACTAGGGACTTTGAAGGATGTACTTATGGACTACCATGTCCCCACTAGTATGATCCGCATCATAGTCCAGGTAGTCAAGTACACATCCTAAGGGCTTTACCAATATGTAACAGAGAGACAATCAGTATACACGTTAAGGTAAAGAGCAACCAGATAGCATACTATCATGTCGAGCAAGAAAGTCCTCCCTATATATGTCCCGGCATCCACTACAATATACATCCTATGTACAGTAATGGCCTCTAGGGCATACATATAACTAACAATCTCCCACTTGCACTAGGGCCATCTGTAGCAGTGGTTGCAGTATTTCATACTCAACCATCCCATAAAAATCTCTCTCTGGGAATAGGCCTTCGTGAGTGGATCCGCCGTGTTGTCCTCTAAGTCTACTCTCCTAACCTCGATCCCCTGGAGATCAATCATCTCCACGATCAGGTGATACTGCCTTAGAATATGTCTGGATCACTGATGGGACCGGGGTTCCCGGGCCAAAGCCACACTTCCATTGTCACACAATGGTAGGAACGAAGTTCATCTCATGAACCAATATACACCCAGACAGCCTCTTTGGTAGCATCTTAAGTAGCGATGTATCGAGCCTTTATCGTCTAGTATGCCACGGTATCTAGCTTGGAACTCTTCCAACATACCGTCCCTTTACTGAGGGTAAAGACAATGCCTGTGACTGACATTCAGTCGTCTTTATCACCCTGGAACACTTCCAGTGATTCTCCCCAGGATCGATTGATACCTTCTCACTACAACTAGTGAGTATCCTAACATCCATTTAGATCTATCTCATAGATCCAAAAATCCATGATTTAGGCGGTATCACTTTGATCCCATATGGAGAATCATTGTGATAAGCGGAGATTGATCGAGCGTAGCATAGGAAACTCTTTCCCAATCCTGAGTATGTCATCCACGTACGCTACGAGGATCACCACCATACTCCCTACTACCTTTTTGTTTATACAAGGTTCATCTACCATTTTGATGATGTCAAACTCTTTGACTAATTCATCAAAACCGACGTTCCAACTCCGCGATACCTGCTTTATCCTATAAAGCATCTTGTACACGTTTCCGCTGCTCCCACTGTCTACGAAGCCCTCTGGCTGTGTACTTATAGACGTTCTCTTCTAAAACATCATTTAGAAAAGCAGTCATGGCACCCAACCGCCAGATATCGTAGTCATGGTATGTAGCCGTGGCAAGTAGGATCTGGATGGACTTAAGCATAGCCTCTTGAAAAGGTTTCATCATTATCCACGCCTGGTCGATGACGAAAAGCTTTAACAAGTCTAGCTTTGAAAGTCTCAAATTTTCCATCTACACCAAGTAATCTTCTCAAGATGTACTTGCTCCTGATGGGGATTTAACCCTTCAGATATAGCAACCAAAGTCCATACTTTGTTGGTGTACATGGATTCCATCTCAGATCGCTAAGCATCCAGCCATTCTTACAGAGTCCCACTCCTGATGGCCAGCTCGAAACTAGTTGGGTCATCATCTCATGATGCAATCCTCGCTCCCACTGTCATAGAGAAACCGAAGTATCTCTCGGGTGGGTGAGGAACCTTACTAGATCGGCGGAGAGGCTGAGGTTCGTTGGAATCTACTGAATCCTTTGGTTCTATCAAATCATTTGCTGTAGTTTGTATAGCTGAAACACTTCCAGTTCTACATAACTGACCTTGCCTCGAGTTTGTCCGGATTTTGCTTTTAGACATAGGCCGGACAATCCCAAATCTTAACTAACTTAAGATATGGGCTCTTCCCTTTCCATATCACATATGAAGCGATAGGCAATTGATTTGATTGGAACCCTATTCAATAGGTATGCAGCTTCTCAAGCGCATAACTCCCAAAAGGAAATAGGTAACTCAGTAGTACTCATCATAGAGCACACCATATCATATAGGGTGTGATTGCTCCGCCCCGATATACCATCGTGCTATGGTGTATACGGAGGAGTAATGCTGAGAGAGAATCTCATTCTCCTTTAGAAAAGTCCAAGAATTCCGTGCTCAAGTATTCTCCTCCTTGATCTCATCAAAGGACATAATACTTATACCCGTATTGGTTCTCTACTTCTAAATCATATTATGTGAATATCTCAAAAGGTTCGGACTTGTGTTTCAACAGGAACATATATCTGAATCTTGAGAGATCATCAGAGAATGTAATGAAGTATAAAGAACCAGTCCTGGCATGTGTAGACAGGAGACCTTACATACATCATCATGTATCAGTCCCAAGAGTTCATTAACTCTTTCTCTGTTTCCAATAAACAGGGCTATGGTCATCTAATCTTTGTGACATGACTGGCAAGTTCCACAAGATGTAAATTCAAACTGATTTAAATATGCATCTAAATGTAACTTCAGCTAGTCGGGTCACATTGATATGACCTAGTCTACAATACCTCAAGAAGGATTTGTTCATTTCTGAACTCTTCCTCTTGTGTGTGTTCCGTATACTAAAGAACTGTAGTTTGATTTAGAACATCAATGCTTTTAGAAAACGTGCCTGAACCGATCAACTTTTGATATAGGAAATGTTCAAAACATTATCCAACAATACAAAATTTTATCATTTCTTTACTAATAAAGAGAGTGATATGATTTTGTATATCAGGTTCGGTATCTAATAACATTCGTTCAGAATCACTGTATTGGTAATACAGGGTGACAGTGACCAACAGATTTGGCTGCAACACTTGCCCCGTTTTCTGTCTCATGAAACTTATCACCCGTTCTCAGTTTTTCTACCCTGTTGTAGCCCTATGTAACAGATTACATATCTGAGATCCTGATCCGGTATCATATACCAAGGATGCGGAGGATACTGAGAAACAGTTCTATATAAAGAACACACCCGAAGATGATGCATCAGCATGCACCCTCTTCGTTTGGGCGACACGGGAATTCTGGTAATCCCCAATTTCCTGCTCGGTCTTATAACAATTATAAGTTGGAGCGGGACCAACGTTCCCCAGCTCAGTATAACAAGCGGGTTCGGTCAATAATCCGTATTATTATCTTGATTAAGGCGTGACATGGTCGCTACCAGGAGAGAGAGAGAAGAAAACACTCAGCGTGCGCTCTTGCAAGAATAGATTGGTTTTTATTTTATCTAATCAGGATGGCTCCCACTGCTTTTTATCAAATCTTCCTTCAAACCCTAAAAGGAAAGACTAGCCGGGATTAATTACACACTACAAGTTCGCCAATCTTTCAGCCAGGCCAGTGTCGGTATTTTGAGGGAGGTCCCCCGTACTTTCGCACGAACCTAATTAATGTCAACCTCGTTTTCCCAGAGGCGTAACCTCGTTAACACCTTTCTAGACACCTACTTGATCGGCTAATTGTAATGTGTAAAACTCTCCCAGGAGTAACAATTACTCGCAGCGGGTATCGGGATCCAACTATCTCATAGAAGGTATGCAATCTCATTGCAAATTTCAACACTTGAAATTCCCGATAATATTTTGCCCCTAGCACCTATGACCTTGACGGAGGTCAACAAACCATAGGCTACTAGTCAAGTTCAACCCGTCATTTCTTGATCGAATTAAACCCACCCGCACGATCCTTGACGGAGGTCAACAAGGCCGCACGACTACCCTAATCTAATCTGCATCATATGCATAAGCAGATAAATACTAGTTAGCTACCGCACACTACGCCTTGACGGAGGTCAACAAACGTAGCACGAATACTAAATAGGACTTATCTGAAATTACGGAGGGCTACGACAGGTTTTTCTGAAAACCTATTGCGTAATGAACTTGATATCGTTGTAGAATCAAATGATTTTGAAATGGAGTGTTTTTGAGGCTTTTCTAGTTTTGCTAAAAGAGTCACTCCCGGTGAAGGGATCGTCGGTCCTTTCCTCGTCGAATGAGGTGCGGGATATATCACATATATCACTGTGCAAAGCAGAAACTATAGAAGCTATCAAAAGACAAACCGAGTGTGTAGCATCTGCCAGTTATTGCTAAAGGAGTCACTCCCGGTGAAGGGATCTCGGTCCTTTCCTCATCGAATAAGGTGCAGGATATATCACATATACCGCTGTGCAAAGCAAGAACTGTAGCTACCTGTTTTATTTTGAAATTCGATTCTACAACATCTTAGGTTTCTTTTATTTTCATTAATCACATTAATGAAGTCCCATCATTTATAATACCTAAACATCACAGATAAATACGACGTACACTTATGCCATCCGCATTCGCCTCGATGTCCCCTCGTGCACCGTTAGGTTAGGTAACTAACGGCAGAGCGGGGCAGGGCTAGCACGGGTGTAAAACATAAGTAACATCTATATAATATATCATATATACTATATACAGTATCCATCACAGAACATCAAATGATCACATCACAGATATTGCAGCAGAAGAAACATATGAAATATTGGATATACTAGGACGTCCGTGTTTTCAATACGAGCCAGTATAAAACACGGATTCCACGGTCGCGATGAATAGCCAAACCCACACCCCTAGACCCATACGAGAGCGGCAAGCAACCCTACCAATTCTAGAGTTAGGAGACCCGGACTCGACTCCTCGAGTTGGTCTCCCACTGGACTCCAGAACCCGGTTACTTGTGCCCTCCTCCTTGGGTCTATCCTAGTGCGGAAAAGTAAATAATATATAAAGGGTGACATCATCCGCAACCTGGAAGTGCCCCAATAAAAGAATATTACATACAAGTTTTTACATGAATGAAAATGAAAAACACTCATCTCACATAAAAACCCCCGGCTATTCAAACACGACGATCCAATATAACATATCCAGCAACACATAACATCACATGTCATCAACGTAAGTAAATATGCGCATCCCAATTGTCGTTGACATATAGCAACGAAACCGGCGATATCACATATTACACTTACGGTCACAGAAAAGAAAGTGTAAAACTACAACAGTTGGAATCCGCAATCTCCATAGACATCGCAAATACCTTAGACATCACATGCCTAACAATTATAAACCCCGCATTTTAGTCTCATTATCGAAAACACTTTTCAATATCAAGTCGGGCAATTCAACAAGATTCCCGACATCCTGATCGAATGCTCGTCGCAAACTTCAGTAGACGGCCGCACCCCCGATGCCGTCGACGAAGTGCACCAAGGCGGAACACCGCTGCCGCGAGCACCCAGATGGATGCTTTCGGCGACGGGGTTCTCCTACAGTCACTTGGTCGGGGCTATGGAGTGAGGCTGTCTATTAAGTTTACCCGGCGAGTATCCGCGTACTCTACGTGATTGCAACGGACTTTTGATCGCATCAAAATTCCGTGGCAACCGATCAAGTGAGACTAAAGTGCTGTGTTTATAACATTCATTCAGTTATCTCATAACTATTTGTGAATTCCAAGTATTGTATCACATTCTGGATAAACAGAAAACATTAAACTTTCCGATCGAACATTCAAACACCCAAGTTTTCCCGATACAGCTCAACACATGGCACAAGTCTAACAACATTCAGTTCGTGCCTCAGTACCAACGGTCCAGCCGTAGAAGGGTCAAGCCAACGCCTCACATGTGGCACGCCGTACTGCCCCAAACCCTAAGGTTCAAAGGGCAGTTCAAGACGGTCACATAATCGAGTTAAGGTTTGTTGTCTTCTAGAGGGACCATCGCATTACTTGCACTACTTAGAACGTCATTAAACTACGGAAAAGTCCAACAATTGGAAATTTCCCAGCAGGGGAAAAAGTGGGTATTTATATCCGGCCGAACTTTTTAACATATTCTAAAATTTACCCGGAAAAACATACTGACAAAATTAGACAATCTGATCGAAACACCGAGTCCCCAATACAACCCAGAAAATCCAACTCTTGAATAAATATTAAAAATTCCCATAAAATCCAGCATCAGAGAAGAGGAATTACTGTGCAATAATTACTGTGAGAGTCGACCGTACGACCGCGGAACCGCCGCATGAGCCATGCTCATGCCGCGGAACCGCGGCGGTTTAGATGAATTAGGATCTCGTTTTGCACCATAACTCTTAGATCTTCCTGCTGAATTTTTTAAGAATTTTTAATCTGGAAAAAACCCAGTTTTTGAAAAAAGTCCAGAGAGCATTTTTTGTGTTAGGGTTTCGGTTTGATCGGACTTCTAACTCCGTCTACGCATCGCCTAAGGCTCTAGCTAGGCTCTGATACCACTGTAGGGTTCCTAGGCACACTAAGGAGGTCTCACAAGGCATCAACCATGCCAATTTGAAATTTTACAAGTGCTGAGAAACCCTAATACGGATCGTTAACTAGAAGTCTAGGCGAAAAATGAAACTAGTTAACAATTTAACTAAAAGAACGGAAATACAACCTTTGTAGATCCGGTCCTCCACCTCCATAGCTCCGCAATGAAGTCTCCTCGCTGTCCAAATCGAATCCCGGGCTCTAGCGTCGGCTTCATCGGAGAAATGGGCGGGCTAGGTCATCGACTACGATGCCGAAGATGATCTACGTCAAGGCATCACAAGATCAAGCTCCCACTTCACCAAGTCATGAAACTTGTGAAGAAAACACCCTATACTACTTGACAAGTGGTAGAGGATGAAGAAATAGGAAGTGGGTTCACTTTAGAATTGGATTTCTCACTCATTTTCTCAAGTTGCCATTGATGGAGGCAAGCTTTTCTTCTTTGAAGAAGAAGAGGATAATATAATGATAAGTTAATTGAAAATAATACTTATCATATATTTAACCATGGTCAAGTGTAGAGAATTAACTAAGGTTATGTGAATGGTTAGGGTTAAAAGAAGAAGACAAAATGGTCACTTGGTCAAAGCTTCATGAAGCTTCAACAAGCTTCATGAAAGAAAACAAAGAAAGAAACCATTTTGCTTTTCTTTTATCCATTTCTCAAAAAGAATAGATAAATAAATAAATGAATAAGTAAAAACAAAACCCTAACCATTACACAACCATGGTTTAATCTTTACACTTAGCCAATTTTGCATGCATCATCAAACATGATACAAACTAGTGCACAAAATTATATCGTATATACAATGTGCACATCCGAGTGAGAAAATCCATCTTAAGTGAACCAATACTAGTTAATGCAAAGTAATATATCAAATATATATTTATGCATTAAATCATTAAATCAACACTTGATTTAACGATCCGGTCATATCGCATATAACCGACTAATATCCAATGTATCGACTTATCGAATCAATCCTTGATTCGATAACTAGGTTATATCGCATACAACCAATCGATACATTCATCGCGAGAATAGAATACGGTATCACATACACGCATTATTCTCGGTCCCGCACATATCTCATATGCGCTCCTATTTCGTTTCGCTTGAACCAGGAAACCTCTGTGTAGGACTCTAAAGACTCGTCAATACACCGGCAGCAGGTGATGATCATATCAAACATCCACAAGCCTCAAGCGGTCTGCTAAACGTAACGGCCACCCGGGTATTGAGCGATCAGAAGATCGACGAGCAAGCCCGCTCACACTCCTGTGAATCCAACCAGTAACACTTACCGTACAGTCCGGTCTCGTCGTCTGATATGTCGCATATCTCGCCTAGGGGTGGTAAAGGTCAGACCCCAATAGCTCGATAAGTCGTGTCGATATGAGGTCTATAACAACTCGAGAAACTACTGGTAACACTTACCAGTAAATCTCAGCAACCCTGGCCAGGGATTTCCGGTTATAGCCAATCGAACACAGCGCAACATCAACTCCCTATACCGGGAGAGACGAATCCCCTCCTATCGCTCATTGCCTCCATGTGACTCGGGACTGTACCCAAAAACCACCGTTTTGCACGCCCTCTTGGACGTGGTAAGGTGGAAATCAAAGCACAGTGGGAACCACACAAGACTCTATGACGATCTCGGGTCAACAGACTACTCTGTACCAGTGTCACCAGAGAACTGCCATCTGACGTAAGGTATAATACCATCTGGGAGTTCTCGGTGAGTCCGTCCAGTGTACCCAGTCTCTACTGAGCACCCGTATATCATCTCTGATGTCAAACACCAATGGATATGGGATCATCCATCACCCATCTGTATGGGTCGAGAAGGTATACGCTAGTCTACTCTGGTATATTGATGCCCCGTCTCGATACACCCACGACTAGGGACTTTGAAGGATGTACTTATGGACTACCATGTCCCCACTAGTATGATCCGCATCATAGTCCAGGTAGTCAAGTACACATCCTAAGGGCTTTACCAACATGTAACAGAGAGACAATCAGTATACACGTTAAGGTAAAGAGCAACCAGATAGCATACTATCATGTCGAGCAAGAAAGTCCTCCCTATATATGTCCCAGCATCCACTACAATATACATCCTATGTACAGTAATGGCCTCTAGGGCATACATATAACTAACATAGGAGGGCCGCTCTTTCTGCCTCGGGGGTCTCCATCCACAAGGAATAGCAATCGATCTTCAGCTCATTCCTACTGTATCGGACTTTCGATTGCATGTTCTTCATCAGGCCATGGTACAGAGCGTGAAGATTGAGCACCCTCCCAGGGTGATCAAGGTCGGGTACAGGCTGAAAATCATAATCCAACGGAAAATACAAAAAAAACAATGTTATTAGATTGCAAGTGTTAATAATAAATATATTGGATAAATCAAATGAAAATATATATTAATACCCGAGCATGATCCCAGAAGAGGGCGAATGAGCGCCGGTGCTGGTCGCCCCACTCAACGTGAAGTGGATAGTTCTTCACAAGGCGGCTCTCATCCCCCGTATACCGGCCGAACCTCTCGGCATAATCGCCGGTATAGCAATAATCAGGGGTAAAATAGAAGGGGAATGTTTCCCCTAGCTCTGTCGGGCCTCAGCCCGTGGGACTGATTCGGGCCTCGAGTCCCCCTCTCGGGATGGGGAGGCCCTGCGTCTATAAGAAATATCAAGACAATCAATATTAAGACAAAGTGGTATTAAGAAATCAAGGTTTAACGAAAATTAAAGTGTAATATATACCTCCAGAGACTAAAGCACGAGCCTGGGCCCGGGCAGCAGCACGAGCGGGACGATAGTTCCTCCGGTGAGGAACAGCCGGTGACCCGGACGTGGACGCATCTCCAACTAGAAAATAAATATCGATAAAATTACATGAAGTTCATGTTTATTCTTAAAGGATATGTAAAATGAATAAATATTTTATATTTATTCATACAAAGCTGCAGACTGAGCGGAGGGTATGGAAGTGATGGGAGTGGCCCCTGCACCAGACGAGGACGCACCACCTATAATTAGACAATCAAGTATCAGCTATATAAGTAATTGCAAAAAGAATGCGTATATCAATAATATAACATTCTAAATCAATATGTATACACTATAGGATATATAAACATACCCGCAGGTGCAGTAGTGGGCTCTGCCGGAGATGTGAAGGCACCACCTACAGCCCGAGATGTAAGTACGTAAGAGCAAAAAGAATGTATGTATATTTATGATATAGCATTCTAAATCAATATACATGCACTATATGATATATAAACATACCTGGAGGTGCGGGAGTGGCCTCTGTCCCTGATGTGGACGCATCACCAACAGCTAGACAATCAAGCATTTATAATGTAAGTAATTTTGACATGAACATGCATGTATATCTATAATATTACATTCAAAATGAATATGCGTGCAATATACCTGGAGGTGTGGAAAAGTTCATACGGAAGGAGACATCCGAAAGGGTCTCCGATCGGGGTGCAAGACCGGCCCTCTGAAGCTCCCTATGCAGCTCTCCGGGCGGTAGAACCGCTCTGCCTTTGCCTCTGCCTCTGCCGGTGCCGCGACTGGAGCTCCTGCCGCCCCTCGCTGCTCCCGTCATCGCCATCAAATCTAGATAAAACGGTTCATGGACGCATTAGACAATCATTACAAGTATTGACTATATATGTATAGATCGTAAAATGTGAAGTAACAATATAACATTACTGATAACCTTTTTCGTTTCGTGAGCGCAGTAGACATATCTACTTGGATTTCATCATCGATATCATTTCTAACCCACGTAACTTCATGATCAGCCGAAGACAACCCGTCTTTCGAAACAGACGGTCGGAGCACTCTAAGTCTTCTCTCTTCTTCATCCTCATCGCTGTTCTCGAATTCTGGGACATCGTAGACATCCCTGGGTTTCCAACAGCATACGACACTCCATCCCGGATTCTTCAAACACTGTGAGTAGTATACTTGGAACGCTTGGTTCGGAAAGATAAACGGATCTTTCTGACCGTAAAATCGAAGTGTGTTCATACTGGTCAATCCATATTCATCTTTCCAAGTCCCGAGATTGCTTCTCCACTTATCCGTATCGGTTCGCGTATTGTACCATGTACACTGAAATATATAAAAGGGTTCTGATCGTCCGGGATATTGGATGCCGAGTATACAATTTAAGTATCCATAATAAATCATACCATCCGATCCTACCGTCGCAATCCCACTATTCTGAGTGGTTTTAGATGTTTCTATGTCCTTAACTTCGAATTTGTATCCATGGACACCGAATCCTTTATAATATGCAACTTCCATACTAGGAAATTGAACTAAATATCTTGAATCACTCTCTAATGATGCAGACAAGTTCGGATCGTGGATCTAACAAAACAAATTTTAGGAAAAATACATAACGATATAAGTTTAGATTAAAACTGATAGCAATAACATGTTATTCGAATAACTTACATGATCTGCAACCCAATCGTAAAAATTATCCTGATGATATTTTTCCAATCGTTCATCGTTCCAATCAGGATGCCCTTTACATACCTCGTTAAAATGAATTCTGTTCTCGACAATAAATTATGACATTAATATTATATCATTTCATACACACACAAACACAAATATAACAATTAATCCAAAAAACTTACTATCTAATTTTTTCAAGACATGCGCAATTAAGCAAGATAAACCGGTATATCTTGTTGATAAATATAGTGTCTACCCTCTTATAATCGGTTTTACCATATGGCCCGTCTTGAATTCTTCGAGGCCGGTTAAGTCTCGTCTCAATGTTCTCGTCCAGATAGCGGGAATAAAATGTGGGTGCTTCATCTAGAAGATAACCTTGCATAATAGAACCCTCTGGTCGATTTCTATTGCGTATATACTTTTTAAGAGTGTAGAGGTACCTAAAAAAATATGTTGAATAAATATACGAGCATACAGAACAACAATAATTTTAAAAATTGCGCGAAACGAAAATTCCACGTACCTCTCGACGGGATACATCCATCGATATTGTACCGGTCCGGCTAACTTAGCCTCAGTTGCAAGATGAACCGTCAGGTGTATTATGATATCGAAGAATGACGGTGGGAAAATACGCTCAAAGTTGCAAAGTATCAACGCAATAGAATTTTCTAGTTTATCCAGCGTCACAACATCCAGTGTTTTAGCGTATAACTCTCTGAAAACACAATATAGGTCGTTGATTGCTAGACCAACCGATTCGGGGAGAGAAGTCCTGAGGGGTAATGGGAGAAGGTGCTCCATGATAACATGGTGATCATAACTTTTCAGCCCATTGATCTTGCCTTTCACAATTTTTATCTTCTTGCTGAATGATCCTGAGAAACCTGTGGGAACTTTCAAATCATGTAACACCTGCAAGAATCTTTTCTTCTCCGGTTGTGACATATGATAAGCGGCATTGGGAAGTACAAACTTGCCTGGTTTACCCGCTACCGGTTTAGGATGCAATTCACTTCTTATTTCCCAATCCTGTAGATCCATCCGAGCATTGAGTTTGTCTTTCGATTTCCCGTCTTTACAAAGAAGCAAGTTGAGTGTGTGCTCGGATACTCCCTTCTCTATATGCATGATGTCCAGACAATGACACACTAAATTTTTTGACCAGTACGGAAGCTCGAAGAAAATGCTTAACTTGTTCCAGAATGGTAGTTTGATCTGTTTTGTCCGATCCATCCCGAAGGGCACATTATTGTAACCATCCCACTGAGCAGTCACGTTCTCTCCGGACAATGGGGCTGGAGGTCTAAGAAGCTCCTGATGACTATAAAAGTGAACAGCTTTTAACCTGTAGGGGTGGTGTAGAGGCAGGAAACGTCGATGGCCGCAATAACAAACCTTCCTTCTAAAATTCAAGAATTTCGATGTTGTATGTTGATGGCAATGAGGACATACTTTTTGACCATGTACGGACCACCTGATAGCATTTCATACGCAGGAAAGTCATTAATTGTCCACAATAAAGCCGCACGCAGTATGAAGGTTGTATTTGTGTTTGCATCGTAAGTCTCTACACCATCAATGAACAAAGATTTTAACTCCTCGATCAGAGGTCGTAGATAGACGTCGATATTGTTTCCCGGTGAGTTTGGTCCGCCGATAAGAAGAAACATCATAAAGTATGATTGGTCCATAGCTAACCAAGACGACAGATTATAAATTATCATTACAACGGTCTATGTGCTGTGGCTTCCAGCCATATAGTTGAATGGGCAGAAGCTATCACTAGCCAGTCCGAGCCTGACATTGCGAGGATCGCTACTGAATATTGCGTGCCTCCTATCGAAATCTTTCCATGCCGGTGAATCTCTTGGATGGCTCATTTTTCCATCTTCACTTGGAGGAGTACGGTGATGCCAAATCATTGCCTCGGCTGTTTTCTTGCACCTGAATAGCCTTTGTAGCCTCTGTGTTATGGGAGAGTATCGTGCTATCTTGACAGGTATATTGGGCTTCTTATCAGAATCTTTCAGCTTATACCTGGCATCTCCGCATGTTGGACACTCTTTCAAATCTGAATTCTCTTTCTGGTACAACACACAATTTTTAGGACATGCTTGAATCTTCTCACACTTCAGACCCAAATCAGACATCATCTTCTGGGCTGCGTACCAGCTGTCGGACACGTTATTTCCTGGGGGCCTAGAATCTTTCCAGAACGAAAGAAGCATTGTGAATGACTTGTTGCTCCATCCATTTAGGCACTTAATCTGGAAAAGTTGGAAGAACCATGAGAGGGTGGAATACTTTGCATTCTCATAAATTAGTTTTCTAACATCAGTTATGAAATTTTCATATTCATCCGCACGCGGTTCTTGACTTGAAGGAATGTCATATTCAGTACGAATAGATTCACCTAGGGCAGCCTCTACCATATCCTCCATTTCTTCTGATGGAAAGAAATTACCGTCTTCTTTTTCTGCCGCATTACCATCTTCTCCTTCCTCTCCTTTTTCTTCTGCCGCATTAATGTGTTCTTCTCCTTCCCCGTGATATAGCCAAGTTGTATAAAATCTAGTAAAACCATTTTTCACGATATGAAGCTTTGTCAATTCTACCTTCTGCCAGTACTTATTCCCACATCTATAGCACGGGCAGAGAATCTTCCCTATCACGATCTTATTATGTGCACGTGCAAATTCAATAAAAGCAGCAACTCCTGCGACAAACTTAGGTCGCATACGTTGTTGCCAATCCACATACATCCAGTCCTTAACTCTGACGTACTTATGGGCCATGTTAAACTGTATAACATATAAATTGTAGGTTATGATGACTATATTGAGAAATCTAAGAACGGGATGGGTACTTACAAAGGAGAAAATCTGTGTATATGCTTTTTGTGTGCGTTTGTCGTTGAAAAGAATAAATTATCGATAATCAAAGTTAGATTTGAGGATACTCTTGTATGAGAATATGAAAGTTTCATAATATCATCGAGTATCATATATTGGTTTTAACTTGAACATCTTGAATCACTCTCTAATGATGCGTTTGTTGTGTATTCTTATTGTATGTGTGTGTTTCGGCTGTCGGGGGTAAGGCTTCTATCCCATTAAGAATGTATAGAGCGGACACCCATTCGCTTGTGCTTTCAAACGTTTCGAGTAAATTTCGGCAGCACCTCCCCGCTGTTCTCCGAGTACACTGTAATAGAATAGATCATTATTTCAAAGCTGTGAAATAACTGTAAGTCCATATTGCGACCCCCGGTTCTTACGGGGAGGCGGAAACGGTATAAAATCAAAATTTTTATCGCAAGAGGCAACATGGACTAACTTATGGTCGGGATCGTTACCTAAACTAAAACTAGCAAACTAAGCTAAAGATGTTTAGCTACTCGGATGAAGATGGTTATACCTAAACTTGAACTCCTTCTCTTCAAGCTCCGGTGGTGGTCCGATGGCTCCTTCTCGTCGTCTCCGTACGCCGAAGATAGATCCACTTGAAAGCTCCAACCTTTAGCTCCTTCTTCGGTCTTTGAAGAAACTAGTTCACTTGGTTTGCTAAACCTAGTGAACTAGAATGAGTAGAGAGGAAGTAGAATGGGATTTTATCTATGGTTCTTGATTCTCAACTCATGAGACAAGAGAACCATAGATCAAGAGAGGGAGCAAGAGGTTGAGGGTGAGAGCAAGGGGAGAGCTCAAGAACAAGAGAGAGAATGAGCAAGAAAGAATGAGGCTCTCTTTTCTCTCTCACCCTCTCATAATCCAAAACAATGATAACTCATCATATCAACAAAAGTCTTATGGTAATGGTTAGAAGCAACCATAAGGTTATCATATCATGCACTCATTTTTTTCAAAAAAAGCAAGCAAGAAAAAAGTCTTTGGCATGAAATGATAACCATGGTCATCATGATGGTCAACTAGTCAAGCCTAGTCAACCGGTCAACAAGTCAACAAAAGTCAACAAGTCACCAAAGTCAACAAGTCAACAAAAGTCAACAAGTCAACAACCATATCACCATAATACTAAATTAATATAATAGTTAATCACAAATCATATTCTCATTAGGGTTGAGCAAAAAGTCAAAAGTCAACGGTCAACTGTCAACAACCCTAATGAGAATCCACTGCCTCTGCCTCCCTGTCAACTGTGCATACACACCCGCATCCGCGTTCCGAGGAACACGAATGCAAACTGGATAAATCCAATCCCATAAGGTACACTAGGATCTGGCTTAAACCAAAGCCCGCTAGTGTAAACTGTCCGGACACTGTACGTGCACAAGTGCACGGATGTGACCGAACCCTGTCGCAAAACCATGCGACCTGTCGCAATACCATGCGACCTCTACTCTTTTGCCTAAAGGCGAAAAGCTTTCTGTGTGGGACTCTAAAGACTCGACACTACGCTGGCAGTGGGTTTAACCACAGACCGCAAGCGGCACTAGCTGTGCGTAACGGTCCCCAGGTAATGCCGACAAGAAGACTGACGAGGCGAAACCCATCTGAACTCCTACTGAGCCTGAGCGTGACATTCTCCGTACAGTCCGGTCTGTTCGTCTGATACATCGCATGGCGGGCCTAGGGGGCGGTAAACGTCAGTCCCCCAATAGCGGTACAAGTCGTGCCGGAGTGAAGCCCAATACACCCTGAGATAACACTGGAAACCTACCAGTATATCTCGTTTGCCCTGGCCAGGGACTACTCGTGTAATGGCTCTCCTAGACACAGCGCGATGTCAACCCCAATACCGGGAGAGACGAATCCTGTCTAACCGTCACTGCCTCCAAGTGCTTCGGGACTGCACCCAACCACCACCTGTTTGCACGACTCCTTTGAGCCGTGGTAGGGTAGTGATCAAAGTACAGTGGGAACACACTCGAGGCGGAGTGACAGTGTCAAGTCAGCGGACTAAGCTGTACTCATGTCACCTGGGAACTGATAACTGACGATAGGTATAATACCAACTAGTCAGTTCCCGACGAGTCCTGTCCAGTGTACCCGTAACCTAACGAGCACCCGCATACTATCTCAAGTACGACGTACTGACGGCTGTGGGACAGACCGTCTCCCACACTGGGATGAGAAGCGCATGCGCTGGTCTACTCCGGAGTATCGATGCCCTGTCTCGATAGTCCTGCGACCAGGGACCTGAATAAGGATGTGCTTATAGATTACCCAGCCCCCACTAGTGTGACTGCCATCACAACGCTGGTAATCAAGCAAAGATCCTAAGGGCTCCACTAATGCGTATAAGTGATATACTGAAATAAACACAAGTACACATTGAAGTAGAAACAAACCAAGTAGCATACTACTATTTTGAGCAAGATTGTATATACAAGGTGAATATCCCAAGCATCCATTAAGTAATATACAAACTAGTATGATACAGTAATGGCCTCTAGGGCATATACACTAACAATCTCCCACTTGCACTAAGGCCACGTACTGGCGTATCGAAGACCTATCATCTCGATCAGCCGCTCGAACTGAGTCTGGGGCAGGGCCTTGGTGAATGGATCAGCAGTGTTATCTTCTGAAGCGACTCTCCGAACCTCGATCTCCTGGCGATCTACGATCTCCCTGATCAGGTGATACCGCCTTAAGATGTGCCTGGATTTCTGATGGGACCTGGGTTCCTTCGCTAAAGCTATAGCCCCGTTGTTGTCGCAATACAGAGGTATTGGATCAACAATGGACGGAACCACCTGAAGTTCTTTCAAGAACTTCCTCATCCAGACAGCTTCTTTTGCGGCATCAGATGCAGCGATGTATTCCGCTTCCATCGTCGAGTCTGCAACGGTTTCTTGTTTGGAACTCTTCCAACACACCGCCCCTCCATTGAGGGTAAAGACAAAACCCGACATGGACTTGGAATCATCCTTGTCACTCTGGAAGCTGGAGTCAGCAAAGGCCTCGATCTGGAGGTCTTTTCCGCCATACACCAAGAACATCTCCTTAGTCCTTCTCAGGTACTTGAGAATGTTCTTCACCGCTATCCAGTGTTTCTCCCCAGGGTTTGACTGATACCGGCTTACCACACTCAGTGCATAAGCTACATCCGGTCTGGTACACAACATCGCATACATTATAGAGCCTACCGCAGAAGCGTAGGGTATAATAGACATGCGATCCCTCTCCAAATCAGTCTTGGGAGACATCTCTTTAGAGAGGGTGATCCCGTGACAAGCTGGTAGGTTACCACGCTTGGAATCTTCCATACTGAATCTTTTCAGTACGGTGTCGATGTACCTGGACTGAGAAAGTCCCAATATCCTCTTGGATCTATCACGATGGATCCGGATCCCCAGGATGTATGAGGCATCACCCAGGTCTTTCATGGAGAACCTTTGTGACAAGAACCCCTTGACAGATTGTAGCATAGGAATATCATTTCCTATTAAGAGAATGTCATCCACGTATAAAACGAGGAATACTACAGTTCTCGCTACAAATCTACTATAGATGCATGGTTCATCTGGATTTTTGATAAAGCCAAATTCTTTGACCGTCTCATCAAAGCAGATGTTCCAACTCCGCGATGCCTGCTTTAGTCCATAGATGGACTTAAGCAACTTGCACACCTTTCCGCTGCTCCCACTCTGAATGAAACCCTCTGGCTGGTCCATATAGACACACTCCTCTAAATTTCCATTTAGAAAAGCTGTCTTTACGTCCATTTGCCAGATCTCATAATCGTGGAAGGCAGCAATGGCAAGAAGGATCCGAATGGATTTCAGCATGGCTACTGGAGAAAAGGTTTCGTCGTAGTCCAAGCCAGGTCTTTGACGAAAACCCTTTGCTACCAGCCTAGCTTTATAGGTCTCAACCTGTCCATCTACACCAATCTTCCTTTTGAAGATCCACTTGCATCCTACGGGTTTTACCCCGTCTGGAGCAATGTCCAACGTCCATACCTTGTTGGTGTACATGGACTCCATTTCGGTCCGCATTGCATCCAGCCATTTCACTGAGTCAACGCTCTGAACGGCCTGCTGGAAGCTAGTAGGCTCATCATAATCTATGATGCAATCCTCTCTATCCCCGTCTATGAGAAAACCGCAGTATCTCTCGGGCGGATGAGACTGCCTACTACTCCTGCGGAGCGGCGTAGGAATGTCCTGTTCTGTTGAACCCTCTGGTTCCACTAACCTTTCAGTAATAGTCTGTGGTTCTGGAATTTCTTCTAGTTCTACTGCGCTCCCACTAATTTCCTTTTCCAAGAACTGGTGTTCTAGAAAGTGGGCATTACGAGAAACAAGGACTTTTTGTTCCTCTGCGTAGTAGAAAAGATACCCCCTGGTGTTCTTTGGGTATCCCACAAACTTGCACAGTACTGAGCGTGCCTCAAGTTTGTCCGCATGCTGCTTTTTGACAAAAGCTGGACATCCCCAGATCTTCAGATATTGAAGATAGGGTTTCTTCCCACTCCACATTTCATATGGGGTGGTAGGCACAGTCTTAGTTGGAACTCGGTTCAAAAGGTATGCTGCTGATTCTAGCGCATATCCCCAGAATGATCGCGGCAACTCAGCGTTACTCATCATGGACCGCACCATATCCAATAGGGTGCGGTTCCGTCTCTCCGATACACCGTTATGTTGCGGGGTGTATGGAGGAGTAAGCTGAGAGAGAATTCCGTTCTCTTTTAAATAGTCCAGGAATTCGGCACTTAAGTATTCTCCACCTCGATCCGATCTTAGAATCTTAATACTTTTGCCGGTCTGTTTCTCTACTTCATTCTTATACTCCTGGAATTTTCCAAAGGCCTCGGACTTATGTTTCATTAAGAAGACATAACCGTACCTTGAGAAGTCATCCGTAAAAGTAATGAAGTAAGAATGTCCGCTTCGGGCATGTGTAGACATTGGACCGCACACGTCACTATGTACGAGTCCCAAGAGCTCGCTCGCTCTTACTCCTTGTCCAGTAAATGGAGTCTTTGTCATCTTTCCTTTGAGACAAGATTGACAAGTGGCATACGATTGATATTCGAACGCATTCAAATATCCTTCTGTATGTAACTTAGTCAACCTTCTCTCATTGATGTGACCCAATCTACAATGCCATAAGAAAGTCTGATTTATTTCTGGAGACTTTCTTTTGTGTGTATTCTGGACGTTGAAAATCTGTGGTTGGTTTAACACGTATATACCATTACTCAATGTACCTGACCCAATCAAAACTTGATTAAGGTGAATGTTTACAACATTACTTACAAACGCAAATTCATAACCTTCTTTAGAAACTAAAGATACAGAAATGATATTACAAGTTGCGTTGGGTACAAAAAAGCAATTACGCAAAACCAAAACATGTCCATCTGACATTCCCAGGTGATAGTCCCCCACGGCTTTAGCATCCATGCTAGCTCCGTTTGCAACTCTGAGGGTCATGTCACCTGCTTTCAAAATACTACGGTTTCTCAACGCCTGCAAAGAATTACAGATATGAGATCCTGATCCGGTATCCAATACCCAGGAAGTAGAGTTTATTGAAAGACAGTTTTCAATAACATACACACCTGAAGCTGAAGCTGCAACCTGCTTCAATTCCTGTGTTCTGGCCTTCCAGGCCCTGCAATCATTCTTCCAGTGTCCTTTCTTATGACAATAGAAGCATTCTTCTTTATCCACAAGCTTCCCCGCTATCTTTGTTGCTTTGCCTTTTCCCTTCGTATCCACTTTACCAACACCGCCCCTTGGTTTGGCGGGGGCCTTCTTCTTCTTTCCCTTGGCTTTCGCCTTGGACCTAGAAGAAGATGATCCTCCTACAAACAAAGTGGATGTTTCCCTACCTTTCTGTAGGGTGCCCTCTGCGCTCCTCAGCATGTTGAGGAGCTCTGATAGTTCAACCTCTTTTTCTTGTAGGTTGAAGTTCAGTATAAACTGGGCGTAAGTGGAAGGAAGGGACTGGAGAACTATATCCGTATATAGCTCACTCTCCAATGTGATCCCTAGGTCAGCGAGCTCCTCAATGAAGCCGATCATCTTTAGCACATGCTCGGCTACTGATGATCCGACGGCCATTCTTGTCGAAAACAACTTTTTCGACGCTTCGTATCTTGCGATACGTGATTGCTCTCCATACAGTTCTTTTGTATGGAGCAATATGGACTCCATGTCCATATTCTCATGCCTCCTCTGATGTTCGTTGTCCATCGAGGCAAGCAGGAGGCATTTGGCCTTCGCGCTATCAATCTCCCAAGTCTTACGGATTTCCTTATCCGCGACGCTGGAAGTTGGACCAGGGACAGGGGGAGCTTTGGTGGTAAGAAGATACCCCAGCTTGTCATAAGTGATTGCTATCGTGACATTCCTGAGCCAATCTTTGTAGTTTGGCCCTGTCAGTTTGTTTTTATCTAGGAGTAACTTAAGTCCAGTCATGTTGATTGGTCGCTGCAATTAGGAGAGAGAAGAAGAAACACTCAGCATGATGCTCTTGCAAGTTTAGAGTGGTTTTTAGTTTGTCTAAACAGGATGGCTCCCACTGTTTCTCGAATCCCTCCTCAAACCATAAAGGAAGAATTAGTCAGGATCAATCCCACCGTACAATACTTGCTTAACCGTTCAGCCAGGCCGGTGTCGGTACTTCGAGGGAGGTTTTCCAACGCTTTCGCGAAGTTCCTTAATTAGAGAACCTCTTTTCCCTGGGGGCGTAGCCCCGCTAACACCTTTCTAGGCACCTACTAGGTTTATAGCATTGATCGTTAAGTGAGAAATTTCCCGAGGAGTAGCATATACTCACAGTAGGATCGGGATCCAAATATCATCGCGTGACGAAACTGAAGGAATCCTACCAGAATCATCACACTCCAAATGGTATGCAAATCTAGCAAGTTTCAGTACTTATGAAACTCCCGATGTGGATTTTTGCCCCATGCTCTTATGACCTTGGCGTGAGGTCAAAATGTCATAAGTCACATGTCAAGTTCGTCCCATCATTATCCAGGTTAATTTGAATCCACCCGTACATACCCTTGACGTAGGCCAAAATGGCAGTACGACTGTCTCAAACCAACGCATTCTATCTATGCAACAGATAAATATCCGGCAGCTACCAATCACTATGCCTTGGCGTGAGGTCAAAATACATAGCTTGAATACTACCGAATATTTAACTGAAATGATGGAGGGCTACGGATGGTTTTGGCAAAACCGTGAACGTAGTGAACTTGATTTGGTCGATGGAACGAGATAGCTTTAAAATGGAGTGGCTCAAACTCCGTATTTTAAAAGTTTGTTTTGAAAAGAACCGAGTGGTTTTTCGAAAGTGTTCCAACGACTTTAACTTGGTTTATTATCTTGCATTAGTTCTTTTAATGCGTGATATTCTTGCATTAGTACTTTTAATGCGTCCCATCATTTAATCCTACCATTGCAGAAAACAACCAAAATATGACGTACGCTTATGCCATTCGCATTCGCCACTGGGCCCCGTCATTACCCGTTAGGTTACTTAACTAACGACAGAGCGGGGGCTGGGCTAGCGCGTCTGTAAAACATAAGCAACGCCTAAATAATATCTTATATAGATATACTGCAATGATAAACATTTCAGATCACAGATAAATACATTGGATATACTAGTAATCTGTAATTTGTACGAGCCTGTAACAAAAACAGATAACACGGTCGCGGTGAATAGCCAATACCCCACCCAAGACCCCTACGGGTACGGCAAACTACCCGCCAAGTACCCGAAGCGTAGCAACCTCCCTCATCTCCATGAGTAGGCCACTCGACACTTCGGCATACCCGGTAGTTTGTGCACCCCTCCACGGGTCTATCCTAGGAGCAAAAACAGTAAAAAGAAATTATACAATGACGGCTACAACCCCGACCCGGTTGTGCGGCCAAACAAATAATTATTACATCAATTTACAAATTTACATGAATTGCAAGAAAAGTAAACTCTCGTCTCACAACCCCCGGCTATTCACCCGCGACAATCCAACATATTTATATACACATTCCAGCACATTACAGATCATGTATAACCCCGACTAATCGACTTATAGCGATTAGCCGACGTTCAATACATGCAAACGTCACAGATATAACCATCATAGTCAAAGTGCAATGAAGTTCGGAAAAAATACGGAATTATAGGACCCCAAAAGGAAATTTCTTTTCTGTAAAATCTGGGCACATATAATATATCTCAAAAATCCCAAAACCAACACAGACACACACTGCACGAAAAACGACGCACTAAAGACAACAAACCGCGGCGCTTCAGCGGCGGCCAAGAAGGGTCACGCGGCGGAAGAGCGGCGGTTTAGACGAATTGGTGAATCGTTTTTCATGGGTGTTCTAACAAAACCCTGAGACGAATTTAGGAGTATGAAGTTTTTCATTTTGACCAGAAAAAATTTCAACAGAAACTCAGTTTTTGTAGTTTTCCGGTTTTGTGATTTTTTTCGGTTCCGAACTTCGTTACACTTTACTACCTAGCTAGTTTAAGTTTAGTTAGGCTCTGATACCACTGTAAGTCCATATTGCGACCCCCGGTTCTTACGGGGAGGCGGAAACGGTATAAAATCAAAATTTTTATCGCAAGAGGCAACATGGACTAACTTATGGTCGGGATCGTTACCTAAACTAAAACTAGCAAACTAAGCTAAAGATGTTTAGCTACTCGGATGAAGATGGTTATACCTAAACTTGAACTCCTTCTCTTCAAGCTCCGGTGGTGGTCCGATGGCTCCTTCTCGTCGTCTCCGTACGCCGAAGATAGATCCACTTGAAAGCTCCAACCTTTAGCTCCTTCTTCGGTCTTTGAAGAAACTAGTTCACTTGGTTTGCTAAACCTAGTGAACTAGAATGAGTAGAGAGGAAGTAGAATGGGATTTTATCTATGGTTCTTGATTCTCAACTCATGAGACAAGAGAACCATAGATCAAGAGAGGGAGCAAGAGGTTGAGGGTGAGAGCAAGGGGAGAGCTCAAGAACAAGAGAGAGAATGAGCAAGAAAGAATGAGGCTCTCTTTTCTCTCTCACCCTCTCATAATCCAAAACAATGATAACTCATCATATCAACAAAAGTCTTATGGTAATGGTTAGAAGCAACCATAAGGTTATCATATCATGCACTCATTTTTTTCAAAAAAAGCAAGCAAGAAAAAAGTCTTTGGCATGAAATGATAACCATGGTCATCATGATGGTCAACTAGTCAAGCCTAGTCAACCGGTCAACAAGTCAACAAAAGTCAACAAGTCACCAAAGTCAACAAGTCAACAAAAGTCAACAAGTCAACAACCATATCACCATAATACTAAATTAATATAATAGTTAATCACAAATCATATTCTCATTAGGGTTGAGCAAAAAGTCAAAAGTCAACGGTCAACTGTCAACAACCCTAATGAGAATCCACTGCCTCTGCCTCCCTGTCAACTGTGCATACACACCCGCATCCGCGTTCCGAGGAACACGAATGCAAACTGGATAAATCCAATCCCATAAGGTACACTAGGATCTGGCTTAAACCAAAGCCCGCTAGTGTAAACTGTCCGGACACTGTACGTGCACAAGTGCACGGATGTGACCGAACCCTGTCGCAAAACCATGCGACCTGTCGCAATACCATGCGACCTCTACTCTTTTGCCTAAAGGCGAAAAGCTTTCTGTGTGGGACTCTAAAGACTCGACACTACGCTGGCAGTGGGTTTAACCACAGACCGCAAGCGGCACTAGCTGTGCGTAACGGTCCCCAGGTAATGCCGACAAGAAGACTGACGAGGCGAAACCCATCTGAACTCCTACTGAGCCTGAGCGTGACATTCTCCGTACAGTCCGGTCTGTTCGTCTGATACATCGCATGGCGGGCCTAGGGGGCGGTAAACGTCAGTCCCCCAATAGCGGTACAAGTCGTGCCGGAGTGAAGCCCAATACACCCTGAGATAACACTGGAAACCTACCAGTATATCTCGTTTGCCCTGGCCAGGGACTACTCGTGTAATGGCTCTCCTAGACACAGCGCGATGTCAACCCCAATACCGGGAGAGACGAATCCTGTCTAACCGTCACTGCCTCCAAGTGCTTCGGGACTGCACCCAACCACCACCTGTTTGCACGACTCCTTTGAGCCGTGGTAGGGTAGTGATCAAAGTACAGTGGGAACACACTCGAGGCGGAGTGACAGTGTCAAGTCAGCGGACTAAGCTGTACTCATGTCACCTGGGAACTGATAACTGACGATAGGTATAATACCAACTAGTCAGTTCCCGACGAGTCCTGTCCAGTGTACCCGTAACCTAACGAGCACCCGCATACTATCTCAAGTACGACGTACTGACGGCTGTGGGACAGACCGTCTCCCACACTGGGATGAGAAGCGCATGCGCTGGTCTACTCCGGAGTATCGATGCCCTGTCTCGATAGTCCTGCGACCAGGGACCTGAATAAGGATGTGCTTATAGATTACCCAGCCCCCACTAGTGTGACTGCCATCACAACGCTGGTAATCAAGCAAAGATCCTAAGGGCTCCACTAATGCGTATAAGTGATATACTGAAATAAACACAAGTACACATTGAAGTAGAAACAAACCAAGTAGCATACTACTATTTTGAGCAAGATTGTATATACAAGGTGAATATCCCAAGCATCCATTAAGTAATATACAAACTAGTATGATACAGTAATGGCCTCTAGGGCATATACACTAACAATAACGTTGAAATGAACATCTAATCTATCTTAATTTATACACGGAGAACCAACCGAAAAGTACCGACGAAATATCTCGAAACAGATGAAAACACAAGTGAATGAAGGTGTTTGCTTTATACATTCCTAACTTGTCCACACGGGACAAATCTATCGGTTATCATACGATTGAATCTTCTCATCACATAGACTACACAACGGTTGTTAGTACCGAGCTATACCGTCCGATATTTAACAACCTTCGTATAGTTCTATGTCACGACGAATATCGAACGTATGTTAACCGATAGACGGGGACTAAGTGGCGCTTTGAGTTTCATATATGAGTATCGATGAGAATATGAAATTTTCATATTATCATCGAGTATCATATATTGGTTTTAACTTGAACATCTTGAATCACTCTCTAATGATGCGTTTGTTGTGTATTCTTGTTGTATGTGTGTGTTTCGGCTGTCGGGGGTAAGGCATCTATTCCATTAAGAATGTATAGAGCGGACACCCATTCGCTTGTGCTTTCAACCGTTCCGAGTAAATTTCGGCAACACCTCCCCGCTGTTCTCTGAGTTCACTGTAATAGAATAGATAATCATTTCAAAGCTATGAAACAACGTTGAAATGAATATCTAATCTATCTTTGTACACGGAGAACCAGTGGAAAAGTACCGACGAAATATCTCGAAACCGATAAAAACACAAGTGAATGCACGTGTTTGCTTTATACATTCCTAACTTGTCCACATGGGACAAATCTATCGGTTATTATATGATTGAATCTTCGCGTCACATAGACTATACGACGGTTGTTAGTACCGAGCTATACCGTCCGATATTTAACAACCTTCGTATAGTTCTATGTCACGACGAACATCGAACGTATGTTAACCAATAGATGGGGACTAAGTGGCGCTTTGAGTTTCATATATGAGTATCGATGAGAATATGAAAGTTTCATATTATCATCGAGTATCATATATTGGTTTTAACTTGAACATTTAACGTGAATAGGTTTTACGTTTACGTTTCGTTATTAAGGGTTCGAAATTTCAAGTTTAGGGTAAATTTTTCTTGCGTTTACGGTAAAGTTGTACGTTTACGTTGTCATCGAGTATCCTACTGAATGAACTAGTGCACCATAAACCCTAACCCTAAATAACCCTAATTAACCTAATTAACCACAATTAACCATGTTGGATATAGTACCCTCAAAGTAAATTATTGGATCGCAGGCACGCGATTGCAATGATTGAGGGAGGACCTATGCCGGTAGGACAGTCTTACTCAAGATGATAGTATGCTATCTGGTTTATCTTTATCATCGTGTACATGCTTTAGGTGATATTACAGATCACTATTACATGTTGATACAGCCCTTAGGATTCTTTCTTGACTACCAGCAGTATGATGGCGATCATATACGTGAGAGTTGGGTAGTCTATAAGCACATCCTTAAAAGTGTCCCTAGCCGTGGGAGTTTCGAGACTGGGCATCGATACTCCATTAGTAGACTAGTGTATACAGTCGAGACCCCGACGAGGGGCGGCGGCTGGTCTCACAAGCCATTGGTGTAAGTTGGTTCACCTAAGATGTATACAGGTGATCATTGGGTTATAAGTACACCGGACAGGACTCGCCGGGAACCTACTAGTTGGTATTATACCTAGCGTCAGATAGCAGTTCCCTGGTGACATGTGTATAGGTTAGTTCATCGACCTGAGATCGTCATTTGTCTCGTGTGAGTTCCCACTGTGCTTTGATTACTACCCTACCACGGCTCAAAGGAGTCGTGCAAACATGTTTTAGTTGGGTACAGTCCCGAGCCACATGGAGGCAGTGAGCGGATCGACAGGGGTTTTGTCTCTCCCGGTATTGGGGGTGGGATCGCGCTGTGTCTAGGAGAGCCATTACACGAAGTCCTTGGCCAAGGCAAGTGAAATTTACTGGTAGGTATTCCAGTGGTATCTCAGGGTGTTTTGGGCTACACTCCGACACGACTTGTATCGCTTTTGGGGGTCTGACGTTTACCACCCCCCTAGTCCTGACATGCGATACTCATAGACGAACGGACCGGACTGTATGGATATTGTCACTGACAGGCTCAGTAGAGTTTCCGATGAGTTCGCTTATCAGGCTCCCTTTTGGTCAATACATGGGTAGCCGTTACGTACAGCTAGTACCACTGACGTGCTTGTAGTTAAACCTACTACCAGAGTATTAACGAGTGTTTAGAGTCCCCCATAGAAAGTTTCCCAAGTTTCGGGCGAAACATTATAGAGGCCGTATGGCATTATGGCAGGGTTCGATCATATACGTACACTTGTGCACCGATCATGATCGGACGGATCATACTAGTGGGTTTTGGTTTAAGCCGGATCCTAATATTAGATTTGTTGGATTGCTTTAGTCTCATCGCATTTGCGTTCAATCGGAATGCGGATGCAGGTATGTATATACAGGTGAGGGGTATCCTTGTGATCCGTCACGAGTTTACTTTAGATGTTGCCATATCTTTTTGTTGGACTAAACATTTGGGTTAATGTTTAGATGGTGGAAATTGTGAGTGGGAGTGATGATTTAGTGCATTAAATGTGCCATGTGCTTCATTGGTGAGTCATGGTAATTTTTTTTGTGCTAATGTCACATTTGTGATTGATTATTGTGTTGAAATGAAAGGCGGAGAGAGAGTGGAAAACCACTTAGCCTTGGGCTAGCTTTTGGGATTGATATGGGTGCTCTCATATTTCATCTCAACACAATAGAAAAGAAAAACTCTTCTTCTTCTTCTTCCTCCTCTAGCTCACAAGTTCCACCACGGCTTCATCTTCAACCTCCACTCATCCCATCTCATGTGTTGAGATTCATTGAGTGTATTGAGACAAAATTATCACACACATTCTCTACATCACCTTAGACATGTCGGCTAGCAAACTTCATGTCCGAGTTGCTTCGGTTTGAAGCGCGAGCCCGTAAAAAGACTTCTTGATGTGGTGCCCTTTTCGACGAGGAGACCGGAGATCGAGCGGGATCGGAGATGCCGCGAGGAGCTAAAGATGGTGGCTAAAGACCGAAGGACACGGATCAATCGGTATAGCCTTTCTATCATCTTTCTAGTTAGCAAGTTTAGTGTTAATGGTACTATCCCAGTAAAAGTCTGCGTTAGCGCCAGTTTCGTAAAAAGTTTTTGTTTCCTCGTTTGGCCTCGGATTGACGGCCGGGGCGCTACCGTAGACTTACATGGTATCAGAGCCACGCCATTAACCCTTTGCTAGCTTGTTTAGGCAATGTTAAAGTATCGAAACCGAAACAAAACCCAAACATTGCCACTGAATTTGCAGTTTCTGTTGTTTTTAAAATGTTCTCGAAAAATTGTTTAAATATGTGCAGAAGACTACTCAGGAGACCACATGACCACACCCCAAAGACGACCCCTACCCCTCGGATTTTGGCGGAGCCCAAGCCCCTAAATCCAAGGTCGCCGGCCAATTGGAGGCTTTTGGGGTTGAAGTTTTGGGTGTGGTCTGCTCTCTGGGAAGTTGGTTCAGTGGTGTTTTTTGTGTAGCCCAGTTTGGATAAAGTTTTATCAGTTTGTTTGGGCTAATCGGGGGTTATTTCGAAGTCGATATTTTCTAATATTGTTTAAAATTTACAGTACATTATATTGCTATCTGTGACCGTGAATGTCATTCGAGCGGTAAATCTTGTTAATTGCTATAGCTCTTTTAGACGGATTTGCGAACGTGACATTCACGTTGATATTCTGCGTTGTGCTGTATTGTTGCGGATTTGTCATGGTGGATAGCTTGGATGCAATGGTAATACAGTTTGGTATTATTTGTACATTTGATATTGCGGGGCGAGCGTCCGACATGTGGACTGCCGTCACTGCATGTTTGTATATTATTCTTTTGGGGCATGACCGGGTTGAGGTCGATGTACCCATTGTATATATTTTTCTTTTCTGTACTAGAATTACCCAGCGGTGGAGTGCACAGGTAGCCGGGTTCTAGAGGGCAACAGGCCAGCATCTCATGGCTTTAAGACGGAGGGGGCTTCACTCTAGAATTGGCGGGCTATTCGCCGCACTCGTAGGGGGTATAGGTTGACCCAAGGAGGGGTGCTCAAGTTACCGGATTCCGTGAACTGCTGGGTGGCCCATTCACTTTGCTGAACGGGGCTGCCTCTCTTCTGGTTTTGGTGGGTAACTTGCCGCGCCCGTAAGGGTCTAGGTTTTCATTGCACAAGCTATCCACACGACCAGGGGAACGTCGGGTTTCACTTGCGGCTCAAAGGAAACCCGGGGATCCCAGATTATCTGTATTGTTCTGTGATACTTATTACTTTTCTGTGATGTTGCATTTATCACGCCTTGAGCGATTATTATATATTGATATATATACTAATAGATGTTGTATATGTTTTACATCCGCGGTAGTTCAGTCCCCACTCTGTCGTTAGTTAAGTAACCTAACGGGTGATGACGGGACCCAGTGGCGAATGCGGATGGCATATACGTACATCGTATTTTCGTTCTTTATTGGTGTGATCAATTGATGGGACTGCGTTGATTCGGATCTATGCAAAGGAAAACAAACTTATTTGATGTTGTTGGAACATTTTTCAAAAAGCTGATATTACAAGGACGTTCTCTTGTGTTTTGCATAGTGATATTCGGTTATGAATATCCAGCAACTCATTCGACGAGGCAAGGGCCGAGATCCCTTCACCGGGAGTGACCCCTTGGGCAGAAGTTTGCGTCAGGGTAATAACTTCACTATAGTCGATTACTTTTTGCTTTGCATCACGGTATTCAGTTTGGAATATCCTGCACCTCATTCTACGAGGAAAGAGCCGAGATCCCTTCACCGGGAGTGACCTCTTTAGCAAAGGTTTTCGCCACTATATATTTGTAAAAAGCTATCTGGTTCCTTCAATGATATCAAGTTCATTACGTTAAAGGTTTTTCGCCAAAAACCATTCGTAGCCCTCCGTCATTTCAGACGGGTAGCACTTAGTATTCATACTATGTTTGTTGGCCTTAGTCAAGGCATAATGTATGGTAGTTATTTATTACTTTTCTGTTGCATAGATAGATGCGTTGGTTTGGGACAGTCGTACAGTCTTGTTGGTCCTAGTCAAGGGCTTGTACGGGTGGGTTCAAATTAACCTGGACAATGACGGGTAGAACTTGACATGTGACTTATGATTTGTTGGCCTTAGTCAAGGTCATAAGAGCATGGGGTAAAAATCACATCGGGGGTTTCTAAAGAAACTGAAACTTGCCAGGCATGCGCATACCTTCTGGAGTGTGATAACGTGAGTGGATTCCATCACGTTATCATGCGATGATAGTTGGATCCCGATTCCCACTGATGAGTTGGTTTACTCCTCAGGTGATCCCGATTAATTCTTCTTTCAGGTTTGGAGGAGAATTTGAGATTACAGTGGGAGGTTTCCTGATTAGATAAAGTGATAACCATTCTGATCTAGGTTATAGTGCACACAGAGTGTTTCTTTTCTCTCTCTCTTTGGTAGCGACCATGGCCCGACGCTAGACTATGACTCAGTGACCAAGTTAACCGAACCTTCTTAAAACACTGGCTTTTGGATTGTCTGAGTTGAACAAATCATTGCCACTCCTTCTTTTACCCTTTGCATTTCTCCAGAACACTACGTATTACTACGAACATCCACTTCCATTGGATAAATCCATCGTATGGTTATATACGAACTCGAAGGAACTTGTTCCAAATTCGAGGATGGATTCTGGTTCTGGAGAAAATGAATAGGACTATTCAGTTGTCTTTTCCTTTTACCTTCTCTCAGGTTGTGAGGGCTCCTAGGATTAGGAGAGGGTAAACCCATTGCGCTTATTGGATAGTCTTCTTTCAAACCATAGACAGGTGCCGAACGGTAGGGAATGAAGAAAACCAATTAGCCTAAGTGTGGTGTACAGGAGGTAACAAGTAAAGATAAATAAAGGGATTAGAAAGAGGGCAAAGTAAAATGTGACTGCTATCATTCACGACCAAACCAAGTATTTCATCGCCACTCCTATTTCACCTTTGTATTTCTCCAGAACACCTCGTATCACTACGAAGATCCATTGTTTACTGGATAATCCATCGTATGGTTATATACGAACTCGAAGGAACTTGTTCCAGTTCGGGAATGGATTCTGGTTGAGGAGAAATAGGAATAAGGTTTATTCAGTTGTCTTTCATCTTTACCTTCTCTCGGGTTGCGAGTGCTCCTAGGATTAGGACAGTACACCTATTACGCTTATTGGATAGTCTTTTTCCAAACTATAGGCTGGTGTCGAACGGTAGGGAAGGAAGAAAACCATTTAGCCTAAGAAAGTGTACAGAAGGTAATGAGTAAAGACAAATAAAGAGATTTAGAGAGATGGCAATGAAATATACGGTTACAGTTGTGAATCTGATAATGGAAGAGGCATTATTAGGAATACCCGGATACCTCTACAAAACATTTTAATGTTTCAGTTTCACTATACGTTGTTAATTGAAAACCGATTTCCCAATTAGGCCCTTACTCCAGAGTATGTATTTACCAGGTTTGATTCTCACATCTATATGGTTTTACAGATGATGGGTGGGAGTACGTTATTGGGAATTAGGTGATCATCCTCATTATATCGGGATTCGTTGTAATTGGTGATATTTGAGGAAATCGCCTGGGTTTTTGTCGGACGGCAAATATTTGGTTTTGAATATCCGTTGTTATGCACCAATTTCAAACTGATATATCTATACGTTTATTTTATAAAGTGAGATATAACTTTTTGAAATCATGTCTATGACATTTACCTATATCAGTTGACGGGTAGGTAAGGAGTATTCAACAGCGGTGTAATTCTTCATAACCATAGTACAGTTTACAACCTACGACGCACAGGGTTTGAGTTATTCAACTCAGGGGACTTATACAAAGTATTGTATATTGTCCAGTGTCGATTGGGACAGAGGGGTTGGTACTCGTACTGTATTCTGTTTACTTATGACATCTCTAGTTTTTAGACAAGTGTTTCGTAGAAATACAAGGTCTAAGTTTTAAGAAGTTATAGATATAAGAATAAAGTAGAGAACCAGGTGTTGCAAGTATCAGGATTCTTCAAGGTGATCGAAGATGTAGATACTGGTGTATGGTATTCAGTTGATAGTTGTTCCCTCATGGGAACTGAATAAAGCAGTAAGGAAATACACAAGAGGAGCATCACGTGTCCACACGTGATCGGGCATCACGTGGGGACACGTGACCTTCTATGAGCAAAGTTATAGGCGCTGAGATAAAAAATTTGAGATGGGGTCACGTGCCAGCACATGATGGATTCCTGAACCTTTTGAACTAATAGAATTGAATTCTGATCAAAAGAGGTCACGTGCCCACATGTGATGGGCCTTTAAACCCACTGAAAGGAATTAAAAGATATAATAAAATAGTAAGAAAAAACCCCAATAGGGCATCACGTGCCCACACATGACCAGGGGTCACGTGCCGACGCGTGATGAGTTCCCGAGCTCTTTAAAAGAATGGAATTAAATTCCGATTAAATGGTCAATCAGTGGGGTCACGTGCTAACACGTGATAGGCTTTTAAACCTTCTGAACTAATAGATTTAAATTCTAATTAAAGGAAATCAAAAACCCTAATATTTCCCTAGATCTTTCCGAACAAAAAGATTGTGCTCTGTAAAGTGGAGCACCGTTGGATTAAAAATCCAATGGTGATTAAAAATCACCAATTTATAGAAAAATTCTATAGAAGGAAAGATTTTCCTAAAATCTGCCAGGAACAACAAACAAAATATCTTTTGGATTAAAAATCCAATGGTGAATAAAATTCACCGAGTGATCTAACAGTAGGGTTAGGGTTAGGGTTATAAAATCAATAAAATTTTTCAATGAAAGATTGACAAAACAAACTGATTCTTTTCTTTCTCCTATAAATAGGAGCCAAGACGAGAAGAGAAAAAAAACACAACAACAGAGAGAAAATACAAAAGAAAAGAGAATTTAACTCTCCAGAGAGAAAAGAAGGTCTCTTCAGAAAAAGAAACCCTAGGTAAGAGAGGGAAAGAGATCATCTTATAAGTTCCCACAAAATAAAAAGAGAATTTAATTCTCAAACTAAGAGTTTAACTCTTCTGAATAAGAACTTAGTTCTTCCTTTGGTTGAAGGTCTGCAAAAACAGATCTCCCCATAAGTTGAGAATTTAATTCTCATCGGGGAGATTCTGCCATGCAGATCTAAAACCTAAGAGA
This sequence comes from Agapanthus africanus, assembly GCA_030015575.1. Classification (NCBI taxonomy): domain Eukaryota; kingdom Viridiplantae; phylum Streptophyta; class Magnoliopsida; order Asparagales; family Amaryllidaceae; genus Agapanthus; species Agapanthus africanus. The sequence continues at coordinate 78,566,755 of JASDDO010000026.1, read as the reverse complement.
AGACCTAAGTTTAGAGAATTATATTCTCCCACAAAACATATAGGAATTTAATTCCTCCAACAAAAATAGGGTTTAACCCTTAATATAAGAACTTAGTTCTTCCTATAGTTGAAGATCTGCAGAAGCAGATCTCCCCATAAGTTAAGAATTTAATTCTCATCGGGGAGATTCTGCCAAGCAGATCCAAAACTTAGAGAGAGAATTAGGCTTAAAGAATTTAATTCTTCCAAATATATAGGAATTTAATTCCTCTAAATAAAATCAGGGTTTAACCCTATAAAAGAATTTAATTTTTAAACAAGGGACTTTTCATGCACGTAAAAAGATCAAGTACCCAACCTGATCACGTAGCAACACGTGACCCTCCCCTCAATGGTCAAAAAAGAATGAATGAGATCGGGTCACGTGATCTGATTGTTACGTTTTTGCCGTGTCGTATTTTAGAAAGAGTTTAGAAATTATCGCAATAAAAAACGATGTCGCGAGTAGCGAGCCGCGATGAGTACGGGTCGTCCGCAGGGAGATGATAAGTTTTTGCGTTTGTTTTAACGAGTTAACAACGTGTGTCGATTTGTTGATTAAACTAAATGTCGCAACAAAGGTTATGTATAATAAAAGGACTTGTTAAGGGTAGCAATAGGTTAGATTGTATGAAGATGAAGTTTTCCGAATCCTTATAGAGCCAACTTTAATATTGACACTAAAGCAATAGGTAACAACACGGATTAGGGAACTTAAAATATGGTATTTGCGGCATTTCGCTAAATCCGTCTTCCTTGTCTCTTGTCCTTCCGTTGTTATCTATTGATTCTAGCCTCCGGCAACCCACTAGCAATCCGGTCACGATTAGGAATCATCGCTATCGTAGTAGGATATGATGCCTAGCAGAGCGGAATTGTGAGTGATTTACATGGAGTTTCAATTGAAAAGTTTAAGGTTTTTAAAGGTTTTTAGCAAATAACATCTTCAAATACAATCTAACCATATTCTACCCTTAACAAGTAAAGCGACAATTCACACATATTCACAAAGTAAAAGCAAAGAAAAGAGAAAAGAGTGAGGAACATAAAAAAAATACAAGAAGAGAAAGATAAAAAGAGAACCAATGAATCCAAGTGCGAATATCTCCAAGTGTTCGTAAGCCCGGTGAAGTATGAAATTCAAATACTAAACTTTAAGGTTGCAAGCTCACTTAAGAGATTGCAAGATCAAAATAAAGCAAGAATTTCACAAATTTAAATATGCAAACATAGAACAAGACATGAATAAAAATGAGAACTTTTTATTGAATCACAAACAAGTTACACTAACCTTGAAGTCAAGATTCTAAACCTTAAGCTTGCAAGTTTATTGAAGAAGTTGCAAGGTCAAGGCAAAGGGCTAAGAGCTCAAGAATTAGAAAGGAAAGCAAGCTAACAAATTACAAGAGTTTTGTTATAAAATATAAATCAAAGGTAACCCCTTCCTCATGCCTTTGGTCTGTATTTATAGGCTCAAAAACTAAATAAATAAACAATAACAAAATGATGACAAAGCCGCAAGGAGGGGCCAGTAGAAGAGTGGGGCCCACAGGAGGTGGTGGGGCTGGCCAGGCCGGTTCTGGCAGGAAAGATCTTGGCCCAAAACCGAGGGGTGGGTCCCGTCTTGCAGTGGTGGTCTTGTGTTGTCCCCAGCATGCCTCTGGTGTTGTTTGCTTGGTCTGTAACGGCTTTAGATGCACCCAGGTTTTGGAGGGAACTTGTAGCTTCAAATCACATCAACTCTTTTTGCATTAAATGCACCATTAATGCACATCACACCATGCCCACTTGCACTAGCCATGATTCATGGCTGCCCCCTAGGTCCATGGTTCAAGCTCCAAGAGTTTAGTGTGTACATATGTCATGTGTTAGACCAAAATATTATGCACATACTAGTTTGCAAAATAACTCTTGGGATTTCTGTCGGTTTGCGGTTCTGGCTGCAGTGTCGGCTCACAAATGATATATCCATAATTTTAAGCGTATTTCCAGTATTTTGCCATGGATACCTGTAATCTGTAATACTGAGCACACTGGTTAATAGTACCGATATATACAAAAAAATGGATAATAAATGAGTGGTATTAAAATGAAATATTCTGGAATGAACAAATACCCCCAAACTTATGTTTTCCTCGTCCCGAGCAAAACAAAATCCTAGCCTCACTTTCGCACGGAACGCGATTGCACTGAGCACGTGCAACAAGCCGTTAAACCTCTAGGTGTCCCTAGTAGGAGGAGTGTTGTCTCCTGAGGGTTTTCAGCGGATACTACCCACAAAATCCCGTCAACTTAGTTTCATAAGTTAACATTGATTCTACTCCTACAGTTTAGTATCTACGTTAGAAATTCTATCATCCTAAGTTTAGAAATATTCAACCCTTATATTTCACACCTCCTATCTATTTAACCTCAGATCCTATACGTTCCAAAAAAAAGTTCAGAAAGATTTTGGTATCTCCTGAGTTTTCCTTCTAAGAGTGCAGTCTTAAATCGGGAATTTTTATCAACTTTACAGAAAACATAAGTTTTATTCTTCATTTCTATCTTTCATCCAAATATCGATTGTATACCCCTACGTGTGTGTATGTTTGCACCCCTACACTCAAGAATTCAATTCAAGATATAATACGCTTGCCCTAATACCTAATACTACTTCTTTTCATTAATGATGGACGGTGTTGCTCACACACCTTTCATGCGACTATTAATGCTTCTTGAAGCACTAACGGCCGATTACCGAATGTGTGAGCTTTAAAGCGTAAATAGCAGTTTTCAGGTCTTGACTTTATTTATTTTTTTCTTTCATTTTTCTTTTTTTTTCTTTTCAAGACCGGATATATTTTTCAATGATGCTCTTTAAGGTGTTTTAGCTTTAATTACCGTTTTTTCTTTCATACTAGCTTTTCAGGCAAGAGTATTTCTAGGTATCCTCTACTATCCCAAGTTTCAAGGTGCGTGTAAGTGCAGTTTGTAGGGTATATACTTTCTAAATTTGAACTCAAGAATAGAAACTATTTTTCAAACTTATCCTTCAGTAAAGCTTCAATACTTTCCCTTCATCTTGACTTAACTCAAGAATTGAACTCAAGATTACCTATTTCTCAAAAAAACTGTAAGGACGTATACTTACCAAGTTTAAACAGAAGGAGGGTTATTTTTAGGGTTTTCAATTCCTAAGCCTAGAATTTAGTTATTTCTAACATATCTCTAAGCTTTCGGAATAAAAATCTAAGTTACCCTATTAGCTAACTTGATGACAAAGTTTTTATATTTTGGAAAAAATTTCGATTTTTATGGGTTTTAAAATAAGTATGCAATTGCAAAAATTTACACATGAATGCAAAGGTTAGAAATGCGTACTGAGCGTATCCCCAAACTTAAACTGGACAGTGCCCCCACTGTCATTGTACATCAAGAAGGCAAATTTATTGAAGGGTCAAAATCGTCGATTATATATACACATTTTTTTTATGAAACTGAGCATCATCAGGCAAGATTGCTCATCAAAAATGGATATGCACCGGACAAGAATATCCACATAAATATACAAAAAGCAGTATATACATACCCCCAAACTTATTTGAAACAGTGTCCACTGTTTTTAGCTGGATAACCGAAGTTTGGTGGTAGGCAAATAAAGATTATGTAAGGTAAACCGGCTCCTGTAAGACCGAGAGCTCCTCTGTTGGTTCAGCGCTAAGGTGCGGTTTCAGTCCGTGTCCGTTTACTTTGAAAAATGAACCATCCTTGGGATTTTCCAAATCCACAGCGCCTTGCGGGTACACATTCCGCACAAAAAATGGCCCTTTCCAGCGAGGTCTGAGATTACCTGGATGGAAATGAAGTCGGGTGTCGTAAAGCAGTACCTGTTGACCGGGTGAGAAAGTTTTGCGCAAAAGGTGTTTATCATGAAACACCATCGTTCGGTTCTTAACGACAACCGCATTTTCGTAAGCCTCATCCCGAAGCTCGCTCAATTCGTTTAACTGCAGCTTCCGATGGCTGCCCGTATCTTCGAGAGATAGATTCAGCTCCTTTATCGCCCAAAATACGCGATGCTCTATTTCCACTGGAAGGTGGCAAGCTTTTCCGCAAACAAGCTGATAGGGAGACATGCCAAGATCGGTTTTATAAGCAGTTCGAAATACCCAAAGGGCATCAGTGAGTTTTAAAGACCAATCCTTACGGTTCTTGGAAACCGTCTTCTCCAATATCTGCTTGATTTGTCGATTTGAAATCTCGGCTTGCCCACATGTTTGGGGGTGGTAGGGCGTTGATAGCTTATGATTAATGGAATACATCCGCTCTTCTACTGGCCTCGAAAGTCCTATTACAAAAATGAGTTCCATTGTCACTAATGATTGCGCGGGGGTGCCCAAACTGGGAAAAGATGTTTTCCTTAAGAAATCTAACGACAACCTTGTTGTCGTTAGTCCGGCTGGGCACAGACTCGACCCACTTAGAAACATAATCAACAGCTAGAAGAATGTACAAGTTCCCAAAAGAGCTGGGGAACGGCCCCATAAAATCAATCCTCCAAATATCGAAAATCTCCACAACCAAGATTGGTTGGAGCGGCATCTCATTTCTCCTGGATATCCGGCCCAAGTGTTGGCACCGGGAGCAAGTCTTGCAGTAGTCATGAGCATCTTTAAAGAGTTGTGGCCAGTAGAAACCACACTGCAAAATCTTCTCGGCTGTCTTTCTGAGGCTAAAGTGCCCACTACATGCTTGATCGTGGCAAAACGACAGCACACTCTTGAATTCATTGTCAGGGATACACCGACGAATAATCCGGTCGGGACAGTACTTGAACAGATATGGTTTATCCCAATAAAAGTGTTTTACTTAGGATAAGAATCGAAGTCTTTCCTGACTTGACCATTCAGTCAGTAGTAATCCTGTGGACAAATAGTTCACAATATCTACGAACCAGGGTTCGCAAGATACTGTCAAGAGCTGTTCATCCGGAAAAACTTCGTTGATCGGAAGTTGAAGCGTTGGCGAAGAAGGGAGACATGAAAGATGGTCGGCGACTACGTTTTCACATCCTCTTTTGTCCTTGATGACAAGGTCAAACTCTTGAAGTAAGAGGATCCAACGTATTAGCCGAGATTTTGCGTCCTTCTTTGCAAAAAGATGGCGAAGAGCTGAATGGTCCGTGTAGATGATGACTGGAGAGCCGATCAAGTAAGGCCTGAACTTTTCTAAAGCGGACACAACAACCAAGAATTCCTTGTCCGTTGTTGTGTAGTTTTGTTGGGCATCATTCAGAGTTCGGCTAGCGTAATAGATTACGTGCGGCATCTTATCGATGTGCTGTCCGAGGACCGCACCGATGGCAAAGTCAGATGCATCGCACATAATCTCAAATGGATACGTCCAGTCAGGAGAAGAAAGAATGGGAGCAGAAGTGAGTGATCTTTTCAATGACTCGAACGCAGTCACACAGCTTGAGTTGAAGTCAAATGTCGTGTCCTTGGCCAGCAAAAGAGTCAAGGGCCTAGCAATCTTGCTAAAGTCCTTGATGAACCGTCTATAGAAACCGGCATGACCAAGGAAGGCTCGGATGTCTCTGACGCTTTTGGGAGGAGGGAGATTGGAAATGACTTCAATTTTTGCTTTATCTACCTCAATGCCAATTTGCGAGATGATATGTCCTACGACAATACCTTCGTGTACCATGAAGTGGCACTTCTCCCAGTTTAAAGAGAGGTTCTTATCCTTACACCGGGTAAGGACAGCATCAAGATGCAGCAGACACTCATCAAAGGAATCGCCGAAAATGGAGAAATCATCCATGAAGATCTCCAGGAATTTTTCCACCATGTCTGAGAAGATTCCCATCATACACTGTTGGAAGGTAGCGGGCGCATTGCATAACCCAAAGGGCATGCGACGATATGCGAACGCGCCGAAAGGACAGGTGAATGTGGTCTTGTCCTGGTCTTTTTCGGCGATGGGAATTTGATTATAGCCGGAGTAGCCATCCAGAAAGCAGTAGTACTCGTGTCCAACCAATCATTCAAGCATTTGGTCAATGAAAGGTAGCGGAAAGTGGTCTTTCCGCGTTGCGGCGTTGAGTTTTCTATAATCGATGCATACTCGCCACCCAGTCTGGGTGCGAGTAGGAATTAACTCGTTCGCCTCATTGGTTATGACCGTTATGCCCGACTTCTTGGGGACAACGTGAATAGGGCTAATCCACTGGCTATCAGAGATAGGGTAAATGATACCACTATCCAGACACTTTACGATCTCCTTTTTTACAGCCTCCTTCATGACTGGGTTGAGTCGTCTTTGTGGATCCCTGGCTGGTTTGGTATCATCCATCATATGAATATAATGTTCAACGATCAGGGGAATAATCCCCTTGATGTTCGCCATTGACCAGCCAAAAGCTTGCCGATTGTTGTGCAAGACCGTAAGAAGGGCTTTCTCTTGCTCTGGAGCAAGAGAAGCCGAGATGATAACAGTAAAGGTCTCGTTCTCACCCAAGTAAGCGTACTTAAGGTGAGACGGCAATGGCTTGAGTTCGAGCGTTGGCGGTGAAACGATTGAAGGCAAGATTGGTGAAAAGGTCTCGAACTCAAAGGATTCCAGCAGAGGTTCAAAATGAGTGTAAGCGATCGAGTTGGATGGTTCAGCTAACTCATCCAGAAATTCAAAGGATTCAAACTCGAGTGGTGACTGGCCAAGATCGTTCGAGAAAGTGAAACACTCATAGTCATTGTCGGGGGCAGAAGCAGCAGCAGGTTCGAAGAGGAACGCACTAGTGGCGTCAAGATTGCTGTGATCGAACAAAAACTCCTCGAATTCACAGTCCTCTGAGATGATCTCCTGGATCGAACAAACGTATAGTATATGAGCATTAGGTTCAGAGGGTTGATTCCCCAACCTGAAAATGTTGAGTTCAATTGTCATGTTTCCAAAAGAGAGGTTCATCAAACCATTTCGACAATTGATCACAGCATTAGAGGTTGCAAGGAATGAGCGACCGGGTATCACCGGAATTTGATTCCGGGGGTTAGCTACAGGCCGTGTGTCTAAAAAATGAAGTCAACGGGGAATATAAAGTCCCCAATCTTGATTAACACATCCTCTAGCTCACCCTTAAGATGGGTGATCGATCGATCGACCATTTGGAGAGTACAGTGTGTGGGTTTTAGCTTTCCTACACCTAGTTGTTCATATACTGAGTACGGAAGCAGGTTAACACTGGCACCAAGATCCAAAAGTGCGCGGTTGATGTTCTTATCCCCAATGGTGATTGAAATCGTAGGACAGCCAGGGTCCTTCCGTTTTTGAGCTAAAGATTGGGTAAGAGCATCACTCACAGCACTTGCTAAGAAAACTTTCTTGGGTACCCGAGATTTCCACTTTTTCGTGCACAAGCCTTTCAAGATTTTTGCGTAGGAAGTGACTTGTTGGACAGCATCTAAAAGGGGAATGTTGATGTTAACCTGCTTAAACAACTCCAGATTCTTCTCCATTTGTGGATTTTGTTTATTGGACCTCAACCGGTTTGGAAATGGAACGTTTTTAAAATTGGTTGAGTCCAATGCTTGTGGAGGAGATTGTGGAGTTGGAACGGATCCCAGAGCTGGAGTTTTTGTGGAGTGAGAAGTGGGTCCGTTCAGAGCAGAAGAAGAAGAAGAAGAAGAAGAAGAACCTTTTGAAGAAGGGAGAATAGGCTCAGAAGAAGAAGAAGAAGAAGAAGAAGAAGAGGCCGGGGTGTCATTATCTATCTGTTGTTGGATATAGTGCCCTCGAAGTCAATTATTAGATCGCAGGTACGTGATTGCAATGATTGAGGAGGACCTATGCCGGTAGGACGGTCTTACTCGAGATGATAGTATGCTATCTGGTTTGCCTTTATCAGTCGTATACAGGTTCAGGTGACTGATCACGATTATACATTGATAGAGCCCTTAGGATCTTGCTTGACTACCAAAAGTATGATGGCGATCATATACGTGAGAGTTGGGTAGTCTATAAGCTCATCCTTAATAGTGGTCCCTAGTCATGGGAGTTTCGAGACAGGGCATCGATACTCTGGAGTAGACTAGTGTATACAGTCAAGACCCCGACGAGGGGCGGTGGCCGGTCTTACAAGCCACTGGTGTCAGTTGGATCACCTAAGATGTATACAAGTGCTCATTGGGTTATGAGTACACCGAGCAGGACTCGCCGGGAACCTGCTAGTTGGTATTATACCTATCGTCAGATAGCAGTTTCCTGGTGACATGTGTACAGGTTAGTTCATCGACCTGAGATCGTCATTTGTCTCGTATGAGTTCCCACTGTGCTTTGATTTCTACTCTACCACGGCTCAAAGGAGTCGTGCAAACATGTAGTTTTTGGGTACAGTCCTGAACCACATAGAGGCAAGTGAGCGGATCGGCAGGGGATTCGTCTCTCCCGGTATTGGGGGTGGAGATCGCGTTGTGTCTAGGAAAGCCATTACACCAAGTCCTTGGCCAAGGCAGGTGAGAATTACTGGTAGGTACTCCAGTAGTTTCTCAGGGTGTTCAGGGCTTGTCTCCGACACGACTTATACCGCTATTGGGGATCTGACGTTACTAGCCCCATAAGCCGGATATGCGATACTCATAGACGAACGGACCGGACTGTATATACATTGTCACTGTTAGGCCCAGTAGGGTTTCCGGATGAGTTTGCTCATCGGCCTCCCTTGAGGTCAGTACATGGGCAGCCGTTACGCACAGCTAGTGCCGCTGACGGCTTGTGGTTAAACCCACTGCCAGGGTACTGACGAGTCATTAGAGTGCCCCACAGATAGTTTCCCAAGTTCGGGCGAAACGTTGTAGAGGCCGTATGGTTTTATGGTAGGGTTCGGAAATTACACATGCGTTTATGTAGGGTTCCTAGGCACACTAATGAGGTCTCACAAGGCATCAACCATGCCAATTTCAAATTTTACAAGTGCCGAGAAACCCTAATACGGATCGTTAACTAGAATTTTAGGCGACAAATGAAACTAGTTAACAACTTAACTACAAGAATGGAAATACAACCTTTGTAGATCCGGTCCTCCACCTCCATAGCTCCGCAATGAAGTCTCCTCGCTGTCCAAATCGAATCCCGAGCTCTAGCGTCGGCTTCATCGGAGAAATGGACGGGCTAGGTCATCGACTACGATGCCGAAGATGATCTACGTCGAGGCATCACAAGATCAAGCTCCCACTTCACCAAGTCATGAAACTTGTGAAGAAAACACCCTATACTACTTGGCAAGTGGTAGAGGATGAAGAAATAGGAAGTGGGTTCACTTTAGAATTGGATTTCTCACTCATTTTCTCAAGTTGCCATTGATGGAGGCAAGCTTCTTCTTGAAGAAGAAGAAGAAGAAGATGAAAAATGTTATGATAAGTATATTTGAAAAAGAAAATAAAATGTATACTTATCATAATCCAACCATGGTCAAGTGTAGAGAATAAACTAGGGTTAGGTCAATGGTTAGGGTTAAGCATGAAGACAAAAATGGTGACTTAGTCAAAGCTTCAACATGCATCCAAAGAAAGCCACCATTTTTCTTTTCATTTGCCAAAAAGAAATAAATAAATAAATGAATAAATAGATATGAAAAACAAAACCCTAACCATTTAAATAACCATGGTTTAATCTTTACACAAACTCAAGTAAGCATGTATCATCAAACATGATACAATCAAGTGCACAAAAGTATATCACATATACAACTTGTGAACTTCAAGTGAGAAAATCCATTTAAAGTGAACCAATACTAGTTAATGCAAAGTAATATATCAAATATATAATTATGCATTAAATCATTAAATCAACACTTGATTTAACGATCCGGTCATATCGCATATAACCGACTAATATTCAATGTATCGGCTCATCGAATCAATACTTGATTCGATAACTAGGTTATATCGCATACAACCTTTCGATACATTCATCGCGAGAATAGAATACGGTATCACATACACGCATTATTCTCGGTCCCGCACATATCTCATATGCGCTCCTATTTCGTTTCGCTTGAGCCAGGAAACCTCTGTGTAGGACTCTAAAGACTCGTCAATACGCCGGCAGCAGGTGATGATCATATCAAACACCCACAAGCCGCAAGCGGTCTGCTAAACGTAACGGACACCCGGGTATTGAGCGATCAGAAGATCGACGAGCAAGCCCGCTCACACTCCTGTGAATCCAACCAGTAACACTTACCGTACAGTCCGGTCTGATCGTCTGATATGTCGCATATCTCGCCTAGGGGTGGTAAACGTCAGACCCCAATAGCTTGATAAGTCGTGTCGATATGAGGCCTATAACTGTTTGAGAAACTACTGGTAACACTTACCAGTAAATCTCAGCAACCCTGGCCAGGGATTTCCGGTTATAGCCAATCGAACACTGCGCAACATCAACTCCCTATACCGGGAGAGACGAATCCCCTCCTATCGCTCATTGCCTCCATGTGATTCGGGACTGTACCCAAAAACCACCGTTTTGCACGCCCTCTTGGACGTGGTAAGGTGGAAATCAAAGCACAGTGGGAACCACACAAGACTCTATGACGATCTCGGGTCAACAGACTACTCTGTACCAGTGTCACCAGAGAACTGCCATCTGACATAAGGTATAATACCATCTGGGAGTTCTCGGCGAGTCCGTCCAGTGTACCCAGTCTCCACTGAGCACCCGTATATCATCTCTGATGTCAAACACCAATGGATATGGGATCATCCATCGCCCATCTGTATGGGTCGAGAAGGTATACGCTAGTCTACTCTGGTATATCGATGCCCCGTCTCGATATACCCACGACTAGGGACTTTGAAGGATGTACTTATGGACTAGCATGTCCCCACTAGTATGATCCGCATCATAGTCCAGGTAGTCAAGTACACATCCTAAAGGCTTTACCAACATGTATCGGAAAGACAATCAGTGTACACGTTAAGGTAAAGATTAACCAGATAGCATACTATCATGTCGAGCAAGAAAGTCATCCCTATATATGTCCCAGCATCCACTACAATATACATCCAATATACAGTAATGGCCTCTAGGGCATACATATAACTAACAATCTCCCACTTGCACTAGGGCCATCTGATAGCAGTGGTTGTAGTATCTCATACTCAACCATCCCATAAAAGTCTCTCTCTGGGAAAAGGCCTTTGTGAGTGGATCCGCCGTGTTTTCCTCTGAGTCTACTCTCCTAACCTCGATCACCCTGGAGATCAACCATCTCCATGATCAGGTGACACTGCCTTAGAATATGTCTGGATCACTGATGGGACCGGCGTTCCTTGGCATAAGCCACAACTCCATTGTCTCATAATGGTTGGAACGTAGTTCATCTCATGAACCAATATACACCCAAACATCCTCTTTGGTAGCATCTTGAGTAGCGATGTATCTAGCCTTTATTGTCTAGTTTGGCACGGTATGTAGCTTGGAACTCTTCCAACATACTGTCCCTTTACTGAGGGTAAAGACAATGCCTGTGACTGACTTTCAGTCGTCCTTATCACCCTGGAACCCTTCCAGTGATTCTCCCCAGGATCGATTGATACCATCTCACTACAACTAGTGAGAATCCTAACATCCAATTAGATCTATCTCATAGATCCAAAACCCAGGATTTAGGAGGTATCACTTTGATCCTATATGGAGAATCATTGTGATAAGCGGAGATTGATCGAGCGTAGCATAGGAAACTCCTTCCCTATCAAGAGTATGTCATCCACGTACTCTACGAGGATCATCACCATACTCCCTACTACCTTTTTGTATATACAAGGTTCATCTACCATTTTGATGATGTCAAACTGTTTGACTACCACATCAAAACAGATGTTCCAACTCCGCGATACCTGCTTTATCCTATAAGGCATCTTGTACACGTTTCCGCTGCTCCCACTGTCTACGAAGCCCTCTGGCTATGAACTTATAGACTCTCTCTTCTAAAACATTATTTAGAAAAGCAGTCATGACACCCAACCGCCAGATATCGTAGTCATGGTATGTAGCCGTGGCAAGTAGGATCTGGATGGACTTAAGCATAGCCACTTGAAAATGTTTCATCATTATCCACGCCTGGTCGATGACGAAAAGCTTTAACAAGTCTAGCTTTGAAAGTCTCAACTTTTCCATCTACACCAAGTAATCTTCTCAAGATATACTTGCTCCTGATGGGGATTTAACCCTTCAGATATAGCAACCAAAGTCCATACTTTGTTGGTGTACATGGATTCCATCTCAGATCGCTAAGCATCCAGCCATTCTTACAGAGTCCCACTCCTGATGGCCAGCTCGAAACTAGTTGGGTCATCATCTCATGATGCAATCCTCGCTCCCACTGTCATAGAGTAACCGAAGTATCTCTCAGGTGCGTGAGGAACCTTACTAGATCGGCGGAGAGGCTGAGGTTCGTTGGTATCTACTGAATCCTTTGGTTCTATCAAATCATCAGCTGCAATTTGTATAGCTGGAACATTTCCAGTTCTGCATTACAGACCTTGCCTCGAGCTTGTCCGGATTTTGCTTTTAGACATAGCCCGGACAACCCCAAATCTTAACTAACTTAAGATATGGGCTATTCCCTTATCATATCACATATGAAGTGGTAGGCAACTGATTTGATTCGAACCCTATTCAATAGGTATGCAGCTTCTCAAGTGCATAACTCCCAAAAAGGAAATAGGTAACTCAGTAGTACTCATCATAGAGTACACCATATCACATAGGGTGCTATTGCTCCGCCCCGATATACCATCGTGCTATGGTGTATACGGAGGAGTAATGCTGAGAGAGAATCTCATTCTCCTTTAGAAAAGTCCAGGATTTCCGTGCTCAAGTATTCTCCTCCTTGATCTCATCAAAGGACATAATACTTATACCCGTATTTTGGATCTCTACTTCTAACTTATATTCTGTGAGTTTCTCAAAAGGTTCGGACTTGTGTTTCAATAGGAACATAGGTCTGAATCTCGAAATATCATCAGAGAATGTAATGAAGTATAAAGAACCGGTCCTGGCATGTGTAGACAGGGGACCTTACATACATCCACATGTATCATCCCAAGAGTTTACCAACTCTTTCTCTGTTACCAATAAACAGAGCTGTGGTCATCTTATCTCTGTGACATGACTGGCAAGTTTCATAAGATGTAAATTCAAACTGATTTAAATATGCATCTATATGTAACTTCAGCTAGTCGGGTCGCATTGATATGACCTAGTCTACAATACCTCAAGAAAAATTCATTCATTTCTGAACTTTTCCTCTTGTGTGTGTTCCGTATACTTAAGAACTGTAGTTTGATTTAGAACATCAATGCTTTTAGATAACGTGCCTGAACCGATCAACTTTTGATATAGGAAATGTTCAAAACATTATCCAACTATACAAAATTTTATCATTTCTTTACTAATAAAGAGATAGATATGATTTTGTATATCAGGTTCGGTATCTAATAACATTCGTTCAGAATCAATGTATTGGTAATACAGGGTGACAGTGACCAACAGACTTGGCTGCAACACTTGCCCCGTTTTCTGTCTCATGAAACTTATCACCCGTTCTCAGTTTTTCTACCTATTTGCAGCTCTATGTAACAGATTACATATCTGGGATCCTGATCCGGTATCATATACCCAGGATGCGGAGGATACTGAGAAACAGTTCTTTGTAATGAACACACCCGAAGATGATGCATCAGCATGCACTCTCTTCGTTTGGGCGGCACGGGAATTCTGGTAATCCCCAATTTCCTGCTCTGTCTTATAACAATTATAAGTCGGAGCGGGACCAACGTTCCCCAGCTCAGTATAACAAGTGGGTTCAGTCAATATTCCGTATTATTATCTTGATTAAGGCGTGATATGGTCGCTACCTGGAGAGAGAGAGAGAAGAAAACACTCAGCGTGCGCTCTTGCAAGATCAGATTGGTTATTATTTTATCTAATCAGGATGGCTCCCACTGCTTTTTATCAAATCTTCCTTCAAACCCTAAAAGGAAAGACTAGCCGGGATTAATTACACACTACAAGTTCGCCAATCTTTCAGCCAGGCCAGTGTCGGTACTTTGAGGGAGGTCCCCCGTGCTTTCGCACGAACCTAATTAATGTAAACCTCGTTTTCCCAGAGGCGTAACCTCGTTAACACCTTTCTAGACACCTACTTGATCGGCTAATTGTAATGTGTAAAACTCTCCCAGGAGTAACTCTTACTCGCAGCGGGTATCGGGATCCAACTATCTCATAGAAGGTATGCAATCTCATTGCAAATTTCAACACTTGAAATTCCCGATAATTTTGCCCCTAGCGTCTTATGACCTTGACGCAGGCCAACAAACCATAGTGCGCTAGTCAAGTTCAACCCGTCATTTCCGGATTGAATTAAACCCACCCACACGACCCTTGACGCAGGCCAACAAAGTCGCACGACTACCCTAATCCAATCTGCATCATATGCATAAGCAGATAAATACTAGTTAGCTACCGCACACTACGTCTTGACGCAGGCCAACAAACGTAGCACGAATACTAACTAGCACTTATCTGAAATGGCGGAGGGCTACGACAGGTTTTTCTGAAAACCTATTGCGTAATGAACTTGATATCATTGTAGGATCGAATGAATTTTGAAATGGAGTGTTTTTGAGACTTTTCCAATTTTGCTAAAGAAGTCACTCCCGGTGAAGGGATCGTCGGTCCTTTCCTCGTCGAATGAGGTGCGGGATATATCATATATATCACTGTGCAAAGCAGAACTCTTAAAAGCAATCAAAAGACAAACCGAGTGTGTAGCATCTGCCAGTTATTGCTAAAGGAGTCACTCCCGGTGAAGGGATCTCGGTCCTTTCCTTATCGAATAAGGTGCAGGATATATCACATATACCGCTGTGCAAAGCAAGAACTGTAGCTACCTGTTTTATTTTTGAAATTCGATTCTACAACATCTTTAGGTTTCTTTTATTTCATTAATCACATTAATGAAGCCCCATCATTTAAGTACCTAAACATCACAGATAAATACGACGTATACTTATGCCATCCGCATTCGCCTCGATGTCCCCTTGTGCACCGTTAGGTTAGGTAACTAACGGCAGAGCGGGACAGGGCTAGCGCGGGTGTAAAACATAAGTAACGTCTATATAATATATCATATATACTATATATAGTATCCATCACAGAACATCACATGATCACATCACAGATATCGCAGCAGAAGAAACATATGAAATATTGGATATACTAGGACGTCCGTGTTTTCAATACAAGCCAGTATAAAACACGGATTCCACGGTCGTGATGAATAGCCAAACCCACACCCCTAGACCCCTACGAGAGCGGCAAGCAACCCTACCAATTCTAGAGTTAGGTGACCCGGACTCGACTCCTCGAGTTGGTCTCCCACTGGACTCCAGAACCCGGTTACTTGTGCCCTCCTCCTTGGGTCTATCCTAGTGCGGAAAAGTAAATAATATACAAAGGGTGACATCTTCCGCAACCTGGAAGTGCCCCAATGAAAGAATATTACATACAAGTTTTTACATGAATGAAAATGAAAAACACTCATCTCACATAAAAAGCACCCGGCTATTCAAACACGACGATCCAATATAACATATCCAGCAATACATAACATCACATGCCATCAACGTAAGTAAATATGCGCATCCCAATTGTCGTTGACATATAGCAACGAAACCGGCGATATCACATATTACACTTACGGTCACAGAAAAGAAAGTGTAAAACTACAACAGTTGGAATCCGCAACCTCTTTAAACATCTCATGCCTAGACCAGTGAATTCCTTAGACATCACATGCCTAACAATTATAAACCCCGCATTTTAGTCTCATTATTGAAAACTCTTTTCAATATCAAGTCGGGCAATTCAACAGGATTCCCGACATTCTGATCGAATGCTCGTCGTAAACTTCAGTAGGCGGCCGCACCCCCGACGCCGTCGACGAAGAGCACCAAGGCGGAACACCGCTGCCGCGAGCACCCGAACGGATGCTTTCGGCGACGGGGTTCTTCTACAGTCACTTGGTCGGGGCAATGGGGCAAGGCCGTCTATTAAGTTTACCCGGCGAGTATCCGCGTACGCTACGTGATTGCAACGGACTTTTGATCGCATCAAAATTCCGTGGCAACCGATCAAGTGAGACAAAGTGCTATGTTTATAACATTCAAATCAGTTATCTCATAACTACTTGTGAATTCCAATTATTGTATCGCATTCCAGATAAATAGAAAATGTTAAACTTTCCGATCGAACATTCGAACACCCAAGTTTTCCCGAAACCGTTCAACACATGAAATAGGTTCAAAGACATTCACTTCATGCCTCAGTACCAATGGTCCAGCCGTAGAAGGGTCAAGCCAACGCCTCACATGTGGCACGCCGTACTGCCCCAAACCCGAAGGTTCAAAGGGCAGTTCAAGACGGTCACATAATCGAGTTAAGGTTTGTTGTCTTCTAGAGGGACCATCGCGTTACTTGCACTACTTAGAACGTCTTTAAACCTCAGAAAAATCCAACACTTGGAAATTTTCCGGCAGGTGAAAGATTGGGTATTTATATCCGGTCGAACTTTTTAACATATTCAAAAAATTATCCGGAAACAACATAGACAAAATCTGATAATCCGATCGAATCTGCGAACTCCCAATATAACCCAGAATATTCAACTCATGAATAAATATTAAAAATTCCCAGGAAAACCAGCACCATAAAAGAGGAATTACTGTGCAAAAATGGTTGTCTGATGAGATATATTGGCCGCGGAACCGCCGCAGAAGCCATGCTTCTGCCGCGGTTCCGCCGCGCTTTTGAGGAATTGGTCGCTCGAATTTCACAGTAATTCTGAAAATCTCCTGCTGATTTTTCTGCATATTTTTAATCTGGAAAAAACCTAGTTTTTGAAAAATGTCCAGAGAGCATGTTTGTGTTAGGGTTTCGGTTCGATCGGACTTCTAACTCCGTCTACGCATCGCCTAAGGCTCTACCTAGGCTCTGATACCACTGTAGGGTTCCTAGGCACACTAATGAGGTCTCACAAGGCATCAACCATGCCAATTTCAAATTTTACAAGTGCCGAGAAACCCTAATACGGATCGTTAACTAGAATTTTAGGCGACAAATGAAACTAGTTAACAACTTAACTACAAGAACGGAAATACAACCTTTGTAGATCCGGTCCTCCACCTCCATAGCTCCGCAATGAAGTCTCCTCGCTGTCCAAATCGAATCCTGGGCTCTAGCGTCGGCTTCATCGTAGAAATGGGCGGGCTAGGTCATCGACTACGATGCCGAAGATGATCTACGTCGAGGCATCACAAGATCAAGCTCCCACTTCACCAAGTCATGAAACTTGTGAAGAAAACACCCTATACTACTTGGCAAGTGGTAGAGGATGAAGAAATAGGAAGTGGGTTCACTTTAGAATTGGATTTCTCACTCATTTTCTCAAGTTGCCATTGATGGAGGCAAGCTTCTTCTTGAAGAAGAAGAAGAAGAAGATGAAAAATGTTATGATAAGTATATTTGAAAAAGAAAATAAAATGTATACTTATCATAATCCAACCATGGTCAAGTGTAGAGAATAAACTAGGGTTAGGTCAATGGTTAGGGTTAAGCATGAAGACAAAAATGGTGACTTAGTCAAAGCTTCATGAAGCTTCAACATGCATCCAAAGAAAGCCACCATTTTTCTTTTCATTTGCCAAAAAGAAATAAATAAATGAATGAATAAATAGATATGAAAAACAAAACCCTAACCATTTAAATAACCATGGTTTAATCTTTACACAAACTCAAGTAAGCATGTATCATCAAACATGATACAATCAAGTGCACAAAAGTATATCACATATACAACTTGTGAACTTCAAGTGAGAAAATCCATTTAAAGTGAACCAATACTAGTTAATGCAAAGTAATATATCAAATATATAATTATGCATTAAATCATTAAATCAACACTTGATTTAACGATCCGGTCATATCGCATATAACCGACTAATATTCAATGTATCGGCTCATCGAATCAATACTTGATTCGATAACTAGGTTATATCGCATACAACCTTTCGATACATTCATCGCGAGAATAGAATACGGTATCACATACACGCATTATTCTCGGTCCCGCACATATCTCATATGCGCTCCTATTTCGTTTCGCTTGAGCCAGGAAACCTCTGTGTAGGACTCTAAAGACTCGTCAATACGCCGGCAGCAGGTGATGATCATATCAAACACCCACAAGCCGCAAGCGGTCTGCTAAACGTAACGGCCACCCGGGTATTGAGCGATCAGAAGATCGACGAGCAAGCCCGCTCACACTCCTGTGAATCCAACCAGTAACACTTACCGTACAGTCCGGTCTGATCGTCTGATATGTCGCATATCTCGCCTAGGGGTGGTAAACGTCAGACCCCAATAGCTTGATAAGTCGTGTCGATATGAGGCCTATAACAGTTCGAGAAACTACTGGTAACACTTACCAGTAAATCTCAGCAACCCTGGCCAGGGATTTCCGGTTATAGCCAATCGAACACTGCGCAACATCAACTCCCTATACCGGGAGAGACGAATCCCCTCCTATCGCTCATTGCCTCCATGTGATTCGAGACTGTACCCAAAAACCACCGTTTTGCACGCCCTCTTGGACGTGGTAAGGTGGAAATCAAAGCACAGTGGGAACCACACAAGACTCTATGACGATCTCGGGTCAACAGACTACTCTGTACCAGTGTCACCAGAGAACTGCCATCTGACGTAAGGTATAATACCATCTGGGAGTTCTCGGCGAGTCCGTCCAGTGTACCCAGTCTCCACTGAGCACCCGTATATCATCTCTGATGTCAAACACCAATGGATATGGGATCATCCATCGCCCATCTGTATGGGTCGAGAAGGTATACGCTAGTCTACTCTGGTATATCGATGCCCCGTCTCGATATACCCACGACTAGGGACTTTGAAGGATGTACTTATGGACTACCATGTCCCCACTAGTATGATCCGCATCATAGTCCAGGTAGTCAAGTACACATCCTAAGGGCTTTACCAACATGTATCGGAGAGACAATCAGTGTACACGTTAAGGTAAAGATTAACCAGATAGCATACTATCATGTCGAGCAAGAAAGTCCTCCCTATATATGTCCCAGCATCCACTACAATATACATCCAATGTACAGTAATGGCCTCTAGGGCATACATATAACTAACAGTTTACGCACGTGTCATATTTCGGGCAGATAATACTGGTGGGCTTTGGTTTAAACCGGATCCATGTATTATACTTTGTAGATATAATATCTTTGTCTCAGTTGCATTTGTATTCGGTCATAATACAAATGCGGGTATATTTATACAGTTACGGGGTTATCCTGAAATTCGTTTCGGGATCGCTTTTGGAAGTTGCCAGTTTTCTATCACCCGCTTTTAACATTTGGTTAAATGCGGATTTATCTCTTCTTGAGGTGAGTCATGAGTGTGGAAGATTCTAGAAGGTTCTAGATTTGGTGACTAGGATTGATGATTCATAGTTAGCATTAAATGAGAGATGATGTGTTAATGTGACTCATTCTTTTGCATTAATGTTTCTTGTAAAGCTTAAGATATTTTCTTCATGATAAGCTTTGCTTAAGGTCATCCCCCCTTCCTCCTACACTCACCCCTACCTCTTGATATTGTGGTCGGCCCCTCTTGGATGCCCACTTGATTAATTATTTTTCCACACACTCACTTGGTTAAAAAAGATGATAGTTTTTGGTGTATGGAAATTTCATTGCTCCTTTTTATTCCATCACCCGATTCAAATGGCAACTTCATTAACCGTTCGTCCATGGCTTTGGACGAAACGAGACAAAGTGTTCTACTCATTCTCTACATCAATCTTGGTCATCTCTTTTAGCAAACTTGATGATCGAGTTGCCTCGGGTCAGAGGCGGGAGCCCGTTTAAAGATCCGATGACGTGGTGCCACCTGGACGAAGAGATCGGAGATCGACGAGATCGGAGCAGCCGCAATGGAGCGTGGGATGATGGTTAAAGAACGAAGGACTCGGATCGTTCGGTATAACCTTTCTACCCTCTTTACAGTTTGTTAGTTTAGCGTTAATGGCAGATCCGGGTTATAGTATGCGATAGCGCCAGTTATAAAAGTTTTTGTTTCGCATTTGGCGTCTGAAAGACGGCCGGGGCGCTACCGTAGACTTACATGGTATCAGAGCCTCGCCATTAAGCTTTACTAACTTGAACTAACGCATTTAAAATATCGATCGAACGGATTTTCGAAAATCGCAATTTCTAGTGTTAAAGTTTCTGTTAATTTTAAATCTGGTCTAAAAATCATTTTGAGTATACCAAAAAATCAAGCAGGCTTTTAGAAGAATACTGCAGAAATACGATCAAGTGAACCGACCATACGGCCGTGGAAACGCGGTCAAAGCCTAGCTTTGACCGCGGAACCGCGGCCGTCTTGGTGATTCACTTGGTCATTTTTCTTCTGGTGTTTCTTAGTTGGAAATTGTGTTTTCTGGAACTGTTCATTTGGGCCCAGTTTTTGTTACTGTACAACAGATGTTTGTGGGGCCCACTTCGGAAAGTTTTGTCGATCGAAATTTAAACGTGTTAGTTTACAGTACTTACATTATATCTCCGACCGTGAATGTCATTTGAGTGGTAAACCGCGTCTGATTGCTATAGTTCTTTTAGACGGATTTGCGAACGTGACATTCGCGTTGATGTGCTGTGTTGTGCTGTGATGTTGCGGATTTGTCGTGGTGGATAGCAGTATGCAATGGTAGTGCTGTTTGGATTTATTTGTACATTTGATATTGCGGGACGAGCGTCCAACATGTGGACTGCCGTCTCTGCCTGTTGTATAATATTCTTTTGGGGCACGACCGGACTGAGGTCGATGTACCCATTGTACATATTTTTCATTTCTGTACTAGGTTTACCCCGCGACGGAGTGCACGGATAGCTGGGTTCTGGAGGGCAACGGGTCCGCATCTCATGGCTTTGAGAGGCAGAGGGGCCTCACTCTAGAATTGGCAGACTATTCGCCGCACTTGTAGGGGGTACAGGTTGACCCAAGGAGGGGTGCTCAAGTTACCGGATTCCGTGAAGTGTAGGGTGGTCCATTCACTTTGCTGTAGGGAGCTGCCTCACTTCAGGTTTTGGCGGGTAACTTGCCGCACCCGTAGGGGTCTAGGTTACATTGCACAGGCTATCCACACGACCAGGGGAACGTCGGGTTTCAGTAGCGGCTCTGTGAAACCCGGGGATCCCAGATTATCTGTATTGTTCTGTGATGCTTATTACTTTTCTGTAATGTTGCATATTATCACGCCTGGAGCGATTATTGTATATTGGTATATATACTAGTAGATGTTGTATATGTTTTACACCCGCGCTAGTCCAGTCGCCGCTCTGTCGTTAGTTAAGTAACCTAACGGGTGATGAGTGACGAATGTGTAGGGTTCCTAGGCACTCCAAGGAGGTCTCACAAGGCATCAACCATGCCAAATTCAAAAATTTCCGGTGCCGAGAAACCCTAATGCGATCGTTGACTAGAGTTTAAGGCGAAAACGATAACTAGTTAACAACTTAACTAAGAGTGAACGGAAAATACAACCTTTGTAGATCCGGTCCTCCACCTCCATAGCTCCGTGATGAAGTCCCTCCGCTGCGATCATCGGATCCCGGACTTTAGCGATGGTTTCGTCGAAGAAATGATCGGGCTAGGTCGTCGACTTCGATGCCGAAGATGATCTACGTCGAGGCAACTCAAGATCAAGCTCCAACTTTACCAAGTCATGAAACTTGTGAAGAAAACACCCTATACTACATGGCAAGTGGTAGAGGATGAAGAAATAGGAAGTGAGTTCACTTTGGATTGGGATTTCTCACTTGATTTCATCACTTGACATTTTTGTAGAAAGCTTTTCTTTCTTCATCAAGAAGAAGAAGAAGAAAGAAAATGAAAAATGAATTAATTTATAAAGAAAATCAAGTGACCCTTATCATATTGCAACCATGGTTAAGTATAGAGAATAAACTAGGGTTAGGTGAATGGTTAGGGTTAAGAAAAGAAACAAAATGGTCAAGCTTTCAAAGCTTCATGAAGCTTCAACAAAATCCAAAGTTAGCCACCATTTTATTTCTTTCTCAAATGAATAAATAAATGAATAAGTAAATAAAGCATATGAAACCCTAACCATTAACTAACCATGGTTTAATTCAAACATACACCCAAGTTTGCATGTATCATCAAACATGATACAATCTTGTGCACAAAAAATATATCACATATACAATGTGCACAAACAAGTGAGAAAAATATCTTAAGTGAACCAATATTAGTTAATGTAAAATAATATATCAAATATATAATTATACATTAAATCATTAAATCAACACTTGATTTAACGATCCGGTCACATCACATATGACCGACTAATATCCAATGTATCGACTTATCGAATCAATCCTCGATTCGATAACTAGGTTATATCGCATACAACCAATCGATACATTCATCGCGAGAATAGAATACGGTATCACATACACGCATTATTCTCGGTCCCGCACATATCTCATATGCGCTCCTATTTCGTTTCGCTTGAGCCAGGAAACCTCTATGTAGGACTCTAAAGACTCGTCAATACGCCGGCAGCAGGTGATGATCATATCAAACACCCACAAGCCGCAAGCGGTCTGCTAAACGTAACGGCCACCCGAGTATTGAACGATCAGAAGATCGACGAGCAAACCCTCTCACACTCATGTGAATCCAACCAGTAACACTTACCGTACAGTCCGGTCTGTTCGTCTGATATGTCGCATATCTTGCCTAGGGGTGGTAAACGTCAGACCCCAATAGCTTGATAAGTCGTGTCGATATGAGGTCTATAACAGTTCGAGAAACTACTGGTAACACTTACCAGTAAATCTCAGCAACCCTGGCCAGGGATTTCCGGTTATAGCCAATCGAACACAGCGCAACATCAACTCCCTAAACCGGGAGAGACGAATCCCCTCCTATCGCTCATTGCCTCCATGTGATTCGGGACTGTACCCAAAAACCACCGTTTTGCACGCCCTCTTGGACGTGGTAAGGTGGAAATCAAAGCACAGTGGGAATCACACAAGACTCTATGACGATCTCAGGTCTACAGACTAACCTGTACCAGTGTCACCAGAGAACAGCCATCTGACGTAAGGTATAATACCATCTGGGAGTTCTCGGCGAGTCCGTCCAGCGTACCCAGTCTCCACTGAGCACCCGTATATCATCTCTGATGTCAAACACCAATGGATATGGGATCATCCATCGCCCATCTGTATGGGTCGAGAAGGTATACGCTAGTCTACATTGGTATATCGATGCCCTGTCTCGATTCACCCATGACTAGGGACCTTGAAGGATGTACTTATGGACTACCATGTCCCCACTAGTATGATCCGCATCATAGTCCAGGTAGTCAAGTACACATCCTAAGGGCTTTACCAACATGTAACAGAGAGACAATCAGTGTACACGTTAAGGTAAAGAGTAACCAGATAGCATACTATCATGTCGAGCAAGAAAGTCCTCCCTATATATGTCCAAGCATCCACTACAATATACATCCTATGTATAGTAATGGCCTCTAGGGCATACATATAACTAACAATCTCCCACTTGCACTAGGGCCATCTGATAGCAGTGGTTGTAGTATCTCATACTCAACCATCCCATAAAAGTCTCTCTCTGGGAAAAGGCCTTTGTGAGTGGATCCGCCATGTTGTCCTCTGAGTCTGTTCTCCTAACCTCGATCACCCTGGAGATCAACCATCTCCATGATCAGGTGACACTGCCTTAGATTATGTCTGGGTCACTGATGAGACCGGGGTTCCCGGGCCAAAGCCACACTTCCATTGTCACACAATGGTAGGAACCTAGTTCATCTCATGAACCAATATACACCCAAACAGCCTCTTTGGTAGCATCTTAAGTAGCGATGTATCCTGCCTTTATCGTCTAGTAAGCCACGGTATTTAGCTTGGAACTCTTTCAACATACCGTCCCTCCACTGAGGGTAAAGACAATGCATGTGACTGACATTCAGCCATCCTTATCACCCTGGAACACTTCCAGTGATTCTCCCCAGGATCAATTGATACCATCTCACTACATCTAGTGAGAATCCTAACATCCATTTAGATCTATCTCATAGATCCAAAACCCAGGATTTAGTAGGTATTACTTTGATCCTATATGGAGAATCCTTGTGATAAGCGGAGATTGACCGAGCATAGCATAGGAAACTCCTTCCCTATCAAGAGTATGTCATCCACATACTCTACGAGGATCGCCACCATACTCCCTACTACCTTTTTGTTTATACAAGGTTCATCTACCATTTTGATGATGTCAAACAGTTTGACCAACCTATCAAAACAGACATTCCAACTCCGCGATGCCTGCTTTATCACATAAAACATCTTGCACACGTTTCCGCTGCTCCCACTGTCTACGAAGCCCTCTGACTGGGTACTTATAGACGCACTCTTCTAAAACATCATTTAGAAAAGCAGTCATGACACCCAACCACCAGATATCGTATTGATGTTATGTAGCCGTGGCAAGTAGGATCTGGATGGACTTAAGCATAGATCCTTAGAAAAGGTTTCAACATAATCCATACCTGGTCAATGATGCAAACCTTTAATAAGTCTAGCTTTGAAAGTCTCAACTTTTCCATGTACACCAAGTAATCTTCTCAACATATACTTGCTCCTGATGGGGATTTAACCCTTCAGATAAAGCAACTAAAGTCCATACTTTGTTGGTGTATAAGGATTCCATCTCAGATCGCTAAGAATCCAGCCATTCTAACAGATTCCAACTCCTGATGGCCAGCTCGAAACTAGTTGGGTCATCATCTCATGATGCAATCCTCGCTCCCACTGTCATAGAGAAACCGAAGTATCTCTTAGGTGGGTGAGGAACCCTACTAGATCGGCGGAGAGGCTGAGATTCGTTGGTTACTATTGAATCCTTTGGTTCTATCAAATCATCTGCTGTATTTTGTATAGCTGGAACCTTTCCAGTTCTACACAACAGACCTTGCCTCGAGCTTGTCCGGATTTTGCTTTTAGACATAGGCCGGACAACCCCAAATCTTAACAAACTTAAGATATGGACTCTTCCCTTTCCATATCACATATGAAGTGGTAGGCAATTGATTTGATTGGAACCCTATTCAATAGGTATGCAGCTTCTCAAGTGCATAACCCCCAAAAGGAAACAGGTAACTCAGTAGTACTCATCATAGAGCGCACCATATCGAATAGGGTGCAATTGCTCCGCCCCGATATACCATCGTGCTATGGTGTATACGGAGGAGTAATGCTGAGAGAGAATCTCATTCTCCTTTAGAAAAGTCCAAGAATTCCGTGCTCAAGTATTCTCCTCCTTGATCACATCAAAGGACATAATACTTATACCCGTTTTGGTTCTCTACTTCTAACTTATATTTTGTGAATATCTCAAAAGGTTCGGACTTGTGTTTCAACAGGAACATATGACTGAATCTTGAGAGATCATCAGAGAATGTAATGAAGTACAAAGAACCGGTCTTGGTATGTATAGACAGGGGACCTTCATACATCAGTATGTATCAATCCCAAGAGTTCACTAACTCTTTCTCTGTTTTCAATAAACGGAGCTATGGTCATCTAATCTTTGTGACATGACTGGCAAGTTTCATAAGATGTAAATTCAAACAGATTTAAATATGCATCTAAATGTAACTTCAGCTAGTCGGGTCGATTGATATGACCTAGTCTACAATACCTTAAGAAGGATTCGTTCATTTCTGAACTCTTCCTCTTTTGTGTGTGTTCCGTATACTAAGAACTGTAGTTTTATTTAGAACATCAATGCTTTTAGATAACGTGCCTGAACCGATCAACTTTTGATATAGGAAATGTTCAAAACATTATCCAACAATACAAAATTTTATCATTTCTTTACTAATAAAGAGACTGATATGATTTTGTATATCAGGTTCAGTATCTAATAACATTCGTTCAGAATCAATGTATTTGGAATACAGGGTGACAGTGACCAACAGACTTGGCTGCAACACTTGCACCGTTTTCTGTCTCATAAAACTTATCACCCGTTCTCAGTTCTCTACCTTTCTGTAGCCCTATGTAACAGATTACATATCTGGGATCCTGATCCGGTATCATATACCGAGGATGTAGAGGATAAAGAGAAACAGTTCTGTATAATGAACACACCCGAAGATGATGCATCAGTATGCACTTTCTTCGTTTGGGTGGCACGGGCATACTGGTAATCCCCAATTTCTAGCTCTGTCTTATAACAATTATAAGTCGGAGCGGGACCAACGTTCCACAGTACAGTATAACAAGCGGGTTCGGTCAATATTCCGTATTATTATCTTGATTAAGGCGTGATATGGTCGCTACCTGGAGAGAGAGAGAAGAAAACACTCAGCGTGCGCTCTTGCAAGAATAGATTGGTTATTATTTTATCTAATCAGGATGGCTCCCACTGTTTTTATCAAATCTTCCTTCAAACCCTAAAAGGAAAGACTAGCCGGGATTAATTACACACTACAAGTTCGCCAATCTTTCAGCCAGGCCAGTGTCGGTACTTTGAGGGAGGTCCCCCGTGCTTTCGCACGAACCTAATTAATGTAAACCTCGTTTTCCCAGAGGCGTAACCTCGTTAACACCTTTCTAGACACCTACTTGATCGGCTAATTGTAATGTGTAAAACTCTCCCAGGAGTAACTCTTACTCGCAGCGGGTATTGGGATCCAACTATCTCATAGAAGGTATGCAATCTCATTGCAAATTTCAACACTTGAAATTCCCGATAATATTTTGCCCCTAGCGTCCTATGACCTTGACGGAGATCAACAAACCATAGGCTACTAGTCAAGTTCAACCCGTCATTTCTTAATTGAATCAAACCCACCCGTACGACCCTTGACGGAGGTCAACAAGGTCGCACGACTACCCTAATCCAATCTGCATCATATGCATAAGCAGATAAATACTAGTTAGCTACCGCACACTACGCCTTGACGGAGGTCAACAAACGTAGCACGAATACTAAGTAGGACTTATCTGAAATGACGGAGGGCTACGATAGGTTTTTCTGAAAACCTATTGCGTAATGAACTTGATATCGTTGTAGGATCGAATGAATTTTGAAATGGAGTGTTTTTGAGGCTTTTCTAGTTTTGCTAAAGGGGTCACTCCCGGTGAAGGGATCGTCGGCCCTTTCCTCGTCGAATGAGGTGCGGGATATATCATATATATCGCTGTGCAAAGCAGAAACTATAGAAGCAATCAAAAGACAAACCGAGTGTGTAGTATCTGCCAGTTATTGCTAAAGGGGTCACTCCCGGTGAAGGGATCGTCGGCCCTTTCCTCATCGAATAAGGTGCAGGATATATCATATATACCACTGTGCAAACCAAGAACTGTAGCTACCTGTTTTATTTTGAAATTCGATTCCACAACATCTTTAGGTTTCTTTTACTTTCATTAATCACATTAGTGAAGTCCCATCATTTAAATCACCTAAACATCACAGATAAATGCGACGTACACTTATGCCATCCGCATTCGCCTCGATGTCCCCTCGTGCACCGTTAGGTTAGGTAACTAACGGCAGAGCGGGGCAGGGCTAGCGCGGGTGTAAAACATAAGTAACTTCTATGTAATATATCATATATACTATATACAGTATCTATCACAACATATCAAATGATCACATCACAGATATCGCAGAAGAAGAAAATATCATATGAAATATTGGATATACTAGGACGTCCGTGTTTTTAATACGAGCCAATATAAAACACGGATTCCACGGTCATGATGAATAGCCAAACCCACACCCCTAGACCCCTACGAGAGCGGCAAGCAACCCTACCAATTCTAGAGTTAGGAGACCCGGACTCGACTCCTCGAGTTGGTCTCCCACTGGACTCCAGAACCCGGTTACTTGTGCCCTCCTCCTTGGGTCTATCCTAGTGCGGAAAAGTAAATAATATACAACAACGGTGACAACTTCCGCAACCTGGAAGTGCCCCAATAAAAGAATATTACATACATGTTTTTACATGAATGAAAATGAAAAACACTCATCTCACATAAAACCCCCCCGGCTATTCAAACACGACGATCCAATATAACATATCCAGCAACACATAACATCACATGTCATCAACGTAAGTAAATATGCCCATCCCAATTGTCGTTGACATATAGTAACGAAACCGGCGATATCACATATTACACTTACGGTCGCAGAAAAGAAAGTGTAAAACTACAACAGTTGGAATCCGCAAACTCTTTAGACATCGCATGCCTAACCAAATGAATTCCTTAGATATCGCATGCCTAACAATTATAAACCCCGCATTTTAGTCTCATTATCGAAAACTCTTTTCAATATCAAGTCGGGCAATTCAACAAGATTCCCGACATCCTGATCGAATGCTCGTCGCAAACTTTAGTAGGCGGCTGCACCCCCGATGCCGCCGACGAAGTGCACCAAGACGGAGCACCACTGCCGCAAGCACCCGAACGGATACTTTCGGCGACGGGGTTCTCCTACAGTCACTTGGTCGGGGCTATGGAGTGAGGCTGTCTATTAAGTTTACCCGGCGAGTATCCGCGTACGCTACGTGATTGCGACGGACTTTTGATCACATCAAAATTCCGTGGCAACCGATCAAGTGAGACTAAACTGTTAGATTTATAACATTCATTCAGTTATCTCATAACTGCTTGTGAATTCCAATTATTGTATCACATTCCGGATAAATAGAAAATGTCAAACTTTCCGATCGAACAATCGAACACCCAAGTTTTCCTGAAACAGCTCAACACATGAAACAAGTTTAAAAACATTCACTTCATGCCTCAGTACCAACGGTCCAGCCGTAGAAGGGTCAAGCCAACGCCTCACATGTGGCACGCCGTACTGCCCCAAACCCTAAGCTTCAAAGGGCAGTTCAAGACGGTCACATATTCGAGTTAAGGTTTGTTGTCTTTTAGAGGGACCATCGCGTTACTTGCACTACTTAGAACGTCATTAAACTACGGAAAGATCCAACACTTGGAAATTTCCCGGCAGGGGAAAAAGTGGGTATTTATATCCGGTCGAACTTTTTAACATATTCAAAAATTATCCGGAAAACACATAGACGGAGTTAAACTTTCTGATCGAAACACCGAGTCCCCAATACACCCCAGAAAACCCAACTGTAGAGTATCAATTAAAAATTCCCATAAAATACAGCAACTGAAGATAGAGATTACTGTGCAAACAAAAGTGAACAAGCTCACTGTATTGCCGCGGAACCGCCGCCCAACCTAGGGTACGGCCGCGGTTCCGCGGCGATTTAGTCGAATGGGGTCCACGAATTTCACAGTAATTCCTAGAAAACCCTGCTGAATTTTTTGGTTATTTTTAATTTGGAAAAATCCACATTTTTAGAAAATGTACAGAGAGTGGTCTCGGGTTAGGGTTTCGGGTTCGATCGGGTTTCTAGCTTCGTCTACACATCGCCTAAAGCTCTAGCTAGGCTCTGATATCACTGTTGGTCAGGCAGCAACCCCATCCAATGGGGTCGCCGTGGCACCAACGGGTCTCTCGGCGGCTACTTTTTACGCATGCCCCCTCGCGAGGACTACAACCCACCGGAACACCTTCCGGTCTCGGGACACCCTGGGGGTAAGAGCCTATGCTTCGCCACACTGTCACACAGTGAGAACCCCCCATAGGTCGACATCCAATGCCTAGTAGCTCTGATACCACTGTAGGGTTCCTAGGCACTCCAAGGAGGTCTCACAAGGCATCAACCATGCCAAATTCAAAAATTTCCGGTGCCGAGAAACCCTAATGCGATCGTTGACTAGAGTTTAAGGCGAAAATGATAACTAGTTAACAACTTAACTAAGAGTGAACGGAAAATACAACCTTTGTAGATCCGGTCCTCCACCTCCATAGCTCCGTGATGAAGTCCCTCCACTGCGATCATCGGATCCCGGACTCTAGCGATGGTTTCGTCGAAGAAATGATCGGGCTAGGTCGTCGACTTCGATGCCGAAGATGATCTACGTCGAGGCAACTCAAGATCAAGCTCCAACTTCACCAAGTCATGAAACTTGTGAAGAAAACACCCTATACTACATGGCAAGTGGTAGAGGATGAAGAAATAGGAAGTGGGTTCACTTTGGATTTGGATTTCTCACTTAATTTCATCACTTGACATTTTTGTAGAAAGCTTTTCTTTCTTCATCAAGAAGAAGAAGAAGAAAGAAAATGAAAAATGAATTAATTTAAAAAGAAAATCAAGTGACCCTTATCATATTGCAACCATGGTTAAGTATAGAGAATAAACTAGGGTTAGGTGAATGGTTAGGGTTAAGGAAAGAAACAAAATGGTCAAGCTTTCAAAGCTTCATGAAGCTTCAACAAAATCCAAAGTTAGCCACCATTTTATTTCTTTCTCAAATGAATAAATAAATGAATAAGTAAATAAAGCATATGAAACCCTAACCATTAACTAACCATGGTTTAATTCAAACATACACCCAAGTTTGCATGTATCATCAAACATGATACAATCTTGTGCACAAAAAATATATCACATATACAATGTGCACAAACAAGTGAGAAAAACATCTTAAGTGAACCAATATTAGTTAATGTAAAGTAATATATCAAATATATAATTATACATTAAATCATTAAATCAACACTTGATTTAACGATCCGGTCACATCACATATGACCGACTAATATCCAATGTATCGACTTATCGAATCAATCCTCGATTCGATAACTAGGTTATATCGCATACAACCAATCGATACATTCATCGCGAGAAAAGAATACGGTATCACATACACGCATTATTCTCGGTCCCGCACATATCTTATATGCGCTCCTATTTCGTTTCGCTTGAGCCAGGAAACCTCTATGTAGGACTCTAAAGACTCGTCAATACGCCGGCAGCAGGTGATGATCATATCAAACACCCACAAGCCGCAAGCGGTCTGCTAAACGTAACGGCCACCCGGGTATTGAACAATCAGAAGATCGACGAGCAAGCCCGCTCAAACTCCTGTGAATCCAACCAGTAACACTTACCGTACAGTGCGGTCTGATCGTCTGATATGTCGCATATCTCGCCTAGGGGTGGTAAACGTCAGACCCCAATAGCTTGATAAGTCGTGTCGATATGAGGTCTATAACAGTTCGAGAAACTATTGGTAACACTTACCAGTAAATCTCAGCAACCCTGGCCAGGGATTTCCGGTTATAGCCAATCGAACACAGCGCAACATCAACTCCCTATACCGGGAGAGACGAAACCCCTCCTATCGCTCATTGCCTCCATGTGATTCGGGACTGTACCCAAAAACCACCGTTTTGCACGCCCTCTTGGATGTGGTAAGGTGGAAATCAAAGCACAGTGGGAATCACACAAGACTCTATGACGATCTCGGGTCTACAGACTAACCTGTACCAGTGTCACCAGAGAACTGCCATCTGATGTAAGGTATAATACCATCTGGGAGTTCTCGGCGAGTCCGTCCAGCGTACCCAGTCTCCACTGAGCACCCGTATATCATCTCTGATGTCAAACACCAATGGATATGGGATCATCCATCGCCCATCTGTATGGGTCGAGAAGGTATACGCTAGTCTACACTGGTATATCGATGCCCTGTCTCGATACACCCACGACTAGGGACCTTGAAGGATGTACTTATGGACTACCATGTCCCTACTAGCATGATCCGCATCATAGTCCAGGTAGTCAAGTACACATCCTAAGGGGTTTACCAACATGTAACAGAGAGACAATCAGTGTACACGTTAAGGTAAAGAGTAACCAGATAGCATACTATCATGTCGAGCAAAAAAGTCCTCCCTATATATGTCCAAGCATCCACTACAATATACATCCTATGTATAGTAATAGCCTCTAGGGCATACATATAACTAACAGAATGCGGATGGCATATACGTACATTTTATTTTCGTTCTTTTCTGGTGTGATTAATTGATGTGATTGCGTTGATTCTTATCAATGAAAAGGAAAGCAAACCTATTTGGATGTTGTTGGAACAGTTTTAAAAAGTGTTATTACAAAGACGTTTCCTTTTGTCACGCACAGTGGTATTCGGTTGGAATATCCTGCACCTCATTCGACGAGGCAAGGGCTGATATCCCTTCACCGGGAGAGACCCCTTAGGCAGAAGTTTGCGTCAGGGTAATA
This sequence comes from Agapanthus africanus, assembly GCA_030015575.1. Taxonomy (NCBI): domain Eukaryota; kingdom Viridiplantae; phylum Streptophyta; class Magnoliopsida; order Asparagales; family Amaryllidaceae; genus Agapanthus; species Agapanthus africanus. The sequence continues at coordinate 78,534,367 of JASDDO010000026.1, read as the reverse complement.
ACTTCACTATAGTCGATTACAAGTTGCTTTGCACTGTGGTCTTCAGTGGAATATTCTGCACCTCATTCCACAAGGAAAGAGCCGAGATCCCTTCACCGGGAGTGACCTCTTTAGCAAAGGTTTTCGCCACTATATTTTTATAAAAAGCTATCAGGTTCCTTCAACGAGATCAAGTTCATTACGTTAAAGGTTTTTCACCAAAAACCAGCCGTAGCCCTCCGTCATTTCTTATGGATGGTCAGTAGTATTCAAGCTATGTTTGTTGGCTTTCGTCAAGGCATAGTGTTTGGTAGCTGCTGGGGTATTCATTTGTTGCATAGATAGATGAGTTGGTTTAGGACAGTCGTATTACCTTGTTGGCTTTCGTCAAGGGTATATACGGGTGGGTTCGAATTAACAAGATAATGACGGGCAGAACTTGACATGTGACTTATGATTTGTTGGCTTTCGTCAAGGTCATAAGAACATGGGGTAAAAATCATATCGGGAGTTTCTAAAGAAACTGAAACTTGCCAGGCATGCGCATACCTTCTGGAGTGTTATAACGAGAGTGGATTCCGTCACGTTATCATGTGATGAGAGTTGGATCCTGATTCCCACTGATGAGTTGGTTTACTCTTCGGGTGATCCCGATTGATTCTTCTTTTAGGTTTGGAGGAGAATTTGACAGTACAGTGGGAGGTTTCCGGATTAGATAAAGTGATAACCATTCTGATCTAAGTTAGAGTGCACGCAGAGTGTTTCTTTTATCTCTCTCTTTAGAAGCGACCTTTGACCGACCCTAGACTATGACTCGGTGACCAAGTTGACCGAACCTTCTTAAAATACTGGCTTTTGGATTGTCTAAAGTTGTATAAGTCATTGCCACTCCTTCTTTTACCCTTTGCATTTCTCAGAACATCCCGTATTACAACGGACATCCACTTCCATTAGATAGATCCATCGTATGGTTATATACGAACTCGAAGGGACTTCTTCGAGGATGGATCAAGGCTCAGGAGAAAAAGAATTGGTTTATTCAGTTGTCTTTTATTATCACCTTCTCTCAGATTGTGAGGGCTCCTTGGTTTAGGAGAGTACACCTATTACGCTTATTGGATAATCTTATTCCAAACCATAGGCAGGTGCCAAAAGGTAGGGAATGAAGAAAACCAATTAGCCTAAGTAGGGTGTACATAAAGTAATAACTAAAGACAAAATAAAGGGATTAGAAAGAGGGCAAAGTAAATTGCGACTGCTATCATTCACGACCAAACCGCGTACTTCATCGCCACTCCTATTTCACCTTTTGCTTTTTTCCCCAGTTCGGGAGAAATAGAATAAGGTATTATTCAGTTGTCTTTTATCATCACCTTCTCTCGAGTTGCGAGTACTCCTTGGTTTAGGAGAGTATACCTATTATGCTTACTGGATAGTCTTCTTCCAAACCATAGGCTGGTGCCGAACGGTAGGGAAGGAAGAAAACCATTTAGCCTAACGATGGTATACAGAAGGTAACGACTAAAGACAAATAAAGGGATTTGGAGAGATGGCAATGAAATATACGGTTATAGTCATGAATTGGATTATGGAAGAGGCATTACTAGGAATACCAGGATACCCCTACGAAACATTTTCATGTTTCAGTGCATTGTTAAAGGAAAACTGATTTCCCGATTAGATACTTACTCCAAGGGTATGTATTTACCAGGTATGATTCTCACATCTGTATGGTTTTACAGATGATGAGTGGGAGTAAGTTATTGGAAATTAGGTGATCATCCTCATTATATCGGAATTCGTTGTAATTGGTGATATTTGAGGAAGTCGCCTGGGTTATTGCCGGCAGGCATGTATTTGGTTTTGAGTATCCGTTGTTGTGCACCAATTTCAAAATGATATATCTGTACGTTTATTTTTATAAAGTGAGATATAACTTTTTGATATTATGTTGATGACATTTACCTACATCAGTTGACGATTGGGTAAGGAGCATTGAACAACGGAGTAGTTCTTAACCATAAGTACAGTTTTCAACCTACGACGCACAGGTTTTGAGTTATTGAACTCAGCGGACTTATACAGAGTATTGTATGTTGTCCAGTGTCCACCAGGACAAAGGGGTAGGTCCTCGTACTATGTTCTGTTTACTTATGACTTCTCTAGTTTTTAGACAAGTGTTTCGTAGAAATACAAGGTCTAAGTTTTGAGAAGTTGTGGGTATAAGAATAAAGTAAAGAACCAGATGTCACAGGTATCGGGATTCTTCAAAGAGATCGAAGATGTAGATACTTGTGATTGGTATTCAGTTGATAGTAATGGTTTTGAGAAACTTGTTTCTCTTTCGGGTTACTCATAATTGGATGGATTCCTAAGTTGAGTAATACTGATCAGCCTCTCTCCATTAAGTTGATATGCACTAGGGACAGCTGCATGTTTTAGAATCTGGTTCCAATTAAATAAGTGCCAAAGTTTCTATATTGGATATAGGTGAGTTGTCCAGCTTATGCTTAAAACCAGATTCTGGATAACTCAAGGCACATTTCTGTAATGGCAGTTTGTGGGTTGACCTGGGCTATGTCGAGGGTTGACTTTCTACCATCTGGAAGATCAATAGTGATATTGTTCTTGACTCGCCACAGTTTTAGTAAAATGGATTTTTTCATAAAACAGTAGTGGGAGTATGGTAGAACTGGAAGTGATTCCAGAACCGCAAACGATTACGGAAAATTTAATAGGACCTAAACATTCAATCAGGTTTGACATTCCATTAGCCACTCCGCAGATATGGTGGGTAACCTCAGGCACCCGAGAGGTACTTCGGTAGACTCAAGGACGGTGACAGGGAGGTTCTAGCTTACCCAGACTTGACACTACTGTTGTTCCAGACTATGAGACCCGGCAGGAGGTTAAGTATAGCGTCATTCTAAACTAGCTTTAGAAGTGTACGTGTATATTATTCTGCCAGAGGGTTGTTGTGGTCAGTGGGAGCAGCGGAAGCATAGTGGGCAAGTAGCTTATGTCTATTTATAGACTTGAGCAGTTATAGCGGAGATAGATCATTTAATTTTGATGTGACAGTCATGGCTTTGACTTCATCAGAATAGGGGATGGATCTGTTAAGATGGTAGTAGGGTGTGATATCCTGGTATTTGGATGACATACACAGAGTAGGAAGTAAAATTCCTACACTACGATCGGTTATACTTTGGTCGTCACACAGTTGTTTTTCCACACAGGATATGGATATAATATCAGACATTCTGGTTACTAGATCTATGGTTTTAGATCTAGGTTTGGGTAGTTTCCCAATGTGGGTACTTTGACAGTATTCTAATGGGTTTTAGAATAGATGACTCCTGGCATGGTGGTGTACCTGCAGGTGATGGAGTCACCCTCTCTAAAGGTGTCTTACAGACTAAAGAGGAGAGGGATGTGCATGGTTGGCAGATCACTTGCTTAGGCAATTGAGTCAATCGTGAGATGTCAAGTACCACACCAGATGTTGTTTTTGCACTAGATGCAATAAGTTTGTATTAATCTAATACTGGAGAAACATAAGGAAGCAGTTTTAGAACATAAGTGAATGTTCTATGGATTTGATGACGGCAGCCTCCTTCGGGGGACGGTTATCATTCCAGGCTTCAAAGGTGACATGGATGACAGAGTGAGTGTCAGAGTTATAGTTTTCCCTCTGACGAAGAGGGACGATATTATGGACAGGTGGTCCAAGAGGATACTGTGGGAGGCATGGTGCAGGATACTGATTAGGTTCAGTGATCGATACAGTCTAAGAAGTTTGGATTTGGAGTTTATTTATGAACTAGGTCCCATCAGATATCCAGACATACTCTAAGACAGGTATTACTCAATTCGGGAGATGGCTTTCTCCGCGAACTTGAGATTAAGAGAGACATAGAAAGAAACATCAGGGCGGATCCACTCACTGAGGCTATTTCTCGAACACAATTGTTTTACAAACGGGCTTTGTGAAACTGATTAGTAGAGGAGTTGGATGTTCGGTATCACACGGGCTGTGAGTATGCGACATCGCAATAATTAACCTTAAGTGCAAGTGGGATATTGTTGGATATAGTGCCCTCAAAGTCAATTATTCGATCGCAGGCATGTGATTTCAATGATTGAGGAGGACCTATGCCGGTAGGACAGTCTTACTCGAGATGATAGTATGCTATCTGGTTTGCCTTTATCAGTCGTATACAGGTTCAGGTGACTGATCACGATTACACGTTGATAGAGCCTTTAGGATCTTGCTTGACTACCAACAGTATGATGGCGATCAAATATGTGAGAGTTGGATAGTCTATAAGCTCATCCTTAATACTGGTCCCTAGTCGTAGAAGTTTCGAGACAGGGCATCGATACTTCGGAGTATACTAGTGTATACAGTCGAGACCCCGACGAGGGGCGGTGGCCGGTCTCACAAGCCACTGGTGTCAGTTGGATCACCTAAGATGTATACAGGTGTTCATTGGGTTATGAGTACACCGGACAGGACTCGCCGGGAACCTACTAGTTGGTATTATACCTATCGTCAGATAGCAGTTCCCTGGTGACATGTGTACAGGTTAGTTCATCGACCTGAGGTCGTCATTTGTCTCGTGTGAGTTCCCACTGTGCTTTGATTTCTACCCTACCACGGCTCAAAGGAGTCGTGCAAACAGGTAGTTTTTGGGTACAGTCCCGAGCCACATGGAGGCAAGTGAGCGGATCGGCAGGGGATTTGTCTCTCCCGGTATTGGGCGGTGGAGATCGCACTGTGTCTAGGAAAGCCATTACACCAAGTCCTTGGCCAAGGCAGGTGAGAATTACTGGTAGGTACTCCAGTAGTTTCTCAGGGTGTTCAGGGCTTGTCTCCGACACGACTTATACCGCTATTAGGGGTCTGATGTTACTAGCCCCCTAAGCCGGATATGCGATACTCATAGACGAACGGACCGGACTGTATATACATTGTCACTGTTAGGCTCAGTAGGGTTTCCGGATGAGTTCGCTCATCGGCCTCCTTTGAGGTCAGTACATGGGCAGCCGTTACGCACAGTGTAGGGTTCCTAGGCACTCTTGTGAGGGTTCATAAGGCATCAAACATGCCCGAATAAAATTTTAGACGTGCCGAACAACCCAAAGCCGGGATCTTTGCTAGATTATTAGGGTTTAACATGCAAGATAACATCTTTAAACCTAAGTGTGAGGGATTACAACCTTTGTAGTCCACTCCTTCACTTCACAAGCTCCGAGTAGAAGTCCCTTCGCCGCGATCCACGATCTCCCGGACTCAAGAGAGGCTCCACGACTCGAACGATCCATGAAAGCTTGTCGTATTCCTTTTCTCCGATGATCTACGTCGAAGTTGCAATAGCTCAAGCTCTCTCACTCTAATGAGGTGAACACCCTAATCTAATGGGCTAGATTAGATGAGGATGATGGAGTAGTGTTTATGCTTTCTTTTTATATCATTTTCTCACAAGAATTCATCACAAAAGAAATCACAAGTGAGCTCTCTCTCAAACTCAAGAGAGAAGAAGATGAAGAATAATGAGAATCATCCATTTGTGATGAATAGTAGATAAGAATATATGATTGATATGGAACCATGGTCAAGGATGATAGGCTTAACCTTTATAGAGAATAAACTAGAGCTAGGGCTTGGTTAGGTTAAGAGTGAGTCAAGGATAAGTATCAACCATAATATCTTAACCAAGACAAAAAGGAAACCCTTCTAGAATAATCAAGAAAGAGCTAACCCTAATCAAACCCTAATCTCTTTTTATCATCCTTAAACATGTTTCATAATAAATCATATCATGTCACAATAATGTATATCACATATATATTATATATTTGCAACAATAGAAAATAATGCAATTAACATATATCGCATATATATCAATGTATTAATCCGGTGAGAAAATGAAATAATAAAGTGAGCCAATATTAGATAATGTAATACAATATATCATATATATCATTATACATTAAATCATCGAATCAACACTTGATCCGACGATCCGGCTATATCGAATATAACCGACTAATATATCATATACCGATTCATCGAATCAACACTTGATCCGATATCCTGGTTCATATCTAAATATCACGAGAATATAGTACGGTATCACATATCGCATTATCCTCGGTCCTGCACATATCACATATGTGCCTCTACTCCGTTTTGCCTGAGCCAAGAAACCTCTGTGTAGGACTCTAAAGAATCGTCAATACGCCGGTAGCAGGTGATGATCATATCAAACACCCACAAGCTGCAAGGGGTCAGCTAAACATAATAGCCACCCAGGTATTGAGCGATCAGAAGATCAACAAGCTAGCATGTCCGTTCTCCTGTGAATCCAATCAGTAACACTCCCGTACAGTCCGGTCTGTTCGTCTGATATGTCGCATATCAAGTCTAGAGGTGGTATACGTCAGACCCCAGTAACCGATAAGTCGTGTCGATGTGAGGCTCATAACAGGTCGAGAAACTACTGGTAACACTTACCAATATATCTCTATATCAGCCCTGGCCAGGGACTTCCAGTTATAGCCAATCGAACACAGCACAACATCAACTCGCTATACCGGGAGAGACGAATCCCCTCCTATCGCTCATTGCCTCCATGTGATTCGGGACTGTACCCAAAAGCCACCGTTTTGAACGCCTTCTTGGATGTGGTAAGGTGGAAATCACACAAGATTCTATGACGATCTCGAGTCTACAGACTACCCTGTACCAGTGTCACCGGAGAACTGCCATCTGACGTGTGGTATATTACCATCTGGGAGTTCTCGGCGAGTCCGTCCAGTGTACCCAGTCTCCACTGAGCACCCGTACACCATCCTTGATGTCAAACACCGATGGATATAGATCATCCATCGCCCATCATATGGGTCAAGATGCGTATACGCTAGTCTACTCTGGTGTATCGATGCCCCATCTCGATATACCCTCGACTAGGAACATTTATAGGATGTACTCATCGACTACCATGGCCCCACTAGTATGATCTCATCATAATCCCAGTAGTCGAGTACAGATCCTAAGGGCTTTATCAACATGTGAGAGAAAGACAGTAAACCAATACGAGTCAACATGTTAAGATAAAGTGAAACCAAATAGCATACTATCATGACGAGCAAGAAAGTCATCTCTGTATATATCCAAGCATCCATCATAATATACATCATATGTACAACAATGGCCTCTAGGGCATATACATAACTAACAATCTCCCACTTGAACTAAGGCCAGCTGCTGTAGTATCTCATACCTAGCATCCCGAATAATCTCTCAAACTGTATCTGGGGTATGGCCTTCGTGAGTGGATCCGCAGTGTTATCTTTCGTATCTACTCTCCTGACCTCGATCTCCCGGCGATCAACTATCTCCCTGATCAGGTGATACCGTCTCAGAATATGTCTGGACTTCTGATGGGACCTGGGTTCCTTGGCCAAAGCCACAGCTCCATTGTTATCGCAATACAGAGGTATTGGATGCTCAATGGATGGAACCACACCAAGTTCAGCGATGAACTTCTTCATCCAGACAGCCTCTTTGGCAGCATCGTTGGCAGCGATGTATTCAGCCTCCATCATCGAGTCTGCAACGGTATCCTGTTTGGAACTCTTCCAACATACCGCCCCTCCATCGAGGGTAAAGACAAATCCCGAGTGCGACTTAGAGTCGTCCTTATCACTTTGGAAGCTGGAATCGGTAAAGGACTCCACCCGGAGTTCACCGTTACCATACACCAAGAACATGTCTCTAGTCCTTCGCAAGTACTTGAGAATGTTCTTCACAGCTGTCCAGTGACTCTCTCCAGGATCTGCTTGATACCGACTCACTACACTTAGTGAATATGCTACATCGGGTCTGGTACATAGCATCGCATACATGATAGAGCCTACTGCCGAAGCATAGGGTATCCCTTGCATGCGAGCTCTCTCCAAATCAGTCTTGGGAGACATCTCTTTGGAAAGAGTGAGTCCAGAGATCATGGGTTGGTTCCCACGCTTGGATTCTTCCATACTAAACCTCTTTAGTATGGTGTCAATGTACCTGGATTGGGACAATCCCAGTATCCTTTTGGATCTATCTCTATAGATCCTAATCCCCAATATGCAGGAGGCATTACCTAGATCTTTCATTGAGAATCTTTGTGATAAGAAGAGCTTGACTGATTGCAGCATAAGAATATCATTCCCTATCAAGAGTATGTCATCCACGTACAATACGAGGAAGACAACCTTACTCTCTGCTACCTTTTTATAGATACAAGGTTCATCTATATTTTTGATGAAGTCAAACTCTTTGACTACAACATCAAAACAGATGTTCCAACTCCGCGATGCTTGCTTTAACCCATAAATGGATTTAAGCAATTTGCACACCTTTCCGCTGCTCCCACTATCTACGAAGCCCTCTGGCTGAGTCATGTACACGCACTCTTCTAAATCACCATTTAGAAAGGCGGTCTTAACATCCATTTGCCAGATTTCGTAGTCATGGTATGCAGCAATGGCAAGTAAGATCCGGATGGACTTAAGCATAGCCACTGGAGAAAAAGTTTCGTCATAATCCACACCTGGTCGTTGACGAAATCCCTTTGCTACAAGTCTAGCTTTGAAAGTCTCAACTTTTCCATCTACACCAAATTACTTTTTAAAAATCCACTTGCTTCCAATGGGTTTTACCCCTTCAGGAGCATTTTCCAAAATCCATACTTTATTGGTGTACATGGATTCCATCTCAGATCGCATTGCATCCAGCCATTTCACAGAGTCACCACTCGTGATGGCCTGCTCGAAACTAGTCGGGTCATCATCTTCCATGATGCAATCCTCGCTTCTACCATCAATGAGAAAACCGTAGTATCTCTCAGGTGGACGAGAAACCCTACTAGATCGGCGGAGAGGCTGGGGTTCGTCGGATACTACTGAATCTTTTGGTTCCATCAAATCATCAGTTGTAGTTTGTGGTGCTGGAACCTCTTCCAGCTCTACCTCTTTGCCACTAATTTCTTTTGCAAGAAATTCCTTTTCCAAAAAGGTGGCATGTTGAGCAACAAACACTTTTTGTTCCTCAGCATGGTAGAAAAAATATCCTTGAGAATTCTTTGGATATCCCACAAATTTGCAAAGAACTGATCGTGCCTCGAGTTTGTCCGGACATAAGCCGGACAACCCCATATTTTAACTCGTTTAAAATATGGTCTCTTCCCACTCCATATCTCATATGGTGTGGTAGGTACAGATTTAGATGGAACTAGATTCAATATGTATATGGCTGTCTCAAGTGCATACCCCCAGAAGGAAATAGGTAACTCAGCTTCGCTCATCATAGAGCGCACCATATCTAATAGGGTCCGATTCCTCCGTTCCGATACACCGTTGTGCTGTGGTGTATAAGAACGAGTAAGCTGAGAGAGAATCCCATTCTCTTTTAGATAATCCAGAAAATCATTGCTCAAGTATTCTCCTCCTCGATCAGATCGACGGATCTTAATACTTTTGCCCGTTTGGTTCTCTACTTCGTGCTTATATTCTCTGAATTTCTCAAAAGCTTCAGACTTGTGTTTCAACAGGAACACATGCCCATATCTAGAGAGATCGTCAGTGAATGTAATGAAGTAGGAAGAACCGTTCCTGGCGTGTGTAGATATGGGACCGCATACATCACTATGTACCAGTCCTAAGAGTTCCGTAACTCTTTCTCCGTATCCACTAAACGGAGCTTTGGTCATTTTTCCTTTGAGACATGAATGGCAAGTATCATAAGATGAAAATTCGAATGAATTCAAATATCCATTTTTATGTAACTTAGCTAGCCGTGTCTGATTGATATGGCCAAGTCTACAATACCACAAGAAGGATTCGTTCATTTCTGAACTTTTTCTTTTGTGTGTGTTTTGTATATTGAGGACTGTATTTTGATTTAGAATGAATATGCCATTATGTAACGAGCCTGATGTAATCAACTTTTGATCTAGGAATATGTTCATAACATTATCCTTTACTACAAAATTATATCCTTCTTTACTTAATAAAGAAAATGATATAATGTTGCACATCATGTTCGGTATATAATAGCACTCATTTAGAATCAGTGTATTACGACTTGGTAATACTATGTGATATTCGCCAACTGCTTTGGCTGCAATACTTGCACCGTTCCCTACTTGAACGGAATGATCACCTTTTCCCAGTTCTCTACCTTTACGTAGCCCATGTAACAATTTACATATGTGGGATCCTGATCCCGTATCTAATACCCAGGACGTAGGGTGAACTGAAAAACAGTTCTCAATAACTAACACACCTGAAGAAGATGCATCAACATACATGTTCTTTTGGGCGGCTTGAGAATCCAGATATTCTCCTATTCCTTGTTCAGTCTTATAACTCTTATAAGAAAGAACGGGTCCAACGTTCCCCTGCTCAGTATAATAAGCGGGTTCAGTCAATACATCCATATTATTATCTTGATTATGGCCTGACATGGTCGCTACCTGGAGAGAGAGAGAAGAAAACACTTTAGCGTATGCTCTTGCAAGTTTAGATTGGTTATTATCTTATCTAATCATGATGTCTCCCACTGTTTTTATCAAATCTACCTTCAAACCCTAAAAGGTAAGATTAGCCGGGATTAATTACACCCTATAATTTCGTCAATCTTTCAGCCAGATCAGTGTCGGTACATGAGGGAGGTTCCCCGTGCTTTCGCACGGACCTAATTAAAGTAAACCTCGTTTTCCCAAAGGCGTAACCCCGTTAACACTTTTCTAGACACCTACTTGATCGGCTAATTGTCCTGTGTAAAACTCTCCCAGGAGTAACTCTTACTCGCAGTGGGTATCGGGATCCAACTATCTCATAGGAGGTATGCAATCTCATTGCAAATTTCAACACTTGAAATTCCCGATAATATTTTGCCCCTAGCGATCTATGACCTTGACTAAGTCAACAAACCATAAATCGCAAGTCAAGTTTAACCCGTACATTTCCCGATTGAATTAAACCCACCCGTATGACCCTTGACTGAGTCAACAAGGCCATGCGAATACCCTAATCCAATCACATCTCATGTTTTAGCAGATAAACACTACTTAGCTACCGTACACTACGCCTTGACTAAGTCAACAAACATAGCACGTATACTAAATAATATCTATCTGAAATGACGGAGGGCTACGCAGGTTTTTCAGAAAACCATGAGCGTAATGAACTTGATATCGTCGTAGAATCATGTGAAATTTTGAAATGGAGTGTTTTTGAGGCTTTCATTAGTTTTGCTAAAGAGGTCACTCCCGGTGAAGGGATCTCGGCTCTTTCCTCATCGAATAAGGTGCAGGACATATCATATATATCACTGTGCAAAGCAAAACTCTAAAAGCAATCAAAAGACAAACCGAGTTTTGTAGCATTTGCCAGTTTCGCTAAAGAGGTCACTCCCGGTGAAGGGATCTCGGCTCTTTCCTCATCGAATAAGGTGCAGGGTATATCATATATACCGCTATGCAAAGCAAAACTGTAGCTACCCTTTTTATAAAGTTTTGATTCCACAACATCTTTTAGGTTTCTTTTCTTTTTATTAATCTCATTAATAAAAAATCCCATCAGCTTATGCTTCCTAAGCATCACAGAAGAAACGAAAGCAGTAATATTTATATATCAGCATATATATATATAGTATAAGCATTCGTCTCAGGCAGTAATATGATCTCATCACAGAACATTGCAGCAGAAGAACATATATGAAATATTGGATATACTAGGATGTCCGTGTTTTCAATACGAGCCGGTATAAAACACGGATTCCACGGTCGTGATGAATAGCCAAACCCACATCCCAAGACCCCTACGAAAGCGGCAAGTAACACTGCCAATTCTAGGGTTAGGAGACCCGGTCTCGACTCCTCGAGATAGCCTCCCACTGGACCCTAGAACCCGGTTACTTGTGCTCCCCTCCTTGGGTCTACCTAATGCGGAAAAGTAAATAATATACAATGGTGACATCAACCTCATCCCGGAAGTGCCCCAATAAAAGAATATTACATACAATTGAATTTTACATGAATGAAAATAAAAACCCTCATCTCACATAAAACCCCCGGCTATTCAGAACACGATGATCCAATATAACATATCACAGCAACACATAATATCACATATCATTAACGTAAGTAAGTATGCATACACCGATCATCGTTGTCGTATAGCAACGAAAACCGGCAATACAACTACATACTACACTTACGGTCACAGAAAAGAAATTGTAAAACTACAATATTTGGAATCCACAATCACTTTAGACATCGTAAATCCGAAATATCACATACTTCGCATTTCATGCCTAACTCTATGAATTCCACATATTGTATCACATTCCAGATAAATAGACAGTATTAAACTTTTCGAATAGATAATCAAATACCCAAAATTTCCTAAATAGCTCAACACTTAAGCGGAGTTCAAATAATCCCAGAATATGTCATAGTACCAGTGATCCAGCCGTAGAAGGGTCAAGCCAACGCCTCACATGTGGCACGCCGTACTGCCCCAAACCCGAAGGTTCAAAAAGCAGTTTAAGATGGTCACATAATCGAGTTAAGGTTTGTTGTCTTCTAGAGGGTCCACCGTGTTACTTGCACATTTTTCCGAAAGATTCAAACCCGAAAAAAATTCAACACTTGAAAGTTTGCCGTGCCGGGAAAAAGTGAGTTAATGATATCCGTTCGAACATTTTAACAGTTTCTAAATATCCGGAAATTATAACGAATTTAAATATTCCGATCGAATCTACAATTACAAAATAAACCCCAGAATACTCAACACTTGAGTCAAAATAAAAATACCAGAAATTGTACAAACATTAAAAAAAGAATTACTGTGAAATAAAAATTGTCACATCAATTAGTAATGCCGCGGAACCGCGTCCCAAGCAGGGTAAGGCCGCTATTCCGCGGTCGTTTGTACGGATCAATTCCTCGTATTTCACTGTTATTCTTATTTTTGTCTGCTGTATTTTTCAGGTATTTTTAATTCAGAAAAAAATCGCATTTTTGAAAAATATCCAGAGAGGGGTTCATTTTTGTCGGTTCGGGTTCAATCGGAGTTTTAACTTCGTAAACACGTCGCCTAATGCTCTAGCTAGGCTCTGATACCACTGTAGGGTTCCTAGGCACTCTTGTGAGGGTTCATAAGGCATCAAACATGCCCGAATAAAATTTTAGACGTGCCGAACAACCCAAAGCCGGGATCTTTGCTAGATTATTTGGGTTTAACATGCAAGATAACATCTTTAAACCTAAGTGTGAGGGATTACAACCTTTGTAGTCCGCTCCTTCGCTTCACAAGCTCCGAGTAGAAGTCCCTTCGCCGCGATCCACGATCTTCCGGACTCAAGAGAGGCTCCATGACTCGAACGATCCATGAAAGCTTGTCGTATTCCTTTTCTCCGATGATCTACGTCGAAGTTGCAATAGCTCAAGCTCTCTCACTCTAATGAGGTGAACACCCTAATCTAATGGGCTAGATTAGATGAGGATGATGGAGTAGTGTTTATGCTTTCTTTTTATATCAGTTTCTCACAAGAATGTAGGGTTAGCCTAGCACCTCATGAAGGGTTTGGAAGCATCATATGTACCAAAGATGGAAATTTTTTTGGGTGCTAAGTTAACAAACATCGGATCGTTCCTAGAAAAATTAGGGTTTCATAAACTACACATCATCACATGAAAGAAATGCTAGGGTTTTGAGAGTACAACCTTTGTAGCTCCCTACGCTAGACTCCTTGGCCACATGAGGGTTGGAGGAGGGTTCGCTTGAGGTCTCCTAGTGTCCACGACGATCCACCCGAAGCTCCTAGTCCAAGCTTGCAACTTCACTTTTCAAAAGAAGAAATGAAGATAACACTCTAAACAAGTGGGATAAACTTGTGTAGAATGATGTTGTGGTTCTTATTCTCACTTCAAAATCCAATCTTGTTATGTAATTTGCTCACTACAAAAGTCTAGAGAGCAAGTGAGAGAGGAAGAAGAAGATGATGGCTATATTTTTTTTCAAGAGTGAAAAGAATCACTCTTGTTGAGAAAAATGAAAATATATGTATATATATTTTCTTGTTCTCATCTCAAACCATGGTTAAACAATGAATATCTTATTGAACTTGAGTTAAAACACAAAAGGAAAGTTTACCCAAGGTTAAAAGGTGGGTGAGAATGGTTAGGTCAAAAGAAGAGTGTAGAAACAAATCAATGATAACCATTTTCCTTTTTCCTTTTTTGTTTTAAATCAAATGTAATAAAATCCATATATAAAACCATGGTGTGAGTCTTATATTGCCACCATTTTCATGTATCTACAACCATGAAGGATGTATGTATGTATGTATGTTTGTATGTACATCCATATGTGCATGAATCTATAAAGAAGGCATATATGCATGCATACATCCATCAAACTCAAGAAAGGATTTCAAGTGAGAAACTAATGGTTAAATGATAAATCAACACTTGATTTATCAATCCGGCCATATCACATATGACCCCACCAAAAGCAAGCCGCCCGATCAATATACGGTATCCTATACGCGTATTTTAATCGGGTCCATGCGCATATCGCATACGCGCACCACAACGTTTCGTCTGGACTAGGAAACTCTATTGTGGGACTCTAAGACTCGTCAATACGCCGGCAGTGGGTGATGATCATATCAAGCACCCCCAAGCCGCAAGCGGTCAGCTAAACGTAACGGCCACCCGGGTATTGAGCGATCAGAAGAAAATAAGCGAACCTGCTACAACTCCCGTCGAGCCAATCGGCAACACTTCCCGTACAGTCCGGTCTCCTCGTCTGATATGTCGCATATCAAGTCTAGGGGTGGTAAACGTCAGACCCCAATAACCGATAAGTCGTGCCGATGTGAGGCTCATAACGGGTCGAGAAACTACTGGTAACACTTACCAGCAAATCTCAGAATCAGCCCTGGCCAGGGACTTCCCTGTTACGGCCAATCGAGCACAACGCAATATCAACCCCTAATACCAGGAGAGACGAAACCCCTCCTATCGCTCATTGCCTCCATATGACTCGGGATTGTACCCAAAAACCACCGTTTTGCACGCCCTCATGGACGTGGTAAGGTGGAAATCAAAGCACAGTGGGAATCACACAAGACTCTATGACGATCTCGGGTCTACAGACTAACCTGCACAAGTGTCACCTGAGAACTGCCATCTGACGTGAGGTATAATACCATCTGGGAGTTCTCGGCGAGTCCGTCCAGTGTACCCAGTCTCCACTGAGCACCCGTATACCATCTCTGATGTCAAACACCAATGGATATGGGATCATCCATCGCCCATCTCATGGGTCGAGAAGCGTATACGCTAGTCTACACTGGTATATCGATGCCCCGTCTCGATACACCCACGACTAGGGACCTTGAAGGATGTAGTTATGGACTACCATGTCCCCACTAGTATGATCCTCATCATAGTCCAGGTAGTCAAGTACACATCCTAAGGGCTTTACCAACATGTAACTATAAGACAGTATAAAGAGACTAGTATACATGTTAAGATAAAGAGCAACCAGATAGCATACTATCATATCGAGCAAGAAAGTCATCTCTATATATGTCCAAGCATCTAATATAATATACATCATCTGTACAATACTGGCCTCTAGGGCATACATACAACTAACAAAGAATTCATCACAAAAGAAATCACAAGTGAGCTATCTCTCAAACTCAAGAGAGAAGAAGATGAAGAATAATGAGAATCATCCATTTGTGATGAATAGTAGATAAGAATATATGATTGATATGGAACCATGGTCAAGAATAATAGGCTTAACCTTTATAGAGAATAAACTAGAGCTAGGGCTTGGTTAGGTTAAGAGCGAGTCAAGGATAAGTATCAACCATAATATCTTAACCAAGACAAAAAGGAAACCCTTCTAGAATAATCAAGAAAGAGCTAACTCTAATCAAACCCTAATCTCTTTTTATCATCCTTAAACATGTTTCATAATAAATCATATCATGTCACAATAATATATATCACATATATATTATATATTTGCAACAATAGAAAATAATACAATTAACATATATAGCATATATATCAATGTATTAATCCGGTGAGAAAATGAAATAATAAAGCGAGCCAATATTAGATAATGTAATACAATATATCATATATATCATTATACATTAAATCATCGAATCAACACTTGATCCGATGATCCGGCTATATCGAATATAACCGACTAATATATCATGTACCGATTCATCGAATCAACACTTGATCCGATGTCCCGGTTCATATCTAAATATCACGAGAATATAGTACGGTATCACATATCGCATTATCCTCGGTTCTGCAAATATCACATATGTGCCTCTACTCCGTTTTGCCTGAGCCAAGAAACCTCTGTGTAGGACTCTAAAGAATCGTCAATACACCGGTAGCAGGTGATGATCATATCAAACACCCACAAGCTGCAAGCGGTCAGCTAAACGTAACAGCCACCCAGGTATTGAGCGATCAGAAGATCAACAAGCTAGCCTGTCCGTTCTCCTGTGAATCCAATCAGTAACACTCCCGTACAGTCCGGTCTGTTCGTCTGATATGTCGCATATCAAGTCTAGAGGTGGTATACGTCAGATCCCAGTAACCGATAAGTCGTGTCGATGTGAGGCTCATAACAGGTCGAGAAACTACTGGTAACACTTACCAATATATCTCTATATCAGCCCTGGCCAGGGACTTCCAGTTATAGCCAATCGAACACAGCACAACATCAACTCCCTATACCGGGAGAGACGAATCCCCTCCTATCGCTCATTGCCTCCATGTGATTCGGGACTATACCCAAAAGCCACCGTTTTGCACGCCCTCTTGGATATGGTAAGGTGGAAATCAAAGCACAGTGGGAATCACACAAGATTCTATGACGATCTCGAGTCTACAGACTACCCTGTACCAGTGCACCGGAGAACTGCCATCTGACATGTGGTATATCACCATCTGGGAGTTCTCGGCGAGTCCGTCCAGTATACCCAGTCTCCACTGAGCACCCGTACACCATCCTTGATGTCAAACACCGATGGATATGGGATCATCCATCGCCCATCATATGGGTCAAGATGCGTATACGCTAGTCTACTCTGGTGTATCAATGCCCCGTCTCGATATACCCTCGACTAGGAACATTTATAGGATTTACTCATCGACTACCGTGGCCCCACTAGTATGATCTCATCATAATCCCAGTAGTCGAGTACAGATCCTAAGGGCTTTATCAACATGTGAGAAAAAGACAATAAACCAATACGAGTCAACATGTTAAGATAAAGTGAAACCAAATAGCATACTATCATGACGAGCAAGAAAGTCCTCTCTGTATATATGCAAGCATCCATCATAATATACATCATATGTACAACAATGGCCTCTAGGGCATATACATAACTAACACACAGCTAGTGCCGCTGACGGCTTATGGTTAAACCCACTGCCAGGGTACTGACGAGTCATTAGAGTCCCCCACAGATAGTTTCCCAAGTTCGGGCGAAACGTTGTAGAGGCCGTATGGTTTTATGGCAGGGTTCGGAAATTGCACGTGCGTTTACGCACGTGTCATATTTCGGGCAGATAATACTGGTGGGCTTTGGTTTAAGCCGGATCCATGTATTATACTTTGTAGATATAATATCTTTGTCTCAGTTGCATTTGTTTTCGGTCGTAATGCAAATGCGGGTATATTTATATAGTTATGGGGTTATCCTGAAATTCGTTTCGGGATCGCTTTTGGAAGTTGCCAGTTTTCTATCACCCGCTTTTAACATTCGGTTAAATGCGGATTTATCTTTTCTTGAGGTGAGTCATGAGTGTGGAAGATTCTAAAAGGTTCTAGATTTGGTGCCTAGGATTGATGATTCATAGTTAGCATTAAATGAGAGATGATGTGTTAATGTGACTCATTCTTTTGCATTAATGTTTCTTGTAAAGCTTAAGATATTTTGATCATGATAATCTTTGCTTAAGGTCACCCCCCTTCCTTCTACACTCACCCCCACCTCTTGATATTGTAGCCAGCCCCTCTTGGATGCCCACTTGATTAATTGTTTTTCCACACACTCACTTGGTTAAAAAAGATGATAGTTTTTGGTGTATGGAAATTTCATTGCTCCTTTTTATTCCATCACCCGATTCAAATGGCAACTTCATTAACCGTTCATCCATGGCTTTGGATGAAGCGAGACAAAGTGTTCTACTCATTCTCTACATCAATCTTGGTCATCTCTTTTAGCAAACTTGATGATCGAGTTGCCTCGGGTCAGAGGTGGGAGCCCGTTTAAAGATCCGATGACGTGGTGCCACCTGGACGAGGAGATCGGAGATCGACGAGATCGGAGCAGCCGCAACGCAGCGTGGGATGATGGTTAAAGAACGAAGGACTCGGATCATTCGGTATAACCTTTCTACCCTCTTTACAGTTTGTTAGTTTAGCGTTAATGGCAGATCCGGGTTATAGTATGCGATAGCGCCAGTTATAAAAGTTTTTGTTCCGCATTTGGCGTCTGAAAGACAGCCGAGGGGGCTGGTAACGTCAGACCCCCCAAAGCTGTATAAGTTGTGTCGGAGACAAGCCCTGAATATCCTGAGAAACTACCGGAGTACCTACCAGTAATTCTCACCTGCCTTGGCCAAGGACTTGGTGTAATGGCTTTCCTAGACACAGCGCGATCTCCACCCCCAATACCGGGAGAGATGAATCCCCTGCCGATCCGCTCACTTGCCTCCATGTGGCTCGGGACTGTACCCAAAAACTACCTGTTTCCACGACTCCTTTGAGCCGTGGTAGGGTAGAAATCAAAGCACAGTGGGAATTCACACGAGACAAATGACGATCTCAGGTCGATGAACTAACCTGTACACATGTCACCAGGGAACTGCTATCTGACGATATGTATAATACCAACTAGCAGGTTCCCGACGAGTCCTATCCGGTGTACTCATAACCCAATGAGCACCTGTATACATCTTTGGTGATCCAACAGACACCAGTGACTTGTGAGACCGGCCACCGCCCCTCGTCGGGGTCTCGACTGTATACACTAGTCTACTCCGGAGTATCGATGCCCTGTCTCGAAACTCCCACGACTAGGGACTACTATTAAGGATGTGCTTATGGACTACCCAACTCTCACGTATATGATCGCCCTCATACTGTTGGTAGTTAAGCAAGATCCTAAGGGCTCTATCAACGTGTAACATCTGATCAGTCACCTGAACCTGTACACGACTGATAAAGGCAAACCAGATAGCATACTATCATCTCGAGTAAGACTGTCCTACCGGTATAGGTCCTCCGCAATCATTGCAATCACGTGCGCGCTATCGTAGACTTACATCTATGTCCCATTGTTGTTGTGTAGCATCCATCCAGATCTCAATGTAGTCACAGCACTCACATTATGGTTCTGTTGTTCAAGAGCAACATGTACATTATGTGGGTGACCGGGATTTGGGAGTGGTTGAGATAGAAGCTTTCCCTTCTCTTGCTCGCTTAACGCCGCATTCAGCTGTGCAATCTGGGCTTCGATGGTCTTGATGCTTTGCCCGTGTGTAGCAGTGTGTTGCACCAAAGACTGAATGGAAGGTTGAATGTTGGCGGTGGATTGAGTCGATTGCTTTACAAATGCCTCCAGACTCCGTTCTAGCGAGGAAACCTTATCGTTGTTTGACGGAACAAAGTTATTTTGAGGAAAAGAATTGTTGGGTGCGAAATTGTTCGTCTGATTTTGAAAAGGTTGGGGTTGGAAGAGCTGCTGAAATTGATGTTGAGTCTGTTGCTGAACTTGTTGTTGCGGAGGAGGAGGCCTCTGGAAGTTGTTGTTGCCTTGGAATTGATGATGGTTCTGATTCCAGGCGAAATTGGGGTGGTTCCTCCAACCGGGATTGTAGGTGTAAGAATATGGATCATTTCTTGATCTTTGCTGAAAGGAAGCATTGACCTGATCCTGTCCTTGAGCAGGTGGGTTGTAAGGACACCCTTCGGTCAAATGGGATGGATCAGAACAACAAGCGCAGATGGTACGAGGGGGAGGAGCAGAGGCAGGAGAAGGAGAGAAGAATTTTCTCTCAATTGCTTCCAGTTTCTGTGTAATAGCTGCCATCTCGGCTTCATTACAATTGAGATATCGAGTTGATGAATGCCTGCCATAGACTGACCCGGAGAAGTGGAAGAAGAAGAAGAAGAAGAAGTACTTGGTCTGGTGCTCTCCCACTGAAGCGTCTTTTCCGCAAGATCGTCAAAGAATTGCCAAGCTTCCTCGTCAGATTTGGATAGGAAGTGGCCTTGACAAATGGTTTCCAACAACTGCTTCGTTGCTGGGTTCAGGCCTTCGTATAAGGTTTGGCAAAGTTGTCATCTCTCAATATCGTGATGAGGGAACTGAACCAGAAGGTCCTTGTATCGTTCAAAGCACTTCCAAAAAGGTTCGGTAGGAAGCTGGGAGAATCGGTTGATTTTGTTTCGGATTCTCGCGGTTTTGTGATTTGGGTAGAATTTTTTCAAAAACGCTTTTACAAACTCATCCCAACTGGTTATGGAATGCGACGCGGTGCTATACAACCACTTCTCAGCAAGGTCACACAGAGTGAAAGGAATAACTCGTAGCCATATAGCATCGTCGGACAGTTGGGTTGTCTTCATCATTGCACAGACGTTCTGGAATTTGTTGATGAAGATATATGCATCTTCAGATTCCAACCCGTGAAATTTGGGCAATATGTTGATGAAGTGGGGCTTAATTTCGAAATTATCCCCATTGGCCGGTGGAAGTGAAAGACAGGTAGGAAGTGCAGAGCGGGTGGGATAGAAACGATTCTGGAGCGCGATTCGCTGTGGTGCTACAACAGGAGGTGGTTGCGGGTTATTCGCACCCAAGTGAGGTAGAATCAGTCCCGGGGGAGGTAAAGGGATGTTAGGAGGAAAGCCTGACATCTCAGAAGAAGAATTTGGTGATAGTAAAGGTGAGGATGTATGAACAGAATCCTGGTCAACGTCGGAGTTGGCCGGCAAAGGTAAGGAGAAAGAGGCGTGGAGGGAGTTTCGACTGCGGTGTCGATCGCGTAGTCCGTAGGGAATAACGAACTGTGGACTAAACAGGCACTAGGGTCCCTAGTCCAAGCGGACATACACTAAACGAGTTTAGTGTAGTCAAAGCGTAGAATGTGAGGGTAAGAAAACGAAAGTGGAGAAAAAATTGGGTGATGGTGGTAAAAATGGCAAATTTGTATTTGTTTCAAAAGAATGGGAAAATGACAAGACAGTTCAACAAACACAATCAGAAATGCACAATCAACACCTAGACTAGGGTCCTCTAAGTCTACTAGACATGCTCCTAACTGTTCTAAAGTGACAAACTGTGAGATAACCCTCAAATCGCCTCTTCACAGCCAGTTGTGGCCAGGTAAGCACAAGTGAGGTAAGGAGGGTTCCGCTCACGAATCACCGTAAAACGGGCCTTTTAAAATTACCTCCTCACTTGTCTAGCCAAGGCACCACAAAAGTCATGTTTAGATAAACGACCGAATGCCCACAATCTTCCTTTGTCCTATTGAGCGCGACAAGTTCTTAGTTGGCTGAGTCTAGATATTTTTTATTAAGCTTGAGGTGAAAGTTATGCAATTAGTGATTTCCGGGGTCTTAGGAACTGGATTGGTGTTAGAGCCCCTTAAGTCCGTATTAAATGATGCAATGCGCAAATCAACAAAGTTTTGTTTTCAAACAATCAATTCATTTTTTACTTTTAAATGTGGCGCTGCAAGAAATTTGGTTAGTCTTTTCTTTGGCTTTTTGCGGCGATGTTGCTAAGAATCCTGTAAAGACAAGGATATTGAAGCATCGGGTTTGAGAAGAGAAAGTGTTTAGAGAAATACGTACCAAAAGTGTCGAGTTCAAGAAAACTCGTGTCGATATTGCCTCCGAGTGGTCGAATGGTTCGCTTGCGCGGGTCCAACTACCAGAATCTTTGGCACTAAGTGTTCACTCCTCTTGTTCTTGAAAATTCCCCTTGTTCCGCACGATCGCTGCTCACAATCCGTCAAATCTGCAAATATCGGAAAAATACGGATATTTGAGCCAAAAAGCGATATGGATAGCCAAAATTCTGAACACAAATAATTAAGAAAATCAAACAATAAAAATGGAATTATATTAGAACACTGGAGGCAACACAAAAATCCACAAGTGAAAAGGTCCCCACCAGGCCGACGACCTCGTATTTCGAGGGTATGTCGCCGGTTTTTCAGTGAGGGAATAGGCTAAAATTTTGTGTGTTGTCTCAGTGAAGTAATATTATTCCACTTTTATAACTTGATTTTTTTCTTTAAACCTCAGAGTGTTAGCAGATTACAAAACCAGAGAAGAAAAAAGAATATTTGTGTTTGTGTTGGTTTTGAAAAGAATGGTTTTATTCGTTTGAATGTCTTAGAAAGTTAATTTTTTATACAAAATATGCACAAATTAACCCGAGAATACAAGTATAAAAGCGTTACCGTCTTCCCGGCAACAACGCTATTTGATTGTTACGTTTTTGCCGTGTCGTATTTTAGAAAGAGTTTAGAAATTACCGCAATAAAAAACGGTGTCGCGAGTAGCGAGCCGCGATGAGTACGGGTTGTCCGCGGGGAGATGGTAAGTTTTTACGCTTGTTTTAACGAGTTAACAACATGTGTCGATTTGTTGATTAAACTAAATGTCGCAACAAAGGTTATGTATAATAAAAGGACTTGTTAAGGGTAGCAATAGGTTAGATTGTATGAAGATGAAGTTTGCCGAATCCTTATAGACCCAACTTTGATATTGACACTAACGCAATAGGTAATAACGCGGATTAGGGAACTTGAAATACGGTATTTGCGGCATTTCGCTAAATCCGTCTTCCTTGTCCCTTGTTCTTCCGTTGTTATCTATTGATTCTAGCCACCGGCAACCCACTAGCAATCCGGTCACAATTAGGAATCATCGCTATCGTGGTAGGATAGGATGCCTAGTGGAGCGGAATTGTGAGTGATTTGCACGAAGTTTCAATTGCAAAGTTTAAGGTTTTTAAGGTTTTTAGCAAATAACATCTTCAAATACAATCTAACCATATTCTACCCTTAACAAGTAAAGCGACTACTTACACATATTCACAAAGTAAAAGCAAAGAAAAAGAAAAGAGTGGGGAACATAAAAAAAATACAAGAAGAGAAAGATAAAAAGAGAACCAACGAATCCAAGTGCGAATATCTCCAAGTGTTCGTAAGCCGGGTGAAGTATGAAATTCAAACACTAAACTTTAAGGTTGCAAGCTCACTTAAGAGGTTGCAAGATCAAAGTAAAGCAAGAATTTCACAAATTTAAATATGCAAACATAGAACAAGACATGAATAAAAATGAGAACTTTTTATTGAATCACAAATAAGTTACACTAATCTTGAAGTCAAGATCCTAAACCTTAAGCTTGCAAGTTCATTGAAGAAGTTGCAAGGTCAAGGCAAAGGGGCAAGAGCTCAAGAATTACAAAGGAAAGCAATCTAACAAATTATAAGAGTTTTGTTATAAAAACTAAATCAAAGGTAACCCCTTCCTCATGCCTTTGGTCTGTATTTATAGGCTCAAAAACTAAATAAATAAACAATAACAAAATGATGATAAGACAGCAAGGAGGGGCCAATAGAAGAGTGGGGCCCACAGGAGGTGGTGGGGCCGGCCAGGCCAGTTCTGGCAGGAAAGATCTCGGCCCAAAACCAAGGGGTGGGTCCCGTCTTGCAGTGGTGGTCTTGTGTTGTCCCCAGCATGCCTCTGGTGTTGTTTGCTTGGTCTGTAAAGGCTTTGGATGCACCCAGGTTTTGGAAGGAACTTGTAACTTCAAATCACATCAACTCTTTTTGCATTAAATGCACCATTAATGCCAATCACACCATGCCCACTTGCACTAGCCATGATTCATGGCTGCCTCCCTATGTCCATGGTTCAAGCTCCAAGAGTTTAGTGTGTACATATGTCATGTGTTGGACCAAAATATTGTGCACATACTAGTTTGCAAAATAACTCTTGGGATTTCTGTCGGTTTGCGGTTCTGGCTGCAGTGTCGGCTCATAAATGATATATCCATGATTTTAAACGTATTTCTAGTATTTTGTCATGGATACCTATAATCTGTAATACTGAGCAGACACTGGTTAATAGTACCGATATATACAAAAAATGGATAATGAATGAGTGGTATTAAAATGCAATATTCTGGTATGAACATGACCCTTGAACAAACTTTTCAAAAATAAAGGCAGAACAGACTTTAGGCGCCCTCATGTATCCCCACGTGACCCCTGACAAACACCTCTTTAAAAAAGAGAAGATGGAAAGAACTGAAGGATTAAAATCCAATGCATGGGCGCCCTCACGTGTCCCCACGTGACCCCAGACAAACACCTCTTTAAAAAAGAGAAGATGGAAAGAACTGAAGGATTAAAATCCAATGCATGGGCGCCCTCACGTGTCCCCACGTGACCCCTAGCAAATCATTTTAATATCCAGTGCATGGGTACCCATTACGTGCCCACACGTGATGGCCGTGAAGACTAAAGTATTTAACACTTACCTGCATATCCTGAGAATAAAATAAAGGAAGTTTGGGCCCAACACTGTTTTGTGCGCTGCATCCTTAGTGTTTAACTCTATTTTAAGCGCATCACGTGGGAGCACGTGATAGCCGAGTCTACTCTAGTGTTTAACACTATATCCAAGCCAATCTTAGCTTCAACTAGCCAAGTTTTTCCAGAGGTGGTACCCCCTTTTTGACTGAACCTCAAACACACTTTTGTTTTCCAAAATTGGTCATTTCATATGATATTCAAAGTAGAACCCAGAGCCTTTCAGACAACTTTGGTTCAAGGGTACATCTCTCCACACCTCTGATGCATGTCATTGTAATTCTTCAATGTCTTCAGAGAGGTGGTGGGTCCCAATGGCCAATAACTATCTGGTGCATTTCCAAATCCATGTTTGCATCTGAACTTGGACCGTAATGTCCCTAAGCTAAACAATAGAGCCCAAATGCTCTTTTGTTGGATCTAAATGATCCTGTTATGTAGATCTTAGTCTAAATTTAGACTAACGTATCCTTAACAAGTATTTAAGTTGATCTTGATCTCAAACGAGATTAACGATCCTTAAATCAATCCAACTACAGATCCCCCAACCAATAATGGTTCAAGGGTACATCACTTCACTTCTTTGATATTTGTCTTTGTAATCCTTCAACGTCTTCAGAGAGGTGACGGGTCCCGATAACTAAACACTTTATGAACTGTGGGGTCCTTAAACCCATGGACTATGATGTCCTTAACCTCGGACTGTGGGGTCCTTTAAACCCATGGACTATGATGTCCTTAACCTCAGACTGTGTGGTCCTTTAAACCCATGGAGTATGATGTCCTTAACCTCGGACTGTGGGGTCCTTTAAACCCATGGAGTATGATGTCCTTAACCTCGGACTGTGGGGTCCTTAAACCCATGGACTATGATGTCCTTAACCTCGGACTGTAGGGTCCTTTAAACCCATGAACTACGATTTCCTTAACCTTAGACTGTGGGGTCCTTT
This sequence comes from Agapanthus africanus, assembly GCA_030015575.1. Lineage (NCBI taxonomy): Eukaryota > Viridiplantae > Streptophyta > Magnoliopsida > Asparagales > Amaryllidaceae > Agapanthus > Agapanthus africanus. The sequence continues at coordinate 78,508,701 of JASDDO010000026.1, read as the reverse complement.
AAGCCCATAGACAATGATGTCCTTAACCTCGGAATGTGGGGTCCTTTAAGACCATGGACTATGATGTCCTTAACCTCGGACTGTGGGGTCCTTTAAACCCATGGACTATGATGTCCTTAACCTCGGACTGTGGGGTCCTTAAACCTATGGACTATGATGTCCTTAACCTTGGACCGTAATGTCCTTAAACTAATTATGGACCGCAAAATCCCTAAACTAAAACAATAGAGTCCAAATGCTCTTTTGTCAGATCTAAACGATCCCGTTAAGTTGATCTTAGTCTAAAATTAGACTAACGTATCCTTAAAAAAACGTTTAAGTTGATCTTAGTCTCAAATAAGACTAACACATCCTTAAACCCAACCCCAAACCCAAATCTAAGAACATACGGATTTGGACAAATCCACGCCCTACGGGCGACAACATAAATCAGTCTCCGTATACAATCCACGGGCAACCAAAAACAAAATAAACACCCACGACACGAAGTGACCATCTGGAGAAGGAGAAAGTGGTTACCGCGATGCCGTAGCGTAATTAACTGCAGGGGCTTGCGCCTGTAGGGAAGAGCGTCCCCACAATCAAAAAACCCCTCAAACGAGGGGGAATCTCATGAAGTCTGCTACAACGGCCGCATCCGTCTAAACTTTTGATGCACGGTGCCATAAATCAACTTGACATCTTCGGAGAGGTGGACGGATAAAACCAAAATAGTGTCTGCCCCCAAATTCTGGCAAGACGGACCTATGCGGTCGCGTCTCTGTGTTCGGCGGAGAACAGATTCTGGCACACCCGGTGGGACCTCTTCCTCTTTCCACTCCACCCTTCGTGTGTCGTGTTTCGAGAACGAATCGCGGCTTGACATGGTTGCCTTTGGATTTGAAGTACTAAGATTTGGTATCTTGCTCCGTGCAGAAACAGAAGATCAAATGGCTTTCAACTGCACAAGCTACAACAACGGCAATAACTCTCACTCCGTCCCTGCTGGAGGAGTGACCTGTGGGCCTCAGGCGGCCTCCGTTTTTACAATGCCGGTGGACCAGGTGACGCAAGCCACCACAGGGCTATTCTTCGGGACTATGCTCCCGCCGATGAGCTTCAACACCCTTGTACCATCGCAAGAAGCTCAGAAGAAGTCGGTCTTCGATTGGCTTACCACTACTGCGGCCCCTCTTAACGGGTCACCCAAACCAAGCGCCTCAGTCTTTAACAGATTGGGCCGAAGCTCCAATAGGCCTGTGAAGAAGCCCGCGATACCGGAAAGGGTTATCCTGAAGAGGATAGTCATTCCTGCTCATGAAGCCGCCAAAGCGACTTCCCCTACTAAGGAGTCGGTCTTTGCAAGACTGACTGTTTCGGCTCTCACCCCAAATGAAGTCACCAAGACTGCTCCTGCTCAAAAGTCTGCCTTCGACAGTTTGGCTATCCCCGCTCAGCAGATGTCCGTTTTCAATAGGCTGGCACCAATAACTGCACCTGACTAGAATAGGAGGCACGATCAAGACACCCCTATAGCTGAGCCAGTACCGTCGGCTTGACACGCTCGCCGCCGCCACTGGCGCCGAGTAAGGAAGGCTGGTGGCAGCTCTCCTTCTGGACTGACTCCGCCAGCTCCAATGGTGGAAATTGATGTTGTTGTTCCAACTGGGAACAGCTTTGAACTACTTAACAAGGTGCGCAAGAATTCGCCCACTGCCGTGCTAAAAAAGTCTCCTCCGCCTGTTGAAACGATCACAAAAGCGAAGCCGGAGCAGCCCCCTCAGCGGCTTTCCTCCAAAGTTTACAAGGTCTGGCGTCAAGTCCAAGACTCGATGATTGATCCAGATTACTCCCGCCGACAGAAAAAGATAAAGGTTCGGCAAGAAAAAGACCACTCTGTCAAGCCACAGAAGGCGAAAGCTACTTGGTGCCCACTGCAATGGCCCCCTCAACTTCGACCGCCCATAAGAGGAGAAGGCCAGAGAAAATCCCCGAGTCTGTGATGAATCGCAAGACCACTGAACCCAAACGCCCCAAGTCTGGGGGCATAGTGGTCCACACTGTTTATATGGCATCCAGGAAAGAGGATAGCCGTATCTCTACGGGTCATCGACCGCTTACGCGATCCGTGACAAAAGCCCAGGAACAGCAACAGAAGCTTCAGGAAATGCTAACGCAAATGGCCGCACTCACTGGGCCAAAAGAAAGCCCGGAGGCGTCATCAAAGCAGTGTCATGAACAGGAAACCGATACTGACTTCCTCCGCAGAATCCTCGAAAAGAAGGACAGAGAAGCAGCGGAACAAGAGGCCAATATAAAATGAATAGCGCTTCTCTTCCAAGACATGGTCGGGATGATGATACAACCGGATCCTCCGGCTGAAGACCCTCCGATTGTCCTTGAAGATGATAGAGGGGAGACATCGAACCCTCTTCCGGCTTGTTCAGCAGCCAAAGAGGAGACCATCTCCAAAGCCGCCCTGGATGATTACATCGCTCAACAAATACGAGCTCACCAGGTGAATGAAGCGGCCAGTCAGATTGTTAAGACTGGACGGCCCTATCCAGGTTGGTACGACCAAATAAAGTACCCACCTGGATATACGATCCCTAAATTCCATATATATAAAGGGACGGAAAACCCGCACCAACATGTTGCTCAATTTAGAGCCTTGTGCGGTAATACTGGAGGTGATGATAAGCTGCTGCTTCGCCAATTCGTTGGCAGCTTGGTGGAGACGGCCTTCGAATGGTATTCGGAACTCCCGAATGACTCTATCAAGACATTTGCAGAGATGGAGCTGCTATTCACCCAACGTTTTGCGAGCGCTAGTGAACGTACCCCAATCATGGCGCTGATCAATGCCAGGGTGAAACCGGGAGAGACTTGGGTCCAGTACGCGGTACGGTGGCGGAATCTATGGTCGAAGTGCGAACAGCGCATTGAAAAGGCTCCTGCAGTAGACATGTTTGTGGGAACCCTCGATCCGCAGGCGACCATATCCCAATTCATGATGTTCTTCAAACCGACCACCATACATTCCTTGATTGATAAGCTGGCCCAAATGGACCAGATAGGTCATAAGCCTTCCTTTTCAAAGACAGAGCCGCGGAATGAAAAAGGGCAAAGTGAAAGCGACCTTTGTCGCCAATGCTCAACAACAGCCGAGCAACTTAAAACCGGTTGTTTTCCAAGGCAACGTGCGTCCACGCCAATCCTTTGAGGAGAGACTGGGATGTCCCTACTCGTTTCCGCGGGAGAAAACAAAGAGACTGTTCGAGCTGGCAGTGCGTAACAGGCTCATCAATCTGCCAGATCCTAGACGTACGCTGCAACCCGGCGATGCTAATAATCCCAATTACTGCCCTTACCACCGAGCAGTAAGTCATCCAATTGAAGATTGCTTCGTCTTTAAAGGCTGGATTGAAGACCAATACCAACAGGGAAAATTCGCACTATCCGAGAATTGGAAAGTAAGCCCGCCTCAACCGCATACTATTAAAAGGGGGGACACACCGGGGGCATCATGCTCTTTTATCGAAGAAGCTATATGGGAGGTCGCTCTTTCAGCCAAAACGAAAAGAATGCTGAAGGATCTCCAAGCATGCCCAGCAGTCAGGTGGAAAAATCAGCTAGAACCCAAGATCATCGAAGGAATGCTGAAGCCGCGCCCGACGCCAAAAATTGGTAGCGATAATCAAAACGCTCAGGCCCAGCCGTCAAAGTCTTCGAAGAAAAAGAAGAAACCAAAAAGCCCGTGAAGCCTGCTGACAAGCGCACGAACCAACCTGCAAAAACACATCGACGCGCTGGAAGAATATAACCAGAAGGTGCGAACCCCGGTCACGCTCCAAGATTTTCTCGACCACATTCTTGAGGACAGAGATGATGACAATGATGGGGGAGAGGACTCGGTAGATGAAACTGAGGGCTATGTGGCAAGCTGCCACATGATCTCTTACTCGTCGATGGATGGTGAAGAAGCACCTGATCCAAAGAAACTGGGGGCAGATCCAGAACCGGAATGAAAGCCCTTGGAATTGTCTGACAAGATCATCGACCTACTGCTGAACGAAGCCCGTCAGAAAAGCAAGGATGATCGAGAACGTGAAATGGCTATATTCGAAAAGGCCAGAAGTCGGCGTCAATTTAAAGAAGTTATGGGTCATGAAATACCCCAACCAGATCAAAGCACTTCTGTCGCTAGCAAAAATAGGTTCAAGACGAAGAAACGGTTCGCCAAAGCCATATCGATGGGAATGAAGCCGCCACCCTCCGAAGGAGACACTCCTGATGGGATACACCTTAATGAAGGGGATGCACACCCAAACTACTGCTTGTACCATCAGAGGACTGCACACCTTACTGAGGAGTGCAACACCTTTAAAAACTGGTGGCAATGATATGTTGCCCACCGGCAGTGTTTCAAGCGAATGAAGCGCAAGACGCGTCGAGAGCAGAAGAGCGCAACAGATGAGCGCAAAAGAACTGCCGGCAACTGTCGCGTGGTTGATAGTAAGGGACCGCAAGTTCCTACCTTCGAGAGCGATTCTGATGAAGAAATACCCCTTGGCCCTCTCTTCAAGGAATCTACCTCCAAGGCAGAAGAAATGAAGACCTGTGAGAACATTCAGCTGCGTAATCGCACGCTACCTGAAAAGCATCTCGGACCGTCGAAAAAAAAAGATAAAGGGAAGGAAAAAGTCCCTGAGGATATTGCCCTCGACGATCGAGTCGGCAAAGAGTTGGCAGCCAAAAACCTACTCAAGAAAAACAAGGTGGATTATAACGTTCTAGCACACCTGAGAAAGATTCCTTCACAGTTGAGCATCCCTGATGCCCTTCTTCTATCTAAAGAGGCGCGAGACTCCCTAATCAAAGCGTTACAAGACCCCGGACAGTTTCAAGCTTTCCTCGCCGAAGAAAAGATGAAGGACGAGTTAGAGGAAGTGCACACTGCTGACATCACTTTCGGCAATGAGGACCTCCTCCTCGGGACGTGCGAGCATAACCGTCCGCTATATGTCACTGGATACTGTCATGATATCAAGATAGGCAAAATCCTGGTCGACAATGGGTCCTCCGTCAACCTTCTCAATGTAAGGGTGTTGAAGGAGATATGCATGAGCGTTCAACACCTCGCTCGGGATAAGATCACTATCTCCAGGTTCGACTTTCAGTCATTACGGACGCTCGGGTCTGTGATACTGACATTACGCTTTGGGCTGCTAGTCACTGATATCAAGTTCCACGTCATTGACGCCAAGACTTGCTACAACGCTTTGCTCGGCCGGCCTTGGTTACACGAGTACAACATTATCACTTCTACACAACATCAGTGTATGAAGTACTTCAAAGATGGTCTCGAGTACACTGTGACGGGGGAACTAAACCTATTCTCCGTGAACGAAGTCCGCAAATATAAAGATGCCAAGTACTTCCTGCCAGATTTTGAAGACACAGAAAGATGTCGCAAACCGGAGAGCAAACAAAAAGCTATCACCACCATTCCGGTCTTCAGGGGCGATACCGAGGAGGACGAAGAGATAGTCTATTCTGGGCTGCCCCAATACACCAAGCCGGGATCGTCCACCCTTATGTTGGTCTTCGGCAGTGACTCTGAAGACGAAATCAATGCAGTATTCTCTGCTCAGCCATCAATACAAGCCTTCGCTGGCGATGATCGAAGTTTGCAAATTGTCATGGTTCCGCAAGAGCATTACAAAGAGCTCGATGCACTTGAAACCTATAGTGTGCAGGAACTGCAGACGTTCTACGTCCCTCCCAGGCGAAGAGATGAAAAGGCGATCCACTTTTATCAATCCATAGAAACCAAAGTGGAGAAAGAAGTCTGGCATGGTGCCGATTCGACACTTGACAGACTTCAGCCCATCCGGCTGCCCAGATACTACACAGAAGGATTGAAGAGGCTGTTGAGGCACCAAGGCGTACCCCTTAAGCAGACAACGCGACAAGCTCAGTTCTACAATATGATCTGGAACGTCCCCGGAACTCAGCAAAAATTACCCACCGGGAGAATGGAAACAATCGGGCTTGGATATATTCGATCCAAGAAACAAGGGCGAGTCCATGGCAGCTACGTCATACATGACTTCGATGAAGAAGGAGATGTTCTGTTAAAAGACTCTAACCATGAACCAAAACGAGGTCCCGCCATGAAAATGCCAAGTCCGTCGTTTGAAGAACAGATGGACAAGCTAATAAGGGAAGCGGATCAAAGGGTCCGGGATGATAATAACCGCGAAATGGTCATCTACGAGAAAGCCAGGATGCAACGCCTCCTTCAGCAAGCTACCGAGAATGACGATGCCCTTCGTTGCCAGTCTGTCATACAGAAGACCCGACGTAAAAACAAAAACAAACTGAAGAACGGAAAAAACGTTCGACAGCAACGAAGCGGATCCAAGAAGTCACGCAATCGAAAATCGAGCAGCCGAGATCCATCTCTTATAAAGAAGATGAGTCGAGCATATTCTTTTCCCCAAGAAAAGACAAAGAAAATCTTTGACCTCGTCGTGAAACATCAGATGATTACGCTCCCGAAGTCCAAGCACCCCAATCGAGCAAATGTGGTTCATCACTCAGACTATTGCTCCTATCACCGAGCGATAGGACATCCTATTGAAGATTGCTTCACCTTCAAAGACTGGGTTGAAGACGAGTATCAACTCGGCAGATTCGCTCTATCCAACAGTTGGAGGGTAAGCCCGCCACGGAAGCATGAATCAAAAGCCACTTATGCGATGAGAGTAGAACCATATCAACATCGGTCTTGGGAACAATCTCATACCTGTCACGTAATAACGCTGACAGAAGAAGGAGTGTTCGAGAATATGGATGACCCCTCCTGGTGCTTCAAAAACGAGGATGATGAAGTGATCTCAGAGTTTCCACCGGCACCAAAAGAGCTGGAAGATGGGATACATACTACTGTAGATAACCTCAGAAAAATTGACTTGGGGATGGCAAGCGACCCGCGGCCTACGTTCGTCAGCGAGTTGTTGTCCGAAGAAAAGGTGGCTACGCTAAAAGACGTGCTCATGCAGTATAAAGACTGTTTCGCATGGAACTATTCCTAGATGCCCGGATTGGATCCAGAAATAGCCGTCCACAAATTGGCGATTTCTCCGGATGTCAAGCCGATCAAACAAGCACCGAGAAGAATGCGGCTCGAGCTTAAGATGAGCATCAACTCAAAGGTCAAGAAGCTAATCGAATCCGGCTTCATTCAAGAGGTTCAGTATCCTGACTGGATCGCCAACATCGTCCCAGTGATGAAGAAAAATGGGACGGTGCGCATATGCGTGGACTTCCGGGATCTCAACAAAGCTTGTCCGAAGGACGACTTTCCAGTACCAGTCACCGAGCCGATGATAGATAATACGTCCACTCACGAAATTTTCTCCTTCATGGACGGCTCATCAGGATACAATCAGATAAAAATGCATCCCAAAGACCAGAAGCATACCGCTTTTCGGACTCCGCTAGGCATATTCTGCTACAAAGTGATGCCCTTCGGTCTAAAGAACGCCGGTGCCACCTATCAGAGAGTCATGATGAAGATCTTTGATGACCTTATACACGAGATTGTCGAATGTTATATCGACGACCTCGTGGTAAAAAGCAAATCGCACGAAGAGCATTGGGAGCATCTAAAAATAGTGTTCCAACACCTTCGGAAATACAATCTGAAGATGAACCCTCTCAAATGCGCATTTGGAGTCTCCTCAGGTAAATTCCTAGGGTTCATTGTACAACATTGAGGCATCGAAATCGACCGGTCAAAGATCAAGGCGATTATGGAAATGCCCTCCCCACGAACTTTGAAGCAACCGCGGTCTCTTCAAGGGAAGCTCGTGTATATCCGGCGGTTCATAGCTAATCTCTCCGGAAAATGCCTCCCCTACAGTCACTTGATGATGAAGGGAACCCCGTTCGCCTGGGATCGCAAATGCCAAAGCGCACTGGACGAAATCAAGCAATACCTACAGAATCCTCCGGTGCTGACCGCTCCAGCCAAGGGAAATCCCCTCATTCTGTATACAACTGCCCTTGAAGGTTCCTTAGGCACGCTATGGGCACAAGAGAATGACCAAGGGAAAGAGAGAGCCCTATACTATTTGAGGAGAGTTCTCCTGGGGGCATAAAACAACTACACCCCCATTGAAAAACACTGCCTGGCGTTGATCTTCGCAATAACGAAGCTCAGGCACTATGCGTTGGCACATGAGGTCCATCTCATATCAAAGGTGGATCCTCTCAAATATTTGATGTCAAAGGCCATATTAACGGGACGGCTCGCTAAATGGGCCCTACTCTTAATGGAATTCTCGATGACATACCGACCCCTCAAAGCAGTGAAAGGCCAAGTCATCGCTGACTTCCTCGCTGAGCATCCGATACCTGCCGATTCTCCTTTGAACTGCGAATTTCCCGACGAGCACGCGTTTGACACGATCGACGGGGAGAGAAGAGAGAATGATACCCGGTGGGAACTCTACTTCGATGGAGCATCTTCTATGGAGAAGCGCAAACAAAGCACCCCCATAATCAAATCAGGGGTAGGCCTCATCTTCGCGACTCCACAAGGAGGGATAATGCACTTTGCCTTTTCCTTGACAGAGCCGAAGACAAACAACGAAGTCGAATACGAAACTTTGATAGCAGGTCTTGAGATCGCTGTCGACATGGGAATCGAAAACCTCCTCATATACGGAGACTCCTAGCTGGTCGTTAGTCAAGTAAACGGCAACTATCAAACGTGTAAACCAGAGTTGGTAAAGTATGGTGAGAAAGTGCAACAATTGCTGGCTCAAATTCCCACCTATGTCCTGGAAAGCATACCGTGAACGAAGAAGAGCAAAGCAGATGCATTAGCCAAGCTCGCTAAAGAACTGGCCGATGAAGACCTCGATGACGTGAGGATCGTCGTGCAAAGCCGTCGGGTTCTTGCTCCGGCCGAAATACCTCCGGAGTCATCCGAAGAAAAGGGAGCGACCAAGCAAACAGCCTTACAAATAAAAGATTAGGAAAATGCTAAGGATTGGAGAGAAGTCTTTATAGGCTGTTTCAAACCCGACGAACACCTGAAGATGCATCCTCAAGACATCAGCTCATGAAACGAGCTCTGTCTTTCGCCTTCGTCAATGATACTCTGTACAAGAGATCATTCGATTCCCTATGGCTAAGATGCCTGGGACCAGAACAAGTAAGGAGAGTCGTCCAAGAAACACACGACAGGCTCTGTGGCTCTCATCAAGCTGGGCCAAAGATGAAGCTGAAGATCAAAAGGATGGGCTACTATTGGCCCACGATGATCCAGGACTGCCTTGAATATGCGAAGCAGTGCCACTCGTGCCAAATTCACGGGGACTTTAGCCACCAGCATCCAAATCCACTACATCCAACGGTGGCTAGCTAGCCATTCGAAATGTGGGGAACCGACATAATCGGGCCCATCGAACCAGCATCGTCCAGAGGACATCGATTCATTTTGGCGACAACTGATTACTTCTCCAAATGGGCGGAAGCAGTACCGCTGAGGGAAGTGAAAACGGAGAATATTCTTCATTTTTTTAAGATACATGTCATCTATCGGTTCGGCACTCCACGACGGATTATCTCCGATAACGGGCCGGCCTACAGAAGCCATAATATCAGCCGCTTCGCACAACAACATAACATAGACTGGAGATACTCTTCGGTCTATAATCCCCGAGCTAACGTTCTAGCTGAGGCTTTCAACAAGACCTTGAAGAAGATCGTGAAAAAGACGGTGTCCAGAAACAAGAGGGACTGGCATGAGAGACTGCATGAAGCTCTCTGGGCATATCGAACCACATTCAAAACGGCCACAAGCACAACGCTGTATGCATTGGTATTCGGCACTGAAGTAGTACTCTCCTTGGAGATAGAGCTACCCTCCTTACGAGTGGCAGTTCATTACGAGCTAACGGACGAAAAAAATGCTCATCTTCGGCTTGAGGAGCTTGATGCCCTCGACGAAACTCGGCTCATGGCGCAGCAAAACTTGGAAGCTTACAAAGCAAAGATGACGCGCTCATATGAGATATTGACTAGGCCGAGAACATTCCGCCAAGGCGAACTCGTACTAGTGGTCAAGAGACCCATGATCCCCAATCGTGCCAAGCGGGGGAAATTCGAGCCGAACTATGAAGTCCTGTACATCATAGACAAAGTTTACCAGGGTGGAGCCTATCTCCTTATGGACATGCATGGCGAAAGACCCTTCAGGCCAATAAACGGTCGATTCCTGAAAAAATACTACGCCTGACGAGTCACGGCCTAGGTCAATGATAGATGACGACGCTTATGTCCGCTCGCTATCTTCCTAAGCCCAAACTCTATAAGTAGTAGCCGGCAAATGGACCGAAACGTCCTTAAACTAACGACGGACCGAAACGTCCTTAAACTAACGACGGACCACTATGTCCTAAAACTGGCTACTGACCGAGACGTCTATAAACTACTATGGACCGCAGCATCCCAAGGCTGACACAAAGGAAAAAAAAAGAGAAAACGGTATGTCCATAAGCGAGATGGGCATGGATGAAAACCTAAAAGGGCTCCGTGAGTAAAAACAGCAGGGCTACCGGCGAGTTTTGTGAAAACCCGAAAGGGCGCAATCGCAAGGTCCTCTCGACCCTGTAAGGAGAAAATACATGTGTGAGATCCTTACGACTCACAAGGGAGCAACACGCTTAGGGATCCCCACGATTCCTAAGGAGAAATTACACCTACGAGATCCTCACGACTCATAAGGAGAATTCCCCTTTGAGACCCTCACGGCTCATAGGATTCAAAAGCCTTAAACTACAGGGATCTGAACCTGTTCTTAAGCCATCGCAACCTCCAATGCTGCCCTACAAGCGGTTCAATATTGACCCTTGTACACAATCCACGGGCACGAATAAACATTCCCTAACAAAGTCCCACCAGCGACTAGGGATATGCTTACACGGTGAACGACCCTTGTAAGTCCTCTCGACTTATATGGAAAAAACACTCTTGTAAGATCCTTACGACTTATAAGAGAACACACACTTAAGAATCCTCACGATTCCTAAGGAGAAAATGCATCTACGAGATCCTCACGACTCGTAGGGAGAAATACTTTTATGAGACCTTTACGGCTCATGAAGTCAAAAGCCTTAGTCGACAGGATCCTAACCCTGTTTGCTAAGCCATTTTTGTTTAAATCGACAACTGCAAATGATGATTCGCTCCTGGTAATACCCCAGTTATAGCGATGCTGATGCTTACATCGGTATCAAATTCTAAGTCCTTTCACGGCAAATGATGATTCGCTCCTGGCAATATTCCAGTCGTAGCGATGCTGATGCTGAGATTGGCATCAGATTCCAAACTCAAATCAGCGAGCCAAAAATGCATATGAAATAGCCGAAATGATGGAGCAATTTGCAACAAAGTCAGCAAGTAAAAATATATATGCATATAAAAATAGCCGAAATGATTAGGCACCGTGAAAAAAATAGCCGAAATGATTGGGCATTCGCGACTTTCGCGATATAAAAACCTGAAATGATAGAGCATCGCGGAAAGAAATAAAAAAATGAAATGAAATGAAACTTTTTGCCCTGTAGATGAGATCACATCGATCCCTGTATACAATCCAGGGGCACAAACAAAGAGAGGATCATATCATCCCACCAGGCTCCATCGGAAAGAGAGCCAAGTCTCGATGGCAAAATCTACAGCCTGGAGACTTACAACGGCGTTCCTCCTCATTCCAGCAAGACTCGAACGTGACAATCAACCTCGGAGCCATGGCAAAGTCCCTAGTTCCAGATCTCGACGGTTCACAACAACCTAGAGACCACTTCGACATTTGTCTCGTTACAGCAGACGCGGTGTTAACAACGACGTTTCTTCTCAACTCCAGCAGGATGCAGACGCAACGTCAACAATCGACCCTAGGGTCAAAAAAATGAAGCGAAAGCAATATTCCTAGCTTCAGGGTCTTGACGGCAACTCATATAAAACCTGAAAGACTATCGGAGATCATCCCACACCAGCGCGGAGTGATCACCAACGCGACATTCGTCTCGATACAGCAGACGCAATACCAGCCAACGAAGCGAATGCAATATTTCTAGCTTCAGGGTCTTGACGGAAACTCATATAAAACCTGAAAGACTATCGAAGATCATCCCACACCAGCGCGGAGTGATCACCACCACGACATTCGTCTCGATACAGCAGACGCAATGCCAGCAAACGAAGCAAAGGCAATATTCCTAGCTTCAGGGTCTTGACGGCAACTCATATAAAACCTGAAAGACTATCGGAGATCATCTCACACCAGCGCGGAGTGGTCACCACCTTGACGTTCATTTCAATACAGCAAACGAGATGTCACCGCAGCGTCCTTCCTCCAGCAGGATTCAGATGCAACAATCAAACAACAGAGCCGCGGCAAAGTCCCTAGTTCCAAACCTCGACGGTTCACCAACAACCTAGAGACAACCACGACATTCGTCTCGATACAGCAGACGCAATGCCAGCAAACGAAGCGAAGGCAATATTCATAGCTTCAGGGTCTTGACGGCAACTCATATAAAACCTGAAAGACTATCGAAGATCATCCCACACCAGCGCGGAGTGGTCATGACTCATCGGGGCTCCCAAACTGAGCCTAATCTCAAGTAAAAAGCGACATGGAATATCCCTAACGCTTGTTCTTTCGATGGTAATACTACTTAGAAGATTGCTTGAAGACGTTTTGTCCAACCCCTGAAGGGATCAGAAACACGACAGTCGCAAGGCTACTCGAACAGCAAAATTGCCTATCGAGGAATACATCAGCCAACACGACGGTACGACGGACACAACCCTAGTACCACAGACCCTAACGGACCTCTGTCGTATAGAGCAGAGGTTAACTGTGACGTTAGGACATCCTTGCGAGAACTTTTCGATTCGTCTCGACTCGTAAGGCAAAGCCTTAGGCAATGGGGATTAAAAAACCTGTTTCCCAAGCACTGGGGCCCTACAAGTCGGTCCAAGATGGACTCTTGCATACTATTCACGGGTCACACTCTCCGAAGTCGAACATCGACAAAGAGGGAAACAACCACTTACGAGTCCTCTTGACTTGTAGGCTGGAAAATTCTCTTGTGAGATCCTTACGACTCTCAAGAGAAAACGCACTTAGGAATCCTCACGATTCCGAAGGAGAAAATACACCTACGAGATCCTCTCGACTCTTACGGAGAAAAATATTTTTAAGATCCTTACAACTCATAAAGTTGGAAAGTCTTGGGCAGCAGACCTGAACCTGCTTCCTAAGCCATCGATACCCTACAAGAAGGCTGGGACAAAATATTCTCTACGCTTCCCAGAGTAACATAGCGACAATATAGCAAAGTGGAAAAATGACAGAGGGAGACAAGAAAAATATGTCTTTTATTTATGAATTAAAATGAATACAAATTACAATCTATGATAGAATTAAAAAAATACTCTCATTCAGGAGTATGTACAAAAGAAGAATAAAAGGAAAAATATACAATTTTTCAAGCCGACAGATGATTTAAAAGATTTGTCAGTTCATCCTTTTTTCGCTGGGCCTCAGATTCATAATTTGTTATCGCTACGAGACGGGCCTCCGCTTCAGACTGTTGGGCCTGGTACGAGGCAAGCCGACTTTCAAGCTCCTGTTCGGTGGCCTTGTGGGTTTCAACCATCTCGCGGGTAAAAATAACGGCTTTATCAATAGCTACTACCTCCCTAATATCTTCTTGAAGCACCCACCAGAGTTCATACGCACGAGTGGTCTTGGCCGTAAGTTCATCTTGAAGTTCCCCCAGCGCATTTGAAGACAGCTTCCTCTCTGAAAATTTTCGGCTGAGTCTCTTCTCACATGACAGTATATTTGCGGCACACCGTTCAATCAGCCCCCACAAGCTTGCCTTTGCAGCCACAACCTCTGAAGGAAGGCGCGTATATTCAATACTATGCAAACAAGCCTCCAACCGACGGCAAAACTCGACCCATACTTGCACCAATGTTTCGCTATGGTAAGCAGTAAGAAAGGGGAGAGAACTGTTGGTTTCGGCGGCAAATTCTTCGGCCGTGATCAAACTACCAGCACGAAGGTTTTCGATCAGAGCTGACAAAGAGTGAAGGCTTAGCTTTACCATCCGTTCAGAGGCACGTAAAGCATAGGGGCCGGGTGGCATGACGATGCGAGATTCCAGTGTGGTAAGAACTGGCAAAGCTGTTAAGATTTATAAACAATCAGCGAGACTTGCACGCAAAGAGCAGATGGAACAACGTCGAAACTTTACTTACCCACAGTCATGCAAGAAGGGTCCAAAAGATCCCCAGGCCCGTCAAGAATCTCAACTTCGTCATTGGCTTCCAGAACTACAGAAGACATCAGTATCGTTATATGAAATAATAATAATGCCGTGAGAAGAAGGCAAATAACACTAACCTTGCCCGGAAGAGAGGACGATACGTTGAGAGGATATTGCCTGCGGAGCGGCTATCTCTAGCAAACGCTGAAAAGATTTTCGAGGAGACACGGTGATAGACGCCACTAACCCGCGTAATTCTGAAACGACAGAAAGGTTCAGATGATGGAGAGATTATTAGAATAAAATATAGAAGGCTACCTTCGATACTCCTCCCGCTCTGAACAGGAGGGATAGCCGCTTCGGCATCTTCTTCCGTACCTTCAGACGCATCATCGGGGACACGGGCCGGTATAACAGCTTCCAATTGAGGAACAGAGGCCACTGCTGCTAGCTCCAATGAAAGGACGGTGGCCTCGACTACCTATCCCACAGTCTCCGGGCCGTCACCAGAAAGATCCATTGAATCTGCGGCCAATGAAGATGCCTCTTCTGGGAGAGCAAGCACCGGGAGAACGGAAGCCACCAATGGAAGCTCTGCAGCAGGAATAGCAACTTTAGCATCCCCCTCCACACCTACCGGCATCTTATCGGGGATATTTACAGAGTCCACAGTCAAGACGCTACTCGAGCCCAGATTCTCTGCCATTGCCGAAGTCCCTGCAAAGTTTTCACGAAGATAAGGATATATATATATATAAGCAGTGCAAAATACTACAACAAGATGTATAAGTATACCAATGTGCCAAGGAGCTTCTAGTATGGCTTTTTCAATCCGGCGTTCCTTCTCACGAATTTGTGCTCGTCGGGGTTCGAGGGTAGATTCGTGGCCACCAGTCCACAAAGACAGCTCATCTTCGGCATCGGCCGAGATAGGCCGCTTAAGGGCTATCTCGCCTCTATCTTCCAAAGGACCTATGAATGTCCGGCGCATCGATGGAGGATCTTCGTAGAAGATGACGGCAGGATAAGGCCTCTTCGGAACCCTCACATTTTCAGTCTCATCCTGGGAGCGTCTTATAGCCTCAGTCAATTGTGCGGCTTCCTCGGCGGATGAACCTGGAAAAAGAAGACCACCATCTGGCTCTTGCATAGCTATTAGTTCATCTTGAAAGATAGTCTCGGATTCCACTAAAATGTCAAGCAGATTGGTGACTGTCTTCTTTTGCCTCTTTGACCCAAAGCTAACACCAGAAGACGATCGCTTCTTTCCCATCGGGGCTTTGGTGCGACGTTGACCCACTTCGCCTTCAGTATCCTCTCTCGGCGGTGCTACCGTTGATGACACTGTCATCACTGATGTCGCAGCCGATGAAACTGTTACCGGCGCCTTATCAGAAGCCTCGCTTGAGCTCTAGTGCGCGTCAGCAGCCCGACAGTAGGAAGAGTCGGGCCCGCGTCCACCGCCTCAAGAATAAGCAAGGCGCCAGTCCCCCTCAAGGAAGGGCGAACCATTACCCACGGTCACGGCGGCATTCCCGTAGCCTGGAGCGGGGCGGGAGCCCTAAGCCCAAAAAGTATCCTCCTCTCCTCAGCAATGATTGGACTAACCTGGTAGCGATACCAACCCATGAAAGCCCCCACGCACCACGGCATGTAGTCCGCCTTAGGGATCATGAAATGAGAACAGGTGTTCAGCCTCATGAAATGGTGGGTGGCGTCACGAACAGCTTCCAAAGAAGAGCTAGGCTTCACCATGAATGCTTCAAAGGGAACACCTGTTAGTTATATGTGTGCCCTAGAGGCCATTGCTATACATAGGATGTATATTGTAGTGGATGCTTGGACATATGTAGGGAGGACTTTCTTGCTCGACATGATAGTATGCTATCTGGTTGCTCTTTACCTTAACGTGTACACTGATTGTCTCTCTGTTACATGTTGGTAAAGCCCTTAGGATGTGTACTTGACTACCTGGACTATGATGCGGATCATACTAGTGGGGACATGGTAGTCCATAAGTACATCCTTCAAGGTCCCTAGTCGTGGGTGTATCGAGACGGGGCATCGATATACCAGAGTAGACTAGCGTATACCTTCTCGACCCATACAGATGGGCGATGGATGATCCCATATCCATTGGTGTTTGACATCAGAGATGATATACGGGTGCTCAGTGGAGACTGGGTACACTGGACGGACTCGTCGAGAACTCCCAGATGGTATTATACCTTACGTCAGATGGCAGTTCTCTGGTGACACTGGTACAGAGTAGTCTGTTGACCCGAGATCGTCATAGAGTCTTGTGTGATTCCCACGGTGCTTTGATTTCCACCTTATCACGTCCAAGAGGGCGTGCAAAACGGTGGTTTTTGGGTACAGTCCCGAGTCACATGGAGGCAATGAGCGATAGGAGGGGATTCGTCTCTCCCGGTATAGGGAGTTGATGTTGCGCTGTGTTCGATTGGCTATAACCGGAAATCCCTGGCCAGGGTTGCTGAGATTTACTGGTAAGTGTTACCAGTAGTTTCTCGAACTGTTATAGACCTCATATCGACACGACTTATCGAGCTATTGGGGTCTGACGTTTACCACCCCTAGGCAAGATATGCGACATATCAGACGACGAGACCGGACTGTACGGTAAGTGTTACTGGTTGGATTCACAGGAGTGTGAGCGGGCTTGCTCGTCGATCTTCTGATCGTTCAATACTCGGGTGGCCGTTACGTTTAGCAGACCGCTTGCAGCTTGTGGGTGTTTGATATGATCATCACCTGCTGCCGGCGTATTGACGAGTCTTTAGAGTCCTACACAGAGGTTTCCTGGCTCAAGCGAAACGAAATAGGAGCGCATATGAGATATGTGTGGGACCGAGAATAATGCGTGTATGTGATACCGTATTCTATTCTCGCGATGAATGTATCGATTGGTTGTATGCGATATAACCTGGTTATCGAATCAAGGATTGTTTCGATAAGCCGATACATTAGATATTAGTCGGTCATATGCGATATGACCGGATCGTTAAATCAAGTGTTGATTTAATGATTTAATGCATAATTATATATTTGATATATTACTTTGTATTAACTAGTATTGGTTCACTTAAGATGGATTTTCTCACTTGATGTGCACATTGTATATATGATATAGTTTTGTGCACTAGTTTGTATCATGTTTGATGATACATGCAAGCTTGGGTGTAGGTTTACTTTAAACCATGTTTAAGTGAATGGTTAGGGTTTTGTTATCTTTTCTTAACTATTTATTTTGTTTTATTTATTTTAGGGAAAGAAAAGAAATGGTTGCTTCTTTTGTTTGTTTCTTTGAAGCTTCAAGAACTTTGACCATTCTTGTTTCTTTCCTAAACCTAACCATTCACCTAACCTTGGTTTATTCTCTACACTTAACCATGGTTGCTAAAATGATAAGAATGACTTTATTTCCTTTTTATTCATTATTCTTATTGTATTCTTTTTCTTCTTTTTCTTCTTCTTCAAGAAGAAAGAAGCTTGCTAGCTTCAATGGTGACTTGAGAAAAAGAGTGAGAAATCCAATTCTCAAGTGAACCCACTTCCTATTTCTTCATCCTCTACCACTTGCCAAGTAGTATAGGGTGTTTTCTTCATAAGTTTCATGGCTTGGTGAAGTTGGAGCTTGATCTTGTGTTGCCTCGACGTAGATCATCTTCGGCATCAAAGTCGACGACCTAGCCCGATCATTTCTTCGACGAAACCATCGCTAGAGTCCGGGATCCGATGATCGCAGCGGAGGGACATCATCACGGAGCTAAGGAAGTGGAGGACCGGATCTACAAAGGTTGTAGTCTCTTTCACTTAGCAGTAAAGTAGTTTACTAGCTTGCATGTTTCGCCTAAACTCTAGTTAACGATCTAGCATTAGGGTTTCTCGGCACAAGAAAATTTTGAATTTGGCATGGTTGATGCCTTGTGAGACCTCATTGGTGTGCCCAGGAACCCTACAGTGGTATCAGAGCCTAGCTAGATCCTTAGGCGAAGTGTAGACGGTGTTAGAAATCCGATCGAGTCACGAAACCCTAACCAAGACCACTCTCTGTACATTTTCTGAAAATGTGGATTTTTCTAAATTAAAAATTGTCAAAAAATTCAGCAGGGTTTTTTATGAGTTACTGTGAAGCACGTGATCGTAAATCGACCATACCGCCGCGGAACCGCGGCCCAAACCATGCTTAGGCGGCGGTTCCGCGGCCATATTGATGAATATTGACACGTGGTTTTCACAGTAATCTCTATATGAAGTTGCTTTATTTTATGGGAATTTTTAATCTATACTCTACAGTTGAGTTTTTTGGGTTGTATTGGGAGTTCGTTGTTTCGATCGAAACTTTAACTGCGTCTATGTGTTTTTCCGGATAATTTTAGAACATGTTAAAATGTTCGACCAGATATAAATACCCACTTTTTCCCCTGCCGGGAAATTTCCAATTGTTGGATTTTCCGTAGTTTAATGACGTTCTAAGTAGTGCAAGTAACGCGATGGTCCCTCTAGAAGACAACAAACCTTAACTCGATTATGTGACCGTCTTGAACTGCCCTTTGAACCTTAGGGTTTGGGGCAGTACGGCGTGCCACATGTGAGGCGTTGGCTTGACCCTTCTACGGCTGGACCGTTGGTACTGAGGCATGAAGTGAATATTTTTAAACTTATTTCATGTGTTGAACAGTTTCGGGAAAACTTGGGTGTTTGATTGTTCGATCGGAAAGTTTAACGTTTTCTATTTATCTGGAATTTGATACAATATTTGGAATTCACATGTAGTTATGAGATAACTAATATGAATGTTATAAACATAGCACTTTAGTCTCACTTGATCGGTTGCCACGGAATTTTGATGCGATCAAAAGTCCGTCGCAATCACGTAGCGTACGCGGATACTCGCCGGATAAACTTAATAGACAGCTACATCCCTTAGCCCCGACCAAGTGACTGTAGGAGAACCCCGTCGCCGAAAGCATCCGTTTGGGTGCTCGCGGTAGCGGTGTTCCGCCTTGGTGCACTTCGTCGACGGTACCGGGGGTGCGGTCGCCTACTAAAGTTTGCGACGAGTATTCGATCAGCATGTCGGGAATCTTGTTGAATTGCCCGACTTGATATTGAAAAGAGTTTTCGATAATGAGACTAAAATGCGGGGTTTATAATTGTTAGGCATGCGATGTCTAAGTAATTCATTTGATTAGGCATGTGATGTCTAAAGAGGTTGCGGATTCCAACTGTTGTAGTTTTACACTTTCTTTTCTGTGACCGTAAGTGTAATATGTGATATCGCCGGTTTCGTTGCTATATGTCAACGACAATTGGGATATGCATGTTTACTTACGTTGATGACATGTGATGTTATGTGTTGCTGGATATGTTATATTGGATTGTCGCGTTTTGAATAGCCAGGGTTTTTTTTATGTGAGATGAGTGTTTTTCATTTTCATTCATGTAAAAAAACTTGTATGTAATATTCTTTTATTAGGGCACTTCCAGGTTGCGGAAGATGTCACCATTTGTATATTATTTACTTTTCCGCATTAGGATAGACCCAAGGAGGAGGGCACAAATAACCGGGTTCTACGGTCCAGTGGGAGACCAACTCGAGGAGTCGAGTCCGGGTCTCCTAACTCTAGAATTGGTAGGGTTGCTTGCCGCTCTCGTAGGGGTCTAGGGGTGTGGGTTTGGCTATTCATCGCGACCGTGGAATCCGTGTTTTATACTGGCTCGTATTGAAAACACGGACGTCCTAGTATATCCAATATTTCATATGATATTTTCTGCTGCGTTATCTGTGATGTGATCATGTGATATGTTCTGTGATAGATACTTTATATAGTATATATGATATATTATATAGGCGTTACTTATGTTTTACACCCGCGCTAGCCCTGCCCCGCTCTGCCGTTAGTCACCTAACCTAACGGTGTACGAGGGGACATCGAGGCGAATACGGATGGCATAAGTGTACGTCATATTTATCTGTGATGTTTAGGTGCTTTAATGATGGGACTTCATTAATATGATTAATGAAAGTAAAAGAAACCTATAGATGTTGTGGAATCGAATTTCAAAAATAAAACAGGTAGCTACAGTTCTTGCTTTGCATCGCGGTGTTCCTTGTAGAACATCCTGCACCTTATTCGATAAGGAAAGGACCGAGATCCCTTCACCGGGAGTGACTCCTTTAGCAATAACTGGCAGATGCTACAACCCTCGGTTTGTCTTTTGATTGCTTCTCTAGTTCTTGCTTTGCACAGTGATGTATATGATATATCTGCACCTTATTCGATGAGGAAAGGGCTGACGATCCCTTCACCGGGAGTGACCTCTTTAGCAAAACTAGAAAAGCCTAAAAAACACTCCATTTTAAAATCATTTGATTCTATAACGATATCAAGTTCATTACGCAATAGGTTTTCAGAAAAACCTGTCGTAGCCCTCCGTCATTTCAGATAAGTTGTATATAGTATTCGTGCTACATTTGTTGGCTTTCGTCAAGGTGTAGTGTGCGGTAGCTATATGCTGCTTATCTGCTGCATACGATGCGATTGGATTAGGGTAGTCGTGCGGCTTTGTTGGCTTTCGTCAAGAGTCGTGCGGGTGGGTTTAATTCAGTCAAGAAATGTACGGGTTGAACTTGACTAGCGGGCTATGGTTTATTGGCTTTCGTCAAGGTCAAAGCACGTTAGGGGCAAAATATTATCGGGAATTTCAAGTGTTGAAATTTGCAATGAGATTGCATACCTTCTATGAGATAATTGGATCCCGATACCCACTGCGAGTAATTGTTACTCCTGGGAGAGTTTTACACATTATAATTAGCCGATCAAGTAGTTGTCTAGAAAGGTGTCAACGGGGTTACGCCTTTGGGAAAATGAGGTTTACTGTAATTAGGTCCGTGCGAAAGCACGGGGAACCTCCCTCAAAGTACCGACACTGGCCTGGCTAAAATATTGGCGAACTTGTAGCGTGTAATTAATCCCGGCTAGTCTTTCCTTTTAGGGTTTGAAGGAAGATTTGATAAAAAACAGTGGGAGCCATCCTGATTAGATAAAATAATAACCAATCTATTCTTGTAAGAGCGCACGCTGAGTGTTTTCTTCTCTCTCTCTCCAGGTAGCGACCATATCACGCCTTAATCAAGATAATAATACGGATATTGACCGAACCCGCTTGTTATACTGAGCTGGGGAACGTTGGTCCCGCTCCAACCTATAATTGTTATAAGACCGAGCAGGAAATTGGGGAATACCAGATTTCCCGTGCCGCCCAAACGAAGAAAGTGCATATGATGCATCTCCTTCGAGTGTGTTCATTACAAAGAACTGTTTCTCTGTATCCTCTATGTCCTGGGTATTTGATACCGAATCAGAATCCCAGATATGTAATATGTTACATAGGGCTACAGAAAGGTAGAGAACTGAGAACGGATGATAAGTTTCATAAGACAGAAAACGGTGCAAGTGTTGCAGCCAAGTCTGTTGGTCACTGTCACCCTGTATTTCCAAATACATTGATTCTGAACGAATGTTATTAGATACCGAACCTGACATACAAAATCATATCAGTCTCTTTATTAGTAAAAAAATGATAAAATTTTGTATTGTTGGATAATGTTTTGAACATTTCCTATATCAAAAGTTGATCGGTTCAGGCACGTTATCTAAAAGTATTGATGTTCTAAATCAAACTACAGTTCTTAGTATACGGAACACACACAAGAGGAAGAGTTCAGAAATGAACGGATCCTTCTTGAGGTATTGTAGACTAGGTCATATCAATGCGACCCGACTAGCTAAGTTGCACATAGATGCATATTTAAATCTGTTTGAATTTACATCTTGTGAAAACTTGCCGGTCATATCACAAAGATAAGATGACCACAGCTCTGTTTATTGGAAGCAGAGAAAGAGTTAGTGAACTCTTGGGATGATACATGTTGATGTATGTAGGTCCCCTGTTTACACATGCCAAGACCGGTTCTTTGTATTTCATTACATTCTCTGATAATCTCTCAAGATTCAGACATATGTTCCTGTTGAAACACAAGTCCGAACCTTTTGAGATATTCACAGAATATAAGTTAGAAGTAGAGAACCAAAACGGGTATAAGTATTATGTCCTTTGATGTGATCAAGGAGGAGAATACTTGAGCACGGAATTCTTGGACTTTTCTAAAGGAGAATGAGATTCTCTCTCAGCATTACTCCTCCGTATACACCATAGCATGATGGTATATCGGGGTGGAGCAATCACACCCTATATGATAAGATGTGCTCTATGATGAGTACTACTGAGTTACCTATTTCCTTTTGGGAGTTATGCACTTGAGAAGCCGCATACCTATTGAATAGGGTTCAAATCAAATCAGTTGCGTACCACTTCATATGTGATATGGAAAGGGAAGAGCCCATATCTTAAGTTAGTTAAGATTTGGGGTTGTCCGGCCTATGTATAAAAGCAAAATCCGGACAAGCTCGAGGCAAGGTCAGTTATGTAGAACTGGAAAGGTTCCAGCTATACAAACTACAGCAGATGATTTGGTAGAACCAAAGGATTCAGTAGAGACCAACGAACCTCAGCCACTCCGCCGATCTAGTAGGGTTCCTCACCCACCTGAGAGATACTTCTGTTTCTCTATGACAGTGGGAGCGAGGATTGCATCATGAGATGATGACCCAACTAGTTTCGAGCTGGCCATCAGGAGTGGGACTCTGTAAGAATGGCTGGATGCTTAGCGATCTGAGATGGAATCCTTATACACCAACAAAGTATGGACTTTGGCTGCTATATCTGAAGGGTTAAATCCCCATAAGAAGCAAGTATATCTTGAGAAGATTACTTGGTGTACATGGAAAAGTTGAGACTTTCAAAGCTAGACTTGTTAAAGGTTTGCATCATAGACCAGTTGTGGCTAATAATGAAACCTTTTCTGGGGCCTATGCTTAAGTCCATCCAGATCCTACTTGCCACGGCTATATACCATGACTACGATATCTGGTGGTTGGGTGTCATGACAGCTTTTCTAAATGGTGTTTTAGAAGAAGGTGTCTATAAATACACAGCCAGAGAGCTTCGTAGACAGTGGGAGCAGCGGAAACGTGCACAAGTTGCTTTATAGGATAAAGCAGGCATCGTGGAGTTGGAACGTCTGTTTTGATGTGGTAGTCAAAGAGTTTGACTTCATCAAAATGGTAGATGAACCTTGTATATACAAAAAGGTAGTAGGGAGTATGGTGGTGATCCTCGTAGAGTATGTGGATGACATACTCTTGATAGGGAAGGAGTTTCCTATGCTACGCTCGGTCAATCTCCGCTTATCACAATGATTCTCCATATAGGATCAAAGTGATACCTCCTAAATCCTAGGTTTTGGATCTATGAGATAGATCTAATTGGATGTTAGGATACCCACTAGTTGTAGTGAGATGGTATCAGTTGATCCTGAGGAGAATCACTGGAAAGGTTCCAGAGTGATAAGGACGACTGAAAGTCAGTCACAGGCATTGTCTTTACCCTCAGTAAAGGGACGGTATGTTGGAAGAGTTCCAAGCTAGATACCGTGGCAAACTAGACGATAAAGACTGGATACATCGCTACTTAAGATGCTACCAAAGAGGTTGTTTGGGTGTATATTGGTTCATGAGATGAACTAGGTTCCTACCATTGTGTGACAATGGAAGTGTGGCTTTGGCCCGGGAACCCCGGTCCCATCAGTGACCCAGACGTATTCTAAGGCAGCATCACCTGATCATGGAGATAGTTGATCTCCAGGGTGATCGAGGTTAGGAGAGTAGACTCAGAGGACAACACGGCGGATCCACTCACAAAGGCCTTTTCCCAGAGAGAGACTATTATGGGATGGTTGAGTATGAGATACTACAACCACTGCTATCAGATGGCCCTAGTGCAAGTGGGAGATTGTTAGTTATATGTATGCCCTAGAGGCCATTGCTATACATAGAATGTATATTGTAGTGGATGCTTGGACATATATAGGGAGGACTTTCTTGCTCGACATGATAGTATGCTATCTGGTTGCTCTTTAGCTTAACGTGTACACTGATTGTTTCTCTGTTACATGTTGGTAAAACCCTTAGGATGTGTACTTGACTACCTGGACTATGATGCGGATCATACTAGTGGGGACATGGTAGTCCATAAGTACATCCTTCAAGGTCCCTAGTCGTGGGTGTATTGAGACGGAGCATCGATATACCAGAGTAGACTAGCGTATACCTTCTCGACCCATACAGATGGGCGATGGATGATCCCATATCCATTGGTGTTTGACATCAGAGATGATATACGGATGCTCAGTGGAGACTGGGTACACTGAACGGACTCGCCGAGAACTCCCAGATGGTATTATATCTTACGTCAGATGGCAGCTCTCTGGTGACACTGGTACAGAGTAGTCTGTTGACCCGAGATCGTCATAGAGTCTTGTGTGATTCCCACGGTGCTTTGATTTCCACCTTACCACGTCCAAGAGGGCGTGCAAAATGGTGGTTTTTGGGTACAGTCCCGAGTCACATGGAGGCAATGAGCGATAGGAGGGGATTCGTCTCTCCCGGTATAGGGAGTTGATGTTGCGCTGTGTTCGATTGGCTATAACCAGAAATCCCTGGCCAGGGTTGCTGAGATTTACTGGTAAGTGTTACCAGTAGTTTCTCGAACTGTTATAGACCTCATATCGACACGACTTATCGAGCTATTGGGGTCTGACGTTTACCACCCCTAGGAAAGATATGCGACATATCAGACGACGAGACCGGACTGTACGGTAAGTGTTATTGGTTGGATTCACAGGAGTGTGAGCGGGCTTGCTCGTCGATCTTCTGATCGTTCAATACTCGGGTGGCCGTTACGTTTAGCAGACCGCTTGCGGCTTGTGCGTGTTTGATATGATCATCACCTGCTGCCGGCGTATTGACGAGTCTTTAGAGTCCTACACAGAGGTTTCCTGGCTCAAGCGAAACGAAATAGGAGCGCATATGAGATATGTGCCGGACCGAGAATAATGCGTGTATGTGATACCGTATTCTATTCTCGCGATGAATGTATCGATTGGTTGTATGCGATATAACATAGTTTTCGAATCAAGGATTGATTCGATAAGCCGATACATTAGATATTAGTCGGTCATATGCGATATGACCGGATCGTTAAATCAAGTGTTGATTTAATGATTTAATGCATAATTATATATTTGATAGATTACTTTGCATTAACTAGTATTGGTTCACTTAAGATGGATTTTCTCACTTGATGTGCACATTGTATATATGATATAGTTTTGTGCACTAGTTTGTATCATATTTGATGATACATGCAAGCTTGGGTGTAGGTTTACTTTAAACCATGTTTAAGTGAATGGTTAGGGTTTTGTTATCTTTTCTTAACTATTTATTTTGTTTTATTTATTTTAGGGAAAGAAAAGAAATGGTTGCTTCTTTTGTTTGTTTCTTTGAAGCTTCAAGAACTTTGACCATTCTTGTTTCTTTCCTAAACCTAACCATTCACCTAACCTTGGTTTATTCTCTACACTTAACCATGGTTGCTAAAATGATAAGAATGACTTTATTTCCTTTTTATTCATTATTCTTATCATATTCTTTTTCTTCTTCTTCAAGAAGAAAGATGCTTGCTAGCTTCAATGGTGACTTGAGAAAAAGAATGAGAAATCCAATTCTAAACTGAACCCACTTCCTATTTCTTCATCCTCTACCACTTGCCAAGTAGTATAGGGTGTTTTCTTCACAAGTTTCATGGCTTGGTGAAGTTGGAGCTTGATCTTGTGTTGCCTCGACGTAGATCATCTTCGGCATCAAAGTCGACGACCTAGCCCGATCATTTCTTCGACGAAACCGTCGCTAGAGTCCGGGATCCGATGATCGCAGCGGAGGGACATCATCACGGAGCTAAGGAAGTGGAGGACCGGATCTACAAAGGTTGTAGTCTCTTTCACTTAGCAGTAAAGTAGTTTACTAGCTTGCATGTTTCGCCTAAACTCTAGTTAACAATCTAGCATTAGGGTTTCTCGGCACAAGAAAATTTTGAATTTGGCATGGTTGATGCCTTGTGAGACCTCATTGGTGTGCCCAGGAACCCTACAACACCCTGGTCATAACCCAATTGCTGGGGAAAGCGGTGTGGATTGTACCGCATGAAAAGAGCAGAATTGTTTCGACGGAACACCAGATAACCGGGTCTGATCGAATACAAGTGCATGGCTTCCTTGGGATTCAAAGAGGGTGCTCCCTCTTTCGACAAGTCAAAAGGCTGTTGAACAGATCCCGAGGGAGCAGTGAGGATTCGGTCATTAAATACCATTCCGCCTTTGTTGGCATACGGATTGAGCAGCACACGAAGAGCCCCTAATTGAGTTGGGTCAGGAGCAGAAGCGTCCACCAACCTCATGAGCCGCGGAAAGGTATAAGCATCATAAAAGCCGGGTCTCTGGTGCGCAACAAATGCCCCTAGCACGTGCATCTCAATCCATGACGTAAAATAATGAAGAGAGAAACTCACTACGTCCACACCTGGGGTTGAGGTATTGGCTGCAATGCTTAGCCCATGGTACAGATACGATAGCCCTGCAATGCCCACGGCTAGTCGCATCCCTTCGGCATCGCGATGAGCAGGGTAAATGACCGAGGCTCTCATGAATCGACGGTGCGTTGGAACGACAAACCAACTAAGCCAAACACTGATAAACCCGACGAATAAAGTTTCTTCATCCATGCCAGGAGCTGCGATCGACTCGAAAGATACAGCCGACAAGATTGGAATATAGAACTGTGGCAAATCCTCTTCTCTAGCCGGTAGCTTATTTAAACCAAACCCGAAGGGGTCATTAATATTTGCGAACTTCGGAGCCACCTTTGATAGAACGTCTCTACGAAGGAAGCAGGCAATAAAGCGTTTAAAAGTGACGCCATGTTCCTCTGACTCTGTGAACAGCTTCTCAAAAATACCCAGGGTCTTGATTAGACTCGGGTACTTATGGCGGACGGCATTTTCAGTCGACAAGCCATCAAGCGTAGCGGGCACAGTCTCGAAGACATACTCGTCAGAGGGCAACAATTCTTCGTAAGGCGCTCCCCTGATCGATAAACCCGAGATGTCGCGAAACTCTTCTAAAGAAATCGAAACTTCGCGGTCCCCTAACAAGAAAGTGTTGATAGAAAGATTCCATTGATTAAAGAAAGCTTTAACCCACTATACGTGATGAGACTGATAATGGAAGAGAGACGCGTACACCGCCTGGTAAAGCCCGACCTTCTGCAGTCGCGCACGATGGGCGGAGAGGATGTAACGAGCCCAGAGAAGATAGCCCGTGGGATGGCGAGGGGTAAGCCTTATCTTGTAGACTTGTCCCTAAGGCTGGGCTTCGCCTTGGAAAATACGATGCCCCAAGATATCTATGGACGGCACAGGTTGGTTTGGTATCCCAACTGTCGATGGCTCGAGCCGGCCTGTAGGAGTCCAATCCGCCACCTCTACAGCAAAAGCAGTCAGTGGACGGTCCATCGGCAAGAACGGGAGGAGAGGTTCTGTTGGCACCTCGCAAAGAAAACTTCGGAGACCGCGGATGATATGCCCGTACCAGGTTCCCCATAAGAGTAAGTTGGTGCAATCCGGGTCATGAGCCCTGATCATTGCCATCGCTTCTTCGTCCGACGGTGATTGAGGAAAAGCCACCTCCGAGCGAGTAAAGGGAAAGTATGGAAGAGAAACCATTGTTCTTGAAATAAAGGAAGGGGAAACTCTTAGTGAAGCCTACACATGTATATATTTATAAATATATATATATATATATATAAAAGGACAGTGGAAGAAAACGACAAACAACTTATTTCATGGGACCATGAGTTACAAAACACATGGGCCCCACAAAATCAAGATGGCGGCCCACTAATGATGAGGCAGGGTAATCATTATGAGAACAAAAGGAAGAT
This sequence comes from Agapanthus africanus, assembly GCA_030015575.1. Lineage (NCBI taxonomy): Eukaryota > Viridiplantae > Streptophyta > Magnoliopsida > Asparagales > Amaryllidaceae > Agapanthus > Agapanthus africanus. The sequence goes on along the minus strand of JASDDO010000026.1, from coordinate 78,480,377 downwards.
TCTCAATAAATTCAAACAAATCTACACATTCCCCCAAGGAGAAAACCTATTGCAGAAACTCTGTGCAAATCAAGAAGGATCTTTCCTAAACTATTTTTGCAAGAACTACTTAGGATGAAAAATCCCAGGAAGTCTTCTTTTAAGAACTAAGTTCTTTAGAGAAATTAAATTCCTTTTGAACAGAGGAATTAAATTCCCAGAAAATTTTTTAGAGTTAAGCTCTTTGGAATGGAATTAAATTCCAGAGGCAGACAAGTATCATCATCAATCCTCTAAGATCAGAGAAACGCCTAGCATAGGGGGTTTATTATTTAAAGATCGGACATTCTTAAAGAACTTGGAAAGATGGGCTTTTGTTGAAGGGAAAAAACCCTTGGTGTGGATTTAAAATCCAAAGAGTTTTTTTTATATAAAATAGTTCTTCGGTCGTTCAAAACCATTACCTGAAGAAAAGATTTTTTTCTTGAACAGAGTTAAACTCTGAATTTTTTTGAACAGAGAACTGAACTCTGAGGAAGAGAATTAAATTCTCAAAGGAAAATGAACAAGGAAGAAGATGAAAGAGTGGAAGCGCTTCTGAAGAGACCCTTGTATTTATAGGATATGATGGGAAACGGTTCATCTGTCCCCTTCTCTAGGCAAATCCAACGGCCACAAAGATGACAGCGTTGTACTCACGTGCAAACACGTGAGAAAAACGCTGTGGAGGTATTTGTTCCCTCATGGGAACTGAATAAAGCAGCAAAGAAATACACAATAGGAGCATCACGTGTCCACACGTGATCGGGCATCACGTGGGGACATGTGACCTTCTATAAGCAAAGTTATAGGCGCTGAGATACACAATTTGAGATGGGGTCGCGTGCCAGCACGTGATGGATTCCTGAACCCTTTGAACTAATAGAAATGAATTCTGATCAAAAGGGGTCACCGTTCACACCATAATATTGCATTATTATATTCCTCATCCTTATTCGCTTTATAAATAAACATGTGCTTTTGACGCATGACTGCTACATATTACAGGTTACAGGTTCTTGGACAGAAAACAGTGAAAAAGACAAAAGATGATACAAAAGCGGGACTTTTGACCAATAAATAGAAGGATCCTAGTCAAGCCTAAACGAAGAACAGTTCACAATCAACAAGGCAATGCAAGGTCCAAAATAACAAGGCAAACGGTTAAAAGATCACTACAAGTTTTCACTGAAAGATCTGGAGAAAACCCAGAAGCCAAACAGAGAAAAGAACTAAAGAAATAACAAGCCCAAAGAACCAGGAAGCAGCCCACAAAAACTGATAAGATGATGTCATCAATGGGCCGCGGAACCGCGGCCCAAGCCTACCAATGCCGCGGTTCCGCGGCAAGAAGAAGTCCAGAGGAAAAAGTCTTTTTACCAAAACGTGGGTGCGGCGCTGACTAGTCAACCTAAGGGCTATTTTTGTAATTTCAGACATGCGAATCAATTGTAAACCTAGGGTTTATATCTCCTATAAATAGAACACAAATCATTGTAATTTCTTATGCCTCCTTTTAATAATAAATTCCAGAATTCTTTTGGAGAGCATCGGTGCCTCTTTTCAATTCATGAATTCAGATCTGACAACCTGCGTTGATGATTGGAGAGAGCCAACTGTAAGTACTTTTATTTAATTGCTCTAGTTTAGATTTCAATTCTTTGCCCTAGGTAGATTTAATTCCTTGCCTTAGATAATTGTTTAGAGTTAGCTTTGGGAAAGGCTTTTGAGAGATGAGATCTCTCATCCCTTTCTTACCCGTTATATATTTGCAATAGGACTCCATACATACACGGACACACCGCGCCCTACGGCACCCTATCCCTCGAGGTAGCGGTGATACCGTAGTATAAAGGCCCGGTTGTGCGCGTTTTTCATGGAGGTTAGGGTAAGGATCTCTAAAGGAACGACAAGAACCTAGAGGAAGGAACACATTCTCGAATGGATCTAATCCCCTTTATTGATAATTACCATAACTCCTCATAGATCTTCATTGGGTATAGAAAGCGTTGAGATTTACTTGCATTTCCAAACCATCCTTAAACCTAACCCTAACAAGACTAGATCTAGACAATCTTAGATAGATAGATTTAGATTTTAGATTTAATAATCAATCCGAACACCCTTCGGAATTAACTCGTAAGCGCGAATAGGAGATTCACAACATCCCTGTGGACCGACCCGTACTCACCGGCTAGCTTCATGCGACGCCGTTCTTGATTGCGGTTAATAGATAGTTTTTGACATAAAATCAAATGGCGCCGTTGCCGGGGATGGCGTAGAAATTTTCTTTTTGCAATTTCGGGTTAATCTTAAATTAAAAAAATCATAAAAATCTAAAAAAATCCAAAAATTATAAAAATATATCAATTGTTATTTTTTTTTTGGAAAGGGTACTTTGTTGTGTGAATCTTGCAGGAACAAACTTGGATTTGGAAATTTACAGAAAGACAAGCAGAAAACAAAATATCAAAACAGAAGGGGACTACGAAATCAGAGCAGCAGAATATTTTCAGAAACACGACTCCTCCATCGCGCCGCGATTCCGCAGCTTAACCCCAACTTAAACCGCGGAAACGCGGTCCTCTTGCTGAATCAGAACGTCGAAATTTTTCTGGGGACCCGCACCCACTTCTTCACCGCGGAACCGCGGCGGGAAACCCCTTTTGGCCGCGATTCAGCTGCTCTAAAGCGGCATCATCTTGTGGAATTTCCTCTGTAAGTTCCTCTGTTCCTCCTCTGTAATTTTTGAAATATCTTTTCTGAAAATTCCTGCAGGATTCCGTGCGCTTTAAAAAATATATTCCCTTCCATATAACAATCTTGTGCAGGATTTTTGTAGAGACGCTTAAATTAGATTGCAAGTAATCTTTTCTGTTGCATATCTTTTCTCGAAAATCTTTTTGCAACAAAATTTTTCCAAATAAAGATAAAAAGAAAAAGGAAAATTTTTATTAGAAAACTTGCCAACTTTTGCCGCAAATAAATCCTTGCACCACCACAAACCTTCTTTCTTTTTCCCTTTTGTAACACCCGAGCCCAATAATACTATTTCTGTTACTGGTTGAGTGTTTGGCATTGCTCATTTCATTTATCTTGCTTGTTTGGTTCTTATTGCACAATTTTAACCGGCTAAGTCATTCTGCATATAACAAATTTTAGCACCCAAAATAAAATTGAAAATATTCTTCTTGGCCTACTTGACACCCTTAGCCTCGTGGTAGCGTCCGTGCATTGTATTCTCGTCCCGTTCAGTGAAACGGGCGAGTTTGGATGGCTACGTGCACGTGCGTGTGTCCGTTTTGGGAGTATGCTTTTTAATCATAAAACATTTCATTTTAAAATTTGGAACCCGCCTAAAATCCTATAATTTGAATTTCGAATTTTTGGACCCAACCCGGGCGCAATTTGGAAATGTTTCATTTGGCGCCAAAATCCTAAATTTTAATATTATTAAAACCATCGCATATATTTTTCTAACTAACCTGATATCTTACTGTTCATTACCTATCTTTTAAATCTTTAAGTTAACCATATAATATTTTTACAATCTTTATATTCTTCTTAATTTATTCTCTCAGCCAATCGCAACCTCCCCTTTAACCCCGTGGGCCCCACTTTCTCTCTCTCTCTCTCTCCACTTTTTCCTCTCTCTCCCTCTCCCTCATATATTCTCTCGTACTTCTCTTTATCATTTTTCTCTTCTTGCTTCATGTCTCGTTTCTCATTTCTTTTAACTGTTCTTTTGTTGCCGGAATTCCGTCGTGCCGGTGACGTTTCTCGACGTTCCAGCGAGATACCCCGACCCGTGTGGTTCCTTTGTTCGTCGTTTGGGTTCATTCCGTGAACCGTGCGCCGTCGCGAGTTTTCCCCGCCGACGGTTAACGTTCCGTTTTCCCGATTCGCGACCCATCGAGGCAAGTTAATCTTGCTACATGCTATATACTTTTATAATCTTCATTTTATAATATTATACATTTGAAAATCTTATAGTTTACATATGAAATGTCGTTGAAAAATCGGATATGAAAAATCTGAAATTTACTGTACACCTTATCTTATAAAATTCATTATAAATCATAGAAAAATCATTAGGATACGTTCTTTAGTTCGTTACGAAGCTAATTCAGAATACTATAACTCTATGAAATATTTACTTGCAAAATAAATTGTTTAATTAACGTAAAATGCAAATGAACACGTCTCTAAACTGCTGTCCAGGGAAATTCCAGCAGCAAACTTTCAACTTTGAATATTCATAACTTTTTGTAGGGATAACCTGATATGCTTATACTTATAAAACTGAAAACCTTATTGAATTATCTTTGTTTTGGTATAAGACACGTCTCTTTTGGAGAACGTTTGTTATTTTTAAGCTATTTTACAAATTAGGGTGACGCTGAATTTCTGAACGGAACCTTCTTGTGCATGGTTAATTAATACAGCTTTTATAGTTACTAATCGCTTTGAATATGCTATCCATATTAATATTATTATATAAATATTTATATCACATATTGCTTAGTTGTACATCCCACACTACCATTTTATAGTTTTATAACTCTTCGGATACCCGTTTGCATCCATCGCATTTAAGATAAATATAATTGCATCCATAGATCACATTACTACATAATAATATGATATTAATACTCCATGTTTAATAAATTGCATCCTAATTAATATTGGAACTATAAATGTAACCCTAATCAATAACTGTGCATCCATATCCTTGAAATTATATTTATTTGCCTATCATATTACATGTTCCAGTTTATTGTTCTAATAGTACTCATGCTTGTTTATTTATACACATGTTTATGATAGTTTGATTATGAGCACCCACATGACATCTTGTGCTTCCTGACATGACCTGTTACACTTCCTACTTGACATGATATGGTACCGTACACTCTTGACATGACATGACACCTTTATACATTACCTGACCTGTTACCTGATCTCATGCCTAATGCCGACAAACCTGACCATTCCCGCTGTCTATCCAGACAGACCTACTTTTACTCGACCTTGTGTTGGCATTAGTCCTTGACTACTGAATACCTGACCTGACATACATAGCTTGGGGGTATGGGGAAATCAAAGGTGAAACCGACTTGTAACTCAACAGTTCGATACTTGTTCTGATCAGTCTTACGGGCTTGGCCAGCTCCGGAGTGTTGATGCTGACATCACTCATCTATCCTACTACCTTTTACTGCTTAGCGGCACGTCTCGGATTCAGCCCCGAGGATCATGACCGTGGTCCCGGGCATGCACGGGATACTATTGAGTTACATCGACGATTCATCAATTGGTTTCAAAGACTATAGAGTAGAAACCTGATAGGACAGTTTAGTCACCATTGCACATTACCCTGCTCTGTTATTTCTTATTACTGCTTTATTCATGTTCATACTTGCATTGCTTATTATCATGTTTACATTATATACTTGATGTCTTGACGCGCTGACGTCTGGGTTTTGCATGGCCCAGATTCCGTACCACTGTCGACGACCGAGCAGGAGTACTTCAGCCAGCAGGCTGAACTGTGAGTTCTTTAGGGTTTAGTTTATTTATTTTCATTTCATTTCCAGATGTGAGCCCGCTTTATGGGACGTATTGTTTATTCATTGTTTTGGATCATTAGCTTCCGCACTTATTGTTTATTGATTCTTGTTATTATGGATTTGGACATGTATTAGATTAGCTTATTATCTTGTTCTTGATATCCTTACAACCGTAATGTGACTGTGGATGGATACTTCCTACCCACAGGTAGCATGGTTGGCTATGTCACGTGCCCAATCTTGCGTACTCTGGGAAGCGGGGCGTGACATGGTTCTTTTGGTATCAGAGCCATAGGTTAATTGGGTTGATTCTTTGTAGTTGGGTATTGCACCCGATACACGAATCAGGATACCCGTGATTAGGAAACATGTCCTGCCACTTTGACCGTTTTACCATCCTTGAATCATTCTTCCGGATCATGTCGACATGCAAACTTACTTTGCATTGTCAACTCGAAAACCTAACTTCTTGTTATCTCTAGGACTTAGGCGACTTGGGTGGAGTTAAGTAATTGCGGCTATGATACCGCGGCATAGCTACAATGCGGTACTCTATTTAAGTATCTTGGAGTTCTAGCCTTGATCCACATTCAGAATCTATCATCATGCTAATGTTGGGTGTTTTGAGTTCAGGATTATGACAGGTAAGAAGTTGAAGACGTACCAGAGGCGTGTGAATGAAGCCGCCATGCTTGGAGTGATAAGAGAAATGCTGGAAATCAAAGAAACAGACCGAGCTGATCCAGCAGCAAGCGGACTTGTTTCAGGAAGGTTTGCAGATCGTTCAGCAGTCTGTAAACGATGTTGGAACTAGACCAGTTGACCGAGTAAGGACCGTAGCAGATTTCAGACTTTTAGATCCGTCTACTTTCACTTTTCTGGAGGAGCCGTTGCCAGCCGAGCCGTGGCTAGCGACACGGAGAATTTGCTGACTGCGACACAGATTCCAGAGGACAAAGGAGTTGATGTGGTGCGCATTCAGTTAGTGGATTACGCCCGAGAGTGACGGCTTGTGGAGGAGACCCGCTTGCCCAAGCCGATCAGTTGGGCGAAGTTTTTCTAAGAACCCCCTGGAGAAGTTCTTCCCGCAGACTGCGCGGAGGAAAGGGAAGAAATTTATCGGACTAAGGCAGAATGGAGCAACCGTGGACGTGCATGCAGCGGAGTGGACGAGACTCAGTAGTCTCGCTGGACCTTTCGCGGCCAACGATGCAGACAGAAGTTGCGGTAAGGAAGCAGTTCTGTCGGGCCAGTCGAGTTTAGGGCTAGGCCGACAAACAGTGTTCTTGCGACTATGGAAGTGAATAGTAATGAAGAGCCGGCAGTTGTTCGCGACTTTATGGATGTGTTTGCAGATATTTCGGGCTTACCGCCAAAGCGAGATGTGGAGTTCGCGATTGACCTTATTCCTGGTGCAGCGCCAGTATCAAAATCTTATTATCCGATGGCACCGGTGGAATTGGAAGAAGTTAAGAAACAAGTTGGTGAATTACTCGAGAAGGGATGGATTCGAAGCAGCAACTCACCTTGGGGAGCTCCAGTTCTTTTAGTAAAGAAGAAGGATGGCACGAGAAGGATGTGCATGGATTATCGAGAATTGAACCGGGTGACTATTAAGAACAAGTACCGATCCCTCGCATTGGAGAGCTTTTTGAGCAGCTTAGTGGCGCGAGGGTGTTCTCGAAATTGGATTTGCGATCGGGATATCATCAGGTCCGAGTGAAAGCAGAAGGCATTTGCAAGACGGCGTTTCGAACTCGATATGGACATTTCGAGTATCTAGTGACGCCCTTCGGAGTGACTAATGCGCCGGCAATATTCATGGATTTGATGAACAGGATCTTTTCACCGTTCTTGGACCAGTTTATTGTGGTATTCATTGACGATATTCTGGTGTACTCGAGGAGTCCGGAGGAGCATGCTGAGCACTTAAGGATCGCACCGCAAACGCTGAGACAAGAGAAATTATTTGCGAAGATGAGTAAGTGTGAATTCTGGCTGGAAGAAGTGAAGTTTCTGGGGCATGTCGTGTCGGGCGATGGAATCGCCGTCGATCCCGAAAAGATTGCAGCAGTTCGAGACTGGCCTATTCCAAAGAATGTTGCAGAGATAAGGAGTTTTCTTGGACTCGCCGGATACTACAGAAGATTTGTGGAGAACTTCGCTCGCGTAGCTGAGCCGTTAACCAAGCTCACACGAAAGGAGGTACCGTTTGTTTGGACGGATGGATATGCATTGGCCTTTGAGATGTTGAAGCAGAAGTTGATAACCGCCCCTATCCTAACCGTACCGGATGATTCAGGAGGACTGGTGATTCACAGCGACGCATCTGGAAAAGGATTGGGATGTGTTTTAATGCAGAATGGGAAAGTCGTCGCTTACGCATCGAGACAACTGAAGACTCATGAGAAGAACTATCCGACTCATGACTTAGAGCTTGCAGCCGTGATCTTCGCCCTGAAGATTTGGAAACACTACCTTCTGGGCGAGAGAGTTGAAGTCTTTACGGATCACAAGAGTTTGAAATATGTGTTCACTCAGAAGGAATTGAACATGAGGCAACGCAGATGGTTGGAGCTGATGGCCGACTACGACCTTGATCTTAAGTACCATCCGGGAAAAGTTAACGTCGTGCCAGATGCGCTAAGTCGGTTACCGGCAATTCAGGTATTGACTGCACAGAGAGAGATCATTACGGATTTTCGGAGATTCGACTTGGAGGTTGTGCTACCCCATGCTACAGGACAGTTGATGCAGTTGCAAGTACAGTCGTCCTTAGTTGAGAAGATTAAAGCGACACAATCGCAGGATCCTAGACTGCAAAGGTTTCGAGAGTAGGTTGAAGCCGGACTACGAACAGATTTATTGATCCACGAAGATGGTTCGTTGAGGTATGGTAGCCGTGTGTGTGGGCCAAAAGGGGATGTGCGTGAAGAGCTTATGAAGGAGGCACACAATTCAGTTTACTCTGTACATCCAGGAGGGACAAAGATGTACCAAGATATTCGACAGCATTTCTGGTGGGAAGGCATGAAACGGGAGATTGATCGCTTCGTGGCTAAGTGCTTGGTATGTCAGCAAGTCAAGGCTGAACACCAAATGGTTGCTGGTTTATTGCAACCATTTCCGATTCCTCAGTGGAAGTGGGAACATATAACCATGGATTTCGTGACGGCTTTACCGCGGAGTCCAAAAGGCAACAATGCAGTATGGGTGATTGTTGATCGGTTGACCAAGGCAGCTCACTTTATTCCTTTTCGGGTTGGTCAATCAATAGAGACTTTGGCAGAGCGGTACATGCAGGAGATCATAAGATTGCATGGAGTACCGGTGAGCATCGTGTCCGATCGGGACACTCGGTTCTTATCACACTTCTGGAGGAGTTTACAGGAAAGTTTGGGGACGCGATTGAAGTTTAGCACAGCTTATCATCCTCAAACTGATGGTCAGTCGGAGAGAACGATCCAAACTCTTGATGATATGTTGAGAGCATGCATGTTGGACTTCAAGGGTTCGTGGGAGGATCATCTACACTTGGTGGAGTTTTCTTACAACAACAGTTTTCAGGCAACTACCCAGATGGCTCCGTTTGAAGCTTTGTATGGTCGTAAATGTCGTTCACCTATTTGTTGGGATGATGTCGGTGAACGAAAATTGTTGGGACCAGATTTGGTGATGCAGACAGTTGAGAAGGTTAACACTATCAGAAATCATATGAAGGCAGCACAAGACAGACAGAAGAGTTGGGCTGACACATCGAGAAGACCTCTAGAATTCACCGTGGGTGATTTGGTGTTCTTGAAGATATCACCGACTAGAGGGGTGATTCGTTTTGGAAGGCGAGGAAAGCTCAGTCCTCGGTTCGTTGGACCCTTGAGATCGTGGAGCGTGTTGGTGAGGTAGCATATCGTTTGGCGTTACCACAGTCCTTGGCAAATGTGCATGATATGTTTCACGTATCTCAACTCCGTAAGTATGTTCGAGATGAAACACACGTTTTGGATCATTCGGAGCTAACAGTACGAGAAGACTTGACTTTTGAGGAGCGACCAGTTGAAATCAAGGATCGAAGAGAAAAGGTTCTTAAGAACAAGGTTATCCCCCTTGTGCTAGTCTCTTGGGGTAATCGATCGCATGGAGAATCCACTTGGAAGCGAGAAGACGAGATCCGGCAGAAGTTTCCTCACCTTTTCCTGTAGTTATCTATCTTGAATTCTTGGAATTTCGAGGACGAAATTCTTTTTGTAGTTGGGTATGATGTAACACCCGAGCCCAATAATACTATTTCTGTTACTGGTTGAGTGTTTGGCATTGCTCATTTCATTTATCTTGCTTGTTTGGTTCTTATTGCACAATTTTAACCGGCTAAGTCATTCTGCATATAACAAATTTTAGCACCCAAAATAAAATTGAAAATATTCTTCTTGGCCTACTTGACACCCTTAGCCTCGTGGTAGCGTCCGTGCATTGTATTCTCGTCCCGTTCAGTGAAACGGGCGAGTTTGGATGGCTACGTGCACGTGCGTGTGTCCGTTTTGGGAGTATGCTTTTTAATCATAAAACATTTCATTTTAAAATTTGGAACCCGCCTAAAATCCTATTATTTGAATTTCGAATTTTTGGACCCAACCCGGGCGCAATTTGGAAATGTTTCATTTGGCGCCAAAATCCTAAATTTTAATATTATTAAAACCATCGCATATATTTTTCTAACTAACCTGATATCTTACTGTTCATTACCTATCTTTTAAATCTTTAAGTTAACCATATAATATTTTTACAATCTTTATATTCTTCTTAATTTATTCTCTCAGCCAATCGCAACCTCCCCTTTAACCCCGTGGGCCCCACTTTCTCTCTCTCTCTCTCTCCACTTTTTCCTCTCTCTCCCTCTCCCTCATATATTCTCTCGTACTTCTCTTTATCATTTTTCTCTTCTTGCTTCATGTCTCGTTTCTCATTTCTTTTAACTGTTCTTTTGTTGCCGGAATTCCGTCGTGCCGGTGACGTTTCTCGACGTTCCAGCGAGATACCCCGACCCGTGTGGTTCCTTTGTTCGTCGTTTGGGTTCATTCCGTGAACCGTGCGCCGTCGCGAGTTTTCCCCGCCGACGGTTAACGTTCCGTTTTCCCGATTCGCGACCCATCGAGGCAAGTTAATCTTGCTACATGCTATATACTTTTATAATCTTCATTTTATAATATTATACATTTGAAAATCTTATAGTTTACATATGAAATGTCGTTGAAAAATCGGATATGACAAATCTGAAATTTACTGTACACCTTATCTTATAAAATTCATTATAAATCATAGAAAAATCATTAGGATACGTTCTTTAGTTCGTTACGAAGCTAATTCAGAATACTATAACTCTATGAAATATTTACTTGCAAAATAAATTGTTTAATTAACGTAAAATGCAAATGAACACGTCTCTAAACTGCTGTCCAGGGAAATTCCAGCAGCAAACTTTCAACTTTGAATATTCATAACTTTTTGTAGGGATAACCTGATATGCTTATACTTATAAAACTGAAAACCTTATTGAATTATCTTTGTTTTGGTATAAGACACGTCTCTTTTGGAGAACGTTTGTTATTTTTAAGCTATTTTACAAATTATGGTGACGCTGAATTTCTGAACGGAACCTTCTTGTGCATGGTTAATTAATACAGCTTTTATAGTTACTAATCGCTTTGAATATGCTATCCATATTAATATTATTATATAAATATTTATATCACATATTGCTTAGTTGTACATCCCACACTACCATTTTATAGTTTTATAACTCTTCGGATACCCGTTTGCATCCATCGCATTTAAGATAAATATAATTGCATCCATAGATCACATTACTACATAATAATATGATATTAATACTCCATGTTTAATAAATTGCATCCTAATTAATATTGGAACTATAAATGTAACCCTAATCAATAACTGTGCATCCATATCCTTGAAATTATATTTATTTGCCTATCATATTACATGTTCCAGTTTATTGTTCTAATAGTACTCATGCTTGTTTATTTATACACATGTTTATGATAGTTTGATTATGAGCACCCACATGACATCTTGTGCTTCCTGACATGACCTGTTACACTTCCTACTTGACATGATATGGTACCGTACACTCTTGACATGACATGACACCTTTATACATTACCTGACCTGTTACCTGATCTCATGCCTAATGCCGACAAACCTGACCATTCCCGCTGTCTATCCAGACAGACCTACTTTTACTCGACCTTGTGTTGGCATTAGTCCTTGACTACTGAATACCTGACCTGACATACATAGCTTGGGGGTATGGGGAAATCAAAGGTGAAACCGACTTGTAACTCAACAGTTCGATACTTGTTCTGATCAGTCTTACGGGCTTGGCCAGCTCCGGAGTGTTGATGCTGACATCACTCATCTATCCTACTACCTTTTACTGCTTAGCGGCACGTCTCGGATTCAGCCCCGAGGATCATGACCGTGGTCCCGGGCATGCACGGGATACTATTGAGTTACATCGACGATTCATCAATTGGTTTCAAAGACTATAGAGTAGAAACCTGATAGGACAGTTTAGTCACCATTGCACATTACCCTGCTCTGTTATTTCTTATTACTGCTTTATTCATGTTCATACTTGCATTGCTTATTATCATGTTTACATTATATACTTGATGTCTTGACGCGCTGACGTCTGGGTTTTGCATGGCCCAGATTCCGTACCACTGTCGACGACCGAGCAGGAGTACTTCAGCCAGCAGGCTGAACTGTGAGTTCTTTAGGGTTTAGTTTATTTATTTTCATTTCATTTCCAGATGTGAGCCCGCTTTATGGGACGTATTGTTTATTCATTGTTTTGGATCATTAGCTTCCGCACTTATTGTTTATTGATTCTTGTTATTATGGATTTGGACATGTATTAGATTAGCTTATTATCTTGTTCTTGATATCCTTACAACCGTAATGTGACTGTGGATGGATACTTCCTACCCACAGGTAGCATGGTTGGCTATGTCACGTGCCCAATCTTGCGTACTCTGGGAAGCGGGGCGTGACACCTTTCTTCTAACATGGGTACCCCACATAATAAATCACTTGCCGAACTTTGGTATCCCGAACCTAATTTTGCGTCGGACGTCAATTTGTTCGGTCAATTTAAAGACGATCCTTCCTTGCCTAAAATATCTTTGAAAGATCAAATAGAGGCGTCTAGGAGAAATAGTTCGATTCTTCTACCCAATTTGTGTCAACCAAGTCAACCTTTACCACCTCCATATGTTGATACCACTTTTTCAAGTCCTTCTGTCACTCCTAAGCCGATGTCCATTGCTGAGCATATTGCTCAATCTCGCAGTCGATCTTTCACCACTCTCTACTCATCTAGTTCTAGGGGTCCGCACGATTATTCACCTTTTTATCCATATGTTGACCCTACCCCCGTCCAACCAATCACTTCCTACCAGTCCTACCCGACTTTTCCACCTTCACTAGACACTGTTTCTACACAGCCATTAGGGAGTTTCACATATCCAACCAATTTCGAATCTTTTACCGAAACCCCCTCACCACCTAAGTCTAGTTTGAAAGAGTCGTTGGAAGCTTATATCTTAGCAACAAACAAAATGACTAAGAATGTGGAAGCGTCCGTGGCCGCCCTTATGCAACCTAGTGAACCGATAGCTAGTTTCCCACTAGCTCCAAATTTTTCAATGTATAAGAAGGCGGTAGGACAGAGTGAGAATGTGAGAGGATTTCCAAATCAAACCTACCCTTACCTAATTGAAGCCCACAACTCTAGTTTTCCATCGAATGTCCTAAATGATTCACAAGTTCAAAATAAAAACGAGTTGTGTGATTTTGTAGTGCTTGATTTGCCAAATTGTGAAGAACCCCTCTTGAGTGAAACCAAACTTAATCCTTTCGATCTTTACACCTCCACTCTAGAACCTAAATTGATAAATATCCATTCTTTTGATGAGGTGTCTAAAGAAATTGATTTTCACTTGATTGAAGATATAGACGCCGGGAATATTTCGGATGATGAACCTGTCGATTTGATTGAAATTTTATGTCCAACTCATCATCCCGAGTCATTAGATGTCTCTCCCGAACTTCATATGCGTCTTGATGTTGATGATAATGGCATGGATGAGTTGAATTTTGAGGTGAATTATAAGGAAAGTATTGAGGAGAGTTTTGAGGATAATATTGAGGTTGAATCATTTTTGTTTGATGTGTTGGATTTTCAAATTCATCCTCCCGAACCTTTAACTGTTATATCACCCTCCCTCCTTTCCATCGTTCCGACTACGCACAAGATCACGCTCGAAGACCGTGAGCTTGAAAATTTTCTCTTTGAATCTGACACAATTCTCATAGCCGATACCACTTACGAGTGTTTCACTTTTTCGGACGATATTGATGACTCACCGCCCGAGTTTGAGTCCTTTACATTTTCAGATGAGTTAGTTGAACCATCAGACTCGGTTGCTTACTATAGTTTCGAACCATTAATGGAATCTTTCAAGTTCGAGACAGTTTACTACGGTGAGAATGATACTATCCCTAATTCACTCCCTTTCTTCCTTCCTATTGTTCCGACCGTACAAGAGACCGTTGCGCTTTCATCTCCAATATCAAGTTCGGCGTTCCCATGTTTTCTTGCGAATCTTGAGGGATTTGACCCCTTTTCTCGACGGGTTGATAGGTTAGCGCAATCGCTTTTAACACATCGGTCATCACAAATTGTGTTAATTTATTCACTCGATTTACACCATCAAGATCGCGCGCTCCTTCTTTCTCCTTTTCGTCATTCTTCTCCTCCACCGAGACCATATTCTACCTTTCTTCCCACACGGTCTCGTGTGCTTCTCATTTCCCTTCTTTACACCCCATTATTTCACCAACTCTACCATTACCACGATGAGATTTTTGAATGGTTGGTGCTAACCTTTGGCTTATGTAAGGCCAGGCTTAAGTTTGGGGGGAACCTTGTTGTATATATATATATATTTTTTTTATTTTCTTTTTCTATAATAAAATATAAAAAAATTCAAAAAAAATAAAAAATAAAAAATTATAAATAAATAAACAGGGGAGTGCCGGCATTTTGACCCTCTTAGTATAGCATGACAGCGAGGATACTGTCAAGTTTAAGTTTGGACGTATGCTCGGTACGTCTTCTTCCTTCGCATTCATTTGTACATATTGTTGCATTTGCATATTTATTTGAAAACCCATAAAAATTGAAAATTTTTGAAAAATTATAAAAATTAATGTATTCAATTTTGGCATATTTGATTTGAGTTTGACAAATAGGTTAACTGGCTAAGAACAACTAGATTTTAGACTTAGTAAATTAAAAACCCTAAAGATAACCTTTTTTAAAGTTTAACGGTAGAAAGTATATGTCTTTGTAGTTTATTTAGAAATAGGCAAATTTTGAGTTCAATTCTTGGGCTAAGTCAAAACAAGGGAAAAGTATTGATATTCTTATTAGAGTATAAGTTTGAAAAATAGTTCCTAACTTAAGTCTAGATTCTGAGAATGTATACCCTACAAATTGCACAATCACGCACCTTGAAACTTGGAATAGTAGAAGAGACCTTGTAATGCTCTTGTCTAAAGTCCTTAGTACGAAGAAAATATAAAAAAAAGTGAATAAAGAAAAAAATGAACACTGGTCTTTATGATTACTTAAGGCTGCAAAAATAGAAAAAATATTTAGCGAGGGTGCTTCATCACCTAGTGCCTTAGACCAACTGGTTTGGGAGTCACTGCTAAAAGCCTTGGGTGTTGCAAGACTAGGAATTACGCTTTAAAGTGCAAACGTATCTTGTAATCGGTCGTTGGTACCTCAAGAAGTATTAACGGTCGTATGAAGGATGTGTAAGCAGAATTCAATTAAAAATTCACCAATTAATAAGTGCTTTGGACAACGGATAAGAGTATGATTGCTTGATTTGAATTTCCAAGTGTAGGGATGATTTATACACACACATGGGGATATGTGATCGGAGTTTAGATGAGAGATAGGAGTGAAGAATAGAACTTGTATCTTTAGTAGAGTTGATAAAAATTCCTAAGTAGAGATGAAACCCTAGAAGGAAAACTTAAGAAATGCCGAAAGCTAAGTAAGTCTATAGAATATGTATAATCTTAAGTTAAATGATGAGGAAGTGTGAAGAATGTGGGTGGATAATTTACGAGTCGACGATAATAGAATTTCTTGTTAGAAAACCTAATTGGAGAATTAAAATCGAAAAGCCAAATTGATAGGATTTTGTGGGTAGTATCCGCTGAAAACCCTCAGGAGACAACACTCCTCCTACTAGGGACACCTAGAGGTTTAACGGCTTGTTGCACAAGCTCGGTGCAATCGCGTTTCCCTGCGAAAGTGCGGTTAGGTTTTTGTCGAGAATAAAAAAATAAGTTTGCTCGAGGACGAGCAAAAGATAAATTTGGGGGTAATTGTTCACACCATAATATTGCATTATTATATTCCCCATCCTTATTCACTTTATAAATAAACAGGTGCTTTTGACGCATGACTGCTACATATTACAGGTTACAGGTTCTTGGACAGAAAACAGTGAAAAAGACAAAAGATAATACAAAAGCGGAACTTTTGACCAACAAATAGAAGGATCCTAGTCAAGCCTAGACGAATAATAGTTCACAATCAACAAGGCAATGCAAGGTCCAAAATAACAAGGCAAACGGTTAAAAGATCACTACAAGTTTTCACTGAAAGATCTGGAGAAAACCCAGAACCCAAACAGAGAAAAGAACTAAAGAAATAACAAGCCCAAAGAACCAGGAAGCAGCCCACAAAAACTAATAAGATGTTGTCATCAATGGGCCGCGGAACCACGGCCCAAGCCTACCAATGCCGCGGTTCCGCGGCAAGAAGAAGTCCAGAGGAAAAAGTCTTTTTACCAAAACGTGGGTGCGGTGCTGACTAGTCAACCTAAGGGCTATTTTTGTAATTTCAGACATGCGAATCAATTGTAAACCTAGGGTTTCTATCTCCTATAAATAGAACCCAAATCATTGTAATTTCTTATCCCTCCTTTTAATAATAAATTCCAGAATTCTTTTGGAGAGCATCGATGACTCTTTTCAATTCATGAATTCAGATCTGACAACCTGTGTTGATGATTGGAGAGAGCCATCTGTAAGTACTTTTATTTAATTGCTCTAGTTTAGATTTCAATTCTATGCCCTAGGTAGATTTAATTCCTTACCTTAGATAATTGTTTAGAGTTAGTTTTGGGGAAGGCTTTTGAGAGATGAGATCTCTCATCCATTTCTTACCCGTTATATATTTACACGCACACACCGCGCCCTACGGTACCCTATCCCTCGAGGTAGCGGTGATACCGTAGTATAAAGGCCCGGTTGTGCGCGTTTTCCATGGAGGTTAGGGTAAGGATCTCTAAAGGAAGGACAAGAACCTAGAGGAAGGAACACCTTCCCGAATGGATCTAATCCACTTTATTGATAATTACCATAACTCCTCATAGATCTTCATTGGGTATAGAAAGCGTTGAGATTTACTTGCATTTCCAAACCATCCCTAAACCTAACCCTAACAAGACTAGATCTAGACAATCTTAGATAGATAGATTTAGATTTAATAATCAATCCGAATACCCTTCGGAATTAACTCGTAAGCACGAATAGGAGATTCACAACATCCCTGTGGACCGACCCGTACTCACCGGCTAGCTTCATGCGACGCCGTTCTTGATTGCGGTTAATAGATAGTTTTTGACATAAAATCAGTCACGTGCTCATATGTGATGGGCCTTTAAACCCACTGAAAGGAATTAAAAGGTATAATAAAACAGCAAGAAAAAACCCCAATGGGTTATCACGTGCCTACACGTGACCAGGGGTCACGTGCCGACACGTGATGGGTTCCCGAGCTCTTTAAAAGAATGGAATTAAATTCCGATTAAATGGTAAATCAGTGAGGTCACATGCTAACACGTGATAGGCTCTTAAACCTTCTGAACTAATAGATTTAAATTCTAATTAAGGGAAATCAAAAACCCTAATATTTTCCTAGATCTTTCCAAATAAAAAGATTGCGCTCTGTAAAGTGAAGCACCGTTGGATTAAAAAACCAATGGTGATTAAAAATCACCAATTTATAGAAAGATTCTATATAAGGAAAGATTTTCCTAAAATCTGCCAGGAACAACAAACAAAATATCTTTTGGATTAAAAATCCAATGGTGAATAAAATTCACCGAGTGATCTAACAGATCATGTTGGTTATAAAATCAATAAAATCTTTCAATGAAAGATTGACAAAACAAACTGATTCTTTTCTTTCTTCTATAAATAGGAGCCAAGAAGAGAAAAGAAAAAAAACACAACAACAGAGAGATAATACAAAAGAAAAGAGAATTTAACTCTCCAGAGAGAAAAGAAGGTCTCTTCAGAAAATGAAACCCTAGGTATGAGAGGGAAAGAGATCATCTTATAAGTTCCCACAAAATAAAAAGAGAATTTAATTCTCAAACTAAGAGTTTAACTCTTCTGAATAAGAACTTAGTTCTTCCTTTGGTTGAAGGTCTGCAGAAACAGATCTCCCCATAAGTTGAGAATTTAATTCTCATCGGGGAGATTCTGCCCTGCAGATCTAAAACCTAAGAGAAGACATAAGTTCAGAGAATTATATTCTCCCACAAAGCATATAGGAATTTAATTCCTCCAACAAAAATAGGGTTTAACCCTTAATATACGAACTTAGTTCTTCCTATGGTTGAAGATCTGCAGAAGCAGATCTTCCCATAAGTTGAGAATTTAATTCTCATCGGGAAGATTCTGCCATGCAGATCCAAAACTTAGAGAGAAAATTGGTTTTAAAGAATTTAATTCTTCCAAATATATAGGAATTTAATTCATTTAAATAAAATCAGGGTTTAACCCTATAAAAGAATTTAATTCTTAAACAAGGGACTTTTCATGCACGTAAAAAGATCAAATACCCAACCTAATCACGTGGCAACACGTGACCCTCCCCTCAATGGTCAAAAAAGAATGAATGAGATCGGGTCACGTGCTCCCACGTGACCCTTGAACAAACTTCTCAAAAAAAAAGGCAGAACAGACTTTGGGCGCCCTCACGTGTCCCCACGTGACCCCTGACAAACATCTCTTTAAAAAAGAGAAGATAGAAAGAACTGAAGGATTAAAATCCAATGCATAGGCGCCCTCACGTGACCCCTAGCAAATCCTTTTAATATCCAGTGCATGGGTACCCATCACGTGCCCACACGTGATGGCCGTGAAGACTAAAGGTTTTAACACTTACCTGCATATCCTGAGAATAAAATAAAGGAAGTTTGGGCCCAACACTGTTTTGTGCGCTGCATCCTTAGTGTTTAACACTATTTTAAGCGTATCACGTGGGAGCACGTGATAGCCGAGTGTACTCTAGTGTTTAATATCCTAGCTAATCTTAGCTTGAACTAGCCAAGTTTTTCCAAAGGCAATACCCCCTTTTTGACTGAACCTCAAACACACTTTTGTTTTCTAAAATTGGTCATCTCATATGACATTCAAAGTAGAACGCAGAGCCTTTCAGACAACTTTGGTTCAAGGGTACGTCTCTCCATACCTATGATGCATGTCGTTGTAATTCTTCAATGTCTTCAGAGAGGTAGTGGGTCCCAATGGCCTATAACTATCTGGTGCATTTCCAAATCCATGTTTGCATCTGAACTTGGACCGCAATGTCCCTAAACTAAACAATAAAACCCAAATGCTCTTTTGTTGGATCTAAATGATCCTGTTAAGTAGATCTTCGTCTAAATTTAGACTAGCGTATCCTTAACAAGCATTTAAGTTGATCTTGATCTCAAACGAGATTAACGATCCTTAAATCAATCCAACTACAGATCCCCCAACCAATATTGGTTCAAGGGTACATCTCTTCACTCCACTGATATTTGTCGTTGTAATCCTTCAACGTCTTCAGAGAGGTGACGGGTCCCGATAAATAAAAACTTTACGGACTGTGGGGTCCTTAAACCCATGGACTATGATGTCCTTAACCTCGGACTGTGGGGTAACCCATAGACTATGATGTCCTTATCCTTGAACTGTGGGGTCCTTTAAACCCATGGAATATGATGTCCTTAACCTCGGACTGTGGGGTCCTTAAACCCATGGACTATGATGTCCTTATTCTCGGACTGTAGGGTCCTTAAACCCATGAACTATGATGTCCTTAACCTCGGACTGTGGGGTCCTTTAAACCCATGGACTATGATGTCCTTAACCTTGGACCGTGGGCTCCTTTAAGCCCATGGACTATGATGTCCTTAACCTCGGACTGTGGAGTCCTTTAAACCCATGGACTATGATGTCCTTAAGCTTGGACTGTGAGGTCCTTAAACCCATGGACTATGATGTCCTTAACCTTGGACCGTAATGTCCTTAAACTAATTATGGACCGCAAAGTCCCTAAACTAAAACAATAGAGTCCAAATGTTCTTTTGTCGGATCTAAACGATCCCGTTAAGTTGATCTTAGTCTAAAATTAGACTAACGTATCCTTAACAAAATGTTTAAGTTGATCTTAGTCTCAAATAAGACTAACGCATCCTTAAACCTAACCCCAAATCCAAATCTAAGAAGATACGGATTTGGACTAATCCACGCCCTACAAGCGACAACATAAATCAGTCCCAGTATACAATCCACGGGCAACCAAAAAACAAAACAAACACCCATGACACGAAATGACCATCTGGAGAAGGAGAAAGTGGTTACCGCGATGCGGTAGCGTAATTAACTGCAGGGGCTTGCGCCTGCAGGAAAGAGCGTCCCCACAATCAAAAAACCCCTCAAACGAGAGAGAATCTGACGAAGTCTGCTACAACGGCCGCATCCGTCTAAACTTTCGATGCACGATGCCATAAATCAACTTGGCATCTACGGAGAGGTGGACGGATAAAACCAAAATAGCATCTGCCCCTAAATTCAGGCAAGACGGACCTACGCGGTCGCGTCTCTGTGTTCGGCAGAGAACAATAGTAATGGTTTTGAGAAGCTTGTTTCTCTTTCAGATTACTCATAATTGGATGCACTCCTAAGTTGAGTAATGCTGATCAACCTCTCTCCATTTAGTTGACATGCACTGGAGACAGCTGCATGATTTGAATCTGGTTCCAATTAAATCAATGCCTCTGTTTCTATATTAGATATAGAATGGCTCATATCTTAACGATGTTAAGGTATATGGAGTTGTCCGGCTTATGCTTAAAACCAGACTCTGGATAACTCAAGGCACGTTTCTCTAATGGTTGTTTGGGGGTTGACCCGGGCTATGATGAGGGTTGACTTTTTACCATCTGGAAGATCAATAGTGATATTATTCTTGACTCGCCACAGTTTTAGTAAAATGGATTTTTTTTTCAGAAAACAGTAGTGGGAGTATAGTAGAACTGGAAGTGATTCCAGAACCGCAAACGATTACTGAAAATTTAATAGGACCTAAAGATTCAATCAGGTTTGACATTCCATTAGCCACTCCGCAGATATGGTGGGTAATCTCAGGCACCCGAGAGGTACTCCGGTATCCTCAAGGACAGTGACAGGGAGGTTCTTGTTTACCCAGACTTGACACTACTATTGTTTCAGGCTATGAGACCCGGCAGGAGGATGAGTATAGCGTCGTTCTAAACTAGCTTTAGAAGTGCACGTGTATATGATTCTGCCAGAGGGTTGTCGTAGTCAGTGGGAGCAGCAGAAGCATAGTGGGAAAGTAGCTTATGTCTATCTATAGACTAAAGCAGATATAGCGGAGATAGATCATCTATTTCTGATGTGACAGTTATAGGTTTGACTTCATCAGAACAGGAGATGGATCTGTTAAGAAGGTAGTAGGGTGTGATGTCCTGGTATTTGGATGGCATACACATAGTAAGAAGTGAAATTCCTATACTACAATCGGTTATACTTTGGTTGTCACACAGCGGTTTCTCCACATAGGGCTTGGATATTATATCAGACATTCTGATTACTAGATATATGGTTTTAGATCTAGATTTGGGTAGTTTCCCAATCTTGGTACTTAGACAACATTCTAAAGGTGTTTTAGAATGGACGACTCCTGGCACGGTAGTATACCTGCAGGTGATGGAGTCACCCTCTCTAAAGGTGTCTTACAGACTAAAGGAGAGAGTGATGTGCATAATTGGCATATCACTTGCTTAGGCAATTGAGTCAATCATGATATGTCAAGTACCACACCAGATGTTGTTTTTGCACTAAATGCAATAAGTTGAGATATTAATCCAATCCTGGAGAAACGTTCGGAAGCAGTTTTATAACATAAGTTGATATTTTAGGGATATGATAACGACATCCTCCTTCGGGAGACAGTTATCATTCCAGGCTTCCAAGGTGACCTGGATGACAGAGTGACTGTCAGAGTTATAGTTTTCCCTCTAAAGAAGGGCAGCAGTTTGGACAGGTGGTCCAAGCGGATACTGAGGGAGGCATGGCACAGGATACTGATTAAATTCAGTTTACGATACAGTCTAAGTTTTCTGGATTTGGAGTTCATTTGTGAACTATGTCCCATCAGATATCCAGACATATTCTAAGACAGGTATTGCTCATTTCGGGAGATGGCTTTCTCCGCGAACTTGAGATAAAGAGAGACATAGAAAGAAACATCAGGGCGGATCCACTCACTGAGGCTATTCCTCAAACGCAATAGTTACACAAACGGGCTTTGTGAGACTGATCAGTAGAGAAGTTGGGTGTTCGGTATCACACGGGCTGTGAGTATGCGACATCGCAATAATTAGCCTTGAGTACAAGTGGGAGATTGTTGGATATAGTGCCCTCAAAGTCAATTATTGGATCGCAGGCACACGATTGAAATGATTGAGAGAGGACCTATGCCGGTAAGACAGTCTTACTCAAGATGATAGTATGCTATCTGGTTTATCTTTATCATCTTGTATATGCTTTAGGTGATATTACAGATCACTATTACACGTTGATAGAGCCTTTAAGATTCTTGCTTGACTACCAGCAGTATAATGGCGATCATATACGTGAGAGTTGGGTTAGTCTATAAGCACATCCTTAAAAGTGTCCATAGTCATGGGAGTTTCGAGACTGGGCATCGATACTCCATTAGTAGACTAGTGTATACAGTCGAGACCCCGACGAAGGGCGGTGGCCGGTCTCACAAGCCATTGGTGTCAGTTGGTTCACCTAAGATATATACAGGTGCTCATTGGGTTATGAGTACACCGGACAGGACTCGCCGGGAACCTGCTAGTTGGTATTAGACCTAGCGTCAGATAGCAGTTCCCTGGTGACATGTGTACAGGTTAGTTCATCGACCTGAGATCGTCATTTGTCTCGTGTGAGTTCCCACTGTGCTTTGATTACTACCCTACCATGGCTCAAAAGAGTCATGCAAACAGGTTTTAGTTGGGTACAGTCCCGAGCCACATGGAGGCAGTGAGCGGATCGGAAGGGGTTTCGTCTCTCCCGGTATTGTGGGTGAGATCATGCTGTGTCTAGGAGAGCCATTACATGAAATCCTTGGCCAAGGCAAGTGAGATTTACTGGTAGGTATTCCAGTAGTATCTCAGGGTGTTATGGGCAACACTCCGACACGACTTATACCGCTTTTGGGGTCTGACATTTACCAGCCCCATAGGCCCGACATGCGATACTCACAGACGAACGGACCGGACTGTACGGATATTGTCACCGACAGGCTCAGTAAGGTTTCTGGATGAGTTCGCTCATCAGCCTCCCTTTTGGTCAATAAATGAGTAGCTGTTACGTACAGCTAGTACCACTGACATGCTTGTGGTTAAACCCACTGCCAGAGTATTGACAAGTCTTTAGAGTCCCCCACAGAAAGTTTTCCAAGTTTCGGGCGAAACGTTGTAGAGGCCGTATGACATTATGGCAGGGTTCGATCATATACATGCACTTGTACACGGATCATGATCGGACGGATCATACTAGTGGGCTCTGGTTTAAGTCGGATCCTAGTATTAGATTTGTTGGATTACTTTAGTCTCATCGCATTTGCATTCAATCGAAATGCGGATGCAGGTATGTATATACAAGTGAGCGGTGTCCTTGTGATCCGTCACGAGTTTACTTTAGATGTTGCCATATCTTTTTGTTAGACTAAACATTTGGGTTAATGTTTAGATGGTGGAAATTGTGAGTGGGAGTGATGATTTAGTGCATTAAATGTGTCATGTGCTTTATTGGTGAGTCATGGTATTATTTTTTGTGCTAATGTCACATTTGTGATTGATTATTGTGTTGAAATGAGAGGTGGAGAGAGAGAGTGGACAGCCACTTAGCCTTGGGGTAGCTCTTGGGATTGATATGGGTGCTCTCATATTTCATCTCAACACAATAGAAAAGAAAAGCTCTTCTTCTTCTTCCTCTAGCTCACAAGTTCCACCATGGCTTTATCTTCAACCTCCACTCATGCCATCTCATGTGTTGAGATTCATTGAGTGTATAGAGACAAAATTATCACACATATTCTCTACATCACCTTGGACATGTCGGCTAGCAAACTTCATGTCCGAGTTGCTTCGGTTTGAAGCGGGGGCCCGTAAAAAGACTTCTTGATGTGGTGCCCTTTTCGACGAGGAGACCGGAGATCGAGCGGGATCGGAGATAGCACGAGGAGCTAAAGATGGTGGATAAAGACCGAAGGACACGGATCGATCGGTATAGCATTTCTATCATCTTTCTAGTTAGCTAGTTTAGTGTTAATGGTACGATCCGGGTAAAAGTCTGCGTTAGCGCCGGTTTCGTAAAAAGTTTTTGTTTCTGCATTTGGCCTCGGATTGACGGTCGGGGCGCTACCGTAGACTTACAAATCATAATCGTTACCCTAACACAAATTATCCCTACAACCCAATTTACCCAAATTAATCTAATTAACCCTAATCAGGTCAAACTAAACCCAATTTACACAAATTAACCTAACTAACCCTAATCAACACCCTAACCCTTTCAAATTATCACTAATTAACTCAAATTAACCATACCCTCTAATTAACCCAAATTAACCCTAGCCTCTAACCCTAAAGATGAACCAAACCCTAACCCTAACTACCCTAACCCTAAACCCAACTAATTAACCCCAGCCCCAACCTCAGCCCCAGCCCCAACCGAACCCCAACCTCAACCCCAATCGAACCCTAACCCTAACCTAAACCTAAACTGAACCCGATGGAAACCCTAACCCTCACCCCTACCCGAACCCTGAACCCTGAACCCCAATCGAACCCTAACCCTAACCTAAACCTAAACTGAACCCGATGGAAACCCTAACCCTCACCCCTACCCGAACCCTGAACCCTGAATTCTAGCCCTAACATCATCAAAATTATAAATAATTGGAGATTTACTAATATGTAGCGGGCGGTGGAGGAGACGACGGAGGAGATCGGTGGTCGACGACGCAAACGGCGACGAGTCGCTGGCGGCGTCGACGAGGAAGTTTTGGGAACGAGGGCGGTGGCGGCTGCGGGCGGAGGGCGGTGGCGACGACGAGAAAATTCGAGACGCGGGAACGAGATCGAAACGCGCGAGAGATTGAGAGAAAATTGGGAAAAGAGATCGGGGCATAGGGCTTTTCTGTGTCTTTTTTTTTTATTAAATACACATATACATGCCCTTACGGATTTAACCGTAGGGCATTTGTTTGCGGCTCCGTATGGCCAAACAACAATTTGAGATTTAATATTTTAAAATTAAAACGTAGGGCACCGTAGGGTCAACCATGTGGACCTACGGATTAGTCCGTAGGGACAATAAAACGTTGCCCCTACAGATTCCTGTATCTGTAGGGGCAACCCCATATTGTAGTAGTGAATGGACAAGGATGTGGTATATATCCAACAATCCAAATACATATATGAGATTGTTCGAAACAACATGAGATTAGGTAGAGAAAAATAGGTTAAGACTAAATATCTAACTAATTGATTACAAGTTATATTAATCAATAATAGGGCCACAAGAATGCTATGTATTCAAATCCCAGCGCAAGGTGACGCCACAAAAGACAAACTCTAAATAATCATCCTCGATTAATTGAACCTCTCTTGGTAATGCACAAATTTAGAAATCAATTTGTAAATCGAAGGCCAAACTAATGAAACTGGTAGGGCCACGTTAGCCATGGCATGCAGACACCGATGTGCATGCGAATCGAGAGGGAGCCAACAAATTTAGAAATTAATTATTCAATTTTTTTAATTAAAATGAAATATGCTACTTGATCATAAGATTGAAAAGCAATATATACATGTGTGTGGAGAGAGAGAGAGAGAGAGAGAGAGAGATAACATAATCTTTCACCTAATTTCTGTCTTTGAAATTATGAAATTGTTACATAATGATTGAGATAAGAGTTAAAAATCTTGGTTAGGGATTAATTTGTTTAGAGTTTGTGAAAATTTGGATGTTGATGAAGTTGCTTGAAAGATGCTAGCTTGTAAATAGAGAATGATTAATGTAAGAAAAGGATACAGGGATTGAAAACGAAAACGAATTTATAGTTGTGTTTCATAGGGTTTTATGAGCACCTCGTTAGGAGAGAAATCAATGTTTCATAGTGCTGTCCACATGTTCATAACCATGCATGCACAACTTTAGGAGAGAAATCAATTAAATTAATATATATATATATATATATATATATATATATATATATATATAGCTAGTAAAACTTAGCTCCTTTTGATACATGCAGTGGCTCCTAAGCATCAAAAGGTTTGCCATAATAACAAGAAGAGAGATTCAAAGTTTCAAACTTTGAACACAATTAATTAATAAATCTACCAATAATTTTTCTAATATTTTTTAGAAGCATGAGGAAGTCGTCGTCTGCTTGTGAGCTGACTTCTCAACTGAGCATAATCATAATCTAATGATGCTTTGAGTACCAACTTTCTCAAAAGAGCTCTTTATCTCATGTGCATCTTGGATTTTAGCTTCCAAACTCTTATAGCCCACAGAATATTCGTTCATTGCCCAAGGATTAATTTCACTAATTTAAATTAAGAGCTCAGATTCCGAAATCTTTTTTTGGACATTAGATTCCGTTACGGGCCCCAAAAATTACTGCTTAGCAGTACATTTGTGCGGAATCTTTGTCTGAAGATTCGTGGGAAAAGTAAAAATTTTCTCAATGTTGTAGAAGACTTGGGGAAAAGAGTGTGATGGATTCTTATAAATATGTTCTTTTGGTGGGTTGTATGATGGACGCTGGATATAGAGGCTCCAACCTAGCTTAAAGGTTTTGTCATGACATAAAAATTTGGAAATTATATATATATATATATGAGAATAATGGAGGAAAGATGCCATAGGAGGGAATTTACTCCTATGGCGTCGAAAAAATACACCCTCTCTCATTTTTTCGCCGATCGGCACCCACCATCTTCATCGTTATCATCTAAGATGTGGGTACACCAAATTTCATGTGATTCTACAACCATTTCACCGTTGATTTAGCAATGTAAAAAGTTCTATTGTCGGCAAATCGTTAATTTTGAACCCACTAAATCAACGGTGAAAAAGTTGTGGAATCACATGAAATTTGGTGTACGCACATCTTAGATGATAACGATGATGATGATGGGTGCCGATCGTCGGAAAAAATGGCGGAGGTTGTATTTTTTCCACGCCATAGAAGGAAATCCCCTCCTATGGCCTCTTTCCTCCATTAATCTCATATATATATATATAGAGAGAGAGAGAGAGAGAGATAATATATATATATAGAGAGAGAGAGAGAGATATGGAGGAAAGAGGCCATAGGAGGGGATTTCCTCCTATGGCGTGGAAAAAATACAACCTCCGCCATTTTTTCCGACGATCGGCACCCATCATCATCATCGTTATCATCTAAGATGTGCGTACACCAAATTTCATGTGATTCCACAACTTTTTCACCGTTGATTTAGTGGGTTCAAAATTAACGGTTTACCGACAACAGAACTTTTTACATTGCTAAATCAACGGTGAAAAAGTTGTAGAATCACATGAAATTTGGTTTACCCACATCTTAGATGATAACGATGAAGATGATGGAGGCCGATCGTCGGAAAAAATGGCGGAGGTTGTATTTTTTTCACGCCATAGAAGGAAATCCCTCCTATGGCCTCTTTTCTCCATTATTCTCTCTCTCTCTCTCTCTCTCTCTCTCTCTATATATATATATATATATATATATATATATATATATATATATATACCTTCTAACAGCTAGACCGTGAATCCAATTTGGTTACCCCTTGGAAAGAGAGACAAATATGATCAAGATTTTCAAGAAAAAATTTAAATGTTTAAGAAAAATATTTCATATAATTGCATGAATAAATATTCAAATTTATATTCATTGATTACGGCATGATGGCATGCAAAGAAATTCTTATTTGAACGGTATAATACGCATCATCCTTTACAATAACTCTATAGACATTAATATTTATCCAGCCAGCAATCAAGAGAAAATAAATAAATAAGGCTACAATCTAAATTGAAATGGTCAAAACATGGACCATTGACCACATCATCCATCATGATCATTGCATCGCCTTCTCTAAGTATGAAGATGGATAATAATGAGAACCATGGTTGAATATGAAAAAAAATTCAATAGAAGGACTCTAATCATAAATGAAACAATTGATGGCCAAGAATTCAATAGATTATAAAGAGCAAATTATTAGTCAGTTGACTTGGCTAATAATTGTAATGAACAAATCATATATGGATAAGCTAACTAGTTAATAATGAAAAGAAAATAGTAAGTGGCCTAGAATCCCATTGTTTATAATGAGCTTCATTGCTTAGTCGACTTAGCTAATTTAGTGTTTTTATATGCCATTCCAAACAATGACTAGCAATATAAACATGCATGTAAGAAAGTAAAATAACAAAATATTGGTATTATTTGTAGGTCACAAATATTTGGTTTACTAAGGGTCCCAAGATTCCAAGATCAATTAAATTAGCCACCTCAAAATACCCGCTTCTTATATATTATATATATAATTCCATATGTGAAAAGATACCAAGCTTCAAGCTTAATTTTTTTTGTCATCTTCCATAGAAAATTATGCTCCACCCCTTCTATAAGAAAATTAGCACTTTGCCCCTTCCAAGTCTATCGTCCAAGTTCAAGTATTTCCATGGAATTATATTATATATGGAATTGTATTATATATTATGTATTGAATATAATTCCATATGATAAAAGATTCCAGGCTTCAAGCTTCTTTTTGTCGTCTTTCATGGAAAATTATACTCCACCCCTTTTGTTTAAGAAAATTTTCATTTAGCCGCTTACAAGTTTATCCATACAGGGCTTTTTCATCTTCGTCCAGAAATTAATCATTCACCCCTATATTTTAATCTAATACACATTTGACCCAGTCTAAGTTTCTCTTCTGATACACACAATATATTATATTTTGGATGATTGTATTTATTTTCTTATGAGTCATCGCCACTCACTCTGGATTATAACGTAGCATCTATGAAAAGTTTTTACTTCCTGGACATATGTGGGTGTAAAATTAGATGAGGCATTCTATATCTTTTGAAAATTACAATCACTCATTCACGGTTGCTTTGCATACTTGCATGCATAGAAAATTAGATTGAAAACTAAATGAGCCTCATATGTTTTGAAAAAGTGCAATCAACACTTTTCTCTATTACTTGGTATATGTTCTTATCTATCATATATGGCCGTCCACTATTACTTTGTATACGTTTTTATCTATCATATATGGCCGTCCACTATTACTTTGCATACGTACATGCATGGAAAATTATATGAAGCTCGGATGTCTTTTGAAAAAGTGCAATCAACTCTTTCAGCGCTATTAGTTTGTATGCGTTCTCATCTCATTGATCGAAAACGAATTGGATGTGGATGTTACCATATTTGTATTATGTGGTCGTTGGCAGATGCAAGTATGAATATAGATAGTTACAGATAGTTATAAAAAATGAAAATCTGTATATTATAGATCGACTGCCAATAATGCTATAAAATATATATTAAAGTTAGGGTAAATTGTCAAAACACCCCCACCCCCCGAAACATTATTATCTGTTGTCAAAAACTCCTGGACTCGAAACTAGATTCAAAATCCTCCTAAAAAAGTTTTTAGTTGTCCGAAAACCCTTACCTGTGATATATAGTAGTTTCCTGCGATATCTAAGTAGTAACCAGCGATATGTAAACAATTAATTGCCTTTGATATCTAAACTGTTTTCTGTGATATCTAAATTGTTTGTATGAATTGATTTATAGGTTACTATGTAAATACTGTAGAAAAAATTTCCAGAGGGGTTTTGACTACCGTTTCAAGGCCAGGGTTTTTGACAACGTAAAAAAGTGCTTGGTTTTTTTTTTTAACAATTTACCCTAAAAGTTATATACACTTTTGAAATATATATTAAAAGTTATACACACTTTTGAAATATATTTTAAAAGCAGTGGATTGAATTGTATAATATGAAAAATAGTAAGAGCAGAGTCCATGATACCGTGAAAGATAACTGTCGTCTGGAGAAGGGCGGAGGTAATAAGTGATGATGGTAGGAAGATTCCAGAGTTCAAATGCAATCAGTGATGATGGCAGGAATTTTCGTATGCAATTTGTTATCCATTGAATATATACAATATGTAAAAATGTATAAAGACATACTTTTATAGAATAGTTTTGAGAGAAAATCAAGAATTTTTCTAAATTGTTTCGAAAGAATTTACGTCTAGCTTGAAACATATAATATTCAGTTATGGTTCCGATCATTTATGCGATAGTATATTGTTTTGGCAACTCTTCGGACCCGTGCATGACACGGGGAAAAAATTCATATGAGAAGCTATCTATAAAACTTTTTATAGGGAGGAGGTGAAACTGTACACGTGGCAGATTGGATGTGAATCTCAAAGATAAAGAAGTCCCAAAAAAAAGAATCTCAAAGATTGGGTGTGAAACTGTACACGTGGCAGATTGGGTAGTGATTGAGTGTGAATCTCAAAGATAATCTGCCATGTGTACGGTTTCACCCCCTTCCTATAAAAAATTTTATAGACAGATTCCCATATGATTTTTTTTCCATGACACGGGACACATGCTAGTCTCCCAAGAAAACCCTTGTTCCCTTTTTTGCCTCTTTTGATGGGAGGGGCTCCTATGGCATGAACACTTTCAAAAAGGAATTAAGATAAATAGAAATGCTTGTGCAGTGGTACTGCGGTCCAGTAGATCTCTTAGTCCATCACTCTCCTATTTTTATTTTGTATTTTTTGAAAAGTTAAAGGAATTCTCATTATATCTTTAACTATTGTGGATAATATGTATTAAACTATGTCATCTGGAATTTTTTAATTTGGATAATCTGAAAATTCATATCTTTACTATTACAGCTAGAAGTATCATGGATGATGTCATTAATTACTCATCTGCCTCATTTTACTTGTTATTTTGGGGAGAGAGAAACGTCTCATTTTACCTGACGTTTTTGGAATAACGAGAAAATTATTAATGATAAAGATATCAATAAACGATACAGTATCAAAAACAACCTAGAAAATTAATTTCTGATATTAAAAAAGTGATAATACTTTTCTTAATAGTTGAAGACGGAAATGATATGATTTTTTTAGTGGTGATGTGGTAGTAGATTAATTAATAATATTAAGAAAGTGATAATATTTTTCTTAATCGGTGTGTATTTCTCTAAAATGACAAGTAAAAAAGAACGGAGGGAGTAACAATTAACAAAATAGAAAATATAGAAAAAAATGACAAAATTCAAATAGTCAAAATTGAGAATTGGAGATGTTCACATCATCCATCATCAAGGACAAAACTATAAAAACGAAAAGTCATCCATTTGCGCCCCCCCCCCTCTGTGCACATTCTTTCTCATGCTCCAAAACCCAAAAATAAATACGTAAGCCCTTATATCTTTGTTATTTTCTATAACTCATAAATTTCTCAATTCTAATAGTAGCTCTGGCCGTATTTATTTAATTTAAATTTAGAAAATTTATAGACACTTTTAGAAATTTTCATTTAGAACTTTTCATTTAGAGCTTTTCATTTAATGTCTAGGTAAAAATTTTACACCCGTCTTCATGATGTTTAAAATATACACACAGACATCACACGTGTAATACTAGTTGTATTTTATTAGAACCTATCTGCAAACTAATGAATAGAAAATATTTGAGAAGAGACTGGGAAGGTCTACATTAAAGATCGAATGATATCCATTTGAAAGTAGGATTAATCCAAATTAGTTGCATACAAAATGACCAAAGAAATTTTTTGTGTGGAGGATGTGCGTCCTGTACATACTAAAAGCACTCAAAAATTTTGAGAGGCTAATAATTCCAGCTTTTTCTAAAGAAAATACAAGAAAGAAGTTGCTTTATCGATCGAGCAGTAATTAGAATCTGAGGATTTATTTTATGGAATCCATTTACCATAATTTGAGGAGGCTAAATTTCAACCTGTTAGTACCATGAACTATACTAATTATTTCTTTTGAAACCACCAGAGATTACAAAATATATGCAAAGTAGTACTATAAACGCGCAATGCATGTTTTATACAAATGAATACTTACTGTGAGATTTTTATTTTTAGAATGATATGATTAGTTTTAAAGATTAAGGCAGTCATCACAAAATGTGAAGGGAGTTTCTATCATAGAAAATTTAGATATGGGATAGTTTTTTTCTTTTTTCTTTTCTTTAATTATGACCGCTTAGTATTGACACATGTGCAAAATCTATATGGCATAAAATTGAAGTCTCGGTTTGAAGGTGAATTTCTAACATTCCTCAATTAGTAGAATTCCACTACTGGCTTGCATTCTAAACAAATTAAGTTGACAAAATTTAGAAAATGACATTTCTAGCCTTTTCTCATCTTTTCTTAATATCATTTTACACAAATCCAAAAATCCATCTGCCATTCTTCAAGAAGATTAATAAAGGTGAATGGAAACCCATTTTGATTGTTACTTAATTCTTCTCGTCTCTTAAGCTCTTTTAGCTTTCTCAGTTATTTCTATAATGATGAGCTCTTTGAAGTTGGTTTGTTTATTTCTTTAAATTGCATGTACATACAAGAAAAGAAGATCTCTTTAAATTTATACAAATTCATCCAATTTCCTTTCACAGATCATAACTTTTGATTAATAATATTGTCAAAAGAAATGAGTTCCGTCATTGAAATTAAGATCAGGAGACGAGAGATCACGGAATGGACTTTAGGGTTTCACGATGGCAGAGGCTAGGTTGAATCTATGGGTTTTGGATATTCAAGATGAGTCTGTGTAAGTAAGATTTGTGAATTGAGATGGTGAATGGATGTTACTCCTGCAGGGAGTTAGGAAGCAAGAATAACAACCTGTGAGTGATTGTGAAATTTGGATTCTGACGGTGGTCGTGATCTCCTTCAGATGTTGTCCTCCGTCAATTTTGTGATGGCGGTCTTTAACGGTTGAGATTTGGTTTGGGAGTTGTTGCGCATGTGGATCTCAATGGGTTGATGTTGATGCCGAGCTATCTGCAAAAGAAGTCCAGGGATAGGTGACCACCGTAGGACTCTCCGACGATCAAGTTAGTGCCGAAAAATAGGCGCAGAGTAACGGCGTATTGGAATCAGTTCGAGTTACCTGAGTCGTCTGAGAGAGGGGTTTATATAGTGGTCGCGTGAAGCGAGCAGGCATGAGATCACCGCCGTCAGTTACGCCATTGCTTTATCCTCGCATTAATGGCGGGATATGCCCATTAATGGGGGGACGCGCTAGCGTGGGACGTGAAACGTGGGGAGGCGGATATCTCGTCCTGGCGAGATACGCGGAGCCGTTGCGGGGGCACTTGGGTTCTGCGCTCTCGGTTGATCGGGGAAGCCGAGGAATCTCGGCCTGTCGGGATGCTCGGAGACGAGCAGGGAGGCCGAGAAAGCTCAGCATGTAAGATGGCTCGGAGACGAGCAAGGAGATCGAGGAAGCATCGCTGGGCTGCTCGGAAGCGAGCTGTTGGCAGTTTGCTAGGTGAATGTGGAAAGTACTCAGGGAGGTCTCTGAAAGATCGGATGCGTCATCGGAGACGAGGCCCCGAGGAACGCCCCTAATGCATCTCATTTATTCTATCTCCGTAGCCTTTTGGACGCGTCATTCGCCACGTGTCATATTCTGAGGAGACACCACTTGTGAGCATTATCATTAGCCCCCCACTCTCGTTCCGACCTATTCATGGATCGGGTCGAGAGTGGTCTGCATGGTTATTCTTATGCTCAGTTTGGTGTCGAGAATCATAGTGTGGATTGCCCGGGAACGACATGGAGAAGACGGCGGGAACCAAGATTCCCCGGGGCACCATGAAGGCCCAAGTGGTCGTGATTTCCCAGGAGGTGGTTCATGTCGGTAGTTTCTTTTTAAAGGAATCACTCAAGTTTTATTTCCTCGGTTTCAGTTTTCTGACATGTTTGCTGTTTTCCTCAGGTCCTCCAGCACCGTGCTCTCTATTTAGTTATGTCAGTGTCCTGACCATCAAACCGTGGCCGAATGCTGAACAAAAATTTATCAAACTGGCGTGACCAAAACCCCGAATACGGATCGAGCATAAACCCTAAAACTAGCAAGCTAATTAAAGAGTTTGGAATGTTATACCGAATGATCCGTGTCCTTCGGTCTTAAACCTCTTCCTAAGCTCCTAGCAGCCACCACGATCAAGTTTGGTCGCCGGTCTCCCTCTATCGAAGATGATCCACCCGAGAGTCTATGAATCGAGCTCCTACTTCATAACCGAAGTAACTAGGGTATCTAGTTTGCTAAACTTGATAGCCTAGAAGATGTAGAGTCTAATGGAGGATTAATTTGTCTCTAAACATCCTAGGTTTCTTAACACATGAGAGGGTTAGGGTGAAGGAAGAAAAAGATGCCATGGGAGATGAGAGTGAAGCTTGAGCAAAGCAATTCAAGAAAATGGATAAATGTTGTGAGAGTGTGAGAAAAGCATGCAACTCTAGAAAATATCTCAAGAGCTTACAACAAATACCTCACACCACAAACAAAAAACTCAAGCATGCCACAATAGTGTTTCATGAGTCACACCATGAGTCATCCCATGACTCACCACATGAGTCACCAATTGTGGCATGCATGACAAATGCCAAGCACACACTCATCCCTCCACCTTAATTAACCATTTAACCAAAATGATTAATAAACATAATGAGGTGTAATCTTCTAGAAAAAAATCTTGTAATAAATTACAAGAATGCCCTTCATCCATATATACATACCCACATCCGCATTCCGAAAAATACGAATACAATGAGACGAACATAATCCAACAATATAATACTAGAATCTGGCTTAAACCAAATCCCACTAGTATTATCCGTCTGAATCATGATACGTGCACAAGTGCACGTATATGATTGAACCCTGCCGTAAAACCATACGGCCTCTACATCGTTTCGCCCGAAGCAGGAAAACCCTCTGTGTGGGACTCTAAAGACTCGTCAATACGCTGGCGTGGGTTTAACCACAAGCACGTCAGCGGTACTAGCTGTACGTAACGGCTATCCAGGTATTGAGCGAAAGGAAAGCCGACGAGCAAACTCATCCTGACCCCTACCGAGCCTGTCCGGTGACAATATCCGTACAGTACGGTCTCTTCATCTAAGAGTATCGCATATCGAGTCTGGGGGGATGTATAAAGTCAGACCCCTAATAATGTAACATTTAGTGTCGGTATGAAGCCCATCACGAACTGAGAAACTACTGATCAAAATCAGTAATTCTCGACTATCTTGATCAAGGATTTCTGCTGATGGCCACCTGTGCACCTCGCGACATCAACTCCCAATACCGGGAGAGACGAATCCCCGACGATCCGCTTACTGCCTCCATGTGGCTCGGGACTGTACCCAACTAAAACCTGTTTTCACGATTCCTTTAAGCCGTGGTAGGGTAGTAATCAAAGCACAGTGGGAACACACGAGACAAATGATGATCTCAGGTCAACAGACTAATCTGTACACATGTCATCAGGGAACCTCTATGTGACAATAAATATAATACCAACTAGTATGTTCCCGGCGAGTCCGTCCAGTGGACTCATAACCCAATGAGCACGCGCATACTATCTTAGGTGAATAAACTAACACCAATGGCTTATGAGATCGGCCATCGCCCCTCGTCGGGGTCTCGATTAGTACACACTAGTCTACTCTAGAGTATCGATGCCCAGTCTCGATACTCCCACGACTAGGGATATTTAAGGATGTGCTTATAGACCACCCAGCTCCCACATATATGATCGCCATCATAATACTGGTAGTCAAGAAAGAATCATATGGGTTCTATCAATCTGTAATAGTGAACTGTAATGCCACCTAAAGCATGTATATGATAATAAAGATAAACCAGATAGCATACTATCTTTTCGAGCAAGACTGTTCTACCTGTATAGTTCCTCCCTCAATCATCTAATCGCGTGCCTGCGATTACAATAATTGACTTGAGAGCACTATAGCCAACAATCTCCCACTTACACTTAAGGCTAATTATTGCGGTGTCACATACTCACAGCCCATGTGATACTGAACACCCAACCCCTCTACTAATCAGTTTCACAAAGCCTGTTTGTGAAACTATTGCGTTCGAGAAATAGCATCAGTGAGTGGATCCGCTCCAATGTTTCTTTCTATATCTCTCTATATCTCAATTTCATGGAGAACAACTATCTCCCGAAATAAGCAATACCTGTCTTAGAATTTGTGTGGATATCTGATGGGATCTAGTTCACAAATGAACTCCAAATCCAACAAACTTCTTAGACTGTATCATCCACTGAATTTAATCAGTATCCAGCGCCATGCCTTCCTCGGTATTTGCTTGGACTACCTGTCCAACATACTGTCCCTCAAAAGAGGGAAAACTATAACTTAGACAGTCTCTCTGTCATCCAGGTCACCTTGGAAGCTTGAACTGATAACCGCCTCCCGAAGGAGGCAGCCGTTACCATATTCTAAGAACATCCGGTTATGTTCAAAACTGCTTCCCTCCATTTCTCCAGGATTGGATTAATATATACTTTTTGCAGCTAGTGCAAAAACAATATCTGGTGTGGTACTTGACATTACATGATTAACTCAATTGCCTAAGCAAGTGCTATGCTAATCATGCAAACCCCTCTCCTCTTTAGTCTGTAAGACATCCTTTAGAGAGCATGACTCCATCACCTGCAGGTACACCACCATGCCAGGAGTCAACCATTCTAAAACACCTTTAGAATAATGTCAAAGTACCCAAATTGGGACACTTCCTAAATCTAGATCTAAAACCATAGATCTAATAACCAGAATCCTGATATTTTGTCCAGATCCAATGTGGAGAAACCCTTTGTGACAACCACAGTATAACCGATCGTAGTATAGGAAGATCTCTTTCTATTTAGTGCATGTCATCCAAATACCAGGACATCACACCCTAATACCTTCTTACCAGATCCATCTCTTATTCTGATGAAATCAAACTCTATGACTGTCACATCAAAAATAGATGATCTATCTCCTCTTTTCTTGCTTTAGTCTATAAATAGACACAAGCTACTTGCCCACTATGCTTCCGCTGCTCCCACTGACTACAACAACCATCTGGCAGAGTCATATATGCGTGCACTTCTAAATCTAGTTTAGAACGATGTTATAGTCATCCTCCTGCCAAGTCTCATAGTCTAGAACAGTAATAGTGGCAAGTCTTGGTAAACAAGAACATCCCTGTCACTGTCCTTGAGGAGACCGAAGTACCTCTCGGGTGTCTGAGGTTACCCATCATATCTGCGAAGTGGCTAATGGAATGTCGAATCCAATTGAATCTTTAGGTCCTACTAAATTTTCAGTAATCGTTTGTGGTTCCGGAATCACTTCCAGTTCTATCATACTCCCACTAATGTTTTTTGAAAAGAATCCATTTTACTAAAACTGGTGGCGAGTCAAGAACAATATAACTATTGATCTTCCAGATGGTAGAAAGTTAACCCTCGTCAATACTCGGGATAACCCACAAACTGCCATTACTGTAACATGCCTGAAGTTTGTCCAGATTCTGGTTTTAAGCATCATCCGGACAACTCCATATACCTCAACATCGCCAAGATATAATCCATTCTATATCCAATATAGAAACATATGCACTAATTTAATTAGAACCAGATTCAAAAATCATGCAACTGTCTTCAGTGCATATCAACCAAATGGAAGGAGGCCAATCAGCATTACTCATCTAGGAGTACATCCACATATGAGTAATCTGAATGAGAAGCAAGTTCTCAAAACCATTACTATCAACGGAATACCTAGCACAAGTATTTACATCTTCGATCACTTTGAAGAATCTTGATACTTGCAACACATAGTTCTCCACTTTATTCGTATGCCTATAACTTCTCAAAATCTGGACCTTGTATTTCTACGAAATACTTGTCTAAAACTATGGAAGTCAAAAGTAAACAGAATATAGTACGAGTACCAACCCCTTTGCCCTAATGGACATTGGACAACATATAATACTTTGTATAAGTCTTCTGAGTTTAATAACTCAGACCTTGTGCATCGTAAGTTGAAAACTATACTATAGTGAAGAAGAATTACACCGCTGTTGAATGCTCCTTACCCAATCATCAACTGATATAGGTAAATGTCATAAACATAATTTCTAAAAGTTATATCTCACTTTATAAAATAAACGTACAGATATATCAGTTTGAGATTGGTCCATAACATCGGAGATTCAAAACCAAATATTTTCCGTCAGGCAAAACCCAGGTGATTTCCTCAAATATCACCAATTACAATGAATTCCGATATAATGAGTATATAATCACCTAATTCCCGATATCATACTCCCACTCACCATCTGTAACGCCATACAGATGTGAGAATCAAATCTGGTAAATACATACCCTGGAGTTAGAATTAAAATGGGAAAAACAGATTTCAATTAACACTACACAGTGAAACTGAAACATGAAAATGTTTCGAAGGGGTATCCGGGTATTCCTAGTAATGCCTCTTCCATTATCCTGATTCATGATTGTAACTGTATATTTCCTTGCCATCTCTCCAATCCCTTTATATGTCTTTACATATTACCTTTTGTACACCGCACTTAGGCTAAATGGTTTTCTTCCTTCCATACCTTTCGGCACCATCCTATAGTTTGGAAGAAGACTATCTAATAAGCGTAATAGGTATACTCTCCTAATACTAGGAGCCCACTCAACCTGAGAGAAGGTAAAGGGGAAAAGACAACCTGAATAATCCTATTCAATTTCTCCTAAACCAAAAACCATCCTCGAACTGGAACAAATTCCTTCGAGTTTGTATGTAACTATAGGATGGCGTATCCAATAAATTTGGATCTTCATAGTAATACGGAATGTTCGATAGAAAAGAAAAGGTGAAGTAGGAGTGGCAATGATATACGCGGTTTTGTCGTGAATGATAGCAGTCGCAATTTCCTTTTGCCCTCTTTCTAATCCTTTTATATGTCTTTACTTATTACCTTCTGTACACCAAACTTAGGCTAATAGGTTTTCTTCTTTCCCTATCTTTTGGCACCTGCCTATGGTTTGGAAGAAGACTACCCAATAAGCGTAATTGGTGTACTCTTCTAATAGTATGAGCCCTCGCAACCTGAGAGAAGGTAAAGAGAAAAGAAAACTGAATAGTCCCATTCTATTTCTCAAGAACCAGAAACTATCCTCGAATCTGAAACAAATTTCTTCGAGTTCGTATGTAACTATACGATGGTCATATCTAATAAATGTGGATCTTCGTCGTGATACGGAATGCTCCAGAGAAATGCAAAGGGTAAAAGTAAGAGCGACAATGATATATGCGACTATGACAATACAAAAGCCAAAGTGTTTTAAGAAAGTTCGGTTAACTTGGTTCATGAGTTTTAGTTTAAGTCGGATCAAGATAGCTTCTAAAGAGAGAGAGAAAAGAAACACTCAACGTGCACTCTAACCTATATCAGAATGGTTAATTATTTATCTAATCAGGATGTCTCTCACTATTTCCTCGAATTCTCCTCCAAACCCAAAAGGAGAATTAGTCAGGATCATCAAAAATCACCCGAGGAGTAACACCTACTCATCAGTGAGAATCGGGATCTAGCTATCATCGCATGATAACTTGATAGAATCCACTCAAATCACCACACTCTAGGAGGTATGCCCATGCCTAGCATGTTTCCTGTATGTTTGAAACTCCCGATGTGATTTTTATCCCTAGGACCCAAGTGACCTTGACGAATAATTAACAAATCAAAAGGTCCTAATCAAGTTCAACCCGTCGTTATCTTGATTGCGTTAAACCCATCCGCACGACCCTTGACGAATAATCAACAAAGTCGTACAACTGTCCTAACCAATCCACATGTCCATACGACAGAAAAGCATTACAGAGCTGCCGCACACTACGTCGCGGCGAATAGCAACGACAAACGTAGCACGAATACTAAGCAATACTAATCTGAAATGACAGAGGGCTACCGCTGGTTTTTGGCGAAAAACCTTTAACGTAATGAACTTGATATCGTTGAAGGAACTAAGTGGTTTTATAAATATATAGCGGCGAAAACTTTTGCTAAAGAGGTCACTCTCTGTGAAGAGATTTCGGCTCTTTCCTCGTCGAATGAGGTGCAGGATGTTCCAAACTGAATACCACGATGCAAATCAAAAGAATCGACTATAGTAAAGTAATTACGTTGACGCAAACTTCTGCCCAAGGGGTCACTCCCGATGAAGGAATCTCAGCCCTTGCCTCGTCGAATGAGGTGTTGGATTCATAACCGAATACCACTGTGCAAAACAAAAGCAAATGTCTGTAATGTCTGTTTTTAAAAAACTTGGTTCCAACTGTAGCGTGTTTTTCGTCACCCCATTGAGATGGGAATACGCGCGCGCTTGTCAGGCGTACTATAGATTCTCCCTGCCTAGGGTAGGCCGGGGTTTAATGATTATGGGGATCCGAATCTCCGGCAACCGCGGAATAAACTGTCGTTAATTACCCCTCACCTTTGGAGCGAGGGAACCTCCGATTGACGGGTTAAACGGGTCATGCGAACTCAATGTGCAGCGTGCGTGTGTTGTGTTTTGAAAGGGGTTTTTGGATATATCGGGAGCCACGCAGAGTTTTTACGGGGGTCCCGCTACCCGGATGGAGGGCTAGGGGTCAAGGGGGCTAGCAGCCCCCTTGCGGGGTGTGGGACAGCGCCCCGGCCCAAAATTTTTTTTAGGGGAACAATGTTGGTGAATGTGTGTGTACATATGTATACATATGTATATATATATATGTATATATATATATATATATATATAAAAAGAGGGGGAAAAGGCATCCAAAGGATGCGTGGGGCCAGCGCCTCGAGCGCTGTGCGCTTAGGTGCTGTGCCCTTAGGCGCAAGCACGCCACGTGTCGGCACGTGGACGCCGGGCGCTTTAGCGCCGGGCGCCTGAGCGCCGGGCGCCATGTGTCGGCACGTGGGCGCCAGGCGCTTGAGCACCGGGCGCTTGAGCGCAAGCGCGCCACGTGTCGGCACGTGGGTGCTTTGCGCTTGAGCGCTGGGCGCACAAGCGCGCCACGTGTCGGCAAGTGGGCGCTTTCCGCTTAAGCGCAAAGCGCTGGCGAGAAAAAGGGGCTTTTAGTCCCAGAAATAGGGTTTAGAGTGGAGTTAAACTCTTAAAATGTTTTGGTTGATGAAAGGGGTTCTTCTTCTTCCTCTTCTGTTGGCTGGATCTTGAAGATCAAGAGATGTGAGATCTAAAAATCTCTTCTTTTTGAGATCTAATGACAGATCCAAGTTCCCCTTTGTGGGTTTTGTGGTGAAAAATTATTTAGTTTTGGAAAAGGAAGAGTAAAACTCTTGATTTAATTCAAAAGAAAGAAGAAGGTTTGAAACCTTAAGAAAGGGGAAAGAGGTACAAACCCTAGGTTTTTGAGAGAATGAACAGTATTACTTTATTCATCATCATGTTGCCTTTTATAGGCTTACATATTTACATATAGCCCCTTGGGCTTCACAAAATGGCATTTTGCCTATCCCATGGCTCATGTGCCATTTCATTTTTGCACATAAGCCATGGGCTTACAAAATATTGGCTTTATGCCCATTTTGCATACATTCATGTATAAAAAATTACATAAAAATAATTTATTACATGATTTTGGTGTTGGCATGGGGAGGCTGGCCGCGGGCTCGACTTGGGCATGGGCCCGCTTGACCTGGGCTTGGGCCCACCTAGCTTGGGGGTTGACCTTGACTTTGACTCGGTCAACCGGGGTGCAAATTTTTATCCCAACAAATTGCCCCCCATCAATAAATGCACACCGCACATTTGAGTTGTGTGCATGAAATTGATGGATCTTGAAGCTGGACTTCGAGGTGGAACATCATTCCGGGGGCGGAGCATCATCCCGGGGAGCATGATTCCCGGGAATCGGAGCATCATTCTGGTTCGCGGAGCATAATTCCAAGGTCGGAGTATTCCTCGGGGAGCGTGATTCCCGGGGATCGGAGCATCATTCCGATTTGCGGAGCATAATTCCAAGGTCGGAGCATCATTCCGAAGAGCTGAGCATGATTCCAGGGATCAGAGCATCATTCTGATAAGCGGAGCATGATTCCAGATATCGGAGCATCGTTCCGAAGGGCGGAGCATGATTCCAGGGGATTAGATCATCATTCCGATGAGCGGAGCATGATTCCAGGGGATCGGAGCATCATTCCGATGAGCGGAGCATCATTCCAGGAATCGAAGCATGATTCCAAAGAGCGGCAGACATTCTGACCGAAGCATGATTTCGATGCAGAGGTAGATTCCTAGGCGAAGCATAATTCCGACAAGGAAGGAAAATATTCCGAGGCGAAGTATTGATTTCGACACGGGGTATATTCTGAGACGGAGTATGATTCCGGTGCAAAGCTTGTTGGCTGACTTGATTCCGAGACGAAGCATAATTTCGACAGGGAAGGCAGGTACACCGAGGCGAAGCATCATTTCGACATGGGGTGCATTCTGAGACGAGGTATAATTCCGACGCAGAGCTTGCTGGTTGACTTGATTCCGAGGCCGAGCATAATTCCGACGAGGAGGTCGTTGGTTGATTCCAAGCCGAAGCATAATTCCGACAGGGAAGGCAGATACACCAAGGTGAAGCATCATTTCGACATGGGGTGCATTCTGAGACGAAGTATAATTCCAACGCAGAGCTTGCTGGTTGACTTGATTCCGAGGCGGAGCATAATTCCGACGGGGAAGGTAAATATCCCGAGGCGAAGCATGATTTCGACACGGGGTAAATTCTGGGACGAAGCATGATTCCGCCGCAGAGGTTGTTGGTTTGATCTGATTTGGGTTGACATCAGCATCGCTACACTGGAGTATGGTACCAGGAGCGAATCATCATTTTCCATGAGTGGATTTGAGGATTTGGCATTGGTTTGGCATCTGCATTGCTGCACTGGAATAATGCCAGGAGCAACTCATCATTTGCCCCGGGAGGGCT
Organism: Agapanthus africanus; assembly: GCA_030015575.1. Taxonomy (NCBI): domain Eukaryota; kingdom Viridiplantae; phylum Streptophyta; class Magnoliopsida; order Asparagales; family Amaryllidaceae; genus Agapanthus; species Agapanthus africanus. Next base: position 78,437,110 of record JASDDO010000026.1, on the reverse strand, counting down.
TGGAAATTGGTTTTTGCTTGGCATCAGTATCGCTACACTGGAATATGGTAATAGGACAGAATCATCATTTGCGCTTGCTTATCAGGAAGCGATGGCTTAGGAGACAAGTTTTAGGTCCCTATCACCTAAGACTTTTCAATTTTGTGAGCCGTAAGGGTCTCACAAAGCATTTTCTCCCTACGAGTCGTAAGGATCCCGTAGGTGTATTTTCTCTTTAGGAGTTGTGGGGACTCCTAAGTGTGTTGCTCTTTTGTGAGTCGTAAGGATCTCACGTGGGAATTTTCTCCTCACAAAGTCGAGAAGATTTTGTGAGTGCATTTCATCTCTTTTTCACGAGTTTGCGCCCTTTCGGGTTTTCACAAACTCGCCGGCAGTCCTGCTGTTTTTACTCACGGAGCCCTTTCGGGTTTTCATCCGTGCCCATTTTGCTTGTGGACATACCTTTTTTATTTTTTATTTTTTATTTTTATTTTATTATTTATGGTGGGACTTTGAATGTGGTCTCACCAGTAGGACTCGGGAGAGATTGGGACTGTTTTACGCCCGTGGATTGTATACGGTTTTGCAGGATATATGATCCAGACCGTAGGGCCGGAAACATTTCGGGACTTTGTTGGCGTCTGCATCGCTGCACTGGAATATGGTACCAGGAGCGACTAATCATTCGCCGTTGGGGTATGGGATTTGGAATTTGGTTAGCGTCTGCATCGCTGCACTGGAATATGGTACCAGGAGCGACTCATCATTCGCCATTAGGAATTTGAGCTTTGGACGGCGTCTACATCGCTGCACTGGAATATGGTACCAGGAGCGACTCATCATTCGCCACTTAGGGGTTTGAGTTTGGAATTTGGTTGGCGTCTGCATCGCTACACTGGAATATGGTAATAGGAGCGACTCATCATTCACTATTGGGGTATGGGATTTGGAAAGCGATGGCTTAGGAGACAGGTTTAGATCCCTATCACCTAAGACTTTTCAATTTTATGGGCCGTGAGGGTCCCATAAAATCATTTTCTCCCTACGAGTCGTAAGGATCTCGCAGGTGTATTTTCTCCTTAGGAGTCGTAAGGACTCCTAAGTGTGTTTTTCCTTTGTGAGTCGTAAGGATCCCACAAAGGTTTGTTCTCCTCATGTATCGTGAGGACACATGAGTGGGTCTTCTCAATGGAGCATAATTCCAAAGGCGGAGACCAGCCGCGTAACTGGTGGTTGCGGTGAGGCATGGGTATGCTGAGAATTATTTGAGCCCGTGGATTGTATACGGCAGTCAATTTGGGGACTGGCCGTAGGGCTGGAGAATTTTGAGAAATTGGACATTGGTTGGCGTCTGCATCGCTGCACTGGAATATGGTACCAGGAGCGACTCATCATTCGCCGTTTTTTTTTATACCGCGATTGCTCTATCATTTCAGCTTTTCTTATCGCGAAAGTCGCGATTGCCCTATCATTTCGGATATTTATTCGCGGTTGCCCCATCATTTCGGCTTTATTTTCATTTTCATTTTTACTCGCTGATTTTTATTGCGAGTTGTCCCATTATTTCGGCTTTTCTTTATTTTTCTTTTATTTACACATTTTTTTGTTTATTTACATTTTTTTTACATTCCCAGTTTAACGACTTAGAGGTCGACTGTTCCCAGTTTAATGACGTGGTGGTCGATTGTTTTCAGTAAAAGGCAGATGTCTGAGAGAATCAGTTTCATGAAGATCTTCGGTCTCCGTTTGTATAAAATTGGCAGTTGCGACTTGACTGTTTATTAATACGCCTTTGGACAGTTCTATCTCTCCTGCCTTGTATTGCTTTTCGACCCTATCTTTGAAGACGAAGCAGTCCTTAATGGCATGACCTATCACTCTGTGATAGGGGCAGTATTTGGGGTCGTCGGTCATATTCGCTTCCTGCGGTCTTTTTGACTCTAGAAGTTGTAGACCGTTCCTCAGGGCGTCTTTGAATATTTTACGGATTTTGTCCCTTCTAAAGGAATAGGCCTTGTCCAGCTTCTCTTTCAGTGGAGATTCTCCTCCCTCTCCGAACACTGGCTTCCGAGGCTGGTTGGCACTAGGCTCGCTTATCCCTCGCTTATTTCGGTTAGCCGAAGTGTTGAAAGACTCAGAATCGTCGGGATTTCCGCCTTTGCGATTATCATCCTTTCGGTTTCTCCAGGACCTATTGTTATTTTGGGAGTCAGAGGAGGACTCCTGCTTTGAGCGTTCCAACATCTGGACTTTCCTGGTCAGCTCTTGGAATGTTTTGAGACCCGCGGTGCATAGAAACGGGGCTATCCAATTGTTGAGATTTCCGATGAGGAGACTGACAGATTGGTCCTGCTCTATCGGCGGTTCGCATTTGACGGAGAGATTGCGCCATCGGGTTATAAAATCCGTGTTGCTTTCGTTGTTCTTAGGCTTGGTCCTTACGAGCTCGGCAATGGTGATCTTATCGCTGACGCTCATGAACCTTTGTCGAAACAAAGATTCCATTTGGACCAAAGTAGTAACGGAGCCATCCGGTATGCTCGCGTACCAGTCGAAAGTAACATCGGTCAAGCTATTAACGAACTGGCGGAGGAGAAGCGCATCGTTGCCCCCAGTATTCCCGCATGAGGCTTTGAAGTGGGCGATGTGTTGATTCGCATTTCCCGTCCCATCAAATCTTCCGAATTTAGGGATGACATAGCCGCTAGGAAATTCTATCAGATCATACTGAGCAGGATATGGTCTCCCACTGCTGTTGATATCTTTTTGCGCTTCGGCTTCGGCTACCAATATTTTGACTTTGCTGGCAACCAAATCCATTATTTGATCTTGAGTTAGCGGGATACTGTCATCGGTAGCCAAGAAATTTCCTAAGATAGGATGCGACTGGATTTCGTGCGGTCCGCCCACCTTTGGATTTGAGGGAAGAGGCGTCGGCTGTCTCGGGATACTGTTTCCCGGTTCATGAGCAGGGCCCTGCGCTTGATTGGGCGGCTGAGAGGCAAGTTGGGCCGTAAGCCTTAAGACGACAATTGTCAAGTCGTCGATCTTTGAGTAGAGCTTGGCCATCTCCTTGTCTTTGCTTCTGAGCTGTTTTAGAAGCTCTTGGAGAAGTTGTTGCTCTGCGGTCTTAGGATGGAAAGTTGGCTCATCTTCGTTTTCCGAGCCTGACTCCTCATGAACTGAGGGCTCTCTCTGCCTATCAGCCTCATCGAGAAGGTTTTCATCGCCCAGCGGAGGCGACTGTTCTTGGGAAGCGGCAGCCTCATTCAAGCCAGATTGGATTCGAGATGCGGTGGCCTCGTCCTTGCTCTTACTGCGCGTGCCCACCATGTAGACAGTGTGGACCACATACCCAGCCATCTCTTTATCTTTGGCAGCTGATTTCGCGGAGCGGTCCGGGCTTTGGAAATTCACAAATTTTAACATGGCTAGAGCCCTAGCCCTTTTGCTGGCTCTGTATCTGAGCCGCTTCTGCCTCAGCCTATCTGCCTTGAGAGCTTGGCAGGCTTCTGCTCTCCGGGAAGCCACCATAGGCCGAGTGATGGGGAGGCTTGAGAAGACATCCGCCCACTTGTCCGTCAGATGCATCGCCTGGGCTTGCCTGTGACGTCTAGCAACCTCTTCTGTTCTGATGGCTTTGCCCCCAGCTGGGGCCATAGAAAGCCGTTCAGACACCGATTTGTGTTTGGGTTGGGGCGCCTTCGAGACCACCACATTTGGCCTCTTGCCTTTCGAGGCCGGTTTGTCGGTTACCGGAGCTTGAGGTGCAGGGATAACATTAGCAGACACGAACATAATAGAGCCAAATGGTAGCGGCTCCTCCTCCCATTGTCGCTCGAGACTGGCCGGGAGGACCGTCCTGGCGTCCATCTTCATCGTGTAGGAGATGGGAGCCGTGCTGAGAGCTGAGATCGTCCTTGGAGACATTGTTGAAAAGTGATTGCTTGAAAACCTGCATGAAAGGGCATTATTTTAGTATAAATATCGATATGTATATTGATTGAGTTCGCATGAATGCTTAACCCGAAATATGGGAGGAGAGATAGGTCCCACCGGGCGTGCCAGAATCTGTAGGGTGTTTTTCGTCACCCCATTGAGATGGGAATAAGCGCGCGCTTGTCAGGCATACTGCAGATTCCCCCTGCCTAGGGTAGGCTGGGGTTTAATGATTGTGGGGATCCGAATATCCGGCAGCCGCGGACTAAATTGCCGTTAATTACCCCTCACCTTTAGAGCGAGGGAACCTCCGATTGACGGGTTAAACTGGTCATGCGAACTCAATGTGTAGCGTGCGTGTGTTGTGTTTTGAAAGAGGGTTTTGGATATATCAGGAGCCACGCAGAGTTTTTACGGGGGTCCCGCTACCCGGATAGCGGGTTGGGGGTCAAGGGGGCTAGCAGTCCCCTTACGGGGTGCGGGGCAGCGTCCCGGCCCAAATTTTTTTTTTGAGGGGAACAGTGTTGGGGAATGTGTGTGTACATATATGTATACATATATATATATATATGTATATATATAAAAAGAGGGGGAAAAGGCATCCAAAGGATGCGTGGGGCCAGCGCCTCGAGCGCTGTGCGCTTAGGTGTTGTGCGCTTAGGCGCAAGCGCGCCACGTGTCGGCACGTGGGCGCTTTGCGCTTGAGCGCCGGGCGCTTGAGCGCAAGCGCGCCACGTGTCGGCACGTGGGCGCTTTGCGCTTGAGCGCAGGGCGCTGGCGAGAAAAAGGGGCTTTTAGTCCCAGAAATAGGGTTTATAGTGGAGTTAAACTCTTAAAATGTTTTGGTTGATGAAAGGGGTTCTTCTTCTTCCTCCTCTATTGGCTGGATCTTGAAGATCAAGAGATGTGAGATCTAAAAATCTCTTCTTTTTGAGATCTAATGACAGATCCAAGTTCCCCTTTGTGGGTTTTGTGGTGAAAAACTATTTAGTTTTGGAAAAGGAAGAGTAAAACTCTTGATTTAATTCAAAAGAAAGAAGAAGGTTTGAAACCTTCAGAAAGGGGAAAGAGGTACAAACCCTATGTTTTTGAGAGAATGAAAATTATTACTTTATTCATCATCATGTTGCCTTTTATAGGCTTACATATTTACATATAGCCCCTTGGGCTTCACAAAATGGCATTTTGCCTATCCCATGGCTCATGTGCCATTTCATTTTTGCACATAAGTCACGGGCTTACAAAATATTTGCTTTATGCCCATTTTGCTCATGTATAAAAAATTACATAAAAATTATTTATTACATGATTTTGTTGTTGGCATGGGGAGGCTGGCCACGGGCTCGACTTGGGCATGGGCCCGCTTGACCTGGGCTTGGGCCCACCTAGCTTGGGGGTTGACCTTGACTTTGACTCTGTCAACCGGGGTGCAAATTTTTACCCCAACACCAACAACATCAAATAGGTTTGTTTTATCTTTGCATTGATCAAAATCAACGCAGTCCCATCAATTAAACATATCACACCAGATAATGGAACGGAAATATGATGTATGTATATGCCACCCGCATTCGCCACTGGGCCCCGTCATCACCCGTTAGGTTACTTTACTAACGGCAGAGCGGGGGCTGGACTAGCGCGAGTGCAAAACATATACAACATCTACTAGTATATATATATAAATATATATAGCAATCGTCCCAGACATGATATAAATTAACATCACAGAATCTCAGCCAAGCAACATAGAATGGGGGATAATCCTGGAGCCTCGGGTTTCACTTGAGGCGCAAATGAGACCCGACGTTCCCTGTTGTGTGGATAGCCTATGCAATGAAAACCTAGATCCCTACGAGCGCGGAATGTTACCCGCCAATCCCAGAAGCGAGGCAACACCAATCAACAACGTGAATGGACCACCCAGCACTTCACAAAATTCGGTAACCTGAGCACCCTTCCGTGGGTCAACCTGTACCCCTTACGAATGCGGCGAATAGCCCGCCAATTCTAGAGTAAGGCCCCCTCCGTCTCAAAGACATGAGATGTGGACCCATTTCCCTCTAGAACCCGGCTATTCGTGCACTCCACTGCGGGGTAATTCTAGTACAGAAAAGAAAATATATGTACAACGGTGACATCGACCTTAACTCGGTCGTGCCCCAAACAAATAATATACAAACGGGCAGAGAAGGCAGTCCACATGTCAGACACTCGTCCCGCAATATCAAATATACAAATGAATCTAAACTTTAGTATCATTGCACCACTGGCTATCCACTACGACGATCCAACTACAACCACAGCACAACACAGAATATCAACATGAATGTCATGTCCGCAAACCCGTCTAAAAGACATAGCAATTAGACGAGTTGTACCGTTCTAATGACAATCACGGTCGCAGATAGTAATGTATGCACTGAAAACCACACATTTAAAATTTTGATCAACTAAACTTTTCCAAATTGGCCCCAAATGCAAATCCAACACTCAAACAAATCTAGGCCAAAACTATATATCAAAAAAAATCATATTTTCATGAAGTAGAGCCCCAGAAAAAAATTTGGGCACTGTAGCCCAAAAAGCGTAGCGGTTCCGCCGCAAAATGTGATATTTTGCTCAGGTTCCGCGGTGGAATGTTAGAGTTAGGTGCCCAAATTTTTTTCATAACTCTAATTTTTCCTGAACATATTTTTAAGATACCAAATTTTTTTTTAAACAACTTTGAAATTCGACAGCAAGCACATGAACATGGAACTGTGATCCGGAAAAATTGGTCGATCGAGATTTTAATCTTGTGCAAACTAAGCTAGTAGGATTTATGGGGTGGCTCTGATACGATGTTGGGTTATAGCAGCGCCCTGGCCATCAAACCGTGGCCGAATGCTGAACAAAAATTTATCAAACTGGCGTTACCACAACCCGGCCCCGAATATGGATCGACCATAAACCCTAAAACTAGCAAGCTAATTAAAGAGTTTGGAATGTTATACCGAATGATCAGTGTTCTTTGGTCTTTAACCTCTTCCCAAGTTTCTAGTGGTCACCACGATCAAGTTTGGTCGCCGGTCTCCCTCCATCGAAGATGATCCACCCGAGAGTCTATGAATCGAGCTCCTACTTCATAACCGAAGTAACTAGGGTATCTAGTTTGCTAAACTTGATAGCCTAGAAGATGTAGAGTCTAATGGAGGATTAATTTGTCTCTAAAAACCCTAGGTTTCTCAACACATGAGAGGGTTTGGATAAAGGAAGAAGAAGATGCTATAGGAGATGAGAGTGAAGCTTGAGCAAAGTAACTCAAGAAAATGGCTAAGTGTTGTGAGAGTGTGAGAAAAGCATGCAACTCTAGAAAATATCTCAAGAGCTCACAATAAATATCTCACACCACAAAAAAAAACTCAAGCATGCCACAATAGTGTTTCATGAGTCACACCATGAGTCATCCGATGACTCACCACATGAGTCACCAATTGTGGCATGCATGACAAATGCCAAGCATACACTCATCCCTCCACCTCAATTAACCATTTAATCTAAATGGTTAATAAACATAATGAGGTGTAATCTTCTAGAAAATAATCTTCTAATAAATTACAAGAAAGCCCCTCGTCCATATATACATACCCGCATCCGCATTCCGAAAAATACAAATACAATGAGACGAAAATAATCCAACAATATAATACTAGGATCCGGCTTAAACCAAAGCCCACTAGTATTATTTGTCCGAATCATGATACGTGCACAAGTGCACATATATGATCGAATCCTGTCGTAAAACCATACGGCCTCTACATCGTTTCGCCCGAAGCATGGAAACCCTCTGTGTGGGACTCTGAAGACTCATCAATACGCTGGCAGTGAGTTTAACCACAAGCACGTCAGCGGCACTAGCTATACGTAACGGCTACCCAGGTATTGAGCGAAAGGAAAGCCGACGAGCAAACTCACCCTGACCCCTACCGAGCCTGTCCGGTGACAATATCCGTACAGTACGGTCTCTTCGTCTAAGAGTATCGCATATCGAGTCTAGAGAGTGGATAAAGTCAGACATCTAATAACGCGACATTTAGTGTCGGTATGAAGCCCATCACAAACTGAGAAACTGCTAATCCAAATCAGTAATTCTCGACTACCTTGATCAAGGATTTCTGGTGATGGCCACCGATGCACCTCGCGACATCAACTCCTAATACCGGGAGAGACGAATCCCCGGCGATCTGCTCACTGCCTCCATGTGGCTCGGGACTGTACCCAACTAAAACATGTTTGCACGACTCCTTTGAGCCATGGTAGGGTAGTAATCAAAGCACAGTGGGAACTCACACGAGACAAATGACAATCTCAGGTCAACAGACTAATCTGTACACATGTCACCAAGGAACTGCTATCTGAAAATAAGTATAATACCAACTAGCATGTTCCCGGCGAGTCCGTCCATTTTTATCATAACCCAATAAGCACCCGCATACTATCTTAGGTGAACAAACTAACACCAATGGCTTGTGAGACCAGCCATCGCCCCTCGTCAGGGTCTCGATCAGTACACACTAGTCTACTCTGGAGTATTGATGTCCAGTCTCGATACTCCCACGACTAGGGACATTTAAGGATGTACTTATAGACCTCCCAGCTCTCACGTATATGATCGCCATCATAATGCAGGTAGTCAAGCAAGAATCCTATGGGTTCTATCAACATGTAATAGTGAACTGTAATGCCACCTAAAGTATGTACATGATAATAAAGATAAACCAGATAGCATACTATCTTTTCGAGTAAGACCGTTCTACCTGTATAGGTCTTCCCTCAATCTTCTAATCGCGTGCCTGCGATTACAATAATTGACTTGAGGGCACTATAGCCAACACTCTCCTCGTCCACATAGAGTCCGAGAAGATAGCCTCTGTGATGAAGAAGGCGGTCGAATCCTCCTCGCGGGAGGGAGAGCTTCGCCTTCAATTGCAACAGGTGGAGGAGAAGGCGGCCATTCTTGACTCGAGATTGGTCGTCGAGGGGCTGACGAACTCCAAACTGAAGGAGTCCCATCGTCTTCTCACCGAATCCAACCGGGCCATTCAAGCCAAGATGGAGGAGATGGACGGCCTTTACAACTCCATGAAAAGGTCGAGGGACGCCTTCAATAAGGATGCTCGGGCGGCTTTGGAGGCGGCACAGCTAGCTGAGAGCCGGGCGGCGAAGCCGGATGAGAGCCTTCGATGACGTCAAGGAATCAATGCCAGAGTTTACAGATGGCGAGCTCCACGCTAGGTTCCCTCTCGTCGAGGAAGCGCCGCGGAGGGGAGGCGCCGAGCCGGCTGCAGGAGGCGAGGCTGTTGGTGGAAACGTTGAGCCTGAGGTCGCCGTTTTGGCCCCTGATAGTTGCATCGAGCAGGGAGAGATCCCGGCCGAGGAGGCGGTTTGAGCTATCTTCCCTTGGCGATTTTTCTTGTATATATTTTTTGTTTTTAGAATTTTGTAAGCCTCCGTGTATTTTTGTAAGGCTGAGAAGCCCATAATACCTTTATACATAATTTTGATCATGAATAAAGTGTACTTTTTCTTCGCTCAAATATCTGATCAATCTGCAAGTACGTTAGCTCGTATACTTTTAATTATTCGAATCTTTATTCTATAAGTATTTTTAGCTCGTAAGTCTCTTTATCTTGCTAGTGTAAGGCCGGCGTCCACCCTTTCTGGGTGACGATCGTTCATCAAGTCTGAATCGAACGATTGCCAAGTATAGGAAGGTCGGTATCCTCCTTTTCCCCAGAGTCGAGGTGGCGATCACGCATCAAGTACGAGGCGAACGATAGCCAAGTGTAGGAAGGTCGGTATCCTCCCTTTTCCTAGAGTCGAGGTTGTGATCGCGCGTCGAGTATGAACCGATTGATAGCCAAGTGTAGGAAGGTCGGCGTCACTCGATTCTACCCAGCTATCTCATGGTGAGGGCTTTGGATCCACAGCGTTGTTGGGTAGGAAACTACCCACCGCGGATGGACCGAGGAGGAAGCTACTCAGTATCCTCGTGATGAGGGCTTTGGATCCACAGCGTTGTTGGGCAGGAAGCTACCCACCGCGGATGGTCCGAGCAGGAAGCTACTCGGTGGCCTCGTGAGGAGGGATTTTAGATCCACAATATTGTTGGGTAGGAAACTACCCACTGTGGATGGACCGAGCAGGAAGCTACTCGGTGGCCTCGTGATGAGGGATTTGGATCTACAGCGTTTTTGGCAGGAAGCTACCCACTGTGGATGGACCGAGTAGGAAGCTACTCGGTGGCCTCGTGATGAGGGCTTTTGATCCACAACATTGTTGGGCAGGAAGCTACCCATTGCGGATGGACCGAGCAGGAAGCCACTCGGTGGTCTTTTGATCCACAGCATTGTTAGGCAGGAATCTACCCAGTGCTCTCTCAATATCAATAGCCACGGTCGGTATCTCTCGGATATCCACCATTCTCTAACCTATCTTCGATATCGATCCACCTCGCTAGGCTCTCTGTACCTCCCTACAATCTTCCTACCCCTTGGTGTTGTATCGGGTCTACCATATATCCGTAATCATTAACCCCTCTCGATTCGGATATCTCACTATGAAAACCAAAACTCATGGTCGATGCCAAAACATCATATCAAGAGAAAACCGTATTTTGAAAACGAATCCGGGTTTTATAAAATCATATCCACGGTTTCTCAAATCTCATAAAAACAGAAATCCCATGAAAACACTATCGCATATGAACATAGCAATAATGAAACAAATTAAAAAGTACAGGATAGTGGTATAATGGATGCATATACATGACGAGTAGTGATCTAAGATACTGGCAGGAATATAATATGACGCGAAATAACAGGGCAAGTTCTATATGTGTACGTAGCATGGTAATTACCAATGATGTGTGCGTGAAACATACGAGTCTGTGTACGTGCAACATGTAAACCATTGGTAATTGTACAATGTTCTACAAGTGTGCTCATATAAGCAATGGAAATAAGGTATAATATACAGAATAGTACAGATGCCGCGTGATAAGCAGCAATCTACAATACTAATGGGGTATAGTGTAATACAAGTAACACGGCAAGTTCTATCTGTGTACGTGACATGTCAATTACCGATGAGTTGTAGGTGTAGTATGCGGGTATGTGCAAGTGCAACATGAAATTATTGGTAACGGTGCGAGTGCTCTAGCAACGAAGCTAAGTAGAACTAAAGGTATAGCGTAGCATAAGTAATCGAAGTTCAAGCGTATATAGAATAAGGTAATCGAAACGTGAATAAGAGTTAAAATATCCAACTACGTATGAGCCATACAGTTATAGTATAACATATAACAAAATATTGTTTTGGAAATAAGGGACTACGATGTTTTTTTGAAATAGTTATCATTTGAAAATTCGTAGTGCACCCTTGACATCATCATTTATAAGTACATAACGAATCGTTAGTTTATAAAATAAGTATAGCTCTAAATATCTCATAAATTCCCAATTTGGGATTTAGCAAGACTCCTCGAGTCAAATGAATATAAGCTGGTGATCGCACGCTTTTGGCGTGTTGAGTTTTAAGTTCTAAAGTTTAACCGCGATCAGGATGGTATTGCTTTGCAGCTAGCCGCGATGAGAACGGGTCGATCTACAGGGAGACGGAGCGTTTTTTGTTCTTGTTCTTACGAGTTAACGCGCGTGGCGGATTTGTTCATTATCTAACCTCTGTATTATATGCAAGTATAAGGCTTGTTAGGAAACGATAGGATAGTGTAAGTTAATGGATTCAAATACCTAAACTTAAACTTGCAAGATCATTACAAGTAAGTAAATAACATGATAATAATTTGCATGAAAGTAAAGCAAGTAATAAAAAGCAAGTAATGGAAAGAGCAAGAATGAAAATACTAAGAACCCAAGATCAAAACACAAGCCATGGATTCAAATACCTAAACTTAAACTTGCAAGCTTAATTAAGAGGTTGCAAGATCAAGTGAAGATAAAGAACCCAAGGGAAAATGAAGCACAAAAGAGAGAACTTTATTAATCTTCAAGAAGATACAACCCTTGAGATCAAATACCAACCCTTAAACCTTCAAGCTCAATGAAGAGGTTGAAAGATCAAGAGAAGGTTAAGCACTCAAGGGGACTAAGCTATTTATAAGAAAAGAGAAAAGAAAACATGGACAATCTAAGACAAAAGAGTGGAAAAATTGGACCAAAGAATCACCCCTCTCCCTTGCTGCCATGATCTGCTTTTATAGGCAAAAAAAAAAGACCAGTGCTTGGAGGGAAATTTGAATCTTTAAATCAACACATAATCTTTAGCATTAAATGCACATTACTTCATATCCACATGTGCCTAAATTCATGGTCCATGCTGATTTGCCCATTTGAATTTGATTTGCACTCAGTTTTGGAAAGAAATTTGAATCTTTAAATCAACACATGATCTTTAGCATTGAATGCACATTACTTCATGTCCATTTGTGCCTTGATTCATGGATGCCCCCATTATGGTCCATGCTGATTTGAATTTGATTTGCACTCAGTTTTGGAAGGAAATTTGAATCACACAATCTTTAGCATTGAATGCACATTACTTCATATCCACATATGCCTAAAAGTCTTGTGTACACACTTTTTTGTGTTGGACCATTTAGAAAAAGTGTGTACACAAACTTGTTGCAAAAAGAAACTCATGAAGTATCGGTCGGTTTGCGGTTCTGGTTGCAGTGTCGGCTCTCAAATGATATATCCGTGCTTTTGAATGTATTTTCAGTATTTTGTTACGGATACCTGTAATCTGTATTACTGAGCAGAACTGGTTAATAGTACCGATAAATACAATAAATAGATAATGAATGAGCGGTATTAGAATGCAGTTTTCTCATATGAACAAATACCTCCAAACTTATCTTTTGCTTGTCCCGAGCAAATCAACAAAAAGAATCCTGTCCTCACTTTAGCAGGGAACGCGATTGCACTGAGCTCGTGCAACAAGCCGTTAAACCTCTAGGTGTCCCTAGCAGGAGGAGTGTTGTCTCCTGAGGGTTTTCAGCGGATACTACCCACAAAATCCCGTCAAGTTGGTTTTGCGAAATAACTATGATTCAAACCCTAAGGTTTTATTTTAAAGCTAGCAATTCTATTATCCTAAATATAGAACTATCGAACCTTTATTTTTCACACATCGCTTCTTATTTAACTTAAGATTTTATATGTCTTTACGTACAGTGCAGATAGTGTCGTTAAGTTTTAAAAGGATCGATTAAAGTTGTCATGTCACAAAATAAAGCCCAGATAAAGATTTAAAAAGGATCACACAAGTTTTATAAAGAGTTAAGTACTTCTCAAGTTTCGTTTTCTAGTTAGATTTCAAATTCTGAATTTCTATCTTTCTTAACATGAAACTTGGTCTTATTTTTCACTCCACCTTTTTCTTGTTTTCGTTTCATACACACCTCTGTGAACGTGTAATAGTCTTTATCATAGAATAAAACCTTTCATATCTCCGCTAGAAATATTTTTATAAAAACCTGTCTTTTGTCATGCTTATTCTCACACAAAGAACCGTTAGGAATTTTAACTCGGAGAGAACACTTGCTTAACTTTGTTTTAATCTGGACTTTCTAGGCTTCTTAGCGAGCTTTGGGCCAATGCACCCAAACCAGTTGATTTTAGGGCATTAAGTGTAAAGACACCCCGGCGGACTTAATTGCTCAAGTTACCTAGGTCCTAAAACAAAAGACCAATTTTGGCGTGAAAATCATAACGATTTAATGCGAACGGAGATATAACTGGTTGTTCAATTATTTTTTTGGGGATAAAAAATGTGTTTAGTGGGTTAGGTGTGTAATCACTCCAATCAATATTCAGATGGGTTATTCTTCAGAATTAGTTCTTATCAAGGCATCAATAATATCCCTTCATATCCACCTCTCTTTACAAACTAGTCTTGATATTACTTATTTCAGAACAAATCTATTTGATCCTCAGAAAATAGTTTATCAATTAAAAAGTTTTCAGACATAATAGACTTGTCATCTAATTTTCAAAACTCACGACACGTGTAGTGTAATGTAAAGACGTATATTAGCTATAGTTAACTTCAAAGGAGAGTTATCTTTCAGGTTTTCAAAATCTAAAAATAGGATTTAGTTGTTCCTATCTTATTAAACAAAACCGTCGAAATATTGAATCTAAGTTCTCCCACTAGCTAACTTGACGACAAAGTTTTTATGTTGTTAGAAAATTTTCTTATTTTTATGGGTTTTTAAATAAGTATCCAAATGCAGAATATACAAATGAACGCGAAGGTAGAAAGCTTACCGAGCACACCCCCAAACTTAAACTTGACAGTGCTCTCACTATCAGGCTACACCAAGAGGGTCAAAATTGTCGGCGCTCCTTAAAAGAAAATTATATACAAAACAAAAAGAAAACTAAAAATATATACACAAAAAGCTCCCCCAAACTTAAATGAAACAGTGTTTCCACTGTTAAGCGTTGATGTTCAGAGTTAGGGGATAAGAGAACAGTATCAAGCTATAGAAGGCCTTACACAGGCCAAAAGTGAGTACCAACCATTCAAAAATTTTATCGCTATAATGTGCAGGTTGGTGAAGGAATACGGTGAGAAAATAAATGGAGAATACGCGAGACCGTATGCAGATAGAAGCGGGATACGGTCTCGGTGGAGGAGAAGAAAGGCGGAAGAGAGAAAGAAATGGAATACGAACTTAAGGGTAAAAATGGAGTGAATAAATTAGCACAATATGTAATGACCGATGTGTAAAAAGCGATTGTGCTAATCTATCGACCCGTCGAGAGATTGGGTCAAATTCCTTAAGATTCGTCAGAAAACATGGGTACGCCGAACTTGGTAAACCAGACACAAGAAATGAAATTGATACAGTTTCGTGCAATGTCGGAACGATGGAATGGATGGAGGGGAGTGAATGAGGAGGGGTATCAGGTAAAGGTTCAGGAGGGTGTACACAGTCAATGAAAGGGAAATGATGAATTGGAAAATCCGACTCATCAATTAAAACTGGTTCATCCTCAAAACTATCCTCAATATTCTCCTCAAAATTCATTTTATCCATGCATTTATCATCAAAATCAAGACACATATGAAGCTCGGGAAAAACAGTTAATGACTCGGGATGATGAATTGGAGAGAAAAACTCATCCAAAGCAGCGGGTTCATCATCCAAAATATTCCCAGTGTCAATATCCTCGATCAAGTGAAAATCAATTTTCTCAGACACCTCATCAAAAGCTTGAATTTCAATCAATTCAGGTTCTAGAGTGGAGGTGTAGAGGTCAAAAGGATTGGGTGTGGTTTCACTCGAAAGAGACCTTTCACAATCTAGTAAATCAAACACTACAAAGTTGCACAACTCATTAAACGTTCTATCTTCAATCGGTAAATCTTTTGGGACACTAGATAGACATTCAAAACTGGAGTTGTGTGATTCAATTGGCAATGGATAGGTTTGATTAGGAAGGGTGTACAGCTCACTTTCACTACTCAAATTCTCAGTCTGTCCTACCGCCTCATCATACATTGGAAAATTTGGAGCTAGTTGAAAACTAGCTACCGGGTCACTAGGTTGTATGAGGGCGGCCATGGACGCATTCAAATCCATCATCTGTTGGGATGACGCTACCCTAAAGTCTTCCAACGACTGTTCCAGACTAGACATGGGTTGTGAAGGGGTTTCAGTAAAAAATTCAAAGTTGTTTTGATACCGGAAACTCCCAAATGACGGTTCAGAAGCAATGTCTAGGGAAGGTGCAAAAGTTGGGTAGGATGGATAGGAATTGAATGGCTGGACATGAATAGGATCAACATTTGGATAAGAAGGTGAATGAAATTGTTGATCCCAAGCATTTGAAGTGGGGAAAGGAGTGAAAGATCGGCTACGGGATTGTTCGATATGTTCAGCAATAGATATGGGTCTTGGAGTTGCAACAGAACTCGAAAAAGGGGTATCAACGTAAGAAGGTGGTGAAGGTTGAAATGGTTGATACAAGGTGGATTGCGGAGTCCAATTGTTCGTCCTAGACGCGTCTATCCGATCTTTCAAAGAAATTTTGGGCATGGAGGGGTCGTTCGAAATTCGACCAAAGCAAGAACCGTAAGAAGTGATGTCTAGTTGCGGGTACCAAAGTTCGGCAAGAGTTTTGCGAAGTGGGGTACCCATGATATGATGAGATGAAAGGAGAAGAGAAAATGTGATTTTTTTAATATTTTTTTTATAAAGTTAGTTATTAACAAAAGAATGAAATATACAAAAAAGAATTTGGACAAAAACAATCACGACACAAAAATACCACACACCTAATCAGTCTAGGGTTCACCTAGGTCAACTAGACCTGCTCAAGAACTTGATTGTTGAAGTAAAACTATGTCGAGAAACGGGCTCAAGATATACTGATCACGAGGCCAAGTAAGTGCAGAGATAAGGAGAGGTTTTTCGACGCTTTCGCGATGGTCCTTAATTAAATAATCCTTTCTCTTTTGGCGGTTTCGCCGTTAACACTTTCCTAGACACCCCGTAAACAATATACCATTAAGCGGTGTTCTAAACACAATTAATCTCTCCTAGTGAGCGCCAAGTCCTTAAGGCTTAAAGTCTAATTTCTTTTAAAATTTGTGAGGGTAAACGTTTATGCACAGTTTCGTGATTTGTAGGCCACGGAAAAGGTGATGAAATCCCTTACCGTATGTTGTGGGGTTCGCTTGCCCTTAAGTTCATATTAATGTATGCAATGCGCAATTCAATAAAAATTCTATAAAGAATCAAACAATCGTTTTTTATATTAAGCACGGCACTGCAACAGATACATGTTAGTCAATTTTTGGCGTTTGGTAGCGAACTTGCAAAGAATCCTGCAAAGATAGAATAGTGGATGCGTCGGATTTGAGAAGAAGATGTTAGTAAAGTACGTACCGTTAAGTTTTTGGGTTAGGAAACCCCTATTGAATCAAATCCGGTAAGCTTGAAAAGTTCGCTTGCGCGGGTCAAACTACCCGGATGTTTGGCATTGTACTTCGCAATCATCTTAGCTTTGAATGTGCACTTTGCTCCCCACGTTCGTAGTTCGCAAATCCGCAAAAATCTGAAATGTCGAAAAAACGGATATTAGTGCGGGAAAGCGATACGAATGCCCAAATACCTGCACACTAAAAATTATAAAAAACAAACAATAAAAATAGGACAAAAATAGAACACTGGAGCATAGAGGAGAAATTGGAGGCAAAAGGTGGTCAAAGGGCCGGCGTCGCCAGATTTGGGGACAATGTCGCCGGCCAACTAGATGTGGTAGGGCTCCAAATTTCAACAGTAGTCTCAGTGTTCCACTAATGCCACACTGGTATTGTTTATCTTTTCTGTTGAGATCCAAAGTGCTTGCAGGTACACTTTCCAGAGAATAAAATGGTTAGTTTTGTTAGTTTTGGTTTTTGGTTTTGAAATTTTTTAGTTTGTTTTTTTAGAAAAGTGTTAGATGGATATTAACCCGAAATAACAAAAACAAAAACGTTACCGTCTTCCCGGCAACAGCGCCATTTGATCGCACGCTTTTGGCGTGTCGAGTTTTAAGTTCTAAAGTTTAACCATGATCGGGAAGGTGTTGCTTTGCAGCTAGCCGCAATGAGAACGGGTCGATCTACAGGGAGACAGAGCGTTTTATGTTCTTGTTCTTACGAGTTAACGCGCGTGGCGGATTCGTTCGTTATCTAACCTGTGTGTTATATGCAAGTATAAGGCTTGTTAGGAAACGATAGAATAGTGTAAGTTAATGGATTCCGTATTCAAGTACTTTGAGCCGAACTTAATGATTGAAGCTAGAACAATCGGCAACAACGTGGATTAGGGGACTTAAGCACGGCATTTGTGGAATCCGGCTTATTGACCCTTGTCCGTCCGTTCTTGTCTCTTGCTTTCGCCTTCGGCCAAACCGAACGCAACCGGTCACGGTTAGGAATCACCTTTACCTTGGCAGGGTAGGATGCCTAACGGAGCGCTTGTATAACGTTTGGATGGAGTTCAATGAAAAATACGGGAAAAGGAAATGAGAAACGGAACGTTAACTTACAATATCAATCTATTTCCTAACAACACATATTCACAAATCATTCAAGAACAAACCAAAAAGGGCAAAGAAAAGAGAAACAAAGAAAAGAAAAGATCATTACAAGTAAGTAAATAACATGATAATAATTTGCATGAAAGTAAAGCAAGTAATAAAAAGCAAGTAATGGAAAGAGCAAGAATGAAAATACTAAGAACCCAAGATCAAAATGTTGGAGATAGTGCCCTCAGAGTCAATTATTGGATCACAGGCACGTGATTGCAATGATTGAGGGGAGGACCTGTCCCAGTAGGACAGTCTTACTCGAGATGATAGTATGCTATCTGGTTTATCTTTATTATCGTGTACTGCTTTAGGTGACCTTACGAGTCGCTATTACACGTTGATAAAGCCCCTAGGATTCTTGCTTGACTTCCAGCAGTATGAGGGCGATCATATAAGTGGGAGCTGGGGTCTATAAGCACATCCTTAAAAGGTCCCTAGTCGTGGGAGATTCGAGACAGGGCATCGTTTCTCCAGAGTAGACTAGTGTATACAGTCGAGACCCCGACGAGGGGCGGTGGCCTGTCTCACAAGCCACTGGTGTCAGTTAGTTCACCTAAGATGTATACAGGTGCTCATTGGGTTATGAGTACACCGGACAGGACTCGCCGGGAACCTGCTAGTTGGGATATACCAGACGTCAGATAGCAGTTCCCAGGTGACATGTGTACAGGTTAGTTCATCGACCTGGGATCGTCATTTGTCTCGTGTGAGTTCCCACTGTACTTTGATTACTACCCTACCACGGCTCAAAGGAGTCGTGCAAACAGGTTTTAGTTGGGTACAGTCCCGAGCCACATGGAGGCAGTGAGCGGATCCGCAGGGGTTCGTCTCTCCCGGTATTGGGGGTGAGGTCGTGCTGTGTCTAGGAGAGCCAGAACATGAAAAGTCCTTGGCCAAGGCAGGAGATTTGCTGGTAGGTATTCCAGTAGTATCTCAGGGTGTTCTGGGCTACACTCCGACACGACTTGTACCGCTTTTGGGGGTCTGACTTTTACCAACCCCCTAGGCCCGCCATGCGATACTCATAGACGAACGGACCGGACTGTACGGATATTGTCACTGACAGGCTCAGTAGGGTGTCAGGATGAGTTCGCTCATCGACGTCCCTTATGGTCAATACCTGGTGGCCCGTCACGTATTGGCTTATACCTCTGACGTGCTAGTGGTTAAATCCACAGCCATAGTATTGACGAGTCTTTAGAGTCCACCACACAGACAGTTACTCAAGTTTCGGGCGAAACGCTGTAGAGGCCGTATGGAGATATGGCAGGGTTCGATCGGATACGTGCGGTATTGCACGGATCGTGATCGGACGGTTTTTACTGGCCGGCTTTGGCTTAAGCCGGATACTAGTATTTGATAGTGTAGTTTTGTCTCTTTGGATTTGTGTTCAGTGGGAATACAAATGCGGGCATGTATTTGCAGTAGCGGGGTTTTCCTGTAATTTATTATGGGATCGGTTTTCTGGGGTTGCCAGTTTGCATTCCGTTCCGTCCGGTTTTCCTTCATTCCTTCTCGGTCGGACTTTCTTTGTGGAGGGTGTTAATTGCAAGTTCGCAATTAACATTTAGTGGAGGGTTTTCTTGCATATGTTTCATTATGATGAGACTTGTTTCATCATGAGATGCCTTTCTAGTCTATTCCATTCTTTTCATTTGATGGTTTGAAGAGATGAAATGAGAGTGACCTTTTTTCCATATTGTTGATATATTCTTTCTTTCTTGCATTTTTCTCTCTCCAATCTATTATTCTAGAGAGAGGGGCCGGCCATTTTGCTAGAGAGGAAAAGAGAGAAATAACATTTTTTGGTGTGGCATTTTTCCATCTCATTTCCATGGTTGCAAAAGATTAGCCTAAAAAAAAAAAAGCTCATTTCTTTCTCTCCTTCTCTTCTCTATTCCTCCACATCAAGGCAACCTCATAACCCCAAGAGACAAGTTCACTACACTATTCTATAGCAAGTCTTGGACGCGTCGGCTAGCCAACTTCGCGCCCGAGTTGCCTCGGTCAAGAGGCGGGAGCCCGTAAAAGATTCCGGCTACGTGGTGCCCTTTCCGACGAGCGAGGAGGTGACGGAGATTCCGCGGGAGATCGGAGCGGAGACGAAGACCGAAGGACACGGATCGTTTGGTATAGCATCTCTACTCTTTTCTTTTTGCTAGCTAGCTAGGTTAATGGCCCGATCCGGGTGAAAAGTCCGCGGCGGCGCCGTTTTGCAAAGTTCGCAAAGTTTTTGTTTTCCGCGTTTCCGGCGTCGGGTCGACGGCCGGGGCGCCCCCGCGGGCTTACAACACAAGCCATGGATTCAAATACCTAAACTTAAACTTGCAAGATCAATTAAGAGATTGCAAGATCAAGTGAAGATAAAGAACCCAAGGGAAAATGAAGCACAAAAGAGAGAACTTTATTAATCTTCAAGAAGATACAATCCTTGAGATCAAATACCAACCCTTAAATCTTCAAGCTCAATGAAGAGGTTGAAAAATCAAGAGAAGGTTAAGAACTCAAGGGGACTAAGCTATTTACAAGAAAAGAGAAAAGAAAACTTGGACAATCTAAGACAAAAGAGTGGAAAAATTGGACCAAAGAATCATCCCTCTCCCTTGCTGCCATGATATGCTTTTATAGGCAAAAAAAAGACCAGTGCTTGGAGGGAAATTTGAATCTTTAAATCAACACATAATCTTTAGCATTAAATGCATATTACTTCATATCCACTTGTGCCTAAATTCATGGTCCATGTTGATTTGTCTATTTGAATTTGATTTGCACTCAGTTTTGGAAGGAAATTTGAATCTTTAAATCAACACACAATCTTTAGCATTGAATGCACATTACTTCATGTCCATTTGTACTTTGATTCATGGATGCCACCATTATGGTCCATGCTGATTTGAATTTGATTTGCACTCAGTTTTGGAAGGAAATTTGAATCACACAATCTTTAGCATTGAATGCACATTACTTCATATCCACATATGCCTAAAAGTCTTGTGTACACACTTTTTTGTGTTGGACCATTTAGAAAAAGTGTGTACACAAACTTGTTGTAAAAAGAAACTCATGAAGTATCGGTCGGTTTGCGGTTCTGGTTGCAGTGTCGGCTCTCAAATGATATATCCGTGCTTTTGAATGTATTTTCAGTATTTTGTTACGGATACCTGTAATCTGTATTACTGAGCAGACACTGGTTAATAGTACCGATAAATACAATAAATAGATAATGAATGAGCGGTATTAGAATGCAGTTTTCTGATATGAATAGCTGGATTCGGCAATCTATCCCGATCTCATCATGTACGGTACCTCCCGCATACGATGTCATCCAATCAATACAGTACGGATCTATAGTCACGTACACCAACTCATCATATCATATAAAATACGGACATCTAGTCGCGTATATCAGATACCAATAATCATATATATATAGCCTAATAGCTATGAAATAGAGACTAAGTATATAGCTATCTATTAAGTATACGAATATGAGCATATGGGTGTTCTAACATGACCCTATAGGTTAAGAATACGGTTCTAATATATAGTATTCTAATTACTATGGTTGCGGAAGTGCTTTACGCCATCCACCCGACTTTTCCCGTAGATATACATCTACTTACGGATATGCGCCTCGCTTTAGTGGAAGTCGACGAACGCCTTGCACTTTCTCGTTATCTCGGAACTCCCCGCGATCGTACCTACAATCGAACCATAAAACAACCGCATGAAAATTTACATCGAAATCGAAACGACGAGCGAAGCGCACATAGATTAGAACCTATGGCCAAGGTGTGCCAAATACGAAAAAATACCCCCGACGTCGATGTACGAACATCGAACGACCAAATCATGATATGGAAATCTAAAAACCAAAGTTTAAAACCTTAAAACTTTGTCAAAACACAACTTAAAATGCTCACGGATTTTGATATATGAAATCTGGGTTAAAATAAAGTATACCGGTGGCTTAATTACCAAGTTTGTGTTCTACCACCCAAACCCCGACACTTCCCTCATTAAGTCAACAGCCGGAATCATCAAAATTCCCGACATGGGCGGCCAAGTAAAGGAATCAGGGGTTCATGCTCTTACAATGACCTCTTAGTTGTTCAAATGGCTTAAAATTTCTATTTATTTATCTTATAAATGCACCAAGTTGCTCCAGAATTCATTTAAACTTCAAAAACTTCATTAAACTATAGATTTTAAAACTTAAACACTTTTCAATATAAATATACTTGCATCAAAATACCGCTTACTATCCAAAACAAAGTGTAAACACTAAGCCAACCACTACTATAACCATCACAACTCATAACCTTACAAAAATCCTAATTTTAATATTAAAACTTCACTTATAAAAACTTAAGACCCTAAAAACATGAACTTTATCAATGACATATAATTTGCATGGCAAAAAAATATTTAAAACAAAAAGAAAAATCAGATTTTTATCTCTCTTTGAAATTGAAAGGGGGAGGAGCTCCAAGCTTTAGAGGCTACCAATGGATCAAGCTTGAAGAGCTTAACAAATGAAGGGGTTTGAACCAAGAAAAATATGATTTTGGGGTGTTATCATGGTTTAGAGTTGAAGGGGGAGAAGGAGAAAAAGAAGATAAAGAAAAGAAAGAGAAGAGGAAATGAGAATGAGGAAAATGTGATGGCTCTTATCTATCTTCCTCTTTCTGCCATTCCTAATATTTAAAACCCATACCCCAATCCCATGCCTCTCATGATATTTTTAAACATAGTAGAATTGAAATAATAAATAGGATGGATATTTAACTTGCCATGGCACACTTAAATGGTATTTAAAAAAAAAACTTAGTTTTCGTAACATGATTAGTATAGACCATTGTTTTAAAACCAATTAAAGAAAACCCCATTAAACAAATGTCCCCATAATTATAAATTTATTTTATTTTCAATTAATTCTCAAAATGAAGGCATATATAATTATACTAATTTATGAAAACTCAATCCACACTGGTTATCATATCCATAAAACTCATAATATCCCTCTTTAAATTATAAATAATATATAAAATTTTCAAAATGTTACAAGTGTACTCGAAGAACAGCGAGGAGGTGCTGCTGAAATTTTCTCAAAACGAATGAAAGCACAAACACAATGGTGTATGCGTTACAAATTCTTAATGGGATAGAAGCCTTACCCCCAACAGTCGATATGATGAATTGATAGATCAAACTAAAATATTAAACCTTAATTAAAGTCATAAAATAAATGGCTGATTACGTAATGGAGAGTAATGGATAGGAGTTGGATGCATGTGTCCAAATTTAGTGATGAGTACAAGGTTGGCGTCGAAGAGTTTATGGAATTTGTATTGAGGGACTGATCTCCTGAAGAATTGATTTCGTGTCCGTGTAAAAAGTGTCATAACGGCTACGACCTCCATCGAGATATAGTGTAAGAACATCTACTAAAAAATAAGATATCTCCTGAGTATACACAATGAACGTACTATGGAGAAGCGAGATTGATAGTCAACATGTTTACGAGTCGTTGGATTATGCCAAATGATCCTCGTCTTATGAATTTTAGAGACACCGGTTTGAATAGTATGTTGGACGAGCTCCGAACCGGCATGCATCCTGATCGTGGCATTGTTCCCGAATCTAATGTCAGAGAGGAAGATATCCATAGTCTCCCTGATGCAGAATCAGCAAAAATATATGAAGTATATGGATGATACAATTGTACCCCTTTTCGAAGTCGCAAACATCTCTAAGTTTGGATGGATTGTCAAAATGTTCTCAAATGCCAGAATAATTGTACTAACAAGTTTTTTGATCAGTTTCTTGAGGTGCAAAGGGAGACTTACACTAAAGCGCTACTGCCTGAATATTTCACGGAGACGAAGAAGATCTTAAATGATATAGGTTTTAGTTATGAGAAAATCGACTCGTGTCCGAACGATTGCATGTTATACTGGACAGAGAAGGATAAAAAGTTTGATAACTATAGAGCATGTAACTTATCTAGCTGGATCGTCCCTCGAAAGGATAACGGTGAAGATGAGTCTACACTCGATGCTCCTAGACGGATTCCAGCAAAGGTTTTGTGTTACTTCTCAATCAAGCAAAGACTTCGGCATTTATTTCTATCAACCAAAACTGCTGATAGCATGTCATGGCATACAAATGGTTGCACTAAGGACGGAATCCTGCAGTATCCAGCCGATAGTGAAGTGTGGAAATGCTTTGATGCCCTTTATAAAGATTTTGCTGCGGATTCCTGTAATATCAGGCTTGGTTTATCTGCAGATAGAATGGAGTCGTTTAGCCATGATGCAAATCACAGTATATGGCCCGTTACACTTGTTGTTTATAATCTACCTCCATGGATGAGTATGAAGCATTCCTACACACATATGCCCTTATTGATCCCTGGAAGTACATCTATTTTAAATAACATCGATGTATACTTAAGACCGTTGATTGAGGAACTGAAGGAGTTGTGGGAGGCATGTATACAGGTATACGATTCCCACAAGAAGAGACATTTACACTTCGTGCGGCGCTTTTGTGGACAATCAACGATTTTCCAGCTTACGCTATGTTATCTGGATGGATCACTAAAGGTTACAAAGCTTACCCGGTATGTCTAGAGTAAACCGTTTGTAATCCTAAATTGGATCACGCAAGATCAAGTTCTACACAGGTCACCATCGATGGTTGGATATAAACCACCCATATCGTCGTAATTGCAGCAAGTTCAATGGTAAATAAGAGCATATGCATGCCCCTTTTAAGCCAACGGGTTTGAAGTTGTGGGAGGCCACACAAGATTTCAATAATTTTGTTTTCGGGAGAACGACAGAATATACAATTCCACGGGGTGCTGGCAATCACTAGAGGAAGAATCCCATTTTCAACGAGCTAGTATATTGGCACGATCTCAATCTACATCATAACTTAGACTTTATGCACATCAAGAAGAATGTATGCGGCCTACTCCTTAACACCTTATTGAATGTAAAATCCAAATCTAAGGATATACTTGCAGTTCGACAGTGGTACCTACAGGAAAGGTTACGTCTTGAATTGCACCGTCGAGAAACGAGGAATGGTAGATGGTCAATTCCTGCAGCGAAGCATATGATGTCTGCTAGCGAGAAGGGTGCTTTTAGAAGAGTTTTCGAGCAAGTAAGGGTTCCTGACAGTTATTCTTCAAATCTCTCTAAGTGCGTGAACATGAAATATAAAAAACTTTCTCATCTTAAAAGTCACGACTGTTACGTGATCATGCAGAAATTACTCCCCGTTGCAATTAAGGCGTTAAAGGATGGGGATTTTGTCTTGGTTGTGACGGATCTTTGTCATTGCTTCCGAGATTTAATGTAATGTTTTAGAAATTTTTTAAATAATTATTTAATTTTTAAATGTTATTTTAAATTTTAAATTTATGATAAAAGACTTTTATAAATGAGTATGGTATTTAAGTATTATTATAATTAGTTTAGATGGCTTTTAATTTGTAAAGAAAATTTTACAGTGAAAAGTTTTAATTGCAAAGAGAGTTATTGGATTGTATGAGGGTTAAGTGCATTTAGTGAGTAAATAGGTATTAAGAGTAAACTAAACCTCACACACAACACACCTTGAGCCAACACCTCATCCTTACACACATGCACCTCACCATTTCATTGTGACACCTCTTCCTTTCCTTTCAAGACAACACTCTTTCTTTTGTTTCAGTTTATCAAACTGAAACTAAGTTTTCCCAACACTTTAACACCAAAATAGTATAGCTTTCCATCCTCACAATGAGAAAAGTTAGAGTTTTCATGGAGGATGGTTCAAATCACTCAAGCTAGGCCTCCTTAACTCCTTGTCACACATCTTGATACTTAGAGTTCTGTGGAATTCTTCAAATTAGGTATAAAAAAAACCCTCAACTTTTCATGTTTTCGTAAAAGTTCACGTACCAAAGAGTGTATACGATATCGGAAAAATGTGATTTAGTTTATAGTTTTAGCCTCAGTCTGCTATAGTTATATTAGTCACAAAATAAATCTAACAGTACAATAGGATGGTGTTAGAACCTAGAGTGCACCCTTGAAACTCGGACCCAATTCCCTACAGTTCGACCGCCGAAAATCCCAATTTTCCCGCTACCGCCGGTTTTTAGGTAGAGTTGGATGTTGAATTTGTGTGAGTATCTTTCTTTATGTTATCTAAGGTCTCTGGTATACTTTAGTTTTTCCAAGATAGTCTGTATAAAAATCTGGAAGCTAATTGCTATACTTTTATGATATTTTAACGTATGATACGGATATTTCGTATCGTGTTTTAGTGTTTTCTCAAAATACGACGATTCGGGGTAGCTCTAGTTAGTTTTAGGTCTGTATAGCACACGATAATCAAACGTATTACGTTATGTAAGTTAGTTCACTTAGAATTTACGTATTCGTCATAACACAAATTAGCCGCTTATATACGAAAGTTTTATTTCGATGTTAGAATTGACCGTGGGTACTTCAGAAGCAGCGAGAAAAGGAAAAGGAGTGATGGAAGCCGAGTAGATCACAACTTGTTCCAGTGAATAGACTAAATATCTACCGGGGACATTGTATGGATGGTGTACAGCGTCCGAAACCAAAAACTTGTTATAATTGTTTTCCATTCATGTTGTTTGCATAATTAGACCTAGAATTGCATTGTATACATTCATACATATTAAACACTATTGCTTAATACTTGCTAGGACATTTGTACTATTACCGATGAGTTTATGTTGCACTTACACATACCTACATACTACACCACACCCCGTCGGTAATTAACATGCCATGTACACACTTAGAACTTGCCATGTCATATATATCCTATTGTACACTGCTAGTATCCGTAATGACGGTTGTCACTCATCATTTACTATTGTTTGATATATATTGTATCTCCTTATCATTATTATTACTTTTATTCATGAAATGTTGCTTTATGAGATTTCTGTTGTTTTGAGTTTTAATTCACCGTGCGATATAGTCGATAAGATATAAATGATTATATCTTTACGGTTTCTTGTGATATATATGATACGTCCACCATGAGTTGATATTTTCTGATTTGGTTTTATTCCGAATCATGTGAGGGAGCTATACGGTTGCGGATTTTTACGTTATCCAGACTGAGTGGGAGAGTATACAGTCGGATACATTTGAGGCGGGGAGCCTAGCGAGGACACTCGATACCAGAAATAGTTGGAGAAACACGGCGGATATCTAGAGGATACCGACCGATATTGTTGGTTGTCAGGATCGTTCGGTGAACGATGCCTGCTAGAACTGAAGATTTGTATCGATATTTGACACTAGATTTAAGAATAGTTTATGAATATGACCAAGATTTTGGAATATTTGATGAGATTTCCGTTTTCTTCTATATAGGCACTATAGTGACATATTCATATTTCACATGCTATCACATATCATGACTACCTGATGCATAGGTTTAATCGCTATTTCGTTTATGCATACAATTTCAACTGTTTGATATTAGTTTATTCGACGAGTTGGCAACTCACCTTCATTGTGCCTTAGTTCCTGTTCCCCGCCGAAAGACGCGACCGGGACGTTAGGACGTCAGGGCCTGAAATTCGAGGGCAGATGCTAATTGGTGCTATCCGTCCACCTCTCCGAAGATGCCAAGTTAATTTATGACACCGTGTATCGAAGGTTTAAACGGATGCGGCCGATGTAGCAGACTTCGTCAGATTCCCCCTCATTTGAGGGGTTTTTGATTGTTGGGACGCTCTTCCCTACAGACGCAAGCCCCTGCAGTTAATTACGCTACCGCATCGCGGTAACCACTTTCTCCTTCTCCAGATGGTCACTTCATGTCGTGTGTGTTTGTTTTGTTTTTGGTTGCCCGTGGATTGTATACGGAGACTAATTTATGTTGTCGCCCGTAGGACGTGGATTAGTCCAAATCCGTATTTTCTTAGATTTGGGTTTGGGAGTTGGGTTTAAGGATACGTTAGTCTCATTTGAGACTAAGATCAACTTAAATGTATGTCAAGGATACGTTAGTCTAATTTTAGACTAAGATTAACTTAACAGGATCATTTAGATCCAACAAAAGAGCATTTGGGCTCTATTGTTTAGTTTAGGGACATTGCGGTTGTAGGGTGTTTTTCGTCATCCCATTGAGATGGGAATACGCGCGCGCTTGTCAGGCGTACTACAGATTCCCCCTGCCTAGGGTAGGCCGGGGTTTAATGATTGTGGGGATCCGAATCTCCGGCAGCCACGGACTAAGCTGCCGTTAATTACCCCTCGCCTTTGGGGCGAGGGAACCTCCGATTGACGGGTTAAACTGGTCATGCGAACTCAATGTGCGGTGTGCGTGTATTTTGTTTTCAAAGGGGATTTTGGATATATCGGGAGCCACGCAGAGTTTTTTACGGGGGAAAGTGTCGCGGAGTATGTGTATGTGTACATTTGTATACATATGTATATATATACATGTATATATAAATAAAGGGGAAAAAGACATCCAAAGGATGCGTGGGGCCAGCGCTTAGGCGCTTGAGCGCAAGAGCGCCACGTGTCGGCACGTGGGCGCTTTGCACTCGAGTGCAGAGTGCTGGAGCGCAACGCGCCACGTGTCGGCACGTGGGCGCTTCGCGCTCGGACGCTGGGCGCTTCACGCTCGGACGCTGGGCGCTTGAGCACAAGCGTGCCACATGTCGGCACGTGGACGCTTTGCGCTCGGGTGCAGATTGCTGGAGCGCAACGCACCACGTGTCGGCACGTGGGCGCTTTGCGCTCGGACGCTGAGCGTTTGGGCAAAAGCGCGCCACGTGTCGGCACGTGGGCGACTTGCGCTCGAGCGCCTGCGCTGGAGCGTAAGCGTTTCACGTGTCGGCACCGGGGAGACTTTCGCTCGAGCTCTTGCGCTCGAGCGCAAGAGCGCCACGTGTCGGCATGGGGGCGACTTGCGCTCGAGCGCTTGCACGCCACGTGTTGGCACGCGGGCGCTTTGCGCTCGAGCGCTTGTGCTTGAGCGCAAGCGCGCCACGTGTCGGCACGCGGGCGCTCTGCGCTTGAGCGCCGGCGAGAAAAAGAGGCTTTTAGCCTAAAGAAATTTCTCGAAAGAGAAATCAGAGAGGAGTTAGACTCCTGAGTGTTGTTTTTTTTTTTTGGATTTAGTGAAAGGGGTTCTTCTTCTTCCTCCTCTGTTAGCTGGATCTTGAAGATCAATAGATGTGAGATCTCAAAATCTCTCCTTTTGGGGATCTAAAGACAGATCCAAGTTCCCCTTTATGGGTTTTGTGGTGAAAAACTATTTTGTTTTTGAAAAGGAAGAGTAAAACTCTTGATTTAATTCAAAAGAAATGAGAAGGTCTTGAAACCTTGAAGAAGAAAGAAAGATTTCAGATCTGAAACTTTTTTTTGGAGAGAGAAGAAGTTGTTGGGATATTTCATTATCCTTGCCTTTATAGGCTATACACTTTACACATAGCCCCTTGGGCTTCACAAAATGGCATTTTGCCTATCCCATGGTTCATGTGCCATTTCTTTTTGCACATAAGCCATGGGCTTTACAAAAATTTGGCTTTATGCCTATTTTTCTTACATTTATCCATAAAATAAAATAAAAGAAATACAAAAAAATTATTTATTACAAAATTTTTATCTTGGTATTGGGGGAGGCTGGCCGCTTCATGTTCTGGCTCGACCCGGGCATGGGCCCACTGGATCTGGGCTTGGGCCTACTTGGCTTGGGGTTGACTTTGATTTTGACTTGGTCAACCGGGGTGTAAATTTTTACCCCAACAAATTGCCCCCATCAATAAATGCACACCACATATGTGGGTCGTGTGCATGAAATTGTTGGATCTTCTTTCACGTGAAGGCGACTTGATTTGGTTCCCGCTTTTTGGGAAGCTGGCACTGCCCTTTTTACGACATGGACGGTCGTTGCTTGACATGTCTCCGAGACGGAGTGTCCGTGATAGACGTTTTCTCTGGCCCGGAGTGATCTGGTTCCCGCTTTGTAGGAATCCTGCGCTGCCCTTTTTGCGACTTGGACGGTCGGTGCTGCCCTTTTTGCGACTTGGATGGTCGGTGCTGCCCTTTTAGCGACTTGGACGGTCGGTACTACCCTTTTTGCGACTTGGACAGTCGGTGCTGCCATTTTAGCGACTTGGACGGTCAGTACTGCCCTTTTTGTGACATGGACGGTCGGTGCTGCCATTTTAGCGACTTGGACGGTCGGTTCTGCCCTTTTTGCTACGTGGACGGTCGGTGCTGCCATTTTAGCGACGTGGACGGTCGATGCTACCCTTTTTGCGACTTGGATGGTCGATGCTGCCATTTTAGCGACTTGGACGGTCGGTTCTGCCCTTTTTGCGACATGGACTGTCGGTGCTGCCATTTTAGCGACGTGGACGGTCGGTGCTGCCATTTTAACGACTTGGACGGTCGATGCTTCCCTTTTAGCGACGTGAACAGTCGATGCTGCTCTTTTTGCGACTTGGACGGTCGATTCTGCCCTTTTAGCGACTTGAACGGTCGATGCTGCCCTTTTAGAGACGTGGACGGTCGATTCTGCCCTTTTTGCGACTTGGACGGTCGATGCTGCCCTTTTTGCGACTTGGACGGTCGGTGCTGCCCTTTTAGCGACTTGGACGGTCGGTGCTGCCCTTTTAGCGACGTGGACGGTCGGTTCTGCCCTTTTACCGACGTGGACGGTCGGTTCTGCCCTTTTTGTGACTTGGACGGTCGGTGCTGCCCTTTTAGAGACGTGGACGGTCGATTCTGCCCTTTTTGCGACTTGGACGGTCGATTCTTGATTTGACTTGCTCTGCTTCTTGCAGTGTCAGGGGTAGACTTGACTTGCTCCGCTTCTTGCGGTGTCGAGATTGGATTCTGACTTGCTCCGCTTTCTGCGGTGTCGGAGTGGAAGTTGACTTGTTGATTTTGATTTGGGTTGACATCAGCATCGCTATACTGGAATATGGTACCAGGAGCGAATCATCATCTGTCATTGAGAGGATTTTGGGATTGTTTTACGCCCGTGGATTGTATATGGTTTTGCAGGATGTATGATCCAGACCGTAGGGCCGAAAAAATTTCGGGATTTTGTCGGCGTCTGCATCGCTGCACTGGAATATGGTACCAGGAGCGACTCATCATTCGCCGTTGGGGTATGGGATTTGGAATTTGGTTGGCGTCTGCATCGCTGCACTGGAATATGGTACCAGGAGCGACTCATCATTCGCCATTTGGGGATTGGGGAGCGATGGCTTAGGAGACAGGTTTAGATCCCTATCGCCTAAGACTTTTCAATTTTATGGGCCGTGAGGGTCCCATAAAAGCATTTTCTCCCTATGAGTCGTAAGGATCCCGCAGGTGTATTTTCTTCTTAGGAGTCGTGAGGACTCCTAAGTGTGTTTTTCCTTTATGAGTCGTAAGAATCCCACAAAGGTTTCTTCTCCTCATATATCGTGAGGACACATGAGTGGGTCTTATCAATGGAGCATCATTCCCAAAGCGGATACCGGCCGCGTAACTGGTGATTACGGTGGGGCAAGGGTATGATGAGAATTATTTGAGCCCGTGGATTGTATACGATGGTCAACTTGGGGACCCACCGTAGGGCCAGGAGAATTTTGAGAAATCGGATTTTGGTTGGCGTCTGCATCGCTGCACTGGAATGTGGTACCAGGAGCGACTCATCATTCGCCGTTTGGGGACTTGGAATTTGGATCTTGTTTGGCATCAGCATTGCTGCACTGGAATAATGCAAGGAGCAACTCATCATTTGCCTTGGGAGGACTTGGGATTTGGGTTTTTGGTCGGCATCAGCACCGCTAACACTGAAGCAAAATGCCAGGAGCGACTCATCATTTGCCGTTGCTCATTGGGGAACGATGGCTTAGGAGACAGGTTTGGGTCCCTATCACCTAAGGCTTTTCAATTTTATGGGCCGTGAGGGTCCCATAAAAGCATTTTCTCCCTACGAGTCGTAAGGATCCCGCAGGTGTATTTTCTCCTTAGGAATCGTGAGGATTCCTAAGTGTGTTGCTCCTTTGTGAGTCGTAAGGATCTTACGCAGGGGTTTTGTCCTCACAAGGTCGAGAGAACTTTGCGAGTGTATTTCATCTCTTTTCACGAGTTTGCGCCCTTTCGGGTTCTCGCAGACTCGCCGGTAGTCCTGCTGTTTTTACTCACGGAGCCCTTTCTGGTTTTCATCCGTGCCCGTTTTGCTTGTGGACATACCGTTTATTTTTTATTTCTTTTATTTTTTTTTTATTTTTTTTATTTTTTTTCCCGCTGGTGGGACTTTAAAAGTAGTCTCACCGGCAGGATTTGGGAGAGATAAGGGTCATTTACGCCCGTGGATTGTATACGGTTTTACAAGATGTCTGCTCTAGACCGTAGGGATGATGTGCTCAATTCGCCTGCGACTTGGAGCATTCACGTGTAGTATTTCTTGAGATATCGGCCATTGATGGGTGGCATGGGCCTTTCTCCCTCGGCACTTATTAGTTGGTAGGATCCTCCGTCAAACACTTTCTCGATGACGTATGGTCCTTCCTAGTTTGGCTCGAATTTTCCCTTGGCATGTCGATTGGGGATAATCGGTCTTTTGAGGACCAACACCAATTCACCTTTTTTGAAAGCGCGGAGACGGGTTATCTTGTCATAGGCCCGTGACATTTGGGCTCGATATAGCTCCAGACTTTGCTGCACCGCGAGCCTCTTTTCTTCGAGGGCATCGAGTTCTTCAAGTCGAAGGAGCACGTTTTCCTCCTCCATCAACTCATGCTGAACGGCCATTCTTAATCTTGGAACTTCGACTTCGAGGGGGAGGACCGCCTCCACTCCAAAGAGCAATGAGTATGGAGTGGACTGAGTTGGAGTACGGTGCGTGGTACGATATGCCCACAATGCCTCGTGAAGCTTGAGATTCCAGTCTCTCTTGTTGGCTGAAGCATTTTTCCTCAGGAGCTTGCATAGAGTCTTATTGAAGGCTTCGGCTAGCCCATTGGCTCTTGGATTATAGATGGAGGAATACCTCCACTCTATCTTGTGCTGAGTAGCGAACCTTGAGACATTGAAGCTCTTGAAAGAAGGCCCGTTGTCAGAAATGATTCTCCTTGGTGTACCGAAGCGGTATAGAATATTTTGCTGGAAGAATGTCAGAATATCTTTTGTCTTGACTTCTTTCAGCGGGACAACTTCAGCCCATCTGGAGAAGTAGTCTGTCGTGGCCAGTATGAACCGATGGCCTTTGGATGACGGAGGATCAGTTGGGCCAACGATGTCGGTGCCCCAGACTTCGAAGGGACACGACGCCACCGTAGGATGCAATGGATTGGGATGCTTGTGAATAAAATCACCGTGAATTTGGCAGATATAACATTTCTTTGCATGCTCTCCGCAATCCCGTATCATGGTGGGCCAGTAATATCCAAGACGTTTAATTTGCAGTCGCATCTTGGGGCCAGATTGGTGAGCACCGCAAACGCCTGAGTGAACTTCTTTCATGACTTTTTGGGCTTCGGCCGATGACAGGCACCTGAGCCAGAGTTGGTCATATGACCTGCGGTATAGCGTGTCATTTACAAACACGTATCGGAGAGCTCTCTTCTTCAGCTGAATCCTCACAGATTTTTCTTCGGACAGCCTGTCGTATCGGAGGTACTCTATGAAGGGTTCTCTCCAATCGGGCTCGTCTTAGATGATCGAAGCTTCTTCGGCAGGACTGCTCTTCTGTTCCGCGCTTTCCTCTTCTCGTAGAGAGACTGGGGGTAGAATTTGTCGGCTCTTGACTGTGATCAGAATTTCGTCCATGTCAGGATCAGCCAGCTCCTTGGCTAAGCGAGCGAGTACGTCAGCCTTTCCATTCAACGCTCTAGGGACTCTCATTAGTTCAATGTGAGTGAACCGTTTCATGAGTTCCACCACCCGGCCTCTGTACCGAGCTAACTCGGGTTTGTATATCTTATAGTCGCCGCTTACTTGGTTGATGACAAGCTGGGAGTCACCGTAAACCCGTAGCCGAAGGATTTCCATTTCTATGGCGAGTTCCAAACCAGCTATCAGAGCTTTATACTCAGCTTCATTGTTCGTTCGAGGCTCGGTGAGAGCAAAAGAACGTCGTAGGGTTCCCATTGATGGCGTGATGAACACCAATCCTATCCCCGCTTTTACCTCCGGGACGCTTGATCTGCCGGAGCTCCTTATTGATGAGGCCCCATCGAAGTAGAGCTCCCAACATGGCTCATCTTCCTTGAGGTGCAGCACTTGTTCGTCGGGTAACTCACAATTTAGCGGCGACCCTTTTGGTATGGGATGAGCAGCGAGAAAGTCTGCAAGAGCTTGCCCTTTTACTGCTTTCTGAGGGGTATAAACTATGTCAAACTCAAGTAGCATGACAGCCCATCTTGCCATTCTGCTGGCTAGGCTTGCTTTGGTCATCAAGTGTTTGAGCGGGTCGACCTTGGAGATCAGCATAACCCGATGAGCGAGCAAATAGTGCCTCAGCTTCTTCACAGCAAATATTAGAGCCAGGCATTGCTTTTCGATTGGGGAGTAGTTGTGTTCCGCTCCGATTAGAGTTCGAATGAGGTAGTAGAGGGCATTTTCTTTTCCCTCCTCGTTATTCTGGGCAAGGAGCGCACCGAGTGACTCATCCAGCGCGGCAGTATAGAGAATCAGCGGTTTATTTAGAATGGGAGCGGCCAGCATTGGACGGTGCAACAAGTATTGTTTGATGCTTTCGAACGCTGCTTGACATTCGGCATCCCAAATAAAAGGAGCTCCTTTCTTCATGAGCTTTGAGAAGGGCCTACATCTCCCCGACAAATTTGAGATAAACCTCCGTATATAAGCAAGCTTGCCTTGGAAAGATCTCAGCTGCGTCAGACTCTTTGGAGGGGGCATCTCCATGATGGCCTTTATCTTTGATGGGTCAATTTCGATCCCTCGACGTCGGACTATAAAGCCCAGGAATTTTCCCGATGACACGCCAAAAGCACACTTCAGAGGATTCATCTTCGGATCGTATTCCCTCAGTCTGGTGAGAACGGTCCGAAGATCTTGGATGTGGTCGGCCTTGGCTTTAGTTTTGACGACCAGATCATCAACATAGCATTCGATGACTTTATGGATTAGGTCATCAAAGATATTAGTCATTGCCCTTTGATATGTAGCGCCCGCGTTCTTCAGCCCGAACGGCATCACTTTGTAGCAGTATATTCCGATCGGGGTTCGAAATGCTGTGTGCTTCTCATCCTCAGGCGACATCTTGATCTGATTGTATCCAGACGAGCCATCCATAAAGGTGAACAGCTCGTAATTTGAGGTGTCATCGACCATCATTTCCATGACCGGTAGCGGGAAGTCGTCTTTAGGACATGCCTTGTTGAGGTCCCTAAAATCGACACAAACTCGGATCTGCCCATTTTTCTTCTTCACTGGGACTATGCATGCGATCCAATCCGCATATTTCTCTTCCCTGATGAAGCCGGCATCGATGAGCTTCTTAGTTTCCTCGATGACCTTTTCTTCTAGTTCCCTTCTTATTCTTCGAGGAGCTTGTTTGACTGGCTTAGCATCAGGAGATATAGCCAACTTATGTACGGCCACTTCAGGGGAAAGGCCAGGCATTTCTTTGTATGTCCACGCGAAGCAGTCGACAAACTCATGCAGCAGGGCAATTAGCTGCGCTTTCATTTCCTCTGACAAGAGCGAGCTGATGTAGGTCGGCCTTGGATTATCGGGCGTTCCTAAGTCAATCTCGGTTAATTCGTCAAAAGTTGCTTGTCCGCTATCTTCGAGCTCTTGAGAAGCTTCTTCTGGTTCGGCCATCTCGTCATCACCATTTGATCTTTCGCTAGCCTCACCAACATGGACCATATAGCACGCTTTGGAATCAGGTTGAATGTAGCCTATGCCCCGTCTATCTGGAATTCGTCCATCGATGAGTGCTCGGACCTGTGGCGGATACCATAGCCCTTCGTAAAACTTTGCTTCGGACTCCGTTTGATATAACCGGCATCCGCACTTCTTAAAGTATTCCCTCATCTCGGGCGCATAGTATCTGGGATTGAGGACGACTCTTATGCCTCTCTCATAGGGAAGGCACGCGATGGAAAGATCGTCCGGGTGCACAACGGGGGTTGACCCATAAAACAGGATGCCCTTCTATCCATTTTTCCTCCCGGGGACGTAGAAAGTTTTCAGCTGGTCCGCGGTGGAGACTGACAATGCATCGAGCTCTTTGCACATCTGCTCCGGCACCCTTGTGATGGCTAGGGACCCTTCTGCAATTTCGAGGGTCTCTCGTAGTTTCGCTTTTTGCATGGGGGTCCAATCTGCACCGCTGTTGCACGACAGGTCCTCTTCCTCTGACTTTTCAGTGTCGCTGCCAAGATGAGGGCAGACTTTACTGCTAGATGGGGCTTCAGTGACAGATTCATCCGTATCGCTACCGAAATGAGGGCGAGTTTTACGGAAGGACGGACTTTCTGCGTCGGACTCATCAGTGTCGCTACCGAAATGCGGGCGTACTTGGGCATTTTTGCTTTTGAAAGTGACAGCCGGCGCAGATTTGCTTTTGAGTCTTGGGGCCGGTGTATCCTTAGTCAGTTGTGGCTTAGCATTTTGGTGGTTCATAAAGTACCGAGAATCTTCATATCGGACTTCATGCACACCGAACGGCTGGATGTCTCCGTCAATGCGTCTTTCTTCGCCATTTTTAGTATACTTCATGCATTGATGGAGAGTTGACGGAATGATGCCATAATCGTGGAGCCACGGCCGCCCCAAGAGAATCTTATAAGACGTGTCGGCGTCGATCACGTATATCTTAGCTTCAGTTTGTAGATCCCCGAATTTGATTGGCAGAGCTATGGACCCCAGAACTTGCTGGCAATTTTGGTTGAAGCCTTGAATGACAATCCTTTCCCTTGACAGGTGTTGGACGTCCATTGATAAACTCTTCAGCGTCCGCAAGTTCATGATGTTCACTGAAGACCCTGGATCAATCAACATGCGATTAATCCGATCTCCGTCGCTGTACCCGGTCACGTAAAGCGGCCGATTATGCTCAGCCGTTCCCAGTAGCAAGTCTTCATCCTTAAATGTGACTGCGGCGGCATGCAAAGCGTGCTGGGCTTCTTTCATATTAATTTCCGCAAAGTGAGCCTGATACCGCTCAGGGTTTTGTAGAGCGTGAATGAGAACATCTCTAAGCTCCTTAGATAGGACCAAGGCGTCGTAGATGCTCAGGAGAGACGGAAGCTTCCGGAGATGTGCCAAGACATTATAGTCCACCGAGGAAGGACTTATGTTTTCATCGGCCGGTTCTCTGCCATCTTCTTCATTAGCGACTTGTTTTTCCTTCCCTTTTGGGGCGTTGCCCTGATTTGGCGGTAGAGCCCTGCCGCTTCTGAGCTGGATTTGATTGGCCTTTGTGGTGAGCTCCTCGTCCTCTTCGGGAAAACAGAGCTCATCCTCGGAGTCGCTGCCAAGATGGATGGCGTAGCAGGTCACTACTGGGATCTCTTCATTGGAGTCTTCTTCTAACTCCTCCAGAATTTCAGCCGCTTGTACAGGGAGGAACTCTTTCAATTGAACCAAAGTTCTTTCCTTCTGTTCATATTCTTCGAGGGAATCGATATATTTTTGAATGGTCGATCTCCCTGCAGACTCCTTTTCGCGCCGAGCCGCACTTTTCTTCTTCTTGAGTTTCTTGGATTCTGAGCGTGATGGAGCCGCATTGGCAGCTGGACTGGTAGGCTTCTTCTGCCCTTCCCATTCTGTCCTGGGCTCTTTCCGAAGTAGCTTTATCATCTTCTTCGTCTTGTTAGATATGTGCGTACTCCACGGAGACCGCGATGAGTCCGTCTCATTTCTCAGGGCAGCGAGTTCGGCTGTTTGCTCCTAGAAGGCTTCAGCTTCTGTCTGTATAAAGTTGGTGGTTGCAACTTGATTGTTCACCAACACACTTTTGGACAGCTCGATCTCTCCAGCCTTGTACTGCTTCTTGACCCAGTCTTTGAAGATATAGCAATCCTCGATCGCATGGCTCACTACTCGGTGGTACGGGCAATACAGGGGATTGTCGGTCATTTTTGCTTCTTGGGGTCTTTTCGACTCCGGCAATTGTAGGCCGTTGTTCAAGGCATCTTTAAATATCTTGCGGACCTTTTCCCTTCTGAAAGAGTAAACCTTGTTCTTTTTCTTCTCTAGGGAAGGCCCATCTCCTCCCAGCAATTGCTTTCGAGACCGGTTAGTTTTGGATTCGGCCGCCCTTCGCTTTTCTTCATTGTCGGACGCATTGAAGACATTGGTACTGCTGGAACTCCCGCTTCTACGGCTGTCGTCCCGCTTGCTTTTCCAAGTTTTGTCTCTCTAAGAGTCCTGCGGGGACTCTTGCTTTGAGCGTTCCAGCATTTGGACTTTCTTGGTTAGCTCCTGAAATGTCTTGAGGCCCGCCGTACACAAGAATGGGACCATCCAATTGCTGAGGTTCCCAATGAGAAGGCTGACGGACTGGTCCTGCTCCAGCGGCGGTTCGCACTTGACTGTGAGATTACGCCATCGAGCGATAAAGTCGGTGTTGCTTTCATTCTTCCCCGGCTTGGTCCTCACAAGGTCGGCAATGGAGATTTTATCACTGACACTCATGAACCTTTGCCGAAACAGAGATTCCATTTGGGCAAAGGTAATGACGGACCCGTCTGGTATGCTCGCGTACCAGTCGAAAGCGACACCGGTCAGGCTGTTGACAAACTGACGAAGAAGGAGCGCGTCGTTGCCCCCTGTATTTCCACACGATGCTTTGAAGTGGGCGACGTGCTGATTTGCATTCCCCGTTCCAACAAATCTTCCGAACTTAGGAATGACGTAGCCGCTTGGGAACTCAATCAGATCGTACTGCGCGGGATATGGTCGCCCACTACTGCCGATTTCTTTCTGAGCTTCAGCTTCGGCCACCAATGTTTTAACCTTGCTGGTGACCAAATCCATTATCCGATCCTGTGTTAGCGGGATAGTGCTATCTGGGGCCAAGGCGTCCCCAGAAGCAGAGTGTGGCCGGCTTTCATGTGGCTCGACCAGTCTTGGACCCGAAGGAACAGGCATTGGCTGCCTCAGATTGTCATCACCCGGCTGATCAGTAGCGGCTTGTGCTTGATTGGGAGGCGCTCGAGCAATTTGAGCCGTAAGCTGCATCACAACATTTGTTAGGTCGTCAATTTTCGAATAGAGCTTGGCCATCTCTTTATCCTTGTTCCTGAGCTGTTTTCGAAGCTCTTGAAGCAGCTCTTGCTCTGCGGTCCTGGGACGGAAAGTCGGCTCTTCCTCGCTGTCCGAGCTTGACTCTGTATGGACCGAGAGGTCTTTCTGCCCATCATCCTCATCGAGCGGGTTTTCTTCATCCAGCGGGGGCGGCTGCTCTTGGGCAGCGGCAACCATATTCAGGCTGGATTGGGCTTGGGATGTGGTGGCCCCATCCTTGCTTTTGCTGCGAAGGTTGTCGCTGGAGCGTCCGCCCGCCATATAGACCGTATGGATGATATATCCGGCCGTCTTTCTATCATTGGCAGCTGATTTCACGGATCGCTGTCTTGACCCCCTTGTTTTGGTAGCTGGTAATCGATTGAAGGTGGCTGGCCTAACCAGGTTCTTGAATGGTGCTGGCGCTTCTTTTCTGGGTTTGCCCCGCTGCTTTCGTGCGGCACAGAGTGCTTGATAGACTCTTGAAGAGACAGTGTCATACTTTTTCTGTTGGGGCCGGGACACGTCTCTTTGTGGCACTGTTCGGACCGCCGTCTTCTTGATTCTGGCGGTCATGGCATTTTTCTGAACCCACTTCAGAGGCTCGAAGGAATTGCTGATTCTTACATCCGACTCAGCCGTCGTCGCGGGGCAACCCTGCACTTGGAACTTCACACGATTCCATTTGACCGAAGCCCTGGCCCTCTTGTTGGCTCGATACCTGAGCCGCTTCTGCCTTAACTTTTCTGTTCTAAGCACCTGGCAGACTTCAGCTCTTTGGGAAGACGCCGCAGACCGGGGGATGGAGGGCCTTGGAGATACGCTCGATTGTGCATTTGTTGGAGTCATCGCCTGAGCTCGTCCGCAACATTTGATATTGCCCTCTATACCGAAGTTCTTGCCCCCCGCTGGAGCACCAGAGAATCGTTCAGATACTGTCTTAAGTTTCGGTTGTGGTGCCTTGGCGATCACGACATTCAGCCTCTTGCCCCTTGGGACCGGCTTGGCCACCTGTTCCGCCGGGATTTCCGCCAGATGAGCGCTTCCGGCAGGGTAGATGATGATGGAGCCAAACTGGCGGGGCGGTTCTTCCCACTGTCGACTGAGGCTTGCGGGGAGAACCACACGAGCGTTGATCTTGACCACGTACGGAATCGGGGTCACGTTGGAAGCTGAATTCGTCTGGGGAGACATTGTCGTCGAAGGTTGATTGCTGCATGGAAAAAAAAACATCATTTCAGTATAGGCAATCGATATGTATAGTGATTGAGTTCACATGAACGTTTTAACCCAAAATATGGGAGGAGAGATTGGTCCCACCGGGCGTGCCAGAATCTGTAGGGTGTTTTTCGTCACCCCATTAAGATGGGAATACGCGCGCACTTGTCAGGCGTACTACAGATTCCCCCTGCCTAGGGTAGGCCGGGGTTTAATGATTGTGGGGATCCGAATCTCCGGCAGCCGCGGACTAAGCTGCCGTTAATTACCCCTCGCCTTTGGGGCGAGGGAACCTCCGATTGACGGGTTAAACTGGTCATGCAAACTCAATGTGCGGTGTGCGTGTGTTTTGTTTTAAAAGGGGGTTTTGGATATATCGGGAGCCACGCAGAGTTTTTTACGGGGGTCTCGCTACCCGGATAGCGGGCTGGGAGTCTAGGGGGCTAGCAGTCCCCTTGCGGGGTTCGGGGCAGCGCCCCGGCCCAAAAATTTTTTTGAGGGGGAAAGTGTCGCGGAGTATGTGTATGTGTACATTTGTATACATATGTATATATATACATGTATATATAAATAAAGGGGAAAAAGACATCCAAAGGATGCGTGGGGCCAGCGCTTAGGCGCTTGAGCGCAAGAGCGCCACGTGGGCGCTTTGCGCTCGAGTTCAGAGTGCTGGAGCGCAACGCGCCACGTGGGCGCTTTGCGCTCGGACGCTGGGCGCTTGAGCGCAAGCGTGCCACGTGTCGGCACGTGGGCGCTTTGCACTCGGGCGCAGATTGCTGGAGCGCAACGCGCCACGTGTCGGCACGTGGGCGCTTTGCGCTCGGACGCTGAGCGCTTGGGCACAAGCGCGCCACGTGTCGGCACGTGGGCGACTTGCGCTCGAGCGCCTGCGCTGGAGCGCAAGAGCGCCACGTGTCAGCACGGGGGTGACTTGCGCTCGAGCGCAAGCGCGCCACATGTCGGCACCGGGGAGACTTGCGCTCGAGCGCAAGCGCGCCACGTGTCGGCACGCGGGCGCTCTACGCTTGAGCGCCAGCGAGAAAAAGAGGTTTTTAGCCTAAAGAAATTTCTCGGAAGAGAAACAGAGAGGAGTTAGACTCCTGAGTGTTTTTTTTGGATTTAGTGAAAGGGGTTCTTCTTCTTCCTCCTCTGTTAGCTGGATCTTGAAGATCAATAGATGTGAGATCTCAAAATCTCTCCTTTTGGGGATCTAAAGACCGATCCAAGTTCCCCTTTATGGGTTTTGTGGTGAAAAACTATTTTGTTTTTGAAAAGAAAGAGTAAAACTCTTGATTTAATTCAAAAGAAATAAGAAGGTCTTGGAACCTTGAAGAAGGAAGAAAGATCTCAGATCTGAAACTTTTTTTTGGAGAGAGAAGAAGTTGTTGGGATATTTCATTATCCTTGCCTTTATAGGCTATACACTTTACACATAGCCCCTTGGGCTTCACAAAATGTCATTTTGCCTATCCCATGGCTCATGTGCCATTTCTTTTTGCACATAAGCCATGGGCTTTACAAAAATTTGGCTTTATGCCTATTTTTCTTACATTTATCCATAAAATAAAATAAAAGAAATACAACAAAATTATTTATTACAAAATTTTTATCTTGGTATGGGGGGAGGCCGGCCGCTTCATGTTCTGGCTCGACCCGGGCATGGGCCCACTGGATCTGGGCTTGGGCCCACTTGGCTTGGGGTTGACTTTGATTTTGACTTGGTCAGCCGGGGTGTAAATTTTTACCCCAACAGCGGTCGATTACCAGTTTAAGGACATGGTGGTCCAATGTTAGTTTAAGGACATCTCGGTCCAATGTTAGTGTAAAGACATCTCGGTCAAGGTTAAGGACATCATAGTCCGTGAGTTTAAAGACCTCACAGTCAAGATTAAGGACATCATAGTCCATGAGTTTAAGGACCCTACAGTCCAGTTTAAAGACATCATAGTCTATAGAATGTAGGGTTGTCGGGACCCATCACCTCTCTGAAGACGTTGAAGGATTACAACGACAAATATCAGAGGAGTGAAGAGATGTACCCTTGAACCAGAGTCGATTGGGAGATCTGTAGTCCAATTTGGGACTAAGATCAATTAATTAGATTATGAGCACATGGGCTCAGTTAAGTCTGAATTGAGGACTTATGGCCAGCTTGGGCTAAGTCCAATTAAGTTTGAAATGTTGGCCCTTTGTTGGACTGTTGAACATTTGTCTTGATTCAGCCCCCCCAATTATTTAGCAATGCTAAACAGGGGTTTGGAGGCTCTGACAACATTTTGTCTTGGTTTGAGCACTAACCATTCACTATAGCTCTGGGCTTTACTTTGAATGTCATATGAAATGATCGAGTTTGGAAGAATGTAGTTGGGGTTCAATCAAAGGGGAGATCTTGTCTCTGGAAGACTTAGCTGATTTGGGCTAAGGCTGGCTTTAAAATAATGTTAAACACTAGAGGATATTTGGCGACTACGTGCTCCCACGTGATGTGCTGAAAATAGTGTTAAACACTAAAGACGAAGTGCTCAAATTAGTGTTAAACACTAGAAAGGAAGGGGTCACGTGGGGTCACGTGAGGCGCCTGAAGATGGGGCCAG
This sequence comes from Agapanthus africanus, assembly GCA_030015575.1. Taxonomy (NCBI): domain Eukaryota; kingdom Viridiplantae; phylum Streptophyta; class Magnoliopsida; order Asparagales; family Amaryllidaceae; genus Agapanthus; species Agapanthus africanus. The sequence goes on along the minus strand of JASDDO010000026.1, from coordinate 78,393,967 downwards.
GCCTCCTTTATTTTATTATCAGAATATTCAAATAAGTGTTAAACACTTAAGTCTTCATGGCTATCACGTGTGGGCACGTGATGGGTACCCATGCACTGATTTATTAAAGTGTTTATTAGGGGTCACGTGGGGACACGTGAGGGCGCCCAAAATCGATTCTGCCTTTGGCTTTGTTCCCTTTATTTCATGAGTCACGTGGGAACACGTGAGGCATTGCCTCCAAGTTTTTCTTTCTCATTTTGAGGGATCTGTTTTAGGGGTCACGTGGGATCACGTGACTTAGTTTTGTTCTTTCTTTTTTGATCATTGAGGATGGGGATAACGTGTTACCACGTGATCCAGTTCTTTACGTGCATGGAGAGCTTTAAGTCTCTTGTTTTAAGAATTAAATTCTCTGGTAGGGTTAAACCCTAATTCTTTTTGAGGAATTAAATTTCTATGTATATGGAAGAATTAAATTCTTATTTGGGAGAATTAAATTCTCATATAGGGTTAAACCCTAGCTCTGTTCTTTTAGAGGAATTAAATTCCTATGAATTTGGGAGAATTAAATTCTCATATAGGGTTAAACCCTAGTTTTATTTTGAGGAATTAAATTCTTATGAATTTTGAAAAATTAAATTCTCATATAGGATTAAACCCTAGTTTCATTTTGAGGAATTAAATTCCTATGAATTTGGGGGAATTAAATTCCTTAAACTTAAATTCTCTCTTTAAGTTTTGGATCTGCATGGCAGAATCTCCCCGATAAGAATTAAATTCTCAACCTGTGGGGAGATCTGCTTCTGCAGATCTTTAACCAAACGAAGAACTAAGTTCTTGTTCAGAAGAGTCAAACTCTTAAATTGAGAATTAAATTCTCTTTTATTTTTATGGAGCTTAGATCTCTTTCCCCTTTCTCACCTAGGGTTTCTTTTCTCTGAAATGAACTTCTTTTCTCTCGTGAGAATTAAATTCTCCTCTCTTTTCTCTATGTTATTGTTTTTCTTCAGAAAATCAAAATTCCAAAGATCCTCTCTCTTCTCTTCTTGGCTTCTATTTATAGGAGAAAGAAAATAATCAATTTGTTTAGTGAATCTTTCATTGAAAGATTTTGATTTGTTTTTGTAACTAACATGATCTTTTAGATCTCTCAATGAATTTTATTCACCCTTGGATTTTTAATCCAGAAGATATTCTGTTTGTTATTCTTGGTGAATTTTAGGGAAATCTTTCCTTGTGTAAAATCTTTCCAAAAATTGATGATTTTTTATCACCATTGGATTTTTAATCCAATGGTGCCCTATTTTACAGAGCACAATCCTTCTGTTTGGAAAGATCTAGGAAAATATTAAGCTTTTTGATTTCTCTTAATTAGAATTTACTTTTATTAGTTCAGAAGGCATAAAAGCCTATCACGTGTTGGCACGTGATCCCATTGTTTGATCATTAAAATAGAATTTAATTCTATTAATAAAAGAGTTTAGGCACCCATCACGTGTTGGCACGGGACCGCCCTTGATTAACATTTTACCCAGAATTTAATTCTGTTATTTTAAAGGACTAAGGATCATCACGTGTCAGCACGTGACTCTTGGTCATGTGTGAGCACGTGATACCCAATAGCGGTATTTCTTGATATTTTGTTATATTTTTGTTTGATTAGAATTTCATTCTATAATTTAGAGATCACAGGAACCCATCACGTGTCTGCACGTGACCTCTGGTCACGTGTGGACACGTGATACTCCATTGGGGTATTCCTTGCTATTTTACTTTATTTTTAATTCTTTCCAGGGGGGTTTAAAGTCTTATCACGTGTGGACACATGACTCCTGTCTAGTTAGAATTTAATTCTTTTCATTATTTTGGAGGGCTTAAGAGCCCATCACGTGTGAGCACGTGATTCCCCATTGGGGTCTTTCCTTAGTTATTTTGTTACATTTTTATTTGACTAGAATTTAATTCTATAAAGTAGAGATCACAGGAACCTATCACGTGTCAGCACGTGACCCTTGGTCACGTGTCAGCACGTGACCCTTGGTCACGTGTGAGCACGTGATACCCTATTGATGAATTTCCTGATATTTTATCAGGGAACAAATGCCCCCATAGCGTTGTTCTCACGTGTTTGTATGTGAGTACAACGCTGTCACCTTTGTGACCGTTGGATCTGTCTAGGGAATAGGGGAGATGAACCGTTCCCCATCACATCCTATAAATGCAAGAGTCCCTTCAGAAGCGCCTCCACTTTTTCCATCTTCTTCCTTGCTTGTTTTTCCTCTGAGAATTTAATTCTCATTCCCAGAGCGTAGTTCTCTGATTCAAAATATTTCCAGAGTTTAACTCTGTCAACAAAGATTTCCTCTTTTCAGGTGAGAATCTTGAACGGTTGAGGAACTCCTTGTAGAAATTTGGATTTCAAATCCTCACCAAGGGTTTTTCCCTTTAACAAGAACCCATTTTTTAAGTTCTTTTAAAAAGAAAACTACTCAATCTTTAAATAATAAACCTCTTAGGGCTTCTCTGATCTCAGGGATTGATGGTGATACTTGTCTTTTTTATGGAATTTAATTCCATTCCAAAAGAGTCTTTTAGCTCTGAAAATGTTTTCTGGGAGTTTAACTCCTCTATTCAAAAGGAATTTAATTCCTCTAAAGAACTTAGTTCTTAAAAGAAGACTTATTGGGATTTTCCTCCTGAATTGTTCTTGCAGAGAGAACTTTAGTAGAGATTCTACTTGATTTTCACAGAGTCCAAGATGAGTTTCTCTTTGGGGGAATGTGTAGAGCCATTTGAAATCAACTGTCCATTTATTGAGAATCTTCCTTTTATTCTCATAATGATTACCCTGCCTCATCATTAGTGAGCCGCCATATGGATTTTGTGGGGCCCACGTGTTTTGTAACCAATGGTCCCACAAAATAAATTACTTGTCACTTTCTTCTACTGTCCTTTATATATATATACATATATATATATATACATGTGTGGGCTTCACTAACAGCTTCTTTTCCTTTGTTTCAGGAGCAATGACTTCCCTCCCATATTTTCCTTTCACTCGCTCGGAGGCGGCTTTTCCTCAATCACCGTCAGATAAAGAGGTGATGGCGATGATAAAGGCTCATGACCCGAATTGCACTAATCTGCTTTTTTGGGGGACCTGGTATGGTCACATTATCCGCGGTCGCTGCAGTTTCCTTTGCGAGATACCGACAGAGCCCACCTATTCATTCCTGCCGATGGATCCTCCACGGACTGCCTTTGCTAGGGAGATGTTGAATTGGACCTCTATGGGACGGCTTGAGCCTTCAACAACTGGTATTCCGAACCATCCGGTGCCGGACATAGACATTTTAGGGCGCCGCATTTACCAGGGCGAAGCCAAGCCATGGGGACAGATTTACAAGATAGGGCTTACCCCTCGACATCCCACGGGATACCTTCTCTGGGCCCGTTATATCCTGTCCGCCCATCGCGCGCGACTGCAGAGGGTCGGACTCTATCAGGCGATATATGCGTCTCTTTTCCACTATCAGTCTCCCCATGTCTGGTGGGTTAAGGCCTTCTTAAACCAATGGAATCTTCCCACCAACACTTTCCTTCTAGGGGATCGCGATGTTTCAATTTCTTTGAAAGAATTTCGCGAGATCTCAGGGTTGCCGGTCAGGGGGACACTTTATGAAGAATTACTGCCTCCTGATGAGTATGTCTTCGAAACTGAACCTGCCATGCTTGACGGCCTGTCGACCGAGAATGCCGTCCGCTACAAGCGCTCAGGTTTGATCAAGACCCTGAGTATTTTTGAAAAACTATTCACAGAGTCAGAGGAGCAGGGCGTCACTTTTAAAAGCTTTATCGCTTACTTCCTTCGTGAAGATTTCCTATCAAAGACGGCTCCGAAGTTCGCGAACATTAACGACCCCTTTGGGTTCGGTTTGAATAAGCGGCCGACTAAAGAAGAGGACCCGTCGCAGTATTACATTCCCATCATGTCAGCTGTGTCTTTCGAGTCGATTGCAGCTCCTGGTATGGATGAGGAGACTTTCTTTGTGGGCTTCATCGGTGTTTAGCTTAGTTGGTTTGCCATTCCCATGCATCGTCGTTTCATGAGAGCTTCAGTTATTTACCCTGCTCATCGCATTGCTGAGGGAACACGACAAGTTGTGGGCATTGCAGGGCTAGCGCATCTATATCATGGGTTAAGCGCCGCGGCCAATACCTTAACTCCAGGCGTAGATGTGGTAAACTTCTCTCTTCATTACTTTACGTCCTTGATTGAGATGCATGTGCTGGGGGCGTTTGTTGTGCATCAAAGACCCAGTTTTTATGACGCTTACACTTTTCCGCGACTCATGCGGCTGGTGGACGCTTCTGCCCCTGACCCGACTCAGTTCGGGGATATTCGTGTGCTGATCACTTCCTATGCCAACACGGGTGGGATGGTATTCAATGATCGAGTCCTCTATGCTCCTTCAGGACCGATTCAGCAGCTCCTTGATTTGTCAAAAGAGGGAGCACCCTCCTTGAAGCCAAAAGAAGCCACGTATTTATATTCAATCAGGCCGGGTTACCTGGTGTTTCGCCAAAACGGTGCGGCCCTTTTTATGCGGTACAACCCACACCGCTTTGCTCAGCAACTCGGGTATGACCAAGGCGTCCCTTTCAAGGCATTTATGGTAGAGCCTAGCCCGTCGCCAGAAGTTGTTCATGACGCCGCTCATCACTTCATGCGGCTGAACACTGGCTCCCGCTTCATGATTCCCAAAGCTGATCACATTCCTCGATGTGTGGGGTCATTCACGGGCTGGTACCTACACCGAGTCAGCCCAATCATTGCCGAGGAGAGGAGGGTGCTCCTCGGATATAGAGCTCCCACTCCGATCCAAGCCACGGGAGTTCCACCGCAACTGCGTGCAACGGTTCGCCCTCCCTTGAGGGATACCAGCGTCGTGCTTATTCCGGAGGCGGCAGGAGTGGATTTAACTCCCACAGCTGGTATGCCACTGCGTACTAGGGCTCAATCAAGGGCCAATAGGGCGCCAGTAGCAGTGTCATCGGCTGCGGCGTCAGCAATGGCCGTGTCGTCATCGGTAGCACCGCCGAGCGAGGACATTGAAGGCGAAGTGGGTCAACGCTGTACCAAAGCTCCACGGGGAAGGAAACGATCGTCTTCGGCGGTTAGTTCTGGGTCCAAGAGATGGAGGAAGACGGTCACCAATCCGCTCGACTCTTTAGTGGAGTCCGAGCCTATTCTTCAATATGAACCACTAGCCATGCAAGAATCAGATGGTGGTCTACTTTTCCCGGGTTCATCTGCCGAGGAAGCTGCACAATTAGCTGAGGCTATAAGACGTTCACAAGATAAATCCCAGAACGTAAGGATCCCGAAGAGGCCTTATCCTGCCGTCATTTTTTACGAAGACCCTCCATCGATACGGAAGCTATTCATAGGCCCTTTGGAAGAATGGGGTGAGAGGGCCCTTAAGCAAGCTGTTTCAGTCGACGCCGAAGACGCACTTTCATTATGGACCGGTGGCCACGAGTCTACTCTCGAACCTCGGCGAGCATATCTCCTCAGGAAGGAGCGTCGGCTTGAACAAGCCATATTAGAGGCTCCCTTGCACATTGGTATGTTCATGTAGCTCTTTATAATATTTTGTATTGCTCGTATACATATATATATCCTTATCCTCGTACAAACTTTGCAGGGACTTCGGCGGCGGCGAAGGATCTGAATTCGAGTCGCGCTTTGACTGTAGACTCCGCTAATGTCCCCAATGAAACATTAATCAGTGTGGAGGGGGTCGATGCAACCGTTGCTCCTGCGATGGAGTCTCCCTCGGTGATTCCCGCTCCCCAAGCGCTTGCTCCCCCGGGAGAGGCATCTTTGTCGGTCGCCGATCCAATGGATCTTTCTAGGGGAGGCCCGGAGATTAGGGGACAGGTAGTCGAGGCTGCTGTCCTTCCGCTGGAGCCTGCAGTGGCAGCCACTACTCCTCGCTCGAAAGTCGTTACACTGGCCCACGTCCCCGATGATGTGCTTGGGGGCACGGAGGAGGCCGCCAAAGCTTCTATCCCTCCAGCCCAGAATGGGAGAAGCATCGAAGGTAGCCTTCTATATTTTACATTAATAATTTCTCCATTATCTGAACCCTTCTGTCTTTTTAGAATTGCGTGGCTTGGCGGCGTCTATTGCCGATCTGTCTCCCAGGAAGTCCTTTCAGCGCCTGTTAGAGATGGCCGTCCCGCAGGCGATATCTCCTCAACGCATCGTCCTCTCTTCCGGGCAAGGTCAGTGTCTTTTGCCCTCCTCATGGCGTTATTATTATTTCATATAATGACATTGATGTCTTTTGCAGTTCTGGAAGCTGATGAAGAGGTTGAGATTCTTGACGGGCCTGGGGAGCTTTCAGACCCCTCTTGCATGACTGTGGGTAAGTAAAGTCTCAACGTTGTTCTATTTGTTCTTTGCTTACAAGTCTCGCTAACTGTTTATAAATCTGAACAGCTTTGCCAGTGCTTACCGCGCTCGAGTCTCGCATCGTCATGCCACCCAGCCCCTATGCTCTACGTGCCTCAGAACGGATGGCAAAGCTAAGCCTCCACTCCTTGTCAGCCCTAATTGAGGATCTTCGCGCTGGCAGTCTGATCACGGCCGAAGCGTTTGCCGCTGAAGCTAACGGCTCTCTTCCCTTTCTTGCCACCTATCATAGTGAAACATTGGTGCAAGTCTGGGTTGAGTTTTGTCGGCAGGTGGAGGCTTGCTTGCATGTTCTTGAATATACACGCTTTCCTTCGGAGGTTGTGGCCGCGAAAGCGAGCTTATAGGGACTTATTGAGCGATGCGCTGCGAATATGATATCATGCGAGAAGAGGCTCAGCCGCAAGTTTTCGGAGAGGGAGCTGGCTTCCAAAGCGCTGAGAGAGCTTCAAGCCAATCTTACGGCCAAGACCACTAGGGCATATGAACTGTGGCGGGTGCTTCAAGAGGCTATCAAGGAGTTGGTAGCTATTGATAAGGCCGTCATTTTCACTCGCGAAATGGTCGAAGCTTATAAGGTTACCGAAAAAGAGCTTGAAAGTCGGCTTGCTTCATACCAGGCCCAACAAGCTCAAGCGGAGGCCCGTCTTATAATAATAATGAATCATGAAGCCGAGGCCCAGTGGAAGAAGGATGAACTGGCACGTCTATTAAATCGTACGCCGGCTTAAAGAATTGTGTATTTTTCTCTCTTTTTTGTACATACTCCTGAATGAGAGTATTTTTTGTTCTTTCATAAATTGTACTTTGTATTCATTTTGATTCATGAATAAAAGACATATTTTGCTTCATAATGGTGTGTCTCTTTTTGGTAAATGCATCTTGTGGATAATCTATTTCGATTTCCTTGTAGGACAGTGATGGCTTAGGATTTAGGGTTAAGATCTGCCTCCTAAGACTTTTCAACTTTATGAGCCGTAAGGGTCTCATAAACAATTTTCTCCCTACAGGTCGAGAGGATCCCGTAGGTGTAATTTCTCCATAGGAATCGTGAGGATTTCTAAGTGTGTTTTCTCTTGAGAGTCGTAAGGATCTCACAAGAGAGTTTGCTCCTTTACAGTCGTGAGGACCCGTAAGTGATGGGTGAGGTTACCATTATCCGCATCTCACGGAGTCAGGAGTTGTTCTGGCCATTTCCCACGGGGTCAAGATTGACTTTAACCGTGTTTTATGGGACCAGGATTTGCTCTGGATGCTTCCCACGGGGTCATAGCCGTGTTCTGCGAGGACCAGGATCCTCTCTGGACGTTTTCCAAGGGGTCAGGATTGACATAGGCCGTGTTCTACGTGACCAGGAATTTATTCTGGATGCTTCCCACGGGGTCATAGCCGTGTTCTGCGAGGACCAGGATCCGCTCTGGACGTTTTCCAAAGGGTCAGAATTGACATAGTCCGTGTTCCACATGACCGGGAATTTGCCTTGGATGCTTTCCACGGGGTCATAGCCGTGTTCTGCGAGGACCAGGCTCCGTTCTGGACGTTTCCCACGGGGTCAGGATTGACATAGGCCGTGTTCCACGTGACCAGGAATTTGCTCTGGATGCTTCCCACGGGGTCATAGCCGTGTTCTGCGAGGACCAGGATCCACTCTGGACGTTTTCCATGGGGTCAGGATTGACATAGGCCGTGTTCCACGTGACCAGGAATTTGCTCTGGATGCTTTCCATGGGGTCATAGCCGTGTTCTGCGAGGACCAGGCTCCGCTCTGGACGTTTCCCACGGGGTCAGGATTGACATAGGCCGTGTTCCACATGACAAGGAATTTGCTCTGGATACTTCCCACGGGGTCATAGCCGTGTTCTGCGAGGACCAGGATCCGCTCTGGACGTTTTCCACGGGGTTAGGATTGACATAGGCCGTGTTCCACGTGACCAAGAATTTGCTCTGGATGCTTCTCACGGGGTCATAGCCGTGTTCTGCGAGGACCAGGATCCGCTCTGGACATTTTCCACGGGGTCAGGATTGACATAGGCCGTGTTCCATATGACCAGGAATTTGCTCTGGATGCTTCCCACGGGATCATAGCTGTGTTCTGCGAGGACCAGGCTCCGCTCTGGACGTTTTCCACGAGGTCAGGATTGATATAGGCCGTGTTCCACGTGACCAGGGATTTGCTCTGGATGCTTCCCACGGGGTCATAGACGTGTTCTGCAAGGACCAGGATCCGCTCTGGACGTTTTCCCCGGGGTCAGGATTGACATAGGCCGTGTTCCACGTGACCAGGAAGGGTTGACTTTATCTGCATTTCATGGAGTCGGGGGTTGACTCTCGGTTGTCTGTGCACCGCCGAGTAATGGAACTGGGAATTACCGCGGTTCCGTTTTGTTGATGTTGCGTCTGCGGTAGTGAGACGAATGTTGAGATGTTCTTCAGGCTATCCGTGACCCATTGAGATTTGGCTTCTTCTTCTGATGGAGCCTGGTGGGAAGGTATGGTTCCCTCTTTATTTGCGCCCCTGAATTGTATACAGGGATCGATGTGATCTCACCTGTAGGGCAAAAAGTTTCATTTTATATATTTTTCTTTCCGCGATGCTCTATCATTTCAGCTTTTATATCGCGAAAGTCGCGATTGCCCAATTATTTCGGCTATTTTTCGTGGTGCCCAATCATTTCGGCTATTTCATATGCATTTGTGGCTCGCTGTCTTTTCGCTGCGAGTTTGGGATTTGGGATCTGATACCGATTTAGGCATCAGCATCGCTACAACTGGGATATTGCCAGGAGCGAATCATTATTTGCCTCTGTCGATGTCGAACAAAGGTGGCTTAGCAAACAGGGTTAAGATCCTGTCGACTAAGGCTTTTGACTTCATGAGCTGTAAAGGCCTCATAAAGGTATTTCTCCCTACGAGTCGTGAGGATCTCGTAGGTGCGTTTTCTCCTTAAGAATCGTGAGGAGTCTTAAGTGTATGGTCTCTTATAAGTCGTAAGGATCTTACAAGAGTATTTTCTCCTTATAAGTCGATAGGACTTACAAAGGCTGTTCACCGTGTAAACATATCCCTAGTCACGGGCGGGACTTTGTTAGGGAAATGTTTGTTCGTGCCCGTGGATTGTATACAAGGGTCAGCATTGGACCGCTTGTAGGGCAGCATTGAAGGTTGTGGTGGCTGCTTAAGAACAGCTTCAGATCCCTGTAGCTTAAGGCTTTTGAATCCTACGAGCCGTGAGGGTCTCATAGGAGGGTTCTCCTTACGAGTCGTGAGGATCTCGCAAGTGTAATTTCTCCTTAGGAATCATGGGGATCCCTAAATGTGTTGTTCTCTTGTGAGTCGTAAGGATCTCACGCAGGTGGTTTCTCCTTACAGGGTCGAGAGGACCTTGCAAGTGTCTTTTAACGAGCTCGCGCCCTTTCGGGTTTTCACAAAACTCGCCGGTAGCCCTGCTGTTTTTACTCACGGAGCCCTTTCAGGTTTTCATCCGTGCCCCTTTTGCTTATGGACATACCGTTTTTTTTTAATTATATTTTTATTATATTTTTTATCTTATTTTTTGTGTCAGCCTTGGCATGCTGCGGTCCGTAGTTGTTTATCGACGTCTCGGTCAATAACCAGTTTTTAGGACGTAGTGGTCCATCGTTAGTTTAGGGACGTTTCGGTCCGACGCCAGTTTTAGGACATAGTGGTCCATTGTTAGTTTAAGGACATTTCGGTCCCTTGTTAGTTTTAGGACATTTCGGTCCGATGTTAGTTTTAGGACATTTCGGTTCGATGTTATTTTTAGGACAGTTCGGTCCGATGTTAGTTTTAGAACATTTCGATCCGATAGCCGGCTACTATTTATAGAGTTTGGGCTCAGGAAGATAGCGAGCGGACATAGGTATCGTCATTTATCATTAACCTAAGCCGTGACTCGTCAAGCGTAGTACTTCTTCAGGAAGTGACCATTTATTGGTCTGAAGGGCCTTTTTCCATGCATGTCCATGAGTAGATAAGCTCCACCCTGGTAAACTTTGTCTATTATATACGGGCCTTCATAGTTCGGCTCGAATTTCCCCCATTTGGAACGATTGGGGATCATAGGTCTTTTGACCACTAGTACGAGTTCGCCTTGGCGGAATGTCCTCGGCCTAGTCAGTCTTTCATATGAGCGCATCATCTTTGCTTTATAAGCCTCTAGATTTTGCTGCGCCATGAGTCGGGTTTCTTCAAGGGCGTCGAGTTCCTCAAGCCGAAGATTAGCATTTTTTTCGTCTATTAGCTCATAGTGAACGGCCACTCGTAGAGAGGGTAACTCTATCTCGAGGGGAAGTACCGCTTCTATGCCGAATACCAATGCATACGGCGTTGTGTTCGTGGCTGTTTTGAACGTAGTTCGATACGCCCAGAGAGCTTCATGCAGTCTCTCGTGCCAGTCCTTCTTATTTCGAGACACTGTCTTTTTCACGATCTTCATCAAGGTCTTGTCGAAAGCCTCAGCTAGACTGTTAGCTCGGGGATTATAGACCGAAGAGTATCTCCAGTCTATGTTATACTGTTATGCAAAGCGGCTGATCTTATGGCTTTTATAGGCTGGCCCGTTATCGGAGATAATTCGTCATGGAGTGCCAAATCGATAAATGATGTGTGTCTTGAAGAAATAGAGGATATTCTCCGTCTTTACTTCCTTTAGCGGTACTGCTTCTGCCCATTTGGAGAAATCATCACTTGTCGCCAAAATGAATCGATGTCCTCGGGACGATACTGGCTCGATGGGCCCGATTATGTCCGTTCCCCACATTTCGAACGGCCAGCTAGCCACCGTTGGGTGTAGCGGATTTGGATGCTGATGGATGAAGTCCCCATGAATCTGGCACGAGTGGCACTTCTTCGCGTATTCGAGGCAGTCCTGGATCATCGTGGGCCAATAATAACCCATCCGTTTGATCTTCAACTTCATCTTCGGCCCGGCTTGGTGAGAACCGCAGAGTCCGTCATGAGTTTCTTGGACGACTCTCCTTGCTTCTTCAGGTCCCAGGCATCTTAGCCACAAAGAATCAAATGATCTCTTATGCAGAGTATCATTGACAAAGGCGAAAGACAGAGCTCGTTTCATGAGCTGATGTCTTAAGGACACGTCTTCAGGTGTTCGACGGGATTTGAAGTAGTCTATAAAGACTTCTCTCCAATCCTTAGCATCTTCCTGGTCCTTTATTTGTAGGGTCGCTTGCTCAGTCGCTCCCTTTTCTTCGGAGGATTCTGGAGATATTTCTGCCGGTGCAAGAACCCGACGGCTTTGCACAACGATCCTCACGTTATCGAGATTCTCGTCGGCCAGTTCTTTAGCGAGTTTGGCCAATGCATCCGCTTTGCTATTTTCCGCATGCAGTATGCTTTCCAGAATGTAGGAAGGGATTTGAGTCAGCAATTATTGTACCCTTTCGCCATACTTCACCAACTCTGGTTTGCACGTTTGATAGTCACCGTTTACTTGACTAACGACTAGTTGAGAGTCTCCGTATATGAGAAGGTTTTCAATTCCCATGTCGATAGCGATCTCGAGACCTGCTATCAGAGCTTCATATTCAGCTTCATTGTTTATCCTCGGCTCTATTAAGGAGAAGGCAAAGCGCATTATCCCTCTTTGAGGAGTCACGAAGATGAGGCCTACCCCTGATTTGATTATGGGGGTGCTTTGTTTGCGCTTCTTCATGGAAGATGCCCCATCGAAGTAAAGTTCCCATCGGGTGTCACTTTCTCCTTTCTCACCATTGATCGTGTCAAACGCGTGCTCGTCTGGCAGTTCGCAATTCAAAGGAGAATCGGCAGGTATCGGATGCTCAGCGAGGAAGTCGGCTATGGCCTGGCCTTTCACTGCCTTAAGAGGACGATAAGTTATCGAGAACTCCATCAAGAGCAGGGCCCATTTAGCGAGCCGCCCTGTTAATATGGCCTTCGACATCAAGTATTTGAGAGGATCCACTTTTGATATGGGATGGACCTCATGTGCCAACGCATAGTGCCTGAGCTTCGTCATTGTGAAGATCAACGCCAGGCAGTGTTTTTCAATGGGAGAGTAATTGCTTTCTGCCCCCAGGAGAACTCGACTCAAATAATAGAGGGCTCTCTCCTTCCCTTAGTCATTCTCTTGTGCCCATAGTGGGCCTAAGGAACCCTCAAGGGCGGTTGTATACAGAATGAGAAGCGTTCCCTTGACTGGAGCGGTCAGCACCGGCGGATTCTGCAGGTATTGCTTGATCTCGTCCAGTGCGCTTTGACATTTGCGATCCCAAACGAAAGGAGTCCCTTTCTTCATTAGGTGACTGTAAGGACGGCACTTGTCGAAGAGATTTGCTATGAATCGCCGGATATACGCGAGCTTTCCTTGGAGAGATCGCAGTTGCTTGAGAGTCCTTGGCGGAGGCATTTCCATGATCGCCTTGATCTTCGATGGGTCTATCTCGATGCCTCGGTATCTGACGACGAATCCTAGGAACTTGTCCGAGGAAACTCCAAACGCGCATTTGAGAGGGTTCATCTTCAGGTTGTATTTCCGAAGGCGTTGAAATACGGTCTTCAGATGCTCTAAATGTCTCTCGTATGATTTGCTTTTAACTACGAGGTCGTCGATATAACATTCGACGATTTCATGTAGGAGGTCATCGAAGATCTTCGTCATGGCCCTCTGATAGGTGGCACCGGCATTCTTTAAACCGAAAGGCATCACCTTGTAACAGAATATGCCCAAAGGGGTCCGGAAAGCGGTATGCTTCTGGTCTTCGGGATGCATCTTTATCTGATTGTATCCTGATGAGCCATCCATGAAAGAGAAGACTTCGTGGGTGGACGTATTGTCGATCATCAGCTCGGTGACCGGTACTAGAAAGTCGTCCTTCGGGCAAGCTTTGTTAAGATCCCGAAAGTCCACGCAGATGCGTACCGTCCCATTTTTCTTCTTCACTGGGACAATGTTGGCAATCCAATCAGGGCACTGAACCTCTTGGATAAAGCTGGAGTCGATTAGCTTCTTGACCTCAGCGTTGATACTCATCTCAAGCTCGAGCTGCATTCTTCTCGGTGCTTATTTAATCGGCTTGATGTCCAGAGATATCGCCAATTTGTGGACAGTTATCTCTGGATCCAATCCGGGCATCTCGGAATAGTTCCATACAAAACAGTCTTTATACTGCATGAGCACGTCTTTAAGCGTAGCCACCTTTTCTTCAGACAGCAGTTCACTGACGAACGTCGGACGTGGGTCGTTTGCCGTTCCCAAGTCGATTTTTCTGAGGTCATCTGCAGTAGTATGTATCCCATCTTCCAGCTCCTTTGGCGCCGGTGGAAATTCTTAGATTAACTCACCTTCATCGTTTTCGAAGCACCAAGAAAGGTCATCCATATTCTCAGGCTCTTCTTTTGATAGCGTTATCATGTGACAGGTACGAGATCGTTTCCAAGACCGATATTGATCTGGTTCTACTCTTGCTATACACGTCGCTTTTGGTTCACGCTTCTATGGCGGGCTTACCCTCCAGCTGCTGGATAAAGCGAACTTGCCTTGTTGATATTGGTCTTCAACCCAGTTCTTGAAGGTGAAGCAGTCTTCGAGAGGATACCCTATTGCTTGGTGATAAGAGCAATAGTCTGGGTGAGAGACCTCGTCTGCTTGCTCGGGATGCTTGGACTCCGGGAGTGTCATCATCCGATACTTCATGACAAGATCGAATATCTTCTTTGTCTTGTCTTGGGGAAAAGAATATTCTCGACCCATCTTCTTTATAAGGGACGGATCCCGGCTGCTCGACTCTTGTTCGCATGGCTTCTTAGACCCGCTTGGCTGCTGTCGAATGTTTTTTCCGTTCTTTGGTTTATTTTTGCTTCTGCGCCGGGTCTTTTGTATGACGGGCTGGCGACGAGGAGCATCGTTATTCTCCCCGGCCTGCTGAAGGAGGCGCTACGTCCTGGCTTTTTCATAAATGGCCATTTCACGGTTATGGTCATCCCGGACCTTTTGACCCGCTTCCCTTATTAGCTTGTCCATCCATTCTTCAAACGACGGACTCGGCATTTTGATGGCAGGATCTCGTTTTGGTCCAGGGTCAACGTCTTTTAACAGGGTATCTCCTTCTTCACCGAAGTCATGTATGACGTAGCTACCATGGACTCGCTCCCGTTTTTTGGAGTGAATATATCCAAGCCCGATTGTTTCCATTCTCCCGTTGGGCAACTTTCGCTGGGTTCCAGGGACATCCCAGATCCTGTTATAGAACCGAGCTTGTCGAGTAGTCTGTCTGAAGGGTACCCCTTGGCGCTTCAATAGCCTTTTCAAGCCTTCTGTGTAATATCTAAGCAGGCGGATCGGCTGGATCCTGTCCGGTGTAGAATCCGCACCATGCCAAATTTCTTTCTCCACTTTGGTTTCCGTGGATTGATAAAAGAGGATCGCCTTTTCATCTCTTCGTCTAGGAGGAACGTAGAATTTTTGCAGTTCCTGCACACTATAAGTTTCAAGTGCGTCTAGATCTTTGTAATGCTCTCGCGGAACCATGGCAATTTGCAAACTCTGATTATCGCCAGCGAAGGCTCGTATTGACGGCCGAGCAGAGAACACGGTATTGACTTCATCTTCCGAGTCGCTTCCGAAGATCAACATAGGGGTGGATGGTCCCGGCTTGTTGTATTGAGGCGGCCCTGAATAAACTATTTCTTCTTCCTCCTCGGTATCACTCCCGAAGACCGGAATAGTGGTGATAGCTTTGTTCTCGGGTTAGTGACATCTTTCCGTGTCTTCAAAATCTGGTAAGAAGTATTTCGCATCTTCGTACTTTCGAACCTCATTCACGGAGAATGGGTTCAACTCCCCTGTCACAGTATACTCGAGTCCATCCTTGAAATACTTCATACACTGATGTTGTGTAGAAGGGATGATGTTGTACTTGTGCAACCAAGGCCGGCCGAGCAAAGCATTATAGCAAGTCTTAGCGTCAATGACGTGAAATTTAATGTCAGTGACTAGCAGCCCAAAGCACAGCGTCAGTATCACAGACCCGAGCGTCCTTGATGATTGAGAATCAAACCCGGAGATAGTGATTTTATCACGAGCGAGGTGCTGAACGCTCATGCAGATTTCCTTCAATACTTTCACATTGAGGAGATTGACGGAGGACCCATTGTCGATCAGGATCTTACCCGTCTTAATATCATGGCAGTATCCGGAGACATAAAGGGGACGGTTATGTTCACACGTCCCGAGGAGGAGATCTTCATCGCCAAAGGTGATATCGGCTGTATGCACTTCTTCTAGCTCGTCTTTCATTTTTTCTTCGGCGAGGAAAGCTTGGAATTGTTCGGGCTCTTGTAGTGCCTTGATTAAAGAATCTCTCGCCTCTTTGGATAGCATAAGGGCGTCGAGAATGCTGAGCTGCGAGGGTATCTTCCTCAGGTGTGCCAGAACGTTGTAATCCACCTTACTTTTCTTGGGCGGGTCCTTGGCTGCCAGCTCTTTGACGACTCGATCATCGAGGGCGATATCCTCAGGGACCTTTTCTTTCCCCTTATCCTTTTTATTGGATCCCTTATTTGCAGGTCCGAGATTCTTTTCAGGTAGCGTGCGATTGCGCAGCTGAATGTTCTCACAGCTCTTCGGTTCTTCCTCTTTTCCCGGGGTGGATTCTTTAAAGAGGGGGCCAAGAGTCATTTCTTCATCAGAGTCGCTCCCGAAGGTGAGAACTTGTGATCCCTCAGCGTCGACCATGTGACAGTTGCCGGTGGTTCTTTTACACTCCTCGGTCGTATTTCTTTGCTCCCGACGAGTTTTGTGTTTCATCCGCTTGAAATGTTGCCGGTGAGCAACATATCCCTGCTACCATCTTTTAAAAGCGTTGCACTCTTCAGTGGGGTGCGCAATCTTTTGATGATATAAGCAGTAGCTAGGATGTATTTCTGCTTCACCAAGAGTGTTTCCTTCGGAGGGTGGCAGCTTCATTCCCATTGATATGGTTTTGGCGAACCTTTTTCTCGTCTTGAACCTGATTTTATCAGTGGCAGCTGTACTCTGACCGGGTGGGAGTGTTTCAACCCTTTCGTCCAGTCGCTGGCGTTTAGCCTTCTCAAATATGGCCATTTCGCGCTCTCGATCAGCTTTGCTTTTCAAAAGAGCTTCGTCCAGGAATGCATTAATCATTTCGTCTCATAGTCCTAGAAGTTCCGGCTTAGGATCTGCCCCCAGATCACATGGCAACTTGCCACATAATCTTCAGATTCACCCGAAGAGTCTTCTCCGTTGTCATCATCTCCGTCCTTAAGGACGTGGCTGAGAAATTCTTAGAGTGTGACTGGAGTCCGCGCTTGTCACTAGGATTCACTGGCTTTTTGGTCTTCTTCTTCTTCTTCGAAGACTTTGACGGCTGGGTATGAGCACTTTGGCTATCACCACCAATCTTTAGAGTTGGGCGCGGTCTCGGCATTCCCTCGATGATCTCGGGTTCCAGTGGATTTTTCCACCTAATCGCCGGACATGTTTGGAGATCCTTCAGCATTCTTTTAGTCTTGGCTGAAAGAACGACCTCCCATGGAGCTTCTTCAACAAAAGAGCACGATTCCCCTGGTGTGTCCGTCTTCTTAGGAGCGTGTGGTTGAGGCGGGCTTACTTTCCACTTCTCAGACAGCGCGAATTTGCCTTGTTGATACTGGTCTTCAATCCAGCCCTTGAAGACGAAGCAATCTTCAATTGGATGGCCTATCGCTTGGTGATAGGGGCAATAATTAGGATTATTAGCCTCGCCGGGTTGCAACGGTCGTTTTGGATTCAGTAGATTGATGAGCCTGTTACGCACCGCTAGCTCGAACAATCTCTTCGTTTTGTCCCGGGGAAACGAATAAGGGCGCTTCATCTTCTCATTATAGAATTGCCGTCTCTCATCTAGGTGATCAGTTAGTTTTGGGCCATTGGGCTGCTGTTGAGTATTCGCGACGAAGCTCCCCTTCCCTTTATCCTTTTCGTTCCGCGGCTCCGGCTTTGAAGGAGACGGTCTATGACCCATCTGGTCCATTTGGGCCAATTTTTCGATCAAGGCCTGGAACGTGGTCGGCTTGAAGAACATCATGAATTGGGAAATAGTTTCTTGAGGGTCAAGAGTGCCTACGAACATGCCCACCGCTGGCGCTTCCTCGATGCGCTGCTCACATTTGGACCATAAATTTCGCCATCGTATTGCGTATTGCACCTGTTCCCCTCCGAAAGACGGCGACGACGTGAGGACGTCTTGCCTGAGATTCGGGGCAGATGCTATATGGTTTTATCCGTCTACCTCTAAGAAGATGCCAAGTTGATTTATGGCACCGTGTATCGGAGGTTTAGACGGATGCGGCCGATGTAGCAGACTTCGTCAGATTCCCCCTCGCTTGAGGGGTTTTTGATTGTGGGGACGCTCTTCCCTGCAGGCGCAAGCCCCTGCAGTTAATTACGCTACCGCATCACGGTAACAACTTTCTCCTTCTCCAGAATTTCACTTCGTGTCGTGGGTGTTTGTTTTGTTTGTGGTTGCCCGTGGATTGTATACGGAGACTGAGTAATGCCGTCGCCCGTAGGACGTGGATTAGTCCAAATCCGTATTTACTTAGATTTGGGTTTGGTGTTTTTAGTTTAAGGATACGTTAGCCGCATTTGAGACTAAGATCAACTTAAACGTTCGTTAAAGATATGTTAGTCTGATTTGAGACTACGATCAACTTAACGGGATCGCCTAGATCCATTTCCAGTTTAAGGACGTAGTGGTCCATTTAATATATGGCCGTCGGGACCCGTCACCTCTCTGACGACGTTGAAGGATTACAACGACATGTGTCAGAGGAGTTCGGAGATGTACCCTTGAACCAAAGTTGATTGGGGGTCTTATAGTCCAATTTGGGACTAAAGTCTGTTTGAATGTTTAAGGATACGTTAGCCATATTTGAGGCTAAGATCAACTTAAACGGGATCGTTTAGATCCGACAAAAGAGCATTTGGGAGCTCTATTGTTCCAGTTTAGGGACGTAGTGGTCCATAGGTAGTTTAGGGACATTGCGGTCCATTGGTAGTTTAAGGACATTGCGGTCCATATTCCAGTTTTGGGACATAGTGGTCCACATTTCAGTTTAGGGACGTGGTGGTCCGATATTAGTTTAAGGACGTTTCGGTCCGATATTAGTTTAAGGACGTTTCGGTCCGATATTAGTTTAAGGACGTTTCGGTTCAACATTAGTTTAAGGACGTTTCGGTCCACGAGTTTAAGGACCCCGCAATCCGTATTGATGTGTGGTCGTCGGGACCCGTCACCTCTCTGACGTCGTTGAAGGATTACAACGATGGGTGTCAGAAGAGTTCGGAGATGTACCCTTGAACCGGTCGTAAATTGATTTAGGAGAGCATTCTTGCTCAGTCAATTTAGTTTGGGGACTTACGGTCATGATTGGGCTAAGTCCCGTTAAGAATATTCAATATTTTTCTTGATCTTGGGCCTATTAGGCCTGTGCTAAGGCTTTGCCCATATTTAATAATGCACTGCATTTTATTCTGGCCTGCTAGGCCTTTTTGATTTGGGCTCTGTCTCTTTATTTATGATGCAGAGCATCTGTTTTGGTTTGGGCTCTGCCCTTTTTAAAATAATGCATTGCATTTTATTAGGCCTGTTAGGCTTTCTTTAATTGGGCTTGGCCCTTTTGTAAGCAATGCAGTGCATTTGTCTGAGCGCAAACTCATATGGTGATGACACGTGTCATGCTCTGGCGAGCGCAAGCGCAACAGCGTTGTTCTAGTGCGTTGCGCTGCGCTTGCGCTGCTGACACGTGGCGCGCTGTGGTGAATTGCGCCAGTTTTAAAGAGCAAGGCTCTATTTCAAAAGTGCATAGCGCAATTGGTTCAGATGCTGACACGTGGCGCTCTCTAGTGGCTTGCGCCAACCCAAGAGCGCAACAGTGCAGTTTTGCAAGTGCAAGGCACTATTAACTTGAGAATCTTTTAGATTCCAGAACCAATGGTTCATAAGTGCAAAGCACTACTTGGTTTCTTGATCTAATTTAGATCAAAGAAAACAAGTGTTTCTTATTTTTCTTGATTTTAGAGAACCAATGGTTCATAAGTGCAAAGCACTATTTTTATTTTATTTTTTTATTAAAGATCTATGATCTGTTCATAAGAGAACTTTCTCTTTTTCTAATGGTCTTTACCTTTTTTGTTCTTGGGGAGTTCTTCAGAGTTCTCTTTCTCTCCCTTTTTTTTAGAAAATGTTCCTCCTCTTTTTTTTGAGGCCTAGGGTCCTTTTTATAGTGCCCATAAATTAGTTAAATTTGTTAAAGAGATCTTTCTCAGAGTGATTTGGGGAATTTTCCCCACCGTTGGATCTTTGATCCAAGGCCTTCTGTTTTACAGAAGAAAATCTTCTTGTTTTAACAAGAACAGAAAGATTTCTTTTAGAATCTTAATTCTGTTTGGCGCAAATGCCCCAGCGCGTGACACGTGTCGCGCAGCGCACAACACAGCACACCTGCGCTGACACGTGTCGCGCAGCGCACAGCGCACAGCAACTGCGCTTAGCGCATCTGCGCTGACACGTGTCGCGCAGCGCAAAGCGCAGCGCAACTGCGCTGACACGTGTCGCGCAGCGCAGTGCTTGCGCAACTGAAGCGTTGCTTCCTTTGATTTTAGTTTAAAAGAGCCTTTCTCTGATTGGGCGCGCCTTCTTGGGCGCTGCGCTGATGCATCTGCGCCTGACACGTGACGTGTTGCGCGCAGCGCAAAGAATCTGAAGCGTTGCTTCATTTATTAAAATTTAGATTTTCGAGATAGCGCTTTGCTCTGATTGGGGGGATCGGAAGCATTGCTTCTCCTGAGATATCTTTTCAAGTCAAACTTGTATTTCCCCGAAATTTCGATTTCCCGGGTCTTGGAAATAATTCCACCGCGCACAGAATTTTCTGTGTTTGGGTCTATATAACTCAAGGCAGAGCCTTTTCTTTTCTCACCTTCAGAGAACTTCTTCGATCATGGCTTGCAACCGTCCTCACGCCCGCCGACAACCGTAGGAAGTGCCGATCCGGGACATCGTTCCCCGTTTTGCTGCGCGCTTGGTGGACCCTATTTTTCGGACGAGCAGTGCGATGCTGCAATGTACGAGCTTTCGACTCGTGTGGGGTCTCCTCTTCCCCCGGATTCCATTTGGCTTCGGATGATCCTTGCCTCGGTGCTCGCCGACATTCCCCCTCCTCCAGCGGAGATGTCCTCGGCAATGCTTGATGTGGCCGAGGATAAGATCGAGAGCTTTTCGAAGCGCTCTTGATCACTAAAGCCCTGAGGGACTGCTCTTTCCACTTGCTGAGCCAGATACGGGCTCGCCGGGTTGTCATTGCCACCTTTTCCAAAGAATGTGGCGATGATCGTTGGATGTCTTCTTCTCGGGAGGATCGCCGCTTTGACGTGGTGGAGAAGGCAGAAAGGGAGCTGGGGAATCTCTTTTTTTATTTTTGCGAACCCTTGTCTTTCCGATCCCACGTTTAGTGATCTCTTTTAAATGTAATAATAAATAAATGTTTTAATTAAGTATTTTATTATCTGTTAAGTGTTCTTTTTATTTTAACTCTCTGTTGTACTTGTGCATCTCATGATTTAATTTGCTATTATTAAATGCATGTGATTCTTGCGAGGATAAACTGCCTTTGGTGTTCAGACTCTTTTATGAAGCAGTGCTTTACTTTTCAGTTTTAGAAATAGAGTTTCGTTCTAATTGGGGGAAACAAATGCCCCCCCACCGTTGCACTTGCATGGTTCCAGATGCGAGCGCAACGGTGGCAGAATTCCAACCGTTATGGCAACCTTTGGAAGTTGAAAGGGCACTTGATGCCTATAAATAGGACTTTTGGTCCTGCAAAGACGACTATCATCTTTAAAATTTTCATTTTCAGAAACTTCAGAGCTTTGCTCTCGCTTTCAAGAACTCTCTGAGTTATATTTTCCTAAACAGCAACTATTCAAGTAAGAATTAGTCTTGAATTAGATCAACCTTAATTAATAGAGTTTTGTTCTCAAGAAGTTCAACTTTCTGTGTATTTTTTTTATCGCTAATCTTCCTGTGATGTTTCCTCCAGGCATAATGGTGGTGCGTCTATACAGTTTGCAAGAGTTCATCACCTACGAGGATATTCGCGCACAAGGCCATCATCAGAACCAGGAGTTTACGGATGCCCAGTGCGCGGAGGTCACAACGCAAGCGGTGGTTGGCTGCTTCCTCGTCGTTCAGCTCTCTTGAAGGTCGTGTTGGGAGCAATATGGAGAGCACTTCCGGGTCTTCACGAGGCCCTACCGCTCAATGCGCTGGATGATGCCGAAGACAAGGTGCATTCAGTATACTTGATGGGGCTGATCTCGAAGAAACGGCGGGACAGCCTCATTGACATCTTACATCAAATCTTCCAGCAGACGACGATAGTCACTGCTTATCGAAGGCCGGGAGGGCTTGCCGAGGATCTTGACACACAGGAGCGCGAGAGGCTGCGCATAAGAATAATTAGAAAGGCCAGAAGAACTCTGGATGGCCTTACTTTTGAATTCCTCAATCCGTGCCCCGGATCTGAGGTTATACCGTTGTAATAATTTGAATAATGTTTCTTATTCATTGCTTTTATGATTGTAAGAATTTTAGCAACATGAATGGAAACCCCCTTTTTTATTTCAGCTTGTCTTACTTCTCGTCCTGAGTCCTCTGCCCATGTATAAATGAGTGTGTCTCGAACGCTTGGTCAAATGTAAATCGGATGTTCTTTCTGTCATTCTCTTCTTTCTTTTATTGTTAGCAGACTGTCTTAATAACCATGGTTGACGGATGATTAAAGCGAGTATCCCGACCCTCTCAAGAAACAGCGATGGCTTAGGTCGCAGGTTCAGATCTGCTGCCTAAGACTTTTCAACTCTATGAGCCGTGAGGGTCTCATAGAGACTTTTCTCCCTACGGATCGAGAGGATCTCGTAGGTGGGTTTTTCTCCTTAGGAATCGTGAGGATTCCTAAGTGTGGTTTTCTCTTATAAGTCGTAAGGATCCTATAAGAGAATTCTTCCCTCTTACAAGTCGAGAGGACCCGTAAGCGGTTGTTTCCCTCGTTGTCGAGATTCGACTTTGGAGATTGAGACCCGTGAATAGTATGCAAGAGATCGTCTAGATCGATTTGCAGGGTCCCACTGTTCAGGAAGCAAGTTTTTTAATCCCTGCTGCCTGAGGCTTCATCTTGCAAGTTGAGACGAATAGGGAATTTTCCCGCGGAGACACTGGTTTCTCTGCGAGCCGACGCGAATCAGAAGGCTCTCGTCAAGGAGTGTTTGTATCCGTGAGTCGAGGAGTTTGCTAGGGATTATTTGTTTCCCAAGCGCCAAGGATTATTTGTTTCCTTGGGGTTTGAAACGAGTCGAGGACTTCCCACGGAGGCACTGGTGGCTCTGCGAGTCGACGCGGATCAGGAGGCTCTCGTCAAGGAGTGTTTGTATCCGTGAGTCGAGGAGTTTGCTAGGGATTATTTGTTTCCCAAGCACCAAGGATTATTTGTTTCCTTGGGGTTTGAAACGAGTCGAGGATTTCCCACGGAGGCACTGGTGGCTCTGCGAGTCGACGCGGATCAGGAGGCTCTCGTCAAGGAGTGTTTGTATCCGTGAGTCGAGGAGTTTGCTAGGGATTATTTGTTTCCCAAGCGCCAAGGATTATTTGTTTCCTTAGGGTTTGAAACGAGTCGAGGATTTCCCACGGAGGCACTGGTGGCTCTACGAGTCGACGCGGATCCGGAGGCTCTCGTCAAGGAGTGTTTGTATCCGTGTGTCGAGGAGTTTGCTAGGGATTATTTGATTCCCAAGCGCCAAGGATTATTTGTTTACTTGGGGTTTGAAACGAGTCGAGGATTTCCCACGGAGGCACTGGTGGCTCTTCGAGTCGACGCGGATCAGGAGGCTCTCGTCAAGGAGCGTTTGCTCCGTGAGTCGAGGAGTTTGCTAGGGATTATTTGTCTCCCAAGCGCCAAGGATTATTTGTTTCCTTGGGGTTTGAAACGAGTCGAGGATTTCCCACAGAGGCACTGGTGGCTCCGCGAGTCGACGCGGATCAGGAAGCTCTCGTCAAGGAGTGTTTGTATCCGTGAGTCGAGGAGTTTGCTAGGGATTATTTGTTTCCCAAGCGCCAAGGATTATTTGTTTCCTTGGGGTTTGAAACGAGTCGAGGATTTCCCACGAAGGCACTGGTGGCTCTGCGAGTCGACGCGGATTAGGAGGCTCTCGTCAAGGAGTGTTTGTATCCGTGAGTCGAGGAGTTTGCTAGGGATTATTTGTTTCCCAAGCGCCAAGGATTATTTGTTTCCTTGGGGTTTGAAACGAGTCGAGGATTTCCCACGGAAGCACTGGTGGCTCTGCGAGTCGACGCAGATCAGGAGGCTCTCGTCAAGGAGTGTTTGTGTCCGTGAGTCGAGGAGTTTGCTAGGGATTATTTGTTTCCCAAGCATCAAAGATTATTTGTTTCCTTGGGGTTTGAAACGAGTCGAGGATTTCCCACGGAGGCACTGGTGGCTCTGCGAGTCAACGCGGATCAGGAGGCTCTCGTCAAGGAGTGTTTGTATCCGTGAGTCGAGGAGTTTGCTGAGGATTATTTGTTTCCCTAGCGCCAAGGATTGTTTGTTTCCTTGGGGTTTGAAACGAGTCGAGGATTTCCCACGGAGGCACTGGTGGCTCTGCGAGTCGACGCGGATCAGGAGGCTCTCGTCAAGGAGTGTTTGTATCCGTGAGTCGAGGAGTTTGCTAGGGATTATTTGTTTCCCAAGCGCCAAGGATTATTTGTTTCCTTGGGGTTTGAAACGAGTCGAGGATTTCCCACGGAGGCACTGGTGGCTCCGCGAGTCGACGCAGATCAGGAGGCTCTCGTCAAGGAGTGTTTGTATCCGTGAGTCGAGGAGTTTGCTAGGGATTATTTGTTTCCCAAGCGCCAAGGATTATTTGTTCCCTTGGGGTTTGAAACGAGTCGAGGATTTCCCACGGAGGCACTGGTGGCTCTGCGAGTCGACGCGGATCAGGAGGCTCTCATCAAGGAGTGTTTGTATCCGTGAGTCGAGGAGTTTGCTAGGGATTATTTGTTTCCCAAGCGCCAAGGATTATTTGTTTCCTTGGGGTTTGAAACGAGTCGAGGATTTCCCACGGAGGCACTGGTGGCTCGCGAGTCGATGCAGATCAGGAGGCTCTCGTCAAGGAGTGTTTGTATCCGTGAGTCGAGGAGTTTGCTAGGGATTATTTGTTTCCCAAGCGCCAAGGATTATTTGTTTCTTTGGGGTTTGAAACGAGTCGAGGATTTCCCACGGAGGCACTGGTGGCTCTGCGAGTCGACGCGGATCAGGAGGCTCTCGTCAAGGAGTGTTTGTATCCGTGAGTCGAGGAGTTTGCTGAAGACATTGGTTTCTTCGGAATTGGACTGAACCGTCGAGATTTGGCTTCGTCTTCTGGCGGAGCCTGTTGGGAAAGTATGGTTCCCTTTTTGTTTGCGCCCTTGGATTGTATACAGGGATCGATGTGATCTTAACTGTAGGGCCAAAGTTTTATCATCATTTTTTTGTTTTATCTCCGCGATGCTCTATCATTTCAGCTTTTATATCGCGAAGGTCGCGATTGCCCAATCATTTCGGCTATTTTTCGCGGTGCCCAATCATTTCGGCTATTTATTTTATTTTTACTCGCTGCTTTTTATTGCGAGTTGCCTAATCATTTTGGCTATTTTGCATGCATACATTTTTACTTGCTGCTTTTTCTTGCAAGTTGCCCAATCATTTCGGCTATTCCGTATGCATGTGCGGCCTACTGGCTTTCCGCCGTAAACCTGTAATTAGACACCGATTTCTGCATCAGCACCGCTACAACTGGGATATTGCCAGGAGTGAATCATCATCTGCCTCCATCGATGTTGAACAAAGGTAGCTTAGCGACCAGGGTTAGGGTCCTGTCGTTTAAGGCTTTTAACTTCATGAGCCGTAAGGGTCTCACAAAGGTATTTCTCCCTACAAGTCGTGAGGATCTTGTAGGTGTATTTTCTCCTTAGGAATCGTGAGGATTCCTAAGTGTATGTTCCTCTGCAAGTCGTAAGGATCCTACTAGAGGGTTTTCTCCTTGTAAGTCGAGAGGACTTATAAGGGTTGTTCATCATGCGAACATATCCCCAGTCTCGGATGAGACTTGATTAGGGAAATCTTTATTCGCGCCCGTGGATTGTATACAAGGGTCAATATTGAGCCACTTGTAGGGCAATATCGGAAATTGTGGGGATTGCTTAAGCACAGGTTTAGGTCTCTATAACTTAAGACTTTCAAATCTTATGAGCCGTGAGGGTCCCATAAGAGAGTTCTCCTTACGAGTCGTGAGGATCTCGCAAGTGTATTTATCCTTAAGAATCGTGGGGATCCCTAAGTGTGCTGCTCCCTTGTGAGTCGTAAGGATCTCACGTGGGTGGTTTCTCCTTATAAGGTCGAGAGGACCCTATAAGTGTCCTTTAACGAGGTTGCGCCCTTTTAGGTTTTCACAAACACTCGCCGGTAGCCCTGCTGTTTTTACTCACGGAGCCCTTTCGGGTTATCATCCGCGCCCATTTTGCTTATGGACATACCATTTTTTTTAATTCTTTTTATTTTTATATATTTTTTTTCTCTTTTTTTTTACGAGGTCGCGCCCTTTCGGGATTTCACGAACACTCGCCGGTAGCCCTGCTGTTTTTACTCACGGAGCCCTCTCGGGTTTTCATCCGTGCCCTTTTTGCTTATGGACATACCGTTTTTTTTAATCTCGTCAGCCTAAGGATGCTGCGGTAGTAGTTTAAAGACGTTTCGGTCTGCTATTAGTTTAAGGACATTTCGGTCCGACTATGAGAAGGCTGGTTACTGCTGATAGAGTTTGAGGTTAGGAAGATAGCAAGCGGACATAGTCGTCGTCATCTATCATTGACCTAGGCTGTGGCTCATTAAGCATAGTATCTCTTTAGAAAGCGACCGTTTATTGGCCTGAAAGGCTTTTCACCGTGCATGTCCATGAGTAGATAGGCCCCACCCTGGTAGACCTTATCTATGATGTACGGGCCTTCATAGTTTGGCTCGAATTTTCCTCGCTTGGCGCGATTGGGGATCATAGGCCTTTTGACCACTAGCACGAGTTCGCCTTGGCGAAATGTCCTCGGTCGGGTTAGTCTTTCATATGAGCGCGTCATCTTTGCTTTATAGGCCTCCAGATTTTCTTGCGCTATGAGCCGGGTTTCATCAAGGGCGTCAAGCTCCTCAAGCCGAAGGTGAGCATTTTCTTCGTCCGTCAGCTCGTAGTGGACTGCCACTCGTAGAGAGGGTAACTCTATCTCGAGGGGGAGTACTGCTTCCGTCTCAAATACCAACGCGTACGGCGCTGTGCTTGTGGCCGTTTTAAACGTAGTTCGATACGCCCAAAGAGCCTCTTGCAGTCTCTCGTGCCAGTCTCTCTTATTTCAGGACACTGTTTTCTTTATAATCTTCGTCAAGGTCTTGTTGAAGGCCTCAGCTAGACCGTTAGCTCGCGGATTATAAACCGAGAAATATCTCCAGTCTATATAGTGCTGCTGTGCAAAGCGACTGATCTTATGGCTTCTGTAAGCTGGCCCGTTATCGGAGATGATCCGTCGCGGAGTTCCAAACCGATATATGACATGCGTCTTGAAGAAATGGAGGATATTCTCCGTCTTAACCTCTCTTAACGGTACTGCTTCTGCCCATTTAGAGAAGTAGTCAGTCGTCGCCAGGATGAAACGATGTCCCCTAGACGATGCTGGTTCGATAGGGCCGACTATGTCAGTTCCCCACATCTCGAACGGCCAGCTAGCCACCGTCGGATGTAATGGATTCGGATGCTGATGGATGAAATCCCCATGAATTTGATATGAGTGACACTGCTTCGCATATTCGAGGCAGTCCTGAATCATCGTGGGCCAGTAGTAGCCCATCCGTTTGATCTTCAACTTCATCTTTGGGCCCGCTTGGTGAGAACCGCAGAGTCCGTCGTGAACTTTCTGGACGACTCTTTTCGCTTCGTCAGGTCCTAAGCATCTTAGCCACAGAGAATCAAACGACCTCTTGTACAGAGTATCATTGACGAAGGCGAAAGACAGAGCTCGTTTCATAAGCTGATGTCTTGTGGACGCTTCTTCAGGCATTCGGTGGGACTTAAAGTAGTCTATGAAGACTTCTCTCCAATCCTCAGCCTTTTCCCGGTCTTTTACTTGCAGGGTCATTTGCTCGCTCGCTCCTTTTTCTTCGGATGATTCCGGAGATATTTCTGCTGGGGCAAGCACCCGACGGCTTTGTACCATAATTCTGACGTCATCGAGGTTCTCGTCAGCGAGCTCTTTAGCAAGTTTGGCCAACGCGTCTGCTTTGCTGTTTTCCGCGCGCGGTATGTTCTCCAAAGTATAGGAGGGAATTTGGGTCAACAGTTGTTGCACTTTTTCGCCGTACTTCACCAGTTCTGGCTTGCACGTTTGGTAGTCGCCATTTACTTGACTAACGACCAGTTGAGAATCCCCGTATATAAGGAGGTCTTCAATTCCCATGTCAATGGCGATCTCAAGACCTGCTATCAAGGCTTCATATTCGGCTTCGTTATTCGTCCTCGGCTCTGTTAAGGAGAAAGCGAAACGCATTATCCCTCCTTGTGGAGTCACGAAGATGAGGCCTACCCCCGATTTGATTATAGGGGTACTTTGTTTGCGTTTTTTCATGGAAGATGCTCCATCGAAATAAAGTTCCCATCGGGTATCACTACCGTCGATCGTGTCAAACGCATGTTCGTCTGGCAAATCGCAATTCAAAAGAGAATCAGCAGGTATCGGGTGCTCAGCGAGGAAGTCGGTGATGGCCTGGCCTTTCACTGCCTTGAGAGGTTGATATGTTATTGAGAACTCCATCAAGAGCAGGGCCCATTTAGCGAGTCGACCTGTCAGTATGGCCTTCGACAACAAGTATTTAAGGGGGTCCACCTTTGAAATGAGACGGGCTTCGTGCGCCAACGCATAGTGCCTGAGCTTTGTTATTGCGAAGATCAATGCCAGGCAGTGTTTTTCAATGGGAGAGTAGTTGCTTTCTGCCCCCAGCAGAACTCGACTTAAGTAGTAGAGTGCTCTTTCTTTTCCTAGATCGTTCTCTTATGCCCATAATGGGCCTAAGGAACCTTCGAGGGCGGTTGTATAAAGAATGAGGGGCTTTTCCTTGACCGGAGCAGCCAACACCGGTGGGTTCTGCAGGTACTGTTTAATTTCGTCCAGCGCGCCCTGGTATTTTTGATCCCAGACGAATGGGGTTCCCTTCTTCATCAGGTGACTGTAAGGGCGGCACTTGCCAGAGAGGTTGGCTATAAATCGCCGAATATATGCGAGCTTTCCTTGGAAAGACCGCAACTGTTTGAGAGTCCTTGGCGGAGGCATTTCCATGATCGCCTTGATCTTGGACGGATCTATTTCGATACCCCGGTGTCGGACGATGAATCCTAAGAATTTGCCTGAGGAAACTCCGAATGCACACTTAAGAGGGTTCATCTTCAAGTTGTATTATCGAAGGCGTTGAAATACAGTCTTTAGATGCTCGAGATGTTCTTCGTATGATTTGCTCTTAACCACGAGGTCGTCGATATAGCACTCGACGATTTCATGTATAAGGTCATCGAAGATCTTCGTCATGGCCCTTTGGTAAGTGGCACCGGCGTTCTTTAATCCGAAGGGCATCACTTTATAGCAGAATATTCCCAAAGGGGTCCTGAAGGCTGTGTGCTTCTGGTCTTCGGGATGCACTTTTATCTGATTATAACCTGACGAGCCGTCCATGAAGGAGAAAACCTCATGAGTGGACGTATTGTCTATCATCAGTTCGGTGACTGGCATTGGAAAATCATCCTTCGGGCAAGCTTTATTAAGATCCCGGAAGTCTACGCATATGCGCACTGTCCCATTTTTCTTCATCACCGGGACGATGTTGGCGATCCATTCAGGGTATTGAACTTCCTGGATGAAGCCAGAGTCGATCAGCCTCTTGACCTCAGCATTGATGCTCATCTCAAGCTCGAGCCGCATTCTCCTCGGCGCCTGTTTGACTGGCTTAATGTCCGGGGATATCGCCAATCTGTGCACAGCAATTTCTGGATCTAGTCCCGGCATTTTGAAATAGTTCCATGCGAAGCAATCTTTGTGCTGCATAAGCAGGTCTTTTAATGAGGCCACCTTTTCTTCAGACAGCAGCTCACTAATGAACGTCGGTCGGGGTCATTCGCCGTTCCCAACTCAATTTTCTTAAGGTTATCTGCAGTGGTATGGATTCCATCTTCCAGCTCTTTCAGCGCTGGTGGGAATTCTGAGATTACCTCGTCATTGCTGTTTTCGAAGCACCAAGGAAGGTTGCCCATGTTCTCGGGCTCTTCTTTTAATATTGTAATCATGTGACAGGTGCGAATTCGCTTCCAATCCCAATGTGGAACTGGTTCTTCTTTCGTGGCCTTGGGCTCATGCTTTTGTGGCGGTGCTACCCTCCAGTTGTCAGACAGAGCGAACTTGCCAAGATGATACTGATCTTCAACCTAATTCTTGAAGGTGAAGCAGTCTTCGAGAGGATGCCCTATTACTCGATGGTAAGGGCAATAGTCCGGGTGAGAGACTTCGCCTGCTTGTTCGGGGTATTTAGACTCCGGCAGTGTAAGCATTTGATGTTTTAGAGCAAGGTCAAGTATCCTCTTCGTCTTATCCCGAGGAAAAGAGTATGCTCGACTCATTTTCTTCATGAGGGATAGATCAATAACGCTCGATTCCCGTTTGCGTGGCTTCTTAGCCCTGCTTTGTTGCTGTTGAGCGCCTTTTTGGCCTTTCGACTTATTTCTGCTTCTACGTCGAGCCTTTTTTATAACAGATTGACAAGGGCCGGCGTTTTCATCTTTCACGGCCTGTTGAAGGAGGCGTTGCGTTCTGGCTTTCTCGTAGATGGCCATCTCGCGGTTGTGATCATCTCGGACTTTTTGACCAGCTTCCCTTATAAGCCTGTCCATTTGTTCTTCAAACGACGGACCGGGCACTTTTGCATCAGGAACTTTTACTGGTTCAGGATTAGTGTCCTCCCGTTGCGCATCTGCTTCATTGAAGTCGTGTACGACGTAACAGTCGTGAAGCAGCTCTCGTTTCTTGGAGCGAATGTATCCGAGCCCGATCGTTTCCATCCTCCCATTAGGCAGCTTGCGTTGAGTCCCAGGAACGTTCCAGACCCTGTCATAGAATTTGGCCTTTCTAATGGTCTGTTTGAAGGGTATCCCCTGGCGCTTCAATAGCTTCTTCAAGCCTTCTGTATAATATCTGGGTAGACGGATGGGTTGAAGTCTGTCCGTCGTAGGATCTGCCCCGTGCCAGATTTCTTTCTCCACTTTGTTTTCTTCAGAGCGGTAGAATAGAATTGCCTTCTCGCCTTCTCGCCTGGGGGGGATATAGAACGTTTGCAGCTCTTCTACATTGTAAATATCGAGTGCATCCAGTTCTTTACGGTGTTTAAGCGGCACCATAGCAACTTGTAAACTTTGCTCTTCGTCAGCGGATGTTTGTATTGAAGGTCGAGCAGAGAATACAGCATGGACTTCATCTTCCGAATCGCTACCAAAGATCAATGCAGGAGCCGATGGTCCCGGCTTGGTGTATTGGGGCGGACCCGAATAAACTCTCTCCTCTTCCTCCTCGGTATCACTGCCGAAGACAGGGATGGTGGCATTAGCTTTATTCTCCGGCTTGTGACACTTCTCCGTATCTTCGAAATCCGGTAAGAAGTATTTGGTATCTTCGTATTTGCGGACCTCGTTCACAGAGAACGGGTTCAGTTCTCCCGTCACTGTATACTCGAAACCATCCTTATAATACTTCATACACTGATGTTGTGTAGAAGGGATGATGTTGTACTCGTGTAACCATAGTCGGCCGAGCAAAGCGTTGTAGCATGTCTTGGCGTCTATGACGTGGAACTTAATGTCCGTGACGAGTAGCCCAAAGTGTAGCGTCGGTATCACAGACCCAAGAGTTCTTGATGACTGGGAGTCAAACCCGGAGATGGTGATCTTGTCACGAGCAAGGTGCTGGACGCTCGTGCAGATTTCTTTCAAGACCCATCCATTGAGTAGGTTAACGGACGACCCGTTATCGATCAGGATTTTGCCTATCTTTATATCATGGCAGTATCCCGAGACGTAGAGGGGGCGATTGTGCTCGCACGTCCCAAGGAGAAGGTCCTCATCGCCGAAAGTGACATCGGCCGTGTGCACTTCCTCCAATTCATCCTTCATCTTTTCCTCGGCCAGGCATGCTTGGAATTGTTCCGGATCTTGGAGTGCCTTAATTAACGAATCTCTCGCCTCTTTTGATAGCAAAAGGGCGTCAAGAATGCTGAGCTGTGAGGGCAGCTTCCTCAGATGTGCTAAGACGTTGTAATCCACCTTATTCTTCTTTGGCGGGTTCCTGGCAGCCAGCTCTTCCACCACTTGGTCATTTAGGATGATATCTTCAGAGACCTTTTCTTTCCCTTTATCTTTCCTGTTTAAGGGTCCGAGGTTCTTTTCAGGCAGCGTCCGATTCCGCAGCCGGATATTTTCGCAGACCTTCGGCTCTTCTTCTTTTTTCGAAGTGGATTCTTTAAAGAGAGGGGCAAGTTCCAGCTCCTCATCAGAATCGCTCCCGAATGTAGGCACTTGTGACCCACCAGTGTTAACCACGCGACAATCGCCGGTAGTTCTTTTAATCCCTTCGGTCGTATTTCTTTGCTCTTGACGAGTTTTACGCTTTTCCCCCCTTAAAGCGTTGTTGATGAGCAACGTATCCTTGCCACCATCTATCGAAAGCTTTGCACTCTTGTGTGGGGTGCGAAATCTTTTGATGATATAAGCAATAGAAGGGGTGCGTTTCCACTTCATCGGTGATGTTTCTTTCAGAGGATGGTAGCTTCATGCCCATTGATATGGCCTTAGCAAACTTTTTCCTCATCTTGAATTGGCTTTTGTCGGCCGCGGAGGTGTTTTGCTCCAGCGGGATCATCTCAGCTCTTTCATCAAGTCGTTGGCGTTCGGCCCTTTCGAATATGACTGCCTCGCGTTCTCGATCAGCTTTACTTTTCAATCGAGCTTCGTTGAGGAATGCGTCAATTTCCTCATCTGATGGCCCCAGAATTTTTGAGTCAGGGTTTGCCCCCAGCGTTTCAGTACAAGAATTCTCCTCATCGTTTGTGAACGAATGGGAAATCATATGACAGCTTACCACGCATTCTTCAGATTCATCTGACGAACTTTCTCCCTCACCTTCCTCTTGAAAGGCGTGTTTAAGAAACTCCTAGAATGTAATGGGAGTCCGTGCCTTCTGGTTGTATTCCTCCAGTGCGTCAATTTGTTTTTGTAGGTCCGTGCGCTTGTCGCCAGGCTTCACGGGCTTCTTTGACTTCTTTTTCTTCTTCTTCGAGGATTTTGACGGCTGGTTGCGAGTGCTTGAGCCACTACCATCGGTCTTTAGAGTTGGACGTGGCTTTAACATCCCCTCAATGACCTGCAGTTCTAACGGGTTCTTCCACCTAATCGCCGGACATGTCTGAAGGTCGTTCAGCATTGTTCCCCTCCGAATGGACGGCGCACAGGACCGCGATGTCCTGACGCTGAGATTCGGGGCAGATGCTATTTGGTTTTATCCGTCCACCTCTCCGAAGATGCCAAGTTGATTTATGGCACCGTGTATCGGAGGTTTAGACGGATGCGGCCGATGTAGCAGACTTCGTCAGATTCCCCCTCGCTTGAGGGGGAATCTGACGAAGTCTGCTACATCGGCCGCATCCGTCTAAACCTCCGATACACGGGTTTTTGATTGTGGGGACGCTCTTCCCTACAGGCGCAAGCCCCTGCAGTTAATTACGCTACCACATCGCGGTAACAACTTTCTCCTTCTCCAGAATTTCACTTCGTGTCGTGTGTGTTTGTTTTGTTTGTGGTTGCCCGTGGATTGTATACGGAGACAGAGTAATGCCGTCGCCCGTAGGACGTGGATTAGTCCAAATCCGTATTTACTTAGATTTGGATTTGGTGTTTTTAGTTTAAGGATGCATCAGTCGCGTTGCGGCTAAGATCAACTTAAACGTTCTTCAAGGATACGTTAGTCCTGTTTTCGACTAAGATCAACTTGACGTGATGATCGATTTAATATCTGGCTATCGGGACTCGTCACCTCTCTAATGTCGTTGAAGGATTACAACGGCAGATGTCAGAGGAGTTCAGAGATGTACCCTGGAACCCAGGTTGATTTGGAGTTTTATAATCCGTTTGAATGTTTAAGGATACGTTAGCCGTGTTTGGGGGCTAAAATCAACTTAAACAGGATCGTTTAGATCCGACAAAAGAGCATTTGGAGGCTCTATTGTCCCAGTTTAGGGATATTAGTTTAAGGATGTCTCGGTCCAATATTAGTTTAAGGACGTCTCGGTCCAATATTAGTTTAAGGACGTCTCGGTCCAATATTAATATGTGGTTGTCGAGACCCGTCACCTCTCTGATGTCGTTGAAGGATTACAACGACATGTGTCAGAGGAGTTCAGAGATGTACCCTTGAACCAGTCGTAAATTGATTTAGGAGAGCATTTTTGCTCAGTCAATTTAGTTTGGGGACTTACGGCCATGATCGAGCTAAGTCCCATTGAGAATATTCAAGATTTTTCTTGATCTTTGGCCTATTAGGCCTGTGCTAGGGCTTTGCCCATATTTAATAATGCACTGCATTTTATTCTGGCCTGCTGGGCCTTTTTGATTTGGGCTCTGTCCCTTTCTTTATGATGCAGAGCATCTGTTTTGGTTTGGGCTCTGCCCTTTTTTTTAAAGTAATGCATTGCATTTTATTAGGCCCGTTAGGCCTTCTTTAATTGTGCTTGGCCCTTTTGTAAGCAATACAGTGCATTTGTCTGGCGCTTTGCGCTAAGTAATGAGCGCAAGCTCATATGGTAATAACACGTGTCATGCTCTGGTGAGCGCAAGCGCAACAGTGCAGTGCGCTGCGCTAGTGCGCTGCGTTGTTGCGCTGCTGACACGTGGCGCGCTCTGTTGCAAAGGAGCGCAACAACGCAATTTTTCAAGTGCAAAGCACTGTTTTATATTTTGATCGATTTTAAATCAAAGAAAACAAGTTTTCTTTTGTTTTCAAAGAACCAATGGTTCATAAGAAAGTGCAAAGCACTATTATTACTTATTTTTCTTTTTATTTAAGATTATTGATCTTGTTCTTAGATCAATAATCTGTCCATAAGAGAATTTTCTCTTTTTCCTAAAGGTTTTACCTTCTGTTGTTTTCGAGGAGTTCTCAAGAGTTCTCTTTTTTTTAGAAAGATGTTGATACCTTTGAATTGAGGTCTGGGGTCCTTTTTATAGTGCCCATAAATTAGTTAAATTTGTTAAAGAGATTTTTCTCTAAGTGATTTGGGGAATTTTCCCACCGTTGGATCTTTGATCCAAGGGCTTCTGCTTTGCAGAGGAAAATCTTCTTGTTTTAACAAGAACAGAAAAGATTTCTTAGAAATTTAATTCTGTTTGGCGCAGATACCCCAGCGCGTGACACGTGTCACGCAGCGTAACTGCGCTAGCGCATCTGCGCTGACACGTGTCGCGCAGCGCACAGCGCAGCGCAACTGCGCTAGCGCATCTGCGCTGACACGTGTCGCGCAGCGCAGTGCTTGCACAACTGAAGCGTTGCTTCCTTTAATAGAGCTTTGCTCTGATTGGGTGCGCCTTCTCGGGCGCTGCGCTGACGTATCAGCGCCTGACACATGGCGCGTGGCGCTCGGGATTTGAAGCGTTGCTCCATAATTTGAATTTTTGAATTTTCAGCAGAGTTTTGCTCTGATTGAGGGAAACAAATGCCCCCCCACCGTTGCGCTCACGTGGCACGCACGTGAGTGCAGCGGTGGCAAGCCCCTGACCGTTGGTTTAAGGGGTGAGCTGAAGGGGCGCAAGCGCCTTATAAATAGGACCTATGGCCCTTTAGAAAACTTCACCATTTTCTAGATTTTGATTCCAGAGCTTTGCTCTTGCTTAGAACTTCAGAGCTTTGCTCATTTCCAAAGTCAAAAACTTTAGGTAAAATTAAATCAAATTAACTTAAATTAACCTTAACCAAAGAGTTTTGCTCTTACAGATCTTTCGATCTAAAGGGATCCCCATTGGGGTTTCATAAACAGAGCTTTGCTCTCAAAACTTATAGATCTATAGGGATCTTGTTCATGGGTTTTAACCCATGAACAGAGTTTTGCTCATAGATCTAAAAATAGCTCTTTTAGATTTGAAAAATGAAGAGTCTTTTTATAAATTTTTCATGAGTCTTTCAAGATTCCAAAATTTTTAATTCTTTTAAGTGTAAATTTTTTTTTCTGATGGACCTTTTCCATTATTACCACAGAGCCATGCTTCTTTAAGGAATCTTATCTCCCTGGGACCAGAGTTTGACAAGTGTCACTCTGTGACAGAGCTTTGTTCTGAAAGAGAAGATTTTCTCCTTGTCTCTAGGGATTCTTCCCCCCCACTTTTTTTTAAAATGGGAATGTTTTCTTGGGGACCAACTGACAATCTCATCCAATGATGAGGTTGTCTTATTAACTGACGTATTGTCATCCAGATTTTGTGGGTCCCCCTTTGGTCTCCTACTCACTGCACTGATGTGTGGTGTAATTAATTAATTTTAATTTAATTAATGCATTTTCTTTTTTTTTAGACGCCAAACGTTGGAATTACAACACTAACGGCTAAATTGTTCTTTTGCAGCGATCATGTCTCTAGACACTTCATTCCCGTTCGTCCGCTCGGAGGAGGGATTTCCCGAGGCGCCCTTGGACCGTGAAGTCCTGACCATGATTAAGGAGTATGACCCGGAACACAAGAGTCTCCACCTTTGGGGGTCGTGGTATAATCAGATCATCATGGGCCGCCGGAGCTTCACATGCGCGGTGCCGTCGGAACCCATCACGGCGATTCACTATGCTACCCCACCCTCGGTGCAGTATGCCGTGGAGTTGGTGGATTGGACCGCGAACAGCTTTCTTCATCCCGCTATGGATGCGGTTCCTGTCCAACGTCCTATGGACTTGGATATCCTAGGACGTCGTATCTGTCAGGGCGAGGCGAGACCCTAGGGGCAATCATATAACATTGGTCTGATCCCCCGCCATCCGATTGGTTACCTGCCGTGGGCCCGGTACATCTTGTCGACGAAGAAGTCGCAGTTGATAAGATTAGGATTGTACACCACGGTCTACGTCTCTCTCTTCCAGTATCCCACGCTCCCCACTTGGTGGTTTAAAGCTTTCCTGGAACAGTGGAACATTCCCACCCACACTTTCCTTGCCATGGATCGGGAAGTGTCTATCTCTTTGGAGGAATTCGCGGAGGTATCCGATCTACCAGTCATGGGGGAACACTATGAAGAGCTGCTCCCGACAGATGAGTATGTCTTCGGTGCTAAGCCGATGGTAAGGGGGATCACGCCGGAAAATGCTGTTCAACACTAATTCCCTAGCCTGATCAAGGTGTTGAACATCTACAAGTCCCTATTTATCGAACATGGGAGCCGAGGAGTTAGTTTTGAGGACTTCATTGCTCGTTTCCTTCGCCCAAGCGTCATTTCATCAGGAGCTGCCAAGTCTGCTATCGTGGATGATCCTTTCGGCCTAGGTTTGGATAACCTGCCGGCGAAGGAGATAGACCAAAAGGTTTTCTTCCTTCCGAACTTCCCTACTATATCTTTTGCAGAAATCGCAGCCCCCGGGATGGACGAGGAGGCCTTTTTCTTAGGATTTCTCGGACTGTAGCTGAGTTGGTTCGCGATCCCAATGCACTCTCATCGCATGCGGCCCTCCGTGTTTTACCCAGCCCACCGAATGGTCATCGGGGTAAAGGTGGTTGTGGGGATCGCCGGCTTGGCGCACTTATATCATGGTCTCAGCCGAGTCGCGGATGCTAACGAGCCCGGGGTATTGCACGTGGTCTTCCCGATGCACTACTTCATGTCGTGGCTTGAGCTACATACGGCGGGTGTCTTCGGCATGCATAAAAGGCCTTCATTCTTTAACAAGTGCGGTTTTCCTCGCATTATACAGTTGATTGGCTCATCAATCGTGACCCCTTCACCACGGAACGCCAGGGGTTTACTGCTTCGCCCTCACACCGTTGGAGTCGGGATGTCCTTCATTGACAAGTT
This sequence comes from Agapanthus africanus, assembly GCA_030015575.1. NCBI lineage: Eukaryota > Viridiplantae > Streptophyta > Magnoliopsida > Asparagales > Amaryllidaceae > Agapanthus > Agapanthus africanus. Next base: position 78,356,251 of record JASDDO010000026.1, on the reverse strand, counting down.
ATTAACCATTGGAAAAGCGTCCACCACTGTGGTGCGACCATTACAGGACTCCTTTAAGGATGGAGCTTCAGTGTTGACGGCCCGGGAGACCCTCCACTTGTATTCTATTAGACCGGGCTTCCTAGTCTTCAGGCAAGGAGGTGCGGCAATCTTCATGAGATATAACCCGCATCGTTTTTCCCAACAATTGGGCTACGATCAAGGGGTACCCTTGGAAGCTTTCTTATTGGAACCTGCTGCCAATGAAGAAGGGATGGAGAACGCGTTACGTCACTTTATGCGCCTGAACACGGGTTCTCGTTTTTTTATCAGCGCGCCGGCCTGCGCTCCATGACTCCTTAATGTACATAAAGAGTGGTATAATCATGCGACGGGGGCTGTTATAAAGGAGGAGAGGCGAGTGTTGATCGACCGTAAAGAAGCACCTCCCGGCACCGACCGTAACGCTCCCTTAATGCCAAGGACCCCGGTGGTTCCTCCTCTAAAAGATGCCGGGGGCAGACCGTCGCGTGCGCAAAGTCCTCCGCACGGATTGCCGCTTCCCGATATTACAGATGCAGCCCCAGCGCTCCGTGCTCCAGTGGAGACAGTGGTCGTGGCCTCGCCGGAGTCCGGTGTAGGTGCAGACATCGGGACCCACCGTCCCAAGGTGGCTGCTAAACGTAAGTCGATCCCCCGTGAGCCTAGGGTCGGAGGGCAAAAGAAAAAGAAGTCGCTCTTCGCTGCGGACGTCGTGTTCGGTCAGGAACCCCATGCTCCCTATACCGAGGGCCTGATCGAATACGGGACGAACGAAGGACTAGTGATGCCGCCGCCGGACGATACAGACTTGGAAGCCGCTCTCGAAACTTCGACGTGGTTGGCAAAGCGTGACGCGTGGCTGGCCAAGCTTACGCGATCAGGTAACTATTAGTCGCATTTTCTTTATTGCAACATATCCTCTTCATTGCCTTTGACTAACACTTTTCTTTCTTTCCTTTCAACAGGCATCACTGACGAAGAAGCCATTGCCGCTTCTCTGAAGAATTTCCAGGAGGAGGAATGTCTTAAAGCATCTATGGACCTTAGTAAGTTTCGATTTATTAAGCTTTCATTTTCCTTGTGTTATGGTCAATCTAACCTCTCCCTTTTAATCACAGTAACCTCAATGCCGCTCCCGCCAAGTGACGCAGATGTCCTACCGGCTGCCGACGTTCCTGCTTCTTCAGGGTTACCGCAAGAAGTCCGTCTTGAGGAGCCGATGTGAGACGCCTTAAAGGCTCTGGAGGTTTCTTTGTTTACGGATGACGATGCCGCGGTGAAAGAGGCGTCACAGAGGTCCATTGTGACAGCTCGGGAGGAAAGAAAGCGGCAAAGGCGTGAGGCGAAGGCGCGCCGGGCTGCCTTGGCTGCGGGAGCGGGCCCCAGCACTGCCCCTCGTGTTGATACTCCATCTGAAGAGGCCCCTGTTGCCCTATCCACTGCCAGCAGAGAGGTGGCGCGCGCAGTTCGGAGCGCAAACTGTAAATCCACTTCAGGTAATATTTCTCTCAGAGTTTTTGTTATAAGGATTTTTAATGTCATTGGTCCTTATATCCCTTATCTTGCAGGGCCGAGTCCGATCGAGGGGGAGGCGGAAACCGTTGATCCCAAAGAAACAGAGGAGGCGGTACCTGCCGAACTCGAGCCGACGGTGGGCAACGTCGTTGTGGCTTTGGAGCCTGAGGTGGAGGTCGAGGGGCCTGCAGCCGAGAAGGTCATTGATGCCGAACCTGAAGCGGTGGCAGATGATATGATCATTATAACTGAACCGAGGGTGGTGGTGGACGAGGCGCTTGAGGCCGGCGACCTCGTGGTGACAGTGAATGAGCCGATGGAGACGGCGGAGCTCGAAGTAGTTACGGGTGAGATAGGTATGACTCTTGGGGAAGAGTCAGCCGCTTCCTTCCAAGAATCCGGCAACGCTCCAATCATTGCCCTCCCTGCTTACGATCTCCTGCCGTCTCCTGGTCGCGCTAGCACGACGACGGTCCCCATCGAGTCGGGTGATGAGGCTACGGGCGGTGGCCTCATGTCGATAGAGGAGGGAGTCGCTTCTGTTTCGGCCGGGAGCTCCTCAGGTAAACCTTAGGTTACTGTCTTTCTTATTTTACAATCCTTTCTGACAAGTTCACCTTTCTTGTAACGCAGGTGCAGCCAGCGCCGATGCCCCACTGCTTGAAGGAGCGCCTGCAACGACTGCCTTGGCGGTGGTCACCTCCCAACCCTCTCTCATACCGTCTAAGATGTTGGAAGGTATGGGTTTGCAACTTATTAGTCTTATCTTTCAGATGTATAGTGTATGTACTGAAGTCGTGCTGTTGTGTCTTTTCAGGAGTACTTTTTGACCATCTTTACCAGATGTTGCTCCCACACTTCTCCTTCCCATCCGAGCTTGCTTCTTCCTCTGGTGGCGTTGGTGAGTATGATTTCCAATGACATCCTTCTTTCTTCATTGATGGGATTATTTCTAAACCCTTTTTTTATCTCGACTGCAGTGTTACAAATCGAAGGAGGGGATGAAAGACGGGCTGCGTTGCCGACTCTTCCGGCTCTGCCACCTGCCTCAGCTGGTACAGCGACTATCACATTGATAAAGTCTTCCTTCTTTATTTTCAGAACTGTTATCTGATCACATCTTGTTTCTTTTCAGCTGTCGTTCCGGTCTCGGCGCCCTTCGAATCTCACATCATAATGCCGGCGGGTCCTTATCTGAGGAGTCTGTCTTCAAAAGGCGCCGCGAATAGTCTGCGCATGTTGAGTGACTACGTCGAGAAACTCGACATTGAAACTCCTACATCTGCCACAGACTTCGCTATGATGGTTAACCCGATGCTAGCAATACTCGTGAACTTTCATGATGAGGGCATCGTCGCATCCTGGGTTAACCATTGTAGGGAGATCGAGGGTCGCCTATATCAGTTGGAGTCGCTGCGTCCCGCTCCCGAGGCCTTGGCTGCCAGTAATCAAAGAACAGTGTGGATTGAGCAGAGCGCTCCTTACTTCCGCCACCTCGAACAAGAAGTCATTTCAAGGCGCAAGGAGCGTGGTGAAACTTCAAGCAAATCCGTCCAACTGCATGCTCGGGTGGAGGCCAACGCCGCACGGCTGAAGGTTGTCTTTGAGGGCCTCCTGCAATGTCTTTCTGAAGGGTTATCATTGAGGCAACACCTTGATGTTGTCGAGCGAGATGCACCTAGCCAGGAAGCAGCCCAGAAGGCGGCGGAGGAGCAACTTTCATCTTTCTTGCAGCAGCGAGCCCGAGTGGAAGCGGAGGTGGCCGCGGCAGCCGCTCAGGAGGAGGCGCTGAAGGAAATGCGAGAGCAGCTTGTGGATTTACTAAAGACACTTTCTCCTCAGTAGCTATCCATCTTTGTATCATTTGTACTTGTAGATAAAAGAATGTATATATATTTTTTTTATTCTTTGACATAATGTATCCTGTACCCGATCAAGTTTTTGAATAAAAGATACACCTTTTTTGTCATGTGTCATTTTCTCCGTCTTCTCTTTCTTTTTCTATCAGCATATCACTTTAGCAAACATGGTTAACGGATGATTAGAACGAGTATCCTGACTTTCTTAAGAAATAGCGATGGCTTAGGCCGCAGGTTCGGATCCGCTGCCTAAGACTTTTCAACTCTATGAGCCGTGAGGGTCTCATAGAGACTTTCCTCCCTACGGATCGAGAGGATCTCGTAGGTGAGCTTTCTCCTTAGGAATCGTGAGGATTCCCAAGTGTGGTTTTCTCTTACAAGTCGTAAGGATCCTATAAGAGAATTTTTCCCGCTTACGAGTAGTGAGGACTCAAAAGCGGTTGTTTCCCTCCTCGTCGAAATTCGACTTTGGAGAGTGAGACCCATGAATAGTATGCATGAGACCATTTTTGATTGACTTGCAGGATCCCATTATTCAGGAAGCAAGTTTTTTAGTCCCTGCTGCCTGAGGCTTCATTTGCATGTTGAGACGAATCGGGAACTTCCCGCGGAGACACAATTTCTCTGCGAGCCGACGCGAATCAAGAGGCTCTCATCAAGGAGTGTTTGTATCCGTGAGTCGAGGAGTTTGCTAGGGATCATTTGTTTCCCAAGCGCCAAGGATTATTTGTTTCCTTGGGGTTTGAAACGAGTCGAGAATTTCCTACGGAGGCACTGGTGGCTCTGCGAGTCGACGCGGATCAGGAGGCTCTTGTCAAGGAGTGTTTGTATCCGTGAGTCGAGGAATTTGCCAGGGATTATTTGTTTCCCAAGCGCCAAGGATTATTTGTTTCCTTGGGGTTTGAAACGAGTCGAGGATTTCCCACGGAGGCGCTGGTGGCTCTGCGAGTCGACGCGGATCAGGAGGCTCTCGTCAAGGAGTGTTTGTATCCGTGAGTCGAGGAATTTGCTAGGGATTATTTGTTTCCCAAACGCCAAGGATTATTTGTTTCCTTGGGGTTTGAAACGAGTCGAGAATTTCCCACGGAGGCACTGGTGGCTCTGCGAGTCGACGCGGATCAGGAGGCTCTCGTCAAGGAGTGTTTGTATCCGTGAGTCGAGGAATTTGCTGAAGACATTTGTTTCTTCGAAGTTGGACTGAACCGTCGGGATTTGGCTTCGTCTTCTGGCGGAGCCTGTTGGGAAAGTATGGTTCCCTCTTTGTTTACGCCCTTGAATTGTATACAGGGATCGATGTGATCTTAACTGTAGGGCCAAAATTTTATCATCATTTTTTTTGCTTTATCTCCGCGATGCTCTATCATTTCAGCTTTTATATCGCGAAGGTCGCGATTGCCCAATCATTTCGGCTATTTTTCGCGGTGCCCAATCATTTCAGCTGTTTATTTTGTTTTTACTAGCTGCTTTTTATTGCGAGTTGCCCAATCATTTCGGCTATTTTTCATGCCTACATTTTTACTTGCTGCTTTTTCTTGCAAGTTGCCCAATTATTTCGGCTATTCCGTATGCATGTGTGGCCTACTGGCTTTCCGCCGTAAACCTGGAATTAGGCACCGATTTCGGCATCAACACCGCTACAACTGGGATATTGCCAGGAGTGAATCATTATCTGCCTCCGTCGATGTTGAACAAAGGTAGCTTAGCGAACAGGGTTAGGGTCCTGTCGTCTAAGGCTTTTAACTTCATGAGCCGTAAGGGTCTCAGAAAGGTATTTCTCCCTATAAGTCGTGAGGATCTTGTAGGTGTATTTTCTCCTTAGGAATCGTGAGGATTCCTAAGTGTATGTTCCTCTGTAAGTCGTAAGGATCCTACCAGAGGGTTTTCTCCTTGTAAGTCGAGAGGACTTATAAGGGTTGTTCATCATGCGAACATATCCCCAGTCTCGAATGAGACTTGATTAGGGAAATGTTTATTCGCGCCCGTGGATTGTATACAAGGGTCAGTATTGAGCCACTTGTAGGGCAATATCGGAAGTTGTGGGGGTTGCTTAAGCACAGGTTTAGGTCTCTGTAACTTAAGACTTTCAACTCTTATGAGCCGTGAGGGTCCCATAAGAGAGTTCTCCTTACTAGTCGTGAGGATCTCGCAGGTGTATTTTCTCCTTAGGAATCGTGGGGATCCCTAAGTGTGTTGCTCCCTCGTGAGTCGTAAGGATCTCACGCAGGTGGTTTCTCCCTACAAGGTCGAGAGGATCTTGTAAGTGTTCTTTAACGAGGTTGCGTCCTTTCAGGTTTTCACAAACACTCGCCGGTAGCCCTGCTGTTTTTACTCACGGAGCCCTTCGGGTTTTCATCCATGCCCATTTTGCTTATGGACATACCGTTTTTTTTTATTCTTTTTATTTTTATGTATATATATTTTTTTCTCTGTTTTTTATTACGAGGTCGCGCCCTTTCGGGTTTTCACGAACACTCGCCGGTAGCCCTGCTGTTTTTACTCACGGAGCCCTTTTTGGGTTTTCATCCGTGCCCTTTTGCTTATGGACATACCGTTTTTATTTTATTTTATTTTTATATGTTTTTTTTATATCTCGTCAGCCTAAAGATGCTGCGGTAGTAGTTTAGAGACGTTTCGGTCTGCTACTAGTTTAAGGACATTTCGGTCCGTCGTTGAGAGGCGGGTTACTGCTTATAAAGCTTGAGCTTATAAAGATAGCGAGCGGACGTAGTCGTCGTCATCTATTATTGACCTAGGCTGTGGCTCATCAAGCATAGTATTCTTTAGGAAGCGACCGTTTATCGGCCTGAAAGGCCTTTCACCGTGCATATCTATGAGTAGATAGGCCCCGCCCTGGTAGACCTTATCTATGACGTACGGACCTTCATAGTTTGGCTCGAATTTTCCCCGCTTGGCGCGATTGGGAATCAGAGGCCTTTTGACCACTAGCACGAGTTCGCCTTGGCGAAATGTCCTCGGTCGGGTCAATCTTTCATATGAGTGCGTCATCTTTTCTTTATAGGCCTCCAGATTTTGTTGCGCTATGAGCCGTGTTTCTTCAAGGGCGTCAAGCTCCTCAAGCCGAAGGTGAGCATTTTCTTCGTCCGTCAGCTCGTAATGGACTGCCACTCATAGAGAGGGTAACTCTATCTCGAGGGGGAGTACTACTTCTGTCCCGAATACTAACGCATATGGTGTTGCGTTTGTGGTCGTTTTAAACGTAGTTCGATATGCCCAGAGAGCCTCTTGCTGTCTTTCGTGCCAGTCTTTTTTATTTCGTGACATTGTTTTCTTCATGATCTTCGTCAAGGTCTTGTTGAAGGCCTCAGCTAGACCGTTAGCTCGCGGATTATAAACCGAGGAATATCTCCAATCTATATTGTGTTGCTGCACGAAGCGACTGATCTTGTGGCTTCTGTAGGCTGGCCCGTTATCGGAGATGATCCGTCTCGGCGTTCCAAACCGATATATGACATGCGTCTTGAAGAAATTGAGAATATTCTTCGTCTTTACTTCTCTCAGCGGTACCGCTTCTTCCCACTTAGAGAAGTAATCGGTCGTCGCTAGGATGAAACGATGTCCTCTAGACGATACTGGTTCGATAGGGCCGACTATATCAGTCCCCCACATTTCGAATGGCCAGCTAGCCACTGTTGGATGTAGCGGATTTGGATGCTGGTGGATGAAGTCCCCATGAATTTGGCATGAGTGGCATTGCTTCGCATATTTGAGGCAATCCTGAATCATCGTGGGCCAGTAGTAGCCCATCCGTTTTATCTTCATCTTCATCTTCGGGCCTGCTTGGTGAGAACCGCAGAGTCCGTCGTGAACTTCCTGGACGACCCTTTTCGCTTCGTCAGGTCCTAAGCATCTCAGCCATAGAGAATCAAATGACCTCTTGTACAGAGTATCATTGACGAAGGCGAAAGACAAAGCTCGTTTCATGAGCTGATGTCTTGTGGACGCTTCTTCGGGCATTTGGTAGGACTAAAAGTAGTCTATGAAGACTTCCCACCAATCCTCGGCCTTTTCTCGGTCTTTTATTTGTAGAGCCATCTACTCGCTCGCTCCTTTTTCTTCGGATGATTCCGGAGATATTTCTGTTGGGGCAAGCACCCGACGGCTTTGTACCACGATTCTAACGTCATCGAGATTCTCGTCAGCCAGTTCTTTAGCAAGTTTGGCCAATGCGTCTGCTTTGCTGTTTTCCGCGCGCGGTATGTTCTCCAAAGTATAAAAGGGGATTTGGGTCAATAATTGTTGCACTTTTTCGCCGTACTTCACCAGTTCTGGTTTGCATGTTTGGTAGTCGCCGTTTACTTGACTAACGACCAGTTGAGAATCCCCGTATATGAGGAGGTTTTCAATTCCCATGTCAATGGCGATCTCGAGGCCTGCTATCAGAGCTTCGTATTCGGCTTCATTGTTTGTCCTCGGCTCTGTTAGGGAGAAAGCAAAGCGCATTATCCCTCCTTATGGAGTTACAAAGATGAGCCCTATGCCCGATTTAATTATAGGGATGCTTTGTTTGCGCTTCTTCATGGAAGATGCGCCATCGAAATAAAGCTCCCATCGAGTATCATCACCGTTGACCGTATCAAACGCATGTTCGTCTGAAAGATCGCAGTTTAAAGAAGAATCGGCCGGTATCGGATGTTCAGCGAGGAAGTCGGCGATGGCCTGGCCTTTTACTGCCTTGAGAGGTTAATATATTATCGAGAACTCCATCAAGAGCAGGGTCCATTTAGCGAGTCGTCCCGTCAATATAGCCTTTGACATTAGATATTTGAGAGGGTCCACCTTTGAAATAAGACGGACTTCATGCGCCAACGCGTAATGTCTAAGCTTTGTTATTGCGAAGATCAACACCAGGCAGTGTTTTTCAATGGGGGAGTAGTTGCTTTCTGCCCCCAGTAGAACTCGACTTAAGTAGTAGAGTGCTCTTTCTTTCCCTTGGTCGTTTTCTTGTACCCATAATGCGCCTAAAGAACATTCAAGGGCGGTCGTGTAAAGAATGATAGGCTTTCCCTTAACCGGAGCAGCCAAAACTGGAGGGTTCTGCAGGTACTGCTTGATCTCGTCCAGTGCGCCTTGGCACTTGTGATCCCAAACAAATGGGGTTCCCTTCTTCATCAGGTGGCTATAGGGACGGCACTTGCCTGAAAGATTGGCCATAAATCGCCGTATGTATGCGAGCTTCCCTTGGAGAGATCGCAACTGTTTAAGAGTCCTCGGCGGAGGCATTTCCATGATCGCCTTGATCTTGGACGGATCTATTTCGATACCCCGGTGTCGGACGATGAATCCTAAAAGTTTTCCCGAGGAAACTCCGAATGCGCACTTAAGAAGGTTCATCTTCAAATTGTATTGCCGAAGGCGTTGAAATACGGTCTTCAAATGTTCGAAATGTTCCTCGTATGATTTGCTTTTAACCACAAGATCGTCGATATAGCATTCGACGATTTCGTGTATAAGGTCATCGAAGATCTTTGTCATGGCCCTTTGATAAGTGGCACCGGCATTCTTTAAACCGAAGGGCATCACTTTATAACAGAATATACCTAGAGGAGTCCTGAAGGCGGTGTGCTTCTGGTCTTCGGGATGCATCTTTATCTGGTTATACCCCGATGAGCCGTCCATAAAAGTGAAAATCTCATGCGTAGACGTGTTGTCTATCATTAATTCGGTGACCGGCACCGGGAAATCATCCTTCGGGCAGGCTTTATTGAGATCCCGAAAATCCACGCATATGCGCACAGTCCCATTTTTCTTCATCACCGGGACGATGTTGGCGATCCATTCAGGGTATTGAACTTCCTGGATGAAGCCAGAGTCGATCAGCTTCTTGACCTCAGCATTGATGCTCATCTCAAGCTCAAGCCGCATTCTTCTCGGCGCCTGTTTGACTGGCTTGACGTCCGGGGATATTGCCAATTTGTGCACAGCAATTTCTGGGTTTAGTCCCGGTATTTCGGAATAGTTCCACGCGAAGCAATCTCTATGCTGTAGAAGCACGTCTTTTAACACAGCCACCCTTTCTTCAGATAGCAGCTCGCTGATGAATGTCGGTTGCGGATCGTCTGCCGATCCCAACTCAATTTTCTTAAGGTTATCTGCAGTGGTATGGATTCCATCTTCCAGCTCTTTTGGCGCTGGTGGGAATTCTGAGATTATCTCGTCGCTGCTGTTTTCGAAGCACCAAGGGAGCTCCTCTATGTCCTCGGGCTCTTCTTTTAATATTGTAATCATGTGACAGGTGCGAATTCGTTTCCAATCCCAATGTGGAACCGGTTCTTCTTTCGTGGCCTTGGGCTCGTGCTTCTGTGGCGGTGCTACCCTCCAGTTGTCGGATAGAGCGAACTTGCCAAGCTGATACTGATCTTCGACCCAATTCTTGAAGGTGAAGCAATCTTCAAGAGGATGCCCTATAACTCGGTGATAAGGGCAATAGTCCGGGTGAGAGACTTCGCCTGCCTGTTCGGGGGTTTTGGACTCCGGCAGTGTAAGTATTTAATGTTTTAGAGCAAGATCAAGTATCTTCTTCGTCTTGTCCCGAGGAAAAGAGTATGCTCGACCCATTTTCTTCATGAGGGATAGATCAATAATGCTCGCCTTCCGTTTGCGTGGTTTCTTAGCCCCGTCTTGTTGTTGTTGAGCGTCTTTTTGGCCTTTCAACTTATTTCTGCTTTTGCGCCGAGCTTTCTTTATAACAGGTTGACAAGGAGCGGTATTTTCATCCTTTACGGCCTGTTGGAGAAGGCGTTGCGTCTTGGCTTTCTCATAGATGGCCGTCTCACGGTTGTGATCATCTCGGAATTTTTGACCAGCTTTCTTTATAAGTTTGTCCATTTATTCCTCGAACGACGGACTGGGCTCTTTTGCATCTGGAACTTTCACTGGCTTAGGATTAGCGTCCTCCCATTGAGCATCCGCTTCTTCATCGAGGTCATACACGACGTAACAGCTGGGCAGTAACTCTCGTTTCTTTGACCGGATGTATCCAAGCCCTTTTGTTTCCATTCTCCCATTAGGCAGTTTGCGTTGAGTTCCGGGAACGTTCCAGACCCTGTCATAGAATTTGGCCTCTCTAACGGTCTGTTTGAAGGATATCCCCTGGCGTTTCAGCAGCTTCTTCAAACCCTCTGTATAATATCTGGGAAGACGGATAGGCTGAAGCCTGTCGAGCGCAGGATCCGCGCCATGCCAGATTTCTTTTTTCACCTTGGTTTCTTCAGAGCGGTAAAACAGAATTGCTTTCTCTCTCTCTCGCCTGGGAGGGATATAGAATATCCGCAACTCTTCTACACTGTAGATATTAAGTGCATCTAGTTCTTTATGGTGTTTAAGCGGCACTATGGCGACTTGTAGACTTTGCTCTTCTTCAGCGGACGTTTGTATTGAAGGTCGAGCAGAGAATACAGCATGGACTTCATCTTCCGAGTCACTGCCAAAGATCAATGTAGGAGCCGGTGGTCCCCGCTTGTTGTGTTGGGGCGGACCCGAATAAACTATCTCTTCTTCCTCCTCAGTATCACTGCCGAAGACAGGGATGGTAGCGTTAGTTTTATTCTCCGGCTTGTGACACTTCTCCATGTCTTCGAAATCCGGTAAGAAGTATTTGGCATCTTCGTATTTGCGGACCTCGTTCACAGAGAAAGAGCTCAGTTCTCCCGTCACGGTATACTCGAAACCATCATTAAAATACTTCATACACTGATGTTGTGTAGAAGGGATGATGTTGTACTCGTGTAACCATGGTCGACCGAGCAAAGCGTTGTAACATGTCTTGGCGTCTATGACGTGGAACTTAATGTCCGTGACGAGTAGCCCGAAGCGTAGCGTCAGTATCACATATCCAAGAGTCTTTGACGATTGGGAGTCGAACCCGGAGATGGTGATCTTATCCCGAGCAAGGTGCTGGACGCTCATGCAGATTTCCTTCAACACCCACACGTTGAGTAGGTTAACAGACGACCCGTTATCAATCAGGATTTTGCCTATTTTTATATCATGGCAGTATCCCGAGACATAGAGAGGGCGATTGTGTTCGCACGTCCCGAGTAGAAGGTCTTCATCGCCAAAAGTAACATCGGCCGTGTGCACCTCCTCCAATTCATCCTTCATCTTTTCCTCGGCCAGGCATGCTTGGAATTGTTCTGGGTCTTGGAGCGCCTTAATCAACGAATCTCTCGCCTCTTTTGATAGCAAAAGGGCGTCAAGAATGCTGAGCTGTGAGGGCAGCTTCCTCAGATGTGCTAAGACGTTGTAGTCCACCTTATCCTTCTTTGGTAGATCTTTGGCAGCTAGCTCTTCCACCACTTGGTCATCTAAGACGATATCCCCAGAGGCCTTTTCTTTCCCTTTATCTTTTTTGTTCGATGGTCCGAGGTTCTTTTCGGGCAGCGTGCGATTACGTAGCCGGATATTTTCGCAAACCTTCGGTTCTTCTTCTTTTCTCGAAGCGGGTTCTTTAAAGAGAGGGGCAAGTTCTAGCTCTTCATCAGAATCACTCCCGAATGTAGGCACTTGTGATCTACCGGTGTTAACCATGCAACAATCGCCAGCAGTTCTTTTAAGCCCTTCGGTCGTATTTCTTTGCTCTCGACGAGTTTTACGCTTTTCCTGCTTAAAGCGTTGTCGATGAGCAACACATCCTTTCCACCATCTATCGAAAGCTTTGCACTCTTGAGTGGGGTGCGAAATCTTTTAATGATATAAGCAATAGGAGGGGTGCGTTTCCATTTCACCAGTGATGTTTCCTTCAGAGGATGGTAGCTTCATGCCCATTGATATGGCCTTAGCAAACCTTTTCCTCATCTTGAATTGGCTTTTGTCGGTAGCGGAGGTGTTTAGCTCCAACGGGATCGTCTCAGTTTCTTCATCAAGTCGCTGGTCCTTGGCCCTTTCAAATATAGCCGCCTCGCGCTCCCGATCAGCTTTACTTTTCAACCGAGGTTCATTAAGAAATGCGTCAATTACTTCATCTGATGGCCCCAGAACTTTTGGTTCAGGATCTGCCCCCAGCTTTTCGGTGCAAGGAGTCTTCTCATCGTTCGTGATCGAATGGGAAATCATATGACAGCTCGCCACATATTCCTCGGATTCATCCGATGAACTTTCTCCCTCATCATCTTCTTGAAAGACGTGATTGAGGAACTCTTGGAGCGTAATGGGAGCCCGTGCCTTTTGGTTGTATTCATCCAGCGCGTCAATTTGCTTTTGTAAGTCCGTGCGCTTGTCGCCAGGCTTCACGGGCTTCTTAGATTTCTTCTTCTTCTTTTTCGAAGATTTTGATGGCTGGCTGCAAGTGCTTGAACCATCACCATCGGTCTTTGGAGTTGGACGTGGCTTCAACATCCCTTCAATGACCTGCGGTTCCAACGGGTTCTTCCACTTGATCGCTGGACATGTCTGAAGATCGTTTAGCATCCTCTTTGTCTTGGCTGATAATACAACATCCCAAGGAGCTTCTTCAATGACGGAGCAAGTTGCCCCCGGCGTATTCATCCCCTTAGAGGTGTGGGGCTGCGGGGGATTCACCTTCCATTTGTCAGATAACGCGAACTTGCCCTGTCGGTACTGGTTTTCAAGCCAATTCTTGAAAACGTAGCAATCTTCGATCGGATGGCCTAGTACTCGATGATAAGGACAGTAGTTGGGCTCGTTGACGTCACTTGGTTGCAACGGATGTTTTGGATCCGGCAGATTTATGAGTCTGTTGCGCAACGCCAGCTCGAATAACCTCCTCGTTTTATCGTGGGGAAAGGAATAAGGACGTCCCATCCTATCCTCAAGGGGTACGTACGGGCGCATATTATTTTGACGAGCAACCGGCTTCGAGTCGCACGGTTGTTGTTGAGCATTAGCGACGACGATCACTTTTCCCTTCCCTTTGTCATTTCGGGAGTCCGGTCTTGGAAGAGGGGGTTTATGGCCCATTTGATCCATTTGCACTAGTTTGTCAATCAAGGCTTGGAAGGTAGTTGGCTTGAAAAACATCATAAATTGTGAGATGGTTGCTTGCGGATCAAGGGTTCCCACAAACATACCCACCGCGGGAGCTTCTTCAATGCGCTGCTCACACTTCGACCATAAGTTCTGCCATCGTATAGCGTACTGAACCCACGTCTCGTCAGGTTTTACCCTGGCGTTAATCAGTGCCGTCATCGGGGTACGTTCACTGGCGCTTGCAAAACGCTGAGTAAACAGCAGCTCCATCTCCGCGAAGGTTTTAATAAAGTCATTCAGGAGCTCAGAGAACCATTCAAACGCCGTATCTGATAAGCTTCCAACAAACTGGCGAAGCAACAGCTTGTCATCACCGCCGGTGTTGCCGCAGAGTGCCCTGAACTGGGCAACATGCTGGTGAGGATTGCCCGTTCCCTTGTAGACATGGAACTTGGGAATTGTGTAACCGGGTGGGTACTTGATTTGATCGTACCAACTTGGATATGGCCGTCCTGTTTTTACGACCTGGCCAGCTGCTTCCGTCGCTTGATGGACCCGGATCTGCTGAGCTATGTATCCGTCTAGATCGGCTTTGGAGATTGTCTCTTCTTTAGCTGCCGACAGAGCTGGCGGAGGATTCGACGTCTCTCCCCTATCGTCTTCAAGGATGATCGGGGGATCTTCAGCAGGTGGATCTTGTTGAATCATCATACCCACCATATCCTGGAACAAGAGGGCCATTTTCTTTATGTTGGCTGCCTGTTCCACAGCTTCTTTATCCTTCTTCTCCAGTACGCGACGAAGGAATTCAGCGTCAGTTTCTTGTTCTTGACGCTCGTCCGAGGACGTTTCAGGGGTTTCTTTTGGCCCTGTAAGTGCGGCTATAGCGTTCATCATTTCTTGGAGCTTCTGCTGCTGCTCCTGAGCCTTGGTCACTGACCTCGTGTGCGGTCTATGACCTGTTGATATGCGGCTATCCTCCTTTCCCGATGCCACATAAACTGTATGAACTATCATGCCCCCGGACTTAGGGCGTTTAGACTCACCACCTTTGGCATTTGCCGCGGGCGCGGGGGTTTTCTCCGGCCTTCTTCTTTTGTGGGCCGTTGAAGTTGAAGGGGCCGTTGCAGTGGGCATCTTGGCGATTTTCGTCCTTTGCTGTTTAAGAGGACGATCCTTTTCTTCTTGCATTTTCGCCTTTTTCTGTTGACGATAGTGACCTGGGCCAATCACGGAGTCTTGGACCCTCCGCCAAACCTTGTTTATTTTTTAGGACAGCCGTTGAGGGGGCTGTTCCTGCTTCGTTTCCGGAACTTTCTCCGCAGGTGGAGGAGATCTTTTTAATGTAGCGGTTGGAGAGTTCTTACGTACCCTCCTCAGCAGTTCAAAGCTGTTCCTAGTTGGAACAGCAGCGTTGACTTCCACCACTGGAGCCGGTGGAGTTAGCCCTGAGGGGGAGTTGCCCCCTGCCTTTCTCACTCGTTGCCAATGGCGATGTCGAGCACGACGAGCCGTTGGGACTGGCTCAGAGATAGAGACATCTTCTTTTTTCCCCCTGTCTGAATGAGGCGTCGCTGGTGTTAACCTCTCAAAGACTGAGGTTGTCCTTGGAGGGATGATATTTAACCTGTCGAAGACAGATCCTCGGGCAGGGGCAGGAGCAGGAATCGTCAGTCTTGAAAAGACTGACTCTTTGACAGGGGAAGCCGCCTTGACGACTTCTGGAGCAGCCCTTATTGCTTTCCTTGGGACAGCCAATTTAGAGTTCTGATTTAGCCTGGTGAAAACAGAGGCTGTCGGTTTGGTAGTGGGCGACCCGTTGACAGGGGTCGTCGTAGCAATGAGCCAGTCGAAGACCGACTTCTTGTTCACTTCCGGTGCAGGTATTGGCTCAGAGAAGCTTGTAGGTGGGTCATGGTCCCAAAGAACAGGCCAGTGGTGGCCTGGGCCACCTGTTCTACCGACAGAGCGAGGAAGGAAGCCGCCTGGGGTCCATATGCAACACCTCCTGGTGAGGTGGAGCGTCCGTTGCAGTGGCACTTCGAGCAGTTGGTGCAATTAAAGGCCATTGAATCTTGATCTCTGCGCCAGGCAAAAGACCAAATCTTAGTAACTTGAAATCCGAAGGCAACCATTTAACAAACTGCGATTAGTTCGCGAAGACGACACACGAAGTGTGGAGTGGAAAGAGGAAAAGGTCCCATCGGGCGTTGATCAGTCGAAAATATTGCATATTTTAACTGGCAATTTCCTTATCATTTGCATCCATATAGAAGTGTACGGTATTCATAATTCACATATTAGCAAATCGGTCGCAAAATATCAGATTACATGTATTCGACCTTAAAACCGGCATTTCTAGGGAAATTGACTGCATTACATTACATAGCATATTTTCCATATCTTGCAACCCCTGTTTCGAAGTCTATGCAGGAAAAGAGATGCTTGCTCGATCATTACATCGCTCGACCATTACAATTGCTCGTAAACTCACTCAACTCAAATCTGGTATCAACACAGAAGGGAAACTGAAATTCTAAACATCAGAGAAAAGCCCAAACAGAAGTACCAAGCAGCAGAAGAAGGCACAGATCCCAAGGCCAACAATGCGCGGCGGAAGCGCGGCATATAGGCACATTGTGCGGCGGTTGCGCGGCGGGCCCAGTAACTCAGCTCCTCAAATTTCACCAAAACTCCTGTTTCAGTTCCCACTGCTCAGAAATGCTCACAAACTTCCAGAATATCCCAGATACTTCCTCCAGATCAGCAAACACCCAAACTAGCCTAATCTTTCTAGAACTTTCCCTAAACCCTAGCTTAAACCCTAAGCTAACTCCTAACAAACTCCTTCTAGAAACCCTTCAACAAACTTTGGGAGGGAAAGTTCTAATTCAAATCTAGCCTAGGGTTTGGGAGTTCTATAAATAAGACCCTAGGCTCACTCATTTCTCATGTTAGAAAATATTATTCAACCTTGATTGAAGTTTAGAAAATCAATCTCTTTCTTCATCCCCTCTTCCTCAAGTTTAGTGAGAGAGCTTGTAGGAAACCCTAACCCTAAATCCAACAACAATTCAAGATCTTGAGTGCAAGCCAAGCAAGATGCCTTCAACCCTTTTATGAGCCGAGCCGATCTTCAATCGGGCAAGAGATCAAAGTAGATCCACGATCCACGGAGACGAGCGAAGCCGAGTCAACGATCGATTTCTTCTTCTTGTAGATTCTTGAAAGAATGTATTGAAATTGTTGATTAAATAAAAGGTGATATTCTTTTATCTTGTTTTCTTTAAATTCCGCATCATGTTATCATTACTATTCTTGAATATTGTCTTTGTGGTGATGTGTGAATAAAACTCCGCTCGTCGGGGAGTCGAAACGATCTTTAGTATGATGATGTAACAAATTTGTAATCGATTCTTGAATCCCACGAGTTTGTAAACCCTAGCAAGTTCAAGAATCGACGACCCAATTCGTTGCGATGCTTTCTTGATCGACATCGCTCGAGATTGGGGAGTTCCGATCGTTTCTTGAAATTGCTAGAGGCTAGAATATAAATGGTATCCTCGAAAGAATAAGGGTTAAGAGATGAAACCCTAATTTCATCAAGAAAACCCTAACTCTCGTTGATCACCATTGATCTAGTATCAATTCTTCGAAGGACAAGAACACGAAACCCTATAGATTGCATCACGTCTAAAGATCCGATCGATTCCTACGAGCCTCTCTTATATTCTTGATTGTTAATTGGAAATACTATCAAAACAACCGATTCTTGATTGTTTATAGTTTCTTGATTCTTGAGTAAAGGATAGTGACACTCGAATACAAATCACATCTTGAATCATGTTTTCGTTTATTGTTGTTTAACATTTCATTTCAAAAGTATCAAAATACAATTGAATTGCACAATCCCTGTGGACGATCCGCACTCATTCATTAACTACTTCCGACACCGTGGTTTGATTGCGGTCAATATAATTTTTTGATTGTCGTTACTTTTTACATATACACGTCAGAAAATGTTTCAATCAAAATGGCGCCGTTGCCGGGGATCGCGCTAATTCAATTGCATTTATAGTTTGAAGTGAAAGAATTATTACGTTTTACTTCTTGAAATCAAAATTCGTACAAACTCTTACACGTGTGTTGTAATTTGACTGCAAGGTGATCTGGAGCATTTTTTGCTGTTGAAAAATTATTTGGGATATACCAGAGAGCTGGAGATAGGAACAGGAAGAAGCTGACAAAGTTTGGTACAGTGAATCCATCATCAAGCCGCGGAAGCGCGGCATATACATGCATATTGCGGCGGAAGCGCCGCAGTCTTGAGGGATCACTGAAATATTTTCAGTGCAGGTAATTTCTGTCTCTCTCCTCTCACCCTTTTTAGCTCCAATTAACCCTTTGCTGCAGGATTCTTTGCAAATAAATCGCAGCGCGCAAAAGCAAAAATAAAATTGTGTGTGATTTTGATTTCTTGGTTGTTTGCATTCTAATACGGAAATTTAAGGGGCACGGCCAAATCCAAATTAGGTGGGGATTTCATTACCCTTCCTAGGCCCCGAAAATCGTCAAACTTGCATCCGCATTACCTCCATTAACTAAAAGAAATCTAGAGAAGACTCTAAGGACTGTCGCGCTCAATAGGACAAGAGAAGGTCGTGGGTAATTCATTGCTTATCCGCGTTTTCTTGTGGTGCCTAAGGCGAGTGTGTCTAAGGCTAGTGGTTATTAATTAGGTCCACTGTAGTGGTGGTTCCTTCCCACTTACCTGGCACTTATCCGGCCACAGGGGGACAAAGAGGCAGTGGAGGATTCTATCCTGCGGCTTGTCTTTTGGCAGTTAGGAGCGGTCTAGAGATCGGACCTAGGTGACCATTAGATTCTAGGGTTTGTGTGCTGCATTTGTTTTGTCGCATCATTTTTTCAAAATCCGTCCCTTTTTAAAGCAAGCACCGCATTCATTTTACCCCTAATTATAAGTCAACGCTGCCACTTGTACTAACCCTTTTTAGTACAAGATAGGCTGGACACGGGATTCTAGTGCCCGTTTAGTCCGCGTACCTCCTATCGACTCCGAAGTCGATAATTCTCCATTTACCTTTTCTTTACCTACTACCACATCCACACCGATGGATCCGAATCCATCAAACTTCTTTAACCCTAATCTGCCACCGTCCGTTGGTGCGCAGAATCCTACTCCACCCCACATTTCTCTCCAGGAAAGATGCTATCCACATAGAGGTCCTCTTTCGACCTGCTTATCCACACCACCAGCCAATGGGGATAATTTTGAGATTAAGCCCCAGTATATCAATCTTTTACCCAAATACCACGGACTCGAGACCGAGGACGCTTACGTTTTCATTACCAAATTTGAAAACGTTTGCGCAATGATGGGTACGTCTCAACTTTCAGTGGATGCGATGCGTTTACGACTTCTTCCATTTACTTTGTGCGATATAGCCGAGAAGTGGCTATATAACACCACCGCACACTCTATTACGAATTGGGAAGAATTCGTCGCTGCATTCCTTAAGAAATTTTACCCAGTCCAAAAGACGGCTCGAATCCGTAGCGAACTGAACCAATTTGCCCAGCTCCCTGCCGAACCATTTTCAAAATACTTTGAACGTTTCAAGGATCTATTGGTTCAATGTCCTCATCACGGCATCCCGAGATGGGAGCTTTGCCGAATCATATATGAGGGCAGTAACCCTAGCACTAAACAGAGCCTTGAAAACATGTGTCAAGGTACATTTATGACCAAAGATGACGGGGAAGCCTGGCGATACTTAGAAGAGTTCGCTGAAAAGTCACTAATTTGGGAGAGTGGAACACAACCATTGAATAGGGGTGGCGTACACCAAATAGATGTGTCCATAGGTGTCCGAGCTGAAATGGCAGCAATGCAAAAGAAGCTCGACGCTATGGAACACAAATTTGCAGCAGCCTCCCTAAACCCAATGTCGCTCCCCAAAACTGTTTGCGGGTGCTGTTCTGATCCGTCACATTTAACGGAAGAATGTCCATTAAACTCTGCGTTTCAAGGTCACGAGCATTCTAATGCCGCATTTCAAAGACCTCGAAACGATCCATATTCTTCCAGTTACAATCAGGGTTGGAGGAACCACCCGAATTTTGCTTGGAACCAATCACAATCTCAAAACACGGTTCCAAACACGAATCAATTTCAACGGGCTCTTCCTCCACCACAACAGCAACCCCTACAACTCACTCAGCACCCCTACCAGTCACAAAATTTCCAAAACCAGGGCAACACTCCTGCACAGTCTAATCCTATGCAGCCCTGTTCTGACGAGTTCTCTCAATTCACTCAAACCATGAAATCACTTTTATCAAATTTCATGGATGTTTCGACTGAGGTTAGATCTTCCGTCAGTGAAATAAAGAAAAACTCAGCATCCCAAGCTGAGAGTATTCGCACGATGGAAGCTGAAATCGCACGCTTAAAAGCCGAAATGAGTGCGAGAGAAAAAGGGAAACTTCCCTCTCAACCCCTACAGAATCCTGGGCATTACAATGTAAATGCCATTACCACGTTGAGATCGGGAAGAGTGCTGAACAATCATGTCGGGGAAGATATTGATAATACTGAAAATCATATCAACACCCCGGCTGAGTCTTTCCCACATACACACACTTCACCTTCTGATCCTTCTTCTTCTACCAAACCACCTTCGCACGAGCCTATTCTCCATTTCCCCTTAGGCTCAACACCTTCACCCAACCCTTATAGTTCTCCACAGACGGTCTCCACACCTCCTTTGGGACCTCGTCTACCCCCTTTTCCTTCTCCTATGATGGACCCCGCGCTTATTGCGAAAGCACCTTACCCAAACCGGCTAAGGGCTAATAGAACGAGTCCTCATATGGAGAAAATTTTAGAGATGTTCAAACAGGTTAACATCAATATCCCTCTCTTAGATGCGATTCAGCAAGTCCCCGCTTACGCGAAAATTCTAAAGGACTTGTGCACTAGGAAGAGGAAGACCCAAGTGCCGAAGAAGGTCTTTATGTCTAATAACATTAGCACTGCTTTTATACCCCAGCTTCCAAAGAAAAGAAAGGACCCAGGTTGTCCTACAATTTCGATTTCGATTGGGGGTAAAAACATAAATCGTGCTTTGTTAGACCTTGGCGCGAGTGTTAACCTGTTACCTTATTCTGTCTATGAGCAATTAGGGATTGGAGAGCTGAAACCTGCTCATTGCACTCTCCAGATGGCAGACCGATCTATCACCAAACCAAGGGGTGAATTAGAGGATGTGCTGATAAAGGTCGGGGAATTTGTTTTCCCCGTAGACTTCATTGTGCTCGACACACATCCTGTAGCAAACCCCCGGGGCCAAATTCCGGTGATTCTAGGTCGTCCTTTCCTTGCCACTTCCAACGCTGTTATAAACTGTAGAAATGGTTCAATGAATTTATCATTTGGAAATATGACCATTGAACTAAATATCTATAGAGTTGGAAGTCAGCCGTCAGAACCCTCTGCTCATATTTTAGATGTGTGCTCTGTCCATGAGATCGCTCCCGATAGTTGTGGAGCTAAGGATCTTTGCTTGACTGATCTCGATGACATTAGCACATCTCTGTTCACACATGATCTTAGTGAGGACACTTTAGCTACACATGAGTCCTGCACTTCTGACTTTTCTCCACCCGAGTCTGTATCTTTCACAGGCTCTGAGCTTCTTTGTAGATCCAAAAATCAATCCATGACCCATCCTTCTATCATTTCTCCGCCTGAGTTAGATCTCAAAGTTTTACCTTCTCACCTGAAATATGCTTATCTTGGTGAGAACGAGTCATTACCGGTTATCATTTCCGCTTCTCTTGCATCAGAGCAAGAGAATGCCCTTTTATCGGTATTGAGATCTAACAAAGAGGCGTTTGGTTGGAGTATGGCGGACATCAAAGGGATTAGTCCCTTGATAGTTGAACATCATATACATGTGATGGATGATGCCAGACCAACCCGAGAACCACAGAGACGGTTGAATCCCGTCATGAAGGAAGCTGTCATGAAAGAAATCGTCAAGTGCTTAGATAGTGGTATTATATACCCAATCTCCGATAGCCAGTGGGTAAGTCCTATACATGTCGTTCCTAAGAAATCCGGCATCACAGTTATCACAAATGAAGCGAATGAGTTGATTCAGACACGCGCCCAAACTGGGTGGCGTGTATGCATTGATTATAGAAAACTCAACGCTGCTACGAGGAAAGACCATTTTCCTCTACCATTTATTGATCAAATGCTGGAACGCTTAGCGGGACGAGAGTTTTATTGTTTTATGGACGGATACTCAGGCTACAATCAGGTCCCCATCGCCAAAAAGGATCAAGATAAAACCACTTTTACTTGTCCTTTTGGTACCTTTGCTTACAGTCGCATGCCCTTTGGGTTATGCAATGCTCCCGCTACCTTTCAGCGGTGTATGATGGGGATATTCTCTGATATGGTAGAGAATTTTTTGGAGATCTTTATGGACGACTTCTCGATTTTTGGAGACTCTTTTTCTGATTGCCTAGCGAATCTAGACGCTGTTCTTACTCGTTGCAAAGAGAAGAACTTGACATTGAACTGGGAAAAATGCCACTTTATGGTCCAAGAAGGAATAGTACTTGGACATGTCATTTCACAGAAAGGCATTGAGGTTGACAGAGCTAAAGTAGATGTCATTCAAAACCTGCCTCATCCCAAAAGCGTCAAAGATATTCGCTCTTTCCTTGGCCATGCAGGCTTTTATAGGAGATTCATAAAGGACTTTAGCAAAATTGCTAGACCTTTAACACTACTCCTGGCCAAGGATACGACCTTCCACTTTGACTCGGATTGCGAGACAGCTTTCGACTCACTTAAACACTCACTCACCACAGCCCCCGTTTTATCATCACCAAATTGGGACTACCCCTTTGAGCTGATGTGTGACGCATCTGATTTTGCAGTAGGTGCAGTCTTAGGACAGCACATCGATAAGATGCCACACGTGATTTACTATGCTAGTAAGACCCTGAATGATGCGCAAATCAATTATACAACCACCGAGAAAGAGCTTTTAGCGGTTGTATTTGCGTTAGAAAAATTCAGGCCTTACTTAATCGGCTCACCTATAGTTGTATATACTGACCATTCCGCTTTGAAACATCTTCTGGCGAAGAAAGATGCAAAAGGTCGACTAATACGTTGGATCCTACTGTTACAAGAATTTGATCTTGTTATCAAAGATAAGAAAGGATGTGAAAACGTAGTAGCTGACCACCTTTCACGCATCGTTTCTTCCCCTATGACCCTGCCGATTAATGACTCATTCCCTGACGAACAACTCTTGAGCGTATCCACTGAACCATGGTTCAGGGATATTGTGAACTATCATGCCACGGGACTTATACCGAGCGATTGGTCAAAACAGGACAAATATCGTTTTCTTTCCCAAGTAAAACACTTTTACTGGGACGAGCCCTATTTGTTTAAATATTGTCCTGATCAGATCATTCGCCGGTGCGTCCCAAATGAAGAGTTCAAGAGTGTTCTTTCATTTTGTCATGATCAGGCTTGTGGGGGTCACTTTGGTCCTAGAAAGACAGCGGAAAAGGTTTTGCAATGTGGATTTTACTGGCCGACCTTATTCAAGGACGCATTTGAGTATTGCAAAACCTGTACACAATGTCAGTATACGGGTAGAATATCCCAGAGGAATGAAATGCCTCAGCAACCCATTCTGGTTGTTGAAATGTTTGATGTTTGGGGCATTGATTTTATGGGTCCTTTTCCCAACTCCTTTGGGAATTTGTACATTTTGCTGGCAGTTGATTATGTCTCAAAGTGGGTAGAAGCCATTCCATGTCGCACTAATGACAGGAAAGTTGTCATTAAGTTCTTAAAAGAGAATATCTTTTCGCGATTTGGACACCCACGCGCTATCATTAGCGATAATGGGACGCACTTCTGCAACAGGTCTTTCGAGACTCTGATGCGGAAATACTCAATCAACCACCGTCTTTCTACACCCTATCATCCCCAAACAAGCGGGCAGGCTGAGATCTCAAACAGACAAATCAAACTTATCCTGGAGAAAACTGTTGCTAAAAATAGAAAAGACTGGTCGACCAAATTGACGGATGCTCTTTGGGCATTCAGGACTGCATATAAGACCGACCTAGGAATGTCTCCATATAGGATAGTTTTTGGTAAAGCATGTCATCTACCTGTTGAGATAGAACATAAAGCATTGTGGGCTATAAAAGAAATAAATTTTGATTTAAACCTTGCTTGCAACTTTCGGAAGCTGCAACTTAACGAGCTAAGCGAACTCCGCGATGAAGCTTATGATAATGCTGTAATCATAAAGAATAGGACTAAGGTTTTTCACGATAAAAGCATTTTAAGGAAAACATTTTTACCTGGTCAACAAGTCCTTCTTTATGATTCACGTTTACACCTTCATGCGGGTAAGCTCCGATCTCGTTGGAAGGGACCTTTTGTTGTGCGGTCTGTATTCCCGCACGGGGCAGTAGAAGTAGAAAATGTTAAAAACGGCACAATTTTCAAAGTAAATGGACATAGACTAAAGCCGTATTTTTCCACTGACCCCACGGAGGAGCTCTTGTTCTTACAAGAGCCAGTTTATTTGGATTAAAATTCCTCCGTCTCACCTTCATATCCAGTATATCATTGCATCATTTTTTGAATGAAGGTGAGTGAAAGATAAGTTTGAGGGAAGTTCTTCACTTATATATTTTGCCCCCACTAATAATTCCCCCCAGATTTACAGATTTTTGTAGGTATAGCTGTCGGCAACAGTGAGGACACTGTTGAAAACAAGTTTGGGGGAGGTTTGTGCTTATTTTCGCATCATTTGCATATCATCTGCATAAGCACAAAACATTTCTTTTAAAAAATCTATAAAAATTGAAAAATTTTCAAAACCCATAAAAATTTAAAAATTTTCAAATATAAAAATAATTTTAATATTTACACCTTTTTTTTTATATAAATAAGATAATGAAAGTTTAGATAGTGAAAAATTGCATCCATGAGATTAGAAAATTTTTAGAAAACTAAGAAAATTAGAAGTTTTCTTATACGAACTAGTAATAAGTAGTTATGAGCCGTTGTCCCAAGGGTTAGTAAGAGGAAGGACGTCACTAATCTGAGGATAAAAATAAGTCTGAAAAATAGTTTCTATTCTGGAAGCCAAACATTTTGAACGTGGCTACCCTGCTATTCGCACTTACACACGTCTTAAAGCCTGGGATAGTAGAGGATACCTTGAAATGCTCTTGTCTTAAAGCCAAAAGTATGGAAAAAAAAAAATATGTGTTCTAAAGTGGTGAGAAAAATGGATACTGGTTTTGTTATCACCAAGGGCAATAAAAATATATAGCAAAAGGGTGCTTCTTCACCTAGTGCCCCAAGGTCAACTGGTCTGGGAGTCACTGCTATGCCTGAGGTGGTGCAAGACGAGGAAAATACACCAAGCATGCAAGCACATTAGTAATCGGTCGGTTAGTACCTCAAGAAGTATTAACGGTCGCATGAAAGTGTGTAAGCAATCTCGTTTGCCAAGAAGTACTGAGGCCGATGGGCAAGGGTATGATAGCTTGAATTGAATTCTCCGGGTGTAGGGATGTCTTTACACACACGCAGGGTGATATGATCGATGTTTGGAATAAAGATAGGAATGAAGAATAAGACGATGTTTTATTGAGGGAGGACGTGATTTCTAACATCTTTTCATGACCATTAAGATAGGGCTCATGACAACCGAAAAGCTAGCTTAGTTGGAAACCCTAATTTTCAAAGCTTTTCTTTTACAATTCTCTTCTTTAAATGTAATATTCATGATCTTGCTTTTATTATTGGATTTTGTGGGTGCAATCCGCTGAAAACCCTCAGGAGACAACACTCCTCCTACTAGGGACACCTAGAGGTTTAAAGGCTTGTTGCACATGCTCAGTGCAATCGTGTTGCCTACGAAAGTGTGCTAGTTAGTTTTTTTCTTTCTTTATTTTCTCCTTCTCTCTTTTTAATAAAACATTCTCTCGAGACGATCGAAATTAAGTTTGGGGGTATTTGATCAGTCGAAAATATTGCATATTTTAACTGGCAATTTCCTTATCATTTGCATCCATATAGAAGTGTACGGTATTCATAATTCACATATTAGCAAATCGGTCGCAAAATATCAGATTACATGTATTCGACCTTAAAACCGGCATTTCTAGGGAAATTGACTGCATTACATTACATAGCATATTTTCCATATCTTGCAACCCCTGTTTCGAAGTCTATGCAGGAAAAGAGATGCTTGCTCGATCATTACATCGCTCGACCATTACAATTGCTCGTAAACTCACTCAACTCAAATCTGGTATCAACACAGAAGGGAAACTGAAATTCTAAACATCAGAGAAAAGCCCAAACAGAAGTACCAAGCAGCAGAAGAAGGCACAGATCCCAAGGCCAACAATGCGCGGCGGAAGCGCGGCATATAGGCACATTGTGCGGCGGTTGCGCGGCGGGCCCAGTAACTCAGCTCCTCAAATTTCACCAAAACTCCTGTTTTAGTTCCCACTGCTCAGAAATGCTCACAAACTTCCAGAATATCCCAGATACTTCCTCCAGATCAGCAAACACCCAAACTAGCCTAATCTTTCTAGAACTTTCCCTAAACCCTAGCTTAAACCCTAAGCTAACTCCTAACAAACTCCTTCTAGAAACCCTTCAACAAACTTTGGGAGGGAAAGTTCTAATTCAAATCTAGCCTAGGGTTTGGGAGTTCTATAAATAAGACCCTAGGCTCACTCATTTCTCATGTTAGAAAATATTATTCAACCTTGATTGAAGTTTAGAAAATCAATCTCTTTCTTCATCCCCTCTTCCTCAAGTTTAGTGAGAGAGCTTGTAGGAAACCCTAACCCTAAATCCAACAACAATTCAAGATCTTGAGTGCAAGCCAAGCAAGATGCCTTCAACCCTTTTATGAGCCGAGCCGATCTTCAATCGGGCAAGAGATCAAAGTAGATCCACGATCCACGGAGACGAGCGAAGCCGAGTCAACGATCGATTTCTTCTTCTTGTAGATTCTTGAAAGAATGTATTGAAATTGTTGATTAAATAAAAGGTGATATTCTTTTATCTTGTTTTCTTTAAATTCCGCATCATGTTATCATTACTATTCTTGAATATTGTCTTTGTGGTGATGTGTGAATAAAACTCCGCTCGTCGGGGAGTCGAAACGATCTTTAGTATGATGATGTAACAAATTTGTAATCGATTCTTGAATCCCACGAGTTTGTAAACCCTAGCAAGTTCAAGAATCGACGACCCAATTCGTTGCGATGCTTTCTTGATCGACATCGCTCGAGATTGGGGAGTTCCGATCGTTTCTTGAAATTGCTAGAGGCTAGAATATAAATGGTATCCTCGAAAGAATAAGGGTTAAGAGATGAAACCCTAATTTCATCAAGAAAACCCTAACTCTCGTTGATCACCATTGATCTAGTATCAATTCTTCGAAGGACAAGAACACGAAACCCTATAGATTGCATCACGTCTAAAGATCCGATCGATTCCTACGAGCCTCTCTTATATTCTTGATTGTTAATTGGAAATACTATCAAAACAACCGATTCTTGATTGTTTATAGTTTCTTGATTCTTGAGTAAAGGATAGTGACACTCGAATACAAATCACATCTTGAATCATGTTTTCGTTTATTGTTGTTTAACATTTCATTTCAAAAGTATCAAAATACAATTGAATTGCACAATCCCTGTGGACGATCCGCACTCATTCATTAACTACTTCCGACACCGTGGTTTGATTGCGGTCAATATAATTTTTTGATTGTCGTTACTTTTTACATATACACGTCAGAAAATGTTTCAATCAGGCGTGCCAGAATCTGTTCCCCTCCGAATGAACGGCGCACAGGACCGCGATGTCCTGACGCTGAGATTCGGGGCAGATGCTATTTGGTTTTATCTGTCCACCTCTCCGAAGATGCCAAGTTGATTCATGGCACCGTGTATCGGAGGTTTAGACGGATGCGGCCGATGTAGCAGACTTCGTCAGATTCCCCCTCGCTTGAGGGGTTTTTGATTGTGGGGACGCTCTTCCCTGCAGGCGCAAGCCCCTGCAGTTAATTACGCTACCGTATCACGGTAACAACTTTCTCCTTCTCCAGAATTTCACTTCGTGTCGTGTGTGTTTGTTTTGTTTGTGGTTGCCCGTGGATTGTATACGGAGACTGAGTAATGCCGTCGCCCGTAGGACGTGGATTAGTCCAAATCCGTATTTACTTAGATTTGGGTTTGGTGTTTTTAGTTTAAGGATGCATCAGTCGCGTTGCGGCTAAGATCAACTTAAACGTTCGTCAAGGATACGTTAGTCCTGTTTTCGACTAAGATCAACTTGACGTGATGATCGATTTAATATCTGGCTATCGGGACTCGTCACCTCTCTAATGTCGTTGAAGGATTACAACGGCAGATGTCAGAGGAGTTCAGACATGTACCCTGGAACCCAGGTTGATTTGGAGTTTTATAATCCGTTTGAATGTTTAAGGATATGTTAGCCGTGTTTGGGGGCTAAGATCAACTTAAACAGGATCGTTTAGATCCGACAAAAGAGCATTTGGAGGCTCTATTGTCCCAGTTTAGGGATATTAGTTTAAGGACGTCTCGGTCCAATATTAGTTTAAGGACGTCTCGGTCCAATATTGATATGTGGTTGTTGAGACCCGTCACCTCTCTGACGTCGTTGAAGGATTACAACGACATGTGTCAGAGGAGTTCAGAGATGTACCCTTGAACCAGTCGTAAATTGATTTAGGAGAGCATTTTTGCTCAGTCAATTTAGTATGGGGACTTACGGCCATGATCGAGCTAAGTCCCATTGAGAATATTCAAGATTTTTCTTGATCTTTGGCCTATTAGGCCTGTGCTAGGGCTTTGCCCATATTTAATAATGCACTGCATTTTATTCTGGCCTGCTGGGCCTTTTTGATTTGGGCTCTGTCCCTTTCTTTATGATGCAGAGCATCTGTTTTGGTTTGGGCTCTGCCCTTTTTTTTTTAAGTAATGCATTGCATTTTATTAGGCCCGTTAGGCCTTCTTTAATTGGGTTTGGCCCTTTTGTAAGCAATACAGTGCATTTGTCTGGCGCTTTGCGCTAAGTAATGAGCGCAAGCTCATATGGTAATAACACGTGTCATGCTCTGGTGAGCGCAAGCGCAACAGCGCAGTGCGCTGCGCTAGTGCGCTGTGTTGTTGCGCTGCTGACACGTGGCGCGCTCTGTTGCAAAGGAGTGCAACAGCACAATTTTTCAAGTGCAAAGCACTGTTTTATATTTTGATCGATTTTAAATCAAAGAAAACAAGTTTTCTTTTGTTTTCAAAGAACCAATGGTTCATAAGAAAGTGCAAAGCACTATTATTACTTATTTTTCTTTTTATTTAAGATTATTGATCTTGTTCTTAGATCAATAATCTGTCCATAATAGAATTTTCTCTTTTTCCTAATGGTTTTACCTTCTGTTGTTTTCGAGGAGTTCTCAAGAGTTCTCTTTTTTTTTAGAAAGATGTTGATATCTTTGAATTGAGGTCTGGGGTCCTTTTTATAGTGCCCATAAATTAGTTAAATTTGTTAAAGAGATTTTTCTCTGAGTGATTTGGGGAATTTTCCCACCGTTGGATCTTTGATCCAAGGGCTTCTGCTTTGCAGAGGAAAATCTTCTTGTTTTAACAAGAACAGAAAAGATTTCTTAGAAATTTAATTCTGTTTGGCGCAGATGCCCCAGCGCGTGACACGTGTCGCGCAGCGCATAGCGCAGCGCAACTGCGCTAGCGCATCTGCGCTGACACATGTCGCGCAGCGCAGTGCTTGCGCAACTGAAGCGTTGCTTCCTTTAATAGAGCTTTGCTCTGATTGGGTGCGCCTTCTCGGACGCTGCGCTGACTTATCAGCGCCTGACACATGGCGCGTTGCGTCCAGGATTTGAAGCGTTGCTTCATAATTTGAATTTTTGAATTTTCAGCAGAGCTTTGCTCTGATTGGGGGAAACAAGCATCCTCTTTGTCTTGGCTGATAATACAACCTCCCTGGGAGCTTCTTCAACGACAGAGCATGTTTCCCCCGGTGTATTCGTCCCCTTAGAGGTGTGGGGCTGCGGGGGATTCACCTTCCATTTGTCAGATAACGCGAACTTGCCCTGTCGGTACTGGTTTTCAAGCCAATTTTTGAAAACGTAGCAATCTTCGATCGGATGGCCTAGTACTCGATGATAAGGACAGTAGTTGGGTTCGTTGACGTCACTTGGTTGCAACGGACGTTTTGGATCCGGCAGATTTATGAGTCTGTTGCGTAATGCCAGCTCGAATAACCTTCTTGTTTTATCGCGGGGAAACGAGTAAGGACGCCCCAGTCTCTCCTCAAGGTCTACGTACGGACGCATATTATTTTGACGCACAACCGGCTTCGAGTTGCTCGGTTGTTGTTGAGCATTAGCGACGACCGCTTTTCCCTTCCCTTTGTCATTTCTGGAGTCCGGCTTTGGAAGAGGGGGTTTATGGCCCATCTGATCCATCTGCGCTAGCTTGTCAATCAAAGCCTGGAAGGTAGTCGGCTTGAAAAACATCATAAATTGCGAGATGGTTGCTTGTGGATCAAGGGTTCCTACAAACATACCCACCGCGGGAGCTTCTTCAATGCGCTGCTCGCACTTCGACCATAAGTTCCGCCATCGTATAGCGTACTGAACCCACGTCTCGCCTGGCTTTACCCTGGCGTTAATCAGTGCTGTCATCGGGGTACGTTCACTGGCGCTTGCAAAACGCTAAGTAAACAATAGCTCCATTTCCGCGAAGGATTTGATAGAGTCGTTCGGGAGCTCAGAGTACCACTCGAACGCCGTATCTGATAAACTTCCAACAAACAGGCAAAGTAAAAGCTTGTCATCACCACCGGTATTGCCGCAGAGCGCCCTGAACTGGGCAACGTGCTGGTGAGGATTGCCCGTCCCCTTGTAGACATGGAACTTGGGAATTGTGTAACCTGGCGGGTACTTGATTTGGTCGTACCAACTTGGATATGGCCGCCCCGTTTTTTTGACCTGGCCGGCTGCTTCGGTCGCATGATGAACCCGTATTTGTTGGGCTATGTACTCGTCCAAATCAGCTTTAGAGATTGTATCCTCCTTAGCTGTTGATAGGGCTGGCGGAGGATTTGATGTCTCTCCCCTATCATCTCCAAGGGCGATCGGGGGCTCTTCGGTCGAAGGATCTTGCTGTATCATCATCCCTATTATGTCTTGGAAGAGGAGGCCCATACGCTGTATGTTGGCTGCTTGTTCAGCAGCCTCTTTGTCCTTCTTTTCCAATATCCGATGAAGGAATTCGGCATCGGTTTCTTCCTCTTGGCGTTCATCCGAGGACGTTTCAGGGTTTTCTTTTGGCCCTGTAAGTGCGGCCATAGCGTTCATCATTTCTTGGAGCTTCTGCTGCTGCTGCTCCTGAGCCTTGGTCACTGACCTCGTGTGCGGTCTATGACCTGTTGATATGCGGCTATCCTCCTTTCCCGATGCCACATAAACTATATGAACTATCATGCCCCCGGACTTAGGGCGTTTAGGCTCACCACCTTTGGCATTTGCCGCGGGCGCAGGGGTTTTCTCCGGCCTTCTTCTTTTGTGGGCCGTTGAGGTTGGAGGGGCCGTCGCAGTGGGCACCCTAGCGACTGCCATCCTTTCCTATTTGATCGGACGGTCCTTTTCTTTTTCCACTTTCGCCTTTTCTGTTGACGAGAGTGACCTGGGGCAATCACGGAGTCTTGAACTCTCCGCCAAACTTTATAAATTTTTGAGGACAGCCGTTGAGGGGGCTGTTCATGCTTCGTTTCCGGAACTCTCACCGCGGGCGGAGGAGATCATTTCAATGTAGCGGTTGGAGAGTTCTTCCGTACCCTTCTCAGCAGTTCAAAGCTGTTCCCAGTTGGAACAACAGCGTTGATTTCCACCACTGGAGCCGGTGGAGTTAGCCCTGAGGGGGAGTTGCCCCCTGCCTTCCTTACTCGTTGCCAATGGCGACGTCGAGCACGACGAGCCGTTGGGACTGGCTCGGAGATAGAGGTTGCTTCTTTTTGCCCCCTGTCTGAATGAGGCGCGGCTGGTGTTAACCTCTTAAAGACTGAGGTTGTCTTTTGAGGGGTGATATTTAATCTGTCGAAGACAGATCCTCGAGCAAGGGCAGGAGCAGGAATCGTCAGTCTTGAAAAGACTGACTCTTTGACAGAGGAAGCCGCCTTGACGACTTCTGGAGCAGCAGTTATTGCTTTCCTTAGGACAGCCAATTTAGAGTTCTGATTTAGCCTGGTGAAAACAGAGGCTGTCGGTTTGGTAGTGGGCGACCCGTTGATAGGGGTCGTCGTAGCAGCAAGCCGGTCGAAGACCGACTTCTTGTTCACTTCCGGTGCAGGTATTGGCTCAGAGAAGCTTGTAGGTAGGATCATGGTCCGGAAGAACAGGCCAGTGGTGGCCTGGGTCACCTGGTCTACTGGCAGAGTGAGGAAGGAAGCCGCTTAGGGCCCATATGCTACACATCCCAGTGAGGTGGAGCGTCCGTTGCAGTGGCACTTCGAGCAGTTGGTGCAATTAGAGGCCATTGAATCTTGAGTACTGCGCCAGGCAAAAGACCAAATCTTAGTAACTTGAAATCCGAAGGCAACCATTAACAAACCGCGACTGGTTCGCGAAGACGACACATGAAGTGTGGAGTGGAAATGGGAAAAGGTCTCACCGGGCGTGCCAGAATCTGTTCCCCTCCGAAAGACGGCGACGACGTGAGGACGTCTTGCCTGAGATTCGGGGCAGATGCTATATGGTTTTATCCGTCTACCTCTCCGAAGATGCCAAGTTGATTTATGGCACCGTGTATCGGAGGTTTAGATGGATGCGGCCGATGTAGCAGACTTCGTCAGATTCCCCCTCGCTTGAGGGGTTTTTGATTGTGGGGACGCTCTTCCCTGCAGGCGCAAGCCCCTGCAGTTAATTACGCTACCGCATCACGGTAACAACTTTCTCCTTCTCCAGAATTTCACTTCGTGTCGTGGGTGTTTGTTTTGTTTGTGGTTGCCCGTGGATTATATACGGAGACTGAGTAATGCCGTCGCCCGTAGGACGTGGATTAGTCCAAATCCGTATTTACTTAGATTTGGGTTTGGTGTTTTTAGTTTAAGAATACGTTAGCCGCATTTGAGACTAAGATCAACTTAAACGTTCGTTAAAGATACGTTAGTCTGATTTGAGACTACGATCAACTTAACGGGATCGTCTAGATCCATTTCCAGTTTAAGGACGTAGTGGTCCATTTAATATATGGCCGTCGGGACCCGTCACCTCTCTGACGACGTTGAAGAATTACAACGACATGTGTCAGAGGAGTTCGGAGATGTACCCTTGAACCAAAGTTGATTGGGGGTCTTATAGTCCAATTTGGGACTAAAGTCTGTTTGAATGTTTAAGGATACATTAGCCATATTTGAGGCTAAGATCAACTTAAACGGGATCGTTTAGATCCAACAAAAGAGCATTTGGGAGCTCTATTGTTCCAGTTTAGGGACGTAGTGGTCCATAGGTAGTTTAGGGACATTGTGGTCCATTGGTAGTTTAAGGACATTGCGGTCCATATTCCAGTTTAGGGACAAGGTGGTCCACATTTCAGTTTAGGGACGCGGTGGTCCGATATTAATTTAAGGACGTTTCGGTCCGATATTAGTTTAAGGACGTTTCGGTCCGATATTAGTTTAAGGACGTTTCGGTCCAACATTAGTTTAAGGACGTTTCGGTCCACGAGTTTAAGGACCCCGCAGTCCGTATTGATGTGTGGTCGTCGGGACCCGTCACCTCTCTGACGTCGTTGAAGGATTACAACGATGGGTGTCAGAGGAGTTCGGAGATGTACCCTTGAACCGGTCGTAAATTGATTTAGGAGAGCATTCTTACTCAGTCAATTTAGTTTGGGGACTTACGGCCATGATTGGGCTAAGTCCCGTTGGAATATTCAATATTTTTCTTGATCTTGGGCCTATTAGGCCTGTGCTAAGGCTTTGCTCATATTTAATAATGCACTGCATTTTATTCTGGCCTGCTAGGCCTTTTTGATTTGGGCTCTGTCTCTTTATTTATGATGCAGAGCATCTGTTTTGGTTTGGGCTCTGCCCTTTTTAAAATAATGCATTGCATTTTATTAGGCCTGTTAGGCCTTCTTTAATTAGGCTTGGCCCTTTTGTAAGCAATGCAGTGCATTTATTTGGCGCTTTGCGCCAAGTAATGAGCGCAAGCTCATATGGTGATGACACGTGTCATGCTCTGGCGAGCGCAAGCGCAACAGCGTTGTTCTAGTGCGCTGCGCTTGCGCTGCTGACACGTGGCGCGCTGTGGTGAATTGCGCCAGTTTTAAAGAGCAAGGCTCTGTTTCAAAAGCGCATAGCGCAATTAGTTCAGATACTGACACGTGGCGCTCTCTAATGGCTTGCGCCAACCCAAGAGCGCAACAGTGCAGTTTTCCAAGTGCAAGGCACTATTAACTTGAGAATCTTTTAGATTCCAGAACCAATGGTTCATAAGTGCAAAGCACTACTTGGTTTCTTGATCTAATTTAGATCAAAGAAAACAAGTGTTTCTTATTTTTCTTGATCTTAGAGAACCAATGGTTCATAAGTGCAAAGCACTATTTTTATTTTATTTTATTTATTAAAGATCTATGATCTGTTCATAAGAGAACTTTCTCTTTTTCTAAAGGTCTTTATCTTTTTTGTTCTTGTGGAGTTCTTCAGAGTTCTCTTTCTCTCCCTTTTTTTTAGAAAATGTTCCTCCTCTTTTTTTTGAGGCCTAGGGTCCTTTTTATAGTGCCCATAAATTAGTTAAATTTGTTAAAGAGATCTTTCTCTGAGTGATTTGGGGAATTTTCCCCACCGTTGGATCTTTGATCCAAGGCCTTCTGTTTTACAGAAGAAAATCTTCTTGTTTTAACAAGAACAGAAAGATTTCTTTTAGAATCTTAATTCTGTTTGGCACAAATGCCCCAGCGCGTGACACGTGTCGCGCAGCGCAACTGCGCTAGCGCATCTGCGCTGACACGTGTTGCGCAGCGCAACTGCGCTAGCGCATCTGCGCTGACACGTGTCGCGCAGCGCAGTGCTTGCGCAACTGAAGCGTTGCTTCCTTTAATTTTAGTTTAAAAGAGCCTTTCTCTGATTGGGCGCGCCTTCTTGGGCGCTGCGCTGATGCATCTGTGCCTGACACGTGGCGCGTTGCGCGCAGCGCAAAGAATCTGAAGCGTTGCTTCATTTATTAAAATTTAGATTTTCAAGATAGAGCTTTGCTCTGATTGGGGGGATCGGAAGCGTTGCTTCTCCTGAGATATCTTTTCATCTCCTCTTTTCAAGTCAAACTTGTATTTCCCCGAAAATTTGATTTCCCGGGTCTTGGAAATAATTCCACTGCGTACAGAATTTTCTGTGTTTGGGTCTATATAACTCAAGGCAGAGCTTTTTATTTTATCACCTTCAGAGAACTTCTTCGATCATGGCTTACAACCTTCTTCACGCACGCCGACAACCGTGGGAAGTACCGATCCGGGACATCGTTCCCCGTTTTGCTGCGCGCTTAGTGGACTCCTCTTTTTCGGACGAGCAGTGCGATGCTGCAATGTACGAGCTTTCGACTCGTGTGGGGTCTCCTCTTCCCCCGGATTCCATTTGGCTTCGGATGATCCTTGCCTCGGTGCTCGCGGACATTCCCCCTCCTCCGGCGGAGATGTCCTCGGCAATGCTTGATGTGGCCGAGGATAAGATCGAGAGCTTTTTCGAAGCGCTCTTGATCACTAAAGCCCTGAGGGACTGCTCTTTCCACTTGCTGAGCCAGATACGGGCTCGTCGGGTTGTCATTGCCACCTTTTCCAAAGAATGTGGCGACGATCGTTGGATGTCTTCTTCTCAGGAGGATCGCCGCTTTGACGTGGTGGAGAAGGCAGAAAGGGAGCTGGGGAATCTCTTTTTTATTTTTGCGAACCCTTGTCTTTCCGATCCCACGTTTGGTGATCTCTTTTAAATGTAATAATAAATAAATGTTTTAATTAAGTATTTTATTATCTGTTAAGTGTTCTTTTTATTTTAACTCTCTGTTGTGCTTGTGCATCTCATGATTTAATTTGCTATTATTAAATGCATGTGATTCTTGCGAGGATAAACTGCCTTTGGTGTTCAGACTCTTTTATGAAGCAGTGCTTTACTTTTCAGTTTTAGAAATAGAGTTTCGTTCTAATTGGGGGAAACAGCACCCACGTTTCACCTGGCTTCACCCTGGCATTGATCAATGTCGTTATTGGGGTGCGTTCACTAGCACTCGCGAAACGCTGGGTGAATAGTAGCTCCATCTCTGCAAAAGTCTTGACGGAATCGTTTGGAAGTTCAGAATACCACTCGAACGCCGTCTCCGACAAGCTACCAACAAACTGGCGGAGCAGAAGTTTATCGTCACCCCCGGTGTTGCCGCACAAAGCTCTGAATTGAGCGACATGCTGATGTGGATTCCCCTTCCCCTTATATACGTGGAATTTGGGAATCGTATATCCTGGCGGGTACCTTATTTGGTCATACCAACCCGGATAGGGTCGTCCCGTTTTGACGATATGCCCAGCCACTTCATTCGCCTGGTGAGCTCGTATTTGCTGAGCGATGTAATCATCCAGAGTGGCCTTAGAGATGGTCTCCTCCTTAGCTGCTGAAAGAGCCGGAGGAGGGTTCGATGTCTCCCCTTTGTCGTCTTCAATGATAATCGGGGGGTCTTCAGCTGGAGGTTCCGGCTGTAACATCATGCCAGCCATGTCTTGGAACAAGAAAGCCATTCGTTTGATGTTGGCCGCCTATTCTGCAGCCTCTTTTTCTTTCCTCTCGAGCATTCTTCGGAGGAACTCGGTATCGGTTTCTTGTTCCCGGCGCTGTTCCGAGGTCTCTGGATTTTCTTTTGGCCCAGTGAGTGCGGCCATTGCAGTCAGCATCTCCTGAAGTTTCTGCTGCTGTTGTTCCTGAGCTTTCGTTATCGATCGGGTAAGTGGTCGATGTCCCGTAGAAGCACGGCTTTCTTCTTTTCCGAAAGCCATATAAACGGTATGTACTACCATGCCCCCAGACTTGGGACGTTTAGATTCAGTGCTTTTGCGATTCGCCGTGGTCATGGGGGCTTTCTCCGGCCTTTTTCTCTTTTGAGCGGTTGACGTTGAGGGAGCCGTTGCAGCGGGAGCCCAGACGGATGACATTCTCTGTGGTACCACAGGATGGCTCTTTTCTTTTTGGGCCTTAAGCTTCTTTGGCCGGTGAGAGTAGTCCTGGTCAATCACTGATTTCTGGACCTGTCGCCAAACTTTGTAAATTTTGGAAGAAAGACGCTGAGGAGGCTGCTCCGGCTTCGTTTCTGTAACATTCTCCATAGGTGGAGGAGATCTTTTCAGTATGATGGTGGGTGCATTCCTGCGTACCTTGTTAAGCAGCTCGAAGCTGTTCCCAGTTAGAACAGCAGCATTGACTTCCACCGTTAGGGCTGGCGGAGTTAACCCAGACGGAGAGTTGCCCCCAGCCTTCCTTACTCGATGCCAGTGACGACGGCGAGCATGTCGCGCGGATGGTGTTGGTTCAGCTGTGGGGATAGCTTCATCGTGCCCCCTGTTCTGGCTAAGCGTTGTTGCTGGTGTTAGTCTCTTGAAGACCGATGTTCGTTGCGAAGCCGTATACAGTCTGTCAAAGACAGACTTTTGGGCAGGAGCGGGAACTGAAGTGGCCAGCCTTTTAATGACTGATCCTTTGATGGGAGAAGCTTCTTTGGCGACCTCAGGGGTAGGAATAGCTATCCGTTTTGGGACGGCCGCTTCAGGTATCGTTGGCTTCTTGGCGGATCCATTGGCGTTCAAGCTCAGCCTATCGAAGAATGATGCTGTCGGCTTGACATTGGACGACCCGTTGAGAGGGGCTATGGTGGCGGTGAGTCGATCAAAGATCGACTTCTTCCGCGCTTCTTGTGGCAGCGGGATGTTAACGCTCACTGGTGGGAGCATGATCCCGAAGAACAACCCGGTAGTAGCCTGCGTTACTTGCTCTACCGGCATTGTGAACATGGAGACCGCTCGAGGGCCGTAGGTTACACCTCAAGATGAGGCAGAACGGGAATTGCAGTTGCAGCTGGAGCAGGTTGAATCCATTGATCTTTTGTTTTCTGCACGGAGCAAGACACCATATCTTAGTACCTCGAATCCAAGAGCAACTATATCAAACCGCGATTCGTTCGCGAACACGACACACGAAGTGTGGAGTGGAAAGAGGAAAGGTCCCACCAGGCGTGCCAGAATCTGTTCCCCGCCGAAAGACGCGACCGGGACGTTAGGACGTCAGGGCCTGAAATTCGAGGGTAGATGCTAATTGGTGCTATCCGTACACCTCTCCGAAAATGCCAAGTTAATTTATGACACCATGTATCGAAGGTTTAAACGGATGCGGCCGATGTAGCAGACTTCGTCAGATTCCCCCTCATTTGAGGGGTTTTTGATTGTGGGGACGCTCTTCCCTGCAAGCCCAAGCCCCTGCAGTTAATTACGCTACCATATCGCGGTAACCACTTTCTCCTTCTCCAGATGGTCACTTAGTGTCGTATGTGTTTGTTTTGTTTTTGGTTGCCCGTGGATTGTATACGGTGACTAATTTATGTTGTCGCCCGTAGGACGTGGATTAGTCTAAATCCGTATTTTCTTAGATTTGGGTTTGGGGGTTGGGTTTAAGGATTCGTTAGTCTTATTTGAGACTAAGATCAACTTAAACGTATGTCAAGGATACGTTAGTCTAATTTTAGACTAAGATCAACTTAACAGGATCATTTAGATCCAATAAAAGAGCATTTGGGCTCTATTGTTTAGTTTAGGGACATTGCGGTCGATTACCAGTTTAAGTACATGGTGGTCCAATGTTAGTTTAAGGACATCTCGGTCCAATGTTAGTATAAAGACATCTCGGTCAAGGTTAAGAACATCATAGTCCGTGAGTTTAAAGACCTCACAGTCAAGGTTAAGAACATCATAGTCCATGAGTTTAAGGACCCCACAGTCCAATTTAAAGACGTCATAGTCTATGGAATGTATGGTTGTCGGGACCCGTCACCTCTCTGAAGTCGTTGAAGGATTACAACGTCAAATATCAGAGGAGTGAAGAGATGTACCCTTGAACCAGAGTCGATTGGGAGATCTGTAGTCCAATTTGGGACTAAGATCAATTAATTAGATTATGAGCACACGGGCTCAGTTAAGTCTGAATTGAGAACTTATGGCCAGCTTTCGCTAAGTCCAATTAAGTTTGAAATGTTGGCCATTTGTTGGACTGTTGAACATTTGTCATGATTCAGCTCACCCATTATTTAGCAATGCTAAACAGGGGTTTGGAGTCTCTGACAACATTTTGTCTTGGTTTGAGCACTAACCATTCATTATAGCTTTGGGCTTTACTTTGAATGTCATGTGAAATGATCGAGTTTGGAAGAATGTAGTTGGGGTTCAATCAAAGGGGAGATCTTGTCTCTGGAAGACTTAGCTGATTTGGGCGAAGGCTGGCTTTAAAATAATGTTAAACACCAGAGGATATTTGGCGACCGTGTGCTCCCACGTGATGTGCTGAAAATAGTGTTAAACACTAAAGACGAAGCGCTCAAATTAGTGCTAAACACTAGAAAGGAAGGGGTCACGTGGGTCACGTGAGGCGCCTGAAGATGGGGCCAGACCTCCTTTATTTTATTATCAGAATATTCAAATAAGTGTTAAACACTTAAGTCTTCACGGCTATCACGTGTGGGCACGTGATGGGTACCCATGCACTGACTTATTAAAGTGTTTATTAGGGGTCGCGTGGGGACACGTGAGGGCGCCCAAAATTGATTCTGCCTTTGGCTTTGTTCCCTTTATTTCAAGAGTCACGTGGGAACACGTGAGGCATTGCCGCCAAGTTTTTCTTTCTCATTTTGAGGGATCTGTTTTAAGGGTCACGTGGGAACACGTGACCTAGTTTTGTTCTTTCTTTTTTGATCATTGAGGATGGGGATCACGTGTTACCACGTGACCCAGTTCTTTACGTGCATGGAGAGCTTTAAGTCTCTTGTTTTAAGAATTAAATTCTCTGGTAGGGTTAAACCCTAATTCTTTTTGAGGAATTAAATTCCTATGTATATGGAAGAATTAAATTCTTATTTGGGAGAATTAAATTCTCATATAGGGTTAAACCCTAGCTCTATTCTTTTAGAGGAATTAAATTCCTATGAATTTGGGAGAATTAAATTCTCATATAGGGTTAAACTAATAAGATATTCTGTTTGTTATTCTTGGTGAATTTCAGGGAAATTTTTCCTTGTATAAAATCTTTCCATAAATTGGTGATTTTTTATCACCATTGGGTTTTTAATCCAATGGTACCCCATTTTACAAAGCACAATCCTTCTGTTTGGAAAGATCTAGGAAAATATTAAGGTTTTTGATTTCCCTTAATTAGAATTTAATTTTATTAGTTTAGAAGGCATAAAAGCCTATCATGTGTTGGCACGTGATCTCATTGTTTGATCATCAAAATAGAATCTAATTCTATTAATAAAAGAGTTTAGGCACCCATCACGTATTGGCACGTGACCCCCCTTGATTAACATTTTACCCAGAATTTAATTCTTTTGTTTTAAAGGACTAAAAATCATCACGTGTCAGCATGTGATCCTTGGTCACGTGTGAGCACGTGGTACCCTATTAGGGTATTTCCTGATATTTTGTTATATTTTTGTTTGACTAGAATTTCATTCTATAATTTAGAGATCACAGGAACCCATCACGTGTCTGCACGTGAATTCTGGTCACGTGTGGACACGTGACCTCTGGTCACGTATGGACACGTGATACCCCATTGGGGTATTCCTTGCTATTTTACTTTATTTTTAATTCTTTCCAGGGGGGTTTAAAGACTTATCACGTGTGGACACGTGACTCTTATCTAGTTAGAATTTAATTCTTTTCATTATTTTGGAGGGCTTAAGAGCCCATCACGTGTCTACATGTGACCCATAGTCACGTGTGAGCATGTGATTCCCCATTGGGGTCTTTCCTTAACTGTTTTGTTACATTTTTATTTGACTAGAATTTAATTCTATAAAGTAGAGATCACAGGAACCTATCACGTGTCAACACGTGACCCTTGGTCATGTGTGAGCACGTGATACCCTATTGGGAAATTTCCTGATATTTTATCAGGGAACAGTTCCTTGCAGGAAAGATAGCATGGACGCATAGCAACATTGCGGATCCATATCTCAGATTTCGTCGCTTATCTTGCTTGGTGGGTTACATGTTTAGTAACCGCCTCTTTTTTGTATTTTGTATCTAGTGTCACTCTATCAGACCGTGTATATTATTTGACTTAGAACGAGAGAAAACTTATGTATATTTTGGGTCAATTTGAATAGAATCGACTAGTTTTGTTCGATTATGCTTTCTTTTACTTAGTATGCATGTGATTATTCGCTTTTGAGCGTCGTATATTCTTTGCGTGGGTTGTTTCCGCCGTTTGGCGTTGATTTTGCTCCCAAATAGGGGATGTCGTTATAATAATTATTATGTACTTGTTTTTATCAAAATTTACAAAGAAGATGCTGTCAAAATTTCCAATACGAAACCAATTGTTTTAACTTCATTTCAAAAACCACTCAGCATATGCTTTAAACTAAGCAGTCTTTGAAATTTAAAATGTGGTCTCATTTCATTACTTTTAAAACTGTACCTCCTTATTTCCGCTAACAGGGTTTAGATCTTGGTTTTGGCTTACTTAGATTGAGTCAGTATCTTTAGACGTCACACAATCTAAATACCGGTCACGTGCCAAATTCGAGTCGTGACATTTAAGCTCTAAGGAATATAGGGCAGATGATTTTAGAAATCTGGAGAACAAAATACCTATCATTCTTAGCAGATTGGAGATGTTGTT
Source organism: Agapanthus africanus (assembly GCA_030015575.1). NCBI lineage: Eukaryota > Viridiplantae > Streptophyta > Magnoliopsida > Asparagales > Amaryllidaceae > Agapanthus > Agapanthus africanus. Next base: position 78,314,833 of record JASDDO010000026.1, on the reverse strand, counting down.
TCCGCCTACGCTTTTCACAATCATGTTGCATCTCGCAGTTCATCATGCAAGAGAGGGGCGTTTAGGCGAATCTGTTAATTATGGGTGGATGTATCCATTCGAGAAGTAAGTAATGATTAAGAGTTTAATATTTGAATTTAACTGTCGAATAATGTTTATCAAAATTCATCAATTGAACCTACCGAATTAAAATCCACATGCTTATGTTTAAGATAAAACGATATATACAAAATAAAGCTAGACCCGAAGGGTCGATTGCTGAAGGGTTTCTCACCGAAGAATGCATGACCATTTGTTCTATATACCTTGAGAGAACTGAGACTGTATTCAACAGGCCGGGACGTAACGACGACGTCGTGGTTCACGAAGGACAAAGAACAATATCAGTCTTCCGTGGAGGTGGGAACATAATAGGCGCCGTGAAACATGTCGCACTTCATAGTGTGGAGATTGACACAATATATAGATATGTATTATTTAACTCTGGCGAGGTCGGCTTATTTCAAGAGTATGTATATTGACTATTATTTTTTTCAACTTTCAAATATGAAATTATCTAACTGCATTATTTGTTTCATACTTAGTTTATGGAGAGCTCAATACATACCACCGAAGAGTCTCCTGCTATCGAGGCATATCATTAATGCTTTAAATCAAGAATTTGTGACATGGTTTAACCATTTTGTAAGTTTATCACTGAAATATAATTCATTACTCATCTGTTAAACTAAATACAATTTTTTTAATACTTATCATGCCTTATTAGGTTCATACAGCTGTAGATGCCAACATAACAGAATATTTAAAAATACAGGCATCTAAACCAGATCCATTAGTTAAGCGTTTTACTGGTTATGTCGTTAATAAATATAGATTTCATATACAAGGTAGAGATGCACGTAGAAAGTTCTAAAACTGCGGTGTTTTTTTGACATCAACCACAAGAGATTACACATCATTTAGAGATATCAATCCAACCACGGGACAACTTGACTACTACGGTGTATTGCAAGATATAGTGCAGGTACGTTATCGTGCACACAGAGTTGTCCTATTCAAGTTTCTCTGGTTTAATACCAAGACAGATGGACGAGGATATAAAGTAGAAAACGGGCTACTCCTACTAAATTCTTCATGACTCGCGTTCACGAATGAGCCTTACATATTAGTGAGTTAAGCACATTAGTGTTTTTATGTGGAAGACCCTAGGGATGCTTTCTGGAATGTCGCTATCAGAACAAATCCGTGAGACAATTTTAACATGGGAAATCCTGATGATGAAAATCTTGAAATTAGCTATCCAAGCACGCCAGTCACACCATTACAAGACCTGACCCTTGTTGGGGTAAAAATTTACACCCCGGTTGACCAAGTCAAAATCCAAGTCAACCCCAAGCCAAGTGGGCCTAGGCCCCGACCCAGTGGGCCCATGCCCGGGTCGAGCCCGAACATGAAGCGGCCAACCTCCCCCATGCCAAGATAAAAATTTTGTAATAAATAATTTTGTTGCATTTCTTTTATTTTATTTATGGATAAATGTAAGAAAAATAGGCATAAAGCCAAATCTTTGTAAAGCCCATGGCTTATGTGCAAAAAGAAATGGCACATGAGCCATGAAATAGGCAAAATGCCATTTTGTGAAGCCCAAGGGGCTATTTGTAAAGTGTATGGCCTATAAAGGCAAAGATAATGAAAATATCTCATAATTTTCTCTCTCTCCAAACAAAAAAGTCTCAGAGCTGAGCTCTTTCTTCCATCTTCAAGGTTCCAAAACCTTCTTCTTTCTCTTGAATTAAATCAAGAGTTTTACTCTTCCTTTTTCAAAACAAATTGGTTTTTCACCACAAAACCCATAAAGGGGAACTTGAATCTATCATTAGATCTGAAAAAGTAGAGATTTTGAGATTTCACATCTCTTGATCTTCAAGATCCAGCAAGCAACAGGAGGAGGAAGAACATCGTTCACTAAACCCAAAAAAAAAAAAAACACACACACTCAGGAGTCCAACTCCTCTCTGATTTCTCTTCTGAGAAATTTGTTTTAGCAGCGCGCAGCGCCGACACGTGGTGCGCGCGCGCTTGCGCACCTGCGCGCTTGCGCAAGGGCGCAAAGCGCCCGCGTGCCGATGCGTGGCGCGCGCGCGCCTGCGCACCTGCGCGCTTGCGCAAGGGCGCAAAGCGCCCTCGTGCCGACACGTGGCGCGCGCGCGCCTGCGCACCTGCGCGCTTGCGCAAGTGCGCAAAGCGCCCGCGTGCCGACACGTGGCGTGCTTGCGCACCTGCGCGCAGCGCTCATGCGCAAAGCGCCCACGTGGCGCGCTTGCGCCTGAGCGCACAGCACCTAAGCGCACAGCGCCCAAGGTGTTGCCCCACGCATCCTTTGGATGCCATTTTCCCCTTTATTTATATATACATGTATATATATACATATGTATACAAATGTACACATACACATACTCCGCAACATTCTCCCCCTCAAAAAAAATTTCGGGCCGGGGCGCTGCCCCGAACCCCGCAAGGGGGCTGCTAGCCCCCTTGACCCCCAGCCCGCTATCCGGGTAGCGGGACCCCCGTAAAAACTCTGCGTGGCTCCCGATATATCCAAAACTCCCCTTTCAAAACAAAACACACGTACACTGCACATTGAGTTCGCATGACCAGTTTAACCCGTTAATCGGAGGTTCCCTCGCCCCAAAGGCGAGGGGTAATTAACGACAGCTTAGTCCGCGGCTGCCGGAGATTCGGATCCCCACAATCATTAAACCCCGGCCTACCCTAGGCAGGGGGAATCTGTAGTACGCCTGACAAGCGCGCGCGTATTCCCATCTCAATGGGGTGACGAAAAACACCCTACAGATTCTGGCACGCCCGGTGGGACCAATCTCTCCTCCCATATTTCGGGTTAAACGTTCATGCGAACTCAATCATTTATATATCGATTGCCTATACTAAAATGATGTTTTTTTTTCCATGCAGCAATCAACCTTCGACGACAATGTCTCCCCAGACGAATTCAGCTTCCAACGTGACCCCGATTCCGTACGTGGTCAAGATCAACGCTCGTGTGGTTCTCCCCGCGAGCCTCAGTCGACAGTGGGAGGAACCGCCCCGCCAGTTTGGCTCTGTCATCATCTACCCTGCCGGAAGCGCTCATCTGGCGGAGATCCCAGCGGAACAGGTGGCCAAGCCGGTCTCAAGGGGTAAGAGGCCGAATGTCGTGATCGCCAAGGCCCCACAACCGAAACTTAAGATGGTGTCTGAACGAGTCCCTGGCGCTCTAGCTGGGGGCAAGACTTCCGATGCGAAGGGCAACATTAAATGTTGCGGACGATCTCAGGCGATGACTCCAACAAATGCACAATCGAGCGTATCTCCAAGGCCCTCCATCAACCGGTCTGTGGCGTCTTCCCAAAGAGTCGAAGTCTGCCAGGCGCTTAGAACAGAAAAGTTAAGGCAGAAGCGGCTCAGGTATCGAGCCAACAAGAGGGCCAGGGCTTCGACCAAATGGAATTGTGTGAAGTTCCAAGTGCAGGGTTGCCCTGCGACGACGGCTGAGTCGGACATAAGAATCAGCAATTCCTTCGAGCCTCTGAAGTGGGTTCAGAAAAATGCCACGACCGCCAAAATCAAGAAGACAGCGGTCCGAACAGTGCTACAAAGAGATGTGTCCCGGCCCCAACATAAAAAGTATGACACTATCTCTTCAAGGGTCTATCAGACGCTCTGTGCCGCACGAAAGCAGCGGGGCAAATCCAGAAAAGAAGCGCCAGCACCATTCAAGAACCTGGTTAGGCCAACCGCCTTCAATCGATTACCAGCAACCGAAGCAGGGGTGTCAAGACAGCGATCCGTGAAGTTAGCTTCCAATGATAGAAAGACGGCTGGATACATCATCCATACGGTCTATATGGCGGGAGGACGCCCCAGCGACAACCTTCGCAGCAAAAGCAAGGATGGGGCCACCACATCCCAAGCTCAATCTAGCCCGAATGTGGTTGCCGCTGCCCAAGAACAGCCGCCCCCGTTGGATGAAGAAAACCCTCTCGATGAGGATGATAGGCAGAAAGACCCCTCGATCCATGCAGAGTCAAGCTCGGACAGCGAGGAGGAGCCGACTTTCCGCCCCAGGACTGCGGAGCAAGAGCTGCTTCAAGAGCTTCGAAAACAGCTCAGGAGCAAAGATAAAGAGATGGCCAAGCTCTATTCGAAGATAGACGACTTAACGAACGTGGTGATGCAGCTTACGGCTCAAATTGCTCGAGCGCCTCCCAATCAAGCACAAGCCGCTACTAATCAGCCAGGTGATGACAATCTGAGGCAGCCAATGCCTGTTCCTTTGGGTCCAAGACTGGTCGAGCCGCATGAAAGCCGGCCACACTCCGCTTCTGGGGACGCCTTGGCCCCAGATAGCACTATCCCGCTAACACAGGATCGGATAATGGATTTGGTCACCAGCAAGGTTAAAACATTGGTGGCCGAAGCCGAAGCTCAAAAAGAAATCGGCAGTAGTGGGCGGCCATATCCCGCGCAGTACGATCTGATTGAGTTCCCAAGCGGCTACGTCATTCCTAAGTTCGGAAGATTTGATGGAACGGGGAATGCAAATCAGCACGTCGCCCACTTCAAAGCATCGTGCGGAAATACAGGGGGCAATGACGCGCTCCTTCTTCGTCAGTTTGTCAACAGCCTGACTGGTGTTGCTTTCGACTGGTACGCGAGCATACCAGATGGGTCCGTCATTACCTTTGCCCAAATGGAGTCTCTGTTCCGGCAAAGGTTCATGAGCGTCAGTGATAAAATCTCCATTGCCGACCTTGTGAGGACCAAGCCGGGGAAGAATGAAAGTAACACTGACTTTATCGCCCGATGGCGTAATCTCACGGTCAAGTGCGAACCGCCGCTGGAGCAGGACCAGTCCGTTAGCCTTCTCATTGGGAACCTCAGCAATTGGATGGTCCCATTCTTGTGTACAGCAGGCCTCAAAACATTCCAGGAGCTAACCAAGAAAGTCCAAATGCTGGAACGCTCAAAGCAAGAGTCCCCGCCGGACTCTCAGAGAGAGAAAACTTGGAAAAGCAAGCGGGACGACAACCGTAGAAGCAGGAGTTCCAGCAGTACCAATGTCTTCAATGCGTCCGACAATGAAGAAAAGCGAAAGGCGGCCGAATCCAAAACTAACCGGTCTCGAAAGCCATTGCTGGGAGGAGATGGGCCCTCCCTAGAGGAGAAAAAGAACAAGGTTTACTCTTTCAGAAGGGACAAGGTCCACAAGATATTTAAAGATGCCTTGAACAACGGCCTACAATTGCCGGAGTCGAAAAGACCCCAGGAAGCAAAAATGACCGACAATCCTTTGTATTGCCCGTACCACCGAGTAGTGAGCCATGCGATCGAGGATTGCTATATCTTCAAAGATTAGGTCGAGAAGCAGTACAAGGCTGGAGAGATCGAGCTGTCCAAAAGTGTGTTGGTGAACAATCAAGTTGCAACCACCAACTTTATACAGACAGAAGTTGAAGCCTTCTGGGAGAAGACAGCCGAACCCGCTGCCCTGAGAGATGAAACTGACTCATCGCGGCCTCCGTGGAGTACGCACATATCTAATAAGACGAAGAAGATGATAAAGCTACTTCAGAAAGAACCCAAGACGGAATGGGAAGGGCAGAAGAAGCCTACCAGTCCAGCTGCCAATGCGGCTCCATCAGGCTCAAAATCCAAGAAGCTGAAGAAGAAGAAAAGTGCAGCTCGGCGCGAAAAAGAGTCTGCAGGGAGATCGACCATTCAAAAATATATCGATTCCCTCGAAGAATATGAACAAAAGAAAAGAACATTGATTCAATTGAAGGAGTTCTTCCCTGTACAAGCGGCTGAAATTCCGGAGGAGTTAGAAGAAGACTCCAATGAAGAGATCCCAGTAATGACCTGCTATGCCATCCATCTTGGCAGCGACTCCGAGGATGAGCTCTGTTTTCCCGAAGAGGACGAGGAGCTCACCACAAAGGCCAATCAAATCCAGCTCAGAAGCGGCAGGGCTCTACCGCCAAATCAGGGCAACGCCCCAAAAGGGAAGGAAAAACAAGTCACTAATGAAGAAGATGGCAGAGAACCGGCTGATGAAAACATAAGTCCTTCCTCGGTGGACTATAATGTCTTGGCGCATCTCCGGAAGCTTCCGTCTCTCCTGAGCATCTACGACGCCTTGGTCCTATCTAAGGAGCTTAGAGATGTTCTCATTCACGCTCTGCAAAACCCCGAGCGGTATCAGGCTCACTTTGCGGAAATTAATATGAAAGAAGCCCAGCACGCTCTGCATGCCGCCGCAGTCACATTTAAGGATGAAGACTTGCTACTAGGAACGGCTGAGCACAATCGGCCGCTTTACGTGACCGGGTACAGCGACGGAGATCGAATTAATCGCATATTGATTGATCCGGGGTCCTCAGTGAACATCATGAACTTGCGGACGCTGAAGAGTTTGTCGATGGACGTCCGACACCTGTCAAGGGAAAGGATTGTCATTCAAGGCTTCAACCAAAATTGCCAGCAAGTTCTGGGGTCTATAGCTCTGCCAATCAAATTCGGGGATTTGCAAACTGAAGCTAAGATATACGTGATCGATGCCGACACATCTTATAAGATTCTCTTGGGGCGGCCATGGCTCCACGATTATGGCATCATTCCGTCAACTCTCCATCAGTGCATGAAGTATACCAAAAATGGCGAAGAAAGACGCATTGACGGAGACATCCAGCCGTTCGGTGTGCATGAAGTCCGCTATGAAGATTCTCGGTACTTTATGAACCACCAAAATGCTAAGCCACAACTGACTGAGGATAGACCAGCCCCAAGACCCAAAAGCAAATCTGCGCCGGTTGTCACTTTCAAAAGTAAAAACGCCCAAGTGCGCCCACATTTCGGTAGCGACACTGATGAGTCCGACGATGGAAGCTCGTCCTTCCGTAAAACTCGCCTTCATTTCGGCAGTGATACAGACAAATCTGATGCTGAAGGCCCATCTAGCAGCAAAGTCCATCCTCATCTTGGCAGTGACACTGAAGAGTCAGAGGAAGAGGACCTATCGTGCAACAGCGGTACAGATTGGACCTCCATGCAAAAAGCGAAACTACGAGAGACCTTCGAAGTTGCAGAAGGGTCCTTAGCCGTTACAAGGGTACCAGAGCAAATGTGCAAAGAGCTCGATGCATTATCAATCTCCACCGTGGACCAGCTGAAAACTTTCTACGTTCCCGGGAGGAAAAGTGGACAGAAGGGCATCTTGTTTTATGGGTCAAACCCTGTTGCGCACCCGGACGATTTGTCTGTCGCGTGCCTTCCATATGAGAGAGGCATAAGAGCCGTCCTCAATCCCAGATACTATGCGCCTGAGATGCGGGAATACTTTAAGAAGTGCGGGTGCCGGTTATACCAAACGGAGTCCGAAGCAAACTTTTACGAAGGGCTATGGCACCCACCCCAGGTCCGAGCACTCATCGATGGACGAATTCCAGATAGGCGGGGCATAGGCTACGTTCAACCTGATTCCAAAGCGTGCTACATGATCCATGTTGGTAAGGCCAGCGAAAGATCAAATGATGATGACGAAATAGCCGAGCCAGAAGAAGCTCCTCAAGAGCTCGAAGATGGAGGACAAGCAACCTTTGATGAGCTAACCGAGATTGACTTAGGAACGCCCGATAATCCAAGGCCGACCTACATCAGCTCGCTCTTGTCAGAGGAAATGAAAGCGCAGATAACTGCCCTGCTGCATGAGTTCGTCGACTGCTTCGCGTGGACATACAAAGAAATACCTGGCCTTTCCCCTGAAGTGGCCGTACACAAGTTGGCTATATCTTCTGATGCTAAGCCAGTCAAACAAGCTCCTCGAAGAATGAGAAGGGAGTTGGAAGAAAAGGTCATCGAGGAAACCAAGAAACTCATCGATGCCGGCTTTATCAGGGAAGAGAAATATGCGGACTGGATCGCATGCATAGTCCCAGTGAAGAAGAAAAATGGGCAGATCCGAGTTTGTGTCGATTTCAGGGACCTCAACAAGGCATGTCCTAAAGACGACTTCCCGCTACCGGTCATGGAAATGATGGTCGATGACACCTCAAATTACGAGCTGTTCACCTTTATGGATGGCTCGTCTGGATACAATCAGATCAAGATGTCGCCTGAGGATGAGAAACACACAGCATTTCGAACCCCGATCGGGATATATTGCTACAAGGTGATGCCGTTCGGACTGAAGAACGCAGGTGCTACATATCAAAGGGCAATGACTAATATCTTTGATGACCTAATCCATAAAGTCGTCGAATGTTATGTTGATGATCTGGTCGTCAAGACTAAAGCCAAGGCCGATCATATCCAAGATCTCAGGACCGTTCTCACCAGGCTGAGGGAATACGATCTGAAGATGAATCCTCTGAAGTGCGCTTTTGGCGTGTCATCGGGAAAATTCCTGGGCTTCATAGTCCGACATCGAGGGATCGAAGTTGACCCATCAAAGATAAAGGCCATCATGGAGATGCCCCCTCCGAAGAGTCTGACGCAGCTAAGATCTTTTCAAGGCAAGCTTGCTTATATACGGAGGTTTATCTCAAATTTATCGGGAAGATGTAGGCCCTTCTCAAAACTCATGAAGAAAGGAGCTCCTTTTATCTGGGATGTCGATTGTCAAGCAGCGTTCGAAAGCATCAAACAATACTTGTTGCACCCTCCAGTGCTGGCCGCTCCCATTCCAAATAAACCGCTGATTCTCTACACTGCCGCGCTGGACGAGTCACTCGGTGCGCTCCTTGCCCAGAATAACGAGGAAGGAAAAGAAAATGCTCTCTACTACCTCAGTCGAACTCTAGTCGGGGCGGAACACAACTACTCCCCAATCGAAAAGCAATGCCTGGCTCTAATATTTGCTGTGAAGAAGCTGAGGCACTATCTGCTCGCTCATCGGGTTATGCTGATCTCCAAGGTCGACCCACTCAAACACTTGATGACCAAAGCAAGCCTAGCCGGCAGAATGGCAAGATGGGCTGTCATGCTACTTGAGTTTGATATAGTTTATACTCCTCAGAAAGTAGTGAAAGGGCAAGCTCTTGCAAACTTCCTCGCCGCTCATCCTATACCAGAAGGGTCGCCGCTAAATTGTGAGTTACCCGACGAACAAGTGCTGCACCTCGAGGGAGATGAGCCATGTTGGGAGCTCTACTTCGATGGGGCCTCATCGATAAGGACCTCCAGTAAATCAAGCGTCCCAGAGATAAAGGCAGGGATAGGGTTGGTGTTCATCACACCATCAATGGGAACCCTACGGCGTTCTTTCGCTCTCACCGAGCCTCGGACAAACAATGAAGCTGAGTATGAAGCTCTGATAGCTGGTTTGGAGCTCGCCATAGAAATGGAAATCCATCGGCTACGAGTTTACGGTGACTCCCAGCTCGTCGTCAACCAAGTAAGCGGTGATTATAAAATATACAAACCCGAGTTAGCTCGGTACAGAGGCCGAGTGGTGGAACTCATGAAACGGTTCACTCACATTGAACTAATGAGAGTCCCTAGAGCGTTGAATGGAAAGGCTGACGTACTCGCTCGCCTAGCCAAGGAGCTGGCTGATCCTGACATGGACGAAATTCTGATCACAGTCAGGAGCCGACAAATTCTACCCCCAGTCTCTCTACGGGAAGAGGAAAGCGCGGAACAGAAGAGCAGTCCTGCCGGAGAAGCTTCGATCATACAAGACGAGCCTGATTGGAGAGAACCCTTCATAGAGTACCTCCGATACGACAGGCTGCCCGAAGAAAAATCTGCGAGGATTCAGCTGAAGAAAAGAGCTCTCCGATACGTGTTTGTAAATGACACGTTATACCGCAGGTCATATGACCAACTCTGGCTCAGGTGTCTGTCACTGGCCGAAGCCCAAAAGGTCATGAAAGATGTTCACTCGGGCATTTGCGGTGCTCACCAATCTGGCCCCAAGATGCGACTTCAAATCAAACGGCTTGGGTATTATTGGCCCACTATGATACGGGATTGCGGAGAGCATGCAAAGAAGTGTCAGATCTGCCAAATCCATGGTGATTTCATTCACAAGCATCCCAATCCATTGCATCCTACGGTGGCGTCGTGGCCCTTCGAAGTCTGGGGCACCGACATTGTTGGCCCAATTGATCCTCCGTCATCCAAAGGCCATCGGTTTATACTGGCTGCCACAGACTACTTCTCCAGATGGGCTGAAGCTGTCCCGCTAAAAGAAGTCAAGACAATAGATATTCTGACATTCTTCCAACACAATATTTTATACCGCTTTGGTACACCAAGAAGAATCATTTCTGACAACGGGCCTTCTTTCAAGAGCTTCAATGTCTCAAGGTTCGCTACTCAGCACAAGATAGACTGGAGATATTCCTCCATCTACAATCCAAGAGCCAATGGGCTGGCCGAAGCCTTCAATAAAACTCTATGCAAGCTCCTAAGGAAAAATGCTTCAGCCAACAAGAGAGACTGGAATCTCAAACTTCACGAGGCATTGTGGGCATATCATACCACGCACCGTACTCCAACACAGTCCACTCCATACTCATTGCTCTTCGGAGTGGAGGCGGTCCTCCCCCTCGAAGTCGAAGTTCCAAGCTTAAGAATGGCCGTTCAGCATGAGTTGACAGAAGAGGAAAACGTGCTCCTTCGACTTGAAGAACTCGATGCCCTCGAAGAAAAGAGGCTCGCGGTGCAGCAAAATCTGGAGCTATACCGAGCCCAAATGTCACGGGCCTATGACAAGATAACTCGTCTCCGTGCTTTCAAGAAAGGTGAATTGGTGTTGGTCCTCAAAAGACCGATCATCCTCAATCGACATGCCAAGGGAAAATTCGAGCCAAACTGGGAAGGACCATACGTCATTGAGAAAGTGTTCGACGGAGGATCCTACCAACTAATAAGTGCAGAGGGAGAAAGGCCCATGCCGCCCATTAATGGCCGATATCTCAAGAAATACTACACATGAATGCTCCAAGTCGCAGGCGAATTGAGCACATCAGCCCTACGGTCTGGATCAGACATCCTGCAAAACCGTATACAATCCACGGGCGTAAATAACCCCTATTTCTCCCAAATCCTGCCGGTAAGACTACTTTTAAAGTCCCACCAGCGGCAAAAAAAAAAAGAAAAGGAAAGAAAAAGAAAAAAAAAAGAAGAAGAAATAAACGGTATGTCCACAAGCAAAACGGGCACGGATGAAAACCCGAAAGGGCTCCATGAGTAAAAACAGCAGGACTACTGGCGAGTCTGTGAAAACCCGAAAGGGCGCAAACTCGTGAAAAGAGATGAAAAACACTCGCAAAGTCCTCTCGACCTTGTGAGGAGAAAACACCTGCGTGAGATCCTTACGACTCACAATGGAGCAACACACTTAGGAATCCTCACGATTCCTAAGGAGAAAATACACCTGCGGGATCCTTACGACTCGTAGGGAGAAAATGCTTTATGGGACCCTCACGGCCCATAAAATTAAAAAGCCTTAGGTGATAGGGACCCAAACCTGTCTCCTAAGCCATCGTTCCCCAACGGGCAACGGCAAATGATGAGTCGCTCTTCGCTTCAGTGTCAGCGGTGCTGATGCCGACCAAAAACCCAAATCCCAAGTCCTCCCAAGGCAAATGATGAGTTGCTCCTGGCATTATTCCAGTGCAGCAATGCTGATGCTAAACAAGATCCAAATTCCAGGTCCCCAACCCTAAAGTGGCGAATGATGAGTCGCTCCTGGTATCATATTCCAGTGTAGCGATGCAGACGCCAACCAAATTCTAAATCCCATACCCCAACGGCGAATGATGAGTCGCTCCTGGTACCACATTCCAGTGCAGCGATGCAGACGCCAACAAAGCCCTGAAATTTTTCTGGCCCTACGGTCTGGATCATACATCCTGCAAAACCGTATACAATCCACGGGCGTAAAACAATCCTAATATCTCCTAAGTCCTAACCGGTGAGACCACATTCAAAGTCAAAAAAAAAAAAGGTATGTTCACAAGCAAAACGGGCACGGATGAAAACCCGAAAAGGCTCCGTGAGTAAAAACAGCAGGACTGCCGGCGAGTTTGTGAAAACCTGAAAGAGCGCAAACTCGTGAAAAGGAGATGAAATGCATTCTCAAAGTCCTCTCGACTTTGAGAGGAGAAAATTCCCGCGTGAGAGCCTTACGACTCGCAAAGGAGGCACACACTTAAGAATCCTCACGATTCCTAAGGAGAAAATACACCTGCGGGATCCTTTCGACTCGTATGGAGAAAATGCTTCAATAGGACCCTCACGGCCCATAAAATCGAAAAGTCTTAAGTGATAGGGATTTAAACCTGCCTCCTAAGCCATCAATTCCCAAATCCTTTCGGGGAAAATGATGAGTTGCTTCTGGCATTATTCCAGTGCAGCAATGCAGATGCCAAACAAAAACCAATTCCTAAACCCTGTCATGACAAATGATGATTCGCTCCTGGTACCATGTTCCGGCGTAGCGATACTGACGTCAACCCAAATCGAAATCAACAAATCAACTTCCACTCCGACACCGCAGAAAGCGGAGCAAGTCAGAATCCAATCTCGACACCGTAAGAGGCGGGGCAAGTCAAGTCTACCCCTGACACTGCAAGAAGCAAAGCAAGTCAAATCAAGCACCGACCGTCCAAGTCGCTAAAAGGGCAGCATCGACCGTCCAAGTCGCAAAAAGGGCAGCATCGACCGTCCACGTCGCTAAAAGGGCATCACCGACCGTCCAAGTCGCTAAAAGGGCAGCACCGACCGTCCACGTCGCTAAAAGGGCAGCACCGACCATCCAAGTCGTAAAAAGGGCAGAACCGACCTTCCACGTCGCTAAAAGGGCAGCACCGACCGTCCAAGTCGCAAAAGGGGCAGAACCGACCGTCCACGTCGCTAAAAGGGCAGCACCGACCGTCCAAGTCGCAAAAAGGGCAGAACCGACTGTCCAAGTCGCAAAAAGGGCAGAACCGACCGTCCACGTCGCTAAAAGGGCAGCACCGACCGTCCAAGTCGCAAAAAGGGCAGAACCGACTGTCCAAGTCGCAAAAAGGGCAGCACCGACCGTCCACGTCGCTAAAAGGGCAGCACCGACCGTCCAAGTCGCAAAAAGGGCAGAACCGACCGTCCACGTCGCTAAAAGGGCAGCACCGACCGTCCAAGTCGCAAAAAGGGCAGCGCAGGATTCCTACAAAGCGGGAACCAGATAGCTCCGGGCCAGGGAAAACGCCTATCAACGGACATTCCGTCTCGGAGACATGTCAAGCAATGACCGTCCATGTCATAAAAAGGGCAGCGCCGGCTTCCCAAAAAGCGGGAACCAAATCAGGTCGCCTCCAAGTAAAAGAAGATCCATCAATTTCATGCACACGACCCACATATGTGGTGTGCATGTATTGATGGGGGGCAATTTATTGGGGTAAAAATTTACACCCCGGTTGACCAAGTCAAAATCCAAGTCAACCCCAAGCCAAGTGGGCCCAGGCCCCGACCCAGTGGGCCCATGCCCGGGTCGAGCCCGAACATGAAGCGGCCGACCTCCCCCATGCCAAGATAAAAATTTTGTAATAAATAATTTTGTTGCATTTCTTTTATTTTATTTATGGATAAATGTAAGAAAAATAGGCATAAAGCCAAATCTTTGTAAAGCCCATGGCTTATGTGCAAAAAGAAATGGCACATGAGCCATGAAATAGGCAAAATGCCATTTTGTGAAGCCCAAGGGGCTATTTGTAAAGTGTATGGCCTATAAAGGCAAAGATAATGAAAATATCTCATAATTTTCTCTCTCTCCAAACAAAAAAGTCTCAGAGCTGAGCTCTTTCTTCCATCTTCAAGGTTCCAAAACCTTCTTCTTTCTCTTGAATTAAATCAAGAGTTTTACTCTTCCTTTTTCAAAACAAATTGGTTTTTCACCACAAAACCCATAAAGGGGAACTTGGATCTATCATTAGATCTGAAAAAGTAGAGATTTTGAGATTTCACATCTCTTGATCTTCAAGATCCAGCAAGCAACAGAAGGAGGAAGAACATCGTTCACTAAACCCAAAAAAAAAAAAAAACACACACACACACTCAGGAGTCCAACTCCTCTCTGATTTCTCTTCTGAGAAATTTGTTTTAGCAGCGCGCAGCGCCGACACGTGGCGCGCGCGCGCTTGCGCAAGTGCGCAAAGCGCCCGCGTGCCGACGCGTGCGCAAGTGCGCAAAGCGCCCGCGTGCCGACGCGTGGCGCGCGCGCTTGCGCACCTACGCGCTTGCGCAAGGGCGCAAAGCGCCCTCGTGCCGACACGTGGCGCGCGCGCGCGCTTGCGTAAGTGCGCAAAGCGCCCGCGTGCCGACACGTGGCGCGCTTACGCACCTGTGCGCAGCGCTCATGCGCAAAGCGCCCGCGTGCCGACACGTGGCGCGCTTGCGCCTGAGCGCACAGCACCTAAGCGCACAGCGCCCAAGGTGTTGCCCCACGCATCCTTTGGATGCCATTTTCCCCTTTATTTATATATACATGTATATATATACATATGTATACAAATGTACACATACACATACTCCGCAACATTCTCCCCCTCAAGAAAATTTTCGGGCCGGGGCGCTGCCCCGAACCCCGCAAGGGGGCTGCTAGCCCCCTTGACCCCCAGCCCGCTATCCGGGTAGCGGGACCCCCGTAAAAACTCTGCGTGGCTCCCGATATATCCAAAACTCCCCTTTCAAAACAAAACACACGTACACTGCACATTGAGTTCGCATGACCAGTTTAACCCGTTAATCGGAGGTTCCCTCGCCCCAAAGGCGAGGGGTAATTAACGATAGCTTAGTCCGCGGCTGCCGGAGATTCGGATCCCCACAATCATTAAACCCCGGCCTACCCTAGGCAGGGGGAATCTGTAGTACGCCTGACAAGCGCGCGCGTATTCCCATCTCAATAGGGTGACGAAAAACACCCTACAACCCTGAATATCGACGACATTAGCCTTTCAAGGGCTGACATCGATCCGGAGATTGTTATAGAAGATGGATCATTAAGATCAACTGCCCGTAGACGAAAATGAACAACGCGTATAGCAGACCAATTCATTAATGACTCTGAGCACAATTCAACGACCGAGAGTAGCATTACCGAAGATGATGATTAACATTAAATTTTAATTTACTTTTTGCAATATTCATAATCATGTATACAATTTAAAAGTTTAGTTTATCGCATGTTTCTTTCATTTACAGCTATATAATTTGATTAACTGTTTAATTTGCTTAACTGTTCATTTCATCTACAGCTATATAATTTGCATAACTGCTCATTTCATCTACAGCTATATAATTTTGCTTACATGTTTCTTGAAATTGTACTGTATTTTTCTGTTGCATTAGTTCATTTCTCAAGATATGGTCTCCAGTTCTCGTGGGGCTCATGAACGGACTGAGGGGGTCCCGGGAGCCAGTTCCTCTAATTCTACGGGCCGTGGCCGAGGACGTACTGAGGGAGACCCCGGAGCCAGTTCCTCTGATTCCGTGGGTCATAGCTGTTGTAGAAAGTGCCCCCACACAGGCACAGGATGTATGGGCTCGTTCTTGAGACGACCCGAACATCGATGTGCACTTTTCAGCGAACAGAGATTTCGTTGAACCCGGGGCGAAAGAACTAAAGAAATTTTTTGCCTCGATCTGCAATAATAAGAAGCGCATTCTGCATTTAGTAAAGGATGTAGCCAATTACGTTGTAGTGGATTGGACGTCGAGGGCTTTAGAGGACAAGAAGTGTGTGGCTTTAGATGAGATCTTGGTAAGCTTATATAATTAAGCATTCATACGTTTATTACTTTCGCATATATATGTTTCACCCCAATTCTTTGTAGGCGCACTTCTCCATAGTATGGTGGATAGGCTACTCCCCCGTTGCTCTACATGTGGTCCAAGGACGATTATTCATATACTTGTCGGGGAGTTGGCGTGATCAGAAACACTCCGTATGCATAAAACGGAGGAATGCCGCCATCGATGAGGAGAAATGGGCGATGGAGCCCGCGTATTGGATTGACGAGTATTGGGCCGCTATGATTGATCACTTCCGGTCGTCCGAGATTTTGGTTCGTATGTTACCGAAATCTTTAATAGTGTTAGATATTAATTCAATATTAGCATGAAACCGGACAACATATCTGAATGACAGGTGAGGAGCTAGCGGGGATCAGCGGCGCAGAGGCACAACCGTGATCGATGGTCGGGCGGAGGGATGAACTCCTCCCAGTATGTAGTTGCTCATGTAAGAATACTATGTTTTCTTAATTTGTCGGTTTTAATTTCTAAACTTGATATAAATTAAATTCATTGATCTAAATGGCAGGCGAAGAAGATGGGAGAAATACCCAGTCACGTTGAGCTTTTTCATATAGGGTTTACGCGTGACTCCAGCTGCCCCAGCTCACAGGAGGCGACTGAGTATTATGTAAATATGCTCCTACATGATTTTATTATACAATTTTAACTGTAATTGTTGTCAATGTAGCCTTTCGTTGTCAGAAAACTGCAAATCTAAGAGACCGAAACTGAAACGAATATATAACCATAAATTTAACTCATTAATATATAAAAGACCGAGACCGAAACGAATTCTTGAACCTTGGTTCATATTGGAATTTCCCGCAGCAACGGATGAGTGGTGAGATTGAGCAGCGGAAAGTTGTATTTGTTACAGCGCACCATCGACAGCCTACAGACGTAGAGCTTCATATGATCAATGAGAAGGCCTTTCAGCTGCACAACCCAGACAAATACGGGAGAGTTCATATGTGTGGCCAAGGAATCACGCCTACCGTATATCACGCTCATCCCAGTCCGAGTTTGCATCCTCCTCATGCATGCCCGGGGATATTCATTCAGGAGCACGCGGCACCCGCGCCCGCTGCAGCCCCATCTCTCTCTCTGTCTACCCGGATATATCACCCGGAAGGCTCTCCACATACCCCCACCGGTGATCAAGCACCCATCTTCCCGACTCCTACATCTGTATCCACGTCGAATTCGAGTTCATCCAGACGTATGAGCCGAGCAGAATCCCTAACTGATATGCAAGCGAGGAGAACGATGGTGCGGAGTCTAGTACAATTAAGCAAGGAGATATCGGATGTAAGTTTAATTGATAATCTTCATTTTCAATGCAACTTTCATATAGTTATTGTGTATATCCATTTCTAATACTTGTATATTTATAACACTGTAAGAGTTGCTTGATTTCAGCGACTATCCAGAAGCCATCCCCCCCTCCCGGGATGGCGGCAGTGCTTCCGAGTGAGCTCAAGAAGATGCAAGATCGAGTAAGGTATGAGTCTTGCCTAGAGAAAGAAAATGATAAATACGTTTATTGAAAATAGAGATGTTTCTAATCTCCATATTCAGTAAACGTATTTATTACTTTCTCTCTTTCTCTCTCTCTCAGCAAGACTCATACTTTCTCGATCCTGTGTCTTCTCGTCACTTTTTGCAGCCTCAGAATTGGTTTCTTTTTGTTTAGAAGTTATAATTGAACTAACAGTCTATATATATTTGAATTGTAATTGAATGAATTTTAGTGTTTCGTATATTTGATTATATATTTTGTCATGGATTGAAAAGGAATTGGTGAAATGGAAATGGATTGGATTTGGAATTGGATTTGGACCTGCTTTGTACAGTATGAAATATATTTGTTTGTATCAAATTTTTTCGACGAAGCAATTGCAGGTCAGACATTTTTTTTCTCTGTTGCTAAGTTATTTCGTCGGGTCATACCCGAAGAAATAAATAAAGAGCCGACGGAATAATCTATCAAAACCGGGGAGAAAATGAGTTAACTTCCCAGTTTTTTTTTAACTTTTTCCGTCGGCATCAAGCCGACGGAAAAAACTCTGCCGACATAATAAGTTCATGACCCGATGTAATGAACCTTATTACGTCGCACTTTTATTCGTCGGGTATTGTCCGACGGAATAATGTTATTCCTTCGGACACCAATTTAATCCGTCGGGCTTATACCGACGGAATAAATGCAATTTTTCTTGTGGTGATAAATGTTTCTTTTCTTTCCTATTTTTTATACTTCCTTATTTTTCTCATTTTGTATCTTTTTTTTTATGTTATCTTAAAATAAACACATAAAACACGGGGGAAGATTTATCCACCTATTTTAGTCAGAAAAAAAGAAGAAAAGAAAAGGAATAAAAAAATTGTGTGCCTTCACCTTTTGTTTATATATTCTTCTTATATATCCCAAGATGATAAAAGAACAGCACTGACACGGCTGGCCCAGTGGACTCACCTAGGCCGCACAGCGGAGCTGAGAGCAACCTCCTGCCCACTGATTGGAGCTTTGCAATTATTAAATTCTCATATAAGGTTAAAGCCTAGTTTTATTTTGAGGAATTAAATTCCTATGAATTTGGGAGAATTAAATTCTCATATAGGATTAAACCCTAGTTTCATTTTGAGGAATTAAATTCCTATGAATTTGGGGGAATTAAATTCCTTAAAATTAAATTCTCTCTCTAAGTTTTGGATCTGAATGGCAGAATCTTCCCGATGAGAATTAAATTCTCAACTTGTGTGGAGATCTGCTTCTACAGATCTTCAACCAAAGGAAGAACTAAGTTCTTCTTCAGAAGAGTTAAACTCTTAAATTGAGAATTAAATTCTCTTTTATTTTTATGGAGCTTAGATCTCTTTCCCTTTCTCACCTAGGGTTTCTTTTATCTGAAATGAACTTCTTTTCTCTCTTGAGAATTAAATTCTCCTCTCTTTTCTCTCTGTTATTGTTTTTCTTCAGAAAATCAAAATTCCAAAGATCCTCTCTCTTCTCTTCTTGGCTCCTCTTTATAGTAGAAAGAAAAGAATCAATTTGTTTAGTGAATCTTTCATTGAAAGATTTTGATTTGTTTTTGTAACTAATATGATCTTTTAGATCTCTCAGTGAATTTTATTCACCATTGGATTTTTAATCCAGAAGATATTCTGTTTGTTATTCTTGGTGAATTTCAGGGAAATCTTTACTTGTATAAAATCTTTCCATAAATTGGTGATTTTTTATCACCATTGGATTTTTAATCCAATGGTACCCCATTTTACAGAGCACAATCCTTCTGTTTGGAAAGATCTAGGAAAATATTAAGGTTTTTGATTTCCCTTAATTAGAATTTAAATTTATTAGTTCAGAAGGCATAAAAGTCTATCACGTGTTGGCACGTGATCCCATTGTTTGATCATTAAAATAGAATTTAATTCTATTAATAAAAGAGTTTAGGCACCCATCACGTATTGGCACGTGACCCCCCTTGATTAAAATTTTACCCAGAATTTAATTCTGTTGTTTTAAAGGACTAAGGATCATCACGTGTCAGCACGTGATCCTTGATCATGTGTGAGCACGTGATACCCCATTGGGGTATTTCCTGATATTTTGTTATATTTTTGTTTGACTAGAATTTCATTCTATAATTTAGAGATCACAGGAACCCATCACGTGTCTGCACATGACCTCTGGTCACGTGTGGACACGTGATACCCCATTGGGGTATTCCTTGCTATTTTACTTTATTTTTAATTCTTTCCACGAGGGTTTAAAGACTTATCACGTGTGGACACATGACTCCTGTCTAGTTAGAATTTAATTCTTTTCATTATTTTGGAGGGCTTAAGAGCCCATCACGTGTCAACACGTGACCCATGGTCACGTGTGAGCACGTGATTCCCCATTGAGGTCTTTCCTTAGCTGTTTTGTTACATTTTTATTTGACTAGAATTTAATTCTATAAAGTAGAGATCATAGGAACCTATCACGTGTCAGCACGTGACCCTTGGTCATGTGTGAGCATGTGATACCCTATTGGGTAATTTCCTGATATTTTATCAGGGAACAGTTCCTTGCAGAAAAGATAGCATGGACGCATAGCAGCGTTGCGGATCCATATCTCAGATTTCGTCGCTTATCTTGCTTGGTGGGTTACATGTTTAGTAACCGCCTCTTTTGTGTATTTTGTATCTAGTGTCACTCTATCAGACCGCGTATATTATTTGACTTAGAACGAGAGAAAACTTATGTATATTTTGGGTCGATTTGAATAGAATCGACTAGTTTTGTTCGATTGTACTTTCTTTTACTTAGTATGCATGTGATTATTCACTTTTGAGCGTCGTATATTCTTTGCGTGGGTTGTTTCCGCCGTTTGGCGTTGATTTTGCTCCCAAATAGGGGATGCCGTTATAATAATTATTATGTACTTGTTTTTATCAAAATTTACAAAGAAGGTGCTGTCAAAATTTCCAATACGAAACCAATTGTTTTAACTTCATTTCAAAAACCACTCGGCATATGCTTTAAACTAAGCAGTCTTTGAAATTTAAAATGTGGTCTCATTTCATTACTTTTAAAACTGTACCTCCTTATTTCCGCTAACAGGGTTTAGATCTTGGTTTTGGCTTACTTGGATTGAGTCAGTATCTTTAGACGTCACACAATCTAAATACCGGTCACGTGCCAAATTCGAGTCGTGACATTTAAGCTTTAAGGAATATAGGGCAGATGAATTTAGAAATCTGGAGAACAAAATACCTATCATTCTTAGCAGATTGGAGATGTCTGTTCCCTTCCGAATGGCGGTAGAGACGACGACGTTAGGACGTCTTTCCTGAGATTCGGGGCAGATGCTATATGGTTTTATCCGTCCACCTCTCCGAAGATGCCAAGTTGATTTATGGCACCGTGTGTCGGAGGTTTAGATGGATGCGGCCGATGTAGCAGACTTCGTCAGATTCCCCCTCGCTTGAGGGGTTTTTAATTGTGGGGACGCTCTTCCCTGCAGGCGCAAACCCCTGCAGTTAATTACGCTACCGCATCGCGGTAACAACTTTCTCCTTCTCCAGAATTTCACTTCGTGTCGTGGGTGTTTGTTTTGTTTGTGGTTGCCCGTGGATTGTATACGGAGACTGAGTAATGCCGTCGCCCGTAGGACATGGATTAGTCCAAATCCGTATTTACTTAGATTTGGGTTTGGTGTTTTTAGTTTAAGGATACGTTAGCCGTATTGAGGCTAAGATCAACTTAAACTTTCGTTAAGAATACGTTAGTCCTGTTTGAGACTAAGATCAACTTAACGTAGTGATCCATTTATTATATGGCCGTCAGGAATCGTCACTTCTCTGACGTCGTTGAAGAATTACAACGATAGGTGTCAGAGGAGTTCAGAGATGTACCCTTGAACCAAAGTTGATTTGGAGTTTTATAGTCTATTTGAATGTTTAAGGATACGTTAGCCGTGTTTGGGGCTATGATCAACTTAAACGGGACCGTTTAGATCCGGCAAAAGAGAATTTGGAGGCTCTATTGTTCTAGTTTAGGGACGTGGTGGTCCATGTTCCAGTTTAGGGACGTGGTGGTCCATTGCCAGTTTAAGAACGTGGTGGTCCATCATTAGTTTAAGGACGTTTCGGTCCATCGCCAGTTTAGGGACGTGGTGGTCCATCATTAGTTTAAGGACGTTTCGGTCCGATATTAGTTTAGGGACGTTTCGGTCCAATATTAATGTGTGGTCGTTGGGACCCGTCACCTCTCTGACGTCGTTGAGGAATTACAACGATAGCTATCAGAGGAGTTCGGAGATGTACCCTCGAACCGGATGTAAATTGATTTAGGAGAGCAATCTTTCTCAGTCAAATTTAATTTGAGGACTTACGGCCATGATTGGGCTAAGTCCAGTTGAAAATGTTCAACATTTTATTTGCTTTTGCATTGCATTTCTTTTTATTTTTATTTGGGCTCTACCCATAAAGGATGCAGAGCATCAATTTGTTTTGGGCTCTGCCCATTTATAAATGATGCAGAGCATCAATTTTACTTGGGCTCTGCCCTTTTTATTGCTTTGAAATTTATTTTGGCCTGTTAGGTCTTTTTGACTTGTGCCTGGCCCTTTAGCAAAAGAAAGGCATTGCATTCTTATGCGCTTTGTGCCAATCAAAGAGCGCAAGCGCTTGTGGTGACGACACGTGTCATGCAAGCGCAGTGCGCTGCGCTTGCGCTGCTGACACGTGGCGCACTCTGGTGAGTTGCGCCAATTACAGAGAGCAAAGCTCTATCTTAAAGCGCATAGCGCAAGTAGTTTAGATGCTGACACGTGGCGCTCTCCCAAGAGCGCAACAGCGCAGTTTGCAAGTGCAAGGTACTATAAATTTGAGAATCTTTTAGATTCAAGAACCAAAGGTTCACAACAGAAGTGCAAAGCACTGTTTGCTTTCTTGATCTAATTTAGATCAAAGAAAACAAGTTTCTCTTGTTTTTCTTATCTCAGAGAACCAGAGGTTTATAAAAAAAGTGCAAAGCACTATTTTATTTGTTTTTTATTGAAGATCATTGATCTTGTTCTTAGATCAATGATCTATTAGAAGAAATTCTTCTCTTTTAAAGGTTTTTACCTTTTTTCCTCTTGAGATTTCTTCAGAGTTCTCTCTATTTGAAATTTTTGATTTCTCACCAAATGTTGATGCCTTTGAATTGAGGTCTAGTGTCCTTTTTATAGTGCACATAAATTAGTTAAATTTGTTAAAGAGATCTTTCTTTGAGTGATTTGGGGAATTTTCCCCACCGTTGGATCTTTGATCCAAGGGCTTCTGTTTTACAGAAGAAAATCTTCTTGTTTTAACAAGAACAGAAAGATTTCTTTAAAATCTTAATACTGTTTGGCGTAAATGCCCCAGCGCATGATACGTGTCATGCAGCGCACAGCGCAGCGCAACTGCGCTAGCGCATCCGCGCTGACACGTGTCACGCAGCGCACAGCGCAGCGCATCCGCGCTGACACGTGTCGCGCAGTGCAGTGCTTGCACAACTGAAGCGTTGCTTCCTTTAATTTTGCTTTAAATAGAGGTTTGCTCTGATTGGGCACGCCTTCTTGGGCGCTGCGCTGACGTATCAGCGCCTGACACATGGCGCGTTTCGCCCGAGATTTGAAGCGTTGCTTTTAAAATTTGAATTTTGAATTTCAACGGTGCTTTGCTCTGATTGGGGAAACAAATGCCCCCCACCGTTGCGCTCACGTGGCGCGCACGTGAGTGCAGCAGTGGTAAGCTCTTGACCGTTGGATCAAGGGGTGAGTTGAAGAGGCGCAGGCGCCTATAAATAGGACCCTTGGTCCTTGGTAAATTCCACCGTTTTCTTGAATCTTGAATCCCAGAGCCTTGCTCTTGCTTAAGAACTTTTAGAGCCTTGCCCTTGTTTCTTTTTAAGAACTTTCAAAGTTCAGAATCTAGCACCATCTTAGGTAAAAAAATTTAAATTAAATTAAATTAAGTTTAATTAACAGAGCCTTGCTCTCATAGGTCTTTTGATCTAAAGAAAACCCCTTTGGGGTCTCATTAACAGAGCCTTGCTCTCAAAAATCTACAGATTTATAGAGATCTTGTTCATGGGTTTTAACCCATGAACCGAGGTTTGCTCATAGATCAAATGTAGATCTTTTAGATCTGAACATGGGGAACTTCTAAAGGTTTTCATGGATCTTTAAGATCCCAAATTTTTAATCTTTTAGGAGTTAAAATTTCCTTTCTGATGGATTTTTCCATCATTATTATAAAACTAGGCTCTTTTTTTTAAAGAAACTTTATCCCTTTGAGACCAGAGTTTGACAAATGTCACTCTGTGACAGAGCTTTGCTCTAAAAGAGGAGATTTTCTCCTTGTCTCTAGGGACTTCTCATCAATGAGGTATTCTCTTGGGGATCTTTTCATTAATTGACAGTCTCATCTAATGATGGGATTGTCTTATTAAATGATGCACCGTCATCCAGATTTTGTGGGTCCCCTTTTGTCCCCTACCCACTGCATTCCAGTGTAGTGTAAAATTTTAAAATGCCAAGTGTTGGAATTACAACACTGACGGCTAAAAAAAATAAAAAAAATTGTTTTTGTCCCTCCGCAGGAAACATGTCTGGTAATTTGTCCTTTCCGTTTGTTCGCTCGGAGGGAGGGTTTCCTCAGGCACCGGTGGACCAAGTGGTGCTTGCTCTCATTAAAGATCACGACCCTAAGTACAAAAACCTTCACTTGTGGGGTAGGTGGTACAATGAAATCATCCAGGGTCGCCGCAGTTTCAGTTCTGTCATGCCGTCTGAGCCCATAGTTACGATCCCCTATGCGGACGAACCCCCGGTGAAGTATGCCATCGAGGTTAAGAATTGGAATTCGGATAACCTCCTCCAGCTTGCAATCGGTGCCATTCTCGTGCAGCCGCCGCCGGCAATAGACATTCTAGGGAGGTGAATCTGTCAGGGTGAAGCACGCCCTTGGGGACAGGCTTATAATATTGGATCGGTCCCGCGACCACCCGCCAGATATTTGCAGTGGGCCTGGTACATCTTATCGGCGAAAAGGACTCATCTAACAAAGATTGGTTTATATTCGGCTATCTACGTCTCGCTTTTCGAGTATCCCTCTCCTCCAACGTGGTGGATCAAGGCCTTTATCGAACAATGGAATATCCCCACCCACACTTTCCTGATGACGGACAGGGAGTTCTCCATCTCCTTGGAGGAGTTTGCTGAATTTTCGGGTCTACCAATGAGAGGGGAGCACTACGAGGAGCTGCTTCCTCCTGATGAATACGTCTTTGCCACCAAACCGCTGGTGTTTGACTTGACTCCGGAGAACGCCATTCAGCACCAGTTTCTGGGCTTGGTGAAGGTGCTGGAGATTTATGAAGGGCTCTATCTGGAATCGGGTGTTCGGGGGGTCAGTTTCGCCGATTTTATTGCCCGCTTTATCCGACCAGAGTTCTTATCGGAGCAAAGCGAGAAGTTTGCCCAACTTGATGACTCTTTTGGCTTCGGCTTGGACCGCCGACCCGTATCAGAGAATGACCAAAGGGACTTTTATCTCCCCGGTGCCGCTGTCGTTCCTTTCTCGGAAATCGCCATCCCGGGTATGGATGAGGAAACTTTTTTTGTAGGGTTTCTGGGCTTGTGGCTGTGCAGCTTTGCGCTCCCCATGCACCCGCGCCACATGCGGTCATCTGTTTTCTACCCAGCGCACCGGATGGTGGCTGGCTTGCAGTTATCGGTAGGAATCGCCGGGATAGCTTACCTTTATAATGGACTTAGCGTAGCGGCGGACGCTAGTGAACCTGGGGTACAGCCCGCTAACTTCCCGATGCACTACTTCACCTCCTGGATGGAAATGCACGTGCAAGGGGTATTCGGTGCCCATAAGATTCCTCCGTTCTTTGAAAAATGCAGACTCCCGAGAGTTATGCGGTTGGTTGGCGCTTCAATTGTGGTTGCATCTCCGTGGGAATCGAGGGGCTTGCTCCTCCGTCCATGTCTGGTCGGAGCGAAGGTTTCCTTTGTGGATAAGGTCATAACAATAGGCTCAAAGACCACCAAGTCGGTAGTGCCGCTGCGTGATGATTTTAAGGACGTGGCTTCCATATTGAAGGCTCGGGAAATCCTCCACCTCTACTCCATTCGGCCGGGCTACTTGGTGTTTAGGCAGAATGAGACGGCACTCTTCATGAGGTATAACCCTCACCGGTTTGCTCAGCAATCGAGCTATCACCAGGGGATCCCGATGGAAACCTTCTTGGAAAAGCCCGTGGTCAGCCGAGAGGGGATAAAGAATGCAACGCACCATTTCATGTGGCTTGGTATGCGCATGCAATGGGCCCAGTTATCTTGATGGAGAAGCGCATGCTGGTTGACCGCAGGGGTGCGCCTCCTGGCGGTGATCGCAAGGCCCCCTTGAGGCGGAGGACCCCAGTCATTGCTCCGCTGAAAGATGTAGCAGTTGACCGACCACGCGTGCTGAGCCCCCCGCGTGGATTGCCGCTGCCTGCTAAGGTGGATGTGCCATGTTCCCCTCCGAACACAGAGACGCGACCGCGTAGGCTCGTCTTGCCTGAGATTCGGGGCAGATGCTATTTGGTTTTATC
This sequence comes from Agapanthus africanus, assembly GCA_030015575.1. Taxonomy (NCBI): domain Eukaryota; kingdom Viridiplantae; phylum Streptophyta; class Magnoliopsida; order Asparagales; family Amaryllidaceae; genus Agapanthus; species Agapanthus africanus. Next base: position 78,288,867 of record JASDDO010000026.1, on the reverse strand, counting down.
CGTCCACCTCTCCGAAGATGCCAAGTTGATTTATGGCACCGTGCATCGGAGGTTTAGACGGATGCGGCCGATGTAGCAGACTTCGTCATATTCCCCCTCACCTGAGGAGTTTTTTATTGTGGGGATGCTCTTCCCTACAGGCGCAAGCCCCTGCAGTTAATTACGCTACCGCATCGCGGTAACAACTTTCTCCTTCTCCAGAATTTCACTTCGTGTCGTGTGTGTTTGTTTTGTTTGTGGATGCCCGTGGATTGTATACGGAGACTAAGTTATGCCATCGCCCGTAGGACCTGGATTAGTCCAAATCCGTATTTACTTAGATTTGGGTTTGGGGTTTTAGTTTAAGGATACGTTGGCCCTATTGAGGCTAAGATCAACTTAAACGTTCGTTATGGATACGTGAGCCTAATCTCCAGACTCAGATCAACATAACGGGATCGTTTGGATCCGACAAGTGAGCAATTAGCTCTGTTGTTTAGTTTAATGACATTGCGGTCAATTTCCAGTTTAGGGACATGGTGGTCCATCATTCCCATTTGGGAACGATCATTAGTTTAAGGATATTTCGGTCCAACGTTCCCATTTTGGGACGAATATTAGTTTAAGGACGTTTCGGTCCACGAGTTTAAGGACCCCTCAGTCCGTATCAATATGTGGTTGTCGGGACCCGTCACCTGTTCCCCTCCGAATGGCGGCGACGACGTGAGGACGTCTTGCCTGAGATTCGAGGCAGATGCTATATGATTTTATCCGTCCACCTCTCCGAAGATGCCAAGTTGATTTATGACACCGTGTATCGAAGGTTTAAACGGATGCGGCCGATGTAGCAGACTTCATCAGATTCCCCCTCGCTTGAGGGGTTTTTGATTGTGGGGACGCTTTTCCCTGCAGGCGCAAGCCCCTGCAGTTAATTACGCTACCGCATCGCGGTAACAACTTTCTCCTTCTCCAGAATTTCACTTCGTGTCGTGGGTGTTTGTTTTGTTTGTGGTTGCCCGTAGATTGTATACGGAGACTGAGTAATGCCGTCGCCCGTAGGACATGGATTAGTCCAAATCCGTATTTACTTAGATTTGGGTTTGGTGTTTTTAGTTTAAGGATACGTTAGCCGTATTGAGGCTAAGATCAACTTAAACTTTCGTTAAGAATACGTTAGTCCTGTTTGAGACTAAGATCAACTTAACGTGGTGATCCATTTATTATATGGCCGTCAGGACTCGTCACTTCTCTGACGTCGTTGAAGAATTACAACGATAGGTGTCAGAGGAGTTCAGAGATGTACCCTTGAACCAAAGTTGATTTGGAGTTTTATAGTCTATTTGAATGTTTAAGGATACGTTAGTCGTGTTTGGGGCTAAGATCAACTTAAACGGGACAGTTTAGATCCGGCAAAAGAGCATTTGGAGGCACTATTGTTCCAGTTTAGGGACGTGGTGGTCCATCTTCCAGTTTAGGGACGTCGTGGTCCATCCCCAGTTTAAGGACGTGGTGGTCCATCATTAGTGTAAGGACGTTTCGGTCCATCGCCAGTTTAGGGACGTGGTGGTCCATCATTAGTTTAAGGACGTTTCGGTCCATCATTAGTTTAAGGACATTTCGGTCCATCGTTCCCATTTTGGGATGAATATTAGTTTAAGAACGTTTCGGTCCGATATTAGTTTAAAGACGTTTCGGTCCATGAGTTTAAGGATCCCGCAGTCCATATTCATATGTGGTCGTCGGGACCCGTCACCTCTTTGACGTCGTTGAAGGATTACAACGATGGGTGTCAGAGGAGTTCGGAGATGTACCCTAGAACCGGTCGGAAATTGATTTAGGGAGCAGCCGTGCTCAGTCAATTTAATTTGAGGACTTATGGCCACGATTGGGCTAAGTCCAATTGAAGATGTTCAGCATTTTATCTGCTTTTGCATTGCATTTCTTTTTATTTTTATTTGGGCTCTACCCATGAAGGATGCAGAGCATCAATTTGTTTTGGGCTCTGCCCATTCATAAATGATGCGCAGCATCAATTTTACTTGGGCTCTGCCCTTTATTGCTTTGCAATTTAATTTGGTATGTTAGGTCTTTTTGACTTGGGCTTGGCTTATTTTTTAAATAATGCATTGCATTTCAGGCGCTTTGCGCCAATCAAAGAGCGCAAGCGCTTGTGGTGACGACACGTGTCATGCAAGCGCAGTGAGCTGCGCTAGGGCGCTGCGCTTGCGCTGCTGACACGTGGCGCGCTCTGGTGAGTTGCGCCAATTTCAGAGAGCAAAGCTCTATTTCAAAAGCGCATAGCGCAAATGGTTCAGACGCTGACACGTGGCGCTCTCCCAAGAGCGCAGCAGCGCAGTTTGCAAGTGCAAGGCACTCTAAATTTGAGAATCTTTTAGATTCAAGAACCAAAGATTCATAACAGAAGTGCAAAGCACTGTTTGCTTTCTTAATCTAATTTAGATCAAAGAAAACAAGTTTCTCTTGTTTTTCTTATCTCAGAGAACCAAAGGTTCATAAAAAGTGCAAAGCACTGTTTTTGTTTGTTTTTTATTGAAGATCATTGATCTTGTTTTTAGATCCATGATCTGTTCATAAGAGAATTTTCTCTTTTTCTAAAGGCTTTTTACCTTCTTTGTTCTTGAGGATTTCTCTCCAATTCTTCAGAGCTCTCTCTGTTTAATTTCTCACAAAATATTGATGCCTTTGAATTGAGGTCTAGGGGCCTTTATATAGTGCCCATAAATTTGTTAACGAGATCTTTCTTTGAGTGATTTGGGGAATTTTCCCTACCATTGGATCTTTGATCCAAGGGCTTCTGTTTTACAGAAGAAAATCTTCTTGTTTTAACAAGAACAGAAAAGATTTTTTTAGAATTTTAATTCTGTTTGGCGCAAATGCCCCAGCGCGTGACACGTGTCGCGCAGCGCAACTGCGCTAGCGCCCCTGCGCTGACACGTGTCGCGCAGCGCACATGCGCTATTGCATCTGCGCTGAGACGTGTCGCACAGCGCAGCTGCGCTAGCGCATCTGCGCTGACACGTGTCGCGCAGCGCAACTGAAGCGTTGCTTCCTTTAATTTTGCTTAAAATAGAGGTTTGCTCTGATTGGGCGCGCCTTCTTGGGCGCTGCGCTGACGTATCAGCGCCTGACACATGGCGCGTTGTGCCCGAGATTTAATGCGTTGCTTTAAAATTTGAATTTTGAATTTCCAACAGAGCTTTACTCTGATTGGGGGAAACAAATGCCCCCCCCACCGTTGCGCTCATGTGGTGCGCACGTGAGTGCAGCGGTGGTAAGCTCCTGACCGTTGGATCAAGGGGTGAGCTGAAGGGGCGCAAGCGCCTTATAAATAGGACCTCTGGCCCTTAGAAAAATCTCACAATTTCAAGATTTTTGATTTTCTAGAGCTTTGCTCTTGCTTAAGAACTTCAGAGCTTTGATTTCCAGAGTTAGAAACTTTAGGTAAAAAATTAATTTAAATCAAATTAATTTAAATTAATCTTAACCAAAGAGCTTTGCTCTCACAGATCTTTTGATCTAAAGGGATCCCCATTGGGGTTTCACCAACAGAGTTTTGCTCTCATGAATCCATAGATCTGGAGAGATCTTGTTCATGGGTTTTGACCCATGAGCAGAGCTTTGCTCATGGATCCAAAAATAGATCTTTTTTGATCTAAATATGAAGAACTTCTAAGAGTCTTCAAAAATGTTTTAATTTCTTTAGGAGTTTCAAATAAATTTTCTCATCATCACCACAGAGCTCAGCTCTTTTAAGGAATCTTATTTCCCTGAGACCAGAGTTTGACAAGTGTCACTCTGTGACAGAGCTTTGCTCTGAAAGAGGAGATTTTCTCCTTGTCTCTAGGGATACTTTATTATTATTATTAGTGGGAATGTTTTCCTGGGGACCAACTGACAATCTCATCCAATGATGAGGTTGTCTTATTAACTGACGTATTGTCATCCAGATTTTGTGGGTCCCCCTTCGGTCTCCTACCCACTGCACTGCTGTGTGGTGTAATTAATTAATTTTTAATTTAATTGATTAATTAATGCATTTTTTTTAAAACGTTAAGCGTTGGAATTGCAACACTAACGGCTAATTTCTGTTCACTTGCAGCGATCATGTCTCTCGACACCTCATTCCCGTTTGCTCGTTCAGAGGAGGGATTTCCTGAAGCGCCCTTGGACCGTGAAGTCTTGGCCATGATCAAGGACCACGACCCGGAGTATAAGAGTCTCCACCTTTGGGGGTCGTGGTACAATCAGATCATTATGGGTCGACACAGCTTCACCTGCGCAGTGCCGTCAGAACCCATCACAGCGATTCACTATGCCACCCCACCCTCGGTGCAGTATGCCGTGGAGATGGTTGATTGGAAATTGAAGGGTTTTCTTCATCCGGCTATAGATGCAATCCCGGCCCAGCGTCCCATGGTTTTGGATATCCTAGGACGCCGTATCTGTCAAGGCGAGGCGCGACCTTGGGGGCAATCATATAATATCGGTCTGATCCCCCGCCACCCAATCGGCTATCTGCCGTGGGCCCGGTATATCCTGTCGACGAAGAAGTCACAGTTGATAAAGTTAGGATTGTATACCGTAGTGTACGTCTCTCTGTTCCAATATCCCATGCTCCCCACCTGGTGGTTCAAGGCCTTCCTGGAGCAGTGGAACATTCCTACCCACACTTTCCTCGCCATGGATCGGGAAGTGTCAATCTCTTTGGAAGAGTTTACGGAGGTATCTGGTTTACCGGTCATGGGGGAACATTATGAGGAGTTGCTCCCGACGGATGAGTACGTCTTTGGTGCTAAGCCGGTGATAAGGGGGCTCACGCTGGAGAATGCTGTTCAACACCAGTTCCCAAGCTTGATTAAAGTGTTGAACATATATGAGTCTCTTTTCATTGAACATGGGAGTCGAGGAGTTAACTTTGAGGATTTCATTGCTCGGTTTCTTCTCCCAAGCGGCATCTCATCAGAGGCTGCTAAGTTCGCTACCCTGGATGACCCTTTTGGTCTAGGTGTGGATAACCTGCCGGAAAAGGAGATAGATCAAAAGGGTTTTTTCCTTCCGGAATTCCGGAATATGTCTTTTGCAGAAATTGCGGCCCCTGGAATGGATGAGGAGGCCTTTTTCTTAGGATTTCTCGGGTTATGGTTGAGTTGGTTTGCGATTCCAATACACTCTCACCGTATGCGGCCTTCTGTCTTTTACCCAGCCCACCGGATGGCCATCGGGGTAAAGGTAGCCGTTGGGATCGCTGGCTTGGCACACCTATACTATGGCCTTAGCTGAGCAGCGGATGCTAACGAGCCCGGGGTATTGCACGTGGTCTTCCCGATGCACTACTTTATGTCATGGTTCGAGCTACATACATCGGGTGTTTTCGGCATGCATAAAAGGCCCTCGTTCTACGACAGGTGCAGCTTTCCTCGCATTATACAGCTGATCGACGCATCAATTGTAAATCCATCGCTACGAAATGCCAGGGATTTACTCCTTCGCTCCCACACCGTTGGAGCCGGTGTGTCTTTCGTTGACAAGGTGTTGACTATTGGAAAAGCGTCTACTACTGCAGTGCGGCCATTGCAAGACACATTCAAGGATGGAGCTTCAGTTTTAATGGCCCGGGAGACCCTTCACTTATATTCCATCAGACCGGGCTTCTTGGTGTTTAGGCAGAACGGGGTAGCGATCTTCATGAGATATAACCCGCATCGTTTCGCCCAACAGCTGAGCTATAATCAAGGGGTACCGCTGGAGGCTTTCTTATCGGAACCTGCTGCGACCGAAGAAGGGATGGAGAGAGCGCTGCATCATTTCATGCGTCTAAACATGGGCTCCCACTTCTTTATCAGTGAGCCGGCTTGCGCCCCACGACTCTTCAAGGTATACACAGAATGGTACAGTCATTCGACGGGAGCGGTCATAAAGGAGGAAAGGCGGTTGCTGATCGACCGTAAGGGTGCACCTCCAGGTAGCGATCGCAACACTCCTTTGGTGCCAAGGACCCCGGTAATCCCCCCTTTAAAAGATGCCAGAGCCGGACCCTCGCGTGCGCAGAGTCCTCTATGCGGATTGCCGCTCCCTGATATTGCGGATGCACCCCCAGCGCCCTGTGCTCCAGTGGAGACAGTGGTTATAGTTTCGCCAGAGTCTGGCGTGGGTGCGGACATCGGGACCCGCCGTCCCAAGGTGGCTGCTAAGCGTAAGTTAATCCCACGTGAGCCTAGGGTCGGAGGGCAGAAGAAAAAGAAGTCGCTCTTCGCTGCAGATGTCGCGTTCGGTCAGGAACCCCATGCTCCCTATGCCGAGGGCCTGATCGAATATGGGACTAACGAGGGATTAGTCATGCCGCCGCCGGATGATACAGACTTCGAAGCCGCGCTCGAAACTTCAGCGTGGTTGGCAAAGTGTGACGCGTGGCTATCTGAGCTTGCGCAATCAGGTAACTACTAGTCGCATTTTCTTTATTGTATCATATTCTTCTCATTGCCTTTGACTAACGTTTTTCTTTCTTTTCTTCCAACAGGCATCACTGATGAGGAAGCCATTGCCGCTTCACTCAAGACCTTCCAAGAGGAGGAACGCCTTAGAGCGTCTTTAGGCCTCAGTAAGTTTCGATTCATCAAGTTTTTATTCTCCTTGCGTTTTGGTCAATCTAATCTCTCCCTTTTTATTGCAGAAACCTCAATGCCGTTCCCGCCAAGCGACGCAAATGTTCTGCCAGCTGCCGATGTTCCCGCTTCCTTTGGGCCACCGCAGGAGGTTCGTCTTGAAGAGCCGATGAGAGATGCCTTAAAGGCTCTGGAGGCATCTTTAAATGAGGACGACGATGCTTCGATAAAGGAAGCGTCAAAGAGGTCCATCGTGATGGCCCGGGAGGAGAGGAAGTGGTCGAGGCGTGAAGCAAAGGCACGCAGGGCTGCTTTGGCCATTGGAGCGGGCCCCAGCACCGTCCCTCGCGCCGACACTCCGTCAGAAGAGTCCCCGGTCGCCATGTCTACAGCTCATAGACAGGCGATCCACGCCAATAGAAAGGCTAACGACAAGTCTACCTTAGGTAATACTTCTTTCAGAATTTCGTTATAAGACTCATAAAGCTGTTGGTTCTTATATATTTTATCTTGCAGGGCCAAGTACGACCGAGGGGGAGGCGGAGACCGTTGAACCCAAGGAAACAGAGGAGGCGGCACCTGCCGAACCTGAGCCGACGGTGGGCAACGTCGCTGAGGCTTCGGAACCTGAGATGGAGGTTGGGGGGTCTGCAGCCGAGAAGGTCATTGATGCCGAGCCTGAAGTGGCGGCAGATGAAATGATCATTACAACTGAGCCCAGGGTGGTGGCGGACGAGGCGCTTGAGGCCGGCGACTTCGTGGTGACGGCGGATGAGCCGATGGAGACCGCGGAGCCCATAGAAGTAGCGGGTGATATGGGTACGACTCTTGGGGAAGAGTTAGCCACTCTCTCCCAAGTGTCAGGCAACGCTCCAATCATTGCCCTCCCCGTGTACGATCTTCCGCTGTCTCCAGGTCTTGCGAGCACGACAACGGTCCCTATCGAGTCGGGTGATGAGGCCACGGGTGGTGGCCTCATGTCCATGGAGGAGGGAGTCGCCTCCGTTTCAGCCGGCAGCTCATCAGGTAAATCCCAAGTTGTCGTCTTTCTTTACCTTACAATCCTTTCTGACAAGTTCACCTTTTTTTCGTAACGCAGGTGCAGCCAGCGCTGATGCCCCACTGCTCGAGGGAGCGTCCTCAACGACTGCCTTGGCGGTGGTCACCTCTCAACCCTCTCTCATACCGTCGAAGATGTTGGAAGGTATGGGTTTGCAATTTATTAATCTTATCTTCCAAACGCATAATTTGTGTACTAAAGTCACACTGTTATGTCTTTTCAGGAGTGCTCTTTGATCATCTATATCAAGTGTTGCTCCCACACTTCTCCTTCCCATCTGAACTCACTTCTTCCTCTGGCGGTGCTGGTGAGTATAGTCCCCGACTGATACCTTTCTTTTTCGGTGATAGAATTATTTCTAACTCTCTCTTGTCCTGACTGCAGCGTTACAAATCGAAGGGGGAGAAGAAAGATCGGCCGCGCCACCTGCCTTTCCGGCCTTGCCATCCGTCTCAGCTGGTACGGCGACTATCACATTGATAACTCCCCCTTCTTTATTTTTTGTATTGTTATCTGATCACATCTTGTTTCTTTTCAGCTGTCGTTCCGGTCTCGGCGCCCTTCGAGCCTCGCATCACAATGCCAGCAGGTCCTTACCTGAGACGTCCATCTTCGAAAGGCGCCGCGAACAGCTTGCGTATGTTGAGCGACTACATTGAGGAGCTCGACGTCGAGACCCCTACGCCTGCTGCGGATTTCGCTATGGAGATTAACCCGATGCTGGTGATACTCATGAATTTCAATGACGAGGGCATCATCGCATCTTGGGTTAACCATTGTATGAAGATCGAGGCTCGCCTGCATCAGCTGGAGTCGATGCATCCCGCTCCCGAGACTTTAGCCACGAGCAATGAAAGAGCAGCATGGATCGAGGGAAGCACTTCTTACGTCCACCATCTAGAACAAGAAGCAGCTTTAAGGCTAAGGGAATGCCAAGAGACTTCGAGCGAGACGGCCCGTCTGCGTGCTGAGGTTGAAGCGAATGCTGCCCAAGTGAAGGCTATCTTTGAGGGTCTCCTGGAGCGCATCTCCCATGGGCTAAACTTGAAGCGAAAGCTTGATGTAGCCGAGCGCGATACCCCAGGCCAGGAAGCTGCTTATCAGGCCATCAGGGAGCAGCTTGCATCTGTCTTGCAGCAACGGGCCCAAGTGGAGGCGGAGCTGGCGGTGGTAGCCGATCAGGAGAAAGTGGGGAAGGAATTGCGCGAACAATTGCTAGAGCTATGCAAGACGCTTCCTTCTCAGTAACTCTCCTTGTATCGTTTGTACTTGTAAATAAAAAAAGTATATATATATATTTTATTTTTTTAGCCCAATGTATCCTGTACTCAATCAAGTTTATGAATAAAAGATATACATTTTCTGTAATGTCTTGTGTCATTTCTCCGCCTTTTCTTTCTTTTATTATCAGCATGCCGCCTTAGTAAACATGGTCAACAGATAATAGAGCACACATCTTGTCTTTCTTAAGAAATAGCGATAGCTTAGGCCGCAGGTTCAGATCTGCTGCCTAAGACTTTTCAACTCTATGAGCCGTGAGGGTCTCGTAGAGATTTTTCTCCCTATGGATCGAGAGGATCTCGTAGGTGGGTTTTTCTCCTTAGGAGTCGTGAGGATTCCTAAGTGTGTTGTCTCAAGGATCCTATAAGAGAATTTTTCCCTCTTACGAGTCGAGAGGACCCGTAAGCGGTTGTTTCCTTCCTTGTCGAAACTCGACTTTGGAGAGTGAGACCCGTGAATAGTATGCAAGAGATCGTTTTAGATCGACTTGCAAGTTCCCATTGTTCAGGAAGCAAGTTTTTTTTTAGTCCCTGCTGCCTGAGGCTTTATCTTGTAAGTTGAGACGAATCGGGAATTTCCCGCGGAGACACTGGTTTCTCTGCGAGCCGACGCGAATCAGGAGGCTCTCGTCAAGGATTGTTTGTTTCCTTGAGTTGAGGTATTTGCCAGGGATTATTTGTTTCCCTAGCGCCAAGGATTATTTGTTTCCTTGGTGTTGAAACGAGTCGAGAATTTCCCACGGAGGCACTGGTTGCTCTGCGAGTCGACGCGGATCAGGAGGCTCTCGTCAAGGATTGTTTGTTTCCCTGAGTTGAGGTATTTGCTAGGGATTATTTGTTTCCCTAGCGCCAAGGATTATTTGTTTCCTTGGTGTTGAAACGAGTCGAGAATTTCCCACGGAGATACTGGTTGCTCTGCGAGTCGACGTGCATCAGGAGGCTCTCGTCAAGGATTGTTTGTCTCCCTGAGTTGAGGGGTTTGCCGAAGACGCTGGTTTCTTCGGAGTTGGGATGAATCGTTAGGGTCTGGCTTCGTTTTCTGGCGGAGCCTATTGGGAAAGTCCGGTTCCCTCTTTGTTTGCGCCCTTGGATTGTGTACAGGGATCGATGTGATCTTAACTGTAGGGCCAAAGTTTTATCATCATTTTTTTTTTCCGCGATGCTCTATCATTTCAGCTTTTATATCGCGAAGGTCGCGATTGCCCAATCATTTCGGCTATTTTTCTCGGTGCCCAATCATTTCGGCTGTTTATTTCGTTTTTACTCGCTGCTTTTTATTGCAAGTTGCCCAATCATTTCGGCTATTTTGCATGCATACATTTTTACTTGCTGCTTTTTATTGCAAGTTGCCCCATCATTTCGGCTATTTCATATGCATGTGCAGCCTACTGGCTTTTCGCCGTAAACCTGAAATTGGACACCGATTTCGGCATCAGCACCGCTACAACTGGGATATTGCCAGGAGCGAATCATCATTTGCCTCTGTCGATGTCGAACAAGGGTGGCTTAGCGAGCAGGGTTAAGGTCCTGTCGACTAAGGCTTTTAACTTTATGAGTCGTAAGGGTTTCACAAAGGTATTTCTCCCCACAAGTCGTGAGGATCTTGTAGGTGTATTTTCTCCTTAGGAATCGTGAGGATTCCTAAGTGCTTTATTCCTCTGTAAGTCGTAAGGATCCTATGAGAGGGTTTTCTCTTTGTAAATCGAGAGGATTTACAAGGGTTGTTCACCATGCGAACATATCCCCAGTCTCGGATGGGACTTGGTTAGGGAAATGTTTATTCGCGCCCGTGGATTGTATACAAGAGCCAGTATTGGACCACTTGTAGGGCAATATCGGAAGTTGTGGGGATTGCTTAAGCACAGGTTTAGGTCTCTGCAACTTAAGACTTTCAAATCTTATGAGCCGTAAGGGTCCCATAAGAGAATTCTCCTTACGAGTCGTGAGGATCTCGCAAATGTATTTTCTCCTTAGGAATCGTGGGGATCCCTAAGTGTGTTGTTCCCTTGTGAGTCGTAAGGATCTCACGCGGGTAGTTTCTCCTTACAAGGTCGAGAGGACCCTATAAGTGTCTTTGAACGAGGTTGCGCCCTTTCGGGTTTTCACAAACACTCGCCGGTAGTCCCGCTGTTTTTACTCACGGAGCCCTTTCGGGTTTTCATCCATGCCCATTTTGCTTATGGACATACCGTTTTTTTATTCTTTTTATTTTTATTTACTTTTTTTTTACGAGGTCGCGCCCTTTCGGGTTTTCACGAACACTCGCCGGTAGCCCTGCTGTTTTTACTCACGGAGCCCTTTCGAGTTTTCATCCGTGCCCTTTTCGCTTATGGACATACCGTTTTTATTATCATCATTTTTTTTCTTTTTCTCTTTTTTTTTATCTCGTCAGCCTAAAAATGCTGCGGTAGTAGTTTTAAGGACGTTTCGGTCCGCTATTAGTTTAAGGACGTTTCGGTCCGACACGGAGAAGGCTGGCTATTGCTTATAAAGCTTGAACTTAGGAAGATAGCGAGCGGACATAGTCGTCGTCATCTATCATTGACCTAGGCTGTGGCTCATTAAGCGTAGTATTTCTTTAGGAAGCGACCGTTTATTGGCCTGAAAGGCCTTTCACCGTGCATGTCCATGAGTAGATAGGCCCTACCCTGAAAAAATTTATCTATGATGTACGGGCCTTCGTAATTTGGCTCAAATTTTCCCCGCTTGGTGCGATTGGGGATCATAGGCCTTTTGACCACTAGCACGAGTTCGCCTTGGCGGAATGTTCTCGGTCGGGTCAATCTTTCATATGAGCACGTCATCTTTGCTTTATAAGCTTCCAGATTTTGTTGCGCTATGAGCCGTGTTTCTTCAAGGGCATCAAGCTCCTCAAGCCGAAGGTTAGCATTTTCTTTGTTCGTCAACTCGTAGTGGACTGCCACTCGCAGAGAGGGTAACTCTATCTCGAGAGGGAGTACTGCTTCCGTCCCGAATACCAACGCGTATGGCGTTGTGTTCGTGGCCGTCTTGAACGTGGTTCGATACGCCCAGAGAGCTTCTTGCAGTCTCTCATGCCAGTCTCTCTTATTTCGGGACACCGTCTTTTTCATGATCTAGGTCAGGGTCTTGTTGAAGGCCTCGGCTAGACCATTAGCTCGCGGATTGTAAACTGAAGAATATCTCCAGTCTATATTGTGTTGTTGCGCGAAGCGACTGATCTTGTGGCTTCTGTAAGCTGGTCCGTTATCGGAGATGATCCGTCTTGGCGTTCCAAACCGATATATGACGTGTGTCTTGAAGAAGTGGTGGATATTTTCCGTCTTCACCTCTCTTAACGGTACCGCTTCTGCCTATTTGGAGAAGTAGTCAGTCGTCGCCAGGATGAAACGATGTCCCTTGGACGATGCTGGTTCGATGGGGCCGACTATGTCGGTTCCCCACATTTCGAACGGCCAGCTAGCCACCGTCGGGTGTAGTGGATTTGGATGCTGATGGATGAAATCCCCATGAATTTGACATGGGTGGCACTGCTTCGCATATTCGAGGCAGTCCTGAATCATCGTGGGCCAGTAGTAGCCCATCCGCTTGATCTTCAACTTCATCTTTGGGCCTGCTTGATGAGAACCACAGATTCCGTCATGAACTTCCTGAACGACTCTTTTCGCTTCGCCAGGTCCCAGACATCTCAGCCACAGAGAATCGAATGACCTCTTGTATAGAGTATCATTGACGAAGGCGAAAGACAGAGCCCGTTTCATGAGCTGATGTCTTGTGGACGCATCTTTGGGCATTCGGTGGGACTTAAAGTAGTCTATGAAGACTTCCCTCCAGTCCTCAGCCTTTTCCCGGTCTTCTATTTGCAAGGTTGTCTGTTCAGTCGCTCCCTTCTCTTCGGATGATTCCGGAGATATTTCTGTTGGGGCAAGCACCCGACGGCTTTGTACCATGATTCTAACGTCATCGAGGTTTTCGTCAGCCAGTTCTTTAGCAAGTTTGGCCAACGCATCTGCTTTGCTGTTTTCCGCGCACGGTATGCTTTCCAAAGTATAGAAGGGAATTTGGGTCAACAGTTGTTGCACCTTTTCGCCGTACTTCACCAGCTCTGGCTTGCACGTTTGGTAGTCGCCGTTTACTTGACTAACGACCAGTTGAGAATCTCCGTATATGAGGAGGTTTTCAATTCCCATGTCGATGGCGATCTCGAGACCTGCAATCAAGGCTTCATATTCGGCTTCGTTATTCGTCTTCGTCTCTGTTAAGGAGAAGGCGAAGCGCATAATCCCTCCTTGTGGAGTTGCGAAGATAAGGCATACTCCCGATTTGATTATAGGGGTACTTTGTTTGCGCTTTTTCATGGAAGATGCTCCGTCAAAATAAAGCTCCCATCGGGTATCACTACCGTCGATCGCATCAAACGCATATTCGTCTGGAAGATCACAATTCAAAGGAGAATTGGCGGGTATCGGATGCTCAGCGAGGAAGTCGGCGATGGCCTGGCCTTTGACTGCCTTAAGAGGTTGATATATTATCGAGAATTCCATCAAGAGCAGGGCCCATTTAGCGAGTCGTCCCGTCAATATGGCCTTCGACATCAAATATTTAAGAGGGTCGACCTTCGAAATGAGACGGACCTCATGTGCCAATGCATAGTGCCTGAGCTTTGTTATCACGAAGATCAACGCTAGGCAGTGTTTTTCAATGGGGGAGTAGTTGCTTTCTGCCCCCAGTAGAACTCGACTTAAGTAATAAAGAGCTCTCTCTTTCCCTTGATCATTCTCTTGCGCCCATAATGCACCTAAAGAACCTTCGAGGGCGGTTGTGTAAAGAATGAGGGGCTTTCCCTTAACCGGAGCAGCCAACACTGGCGGGTTCTGCAGGTACTGTTTAATCTCGTCCAGCACGCCCTGGCATTTTTGATCCCAGACGAATAGAGTCCCCTTCTTCATCAGGTGACTGTAAGGGCGGCACTTGCCAGAGAGGTTAGCTATAAATCGCCGTATATATGCGAGCTTCCCTTGGAGAGATCGCAGCTGCTTAAGAGTCCTTGGCGGAGGCATTTCCATGATCGCCTTGATCTTTGACGGATCTATTTCAATATCTCGGTGTCGGACGATGAATCCTAGGAATTTGCCCGAAGAAACTCCGAATGCACACTTGAGAGGGTTCATCTTCAAGTTATATTGCCGAAGGCGTTGAAATACAGTTTTTAGGTGCTCGAGATGTTCCTCATACGATTTGCTCTTAACCACGAGGTCGTCAATATAACATTCGACGATTTCATGTATAAGGTCATCAAAGATCTTCGTCATGGCCCTCTGATAGGTGGCACCGGCGTTCTTCAGACCGAAGGGCATCACCTTGTAACAAAATATCTCTAGAGGGGTCCTGAAAGCGGTATGCTTTTGGTCTTCGGGATGTATCTTTATCTGATTATACCCTGACGAGCCGTCCATAAAGAAGAAAACCTCATGAGTGGACGTGTTGTCTATCATCAGTTCGGTGACTGGCACTGGGAAATCGTCTTTCGGGCAAGCTTTATTGAGATCCCGGAAGTCTAGGCATATGCGCACTGTCCCATTTTTCTTCATCACCGGGACGATGTTGGCGATCCATTCAGGGTATTGAACTTCCTGGATGAAGCCAGAGTCGATCAGCTTCTTGACCTCGGCGTTGATACTCATCTCAAGCTCAAGCCGCATTCTTCTTGGTGCCTGTTTGACCGGCTTAACGTCCGGGGAGATCGCCAATTTGTGCACAGCGATTTCTGGATCTAGTCCTGGCATCTCGGAATAGTTCCATGCGAAGCAATCTTTGTGCTGTACAAGGACGTCTTTTAACGCAGCTACCCCTTCTTCAGACAACAGCTCACTGACGAACGTCGGCCGTGGGTCACTTGCCGTCCCCAACTCAATTTTCTTGAGGTTATCTGCAGTGGTATGTATTCCATCCTCCAGCTCTTTCGGAGCTGGGGGAAATTCTGAGATCACCTCATCATTGCTATTTTCGAAGCACCAGGGAAGGTTGTCCATGTTCTCGGTCCCTTCTTTATCATGTGACAAGTGCGAATCCACTTCCAATCCCAATGTGGAGTTGGTTCTGTTCTTGCGGCTTTGGGTTCGTGCTTCTGTGGCGGCGCTACCCTCCAGTTGTCAGACAGAGCGAATTTGCCAAGCTGATACTGATCTTCAACTCAATTCTTGAAGGTGAAGCAATCTTCAAGAGGATGCCCTATTACTCGATGGTAAGAGCAATAGTTTAGGTTAGAGACTTCGCCTGCTTGTTCGGGGTGCTTGGACTCCGGCAGTGTAAGCATCTGATGTTTTAGAGCAAGCTCAAGTATCTTCTTCGTCTTGTCCCAAGGAAACGAGTACGCTCGACCCATTTTCTTCATGAGGGACAGATCAATAACGCTCGACTCCCGCTTGCGTGGCTTCTTAGCCCCGCTTTGTTGCTGTTGAGCGCCTTTTTGGCCTTTCGGCTTGTTTCTGCTTCTGCGTCGAGCCTTTTTTAAAACAGGTTGGCAGGGGTCGGCACTTTCATCTTTGACGGCCTGTTGAAGAAGGCATTGCGTTTTGGCTTTCTCGTAGATGGCCATCTCGCGGTTGTGATCATCTCGGACTTTTTGACCAGCTTCCCTTATAAGCCTGTCCATTTGTTCTTCAAATGACGGATTGGGCACTCTTGCATCAGGAACTTTTACTGGTTCAGGATTAGTGTCCTCCCGTTGCGCATCTGCTTCTTCATTGATGTCGTGTACGACGTAACAGTCGTGGAGCAGCTCTCGTTTCTTGGAGCGAATGTATCCGAGCCCGATCGTCTCCATCCTGCCACTAGGAAGCTTGTGCTGAGTTCCGGGGACGTTCCAGACCCTGTCATAGAATTTGGCCTTTCTAACGGTCTGTTTGAAGGGTATCCTTTGGCGCTTCAATAGCCTCTTCAAGCCTTCTGTATAATATCTGGGTAGACGAATGGGTTGAAGCCTGTCCAACGTAGGATCCGCCCCGTGCCAGATTTCTTTCTCCACTTTGTTTTCTTCAAAGCGGTAGAATAGAATTGCCTTTTCGCCTTCTCGCCTGGGAGGGACATAGAACGTCTGCAGCTCCTCTACACTGTCAGTATCAAGCGCATCTAGTTCTTTATAATGTTTAAGCGGCACCATAGCGACTTGCAGACTTTGCTCTTCGTCAGCGGAAGCTCGTATTGAAGGTCGAGCAGAGAATACAGCATGGACCTCATCCTCCGAATCACTACCAAAGATCAACGTAGGAGCGGATGGTCCCGGCTTGGTGTATTGGGGAGGACCCGAATAAACTATCTCCTCTTCCTCCTCGGTATCACTGCCGAAGATAGGGATGGTAGCGTTAGTTTTATTCTCCGGCTTGCGATACCTTTCCGTGTCTTCAAAATTCGGCAAGAAGTATTTGGCATCTTCATATTTGTGAACTTCATTCACGGAAAACGGATTCAGTTCTCCCGTTACGGTATACTCGAGACCATCCCTAAAATATTTCATACACTGATGCTGTATAGAAGGGATGATGTTGTACTCGTGTAACCATGGTCGGCCGAGCAGAGCGTTGTAGCATGTCTTGGCATCTATGACGTGGAATTTAATGTCCATGACGAGCAGCCCGAAACGTAGCGTCAGTATCACAGATCCAAGAGTCTTTGACGATTGGGAGTCGAACCCGGAGATGGTGATCTTGTCTCGAGCGAGGTGCTGGACGCTCATGCAGATTTCCTTTAACACCCGCACATTGAGTAGGTTAAGAGACGACCCGTTATCGATCAGGATTTTGCCTATCTTTATATCATAGCAGTATCCCGAGACGTAGAGAGGGCGATTGTGTTCGCACGTCCCAAGGAGAAGGTCTTCATCACCAAAAGCGACATCGGCCGTGTGAACTTCCTCCAATTCATCCTTCATTTTTTCTTCGGCCAGGAAAGCTTAGAACTGCTCCGGGTCCTGTAGTGCCTTAATTAACGAATCTCTCGCCTTTTTTGATAGTAAAAGGGCGTCAAGAATGCTGAGCTGCGATGGTAGTTTCCTCAGATGCGCTAAGACGTTGTAATCCACCTTATTTTTCTTCGTCGGGTCTTTGGCAGCTAGCTCTTCCATGACTTGGTCATCTAGGGCGATGTCCTCAGAGACCTTTTCTTTCCCATTATCTTTTTTGTTTGGGGGTCCAAGATTCTTTTCGGGCAGCGTCCGATTCCGCAGCCGAATATTTTCGCAAACCTTTGGCTCTTCTTCTTTTCCCGAAGTGGACTCTTTAAAGAGAGGGGCAAGTTCCAGCTCTTCATCAGAAACACTCCCGAATGTAGGCACTCGTGACCTGCCGGTGTTAACCATGCAATAATCGCCAGTAGTTCTTTTAAGCCCTTCGGTCGTATTTCTTCGCTCCCGACGAGTTTTGCGCTTTTCCCGCTTGAAGCGTTGTCTATGAGCAACGTATCCATGCCACCATTTATCGAAAGCTTTGCACTCTTGAATGGGGTGCGAAACCTTCTGATGATATAAGCAATAGGAGGGGTGCATTTCTATTTCACCAGTAATTTTTCCTTCGGAGGATGGTAGCTTCATACCCATTGACACGGCTTTAGCAAATCTCTTCCTCATCTTGAATTGGCTTTTGTCGATGTTGGAGGCATTTTGCTCCAGCGGGATCGTCTCAGCTCTTTCATCAAGTCGCTGGCGTTTGGCCCTTTCAAATATGACCGCCTCGCGTTCCCGATCAGCTTTACTTTTTAAGAGAGCTTCATTGAGGAATGCGTCAATTACTTCATCCGATAACCCCAGAATTTTTGGTTCAGGATCTGCCCCCGGCGTTTCAGTACAAGGGGTCTCCTCATCGTCCATGAACGAGTGGGAAATCACATGACAGCTCGCCACGCATTCTTCAGAATCATCAGATGAACTTTCTCCCTCATCTTCCTCTTGAAAGACATGATTGAGGAATTCTTGGAATGTAATGGGAGTCCGTGCCTTCTGGTTGTATTCCTCCAGTGCGTCAATTTGTTTTTGCAAGTTCGTACGCTTGTCGCCAGGCTTCACGGGCTTCTTTGACTTCTTTTTCTTCTACTTTGAAGATTTCGACGGCTGGTTATGAATGCTTGGGCCACCTCCATCGCTCTTTTGAGTTGGACGAGGCTTCAACATCTCTTCAATGATCTGCGGCTCTAACGGGTTCTTCCACTTGATCGCTGGGCATGTCTGAAGATCGTTTAGCATCCTCTTTGTCTTGGTTGATAATACAACTTTCCAAGGAGCTTCTTCAACGACGGAGCATGTTGCCCCCGGCGTATTCGTCCCCTTAGATGTGTGGGGCTGCGGGGGATTCACCTTCCATTTGTCAGATAACGCGAATTTGCCCTGTCGGTACTGGTTTTCAAGCCAATTTTTGAAAACGTAGCAATCTTCGATCGGATGGCCCAGTACTCGATGATAGGGACAGTAGTTGAGCTCATTGACATCACTTGGTTGCGACGGACGTTTTGGATCTGGCAGGTTTATGAGTCGGTTGCGCAACGCCAGCTCGAATAACCTTCTCATCTTATCTCGGGGAAAGGAGTAAGAACGTCCTAGCCTCTCCTCAAGGGCCACGTATGGACGCGTATTACTTTGACGAACAACCGGATTCGAGTCGCTCGGTTGTTGTTGAGCATTAGCGACAATGATCGCTTTTCCCTTCCCCTTGTCATTTCGGGAGTCCGGCTTTGGAAGAGGGGGTTTATGGCCCATCTGATCCATTTGCGCTAGTTTGTCAATCAAGGCATGGATGGTAGTCGGCTTGAAAAACATCATAAATTGCGAGATGGTTGCTTGCGGATCAAGGGTTCCCACAAACATACCCACTGCGGGAGCTTCTTCAATGCGCTGCTCGCACTTCGACCATAAGTTTCGCCACCGTATAGCATATTGGACCCATGTCTCGCCTGGCTTTACCCTGGTGTTAATCAGTACCGTCATCGGGGTACGTTCACTGGCGCTTGCAAAACGTTGAGTAAACAACAGCTCCATCTCCGTGAAGGTCTTGATCGAGTCGTTCGGGAGCTCAAAGTACCACTCGAACGTCGTATCTGATAAACTTCCAACAAACTGGCGAAGCAACAGCTTGTCGTCACCGCCGGTGTTGCCGCAGAGTGCCCTGAACTGGGCAACATGCTGGTGGGGATTGCCAGTCCCCTTATATACATGGAACTTAGGGATTATGTAACTGGGCGGGTACGTGATTTGATCGTACCAACTTGGATATGGACGCCCTGTTCTTAAGACCTAGCCAGCTGCTTCAGTCGCATGATGAACCCGTATTTGCTGGGCTATGTACTCGTCCAAGTCAGCTTTGGAGATTGTCTCTTCTTTAGCTGCTGACAGAGCTGGCGGAGGATTCGACGTCTCTCCCTTGTTAAGACCTAGCCAGCTGCTTCAGTCGCATGATGAACCCGTATTTGCTGGGCTATGTACTCGTCCAAGTCAGCTTTGGAGATTGTCTCTTCTTTAGCTGCTGACAGAGCTGGCGGAGGATTCGACGTCTCTCCCTTGTTGTCTTCAAGGATGATCAGAGGATCTTCGGCCGGAGGATCTTGTTGGATCATCATCCCCACCATGTCTTGGAACAGGAGGCCCATATGCTGTATGTTGGCTGCTTGTTCAGCAGCCTCTTTGTCCTTCTTTTCCAATATTCGACGAAGGAATTCGGCGTCGGTTTCTTCCTCCTGGCGTTCATCCGAGGACATTTCAGGGTTTTCTTTTGGCCCAGTAAGTGCGGCCATAGCGTTCATCATCTCTTGGAGCTTCTGCTGCTGCTCCTGCGCTTTGGTCATGGATCGCGTAAGTGGTCGATGACCCGTAGATATGCGACTGCCCTCCTTACCAGACGCTACGTAGACTGTATGAACTACAATGCCCCCTGACTTAGGGCGTTTGGGTTCACCACCTTTGATATTCATCATTGGCATCGGCACTTTCTCCGGCCTTCTTCTTTTATGGGCCGTAGAAGTTAAGGGGGCCGTTGCTTTGGGCACCCAAGCGGTCGTCGCCTTTCGTTGCTTGACCAGGGGATTTTCTTCCTGCCGACCTTTCGACTTCTTGTGCTGGCGAGAGAAGTTAAGATCAATGACAGATTCTCGGACTCATCGCCATGTCTTGTAGATCCTGGAGGACAGCGATTGAGGAGGCTGCTCCGGCTTTTCTGTTTCCACGGCAGTCTCTACCGGTGGAGGAGATCTTCTGAGCACCGCAGTTGGTGAGTTCCTGCATACTCTATTCAGCAGCTCAAAGCTGTTCCCGGTTGGGACAGCAGCATTGACTTCCGCCGTTGGAGCCGGTGGAGTTATCCCAGAAGGGGAGTTGCTCCCAGTCTTCCTTACCCGGCGCCAGTGGCGTCGTCGGGCGTGACGAGGCGCCGGTATTGGCTCAGAGACAGAAACAGCTTCTTCTTGCCCCCTGTTCGGGTGTGGGGCGGTTGCCGGTGTCAGCCTATTGAAGACTGATGTCTTTTGAGCAGCAAGAGTAGGAATGGGAATTGGGACGGTCAATCTTGTAAAGACCGATCTCTTAGCAGGAGAAGCCGCCTTGACGACTTCAAGAGCAGGTTTGGGTACTCCTTTTAGAATAACCTTTTCTGAGACTGCACGCTTCATTGCGGGTCCGCGAGAGTTTTGGTCCAATCTGGAGAAGACCGAGGCACCGGTGTTGGGCGACCCGTTGAGAGGGGCCGCAGTAACTGAAAGTCGATCGAAGACCGACTTCTTAGGAGCATCTTGTACGGGCACAGGGGTGCTGAAGCTTGTTGGCGGAAGCATAGTTCCGAAAAACAGCCCCGTGGTGGCTTGAGTAATCTGCTCCACGGACATGGTGAACAGAGAGGCCGCATGGGGCCCGTAGGTTATGCCCCCAGTTGAGGCCGGACGCGAGCTGCAGTTGCAGTTGGAGCACTTCAAACAAGTTGAGGCCATCGATGCTCGATTCCTCTTCTGCACCAAGCGAGAGACCAAATCTTAGTAAACTTGAAATCCAAAGGCAACCGTTAACAAACCGCGATTGGTTCGCGAAGACAACACACGAAGTGTGGAGTGGAAAGAGGAAAAGGTCTGACCGGGCGTGCCAGAATCTGTTCCCCTCCGAACACAGAGACGCGACCGCGTAGGCTCGTCTTGCCTGAGATTCGGGGCAGATGCTATTTGGTTTTATCCGTCCACCTCTCCGAAGATGCCAAGTTGATTTATGGCACCGTGCATCGGAGGTTTAGACGGATGCGGCCGATGTAGCAGACTTCGTCAGATTCCCCCTCACTTGAGGGGTTTTTTATTGTGGGGATGCTCTTCCCTGCAGGCGCAAGCCCCTGCAGTTAATTACGCTACCGCATCGCGGTAACAACTTTCTCCTTCTCCAGAATTTCACTTCGTGTCGTGTGTGTTTGTTTTGTTTGTGGATGCCCGTGGATTGTATACGGAGACTAAGTTATGCCGTCGCCCGTAGGACATGGATTAGTCCAAATCCGTATTTACTTAGATTTGGGTTTGGGGTTTTAGTTTAAGGATACGTTAGCCCTATTGAGGCTAAGATCAACTTAAACGTTCGTTAAGGATACGTGAGCCTAATCTCCAGACTCAGATCAACTTAATGGGATCGTTTGGATCCGACAAGAGAGCAATTGGCTCTGTTGTTTAGTTTAATGATATTGCGGTCGATTTCTAGTTTAGGGACATGGTGGTCCATCATTCCCATTTGGGGACGAACATTAGTTTAAGGATATTTCGGTCCAACGTTCCCATTTTGGGACGAATATTAGTTTAAGGACGTTTCGGTCCATGAGTTTAAGGACCCCGCAGTCCGTATCAATATGTGATTGTCGGGACCCGTCACCTGTTCCCCTCCGAATGGCGACGACGACGTGAGGACGTCTTGCCTGAGATTCGAGGCAGATGCTATATGATTTTATCCGTCCACCTCTCCGAAGATGCCAAGTTGATTTATGACACCGTGTATCGAAGGTTTAAACGGATGCGGCCGATGTAGCAGACTTCATCAGATTCCCCCTCGCTTGAGGGGTTTTTGATTGTCGGGACGGTTTTCCCTGCAGGCGCAAGCCCCTGCAGTTAATTACGCTACCGCATCGCGGTAACAACTTTCTCCTTCTCCAGAATTTCACTTCGTGCCGTGGGTGTTTGTTTTGTTTTTGGTTGCCCGTGGATTGTATACGGAGACTGAGTAATGCCGTCGCCCGTAGGACGTGGATTAGTCCAAATCCATATTTACTTAGATTTGGGTTTGGTGTTTTTAGTTTAAGGATACGTTAGCCGTATTGAGGCTAAGATCAACTTAAACGTTCGTTAAGGATACGTTAGTCCTGTTTGAGACTAAGATCAACTTAACGTGGTGATCCATTTATTATATGGCCGTCAGGACTCGCCACCTCTCTGACGTCGTTGAAGAATTACAACGATAGGTGTCAGAGGAGTTCAGAGATGTACCCTTGAACCAAAGTTGATTTGGAGTTTTATAGTCCATTTGAATGTTTAAGGATACGTTAGCCGTGTTTGGGGCTAAGATCAACTTAAACGGGACCGTTTAGATCTGGAAAAAGAGCATTTGGAGGCTCTATTGTTCCAGTTTAGGGACGTGGTGGTCCATGTTCCAGTTTAGGGACGTCGTGGTCCATCGCCAGTTTAAGGACGTGGTGGTCCGTCATTAATTTAAGGACATTTTGGTCCATCGCCAGTTTAGGGACGTGGTGGTCCATCATTAGTTTAAGGATGTTTCGGTCCATCATTAGTTTAAAGACATTTCGGTCCATCGTTCCCATTTTGGGATGAATATTAGTTTAAGGATGTTTCGGTCCGATATTAGTTTAAGGACGTTTCGGTCCACGAGTTTAAGGACCCTGCAGTCCATATTCATATGTGGTCGTCGGGACCCGTTACCTCTCTGACGTCGTTGAAGGATTACAATGATGGGTGCCAGAGGAGTTCGGAGATGTACCCTAGAACCGGTCGGAAATTGATTTAGGGAGCAGCCGTGCTCAGTCAATTTAATTTGAGGACTTACGGCCACGATTGGGCTAAGTCCAATTGAAGATGTTCAGCATTTTATCTGCTTTTGCATTGCATTTCTTTTTATTTTTATTTGGGATCTACCCATGAAGGATGCAGAGCATCAATTTGTTTTGGGCTCTGCCCATTCATAAATGATGCGCAGCATCAATTTTACTTGGGCTCTGCCCTTTATTGCTTAGCAATTTAATTTGTCCTGTTAGGTCTTTTTGACTTGGGCTTGGCCCATTTTTTAAATAATGCATTGCATTTCAGGCGCTTTGCGCCAATCAAAGAGCGCACGCGCTTGTGGTGACGACACGTGTCATGCAAGCGCAGTGCGTTGCGCTAGTGCGCTGCGCTTGCGCTGCTGACACGTGGCGCGCTCTGGTGAGTTGTGGCAATTTCAGAGAGCAAATCTCTATTTTAAAAGCGCATAGCGTAAATGGTTCAGACGCTGACACGTGGCGCTCTCCCAAGAGCGCAACAGCGCAGTTTGCAAGTGCAAGGCACTCTAAATTTGAGAATCTTTTAGATTCAAGAACCAAAGGTTCATGACAGAAGTGCAAAGCACTGTTTGCTTTCTTGATCTAATTTAGATCAAAGAAAACAAGTTTCTCTTGTTTTTCTTATCTCAGAGAACCAAAGGTTCATAAAAAGTGCAAAGCACTGTTTTTGTTTGTTTTTTATTGAAGATCATTGATCTTGTTTTTAGATCCATGATCTGTT
Source organism: Agapanthus africanus (assembly GCA_030015575.1). Classification (NCBI taxonomy): domain Eukaryota; kingdom Viridiplantae; phylum Streptophyta; class Magnoliopsida; order Asparagales; family Amaryllidaceae; genus Agapanthus; species Agapanthus africanus. The sequence continues at coordinate 78,265,180 of JASDDO010000026.1, read as the reverse complement.
CATAAGAGAATTTTCTCTTTTTCTAAAGGCTTTTTACCTTTTTTGTTCTTGAGGATTTCTCTCCAATTCTTCAGAGCTCTCTCTGTTTAATTTCTCACAAAATGTTGATGCCTTTGAATTGAGGTCTAGGGGCCTTTATATAGTGCCCATAAATTTGTTAAAAAGATCTTTCTCTGAGTGATTTGGGGAATTTTCCCCACCATTGGATCTTTGATCCAAGGGCTTCTGTTTTACAGAAGAAAATCTTCTTGTTTTAACAAGAACAGAAAATATTTCTTTAGAGTTTTAATTCTATTTGGCGCAAATGCCGCAGCGCGTGACACGTGTCACACAGCTCAAAGTGCAGCGCAACTGCGCTAGCGCCTCTGCGCTGACACGTGTCGCGCAGCATAACTGCGCTAGCGCATCAGCACTGACACGTGTCGCGCAGCGCACAGCGCAGCGCAACTGAAGCGTTGCTTCCTTTAATTTTGCTTAAAATAGAGCTTTGCTCTGATTGGGCGCACCTTCTTGGGCGCTGCGCTGACGTATCAGCGCCTGACACGTGGCGCGTTGCGCCCAAGATTTGAAGCGTTGCTTTAAAATTTAATTTTGACTTTCCAACAGAGCTTTCCTCTGATTGGGGGAAACATGCCCCCGGCGTCTCGTGTTCCCACAAAGACGGTCAGTGTAGTATCGCCGGAGTCTGGCGCAGGAGATGATATCGGGACCCGCCGCCCCAAGGTGTCTGCCAAGCGCAAATCAATCCCACGCGTCTCTAGAGCTGGCGGGCAAAAGAAGAAGAAGTCGATCCTTTCCCTCGACGCGATCCTCGGTTTAGAGCCTGAGGCTCCTCTCACCGAAGGAATAAGTGAATATGGCAGCAACAAGGGCTTCTTGGTAGACCCCGCAGACACCAATTTGGCGGCCTCTATTGCAGCTTCTGAGCGATCAGCAAGGCTCGAAGCGATGTTAAGTAAACTCGCTGAGTCAGGTAACCATTAACTGCTTTCTTCGTAATTTTTTTTTTTGCATATATATTTTTTATCATTATCTCTGACTAATACTTTCCCCCTTTTCCAACAGGTGTCACTACCGAAGAAGCTATTGCTGCCTCTTTACAGACCTTCCAAGAGGAGGAGGAGAAGCGCGCTTTGGCGGGCGCTGGTACGTCCCACCCCCCCTTTTTTTTTAAAAAAAAAATTTGTTATCTCTTCTGATGGTCAACCTAACCTTCTTCTTTTGTTTCTTTGCAGGGGCTATACCAGTTGATGCGGGGATCCTTCCCAAGCCTGTTACTGAAGTCCCGGTCTCGTCGGGGCTGCTGCAAGAGTCTCGACTTGACAAGTCGACGAGGGATGCCTTGAAGAATTTGGAGGCATCCCTGTATACGGACGAGGACGCTTCAATGAAAGATGCTCTGGTGAGGTCCGTTTCAACAGCCCGGACGAGAGGAAGCGGCTGAAGCGCGAGGCGAACGCGCGCGAGGCTGCTTTGGCCAGTGGAGCGGGCCCAAGCACCATTCCTCGTGCCGATACCCCATCAGAAGAGTCCCCAGTCGCCCTGTCTACAGCTCATAGACGGGCGATTCGCTTCAATAGGGAACCTAACGAGAAGTCCACCTCAGGTAACACTTCTTTCAGAATTTTGTTTGTAAAAATTGTAAACTCGCCGGTTTTTTATGCATCTCATCTTGCAGGGCCAAGTCCGACCGAGGGGGAGACGGAGACTGTCGAACATGAGAGGCTGAGGGGGGAGATATTGGTCGAGCCCGAGTCGGTGGCGGATGACACAGCTGGGATTGCTAGGCCTGAGATAGTGGCTGACGAACCGGTCATGTCCACTATGCCTGAGCAAGCGGTTGTTGCTGAGCCCGAGGTAGCAGCGGGCAGGGTGCCTGAGGCTGATGACCTTGTGGTGACGGTGGACGAGACAACCGTGACTGCTGAGCTTGAGGGAGTAGCGGGTGAGTTGGCCATGATTCCTGAGGACGAGCCAACCGCTCCTTCTCAGGAATCTGGCAATGCTCCAGTCATAGCCCTCCCCGCCTATGGTCCCCCGCCGTCTCCAGGTCTTGCGAGCACGACGACGGCCCCTATTGAGTCGGGTGATGAGGCCACGGGCGGTAGCCTCATGTCGGTGGAGGAGGGAGTCGCCTCTGTTTCGGCCGGCAGCTCATCAGGTAAATCCCAAGTTACTGTTTTTTTTACCTTACAATCCTTTCTGACAAGTTCACATCTGTTCGTAACGCAGGTGCAGCCAGTGCCGATGCCCCATTGCTCGAGGGAGCGCTTTCAACTACTGCCTTGGCGGTGGTCACTTCTCCGCCCTCTCTCATACCGTCAAAGATGTTGGAAGGTATGGGTTTGTAACTTATTAATCTTATCTTTCAGACGTATAATTTGTGTACTAAAGTCGTATTGTTGTGTTTTTTTAGGAGGGCTCTTTGATCATCTATATCAAGTGTTGCTCCCACACTTCTCCTTCCCATCTGAACTCGCTTCTCCCTCTGGTGGCGCTGGTGAGTATAGTTCCCGACCGATATCTTTCTTTTTGGTGATGGAATTATTTCTGACTCTTTCTTGTCCTGATTGCAGTGCTACAAATCGAAGGAAGAGATGAACGATTGGTCGTGCCACCGGCTCTCCCGGCCTTGCCGCCTGCTACCGCTGGTATAGTAAACTATCCCATCGATGACTTTTTCATATTCCTTGAACCGTCATCTAATCGTACTTTGTTTTTTCAGCTGTCGTTCCGATTCCAGCGCCCTTTGAGTCTCGCGTTATAATGCAGGCAGGCCCCTTCCTGAGACGTCCGTCTTCAAAGGGTGCCGTAATGAGCTTGGGCATGCTGAGCGGATACGTCGAAGAGCTTGACGCGGATGCTCCCCCATCAGCTACGGATTTCGCTGCGGAGGTTAATCCGATGTTGGCGGCGCTTGTGAATTTCCACGATGGAGGCGTCGTCGAGCTTTGGGTTAATCATTGCAGGGAAATCGAGGTCCGCCTGCATCAATCGGAGTTTATGCGCCCTGCTCCCGAGACCTTAGCCGCAAGCAATCAAAGAGCAGCATGGATCGAGCAAAGCGCTTCTTACTTCCGTCACTTGGAACAAGAAGTGGCTTTAAGGCTGAGGGAATGCCAAGAGACCTCAAACAAGACGGCTCGTCTGCGTGCTGAGGTTGAAGCGAACGCTGCCCAGGTGAAGGCTATCTTCGAGGGCCTTCTGGAACGTATCTCAAGTGGGCTAAACCTGAAGCAAAAGCTCGATGCCGCCGAGCATGATGCCCAAGGTCGCGAAGCAGCTCAGTAGGACGTTGGGGAGCAGCTTGCATCCTTCTTGCAGCAGCGGACTCAAGTGGAAGCGGAACTGGCGGTGGTGGCCGATCAGGAGAAGGCATGGAAGGAAGTGCGCGAACAACTGATAGGATTATTTAAGATGCTTCCTTCCCAGTAGCTACCCTTGTATCAATATACTTGTAAAAATTTTCTTTTTCGAATAAGATGTATCCATTCTTTATTCTTTTATGCGATTCACCTTGTACTTGATTACATTCAATAAAGATATACATTTTTCTTTGCAATGTCTTGTGCTATTTCTTTGCTTTTTCTTTTCTCTTATTATCAGCATACTGTCCTGATAAACACATTTGACCAATAATAGAGTAAGCATCTAGATCTTTCCGAGAGATAGCGATGGCTTAGACCGCAGGTTCAGATCTGCTGCCTAAGACTTTTCAACTCTATGAGCTGTGAGGGTCTCGTAGAGATTTTTCTCCCTACGGATCGAGAGGATCTCGTAGGTGGGTTTTTCTCCTTAGGAGTCGTGAGGATTCCTAAGTGTGTTTTCTCTTATAGGTCGTAAAGATCCTGTAAGAGAATTTTTCCCTCTTACGAGTCGAGAGGACTCGTAAGTGGTTGTTTCCCTCCTTGTCGAAACTCGACTTTAGAGAGTGAGACCCGTGAATAGTATCCAGGAGACCGTTTTAGATCAACTTGCAGGGTCCCATTGTTCAGGAAGCAAGTTTTTTAGTCCCTGTTGCTTGAGGCTTCATCTTGCAAGTTGAGACGAATCGGGAATTTTCCCGCGGAGATACTAGTTTCTCTGCGAGCCGACGCGAATCAGAAGGCACTCGTCAAGGATTGTTTGTTTCCCTGAGTTAAGGTATTTGCTAAGGATTATTTATTTCCCTAGCGCCAAGGATTATTTGTTTCCCTGGGGTTGAAACGAGTCGAGAATTTCCCACGGAGGCACTAGTTGCTTTGCGAGTCGACGCGGATCAGGAGGCTCTCGTCAAGGATTGTTTGTTTCCCTGAGTTGAGGTATTTGCTAAGGATTATTTGTTTCCCTAGCGCCAAGGATTATTTGTTTCCCTGGGGTTGAAACGGGTCGAGAATTTCCCACGGAGGCACTGGTTGCTCTGCGAGTCGACGCGGATCAGGAGGCTCTCGTCAAGGATGTTTGTTTCCCTGAGTTGAGGTATTTGCTAAGGATTATTTGTTTCCCTGGGGTTGAAACGAGTCGAGAATTTCCCACAGAGGCACTGGTTGCTCTACGAGTCGACTCGAATCAGGAGGCTCTCGTCAAGGATGTTTGTTTCCCTGAGTTGAGGAATTTGCCAAGGATTATTTGTTTCCTTGGTGTTGAGACGAATCGAGAATTTCCCATGGAGACACTGGTTTCTCTGCGAGTCGATGCGAATCAGGAGGCTCTCGTCAAGGATTGTTTGTTTTCCTGAGTTGAGGTATTTGCCAAGGATTATTTGTTTCCTTGGTGTTGAGACGAATCGAGAATTTCCCACGGAGACACTGGTTTCTCTGCGAGTCGATGCGAATCAGGAGGTTCTCGTCAAGGATTGTTTGTTTTCCTGAGTTGAGGTATTTACCGAAGACACTGGTTTCTTCGGAGTTGGGATGAATCGTCGAGATCTGGCTTCGTTTTCTGGCGGAGCCTGTTGAGAAAGTATGGTTCCCTCCTCGTTTGCGCCCATAGATTGTATACAGGGATCGATGTGATCTCAACTGTAGGGCCAAAGTTTTATCATCATTTTTTTTGTTTTATTTCCGCGATACTCTATCATTTCAGCTTTTATATCGCGAAGGTCGCGATTGCCCAATCATTTCGGCTATCTTTTGCGGTGCCCAATCATTTCGGCTGTTTATTTTATTTTTACTCGCTGCTTTTTATTGCGAGTTGCCCAATCATTGAGGCTATTTTTCATGCATACATTTTTACTTGCTGCTTTTTATTGCAAGTTGCCCCATCATTTCGGCTATTTCATATGCATGTGCGGCCTACTGGCTTTTCGCCGTAAACATGAAATTAGACACCGATTTCGGCATCAGCACCGCTACAACTGGGATATTACTAGGAGCGAATCATCATTTGCCTCTGCCGATATTGACCAAAGGTGGCTTAGCGACCAGAGTTAGGGTCCTGTCGACTAAGGCTTTTGACTTCGTGAGCCGTAAGGGTCTCACAAAGTTATTTCTCCCTACAAGTCATGAGGATCTTGTAGGTGTATTTTCTCCTTAAGGATCGTGAGAATTCCTAAGTGTTTTGTTCCTCTGTAAGTCGTAAGGATCCTACAAGAGGATTTTCTCCTCATAAATCGAGAGGATTTACAAGGGTTGTTCACCATGTGAACGTATCCCCAGTCACGGATGGGACTTGGTCAGGAAAATGTTTATTCGCGCCCGTGGATTGTATACAAGGGCCAGTATTGAGCCACTTGTAGGGCAATATTGGAAGTTGTGGGTGTCACTTAAGCATAGGTTTAGGTCTCTGTAACTTAAGACTTCCAAATCTTATGAGCCGTGAGGGTCTCATAAGAGAGTTCTCCCTACGAGTCATGAGGATCTCGCAAGTGTACTTTCTCCCTAGGAATCGTGAGGATCCCTAAGTGTGTTGCTCTCTTGTGAGTCGTAAGGATCTCACGCGGGTGGTTTCTCCTTACAAGGTCGAGAGGATCTTGTAAGTGTCCTTTAACGAGGTTGCGCCCTTTCGGGTTTTCACAAACACTCGCCGGTAGTCCTGCTGTTTTTACTCACGGATCCCTTTCGGGTTTTCATCCGTGCCCATTTTGCTAATGGACATACCGTTTTTTTATTCTTTTTATTTTCTTCTTCTTCTTCTTTTTTACGAGGTCGCGCCCTTTCGGGTTTTCACGAACACTCGCCGGTAGCCCTGCTGTTTTTACTCACGGAGCCCTTTCGGGTTTTCATCCGTGCTCTTTTTGCTTATGGACATACCGTTTTTTTTTGTTTTTTTTTATTCATTTTTTTTATTATTTTCTTTTTCTCTTCTCTCTTTTTTTTATACCTGGTCAGCCTAAGGATGCTGCGGTAGTAGTTTAAAGACGTTTCGGTCTGTCATTAGTTTAAGGACGTTTCGGTCCGTCATTAGTTTAAGGACGTTTCGGTCCGTTCAGGAAAGGGCCAGTCACTGCTTATAGAGTTCGAGCTTAGGACGATAGCGAGCGGACATAGTCGTCGTCATCTATCATTGACCTAGGCTACGGCTCATTAAGCATAGTATTTCTTCAGGAAGCGACCATTTATTGGCCGGAAAGACCTTTCACCGTGCATATCCATGAGCAGATAGGCTCCACCCTGGTAGACCTTGTCTATGATGTACGGGCCTTCATAGTTCGGCTCGAATTTTCCCCGCTTGGCACGGTTGGGGATCATAGGCCTCTTGACCACTAGCATGAGTTCGCCTTGGCGGAATGGCCTCGGTCGGGTCAATCTTTCATATGAGCGCGTCATCTTTGCTTTATAAGCTTCTAGATTTTGTTGCGCTATGAGCCGAGTTTCATCAAGGGCGTCAAGCTCCTCAAGCCGAAGGTGAGCATTTTCTTCGTCCGTCAGCTCGTAGTGGACTGCCACTCGCAGAGAGGGTAACTCTATCTCGAGAGGGAGTACTGCTTCGATACCGAATACCAACGCATATGGCATCGTGTTCGTGGCCGTCTTGAACGTGGTTCGATACGCCCAAAGAGCTTCTTGCAGCCTTTCGTGCCAGTCCTTCTTATTTCGGGACACCGTCTTCTTTATGATCTTTGTCAAGGTCTTGTTGGAGGCTTCGGCTAGACCATTAGCTCGCGGATTATAAACTGAGGAGTATCTCCAGTCTATATTATGCTGCTGCGCGAAGCGACTGATCTTGTGGCTTCTGTAGGCTGGCCCGTTATCGGAGATGATCCGTCTCGAAGTTCCAAACCGATAGATGACGTGCGTCTGGAAGAAATGGAGGATATTCTCCGTCTTCACCTCTTTCAGCGGTACTGCCTCTGCCCATTTGGAGAAGTAGTCAGTCGTCGCCAGGATGAAACGATGTCCCATGGACGATGCTGGTTCGATGGGGCCGACTATGTCAATTCCCCACATTTCGAATGGCCAGCTAGCCACCATTGGGTGTAGTGGATTTGGATGTTAGTGGATGAAGTCCCCATGGATCTGGCATGAGTGGCATTGCTTCGCATATTCGAGGCAGTCCTGGATCATCGTAGGCCAGTAGTATCCCATCCGTTTGATCTTCAACTTCATCTTCGGGCCCGCTTGGTGAGAACCACAGATTCCATCATGAACTTCCTGAACGACTCTTTCTGCTTCTTCAGGTCCTAAGCATCTCAGCCACAGAGAATCGAATGACTTCTTGTATAGAGTATCATTGACGAAGGCGAAAGACAGAGCTCGTTTCATGAGCTGATGTCTTGTGGACGCTTCTTCAGGTATTCGGTGGGACTTAAAGTAGTCTATGAAGACTTCCCTCCAATCCTCAGCCTTTTCCCGGTCTTCTATCCGCAAGGTCGTCTGTTCAGCCGCTCCCTTCTCTTCGGATGATTCTGGAGATATTTCTGCTGGGGCAAGCACCCGACGGCTTTGTACCACGATTCTAACATCATCGAGGTTCTCGTCAGCCAGTTCTTTAGATAACTTGGCTAATGCGTCCACTTTGCTGTTTTCCGCACGCGGTATGCTTTCCAAAGTATAGGAGGGAATTTGGGTCAACAGTTGTTGCACCTTTTCACCGTACTTCACCAACTTCTGTTTGCACGTTTGGTAGTCGCCGTTTACTTGACTAACGACCAGTTGAGAATCTCCGTATATGAGGAGGTTTTCAATTCCCATGTCAATGGCGATCTCGAGGCCTGCTATCAAAGCTTCGTATTCGGCTTCATTATTTGTCCTCGGCTCTATTAAGGAGAAAGCGAAGTGCATTATCCCTCCTTGTGGAGTTACAAAGATGAGCCTTACCCCTGATTTGAATACAGGGGTATTTTGTTTGCGCTTCTTCATGGAGGATGCGCCGTCAAAATAAAGCTCCCATCGGGTATCACCACCGTCGATCGCATCAAACGCATGTTCGTCTGGAAGATCGCAATTCAAAGGAGAATCGGCGGGTATCGGATGCTCAGCGATGGCCTGGCCTTTCACTACCTTGAGAGGTTGATACTTTATCGAGAACTCCATCAAGAGCAGAGCCCATTTAGCGAGTCGTCCCGTCAATATGGCTTTTGACATTAAGTATTTAAGAGGGTCCACTTTCGAAATGAGACGGACCTCATGCGCCAACGCATAGTGCCTGAGTTTTGTTATCGCGAAGATCAACGCCAAGCAGTGTTTTTCAATGGGGGAGTAGTTACTTTCTGCCCCCAGTAGAACTCGGCTTAAGTAATAAAGAGTTCTCTCCTTCCCTTGATCATTCTCTTATGCCCATAATGCGCCTAAGGAACCTTCGAGGGCGGTTGTGTAAAGAATGAGGGGCTTCCCTTTGACCGGAGCAGCCAACACTGGCGGGTTCTGCAGGTACTGTTTAATCTCGTCCAGCGCGCCCTGGCATTTTTGATCCCAAACGAATGGTGTTCCTTTCTTCATCAGGTGACTGTAAAGACGACACTTGCCCGAAAGGTTGGCTATAAATCGCCGTATATATGCGAGCTTCCCTTGGAGAGATCGCAGCTGCTTAAGAGTCCTTGGCGGAGGCATTTCCATAATCGCCTTGATCTTTGACGGATCTATCTCAATCCCCCGGTGCCGAATAATGAATCCCAGAAATTTGCCTGAGGAAACTCCGAATGCACACTTGAGAGGGTTCATCTTCAAGTTTTATTGTCAAAGGCGTTGAAACACGGTCTTCAAATGCTTGAGATGTTCTTCGTATGATTTGCTTTTAACCACGAGATCGTCGATATAGCATTCGACAATTTCATGTATAAGGTCATCAAAGATCTGCATCATGGCTCTCTGATAAGTAGCACCGGCGTTCTTTAAACCGAAGGGCATCACTTTATAACAGAATATACCTAAATGAGTCCTGAAGGCGGTGTGCTTCTGGTCTTCGGGATGCATCTTTATCTGGTTATACCCTGATGAGCCGTCCATGAAGGAGAAAACCTCATGAGTGGACGTATTGTCTATCATCAGTTCGGTAACTGGCACTGGGAAATCGTCCTTCGGGCAAGCTTTATTAAGGTCCCGGAAGTCTACGCATATGCGCACTGTCCCATTTTTCTTCATCACCAGGACGATGTTGGCGATCCATTCAGGGTATTGAACTTCCTGGATGAAGCCAGAGTCGATCAGCTTCTTGACCTCGGCATTGATGCTCATCTCAAGCTCGAGCCACATTCTCCTCGGCGTCTGTTTGACTGGCTTGATGTCCAGGGATATCGCCAATCTGTGCACAGCAATTTCTGGATCTAGTCCCGGCATTTCGGAATAGTTCCATGCGAAGCAATCTCTATGTTGTAGAAGCACGTCCTTTAACGCAGCCACCCTTTCCTCAGATAGCAGCTCGCTGATGAATATCGGTCGCGGGTCATTTACCATTCCCAACTCAATTTTCTTAAGGTTATCTGCAGTGGTATGGATTCCATCTTCCAGCTCTTTTGGCGCTGGCGGAAATTCTGAGATTACCTCGTCGTTGCTGTTTTCGAAGCACCAGGGAAGATCATCTATGTTCTCGGGCTCTTCTTTTGATATCGTTATCACGTGACAAGTACGAATTCGCTTCCAAACCCAATGTGGAACTGGTTCTTCTTCCGTAGCCTTGGGTTCGTGCTTCTGTGGCGGCGCTACCTTCCAGTTGTCGGACAGAGCGAACTTGCCAAGCTGATACTGATCTTCAACCCAATTCTTGAAGGTGAAGCAGTCCTCAAGAGGGTGCCCTATCACTCGGTGATAAGAGAAATAGCCTGGGTGTGAGACCTCGCTTGCTTGTTCGGGATGTTTAGACTCCGGCAGTGTAATCATCTGATGTTTTAGAGCGAGGTCAAGTATTTTCTTCGTCTTGTCCCGAGGAAAAGAGTATGCCCGACCCATTTTTCTTATGAGGGATAGATCGGAACCGCTCGATTTTCGCTCGCGTGGCCTTTTAGCCCCGCTTTGTTGCTTTTGAGCACCTTTTTCGCGTTTCGACTTGTTTCTGCCTCTGCGTCGAGCCTTCTTTATAGCAGGTTGACAAGGAGCGGCATTTTCATCTTTCACGGCCCGTTGGAGGAGGCGTTGCGTTTTGGCTTTCTCGTAAATGACCAGTTCGCGGTTATGGTCGTCTCGGACTTTTTGACCAGCTTCGGTTATAAGCTTGTCCATTTGTTCTTCGAACGATGGACTGGGCACTTTTGCATCTGGAACTTTTACTGGTTCAGGATTAGCGTCCTCCCATTGAGCATCCGCTTTTTCATCGAAGTCATACACGACGTAACAGCCGTGTAGTAACTCTCGTTTCTTTGACCGGATGTATCCAAGCCCTTTTGTCTCCATTCTCCCATTAGGCAGTTTGCGTTGAGTCCCGGGAACATTCCATACTTTGTCATAGAACTTGGGTTTTCGAACGGTCTGCTTGAAGGATATCCCCTTGCGTTTCAGCAGCTTTTTTAAACCTTCCGTATAATATCTGGGAAGACGGATAGGCTGAAGCCTGTCGAGTGTAGGATTCGCGCCATGCCAGATTTCTTTCTCCGCTTTGGTTTCTTCAAAGTGGTAGAATATAATTGCTTTTTCGCTTTCTCGCCTGGGAGGGATATAGAACGTTTGTAGCTCTTCTACATTATAAATATCAAGTGCATCCAGTTCTTTACGGTGTTTAAGCGGCACCATGGCGACTTGTAGACTTTGTTCTTCATCAGTGGACGTTTGTATTGAAGGTCGAGCAGAGAATACAGCATGGATTTCATCTTCCGGGTCGCTACCAAAGATCAACGTAGGTGCGGACGGTCCTGGCTTGTTGTGTTGGGGCGGACCCGAATACACTATCTCTTCTTCCTCCTCGGTATCACTCCCGAAAATAGGGATGGTGGCGTTAGCTTTGTTTTCCGGCTTGTGACACCTTTCCGTGTCTTCGAAATCCGGTAAGAAGTATTTAGCATCTTCATATTTGCGGACCTCGTTCACAGAAAACGGATTCAGTTCTCCCGCCACGGTATACTCGAGACCATCCTTAGCATACTTCATACATTGATGTTGTGTAGAAAGGATGACGTTGTACTCATGTAACCATGGTCGGCCGAGCAGAGCATTGTAGCATGTCTTGGCATCTATGATGTGGAATTTAATGTCCGTGACGAGAAGCCCGAAGCGTAGCGTCAGTATCACAGATCCAAGAGTCTTTGACGATTGGGAGTCGAACCCGGAGATGGTGATCTTGTCTCGAGCGAGGTGTTCAACGCTCATGCAGATTTCCTTTAGAACCCGCACATTGAGTTAGGTTAACAGACGACCCGTTATCGATCAGGATTTTTCCTATCTTTATATCATGGCAATATCCTGAGACATAGAGGGGGCGATTGTGTTCGCACGTCCCAAGGAGAAGGTCTTCATCGCCAAAAGTGATATCGGTCGTGTGCACTTCTTCCAGTTCATCCTTCATCTTTTCTTCGGCCAGGAAAGCTTGGAACTGCTCTGGGTCCTGTAGTGCCTTAATTAACGAATCTCTCGCCTCCTTTGATAGTAAAAGGGCGTCAAGAATGCTGAGTTGCGAGGGTAGCTTCCTCAGATGCGCTAAGACATTGTAATCCACCTTATTCTTTTTCGGCAGGTCTTTGGCAGTTAGCTCTTCCGTGATTTGGTCATCCAAGGCGATCTCCTCAGGGACCTTTTCTTTCCCTTTGTCTCTTTTGTTTGGGAGTCCGAGATTCTTTTCGGGCAACGTGCGATTACGCAGCCGGATATTTTCACAAATCTTCGGCTCTTCTTCTTTTCCCAAAGTGGGCTCTTTAAAGAGGGGGCCAAGCTCCAACTCCTCATCAGAATCGCTCCCGAATATGAGTACCTGTGATCCTCCGGCATTGACCATGCGACAATTGCCGGTAGTTCTATTAAGCCCTTCGGTCGCACTGTTTTGCTCCCGGCGAGTCTTGCGCTTCTCCCGCTTAACCTGTTGTCGGTGAGCAACATATCCTTTCCACCATCTATCGAAAGCTTTGAACTCCTCAGTGGGATGCGAAATCTTCTGATGATACAAGCAATAGGAGGGGTGCATTTCCGCTTCATCAGTAACGCTTCCCTCAGAGGATGGTAGCTTCGTACCCATTGACACGGCTTTAGCAAACCTCTTCCTCATCTTGAATTTGATTTTATCCACAGTGAGTGTACTTTGCTCCAGCGGGAGTATCTCAATTCTTTCGTCAAGGCGCTGGCGTATGGCCCTTTCGAATATAACCTCCTCGCGCTCCCGATCAGCTTTGCTTTTTAAGAGAGCTTCATTGAGGAATGCATCGATTACTTCATCCGATGGCTATAGAATTTTTGGTTCGGGATCTGCCCCCAGCTTTTCAGTATAAGGAGTCTCCTCATCGTTCGTGAGCGAATGGGAAATTATATGACAGCTCGCCACATATTCCTCGGATTCATCCGACGAACTATCTCCCTCATCTTCTTCTTGAAAGACATGGTTAAGGAACTCTTGGAATGTAATGGGAGTCCGTGCCTTCTGGTTGTATTCCTCCAGCACGTCAATTTGTTTTTGCAAGTCCGTACGCTTGTCGCCAGGCTTCACGGGCTTCTTTGACTTCTTTTTCTTCTTCTTTGAAGATTTCGACGGCTGGTTGTGAATGCTTGGGCCACCTCCATTAATCTTTTGAGTTGGACGAGGCTTCAACATCCCTTCAATGATCTGCGGCTCCAACGGGTTCTTCCACTTGATCGCCGGGCATGTTTGAAGATCATTTAGCATCCTCTTTGTCTTAGCTGATAATACAACCTCCCAAGGAGCTTCTTCAACGACAGAGCATGTTGCCCCCGGCGTATTTATTCCCTTAGAGGTGTGGGGTTACGGTGGATTCACCTTCCATTTGTCGGACAATGCAAACTTGCCCTGTCGGTACTGGTCTTCAAGCCAATTTTTGAAGACATAGCAATCCTCGATCGGATGACCCAGTACTCGATGATAAGGATAGTAGTTGGGCTCATTGACATCACTTGGTTGCGACGGACGTTTTGGGTCCGGCAGATTTATGAGTCGGTTGCACAACGCCAGCTCGAATAACCTTCTCGTTTTATCTCGGGAAAACGAGTAGGAACGTCCCATCCTCTCCTCAAGGGGTACGTACAGGCGCATATTATTTTGACGAACGACTGGCTTCGGGTTGCTCGGTTGTTGCTGAGCATTAGCAACAACGATCGCTTTCCCCTTCCCCTTCTCATTTCGGGAGTCCGGCTTTGGAAGAGGAGGTTTATGGCCCATCTGATCCATCTGCGCTAGCTTTTCGATTAGTGCCTGGAAGGTGGTCGGCTTGAAGAACATCATAAATTGCGAGATGGTTGCTTGCGGATCGAGGGTTCCCACAAACATACCCACTGCAGGAGCTTCTTCAATGCGTTGCTCGCATTTTGACCATAAATTACGCCACCGTATAGCATATTGGACCCATGTTTCACCCGGCTTTACCCTGGCATTAATCAATGTCGTTATCGGGGTACGCTCGCTGGCACTCGCGAAACGTTGGGTAAACAGCAGTTCCATTTCAACAAAGGTTTTGATAGGATCATTCGGGAGCTCGGAATACCACTCGAACGCCGTATCTGACAAGCTACCAACGAACTGGCGGAGCAACAATTTATCATCACCGCCAGTGTTGCCGCAAAGCGCTCTGAATTGGGCGACATGCTGGTGGGGATTGCCAGTCCCCTTATACACATGGAATTTTGGTATCGTATAACCTGGCGGGTACTTAATCTGGTCGTACCAACCCGGATACGGTCGCCCTGTTTTTACGACCTGTCCCGCTGCTTCCGTCGCTTGATGGACCCGGATCTGCTAAGCTATATATTCGTCCAGGTCGGCTTTAGAGATCGCCTCCTCCTTGGCTACTGATAGAGCCGGTGGAGGATTCGACGTTTCTCCCCTATCGTCTTCAAGGATGATCGGGGGATCTTCAGCAGGTGGATCCTGTTGAATCATCATGCCCACCATGTCCTGGAACAGGAAGGCCATTTTCTTTATGCTGGCTTCCTGTTCCGCAGCTTCTTTATCCTTCTTCTCCAGTATGCGACGAAGGAATTCGGCGTCAGTTTCTTATTCCTGAAGTTCATCCGAGGACGTTTTAGGGGTTTCTTTTGGCCCAGTGAGTGCGGCCATCACGGTCATCATCTCCTGGAGCTTTTGCTGTTTCTCCTGAGCCTTGGTCACTGACCGTGTAAGCGGTCTATGACCCGTGGATGCGCGGCTATCCTCCTTTCCCGATGCCATATAAACTGTATGAACTATCATGCCCCCGGACTTGGGGCGTTTAGGCTCACCACCTTTGGCATTTGCCGCGGGCGCGGGGGTTTTCTCCGGCCTTCTTCTTTTGTGGGCCGTTGAAGTGGAGGGGGCCGTTGCAGTGGGCACCCTGGTGATTGTCGTCCTTTGCTGTTTAAGAGGACGATCCTTTTCTTCTTGCACTTTCGCCTTTTCTGTTGACGAGAGTGATTTGGGTCAATCACGGAGTCTTGAACCCTCCGCCAAACCTTGTATATTTTTGAAGACAGCCGTTGAAGGGGTTGTTCCTGCTTCGCCTCTGTAATTCTCTCTGAAGGTGGAGGAGATCTTTTCAGTATAGCAGTTGGAGAGTTCTTACACACCCTCCTTAATGGTTCAAAGCTGTTCTCAGTTGGAACAGCAGCATCAACTTCTACCATTAGAGCGGGTGGAGTTAGCCCCGAGGGGGAGTTGCCCCCAGCTTTCCTTACTCGGCGCCAGTGGCGACGTCGAGCATGACGAGCCGCTGGGAGTGGCTCGACGATAGGGACAGCTTCATCTTGCCCCCTGTCCGAATGAGGCGCTGCTGGTGCCAGCCTCTTAAAGACGGAGGTCGTCCTTTGAGTGGCAATATTCAATCTGTCAAAGACAGATCCTCGAGCAGAGGCAGGAGCCGGAATAGTCAGCCTTGAAAAGACTGACTCTTTGACAGGAGAAACCGCTTTGGCGACTTCGGGAGTAGCCGTCTTCTTTGGGATGGCCTTCTCAAGTATCATGGGCTTTTTGGCGGGCCCATCAGGTTTCTGGCTCAGCCTGGCAAAGACGGAGGCCGCAGGCTTGATATTGGACGAGCCGTTGAAAGGGGCCGTTGTAGCTGTGAGCCGATCGAAGACCGACTTCTTGTTCGCCTCCGGTGCGGGCACTGGCATGGTGAAGCTTGCAGGCGGGATCATAGTTCCAAAAAATAGGCCGGTGGTGGCCTGGGTCACCTGTTCTACCGGCATGGCAAGGATGGAGGCCGCTTGAGGCCCATAAGCTACACCTCCAGGTGAGGTGGAGCATCGGTTGCACTGGCACTTTGAACTGCTCGAGCAATTGGAGGCCATTGATGCTTGATTTCTGTGCTATGCAAAAGACCAAATCTTAGTAGCTTGAAATCCAAAGGCAACCATTAACAAACCGCGATTCGTTCGCGAAGACGACACACGAAGTGTGGAGTGGAAAGAGGAAAAGGTCCCACCGGGCGTGCCAGAATCTGTTCCCCTCCGAATGGCGGCGGAGACGACGACGTTAGGACGTCTTGCCTGAGATTCGGGGCAGATGCTATATGGTTTTATCCGTCCACCTCTCCGAAGATGCCAAGTTGATTTATGGCACCGTGTGTCGGAGGTTTAGACGGATGCGGCCGATGTAGCAGACTTCGTCAGATTCCCCATCGCTTGAGGGGTTTTTGATTGTGGGGACGCTCTTCCCTGCAGGCACAAGCCCCTGTAGTTAATTACGCTACCGCATCGCGGTAACAATTTTCTCCTTCTCCAGAATTTCACTTCGTGTCGTGGGTGTTTGTTTTATTTGTGGTTGCCATGGATTGTATACGGAGACTGAGTAATGCCGTCGCCCGTAGGACGTGGATTAGTCCAAATCCGTATTTACTTAGGTTTGGATTTGGTGTTTTTAGTTTAAGGATACGTTAGCCGTATTGAGGCTAAGATCAACTTAAACGTTCGTTAAGGATACGTTAGTCCTGTTTGAGACTAAGATCAACTTAACGTGGTGATCCATTTATTATATGGCCGTCAGGACTCGTCACCTCTCTGACGTCGTTGAAGAATTACAACGACAGGTGTCAGAGGAGTTCAGAGATGTACCCTTGAACCAAAGTTAATTTGGAGTTTTATAGTCCATTTGAATGTTTAAGGATACGTTAGTCGTGTTTGGGACTAAGATCAACTTAAACGGGACCGTTTAGATCCGGCAAAAGAGCATTTGGAGGCTCTATTGTTCCAGTTTAGGGACGTGGTGGTCCATATTCCAGTTTAGGGACGTGGTGGTCCATCGCCAGTCTAAGGATGTGGTGGTCCATCATTAGTTTAAGGACGTTTCGGTCCATCGCCAGTTTAGGGACGTGGTGGTCCATCATTAGTTTAAGGACGTTTCGGTCCGATATTAGTTTAGGGACGTTTCGGTCCAATATTAGTTTAAGGACGTTTCGGTCCAATATTAATGTGTGGTCGTTGGGACCCGTCACCTCTCTGACGTCGTTGAGGAATTACAACGATAGGTGTCAGAGGAGTTCGGAGATATACCCTCGAACCGGATGTAAATTGATTTAGGAGAGCAATCTTGCTCAGTCAATTTAATTTGAGGACTTACGGCCATGATTGGGCTAAGTCCAGTTGAAAATGTTCAACATTTTATTTGCTTTTGCATTGCATTTCTTTTTATTTTTATTTGGGCTCTACCCATAAAGGATGCAGAGCATCAATTTGTTTTGGGCTCTGCCCATTTATAAATGATGTAGAGCATCAATTTTACTTGGGCTCTGCCCTTTTTATTGCTTTGCAATTTATTTTGGCCTGTTAGGTCTTTTTGACTTGGGCCTGGCCCTTTAGCAAAAGAAAGGCATTGCATTCTTAAGCGCTTTGTGCCAATCAAAGAGCGCAAGCGCTTGTGGTGACGACACGTGTCATGCAAGCGCAGTGCGCTGCGCTTGCGCTGCTGACACGTGGCGCACTCTGGTGAGTTGCGCCAATTACAGAGAGCAAAACTCTATCTTAAAGCGCATAGCGCAAGTAGTTCAGATGCTGACACATGGCGCTTTCCCAAGAGCGCAACAGCGCAGTTTGCAAGTGCAAGGCACTATAAATTTGAGAATCTTTTAGATTCAAGAACCAAAGGTTCACAACAGAAGTGCAAAGCACTGTTTTCTTTCTTGATCTAATTTAGATCAAAGAAAACAAGTTTCTCTTGTTTTTCTTATCTCAGAGAACCAGAGGTTCATAAAAAAGTGCAAAGCACTATTTTTATGTGTTTTTTATTGAAGATCATTGATCTTGTTCTTAGATCAATGATCTATTAGAAGAAATTCTTCTCTTTTAAAGGTTTTTACCTTTTTTCCTCTTGAGATTTCTTCAGAGTTCTCTCTATTTGAAATTTTTGATTTCTCACCAAATGTTGATACCTTTGAATTGAGGTCTAGGGTCCTTTTTATAGTGCCCATAAATTAGTTAAATTTGTTAAAGAGATCTTTCTCTGAGTGATTTGGAGAATTTTCCCCACCGTTGGATCTTTGATCTAAGGGCTTCTGTTTTACAGAAAAAATTCTTCTTGTTTTAACAAGAACAGAAAGATTTCTTTAAAATCTTAATTCTGTTTGGCGCAAATGCCCTAGCGCGTGACACGTGTCACGCAGCGCACAACGCAGCGCAACTGCGCTAGCGCATCCGCGCTGACACGTGTCACGCAGCGCAAAGTGGCAGCGCAACTGCGTTAGCGCATCCGCGCTGACACGTGTCGTGCAGCGCGCAGCAACTGCGCTAGCGCATCTGTGCTAACACGTGTCACACAGCGCAGTGCTTACGCAACTGAAGCGTTGCTTCCTTTAATTTTGCTTTAAATAGAGCTTTGCTCTGATTGGGCGCGCCTTCTTGGGCGTTGCGCTGACGTATCAGCGCCTGACACGTGGTACGTTGCGCCCGAGATTTGAAGCATTGCTTTTAAAATTTGAATTTTGAATTTCAACAGAGCTTTGCTCTGATTGGGGAAACAATGTTGTTTCCACCTACGCTTTTCACAATCATGTTGCATCTCACAGTTCATCATGCAAGAGAGGGACGTTTAGGCGAATCCGTTAATTAGGGGTGGATGTATCCATTCGAGAAGTAAGTAATGATTAAGAGTTTAATAATTGAATTTAACTATCGAATAATGTTTATCAAAATTCATCGATTGAACTTACCGAATTAAAATCCACATGCTTATGTTTAAGATAAAACGATATATACAAAATAAAGCTAGACCCGAAGGGTCGATTGCTGAAGGGTTTCTCACCGAAGAATGCATGACCATTTGTTCTATATACCTTGAGAGAACTGAGACTGTATTCAACAGGCCGGGACGTAACGAGGACGTCGTGGTTCACGAAGGACAAAGAACAATATCAGTCTTCCGTGGAGGTGGGAACATAATAGGCGCCGTGAAACATGTCGCACTTCATAGTGTGGAGATTGACACAATATATAGATATGTATTATTTAACTCTGGCGAGGTCGGCTTATTTCAAGAGTATGTATATTGACTATTATTTTTTTTCAACTTTCAAATATGAAATTATCTAACTGCATTATTTGTTTCATACTTAGTTTATGGAGAGCTCAATACAACCACCGAAGAGTCTCCTACTATCGAGGCATATCAATAATGCTTTAAATCGAGAATTTGTGACATGGTTTAACCATTTTGTAAGTTTATCACTGAAATATAATTCATTACTCATCTGTTAAACTAAATACGATTTTTTTAATACTTATCATGCCTTATTAGGTTCATACAGCTGTAGATGCCAACATAACAGAATATTTAAAAATACTTGCATCTAAACCAGATCCATTAGTTAAGCGTCTTACTGGTTATGTCGTTAATAGATATAGATTTCATATACAAGGTAGAGATGCACGTAGAAAGTTCTAAAACTGCGGTGTTTTTTTGACATCAACCACAAGAGATTACACATCATTTAGAGATATCAATCCAACCACGGGACAACTTGACTATTACGGTGTGTTGCAAGATATAGTGCAGGTACGTTATCGTGCACACAGAGTTGTCCTATTCAAGTTTCTCTGGTTTAATACCAAGACAGATGGACGTGGATATAAAGTAGAAAACGGGCTACTCCTACTAAATTCTTCATGACTTGCGTTCACGAATGGGCCTTACATATTAGTGAGTTAAGCACATTAGTGTTTTTATGTGGAGGACCCTAGGGATGCTTTCTGGAATGTCGCTATCAGAACAAATCCGTGAGACTATTTTAACATGGGAAATCCTGATGATGAAAATCTTGAAATTAGCTATCCAAGCACGCCAGTCACACCATTACAAGACCTGACCCTGAATATCAACGACATTAGCCTTTCAAAGGCTGACATCGATCCGGAGATTGTTGTAGAAGATGGATCATTAAGATCAACTGCCCGTAGACGAAAATGAACAACGCGTATAGCAGACCAATTCATTAATGACTCTGAGCACAATTCAACGACTGAGAGTTGCGTTACCGAAGATGATGATTAACATTAAACTTTAATTTACTTTTTGTAATATTCATAATCATGTATACAATTTAAAAGTTTAGTTTATCGCATGTTTCTTTCATTTACAGCTATATAATTTGCTTAACTGTTTAATTTGCTTAACTGTTCATTTCATCTACAACTATATAATTTGCTTAACTGCTCATTTCATCTACAGCTATATAATTTTGCTTACATGTTTCTTGAAATTGTTACTGTATTTTTCTGTTGCATTAGTTCATTTCTCAAGATATGGTCTCCAGTTCTCGTGGGGCTCATGAACGGACTGAGGGGGTCCCGGGAGCCAGTTCCTCTAATTCTACGGGCCGTGGCCGAGGACGTACTGAGGGAGACCCCGGAGCCAGTTCCTCTGATTCCGCGGGTCATAGCTCTTGTAGAAAGGGCCCCACACAGGCGCAGGATGTATGGGCTCGTTCTTGAGACGATCCGAACATCGATGTGCACTTTTCAGTGAACAGAGATTTCGTTGAACCCGGGGCGAAAGAACTGAAGAAATTTTTTGCCTCGATCTGCAATAATAAGAAGCGCATTCTGCATTTAGTAAAGGATGTAGCCAATTACGTTGTAGTGGATTGGACGTCGAGGGCTTTAGAGGACAAGAAGTATGTGGATTTAGATGAGATCTTGGTAAGCTTATATAATTAAGCATTCATACGTTTATTACTTTCGCATATATATGTTTGACCCCAATTCTTTGTAGGTGCACTTCTCTATAGTATGGTGGATAGGCTACTACCCCGTTGCTCTACATGTGGTCCAAGGCCGATTATTTATATACTTGTCGGGGAGTTGGCGTGATTAGAAACACTCCGTATGCATAAAACGGAGGAATGCCGCCATCGATGAGGAGAAATGGGCGATGAAGCCCGCGTATTGGACTGACGAGTATTGGGCCGCTATGATTGATCACTTCCGGTCGTCCGAGATTTTGGTTCCTATGTTACCGAAAACTTTAATAGTGTTAGATATTAATTCAATATTACCATGAAACCGGACAACATATCTTTATGACAGGTAAGGAGCTAGCGGGGATCAGCGGCGTAGAGGCACAACCGTGATCGATGGTCGGGCAGAGGGATGAACTCCTCCCAGTATGTAGTTGCTCAAGTAAGAATACTATGTTTTCTTAATTTGTCGGTTTTAATTTCTAAACTTGATATAAATTAAATTCATTGATCTAAATGGCAGGCGAAGAAGATGGGAGAAATACCCAGTCACGTTGAGCTTTTTCATATGGGGTTTACGCGTGACTCTAGCTGCCGCAGCTCACAGGAGGAGACTGAGTATTATGTAAATATGCTCCTACACGATTTTATTATGCAATTTTAACTGTAATTGTGGTCAATGTAGCCTTTCGTTGTCAGAAAACTGCAAATCTAAGAGACCGAAACCGAAACGAATATATAACTATAAATTTAACTCATTAATATATAAGAGACCGAGACCGAAATGAGTTCTTGAACCTTGGTTCATATTGGAATTTCCCGCAGCAACGGATGAGTGGCGAGATTGAGCAGCGGAGAGTTGCATTTGTTACGGCGCACCATCGACAGCCTACAGACGTAGAGCTTCATATGATCAATGAGAAGGCCTTTCTGCTGCACAACCCAGACAAATACAGGAGAGTTCATATGTGTAGCCAAGGCATCACACCTACCGTATATCATGCTCATCCCGGTCCGAGTTTGCATCCTCCTCATGCATGCCCGGGGATATTCATTCAGGAGCACGCGGCACCCACGCCCGCTGCAGCCCCATCTCTCTCTCCGTCTACCCGGATATATCACCCGGAAGGCTCTCCACATACCCCCGCCGGTGATCGAGCACCCATTTTCTCGACTCCTACATCTGTATCCACGTCGAATTCGAGTTCATCCAGACGTATGAGCCGAGCAGAATCCTTAACTGATATGCAAGCGAGGAGAACGATGGTGCGGAGGCTAGTACAATTAAGCAAGGAGATATCGAATGTAAGTTTAATTGATAATCTTCATTTTCAATGCAACTTTCATATAGTTATTGTGTATATCCGTTTCTAATACTTGTATATTTATAACACTATAAGAGTTGCTTGATTTCAGCGACTATCCAGATGCCATCCCCCCTCCCGGGATGGCGACAGTGCTTCCGAGTGAGCTCAAAAAGACGCAGGATCGAGTAAGGTATGAGTCTTGCCTAGAGAAAGAAAACGATAAATACGTTTATTGAAAATAGAGATGTTTCTAATCTCCATATTCAGTAAACGTATTTATCTCTCTCTCTCTCTCTCTCTCAGCAAGACTCATACGTTCTCGATCCCGTGTCTTCTCGTCACTTTTTGCAGCCTCAGAATTTGTTTCTTTTTGTTTAGAAGTTATAATTGAACTAACAGTCTATATATATTTGAATTGTAATTGAATGAATTTTAGTGTTTCGTATATTTGATTATATATTTTGTCATGGATTGAAAAGGAATTGGTGAAATGGAAATGGATTGGATTTGGAATTGGATTTGGACCTGCTTTGTACAGTATGAAATATATTTGTTTGTATCAAATTTTTTCGACGAAGCAATTGCAGGTCAGACATTTTTTTTCTCTGTTGCTAAGTTATTTCGTCGGGTCATACCCGAAGAAATAAATAAAGAGCCGACGGAATAATCTATCAAAACCGGGGAGAAAATGAGTTAACTTCCCAGGTTTTTTTTAACTTTTTCCGTTGGCATCAAGCCGACGGAAAAAACTCTGCCGACATAATAAGTTCATGACCCGATGTAATGAACCTTATTATGTCGCACTTTTTTTCGTCGGGTATTGTCCGACGGAATAACGTTATTCCTTCGGACACCAATTTAATCCGTCGGGCTTATACCGACGGAATAAATGCAATTTTTCTTGTGGTGATAAAAGTTTCTTTTCTTTCCTATTTTTTATACTTCCTTATTTTCCTCATTTTGTATCTTTTTTTATGTTATCTTAAAATAAACACATAAAACACGGGGAAAGATTTATCCACCTATTTAGTCAGAAAAAAAGAAGAAAAGAAAAGGAATAAAAAAATTGTGTGCCTTCACCTTTTGTTTATATATTCTTCTTATATATCCCAAGATGATAAAAGAACAGCACTGACACGGCTGGCCCAGTGGACTCACCTAGGCCGCACATCGGAGCTGAGAGCAACCTCCTGCCCACTGATTGGTGCTTTGCCATCCCATAAATTTCAATTCTTTTGGGGGGTGGGTGGGTCCACACGAGCTAGCCTGTCCTGTCAGCATTATTCAAACATGCAACGTGCACGGTTCAAGTCTTTCATCGCATACACATGCAAGAGTTGCAATATCTAAAATTAACTGCATGTTAATTCATCCTTTTAATAGCATATGGGTTGCTTGCATTCCTAACGGGATATGTGATAGCACTGCAATCTCCTGAATAACACATAGCATTGTGAAAATGACTCTGAATCCAATAAATTATCTCTCAACTTTCATCAAACTTCGTACAGTTTCCTTTCTTATCATTACACAAATCTTATCGATATCATCATCTAAATCTTTTCATCATTCAAATGAGATCAGATTAGAAGCAAACCTTCAATAACAGTTTGACTTGACAAACTTGATGTCGAAGCTCTTTAAAAAGAAGCCAAATTTTTGGTTAAAAAAACTATGACAAGAAAAAAACATGCTACAGTCATAGATCATTCATCGGTTAACATACGCTCAGAATCTCAATGAAAGGGATATAACATTGGAGAGGACTCTAAGGGAGGTTGGCGTTCTCTACACCAATTTCCGAACATTAGATGATCTGCCACATTGCCTGTGGCGAGCAAAACGAACGATCAATGTGGACTTGTTGGAAGACTAGAAATGATGCCACTTTTGGATGCAGGAGAAACTAGAAGTATCTGACGAAGCTAGCTAGAACTGCTCTGTTTTTAATCACTGAACAATTATGTATTAACAACATATTCCTATAAAATATCTTGATGCAAGGGTTTGTTTTAGAAAAAAAAACATATAAGCATTAATTATAAAGATGTCATGATGAAAAAACATGCATCTTAATTCTGGGTGTCTATCGGCCACGGACCCCACAGGGCTAGGCGGTCTTTGGGCTGGGTTTGGCCCGGGTTGACGGGGCTTCGGGCCAGTCCGAGCTCGGGCCGGTCCGTTTAAAAATTTTGATTATTTTTTAAAAAATTAAAAGTAAACTTTTATTTTTATGAAAAAAAATTGGAATTTTTTTAACTTGAACTTTATGTAAGTTCCGAGACAGACTTAGATATTTTATTAATTAAAAAATATTTTGAGAGAGATATAAGTTGGCAAACCTTACCCCTTATACAATTGCCAAAAAAATTTAAAATACAATTCAATAAAAGAAATTAACTGGTTAGTTTCTATCGGTCTTTACTCTTCATCTGTCGGAGTCTTCGATGCTCTTAATATGTTGTTGTCTAGTTTCTGCATCGAACCAATCTTTTTGGCACACTGCGATTTTCAATGCGTCATCTGACAGCCTCGTTCTCTTATTGCTCAGAACTCTGTTATCTTCACTAAAAGCAGACTCCGAGCTATTGTGAACTGTTAGTTGTATGTATGCCCTAGAGGCTATTGTACAGATGATGTATATTATATTGGATGCTTGGACATATATAGAGATGACTTTCTTGCTCGATATGATAGTATGCTATCTGGTTGCACTTTATCTTAACATGTATACTAGTCTCTTTAAATTGTCTTATAGTTACATGTTGGTAAAGCCCTTAGGATGTGTACTTGACTACCTGGACTATGATGCAGATCATACTAGTGGGGACATGGTAGTCCATAAGTACATCCTTCAAGGTCCCTAGTCATAAGTGTATCGAGATGGGGCATCGATATACCAGTGTAGACTAGCGTATACGCTTCTCGACCCATGAGATGGGCGATGGATGGTCCCATATCCATTGGTGTTTGACATCAGAGATGGTATACGGGTGCTCAGTGGAGACTGGGTACACTGGACGGACTCGCCGAGAACTCCCAGATAGTATTATACCTCACGTCAGATGGCAGTTCTCAGGTGACACTTGTGCAGGTTAGTCTGTAGACCCGAGATCGTCATAGAGTCTTGTGTGATTCCCACTGTGCTTTGATCTCCACCTTACCACGTCCATGAAGGCGTGCAAAACGGTGGTTTTTGGGTACAGTCCCGAATCACATGGAGGCAATGAGCGATAGGAGGGGTTTCGTCTCTCCCGGTATTGGGGGTTGATGTTGCGCTGTGCTCGATTAGCCGTAACAGGGAAGTCCCTGGCCAGGGCTGATTCAGAGATTTGCTGGTAACTGTTACCAGTAGTTTCTCGACCCGTTATGAGCCTCACATCGGCACGACTTATCGGTTATTGGGGTCTGACGTTTACCACCCCTAGACTTGATATGCGACATATCAGACGAGGAGACCGGACTGCACGGTAGTGTCGCCGGTTGGCTCGACGGGAGTTGTAGCAGGTTCGCTTGTTCTCTTCTGATCGCTCAATACCCGGATGGCCATTACGTTTAGCTGACCGCTTGCGGCTTGGGGGTGCTTGATATGATCATCACCCACTGCCGGCGTATTGACGAGTCTTAGAGTCCCACAATGGAGTTACCTAGTCCAGGCGAAACGTTGTGGTGCGCGTATGCGATATGCGCATGGACCCGATTAAAATGCGCGTATAGGATACCGTATATTGATCGGGCGGCTTGCTTTTGGTTTGGGTCATATGTGATATGACCGGATTGATAAATCAAGTGTTGATTTATCATTTAACCATTAGTTTCTTACTAGAAATCCTTTCTTGTATTTGATGGATGTATGCATGCATGTATGCTTTCTTTATAGATTCATGCACATATGGATGTACACACACACACACACATACATACATACATCCTTCATGGTTGTACATACATGAAAATGGTGGCAATATAAGACTCACACCATGGTTGGATTTATATATGATTTATTATTGCATTTGATTTAAAACAAAAGAAAAGAAAAGGATAATTCATGGATACTTTCTACACTCATCTTGACCTAACCATTCTCACCCACCATTTGACCATGGATTACTTTTCCTTTTGTGTTTTAACTCAAATTCAATAATATCCTAACCATGGTTTGATATGAGAAGAGAAAAATATATATTGATATATTTTCTATTTTTCTTTCATAAGTTATTCTTATCTTCTTCTTAAATAGCCATCATCTTCTTCCTCCTTTTTCACTTGCTCTCTAGACTTTTGTAGTGAGCAAATTACATAACAAGATTGGATTTTGAAGTGAGAATAAGAACCACAACATCATTCTACACAAGTTTAGCCCACTTGTTTAGAGTGTTATCTTCATTCGTTCTCTTGATCGGGTGAAGTTGCGAGCTTGGACTAGGAACTTCGGGTGGATCGTCATGGACGTGAGAGGACTTCAAGAGGACCTTCCTCCAACACCCAAGAGGCCGAGGAGTCTAGCGTAGGGAGCTACAAAGGTTGTACTCTCTAAACCCTAGCTTTTCTTTCATGAGATGATGTGAAAATTTTGAAACCCTAATTTTTCTAGGATAGATCCTTTGTAAGTTTACTTAGCACCATAAAAAAACTTAATTTTTGGTACATGTGATGTTTCCAAACCCTTCATGAGGTGCTAGGTAAACCTTTCACTGGTATCAGAGCCGGCCTAGAATATTAGGCGACACTTTTACGAAGTTAAAACTCCGATCGAACCGAAATACGGCCTTTTAGAATGCTCTCTGGACATTTTTTCAAAACTGCTGTTTTTCATAATTAAAAATATGTAAAAAATTCAACAGGTAAATATAAGAATTACTGTAAAATTCGATAAAGTGAACAGTCCATATCGCCGCGGAAACGCAGCCCAAGCTTGCTTGGACCGCTCTTCCGCGGCCATTTACATCAATCACTGCATAATTTTTATACAATAATTCTTGATTATGCTTGTATATTTTTTAGGGTATTTTTAATCTGAATTTTGTGCTGTTTGTTCTGGAGTTGGTTTCGGACTCGTCGATTTAATCGGAATTTTCATTTCGTGGCTTTTCCGGATAAATAAGAAAGTATTGAAGTGTTTGAACGAGTATCATTTGCTCACTTTTCACGGGGTTTAAAATCTTTTGGAAATACGTGCAAGTTTGTTTGTGGTGGACCCTCTAGAAGACAACAAAGCTTAACTCGATTATGTGACCGTCTTGAACTGCCTTTTGAATCTTAGGGTTTGGGGCAGTACGGCGTGCCACATATGAGGCGTTGGCTTGACCCTTCTACGGCTGGACCGCTACCACTGTGTCACACTCCGAGTTTTTGAACTCCGCTCAAGTGTTGAGCTTTAGCGAAGCTTGGGTATTTGATCGTTCGTTCGAAAACTTTAATACCGTCTATTTATCTGGAATGTGATGCAATATGTGGAATTCATATAGTTGGACATGAAATACGAAGTATGTGATATTTCGCATTTACGATGTCTAAAGAGAATGTAGATTCCAAATATTGCAGTTTTACACTTTCTTTTCTGTGACTGTAAGTGTAGTATGTTCGATATCGCCGGTTTCGTTGCTATACATCAACGACAATCGGGGTACGCATACTTACTTACGTTGATGATATGAGATATTATGTGTTGCTGAGATATGATGTGCAGGATTGTCGCGATCGAATAGCCGGGGGGTTCTATGTGAGATGAGAGTTTTATATTTTCATTCATGTAAATTCAAATGTAATGTAATATTCTTTTATTTGGGGGACTTCCGGGTTGAGGTTGTGTCACCAGTGTTGTATATTATTTACCTTTCCGCATTAGGATAGACCCAAGGAGGGGAGCACAGTTGACCGGGTTCTGGGGTTCAGTGGGAGGCCATCTCGAGGAGTCGAGACCGGGTCTCCTAAACTCCAGGATTGGTAGGGTCGCTTGCCGCTCTCATAGGGGTCTAGGGGTGTGGGCTTGGCTATTCATCGCGACTGTGGAATCCGTATTTTCTATTGTTGGCTAGATACTAAATACGGACGTCCTAGTATATCCCATATTATATCTGTGTTTCTGCTGCGATATCTGTGATGTGATCATATGATGTGCTGTGATAGATACTTTATATAGTATATATGATATATTATATAGACGTTACTTATGTTTTGCACCCGCACTAGCCCTGCCCTGCTCTGTCGTTAGTTACCTAACCTAACGGTGCATGAGGGGGCATCGAGGCGAATGCGGATGGCATAAGTGTACGTCGTATTTATCTGTGATGTTTAGGTGACTTAAATGATGGGATTTCATTAATGTGATTAATGAAAGAAAAGAAACCTAAAATATGTTGTAGAATCAAATTTTAATAAAAAGGGTAGCTACAGTTTTGCTTTGCATAGCGGTATATATGATATACCCTGCACCTTATTCGATGAGGAAAGAGCCGAGATCCCTTCACCGGGAGTGACCTCTTTAGCAAAACTGGCAGATGCTACAAAACTCGGTTTGGTTTTTGATTGCTTTTGGAGTTTTGCTTTGCACAGTGATGTATATGATATATCCTGCACCTTATTCCATAAGGAAAGAGCCGAGATCCCTTCACCGGGAGTGACCTCTTTAGCAAAACTAATAAAAGCCTCAAAATCACTCCATTTCAAAATTCACATGATTCTACGACGATATCAAGTTCATTACGCAATAGGTTTTCAGAAAAACCTGTCGTAGCCCTCCGTCATTTCAGATAAGAACTGTTTAGTATTCGTGTTGCGTTTGTTGGCCTTTGTCAAGGCGTAGTGTACGGTAGCTAAATGGTGCTTATCTGCTTATGCATATGATGCAGATTGTTTTGGGGTAGTCGTACGACCTTGTTGGCCTTTGTCAAGGGTCGTGCGGGTGGGTTTGATTCAATCAAGAAATGACGGGTTGAACTTGACTAACATCCTATGATTTGTTGGCCTTTGTCAAGGTCATAGGGGTTAGGGGCAAAATATTATCGGGAATTTCAAGTGTTGAAATTTGCAATGAGATTGCATACCTTCTATGAGATAGTTGGATCCCGATACCCACTGCGAGTAATTGTTACTCCTGAGAGAGTTTTACACAGGACAATTAGCCGATCAAGTAGGTGTCTAGAAACGCGTCAACGGGGTTACGCCTCTGGGAAAACGAGGTTTACTTTAATTAGGTCCGTGCGAAAGCACGGGGAACCTCCCTCAAAGTATCGACACTGGCCTGGCTGAAAGATCGACGAAGTTGTAGGGTGTAATTAATCCCGGCCAGTCTTTCCTTTTAGGGTTTGAAGGAAGATTTGATAAAAACAGTGGGAGCCATCCTGATTAGATAAGATAATAACCAATCTGATCTTGCAAGAGCATACGCTAAAGTGTTTTCTTCTCTCTCTCTCCAGGTAGCGACCATGTCATGCCTTAATCAAGATAATAACATGGATGTATTGACCGAACCCGCAAGTTATACTGTGCTGGGGAACGTTGGTTCCGTTCTTTCTTATAAAAGTTATAAGAATGAACAGGACATAAGGGAATACCAGGATTCCCATGCCACCCGAATGAAGAAAGTACATGATGATACATTTTCTTCGGGTGTGTTCGTTACAGAGAACTGTTTCTCCATTTGCCCTACGTCCTGGGTATTAGATACCGGGTCAGGATCCCATATATGTAATCAGTTACATGGGCTTAGGAAAGGTAGAGAACTTGGAGAAGGTGATAAAGACATAAGAGTTGGAAATGGTGCAATTGTTGCAGCTAAGACTGTCGGGGAATATCAACTTGCATTACCAACTGGTAATATATTGGTTCTGAACGAATGCTATTACATGCCGAACCTGATATGCAACATTATATCGGTTTCTTTGTTGAGTAAAGAAGGATATAATTTTGTATTACAGAATAATGTTATGAACATTTTCCGTAACCAAAAGTTGGTTGGATCAGGCACGTTGTGCAATGGTATTTATGTTCTAAATCAATCAACAGTTCTAAGTATAACAAACACACATAAGAGGAAAAGTTCAGAACTGAACGAATCCTTCTTATAGCATTGTAGACTGGGTCACATCAATGCGACACGACTTACTAAGTTGCATAAAGTTGGATATTTGAAACCATTCGAATTTTCATCTTATGACACTTGCCAGTCATGTCTCAAAGGCAAGATGACCAAAACTCCGTTTACGGGACACGGAGAAAGAGTTACCGAACTCTTGGGACTGATATATAGTGATGTATGCGGTCCCATGTCTACACATGCCAGGGATGGTTCTTCGTACTTCATTACATTCACTGACGATCTCTCTAGATTCGGATATGTGTTCCTGATGAAACACAAATCAGAAGCTTTTGAGAAATTTAGAGAATATAAACAAGAAGTCGAGAACCAAACCGGAAAAAGTATTAAAATCCTTCGATCTGATCGAGAAGGTGAATACTTGAGCAATGAATTCCTGGACTTCCTAAAAGAGAATGGGATTCTCTCTCAGCTGACTCCTCCATATACACTACAGCACAACGGTGTATCTGAACGGAGGAACCGCACCCTATTAGATATGGTGCGCTCTATGATGAGCACAGCTGAGTTACCTATTTCCTTCTGGGGGTATGCGCTGGAAACTGTGGCATACCTATTGAATCAAGTTCCATCTAAATCTGTACCTACCACACCATATGAGATATGGAGTGGGAAGGGACCATGTCTTAAACGTGTTAAGATATGGGGTTGTCCGGCCTATGTTAAAATGCAAAATCCAGAAAAACTCGAGGCACGGTCAGTTCTATGCAAGTTTGTGGGATATCCCAAACATTCACATGGATATCTTTTCTACCATACTGAGGAACAAAAAGTGTTTGTTTCTCGACATGCCACCTTTTTAGAAAAGGAATTTCTTACAAAAGAAATTAGTGGCAACCAGGTAGAACTGGAAGAAATTCCGGCTACACAAACTCAAACTAAAGATTTAGTGGAACCAGAGAATTCAGTAGCTCCCAACGAACCTCAGCCTCTCCGCCGATCTAGTAGGGTTTCTCACCCACCTGAGAGATACTACGGTTTTCTCATGGATGATGGGAGTGAGGACTGCATCATGGAGGATGATGACCCAACTAGCTTCGAGCAGGCCATCACGAGTGGGGACTCAGTGAAATGGCTTGATGCTATGCGGTCCGAGATGGAATCCATGTACACCAACAAAGTATGGACTTTGGAAGATGCTCCTGAAGGGGTAAAACCCATTGGGAGCAAGTGGATCTTCAAGAAAAAACTTGGTGTAGATGGGAAAGTGGAGACTTTCAAAGCTAGACTTGTAGCAAAGGTTTTCGTCAAAGACCAGGTGTGGACTATGACGAGACCTTTTCTCCAGTGGCTATGCTTAAATCCATCTGGATCATACTTGCCATCGCTGCATATCATGATTACGAAATCTGTCAAATGGATGTTAAGACCGCCTTTCTAAACGGTGATTTAGAAGAGTGCGTGTACATGACTCAGCCAGAGGGCTTCGTAGATAGTGGGAGCAGCGGGAAGGTGTGCAAGCTGCTTAAATCCATTTATGGATTAAAGCAAGTATCGCGGAGTTGGAACATCTGCTTTGACGTCGTTATCAAAGAGTTTGATTTCGTCAAAAACGTAGATGAACCTTGTATTTACAAGAAGGTAGCAGAGAGTAAGGTTGTCTTCCTCGTATTGTACGTAGACGACATACTCTTGATAGGAAATAGCATTCCTATGCTGCAATCGGTCAAGCTCTTCTTATCACAAAGTTTCTCAATGAAAGATCTTGGTGATGCCTCCTGCATATTGGGAATCAGGATCTATAGAGATAGATCCAAACGGATATTGGGATTGTCCCAATCCAGGTACATTGACACCATACTAAAGAGGTTTAGTATGGAAAAATCCAAGCGTGGGAACTTACCCACGATCTCTGGAGTCACTCTCTCCAAAGAGATGTATCCCAAAACTGATTTGGAGAGAGCTCGCATGCAAGGGATACCCTATGCTTCGGCTGTAGGCTCTATCATGTATGCGATGCTATGTACCAGACCCGATGTAGCATACTCACTAAGTGTAGTGAGCAGGTATCAAGCTGATCCTGGAAAGAGTCACTGGACAGCTGTGAAGAGCATTCTCAAGTACTTGCGAAGGACTAAAGAGATGCTCTTGGTGTATGGTAATGGAGAACTCCAAGTGGAGTCCTTTACCGATTCGAGCTTCCAGAGTGATAAGGACGACTCTAAGTCGCAGTCGGGATTTGTCTTTACCCTTTATGGAGGGGCGGTTAGCTGGAAGAGTTCCAAGCAGGAAACCGTGGCAGACTCGACGATGGAGGCTGAATACATCGCTGCCAACGATGCTGCCAAAGAGGCTGTCTGGATCAAGAAGTTCATTACTGAACTTGGAGTGGTTCCATCCATTGAGCATCCAATACCTTTGTATTGCGATAACAATGGAGCGGTGGGTTTGGCCAAGGAACCCAGGTCCCATCAGCGATCCAGGCATATTTTGAGGCGGTATCACCTGATCCGGGAGATAGTTGATCGCCGGGAGATCGAGGTCAGGAGGGTTGACACGAAGAACAACACGGCGGATCCACTCACGAAGTCCATTCCCCAGATACAGTTTGAGAGACTCTTCGGGATGCTCGGTATGCAATACTACAGCAGCTGGCCCTAGTGCAAGTGGGAGATTGTTAGTTGTATGTATGCCCTAGAGGCCAGTATTGTACAGATGATGTATATTATATTGGATGCTTGGACATATATAGAGATGACTTTCTTACTCGATATGATAGTATGCTATTTGGTTGCACTTTATCTTAACATGTATATTAGTCTCTTTAAACTGTCTTATAGTTACATGTTGGTAAAGCCCTTAGGATGTGTACTTGACTACCTGGACTATGATGCAGATCATACTAGTGGGGACATGGTAGTCCATAAGTACATCCTTCAAGGTCCCTAGTCGTAGGTGTATCAAGACGGGGCATCGATATACCAGTGTAGACTAGCGTATACGCTTCTCGACCCATGAGATAGGCGATGGATGATCTCATATCCATTGGTGTTTGACATCAGAGATGGTATACGGGTGCTCAGTGGAGACTAGGTACACTGGACGGACTTGCCGAGAACTCCCAGATGGTATTATACCTCACGTCAGATGGCAGTTCTCAGGTGACACTTGTGCAGGTTAGTCTGTAGACCCGAGATCGTCATAGAGTCTTGTGTGATTCCCACTGTGCTTTGATCTCCACCTTACCACGTCCATGAGGGCGTGCAAAACGGTGGTTTTTGGGTACAATCCCGAGTCACATGGAGGCAATGAGCGATAGGAGGGGTTTCGTCTCTCCCGGTATTGGGGGTTGATGTTGCGCTGTGCTCGATTGGCCGTAACAGGGAAGTCCCTGGCCAGGGCTGATTCAGAGATTTGCTGGTAACTGTTACCAGTAGTTTCTCGACCCGTTATGAGCCTCACATCGGCACGACTTATCGGTTATTGGGGTCTGACGTTTACCACCCATAGACTTGATATGCGACATATCAGACGAGGAGACCGGACTGTACGGTAGTGTCGCCGGTTGGCTCGACGGGAGTTGTAGCAGGTTCGCTTGTTCTCTTCTGATCGCTCAATACCCGGGTGGCCGTTACGTTTAGCTGACCGCTTGCGGCTTGGGGGTGCTTGATATGATCATCACCCACTGCCGGCGTATTGACGAGTCTTAGAGTCCCACAATGGAGTTACCTAGTCCAGGCGAAACGTTGTGGTGCGCGTATGCGATATGCGCATGGACCCGATTAAAATGCGCGTATAGGATACCGTATATTGATCGGGCGGCTTGCTTTTGGTTTGGGTCATATGTGATATGACCGGATTGATAAATCAAGTGTTGATTTATCATTTAACCATTAGTTTCTCACTAGAAATCCTTTCTTGTATTTGATGGATGTATGCATGCATGTATGCTTTCTTTATAGATCCATGCACATATGGATGTACATACACACACACATACATACATACATCCTTCATGGTTATATATACATGAAAATGGTGGCAATATAAGACTCACACCATGGTTGGATTTATATATGATTTATTATTGCATTTGATTTAAAACAAAAGAAAAGAAAAGGATAATTCATGGATACTTTCTACACTCTTCTTGACCTAACCATTCTCACCCACCATTTGACCATAGATTACTTTTCCTTTTGTGTTTTAACTCAAATTCAATAATATCCTAACCATGGTTTGATATGAGAAGAGAAAAATATATATTGATATATTTTCTATTTTTCTTTCATGAGTTATTCTTATCTTCTTCTCAAATAGCCATCATCTTCTTCCTCCTTCTTCACTTGCTCTCTAGACTTTTGTAGTGAGCAAATTACATAACAAGATTGGATTTTGAAGTGAGAATAAGAACCACAATATCATTCTACACAAGTTTAGCCCACTTGTTTAGAGTGTTATCTTCATTCGTTCTCTTGATCGGGTGAAGTTGCGAGCTTGGACTAGGAATTTCGGGTGGATCGTCGTGGACGTGAGAGGACTTCAAGAGGACCTTCCTCCAACACCCAAGAGGCCGAGGAGTCTAGCGCAGGGAGCTACAAAGGTTGTACTCTCTAAACCCTAGCTTTTCTTTCATGAGATGATGTGAAAATTTTGAAACCCTAATTTTTCTAGGATAGATCTTTTGTAAGTTTACTTAGCACCATAAAAAACTTAATTTTTGGTACATGTGATGCTTCCAAACCCTTCATGAGGTGCTAGGTAAACCTTTCATACTGAAATTGTTAGTAAATCACGAGCCATGAAAAAAGCACAGGTTACATGTGTCTATGTGTTTTCCACCAATCCAAAATATCAAGATTATCTATTTGATCCGCGGTAAATAAAATTACTGAAATTAGTTTGCAAATACATTGTAAGCTCATTATAAGTAGAAGAAGCAAAAACGGTTGTTCATTGTTTTTTCTGGTGCAAAAACTGAAATATTCCTTTTTTGGAAGTTTGCTGTGAAAAGAAAAATAAAGAAGAATTTCTGTTTTGACCGTACTGTGGATCATATATGGCATACAATTCATGCAAATAAGAATCTAAAACTGTAACATTTTAGAAAATTATAAATAATAATTTATAATTTAAATAAGATATAATCAATTTACAAAAATGATATTACATATAAATTTTGGTATCGGATTGATATCCGCAAAAATATAATTATTCTGGGAAAAATAAAGAAAATGTGTG
This sequence comes from Agapanthus africanus, assembly GCA_030015575.1. NCBI lineage: Eukaryota > Viridiplantae > Streptophyta > Magnoliopsida > Asparagales > Amaryllidaceae > Agapanthus > Agapanthus africanus. Next base: position 78,229,953 of record JASDDO010000026.1, on the reverse strand, counting down.
ATATCATAAAAATGATATTTAAATTGTTTTAATATGACATGAGATTTTATTATAAGATTGTGGTATTTAAGTGTTATGATAAGTGTTGTATTTCTTTTAAAAATATGAAAGTATTTATTTAAAAGAAGATCTTTTAGTTTGTTTAGACGGTACGGTATATGATTAAGCTAGATTAAACCCTCACAACCAACACACCCTCGCACACACTCTCCTCACTCCATCTCACCCTTCTTTGTTGACACCTCCTACTTGCTCTACACAAACCCTTTACACCTCCTACTTGTTCTACACCCTATCCTACACTTTACCAACAAATGTTTAGGATCATTCACTCACTCTCAAACTGAAACAATGAGTTCCTTTAAGCTCCAACACCAAAATTCTCAATATCAAACCAAAAAAGAAAAGTTATGGTTTCTTCATCAAAATTGTGCATATCACCAAGTTAGAGCCACTACAAGCTCTAGGAGTTTCAACCATGCTCTTCTTGAGTTGGATATCCCATGTGCACATTCTCTATAGATAAATCTCACCTCCTTTGCAAGTCTTGTTTTGTTAAAAATCAGTTTTTAGTGTGCAAATATCAGAAACTAGGATTTTTGTGATATTTGTGAGGATCAATTTGAATCTGGGACCACTAGATTAATCCACAAGAAAAACTAACAATACTAGGATATGGTGAGACCAATAAGAGGCAATCCATAAACCCCGAGCCCCTCACTCCTCAATAAAACCGGCCGTTTTCCCAAAATTCCCGCTATCGGCGGTTTTCCTATTGAGTTGGGTGTTGATTTTTCTTCTGTAGCTTCAATTGATTTTAATTAAGGTTACTGTATTGTTTGTTTTATCCCAGATTTCATATAGAGAAATCTGAAAGTGTTTTAATATTGTTTTAACAATGTTTCCGATATTATGATACGGTTTTTCGTATTTGTATAGCTCGAATGAATTGTTGACGTTTGTACGTTGATGTCGGGGATATTTGGTCATATTTGGAGTAAGTAAGTTGTAGCTTCTAACCTATGTGCGCTTATCTCGTTGAATTGCTTTTTGATATGATTTTTACGCCGATGTGTTATAACTTCGATTGTAGGTACGATCGCGGAGATTTCCGAGACGGTAAGGACGGACAAAACAATCGTGGATTTCATCTAGCACGACAAGTTGGTGAGTAGATTTATATCTACGGGGGAAGTCCGGTGGATGGAGTAAAGCACCCCCGCAACCACTTATATAGAATAGTTATGATATAACTAGTCTAACTTAACTTGCATTATATTAGTGTATGGTAAGTACCTATTAGATTGCATATGGGTATGGTTATATCTTGATATATGGTATTGGGGGACATATGTACGCGGCGATAAATCCGTACGATATGGATATGACTGTGATGGACATTGTACGAGAAATCATACCGTACTTGGGATGATGAGGATAATGTGCCGAATACGACTGAATTTCATTTGGACTCGTGGAATCATGCGTTATCCCGACTTGGGATATTACGATTGATTGAGCTATACTCTTTTAAAAAGTAACGATTCGTTTTTATATTTTATATGATAAATGACAAGGATGCGATACTATTTTCAAAACAAATATCTATTTAAAAATAATGCAGCTTCCTTATTTCAAAATAACGTTTCGTTCCATTTTCAATGATAATGGTATAACTCACAACAGTTAGTTACATTTAATAATTACACGATATGCTTAGATTACCTTTATATGCTCGCAATACGCTTACTGATTATATACGTTAATTGCGTTATTCTTTTACACGAAAACACCGATAGAACACTGCACAACTACCAATGAGTATTATGTTGCATGAGCACAGACGCAAATGTCACACTACATCTCATTGGTACTGCCATAACACTGTAGGACCGCTATACCATGCGATATCTATATAAATGCTAATACGATATGTTATGAATTCCCTATATCCGACGAATTGGGTTGTATTAATATGTTATGGATAGGGATAGAATTACATTCTGCTATAAAATATTTATAGAACACTTGCATAAATACTAATTATTGCCATGCTGCACGAGTACAGACGCGTATGATACACTACACATCGTTAGTATTGACATACACTATAGAATTGTTGCGTTTGTTTGCACGATTGACTATAATTACGTATGATGCCTTTATTACCTATTGATTTATTTCGAATACCATTACCATGGGTATTCATATTTGATTGTTATGAGTTTGTATGATGTTTTTACCTTCAATGATATATATTAGTAGTATGAGACACTGCTATATGTGTGTGTGTGTGTGTGTGTATTATATCATCATAATGATATATGCAATTATTATTCTTCTTTACTTGAGATTTTCTGGATACGATGAGTTTACGTCTACCATGAGCTTGATATTTTCTGATTTAATTTTATTCCGAACCGAGTGGGGGAGCTATACGGTTACGGATATGTTACATATCCGGACTGAGTAGGAGAGTATACAGTCGGATATATGGTGGACCCGGTCGAGGCCGAGGGGCAGGAAAGTCGCAGTTGAGACGGGAAGCCTAGCGAAGACACTCAATACCGGAGATAGATGTGAGCACGGCGGATATTCAGGGGATACTGACCGGGGCTAAGGATATCAAGGGGTGACCGATCTTATGAGATGGTGTCGACAATATCTGGACATGCGTGTCGGTGATGGACACGAGAGATTTGATGATTTTAGGGTGTCGATGCTGGACACTCATGTATTGATGTTCTGCGATCATTCGAAATATGCCGTTATAGTTTATGCGATATAGTAGCCGATCAGGACTGATCCGGAGGACGGTACCTGAATACTATTTTTACCTATTGATGCATATAAAAGGATTTCTAAACGAGCTATAGTCATTATTTTGACGTGTCTAGGATGACAAAAGGATCTTTTAAACTGTAAATCTCTTAAAACTCTTTACTAAATAGCGAGACGTATATCTTAAATAAAATACATATAATACTTCATACTATTACATCTACTTCTTATGCCGTGACATACGTATTCCACGGCTATTTTAAAAGGGGTTTTACATACATATTCGGCTACCTTATAGGCTTATACCTGGATGCATATTATATACATATGAGATGATATATTTTTGGGTTTGCGCGATCGATAGTGATGCTTTTATAGTACTTTTGCATTATTCATATAATAGTACAGAATATGATAGTACTATATTTTATGACCTAGGTCTATCATTATGCATTTCAACTTCTACCTTGTGATATACTTTTATTCACCGAGTTGATAACTCTTTCCTGTTGTGCCTCAGTTTCTTACAGGATATACCGCTCGAATAATTAGCGGCTTACGGCACACTTTTCGGTGATTGCTTTGGTAGGTGGGTTATTGTTGTATTGTACCCACACTTGTATATGTATATATATTCTTTTGTATCTAGTTAAAATTCCATCGACCCAGAACTTGTTGGAATCGACTGTTTTTACTTGTTGGTTATGTTTCGTTTTTCCTTTTCTTCGCCATTGGGTGTCATATATTATCTGCGTGGTTGCTCCGCCGTTTGGACATGGAAGGTAACTCCCGTTGGGATGCTTTATATATTATGCTTGTATCAGGTTTTAATCAAAATTTATAAAGGAGGTGCTGCCGATTTTTAAAACGTCATAGATGCTTTTCAAACACACTTATTTAAACTTTAATGACTATTTTTTAAATTGATTCCATCTAATAACTATTTTTTAAACTTCACCTCCAATGTTTTTCGTAAAAAGGTTTAGATTACGGGTTTTTGGTTTACTTGGATTGCGTCAATATCTTTAGACGTCATGTGATTTAAGTGCCAGTCACGTGCCAGTTTCGGGTCGTGACAAAAACATTTTTATAATTTCCTATATCGGTACCTAAGTTTTCATGGTATCCATCTAATAAAAAATATAAATTATCTTTTTTAAGTCTAGGATAAAAAATAGATGCTAAACAAAACAATGCAGGAACTTTTCGCCAATATTTATTCAATTTCGTAAGTATGCTATGTAACATTCCACCAAACATGTAGTAGAATAATAAACGCCAGATAATCATTTAGTTGCATGGTAAAATATTTCTAAAAATTTCAAAATATATTCACAAACAAACCATTCATAATTCTCTAAATTATTATTGAGCATTTGTTCCTCATAAAATAAAGTAACGGGCTTCCGATATTTTAAAACACATTTCAGCATCTCATAAGTGGAATTCCACCTAGTTGCAATATTGAATTTGAGAAATCTAAATTTTAAATTTAACTGGGTACAAATTTGCTTAAAAATCTGTTTTCGGAATTCAAAGGTTTCAATAAATATCATTGCATTTTTAAATTTCTCTAAATGAGAATCAATTTGAGTAAAGACCATCATGCACAATTAAATTTAACACATGGCATGCACATTTTTGATAAAATAATTTTCCGTTTAAAACAGGATTTAAATTATTTTTTAAAATTGCTATAGCAGAATTATTATTAGTAGTATTATCAAAACTAGCAGAAAATATTTTATTTTGAATATTATATTCACCGACAGTAGTCAAAATACAATTACTTACATTATTTCGACTATGTGGATGCTCCATTTTTGAAAAACCAATAATTCTTTTATGTAAAATCCAATCATTATCAATAAAATGTACAGTAACACAAATATAACTCATACCTAATTTTGTACTCCAAAGATCAGAAATTAATACAATTTTACTCTTAAAATTTATAAAAATATCAATCAAATCGGCTTTACCATCATGAAAATTTTTAAAGGCATCACTTCTAAGTGTTGTTCTGGGTATTCTTTGAAATGCTGGATTATATGCATTTTTTTCAATCTGTCAAATTTTTCATTTTCTGCAAAACCAAATGGTTGTTCAGCATGTATGACATATCTTGCAAATTCTCTTCTATTAGAATCTTGCGAATAAGAAAAACTAGTTAAACAATTAGACCACATACTTAAAGTCGTCTGCCGAGAATGAGCTTTTTCATGTTTGATTAAATGTCTTTTTAGATGGGTAGTTCCACCTGAAGTGACATAAATAAAATCTGCTTGGCAATGAGTGCAAACTGCCCGTTTGTCTTTACCTGTAACTGTTTGTACTACAAAATGTTTCCAAATATCAGAAGTTTTAGCTCTTTTATATTTAGGGGCAGAAGCTCTTGCTTTAAGAACGATAGGAGCAGAAATTTCTTCAGGGACATTAATTTGTGAAGTAGCAGAGATCTCATAATTAGAAAATTCATATTTAAGAGAATAAGAATCAAAATTAGTTTACAGCATATTGTTTAACCTCTGTCTCTCTTGTGAATCCATATCGATTTGAAATGAACGTCTCCGTGAAGATGAAGCACTCCTGTTATTTTGTGAAGATGAGCCTGACATTCTTAGTTAAAAATATTAGTAACAGAGAAAGCGAGATGATAAAAAATATACGAGAAAAATATATAATCAATAAAAAAAACCCTGATTCCAAATAACAGAATCAAATTAGTGAAACTGAAGTGAAAATTGAGACCGCGAAAATGAAAATTGCGTGATTCCGATTTTAACAGTAAACTTCTCGTAAATTAAAGAGAGTGATTGAAAAATTGAAAATTTGAAAATTTTGTTATTGTGGATTGTGAGAAGAATGAGAAGTGTAGATATGTATTTTTAGAATTTTGGATTAGGGGTGTAGAAAAGTATAATTTTAAGTTAGGGGGTTTTAGATAATTTAAAATTCTCATTTTAATTCAAATTTACCCCTTTTATTAAAAAACCCACCCCCATTTAAATAAACCCCATACTAAGAATTTGACCAGCCCCCAAGCCAAAAATCAATCCTCCCAAGACCAGATTTGAATTTGAATTTGGCCGGGCCTGGCCATCGGGCCGCCAACGGCCGGCCTTGGCCTTGGCTGGACCGACCCAAGCCTGTCACGTGGCGCTCGGGCTGAGCCGGCCCGCGGACGGCCCGGCCCGTTAGACACCTCGAATCTTAATGAACCGTGCAAATGTTTTGAGGGCCCGTGAAACATGCATTGTGCAGAAAACTACCACTTGCCTATACCTGTAGCATCATGACAGGGACTGCATGATTAAAAATCTCCAACCTTGTGATCCAAATGGAATTAAATTCCTAATATAAATATGCAGGCCCAGAGACTAGAGCATCAACTCATCATACAAACAAATCTAAAAAAACCAACATTAATTTGCAATGGAGCTCACTGAGGGAGGAAGCAGCCATGAGCTGAAGCAAGCTCAGACAATCCTATGGAGCCACATCTTTAATCACATTGACTCCATGTCTCTTAAATGTGCCATAGAACTTGGAATCCCAGAGGCTATACATAGCCATGGAAAGCCCATCGCTCTCGCCGAGCTTATTTCCGCTATCAATATCTCGCCGAGTAAAGAACATCACCTAGTCGACTTATGCGCATGCTGACGCATTCAGGTATCGTCAAACTTAATTAGTTAGTTGGAGTGCAGCTTTTCAAGCAAACTTCCCAACATCTTTTATATCTATGTATAGCCTCTTTGAATTCTTCATATATATATCTTTATATATACCCCTTGATATCTTTTATGTAATTAACCTTCTTTTCACAAGTATAGAATATTTGCTTATTTAAGACTTGACTTAATATGTTTATTTTAAAACATGTTTCCTTACAATTAACCCTAGTTAATTCAAACTCACTGCTGAAAATTTCCTGGGTACGAACCCTAGTAAAACGAAAAAGATGTGATGAAATTTGGGATGACGATGAAAAAGACTCAGAATATGTAGAAAAAATGATGAAAAGTTACAACATATAACTAAATAACGTTCATCGATCCCTTAAATAGAAAAGTTTATCATTGTTACCGTTAACAATAAAGTTTCAAACACAGATCTATTTTCCAATACAATTTTAATATTTCAAGAGAGCAGGCATATAAATATCAAGAATTCCGATGGTCTATGAATAAACATGAAAGAATTTTAATATGTATAATTTTTAAAAGAGGGGAAAGTATTAAGTTTTGAGATGATGACATTGAAATACAAAACCTTTTTAGACCATTCTTTTATAACTGAGTTAACCTGTTTATGCTTGATGCTAAGCTAAACAATTAAACCCTATGCTGGCAATTTATATCTAACAAATTTGACATTTATCAGGTATTTTCGCCCAAAGCAAGGTTTTCGATGGAAACGACGAAGATGCATACTCACTCACTCCTGTCTCTACACTCCTCGTCGAAAACAAAGACCTAACCTTATCTAATTTCCTACTAGCCATGCTCCACCCAGTCCTAGTGAATCCCTTTCAAGCAATGAGCACCTGCACTACTACAAATAAGGGTTGCCCCTACGGATTTATCCGTAGGAGCAAACCACTGCCCCTACGGATATATTCGTAAGGGCAAGAAAATACCCTGTAGGTATAAACGTCATAGGTGCAAGTCGCAGCCTTGAACATGCCCCTACGGTCAAAAACTTGTCCCTACGGAGTAATGTGTAGGTCCAGTTATCCCTACGGATTAGGCTGTAGGGACAAAAAATTTATTTAATTTATGATTTTATAAAATAAATTGGGTCCCTACGGACTTATCCGTAGGGCCAAGTATTTGCCCCTACGGCTAAGTGCGTAGGTATCAATCCGTAGGGACAAAATATCGGGTATCTTGATATTTTGTCCCTACGGATACCTGTGTAGGGGCATTTGTTTGTCCCTACGGATATATCCGTAGGGGCAAGCGTAACCCCTAATACTGAGATCATAGGGGCAAAATATCAGGTATCCTGATATTTTGATCCGTAGAGGCAAGCGTAACCCCTAATACTGAGATCATAGGGGCAAAATATTAGGTATCCTGATATTTTGCCCCTACGGATAAATCTGTAGGTACATTGTTGGGCTCTACGAATTAATCCGTAGGGTCAATGGTGGCCCTACGGTTAAATCCGTAAGTACATATTATCAGGGTTTTTTTTTAAAAAAGAGCTGCCTATTTTTATCTCGCCCTGTGCACAATAATATATACATCATATATAAAATTAATCATCACGCAGAACATATATCGCAATATTTATAATCACATCTCACGCATAATATACAAAAGAAATCAACAAGCAGAATATGATATCAATATAAACACGCAAACACCACCAATATCAATATCATCCAAAATGTAGTATAATATGTATCATATAAATAAATACATGTTTAAAATATAAGAATCAAAAAGCAACCCTAGCTCGGTCCAGCTCCACCTCTGATAAACACCAGAATCTAGCGCGCCTGCTCCTCGGATATATCCTGAGTCAATAAATCATGCAATGCGGAGCGTGCGGGAGTCTGAACGGGCTGTGGAGCTGTAGGAGTGGTCTGCACAGCCGCCGTCAAGGTAGTGGCTTGCGGAGCCACGGCTGCGGGAGTCTGAACGGGCAGTGGAGCTATAGGAGCTGTCTGCGGAACCGCAGCCGATGTAGTGGCTTACGGAGCCGCTGCCGAAGGAGATGCGTGTGGAGGCTCGGCCGATGTACCCTGTCGCGTATGGACCTACGTGTGTAATAAGCGAGTAAGAACTGTATATTATTCGAATTCGTATCATTATCAAGTTATTTCGAAACCCCAATCTATGTATACTTAGGAACTTAGGTCTCGTTTGGATATCTAGTTTGGAAAACTGTAGTTTATTTTAATTAGATATGTATGTATGATTAATCAAAGCTAAGTCTACAACCAAATAAGCTCAGGCTACGTACTAATATTGGATATGTTGCTATCTATAATATGACATAATATTTTACTATTAACTAGTATACATACCAACATCTCCTTCAACTCCTGAACGGTGGCCTTCAAGCTCTCCAGTTCTTGCTGGAAACGTCGCTCACTGGAGACGGAGGAAGTAACCGCCGGGGTGGAGTCCAACCTCATATGGGCTCTGCTAGGGCCCAGTCCCCGGCCTCTCTCCCAACCTCCGTGGTGTCCTCCGTGTGTGGCGTCCAGGACTGGGGTCAGCAGCATCGGATCGTTCTGTCCAGTAAAATCGATCCCCGATGCCTCGGCCTACTCAACCACCCGCTCCTACACCCACATTAACCAGTAAAATATAAGTATATCATTTAAATTTGAATCTTTCAAAATTAAAATTTCAAATAGGGGTTGAATAAATATTAACACTTACGCAATACTCTTGGGTAGCGGCATCGGGGTATCGAAGCTCGCCCGTGGCGGGATCTGTCGAGGTGCCGTGGACGGTAAGATATGCGGACAGCACGCTCGGTGTACCACCTTACGCCAGGGTCTGAGCTTCTGCAATATTAGAAAATAACTCTTAATATTAGATATATTAGAAAATAACTCTTAATATTTCATTATATCAAAAAGGCTGGTCTATTGTAATTTGCCGATAACTCCATGGCACGAGTAATATTTCTCGAGCCACCTGTATAAGTGGGGCGACCCCTCTTCGCCGACTTTCTATTCTCTATATTTTGAGTGGCCTGTTTCTGCACAACACATTCAAATTTAGTTTTCTAATTAAGGAACACAAAAAAATAAATTATATACTAAACAATGAATTACATTTAAAATACATACCTGTTTGCGTTGAGAGTCGAAATATTCGCACAATAGAGGCCGTGTCTCTACGTCGACTCTCGCAAAGGTCGGAGTAGATAGGAGGGCCGCTCTCTCTGCCTCGGGGGTCGCCATCTACAGGGAGTAGCAGTCGTCCTTCAGCTCATTCCTGTTGTATCGGACCTTGGTCTGCATGTTCTTCATCAGGCCATTGTACAGAGCATGAAGATCGAGCACCCTCCCAGGGAGATCAGGGTCGGGTACAGGCTGAAAATCGTAATCCAACTAAAAATACAAAAATATAACAATGTTATTAAATTGCAAGTGTTAATAATAAATATATTGGATAAATCAAATGAAAATATATATTAATACCCAAGCCTGATCCCAGAAAAGGGCGAGTGAGCGCCGGTGCTGGTCGCCCCACTCAACGTGAAGTGGATAGTTCTTCACGAGCCGGCTCTCATCCCCCATATACCGGCCGAACCTCTCGGCATGATTGCCGGTATAGCGATAATCAGGGGTAAAAAAGAGGGGGAATGTTGCCTCCTCCTAACTCTGTCAGGCCTCAGCCTGTGGGAAAATACGCTCTGGTCGATTTCTATTGCGTATATAATTTTTAAGAGTGTAGAAATACCTAAAGAAAATATGTTGAATAAATAAATACGGGCATACAGGACAACAATAATTTTAAAAATTGCGCGAAACGAAAAATTCCACGTACCTCTCGACGGGATACATCCATTGATATTGTATCGGTCCGGCTAACTTAGCCTCAGTTGCAAGATGAACCGTCAAGGGTATTATGATATCGAAGAATGACGGTGGGAAAATACGCTCAAACTTGCATAGTATCAGCACAATAGAATTTTCTAGTTTATCCAGGGTCACAACCTCCAGTGTTTTAGCACACAACTCTCTGAAAAAATAACATAGGTCATTGATTATTAGACCAACCAATTCGGGGAGAGAAGTCCTGAGGGCTAATGGAAGAAAGTGCTCCACGATAACATGGTGATCATGACTTTTCAGCCCATTGATCTTGCTTTTCACAATTTTTATTTTTTTGCTGAATGATCCTGAGAAACCTGTGGGAGCTTTCAAATCATGCAACATCTGCAGGAATCTTTTCTTCTCCGGTTATGACATATGATAAGCGGCATTGGGAAATACAAACTTGCCTGGTTTACCCGCTATCGGTCTAGGGTGCAATTCACTTCTTAATTCCCACTCCTGTAGATCCATCCGAGCATTCAGGTTGTCTTTCAATTTTCCGTCTTTACAAAGAAGCAAGTTGAGTATGTGCTCTGATACTCCCTTCTCTATATGCATGACGTCCAGACAATGACGCACTAAATTTTTTGATCAGCACGGAAGCTCGAAGAAAATGCTTAACTTGTTCCAAAATGGTGGTTTGACCTGTTTTGTCGGATCCATCCCGAAGGTCGCATTATTGTAACCATCCCACTGAATAGTCATGTCCTCTCCGGACAATGGGGTTGGAGGTCCAAGAAGCTCCTGATGATGATCAAAGTGAACAGCGTCTAACCTGTAGGGATGGTCTAGAGGCAGGAAACGCCGATGGCCGCAATAACAAACCTTCCTGCTAAAATTCAAGAATTTCGATGTTGTGTGTTGATGGCAATGAGGACATGCTTTGTGACCATGTACGGACCAACCTGATAGCATTCCATACGCAGGAAAGTCATTAATTGTCCACATTAAAGCCGCATGCAGTATGAAGGTTGTATTTTTGTTTGCATCGTAAGTCTCTACACCATCAATGAACAAAGATTTTAACTCCTCGATCAGAGGTCGGAGATAGACGTCGATATTGTTTCCCGGTGAGTTTGGTTCGTCGATAAGAAGAGGCATCATAAAGTATGATTGGTCCATAGCCAACCAAGGCGACAAATTATAAATTATCATTACAACGGGCCATGTGTTGTGACTTCCAGCCATATAGTTGAATGGGCAGAAGCCATCACTAGCCAGTCCGAACCGGACATTGCGAGGATCGCTACTGAATATTGCGTGCCTCCTACCGAAATCCTTCCATGCCGGTGAATCCCTTGGATGGCTCATTTTTCTATCTTCACTTGGAGGAGCACGGTGATGCCAAATCATTGCCTCGGCTGTTTTCTTGCACCTAAATAGCCTCTGTAGCCTCTGTGTTATGGGAAAGTATCGTGCTATCTTGACAGGTATATCAGGCTTCTTATCAGAATCTTTCGGCTTATACCTGGCCTCTCCGCATGCACTTTCAAATCTGAATTCTCTTTCCGGTACAACACGCAATTTTTAGGACATGCTTGAATCTTCTCGCACTTCAGATCCAAATCAGACATCATCTTCTGGGCTCCGTACCAGCTGTCGGGCACATTATTTCCCGGAGGTATAGAATCTTTCAAGAACGAAAGAAGCATTGTGAATGACTTGTTGCTCTATCCATTTAGGCACTTAATCTGGAAAAGTTGGACGAACCATAAGAGGGTGGAATACTTTGCATTCTCATAATTGGTTTTCTAGCATCATTCATGAAATTTTCATATTTATCCGCACGCGGTCCTTGACCGGAAGGAATGTCATCTTCGGTACGAACAGATTCACCTAGGGCAGCCTCTACCATATCCTCCATTTCTTCTGATGGAAATAAATTACCGTCTTCTTCTGCTGCCGCATTACCGTTTTCTCATTCTTCTCCTGCCGCATTATCGTGTTCTCCTTCTTCTTCTGCCGCATTACTGCGTTCTTCTCCTTCCCCGTGATATTTCCAAGTTGTATAAAGTCTAGTAAAATCATATTTTACGCCAATTCTACCTCCTGCCAGTACTTATTGCCACATCTATCGCACGGGCAGAGAATCTTCTCTATCAGGATCTTATTATGTGCGCGTGCAAATTCAATAAAAGCAGCAACTCCTGCGATAAATTTAGGTTGCATACATTGTTGCCAATCCACATACATCCAGTCCTTAACTCTGACGTACTCATGGGCCATGTTAGACTGTATAACATATAAATTGTAGGTTATGGTGACCATATTGAGAAATCTAAGAACGGGATAGTTACTGACAAAGGAGAAAATCCGTGTATATGCTTTGTGTGTGCGTTTGTCATTGAAAAGAATAAATTATCAAACGTATGTTAACCGATAGACGGGGACTAAGTGGCGCTTTTAGTTTCATATATGAGTATCGATGAGAATATGAAAGTTTCATATTATCATCGAGTATTATATATTGGTTTTAATTTGAACATCTTGAATCACTCTCTAATGATGCGTTTGTTGTGTATTCTTGTTGTATGTGTGTGTTTTGGCTGTCGGGGGTAAGGCATCTATCCCATTAAGAATGTATAGAGCGAACACCCATTCGCTTGTGCTTTCAACCGTTTCGAGTAAATTTCGGCAGCACCTCCCCGCTGTTCTCCGAGTACACTGTAATAGAATAGATAATCATTTCAAAGCTGTGAAACAACGTTGAAATGAACATCTAATCTATCTTTGTACACAGAGAACCAGCGGAAAGATACCGACGAAATATCTCGAAACGGATGAAAACACAAGTGAATGAAGGTGTTTGCTTTATACATTCCTAACTTGTCCACACGGGACAAATCTATCGGTTATCATACGATTGAATTTTCTCGTCATATAGACTATACAACGGTTGTTAGTATCGAGCTATACCGTCCGATATTTAACAACCTTCGTATGGTTCTATGTCACGACGAACATCGAACGTATGTTAACCGATAGACGGGGACTAAATGGTGTTTTTAGTTTCATATATGAGTATCGTTGAGAATATGAAAGTTTCATATTATCATCGAGTATCATATATCGGTTTTAACTTGAACATCTTGAATCACTCTCTAATGATGCGTTTGTTATGTATTCTTGTCGTATGTGTGTGTTTCGGCTGTCGGGGGTAAGGCTTCTATCGGTTATCATACGATTGAATCTTCTCGTCACATAGACTATACGAAGTATTTAAATAAAATATAAAGTAACTGATATAACATGATTTTAAACTTATGAAATAATACTTGCTTAGTTACTTGCAAGTTGCAACTTGAGAATAAAATATATGAAGAATTGAGCATTAAAGAACTAAGATGCATATTTTGGTAGTTACTTGCCGCAACCCCTAAGTTAAGTAGTTTTTGAGAATTCAGACCTTTTTAATCATACTTTGGATAGACTGTTACAAACAGTAGGGCATATTCAAAAAACCATATTGAAGGCAGGGTAATTTAGCCCTTTCTTTAAAAAATAAAATAAAAAGATGGAATGATTAATCTTTGCCTCCATGAATGCTTACATATAGAAATACATATTCATTTCCATGGAAAATGCTTTTAGATATATTATTGAATTGGCCATTAGATCCATTTGATAGATACTGGCAGCTATATAGTTCAGTAGCCCCCATGCATTCTCAAGGAAAATGCTTTATTACAATAAGAATGATGATGAGTGTTTGTATACTTTATCGAGTCATTTGCATGATAGACCCTAGTAGTAAAATGGAGTAATGAAAATTTGAGGCCAATTTCAAATGAACATAGAAAAGGACAGTTGAAATTATGTAATATTTGTTCAATTAATTGAACAAGATGCCTCTTTAACAACTGAATGGAAGAAAATAATCTATGTAGTTCACCCCTAATTTTTGTATAAAAAAAACTTTGCTGTCATTCTCGTCATCGTTGTTGTATGCATTTGAGTGTCAAACTATAGGAAATCAGTAGCTTAAAAATAGTTTAAAAAATGCACGATTGTAGTTTCATGTAAATTCTGATTATTGATTTCTTGTTCGATTAATTTTCAAGAATACCTTCCACAAAACACTCCCTCCCCAACCCCAACCCCAACCGCAATCCTAACCCTAACCCGGCCCTAACCCCAGCCCCAGCCAAACCCAAACCCCAACCCCAACCCTAACCCTAACCCTAACCCCAGCCCCAGCCCCAGCCGAACCCCAACCCCTGCCGAACCCCAACCCCAACCCCTGCCGAACCCCAACCCCAACCCTAACTTTAACGCTAACCCCAACCGATGCCTAACCCTAACCCTCATCGGTACTCAAACCATGAACCCTAGCCATAAAATAATCAAAAATTTGTTTAATTGAAGATTTACTAACCTGTGTGGTGGAGGAGACGATCGATCGGTGGCGACGACGAAAATGACGACGAGGAAGAACCAGGGCGGTGGCGACGACGAAACGGAGGGCGGTGGTGACGACGAGAACGGCGATCGGCAGGAACGAGAGATTTGGGGATTTTTGGTTCGCGCGCGAGAGATTATCGAGAGAGATAATCAGCGTAGGGGATCTGTGCCTTTTTAATTAAATCCCTATTTAGATGCCCCTACGGATTAGTCCATAAATCTTTGGTTTGCGGCTCCGTAGGGGCAACCCCTATTTTAATAGTGCTGGTTCAAAAGCTGCACCATTGATAGGTCCACCCCCTTCTCTACTTTAAATGGTTTTGACTTCTGGGAGATGACCCAAAGAAACCCAAAATTCAACAAGGTGTTTAATGAAGGAACGGCGAGCGGTGCAAAGTTTATGATGAATTTTTTGCTCAAGGAACGCAGTCATGTGTTTGAAGAATTAACATCTTTGGTAGATGTTGGTGGAGGAACTGGCACAGCTGCTATGGCGATTTCCGAGAAGTTTCCAGATATTAAGTGTAGTGTGTTGGAGCTGCCTCAGGTTGTTAATGATGTACAAGAGAAAGGAGGGGTGGATTTCATTGTTGGCAATATGTTTGATTACATTCCCCTTGCTGAGGCTGTACTTCTAAAGGTAAGTAAATATAGATAATGATAAATAAATAATTATAAGAGAAGGAAATAGAGTAAGAATTATATATTTTTTTCTTCAAATAGTAAATATCTAATATATTTGAAAGTCTAAATATTGGATGTGTGTGTATGGATGCAGCGGATCCTCCACGACTGGGATGACGAAGAATGTGTGAAGATACTGAAACGATGCAAGGAGGCAATTCCTAGAGATAGGGGTAAGGTCATAATCCTCGATATGGCTGTTGAATCAAACAGTTGTTATGAGAAATCAAGCGAGGCTCAGCTTTACTTGGATATGCTGATGATGGTAATATGTGGGGGAGCAGAGCCAAGCAAGAAAGAATGGAGCAAGTTATTCGATGCTGCCGGGTTTACGCACTATATGATCACACCAGCTCTGGATGTGTGTTCAGTCATTGTAGTATATCCATGATCTCAGAGCAGTGCAGGGGTTCACACTTGTTTTTTGCTCTGAATTTTTTGCTCAAGGAATGCAGTCATGTGTTTGAAGAATTAACATCTTTGGTAGATGTTGGTGGAGGAACTGGCACAGCTGCTATTGCGATTTCCAAGAAGTTTCCATATATTAAGTGTATCGTGTTGGAGCTGCCTCAGGTTGTTAATGATGTACAAGAGAAAAGAGGGGTGGATTTCATTGTTGGCAATATGTTTGATTACATTCCCCTTGCTCACGCTGTACTTCTAAAGGTAGGTAAATATAGAGAATGATAAATAAAGAATTATAAGAGAAGGAAATAGAGTAAGAATTATATTTTTTTCTTCAAATGGTAGAAGTCTAATATATTTGAAAGTCTAAATATTGGATGTGTGTGTGTATTGATGCGCGCAGCGGATCCTCCATGACTGGGATGATGACGAATGCGTGAACATACTGAAACTATGCAAGGAGGCAATTCCTAGAGATGGGGGTAAGGTCATAATCCTCGATATGGTTGTTGATTCAAACAATTGTTATGAGAAATCAAGCGAGGTTCAGCATTACTTTGATATGCAGTTGATGGTAATATGTGGAGGAGCAGAGCGAAGCGAGAAAGAATGGAGCAAGTTGTTTGATGCTGCCGGGTTTAAGCACTACAAGATCACACCAGCTCTGGGTGTGTGTTCAGTCATTGAAGCATATCCATGATCTCAGAGCAGTGCAGGGGTTCACACTCATGCATGCTTGTTACATATATAATATCTTTGATTGTTCTACTAAGGTATATATTGTTTTGTTTCCATGACAATATATATGAATGTAATGGAAGAATGGATAAATAAGAGTAATTTTTATGGCAGGATTAAAAACTGAAGTGGTACTTATGTTAGTAGCATTTATTGCTGTTGAGTGAGCACGTCGGTGACAACGATGATGTCTTTAATAACAGGCTCAATTGCTGTCAATATCTCTTTTCTTATAATCTAAATTCTAAGAATATAGCTCTCAACATCTCCATTACGGCTTGGATTAAAGAAGATTCCTTTACCTTCAATCCTTGGAAGCTGCCCTGCGGTGAGTCATTTATAATCTATGAACGACTCTATTATTTTCTCTCATAGATCATAAAAAGCTGTGATAAGATGGAATTTCTACATTTATAAAAAGATTGTGTTGGAGCATGGGTGCAGAAAGGACTATAAATTTAAAAAAAAATTGTGCAGAGATCTATGGCTAGATCAAGTTAGAACGATCTATCGCCAGATTGAGTGGTTGATTTATTGTGAGATCAGAACAATCAATTGCTAGATCGAGAAATTGATCTATTACTAGATTAGAGAGCTGTTGTGCGTTCATCTTAAAGCAGATTCGGCCTACTTCGGTCCCATAGGCTGCGCTCTCTTCTGGATTTCGCTGACTGAAATATTGAGATCGGCGATATTCTCTGTGTTCTCAGTCAATCTTGCTCTTTATTCTTTTCTCTATTTTTCACTAACTCCAGCCCTCTTGTCTGAACCCTTTAGTCTGAACCCTTTATACAGAGAGCGTTCTTTATTCTTTTCTCTATTTTTTACTTACTCTCATTTATATAGAGAGCTCAGGCTCAGCTCAAAAGTCTCATCATTAGTTACAAAGACTGATGGGTAGCCCAACAGCTAAAGTGTTCTGCGCTCAATGCACTTTAGCCGGATTGGCTCGATCGTCCATGGACTTGCTCGAGCCCATGTGCTAGTATTACTTATGAGGAATTAAATTAATTAATCTTGCTTACGAACTGTTGACCCATTGGGTGGCAAAATCTTAACAAACCAAAGGAGCTACCAAAGTTATTTGTTAAGATGCAAACACTACTAGAAATAAGGGTTGCCCCTACGGATTTACCCGCAGGGGCAACTCACTGCCCCTACGGATATCTCCGCAGAGGCAAAAAATTAATCTGTAGGTGCAAACGCCGTAGGTGCAAGTTGAAGCCCTGAACTTGCCCCTACGGTCAAAAACTTGCCCCTACGGAGTTCTATGTAGGTACATTTGCACCTACGGATTAGGACGTAGGGGAAAAAAAGTTATTTTATATACGGTTATTTTAATTATATTAACTGTACCTACGGATATATGCGTAGGTACTTATCCGTAAGGGCAAAATATCAGGATTCCTGATATTTTGCCCCTACGGATATATCCGTAGGGGTCTTTTTTTGCCCCTACAGATAAATCCGTAGGGGCAAGACCAACCCCCCTGACACTGAGATCAGGAGGGAAATATCAGTTACTACTGATATTTTGCCCCTACGGCTTAATCCGTAGGGGCAAAATGTGTACCTACGGATTAATCCGTAGGTACACATTATCTGTTTTTTTTTAAAAAGGGCTGCCTTATTTTTTCTCGCCCTGTGCACAATAATATATATATCAATAAAATATAAAATTAATCATCACACAACATATATCGCAGTATTCATAATCACATCTCACGCATATAATATACATAAGAAACCCAAATACTGAATATGATATAAATATAAACCAATATCAATATCAATATCGTTTCAAAATGTAGTACAATATGTATGATATAAATAAATATATGTTTCAAAAAATAAGAACCAAAAAGCTACCCTAGCTCGGTCCAGCTCCACCTCTGAATAACGATAGAATAACGCGCGCCTGCTCCTCGGTCAATAAACCTTGCAATTCGGCGCGAGCGGGAGTCTGAGCGTCCTGTGGAGCTGGCGATGTGGTCTGCGCAGCCGCCGTCGAGGGAGTCGCTTGCGGAGCCGCGGCTGCGGGAGTCTGAGTAGGCACTGGAGCTATAGGAGCTGTCTGCGGAACCGCAGCCGATGTAGTGGCTTGCGGAGCCGCAGCCGAAGGAGATGCATGCCATGTACCCTGTCGCGTCTGGACCAAACGTCTGTAAGAAGCGTGTAAGAACTGTGTATTATTCGAATCATTATCAAGTTATTTCGAAATCCCATTTGGATATCTAGTTTGGAAAACCGTTGTTTATTTTAATTACATATGTATGTATGATTAATCAAACCTAAGTCTAAAACCAAATAAGCTCAAGCTACGTACTAATTATGGATATGTTGATATCTATAATATGACATGATATTTTACTATAAAGTAGTATACATACCAGCATCTCCTTCAACTCCTCAACGGTGACCCTCAAGCTCTCCAGTTTCTGCTGGACACGTCGCTCACTGGAGACGGGGAAGTAACCGCCGGGGTGGAGTCCAACCTCATATGGGCCCTGCTAGGGCCCAGTCCCCGGCCTCTCTCCCAACCTCCGTGGTGCCCTCCGTGTGCGGCATCCAGAACTGGGGTCAGCAGGCTCGGATCGCTCTGTCCGGTAAAATCGATCCCCGAGACCTCGGCCTGCTCAACCACCCGCTCCTACACACACATTAAGCAGTAAAGTATAAGTATAAAATTTAAACTTGAAGCTTCCAAAACTAAAATTTCAAATATGGGTAGAATAAATATTTAACACTTACGCAATACTCCTGGGTAGCGACGTCGGGATATCGAAGCTCACCCGTGGCGGGATCTGTCGAGGTGCCGTGGACGGCAAGATATGCGGACAGCACGCTCGGTGTACCACCTTGCGCCACGGTCTAAGCTGTCTGCAATATTAGAAAATAACTCTTAATATTAGAAATATTAGAAAATAACTCTTAATATTGCAGAATATCAGAAAGGTCGGTCTATTGTAATTTACCGATAACTCCATGGCTCGATAATATTCCTCGAGCCACCTGTGTAAGTGGGGCGACCCCTCTTCGCCGACTTCCTGTTCTCTGTATTCTGAGCGACCTGTTTCTGCACAACGCATTAACATTTAGTTTTCTAATTAAGGAACACAAAGAAATAAATTATATCATAAACAATGAATTACATTTAAAATACATACCCGTTTGCATTGGGAGTCGAAATAATCGCACAATAGAGGCCATGTCTCTACGTCGACTCTCGCAAACGCCGGAGTAGATAGGAGGGCCGCTCTTTCTGCCTCGGGGGTCGCCATCCACAGGGAGTAGCAGTCAGCCTTCAGCTCATTCCTGTTGTATCGGACCTTGGTCTGCATGTTCTACATCAGGCCATTGTACAGAGCATGAAGGTCGAGCACCCTCCCAGGGTGATCAGGGCCGGGTACAGGCTGAAAATCGTAATCCGACTGAAAATACAAAAAAAACATTGTTATTAGATTGCAAGTGTTAATAATAAATATATTGGATAAATCAAATGAAAATAGCCCGTTAATACGTACCCGAGCCTGATCAAAGAAGAGGGCGAATGAGCGCCTGTGCTGCTCGCCCCACTCAACGTGAAGTGGATAGTTCTTTACGAGCCGGCTCTCATCCCCCATATACTGGCCGAACCTCTCGGCATGAGGACCAGTATAGCGATAGTCAAGGGTAAAAAGGAGGGGGAATGCTGCTTCCCCCCTAGCTCTGTCAGGCCTCAGCCTATGGGACTGATTCGGGCCTCGAGTCCCCCTCTGGGGATGGGGAGGCCCTGCGTCTGCACGAAATATCAAGACAATCAATATTAAGACAAAGTTGTATTAAGAAATCAAGCTTAAGCGAAAATTGAAGTGTGATATATACCTCCGGTACTATCGCACGAGCCTGGGCCCGGGCAGCAGCACGAGCGGGACGATAGTTCCTCCGGTGAGGAACAATCGGGGTCCCGGATGCGGACGCATCCCCTGCAACTAGAAAATAAACATTGACGCTAAATTTCCATGAAGTTCATATTTATTCTATTGAGCATATGTAAAATGAATAAATATTTTATATTTATTCATACTAACCTGCAGACGATGCGGATGGTATGGAAGCGGCAGGAGTGGCCCCTGCGGAAGATGTGGACGCACCACCTATAATTAGACAATTAAAAATAGATTATATAAGTAATTGCAAAAATAATGTGTAGATCAATAATATAACGTTCTAAATCAATATGCATGCACTATAGGATATATAAACAGACCCGCAGGTGCGGTGGTGTCACCACCTACAGCTAGACAATAATAAAAATTGCTAAGTAAGAGCAAAAGGAATGTGTGTGTATTTATGATATAGCATTCTAAATCAATATACATGCACTATATGATATATAAACATACCTGGAGGAGCGGGAGTGACCTCTGTCCTAGATGTGGACGCATCACCAACAACTAGACAATCAAACATTGACAATATAAGTAATTTTGAGATAAACAGGCATAAATATCTGTAATATTACATTCAAAATGGATATGCGTGCAGTATACCTGGAGGTGTGGCAAAATCCACACGGAAGGAGGCATCCGAAGGGGTCTCCGATCTGGGTGCAAGACCAGCCCTCTGAAGCTCCCTACAAAGCTCTCCGGGCGGCAGAACCGCTCTGCCCCTGCCTCTGCCTCTGCCGCGGCTGGAGCTCCTGCCGCCCCTCGCTGCTCCCGACGTCGTCATCAAATCTAGATAAACGGTTCGTGGACGCATTAGACAATCATTAAAAGTATTGTATGTGTGTGTTCCGGCTGTCGGGGGTAGGTTTCTATCCCATTAAGAATGTATAGAGCGAACACCCATCGTTTGTGCTTTCAACCGTTTCGAGTAAATTTCGGCAGCACCTCCCCGCTGTTCTCCGAGTACACTGTAATAGAATAGATAATCATTTCAAAGATGTGAAACAACGTTGAAATGAACATCTAATCTATCTTTGTACACGGAGAACCAGCGGAAAGGTATCGACGAAATATCTCGAAACGGATGAAAACACAAGTGAATGAAGGCGTTTGCTTTATACATACTTAACTTGTCCACACGGGACAAATCTATGGGTTACCATACGATTGATTTTTCTCGTCGCGTAGACTATACGACGGTTGTTAGTATCGAGCTATACTGTCCGATATTTAACAACCTTCGTATAGTTCTATGTCACGACGAGCATCGCACGTATATTAACCGATAGACGGGGACTAAGTGGCGCTTTTAGTTTCATATATGAGTATCGATGAGAATATGAAGGTTTCATATTATTATCGAGTATCATATATTGGTTTTAACTTGAATATCTTGAATCACTTTCTAATAATGCGTTTGTTGTGCATTCGTGTTGTATGTGTAACATGATTTTAAACCATTGAGATCAAGATTGATAGAACTGATCATCCTACATTGCAATGTAATTCATCTACCAAAAACTATTATTGCAATGGCATTCATCTATAATAATCAACAATTAAAACTACAAATATGGGATACTGATATCATAAAGCGTTATACGCAACATATGAATTCACATGACTGAAACATGCATCAAAAAACATGTTCATCCAAAAGAAAGGCCACTGTCAACAAATATAGACAAAGGATTATTATATTAACTATGAAACATATTAGAAAAATGATAGAAGTTAAAGATGTTAATAACATCATGATAATCAAAGCAGTTGTGTACAGATGCTAAAACCGAATATGTGACACGATATTCTTGTAAAGATAGACATGTATTAAAAGAGGAGACACCCAAGTAAAATCCATAACTAAATCCCTATCTTGCCCTTCCTTTTCTTCAAATCAGAAATGTTTCTTTTTTTTTGCAATTATATATAGCTAAAACAAAGAAGTTCCTACAATTCTAAGCATTTCCAATTACAACGGCCCATCCTCAAAATCCAGAATCTTATGAGCATCTTATGCAATTAGCAAACATATTCAACCCAACATGCCCAACGGCTAAAAGTTCAACAAAACAGTCTCCGTTTCCAAGAAAATTTGAAAATGACAAATAAAATTATTAATTAAACTGGGCTTTACCCACATTATTAGTCCAGTTTCTAACACCTTCTCAAACTAGACACATTTTCCTCTTATGATCATCATCAACATTTCAATTAACGAGCTTAATGCTAATTAGAATGGAAATTAACTTAGACCCTGAAATCCAAACCCCAACCCCAACCCTAACCCTAACCCCAACCCTAACCCCAACCCCAACAGCAACCCCTTGTCGAACCCCAATCCCAACCGCAGCCCGAGCCCGAGCCCCAGCCCGAACCCTAACGCTAACCGCAGCCCGAGTCCGAGCCCCAACCCCAACCACAGCCCTAGCTGCAGCCCGAGCCCCATCCCCAACCTTAGCCCGAGCCCCAGCCCCAACCTTAGCCCGAGCCCCAGCGTAGGTTTCATAGAAGGAGAGGAGTTGTTAAGAGGCTCCCTCTCAACTGCCCTTTTAGAATCTCAGAAGATTCCAATGAAATAATAACACTTGGATTTGAGGTTAACTGAGGACAAAATTGTACATACAGTAAAAAAAAGTGAGCTTTTGCTGTTAAAAATCCATTCTATTATTGATGCTTGGAATTTGGAAGGAGTGCATATATGGACTCATTGACCTTGACCAACTTTGTCTAGACCATGACTATTCTATGAGTTTTCTTTCTTAGGTAAATTGATGAAAACACTTGTTAGCGATAACACCATCCATTAAAAAAGGGCGAAATTAATGGGGGATAGGGAAAAAACAAGGAAGAAAAGGAAAATATCAATATTCAAACAGTAACTAAGTTTTATGATAACCATATGCAATCATATAGCAACGATTGTGGACAACAATGAAACTATCAATGATCAACTATCAATGAACTGCAATCAATTATACTCAAAAATCTATTATATGATCGTATAAAATGATCACAATGACAATGTATATATAGTACAAAAATTAAAAATTTAAACTTTATCAATAAAGACCGAGAGAAAAAATAAAAGAGGGAACTTACTAGTTTGCAACTTGATCTCTAAATCAAGTTGCCAACCGGGTAGAGTTAGCCTCGAACTTATTTTCGAAGCCACGGTCGACAGATCGGGACTTCTTCTTCTTCTTTGTCAAAGAAATCCTTTACTTTTGAGAAAATAGATTGGAGATGAGAGAAGGCAGAGGAATTCGTTCATCAGAAAGAAAGAAATGAATATTTATTAAAGAAATAGAAAAATATTTTGGTTTATTCTTAATAAAAAATAATAATAGTAAAAATCTAAATCATAACTATTTTGCTGTGATGTCAAACCAAATAGGTTATACATACATAATAATATATAAAATATTTACAAAGTTAAAAAATATATACGATTTGTTAAATATCTTATTGATATGAGATCTCATTATTATCTAAAATTATTATGGCTATTATACTTATACTTATATCATTTAGTATATTTATCATATGAAATTACCAACATCAGCCTAACACTTTTGAATTCTAACAAAATCAAAACAACAAACAAACAAATTAAAATAAAGAAATAGTTTTTTTTGTTTTTTTACTTAAAAAAACCTTATTAACGAAAAAGGTATAGAGAATTGTAGTTGTTTCAAGCAACTAACGGGTAAGTTTCGTCATTTTTTTATGGTCGTTTTGAGATGGTCTTGCAATCTAAAATTAGACTAATCGTGTTTAGACTTTATGGAGTTTAAATAAATTAACTATAATATTTACATTGGATTGTGCATTCTCAATAAAGCTTCGTATTTATTCATAGTATCTTGTTAGAATTCATAGGATTATTATGATACCACTTATAGGATATATCTAGTTCTCATATTCTAATGATATAATAACTTTAGTAAGTAAAAGTATTGATTGAAGAATTGGTGGTTAATAGAGACGAGTGAAGTATACAAAAGGAAATAGGAATGTTATTAAGACAGATTTATTACAAGAATGATATAGTTGTTGATAATTCTTGGATACATCAATTTTTTGTTATTGGAGCACCATTTCTCTCCAATGTACATGTAGTGTTTGTTTGAATTTCTTATCTCCAATAACTTAGTTATTTTGAAGTTTGTTAGATTACTTACAACTTGAACCTTTATTGACCTCATTAGAATTGTCTGGAAGTAAATCTATTTTAGAGCTTCTAATCACTCATAGAAAGAAGCTTCTATCTATGGCCCAAAACTAGAACCTTCTTCTAGATACTTTTCATTAACATTCTTTAAAAGTAATTAGAACGTTCTAAAGAATTCTTACATATTCTAGAACATTTTAGAATATTCAAGAGTACATTTTATGTTTTTTAGAAAACAGTGATAATACTCAAATTGTTGTTGACTTCCAAGACTCTTCCTCAACAACTTCTGTAGTAGTACTTATGAAGTTTTAGCGTACCTTGAACCCCTTCTTCAATCTAACAATTTTAGCTGGAAAAGCTCCGAGGTTTCTTAAGTCGTCATGCCGCTCTTTGTTGGATGATATACCCAGCCCCAGCCCTAGCCCCAGCCCCAGCGCGCAGCCTCAGCCCCAGCCCCAGCCCCAATCAAGAAGTGCTCAGGGACACACAACCCCAACCCCAACCCCAACCCCAACCGCTACCCCCTGCCGAACCCTAACCCCAACCCCAACCGCAGCCCCCCAGCCCCACCCCTAACCCTAACGTTAACCCCAACCGATGCCTACCCAAACCATGAACCATAGACCTAAAACAATCAAAATTTTGTTTAATTGAAGATTTCCTAACCTGTGCAGGCGGTGGCGACGACGAATCGGTGGCGACGACGAATCGGCCGTAGGTTTAAGAAGCAGGCGATGGCGACGACGAACGGAGATGAGGAAGAAGCAGGCGATGGCGACGACGATTCGGCCGGCGCTGGCGACGACGAGAACGGCGATCGGCGGGAATGAGGGTTTGGGGATTTGGGTTCGCGCGCAAGTGATAAGGTAATAAGAAATAATCAGCGTAGGGATCGATCACTTAAATCTCTATTTAGATACCCCTACGGATATGCCCGTAGGTTCTTGGTTTGCGGCTCCGTAGGGGCAAACAATACTTTAAGATTTAATAATTTTTAAATAAATATGGAAAGACCGTAGGGGAAACCGTTTGGCCCTACGGAGTAATCCGTATGGCCAAACTAAATCTGCCCCTACGGATGTTGTTATCCGTAGGGGCAACCCCCTATTTTAATAGTGAAAATAAATAACAAATACCTATTAGTTTGAAACTTCACCTAATATTTTCTTAAAAAGCACCAACAAAATCCAACATATTCGTTTGGGTATAAGGTGAATAACATGAAAGGGCGACTTTACAGTGGTTATACACAGTAGTGATAATATAGTGGATTCTATTCACCACATAATATGTTTTGCTCAAATTTCTTTACCCTGTCAATATCTCGGAGTTTCCCTAAAAGCCTGTAGATGTTTAAGGCGTATCTTTCCATTTTTGTTGATAAAAAGTAATGACATGATACAAGGATGGAGTAAACACCTTTCAAGCATGAGAGGTAGACTTGCGCTCAAATAACTTGGTGCTTATGAGTATGCCAATATATTTACTCTCCGTTATTGATGTCTCTAAATCAATTATTTGAAAATTTGAAATTATGCTCTACTCTTCTTAGGAAAAGACAGGCGGCACCTCATTGCTTTCCAAGCTCGACTCCTTGGGAATTACGGCTTATTTTCCTTAGATGCCTCACCAAAAAGGTTTTCATCATCTTCCATAAGAGGCTGGGCCTGGGAAGTGGCAGCCACATTCAAATCGGATTGGACCTGGGATGTGGCAGCCCCATCTTTGCCCTTGCTGCGAAAGTCACCATTGGGACGCCTGCCTGCCATATAGACCATATGGACCGTGCATCCGGCCAAACCTTCGCCATTGGTAGCAGCATTTGCCAATCCTTTAGCCCCTTGCTTCGACCTGCTCTTCTTAGGAAAGGATAGGCGGCTGAAGACAATTAATCTAGCTGGAGCTTCGGATAAAACCGGTTCCCTTTGCTCAAACTCTTTTCTTGGCATTCGCGTGGTAGCGAGAGCTTGACAGACTGTTGATGAGATTGTATCATGCCTTTGATTTTAGGGCTTAGACGTACATCTTTGCAGAACTCTTTGGATCACCCACTTCTTTATTCTAACAGTCACAGTATTCTTCTGAACCAGTTTCAACGGTTCAAAAAGTTAACAAGCTTCACGGCCATCCCGGCTAGTGTTGCGAGATAACCATCATTCTGGAACCTCACGAAATCCAGCTGCGCAAGAGCCCTAGCCCTTTTGTTGGCTTTGTATTTGAGCCGTTTTTGTCTTAGCTTCTCAGTTTTCAGGGTCTGGCGGGCATATGCTTTCCTGAAAGCCGCCTAAGCTGATTGACAGAGAGTCTGGAGAAAGCATTCGAGCGTGCGGTCGTCACGGGCATTGCCTGGGCTTGCATGGGAAGTCTTGTGGTCATCTTTAAGTCGACAGCCTTACCTCCAGCTGGAGCGATGGAAAGCCATTCGAAAACAGATTTGCGCTTGGCCTCAGATGCCCTTGCAACCATAACATTCGGCCTCTTTCCTCTCGAGACCGGCTTGTCTGTCGGGCTCACCGGAGCCTCCGCGGTAGGAGCACTGAAGGCTGAAGAAAATATGATGGAACTGAATTGAAGCGGCGGTTCCCCCAACTGCCGCATAAGGTTTGATGGGAGAATCTCTCGAGCAGTCGTCTTGATTGTGTACATGATCGGGGTTGCATCAGAAGCCGAGTTTTTCTTCGTGGATATTGTCGAGTGATGTTGATTGTTGTTTGTTGCTTAAGATTGATAATCTACATGAAACGGCATAGTTTCAATACAAACAATGATATCTATGTTGAATGGGTTCGCATGATCATTTGATCCAAAATATGGGAGGAGAGATAGGTCCCACCGGACGTGCCAGAATCTGTAGAGTGTTTTTCATCACCCATTGGGATGGATGTGCTCGCTTGTCAGGCGTTGTACAGATCCTCTCACCCGATGGTGGGCGGGGGTTTATTGATTGTGAAGATTCTAATCTCCGACAACCGCGGATAAAGCTGTCGTTAATTACCCCTTGCTTTGAGGCGGGAGAACCCCCGACTAACGGGTCGTATAAGTCATGCGAACTCAAAGTGTAATATGCGCGTGTTGTGTTTTGAGTGTGTCGGGAAGCTCCCGACAATGGGAAAGAGAGAGAGCTTTGGTGGCCTCCTGAGTTCGGGAGGCCTCTCGAGGCGACGGGACCCTTTTAGGGTCCTACGCGGCGTGAACCCCCTGGGGGGGGGTCCTACGCGGCGTAAACCCCTTTAGGGGGTCCCTGATGGTGGGAACCCCCTTGGGGGGTCCCGAGAGCGGATAGTCCCCTCTTGAGGGCATCCGAAATGGGAGATCCCCTTACGGTGATCTCTAAGTGTGGAAAGTCCCCCTGCAGTGTTTCCTTGGATGTGCGGTGATAAAAGTTAAAGGCTTTCATCGGGTTCTCCATACTCGGGTTCGCTTGCTCAAAATCTATGCTTGCTTGGGGTGAAAGTCCATGTGTTTTCATCCCAAGAATTCTTCCTTTCTCTTGTTCTTCAAATTTGATGAAAAGAGCTTGCTCTTTTATTTGATTTTGATCTTAAATCTTGAGTTTTGAGGTGAGCTTTCTTCTTTAAGTGATGGGTTCTCTTCCCAATGAACTGTTTGGGAAAGAAGATAAGCTGAGGATGATAAGAGAAATCTAAAGTGCTCTCTTTTTCTTTAGATCTTTCTCTTGAAGAAGAAGAAGAAGAGAAAGAAACTTGCCTCTCTTGAATGGAGTCTCTAAAACTCAGAAAGATTGAGAGAGTGAAAGTTATTATTGATTTCTTCATATGTTTGCTTTATATAGGCTTACACTTACATTTAACCCCTTGGGTTTTACAAAATTGCTCTTCTGCCTCTCGCATGCCCATGAGCTCATTTTTTTTTTGCATATAAGCCATGGGTTTTAGATAATTTGGTTTTTCGCCCACTCAATTTACAATTTTGCACTTACATATAAAAATCTATTTATTGCAAAATAAATTTCTTTCTTTTTCGACGGCCGGCCAGTTTCGTTTGGGCTTGAGGCGGTTTGGGCGTAGGCCCAATTTCTTGAGGTCGGACCCGGATCCGCTTGGGTGTTGATTTTGAATTTTCGACCCCAACAGTAACATTATACATCTCACCTGTATTTCTACCTGTAATCTTTGATTGTTCTACTAAGGTACTCTTTGGTTTCTGATATATTTTCAAGATAGAGATGTGTTCATAGGAATGGGGAATGGCGACTATTTGTTTCACTGTAAATGATTTTCAAGATAGAGATGTGTTCATAGGAATGGGGAATGGCGACTATTTGTTTCGCGTAAATGATGTCGGGAAAAAGGAGTAATGCAGACAGCGAATGCATAGTCACAAATTCGTCGTCCGGATATAATTTGGCGAGGTCCAAAATTCGGATTCGGAGAACTATTCGGAAAAAATTGGCAGATATTCGGGAAAGATTCGGTAAGTGTTCGGGAAGGATTTCGAGCAAGAAATTAATATATGAGACGCTAGGTTTTGATTTTGTGAATTATTTGTTGTTTTTTGAATTATTCGCCGTTTTTTCACATAATTCGAGAATAATTCGGCCTGCCGATTAATTCGGTGATTAAGTCGGCTGATCAAAAATTCGTGAATTATTCGCGAATTCGGCTGATCGAAAAAACAATTGCACAAATAAAATGGAGACGCATGAATTTTATAATGGTTTAGCAATCTGTCTAGTCCATTTTGCCGCATTAGTTTTTCTTCTTCTTTTTTCCTTTTAGATGATACAAGATTACAAATTCGTTTTCCACTGAAAACTTACGGTTATTTTCTTTCTCAGAACACACTTCTCTTCGTGATTGGGATTTTTTTTCTTGGCTTATCAAAGTGAAGAAGAGAAAAACATTTATGGGGGGGGGGGGGGGGCAAAGAGAGAGGAGAGTGAACATGGCTTTCAACGCAATGAATAATTTGCGCAAATTATTCAATGCGTTGTGATTGCTTTAGGGAGAAAGAACAAAACTTCTTTATCATATGCAGTCCCCCTGGTCTCTCTTTGACTTTCATTTCCCTGCACCAATAATTGTTTGTCACCATGCATGCTTCATTCCAATCAAGATCCCTCAATGAATTAAATTTGTGGTCCTCAAAACAAAATTCACACGTAATTTTCTCGGCGTGCGGCCAGGTGCGATGATTGTATATACGTCAGTGCATGCGAATACTTCTTAGATCATGGTAGACTTTTTCTGAACGGATTTAATAGGTCCTTTTGGACCGCATAATAGTTTTAAATCATTTTCAACACTCCAAAGCCATGGCAGAGATTGACGGTAACTTAGAAGCTGTGGTACAATAGAGACTTTATGATAGTATCGAAACCATCCATCCACTGTATTCGTATTTTTCAAAAAGCGAATAAAGTCAGATTTTGACTCACAAAAACTATTCTCAATTTAACTACAAATAGGGTTGTCCCTACGGATAAATCCGTAGGGGAAACCCACTGCCCCTATGGATAAATTCGTAGGGACGCATAAATACGCCGTAGGTGCACACGCCGTAGGTGCAAGTTTTAGCCTTAAACATGCCCCTATGGTGAAATATTTCCCCTACGGTTTAATGCGTAGGTCTACTTGTCCCTACGGATTTCACCGTAGAGACAACATATTTATTTAATTTATCGGTTTATAAAATAAAATAGTTGCCCCTCCGGAGAAATCCGTAGGGACAAAAATATGCCCCTACGGTTTAAGGCGTAGGTACAGATATGTAGGGGCAAAATATTAGGTATCCTGATATTTTGTCCCTACGGGTAAATTTGTAAGGGTAAAGTTATATCCCTACGGATTACTCCGTGGGGACAACCCTAACCCCTGTTACTGAGTCCATAGGGTCAAAAATATCAGGTATCCTGATATATTGTCCCTACGGATAAATGTGTAGGGGTAAAGTTGGACCCTATGGATTCAACGGTATGTGCAATATTTGTGCCTACGGATTAGTCCGTAGGGACATATCATCAGGTTTTTTTTATAAAAAAAGGGCTGCCTGTTTTTTCCTCGCCATGTACACAATAATATATACATCATATATGAAAGTAATCAACAAGCAGAATATATACAGCAGTATTCATAATCAACATTTTACGCATAATATATAAAAGAAATCAATAAGTAGAATACGATATCAATCTAAATCAATATGAATACTACCAATATCATCCAATATATATACAATATGTATCATATAAGTAAATACATGTTTAAAATATAAAAATCAAAAAACTACCCTAGCTCGATCCAGCTCCACCTCTGATAATCGCTGTAATCTGGCGCATCTGCTCCTCGGATAAACCCTGAGTCAACAACTCGAGCAATGCGGACGGTGCGGGAGTCTGAGCGGGCTGTGGAGCTGTGGAGCTGGTCTGCGCAACCGCAGCCGAGGTAGTGGATTGCGGAGCCGCAGCGGGGGGAGTCTGAGCAGGCTGTGGAGCTATAGGAGCTGAAGGAGATGCATGTGGAGCCTCAGCCGAAGTACCATGTCGCGTCTGTTCAGTTTTGCGTGTAATAAACGAGTAAGAACTGTGTATTAGTCGAATTCGTATCATTGTCAGGTTATTGCGAAACCCCAATCTATGAATATCTAGTTTGGAAAACCGTAGTTTATTTTAATTACACAGTTCTATGTATGTATGATTAATCAAAGATAAGTCTACAACCAAATAAGCTCAGGCTACGTACTAATATTGGATATATTGTTTTCTATAATATGACATAATATTTTACTATTAAGTAGTATACATACCATCATCTCCTTCAACTCCTAGATGGTGGCCTTCAAGGTGTCAAGTTCTTGCTCTAGACGTCACTCACGAGAGATAGAGAAAGTAACCGCCGGAGTGGAGTCCAACCTCATATGGGCCCTGCTAGGACCCAGTCCCCGGCCTCTCTCCCAACCTCCGTGGTGCCCTCTGTGTGCGGCGTCTAGGACTGGGGTCAGCAGTATCGGATCGTTCTGTCCAGTAAAATCGATCCCCGATGCCTCGGTCTGCTCAACCACCCGCTCCTACACCCACATTAACCAGTAAAATATAAGTATATCTTTTAAATTTGAACTTTTCAAAACAAAAATTTCAAATAGGGGTTGAATAAATATTAACACTTACGCAATACTCCTGGGTAGCGGTGTCCGGGTATCGAAGCTCGCCCGTGGCGGGATCTGTCAAGGTGTCGTGGACGACAAGATACGCGGACAGCACGCTCGGTGTACCACCCTGCGCCACGGTCTGAGCTCTCTGCAATTCGCTAAAAATTTATATTTATTATAAAATAACTCTTAAGTTCACATTATATTAAAATAGATCTATTGTAATTTACCGATGCCTCCATGGCATGAGTAATATTCCTCGAACCACCTGTATAAGTGGGGCGACCCCTCTTCGCCGACTTCCTATTCTCTTTATTTTGATCCACTTGTTTCTGCACAACACATTCAGATTTAGTTTTCTAATTAAGCAACACAAAAAAATAAATTATATACTAAACAATGAATTACATTTAAAATACATACCCGTTTGCGCTGAGAGTCGAAATATTGGCACAATAGAGGCCATGTATCTACGTCGACTCTCGCAAAGGCCGGAGTATGTAGGAGGGCCGCTCTCTCTACCTCGGGGGTCGCCATCCACAGGGAAAAGCAGTCGATCTTCAGCTCGTTCCTATTGTATCGGACCTTCGATTGTATGTTCTTCATCAGGCCATAGTACAAAGCGTGAAGATCGAGCACCCTCCCAGGATGATCAGGGTCGGGTACATGCTGAAAATCGTAATCCAACTTCAAATACAAAAAAACAATGTTATTAAATTGCAAGTGTTAATAATAAATATATTGGATAAATCAAATGAAAATATATATTAATACCCGAGTCTGATCCCAAAAGAGGGCGAATGAGCGCCGGTGCTGGTCGCCCCATTCAACGTAAAGTGGATACTTCTTCACGAGGCGGCTCTCATCCTCCATATACCGGCCGAACCTCTCGGCATAATCGCCGGTATAGCGATAATCAGGGGTAAAGAAGAGGGGGAATGCTGCTTTCCCCTGGATTTGTCGGGCCTCAGCCTGTGAGACTGATTCGGGCCTCGAGTCCCCCTCTCGGGATGGGGATGCCTTGCGTCTACAAGAAATATCAAGACAATCAATATTAAGACAAAGTGGTATTAAGAAATCAAGATTTAACGAAAATTGAAGGGTGATATATACCTCCGGCGACAGAAGCACGAGCCTGGGCCTGGGCAGCAATACAAGCAGGGCGATAGTTCCTCCGGTGAGGAACAGCCAGTGACCCGGACGTGGACGCATCCCCTTCAACTAAAAAATAAATATCGATAAAATTACATGAATATTTAAAAGATATGTAAAATGAATAAATATTTTATATTTATTCATACAAATCTGCAGACTGAGCGGAGGGTATGGAAGTGACGGTAGTGGCCCCTGCACCTGATATAAACATACCCGCAGGTGCGATGGTGGGCTCTGCTCCTGATGTAAGTACGTAAGAGCAAAAAGAATGTATGTATATTTATGATATAGCATTCTAAATCAATATACATGCAATATATGATATATAAATATACCTGGAGGTGCGGGAGTGGCCTCTGTCCTTGATGTGGACGCGCCAACGGCTAGACAATCAAACATTTACTATGTAAGTAATTTTGACATGAATATGCATTTATATCTATAATATTACATTCAAAATGAATAGGGGTGTAACATACCTGGAGGTGCGGGAGTGGCCTTTGTCCCTGATGTGGACGCGCCACCAACAACTAGACAATCAAATATTGACTATGTAAGTAATTTTGACATGAATATGCATGTATATTTATAATAGATATTACATTCAAAATGAATATCCATGCAATATACCTGGAGGTGTGGCAAAGTCCACACGGAAGGAGACATCCAAAGGGGTCTCCGATCGGGGTGCAAGACCGGCCCTCTGAAGCTCCCTACGCAGCTCTTCGGGCGGCAGAACCGCTCTGCCTCTGCCTCTACTGGTGTCGCGGCTGGAGCTCTTGCCGCCTCTCACTGCTCCCGTCGTCGTCATCAAATCTAGATAAAACAGTTCGTGTACGCATTAGACAATCATTACACATGCATGCTATATATGTATAGATCGTAAAATGTAAAGTAATAATATAACATTTTTTATAACCTTTTTCTTTTCGTGGACGCATTAGACATATCTACTTGGATTTCATCATCGATATCATTTCTAACCCACGTAACTTCATGATCAGCCGAAGACAACCCGTCTTTCGAAACATACAGTCGGAGCACTCTAAGTCTTCTCTCTTCTTCATCCTCATCGCTGCCCTCGAATTCTGGGACATCGTAAACATCCCTGGGTTTCCAACGGCATACGACGCTCCATTCCGGATGCTTCAAACACTGTGAGTAGTATACTTGGAACGCTTGGTTCGGAAAGATAAACGGATCTTCCTGACCGTAAAATCGAAATGTGTTCACACTGGTGAATCCATATTCATATTTCCAAATCCCAAGATTGCTTCTCCACTTATCCATATCGGTTCGTGTATCGTACCAAGTACACTGAAATATATAAAAGGGTTCTGATCGTCCGGGATATTGGATCCCGAGTATACAATTTAAGTATCCATAATAAATCATACCATCCGATCCTACCGTCGTAATTCTACTATTCTGAGTGGTTCTAGATGTTTCTATATCCTTAACTTCGAATTTGTATCCAAGGACACCGAATCCTTTATAATATACAACTTCCATGCTAGAAAACTGAGCTAAACATCTTGAGTCACTCTCTAATGATGCAGACAAGTTCGGATCGTGGATCTAACAAAATAAATTTTACGAAAAATACATAACGATATAAGTTTAGATTAAAACTGATAGCAATAACATATTATTCGAATAACTTACATGATCTGCAACCTAATCGCAAAAATTATCCTGATGATACTTTTCCAATCATTCATCGTTCCAATCAAGATGCCCTCACGTACCTTGTTAAAATGAATTCTGTTCTAGACAATAAATTATGACATCAATATTATATCATTTCATACACACAAACACAAATATAACAATTAATACAAAAAAACATACTCTCTAATTTTTTCAAGACATGCGCTATTGAGGAGGATAAACCGGTATATCTTGTTTATAAACATAGTGTCTACCCTCTTATAATCGGCTTTACCATATGGCCTGTCCTGAATTCTTCGAGGCCGGTTAAGTCTCGTCTCAATGTTCTCGTTCAGACAGCGAGAACAAAATATGGTTGCTTCATTTAGAAGATAACCTTGCATGATAGAACCCTCTGGTCGATTTCTATTGCGTATATACTTTTTAAGAGTGTAAAGGTACCTAAAGAAAAATATGTTAAATAAATAAATACGGGAATACAGGACAACAATAATTTTACTAATTGTGCAAAACGAAAAATTCCACGTACCTCTCGACGGGATACATCCATCGATATTATACCAGTCCGGCTAACTTAGCCTCAGTTGCAAGATGAACCGTCAGGTGTATTATGATATCGAAGAATGACGGTGGGAAAATACGCTCAAACTTGCAAAGTATCAACGCAATAGAATTTTCTAGTTTCTTCAGCGTCACAACATCCAGTGTTTTAGCACATAATTCTATGAAAAAATAACATAGGTCATTGATTACTAGACCAATCGATTCGGGGAGGGAAGTCCTGAGGGCTAATGGGAGAAGGTGCTCCATAATAATATGGTGATCATAACTTTTCAGCCCATCGATCTTGCCTTTCACAATTTTTATCTTCTTGCTGAATGATCCTGAGAAACCTGTGGGAACATTCAAATCATGCAACACCTACAGGAATCTTTTCTTCTCTGGTTGTGACATATGATAAGCGGCATTGGGAAGTACAAACTTGCCTGGTTTACCCGCTACCGGTTTAGAATGCAATTTACTTCTAATTCCCCAGTCCTGTAGATCCATCCGAGCATTAAGGTTGTCTTTCGATTTCCCGTCTTTACAAAAAAGCAAGTTGAGTACGTGCTTGGATACTCCCTTCTCTATGTGCATGACGTTCAAACAATGACGCACTAAATTTGTTGACCAGTACGGAAGCTCGAAGAAAATGCTTAACTTGTTCCAGAATGGTGGTTTGACCTGTTTTGTCGGATCCATCCCGAAGGTCACATTATTGTAACCATCCCACTGAGCAGTCACGTCCTTTCCGGACAATGGGGCTGGAGGTCCACGAAACTCCTGATGACCATCAGAGTGAACATCGTCTAACCTGTAAGGGTGGTCTAAAGGAGGAAACGTCGATGGCTGCAATAACAAACCTTCCTGCTAAAATTCAAGAATTTCGATATTGTATGTTGATGGCAATGAGGACATGCTTTGTGACCATGTACGGACCAACCTGATAGCATTCCATACGCAGAAAAGTCATTAATTGTCCACATTAAAGCCGCACGCGGTATAAAGGTTGTATTTGTGTTTGTATCGTAAGTCTCTACACCATCAATGAACAAAGATTTTAACTCCTCGATCAGAGGTCGGAGATAGACGTCGATATTGTTTCCCGGTGAGTTTGGTCCGTCGATAAGAAGAGGCGTCATAAAGTATGATTGGTCCATAACCAACTAAGGCGAAAGATTATAAACTATCATTACAACAGGCCATGTGCTGTGGCTTCCAGCCATATAGTTGAATGGGCAGAAGCCATCACTAGCCAGTCCGAACCTGACATTGCGAGGATCGCTACTGAATATTGCGTGCCTCCTATCGAAATCCTTCCATGCCCGTGAATCTCTTGGATGACTCATTTTTCCATCTTCACTTGGAGGAGCACAGTGATGCCAAATCATTGCCTTGGCTGTTTTCTTGCACCTGAATAGCCTCTGCAACCTCTGTGTTATGGGAAAGTATCGTGCTATCTTGACAGGTATATCGGGCTTCTTATCAGAATCTTTCGGTTTATACCTGGCCTCTCCGTATGTTGGAAACTTTTTCAAATCTGAATTCTCTTTCCGGTACAACACGCAATTTTTAGGACATGCTTGAATCTTCTTACACTTCAGACCCAAATCAGATATCATCTTCTGGGCTCCGTACCAGCTGTCGGGCATGTTATTTCCCGGGGGCATAAAATCTTTCAAGAACGAAAGAAGCATTATGAATGACTTGTTGCTCCATCCATTTAGGCACTTAATCTGGAAAATTTGGACGAACCATGAGAGGGTGGAATACTTTGCATTCTCATAAATTGGTTTTCTAGCATTATTCATGAAATTTTCATATTTATCCGCACACGGTCCTTGACCGGAAGGAATGTCATCTTCGGTACGAATAGATTCACCTAGGGAGGCATCTACCATATCCTCTATTTCTTCAAATGGAAAGAAATTACCGTCTTCTTCTTCTGCCGCATTACCGTCTTCTCCTTCTTCTCCTACCGCATTATCGTCTTCTCCTTCTTCTTCTGGCGCATTACTGTGTTCTTCTCCTTCCTCGTGATATAGTCAAGTTGTATAAAATCTAGTAAAACCATATTTTACGATATGATGCTTTGCCAATTCTACCTTCTGCCAGTACTTATTCCTACATCTATCGCACGGGCAGAGAATCTTCTCTATCACGATCTTATTATGCGCGCGTGCAAATTCAATAAAAGCAGCAACTCCTGCGACAAACTTAGGTTGTATACGTTGTTGCCAATCCACATACATCCAGTCCTTAACTTTGACGTACTCATGGGCCATGTTAGACTGTATAACATATAAATTGTAGATTATGATGACTATATTGAGAAATCTAAGAATGGGATGGTTGCTGACAAAGGAGAAAATCCGTGTATATGTTTTGTGTGTGCGTTTGTCGTTGAAAAGAATAAATTATCGATAATCAAAGTTAGATTTGAGGATACCCATGTATGACTTGTATTCTATATATGTGTGTTTCAATTTATGATTTCGCTTAAGTGTAGGGTTGTTAATGTGTATGTGCTGTGTATGCGTTTGTTGTGTATTCGTGTTGTATGTGTGTATTTCGGCTGTCGGGGGTAAGACTTCTATCCCATTAAAAATGTATAGAGCGGATACCCATTCGCTTGTGCTTTCAACCGTTTCGAGTAAATTTCGGCAGCACCTCCCCGCTGTTCTCCGAGTACACTGTAATAGAATAGATAATCATTTCAAAGCTGTGAAACAACGTTGAAATGAACATCTAATCTATCTTTGTACACGGAGAACCACTAGAAAAGTACCGACGAAATATCTCGAAATGGATGAAAACACAAGTGAATGCAGGTGTTTGCTTTATACATTCCGAACTTGTCCACACGGGACAAATCTATCGGTTATCATACGATTGAATCTTCTCGTCATATAGAATACACGACGGTTGTCAGTACCGAGCTATACCGTCCGATATTTAACAACCTTCGTATAGTTCTATGTCACGACGAATATCGAACGTATATTAACCGATAGACGGGGACTAAGTGGCGCTTTGAGTTTTATATATGAGTATCGATGAGAATATGAAAGTTTCATATTATCATCGAGTATCATATATTGGTTTTAACTTAAACATCTTGAATCACTCTCTAATGATGCGTTTGTTCTGGTTTTACGTTTACGTTTCGTTATTAAGGGTTCGAAATTTCAAGTTTAGGGTAAATTTTTCTTGCGTTTACGGTAAATTTGTACGTTTACATTATCATCGAGTATTCTACTGCAATGAACTAGTGCATCCTAAACCCTAACCCTAAATAACTCAAATTAACCACAATTAACCATAATTGTTACCCTAACACAAATTATCCCTGATTAACCCAAACTTAACCCAATGTACCCAAATTAACCCTAATCAACCCAAACTTAACCCTAATCAACCCAAACTTAACCCAATTTACCCTAATCAACTCAAATTTAACCCAATTTACCCAAATTAAGCTAATTAACCATAATCAACACCCCAACCACTACTATAACCATCACAACTCATAACCTTACAAAAATCCTAATTTTAATATTAATACTTCACTTTAAAAAACTCAAGACCCTAAAAACATGAACTTTAGCAATGACATATAAATTGCATGGCAAAAAAATCTTTAAAACATAAAGAAAAATGAGATTTTTATCTCTCTTTGACATTGAAAGGGGGAGGAGCTCCAAGCTTTAGAGTTTACCAATGGATAAAGCTTGAAGAGCTTAACAAATGAAGGGGTTTGAACCAAGAAAAATATGATTTTGGGGTGTTATCATGGTTTGGAGTTGAAAGGGGAGAAAGAGAAAAAGAAGTCAAAGAAAAGAAAGAGAAGTGGAAATGAGAATGAGGGAAATGTGATGGCTCTTATCTATCTTCCACTTTCTCCCATTCCTAATATTTAAAACCCATACCCCAATCCCATGCCTTTTATGATATTTTTAAACATAATAGAATTGAAATAATAAATAGGATGGATATTTAACTTGCCATGGCACACTTAAATGGTATTTAAAAAAGAAACTTAGTTTTAGTAACATAATTAGTATAGACTATTGTTTTAAAACCAATTAAAGAAAACCCTATTAAACAAATGTCCCCATAATTATAAATTTATTTTATTTTCAATTAATTCTAAAAATGAAGGTATATATAATTATACTGATTTATGAAAACTCAATCCACACTAGTTATCATATCCATAAAACTCATAATATCCCTCTTTAAATTATAAATAATATATAAAATTTTCAAAATGTTACAAGTGTACTCGAAGAACAGCGAGGAGGTGCTGCTGAAATTTTCTCGAAACGAATGGAAGCACAAACGCAAGGGTGTATGCGTTATAAATTCTTAATGGGATAGAAGCCTTAACCCCGACAGCCAATGTGATGAATTGATAGATCAAACTAAAACAATAAACCTTAATTAAAGTCATAAAATAAATGGCTGATTACGTAATGCATGATGTCAGATCAGAGACTAATGGATAGGAGTTAGATTCATGTGTCTAAATTTAGTGATGAGTACAAGGTTGGCGTCAAAGAGTTTATGGAATTTGTATTGAGGGACTGATCTCCTGAAGAATTGATTTCGTGTCCGTGTAAAAAGTGTCATAACGGCTACGACCTCCGTCGAGATATAGTGTAAGAACTTCTACTAAAAAATAAGATATCTCCTGAGTATACACAATGAACATACCATGGAGAAGCAAGATCGATAGTCGACATGTTTACGAGTCGTTGGATTATGCCAAATGATCCTCGTCTTATGAATTTTAGGGACACCAGTTTGAATAGTATGTTGGACGAGCTCCGAACCGGCAAGCATCCTGATCATGGCATTGTTCCCGAATCTAATGTCAGAGAGGAAGATATCCATAGTGTCCCTAATGCAGAATCAGCAAAATATATGAAGTATATGGATGATACAATTGTACCCCTTTTCAAAGGCGCAAATATCTCTAAGTTTGGATGGATTGTCAAAATGTTTCATCTCAAATGCCAGAATAATTGTACTAACAAGTTTTTTGATTAGTTTCTTGAGGTGCAAAGAGAGACTTACACTAAAGCGCTATTGCTTGAAAATTTCACGGAGACGAAGAAGATCTTAAATGATTTAGGTTTCATTTATGAGAAAATCGACTCGTGTCCAAACGATTGCATGTTATACTTGACAGAGAAGGATAAAAAGTTGGATAACTACAGAACATGTAACTTATCTAGATGGATCGTCCCTCGAAGGGATAACGGTGAAGATGAGTCTACACTCAATGCTCCTAGAAGGATTCCAGCAAAGGTTTTGCGTTACTTCTCAATCAAGAATTGACTTCGGCATTTATTTCTATCAACCAAAACTGCTGATAGCATGTCATGGCATACAAATGGTTGCACTAAGGACGGAATCCTGTGGTATCCAGCCGATAGTGAAGAGTGGAAACGCTTTGATGCCCTTTATAAAGATTTTGCTGCGGATTCCCGTAATATCAGGCTTGGTTTATCTGCAGATAGCATGGAGCCGTTTAGCTACGGTGAAAATCACAGTATATGGCCCGTTACACTTGTTGTTTATAATCTACCTCCATGGATGAGTATGAAGCATTCCTACACACAGATGCCCTTATTGATCCCTGGAAGTACATCTATTTTAAATAACATCGATGTATACTTAAGACCGTTGATTGAGGAATTGAAGGAGTTGTGGGAGGCATGTATACAGATATACGATTCCCACAAGAAGGAGACATTTACACTTCGTGCGGCGCTTTTGTGGACAATCAACAATTTTCCAGCTTACACTATGTTATCTGGATGGATCACTAAAGGTTACAAAGCTTACCCGGTATGTCTAGAGGAAACCGTTTATGATCCTAAAGTGGATCACGCAAGATCAAGTGCTATACAGGTCACCATCGATGGTTGGATATAAACCACCCATATCGTCGTAATTGCAGCAAGTTCAATGGTAAATAAGAGTATATGCATGCCCTTCTTGAGCCAACGGGTTTGAAGTTGTGGGAAGCCGCACAGGATTTCAATAATTTTGTTTTCGGGACAATGATAGAATATACAATTCTACGGGGTGCTGGCAATCACTGGAGGAAGAATCCCATTTTCAACGAGCTAGTATATTGGCACGATCTCAATCTACATCATAACTTAGACTTTATGCACATCAAGAAGAATGTATGGGGCCTACTCCTTAACACCTTATTGAATGTAAAATCCAAATCTAAGAATACACTTGCGGTTCGACAGTGGTACCTACAGGAAAGATTACGTCCTGAATTGCACCCTCGAGAAACGAGGAATGGTAGATGGTCAATTCCTGCAGCGAAGCATATGATGTCCGCTAGTGAGAAGGGTGCTTTTCGAAGAGTTTTCGAGCAAGTAAGGGTTCCTGACAGTTATTCTTCAAATATCTCTAAGAGCGTGGACATGAAACATAAAAAACTTTCTCATCTTAAAAGTCACGAGTGTCACGTGATCATGCAGCAATTACTCTCCGTTGCAATTAGGGCGTTAAAGGATGGGTTTTTTGTCTTGGTTGTGACGGATCTTTGTCATTGCTTCCGAGATTTAATGTAACGTTTTGGTTATTTTTTAAATAATTATTTAGTTTTTAAATGTTATTTTAAATTTTAAATTTTAAATTTAAGACTTTTATAAATGAGTATGGTATTTAAGTATTATTATAATTAGTTTAGATGGCTTTTAATTTGTAAAGAAAATTTTATAGTAAAAAGTTTTAATTGCAAAGAGAGTTATTGGATTGTACGAGGGTTTAAGTGCATTTAGTGAGTAAATAGGTGTTAAAAGTAAATTAAACCTCACACACAACACACCTTGAGCCAACACCTCATCCTTACACACATGCACCTCACCATTTCATTGTGACACCTCCTCCTTTCCTTTCAAGACAACACTCTTTCTTTTGGTTTCAGTTTATCAAACTGATACTAAGTTTTCCCAACACTTTAACACCAAAATAGTATAACTCTCCTCCTTCACAATGAGAAAAGTTAGAGTTTTCATGGAGGATGTTTCAAATCACTCAAGCTAGGCCTCCTTAACTCCTTGTCACACATCTTGATGCTTAGAGTTCTGTGGAATTCTTCAAATTAGGTTAAAAAAACCCTCAACTTTTCATCTTTTCGTAAGAGTTCACGTACCAAAGAGTGTATACGATATCGGAAAAATTTGATTTAGTTTATAGTTTTAGCCTCAGTCTGCTATAACTATGTTAGTCACAAAATAAATCTAACAGCACAATAGGATGGTGTTAGAACCTAGAGTGCACACTTGAAACTCGGACCCAATTCCCTACTGTTCAACCGCCGAAAATCCCAATTTTCCCGCTACCGCCGGTTTTTAGGTAGAGTTGGGTGTTGAATTTGTGTGGGTGTCTCTCTGTATGTTATCTAAGGTCTCTGGTATACTTTAATTTTTCCAAGATAGTCTGTATAAAAATCCAGAAGCTAATTGCTATACTTTTGTGATATTTTAACGTATGATACTGATATTTCGTATCACGTTTTAGTGTTTTCTCAAAATACGACGATTCGGGGTAGCTCTAGTTAGTTTTAGGTCTGTATAGCACACGATAATCAAACGTATTACGTTATGTAAGTTAGTTCACTTAGAATTTACGTATTCGTCGTATCGCAAATTAGCCGCTTATATACGAAAGTTTTATTTCGATGTTAGAATTGACCGCGGGGACTTCAAAAGCAGCGAGAAAGGGAAAAGGAGTGATGGAAGCCGAGTAGATCGCGACTTGTTCCAGTGAATAAACTAAATATCTACCGGGGATATTGTATGGATGGCGTACAGCATCCGAAACCAAAAACTTGTTATAATTGTTTTCCATTCATGTTGTTTGCATAATTAGACCTAGAATTACATTGTATACATTCATACATATTAAACACTATTGCTTAATACTTGCTAGGACACTTGTACTATTTCCGATGAGTTTATGTTGCACTTACACATACCTACATACTACACTACATCCCGTCGGTAATTAACATGCCACGTACACACTTAGAACTTTCCATGTCATATATATTCTATTGTACACTGCTACTATCCTTAATGACGGTTGTCACTCATCATTTACTATTGTTTGATATATATTGTATCTCCTTATCATTATTATTACTTTTATTCATGAAATGTTGCTTTATGAGATTTCTGTTGTTTTGAGTTTTAATTCACCGCGTGATATAGTCGATAAGATATAAATGATTATATCTTTACGGTTTCTTGTGATATATATGATACGTCCACCATGAGTTGATATTTTCTGATTTGGTTTTATTCCGAATAGAGTGGGGGAGCTATAAGGTTATGGATTTTTACGTTATCTAGACTGAGTGAGAGAGTATACAGTTGGATACATGGTGGACCTGGTCGAGACCGAGGGACAGGAAAGCCGCATTTGAGGCGGGGAGCCTAGCGAAGACACTCGATACCAGAAATAGTTTGA
Source organism: Agapanthus africanus (assembly GCA_030015575.1). Taxonomy (NCBI): domain Eukaryota; kingdom Viridiplantae; phylum Streptophyta; class Magnoliopsida; order Asparagales; family Amaryllidaceae; genus Agapanthus; species Agapanthus africanus. The sequence goes on along the minus strand of JASDDO010000026.1, from coordinate 78,186,290 downwards.
GAAACACGGCAGATATTTAGAGGATACCAACCGATATTGTTGGTTGTCAGGATCGTTCGGTGAACGATGCCTGCTAGAACTGAAGATTTGTATCGATATTTGACACTGGATTTGAGAATAGTTTATGAATATGACCAAGATTTTGGAATATTTGATGAGATTTCCGTTTTCTTCTATATAGGCACTATAGTGACATATTCATGTTTCACATGCTATCACATATCATGACTACCTGATGCATATGTTTAATCGCTATTTCGTTTATGTGTACAATTTCAACTGTTTGATATTAGTTTATTCGCTGAGTTGGCAACTCACCCCCGTTGTGCTGCAGGAAAGATAGCATGGACGCATAGCAGCGTTGCTTATCTTTCTTGGTGGGTTACATGTTTAGTAATCGCCTCTTTTATGTATTTTGTATCTAGTGTCACTCTATCAGACCGTGTATATTATTTGACTTAGAACGAGAGAAGACTTATGTATATTTTGGGTCGATTTGAATAGAATCGACTAGTTTTGTTCGATTATGCTTTCTTTTACTTAGTATGCATGTGATTATTCGCTTTTGAGCATCGTCTATTCTTTGCGTGGATTGTTTCCGCCGTTTGGCGTTGATTTTGCTCCCAAATAGGGGATGCCGTTATAATAATTATTATGTACTTGTTTTTATTAAAATTTACAAAGAAGGTGCTGTCAAAATTTCCAATACGAAACCAATTGTTTTAACTTCATTTCAAAAACCATTCGGCATATGCTTTAAACTAAGCAATCTTTGAAATTTAAAATGTGGTCTCATTTTCATTATTTTTATAACTGTACCTCCTTATTTCCGCTAACAGGGTTTAGATCTTGGTTTTGGCTTACTTGGATTGAGTCGGTATCTTTAGACGTCACATAATCTAAATGCCGGTCACGTGCCAAATTCGGGTCATGACATTTAAGCTCTAAGGAATATAGGGCATATGATTTTAGAAACCTGGAAAACAAAATACCTATCATTCTTAGCAGATTGGAGATGTTATTTCCGCCTACGTTTTTCACAATCATGTTGCATCTCACAGTTCAATTTGCAAGAGAGGGGCGTTTAGGTGGATCCGTTAATTATGGGTGGATGTATCCATTCGAGAAGTAAGTAATGATTAAGAGTTTAATATTTGATTTTAACTGTCAAATAATGTTTATAAAAATTCATCAATTGAACTTACCGAATTAAAATCCACATGCTTATGTTTAAGATAAAACGATATATACGAAATAAAGCTAGACCTAAAGGGTCGATTTCTGAAGGGTTTCTCGCCGAAGAATGCATGGCATTTTGTTCTATATACCTTGAAAGAATTGAGACTGTATTCAACAGGCCGGGACGTAACGAGGACGTCGTGGTTCATGAGGGATAAAGAACAAAATCAATCTTCCGTGGAGGTGGGAACGTAATAGGTGCCGTGAAACATGTCGCACTTCATAGTGTGGAGATTGACACAATATATAGATATGCATTATTTAACTCTGGCGAGATCCACCTATTTCTAGAGTATGTATATTGACTATTTTTTTTTCAACTTTCAAATATGAAATTGTCTAACTGCATTATTTGTTTCATACTTAGTTTATGGAGAGCTCAATACATACCACCGAAGAGTCGTCTAATATCGTGGCATATCGATAATGCTGTAAATCGAGAATTTGCGACATGGTTTAACCATTTTGTATGTTTATCACTGAAATATAATTCATTACTCATCTGTTAAACTAAATACGATTTTTTCTAATACTTATCATGCCTTGTTAGATTCATACAGCTGTAGATGCCAACATAACAGAATATTTAAAAATACTTGCATCTAAACCAGATCCATTAGTTAAGCATCTTACTGGTTATATCGTTAATAGATATAGATTTCATATACAACGTAGAGATGCACGTAGAAAGTTCCAAATCTGCGGTGTTTTTTTGACATCAACCACAAGAAATTACACATCATCTAGAGATATCAATCCAATCACGGGACAACTTGACTACTATGGTGTGTTGCAAGATATATTACAGGTATGTTATCGTGCACATAGAGTTGTCCTATTCAAGTTTCTCTGGTTTAATGCCAAGACAGAAGGACGAGGATATTGTTTCCCCCAATCAGAGGAAAGCACCGTTTTGAAATTCAAAATTCAAAAATTGAAGCAACGCTTCAAAATCCAGCGCTAGGCGCGCTGCGCGCCACGTGTCAAACATGGATGCACTAGCGCCAGGTGCGCTGCGCCCTAGGAAGTGCACCATGTGTGCGCTAGCGCTAGGCGCGCTGCGCGCCACGTGTCAAACACGGGTGTGCTAGCGCAGGACGCGTTGCGCTCTGAGCAGCGCACCGCGTGTCAAACACAGGTGCGCTAGCGCAAGGTGCGCTACGCTCTGAGCAGCGCGCCACGTGCAAAGCACGGGTGCGCCAGCACTGGAATTATAAAATTCCCTACTGTTAGATCAAAAGATCTAATAATAATGATAAATTATTAATTAATCAGAATTAAAATTCTGTTATGGAAAGATTTCTCAATCTTGTTAAAAACAAGAAGATTGCCTTCTGTAAAATAGAAACCCTAGAATCAAAGATCCAACGTTGGGAAACATCCCCAAATCAATCAGAGAAAGATCTCTTTAACTGACTTAACAAATCAACTTGCCCTATATAAAGGCCTCAAGACTTCAAGTCTGATTTAGAGAAACCCCCTTATAAACTTTGAGAAATTCAAAGAAAGAAGAGCAAGCTCTTGAAAGAAGATTATTTCTTCAAGGTAAAGATCATGAATGATGAACACAAAGATGAAATCATCTCTTAAAAAGAAGAATTATCTTCTTAAAAGATCATAGATCTACAAAGACCAAGGTCTTTTATAAAGAGGTCAAAAGATCTCATCATAAAAACAAAGAAGTACTTACTTCATTCACAGATCATACATTTACAAAGACCATGGTCTTTTATAAAAGGATCAAAAGATCTCATCATAAAAACAAAGAAGTACATACTTCATTCACAGATCATTGATCTATAAAGGCAAAGCTTTTCAAAAATAAGAATTGTTGTTCTTGAATTTTGAGATAAAGTCTCTTTTAAAAGAACATAAATTTGTTCACAGATCATAAAAATTAATCAAATACGCTTTGCATTATTGAAATGCGCCCTGCGCTCTTGAACTGCGCTTCTGCGCTCTCTGGACCGGCATTCTGCGCCAAAATGCGCCGCGTGTCAACCACGTATGCAACTTACGCTTTGCGCTTCTGAAATAGCGCACTACGCTCATGGGCTGGCGCACAGCGCCAAGCGCGCCACGTGTCACTCACGGGTGAGCCACTAAATTGATAGCGCAATGCGCTCATGGACTAGCGCTTAGCGCTCATAAACTGGCGCAATGCGCCCATCATCTGGCGCTTAGCGCCAAGCGCGACACGTGTCCTTCTCGTGCGCGATACTTGGCAGAAGCACATTGCTCTCTTTAGCTGGCGCAAAGCGCCTGGCACACCATGTGTTGCGCTGACAGAACATAAATTGTTCTAATGAATGCTCTGCATTCAATACAAGACAAAAAATATTGTCAGAAGGGCCAAGCTCAAATAAAGCCTCAATAACCAGAATAAAAAACATTTATTGAATTTAGCCCAATATTGGCCATAAGTTCTCAACTTATATTTAATTGAGCCCATCCGCTCATAGATATTTAACAGATCTTAGTTCTAAATCAGACCATAGATCTTTCAACCAATTCACACCGGTTCAAGGGTACATCTCTTTACTCCTCTGATATTTGTCGTTGTAATCCTTCAACGTCTTCAGAGAGGTGACGAGTCCCGAAAACCACACATTTCACGGACTGTGAGGTCCTTAAACTTATGGACTATGACGTCCTTAAACTTTATAGACAATGACGTCTTTAAACTACGGACTGTGGGGTCCTTAAACTCATGGAATACGATGTCCTTAACCTCGGACTGTGGGGTCCTTAAACTCATGGACTACGATGTCCTTAACCTCGGACTGTAGGGTCCCTTTAAACCTACGGACTACGATGTCCTTAACCTGGACCGTAATGTCCTTAAACTAACATTGGACCACCATGTCCTTAAACTGGTAATCGACCGCAATGTCCCTAAACTAAACAATAGAGTTCAAATGCTTATTTGTTGGATCTAAATGATCCTGTTAAGTTGATCTTAGTCTAAAATTAGACTAACGTGTCCTTAACAAACGTTGAGTCGATCTTAGTCTAAAATTAGACTAATGTATCCTTAACAAACGTTTAAGTTGATCTTAGTCTCAAATGAGACTAACGTATCCTTAAACCCAAACCAAAACCCAAATCTAAGAAAATACGGATTGGGACTAATCCACGCCCTATGGGCGACAACATAAATTAGTCTCCGTATACAATCCAAGGGCAACCACAAACAAAACAAACACCCACGACATGAAGTGACCATCTGGAGAAGGAGAAACTAGTTACCGCGATGCGGTAGCGTAATTAACTGCAGGGGCTTGCGCCTGCAGGGAAGAGCATCCCCACAATCAAAAACTCCTCAAACGAGGTGGAATCTGACGAAGTCTGCTACAACGGCCGCATCTGTCTAAACCTTCGATATACGGTGCCATAAATCAACTCGGCATCTTCGGAGAGGTGGATGGATAGCACCAATTAGCATCTGCCCCGAAATTCAGGCGAGACGTTCGCCGCGTCTTCGTCCGCGTCTTTCGGCGGGGAACAGATTCTGGCACGCCCGGTGGGACCTTTTCCTTTTTCCACTCCACACTTCGTGTGTCGTGTTCGCGAACAAATCGCGGTTTTCTATGGTTGCCTGTGGATTCCAGGTACTAAGATTTGGTGTCTTGCTCCATGCAGAAAATAGAAGATCAATGGCTTCAAACTGCACTAACTGCAACTGCAACTCTCGCTCCGTCCCGTCCGGAGGAGTGACTTAGAGGCCCCAAGCGGTCTCCCTTTTAACAATGCCAGTGGAGCAGGTAACTCAAGCCACTACCGGGCTATTCTTCGGGACCATGCTCCCACCGATGAGCTTCAATACCCCTGTACCATTGCAAGAAGCTCCGAAGAGCTCGGTCTTTAATCGGCTCACAACTACTGCGGCCCCTCTCAACGGGTCGTCCAGCTCCAACGCCATAGTCTTTGACAGACTGGGCCAAAGCTCATTTGGGCCCATGAAGAAGCCCGCGATACCAGAAAGGGTTATCCAAAAAAAAAATAGCCATCCCTGCTCCCGAAGTCGTCAAGGCGGCTTCTCCTGCCAAAGAGTCGGTTTTCACAAGACTGACTATTTCAGCTCTTGTTCCAGGTGAAATCGTCAAGGTTGCTTCCTCTACTCGGAAGTCTGCCTTCGATAGGTTGGCCATCCCCACTCAGCGAACCTCAGTCTTTAAAAGGCTGACACCGGCGACAACTGTCACGCCCCGCTTCCCAGTGTACGGCGAAGTGGACGCGACGAGGTCCGCTACGTATGTACTCAGAAGTACATACGCTAAGCGTAGCTAAGCAATATAAAATATTACACAAGAGACAAGAGTATAAAAAGAACAGCAACTTTTATTTATTAACATTCTTTGTACAATACATGAAAGGAAATACAACTGAAATAAAAGATGCCTAAACAGTGGCATAACAGGAAATGAAAAGTACAGAAAGGAAAAGTGTACAATGAAACTACAGTGCAGGGTCTTCAGTAAACTGCTCCAAGTCTTCTTGCGATGGCTCAATCTCGGCCGGGTCCAAATCACCTGACGACATTCAAAGAAGAGAGAAACAGAATGTCGTCAGCGAACAGGTCGCTCGGTAAGTCCCAAAGATAAGAGAGGAATAGACAGAGAGTAAGAGAGGGAGAGTGTAGCTTTTAATGTTGTATTATAATATTGTAATGTTGTATTAACGCTGTTGTTTGTAGCCTGGTACAGAAGATACCAGTGTATACGGGAGGAGTCCCACTTACACCGGGGACTTTGGTAACCTGTAGTACAAGGCTCCGTCGATAATACCACGGAACAACGGGATGGATGTAATTACGTCTTAAGTGACCACCTCGTGCCACCTTTAACATATTCCGTACCAGTCTACCCCTTAAACCCCACGATGTCTTGTTTGTATTGTTATCTTATAAAATTGTGTTGATTGTATGAGTGATTAACTGACTGACCGAAACCATGATATCAGGAAACGGCTATAACCATAGAGTCATGTAAATGGAATACTGGGAATCATGTAAAAGGAATATCCATGGTTCGGTTCAGTTATGTTATATAGATTGTTAACTGGATTCTGGGATTCATGTATTCATCTTGAGTTGAAATATAAAGAATATAGATTGACTTGAATTATATTCAAGTCAGAAATAGTCAGACTCTAACTCGAGTCAGACTAGAGAAGATAATTTGAAGTTCTTCATTTGTTAGGGGCCTTATTGTAATTTATAAAACTTGAGGGGGTTTATTGTAAAAAGTAATATTGTATAGTTTGCAAAATACACCTCAAGTATTTATTATTCGTCTTTATAGTTATAATGAGTATGGATTTTATTTATGTTATTCTAGTGAATATATCCTAATAAAAATATTAATTGATTATTTGAAATTCATGGTATTTTAATGTAACTTTTAATCTTGTAATTTTAGAAAAAAAATGGAAACTTGTTATTATAATAAAATAGGTGTTTAAATGATAATTAAATATATATTAATACAAGAATAATTTTAAATAAATATTTTATTTTCCAAAATCTCATTTTCCTTAAAAGTCGTATTTTAAACCCTTCGAGACCGAATGCTCCTTGCAGAGGTCTGAATCTCGCACTACTAGCCCGCGGGTGCACGATAAACCGTACTATCCCTAACGGGTTCCCCAAAGGTGGGTTGTAGTGGCACTTTGCTTAAGTTTTATAAATACTAGTCATTTAGGAAAACAGTTTTATAAATATAAAGTATTTACTTGTAAAAGTGTATAGTTTTCCGTATTTTAGTTGTTAGGGTTTCCTAAGCCAACTAGCCTATTTCTAAGGTCTAAACGATGAGTCATTAGAAGCCTCAAATCGCCTCTTCACCGTCAATTGCGTCCAGGTAAGTGTCAGGTAAGTGGGAGGCTCTCCACTACAAGTAGTGGCCCTAATTAAGTAACCACTTGCCTTCGACACACTTGCCTAGACACCACAAGACAGTTTAGATAAACGATCGATGTCCATGACCAATCGTTCTTTCATTTTATATAAGATTTTATTTAGAAAAGTTTACAATTTAAAGATTTAACTAAAGGTTATAAAGGTTATGGTATTTTAGTGAAAAGTCCTGTAATTTCGTATTCTGTATTTTTGATATTTATCATTTAGGGTTATATTGAGTGTGTGTAAGGGTAGGTCATTACCCCGTGACTTATATTAGGTTTTGGTGAAGTTTAAAGGTGAAATAAGCTATGTTAAACCTAAAGGTATTAAAGTGCAAGAATACGATATTCGTAAACGTTATCATTTCATGTGTGAAATTTCATTCAAATTGAGTTCTACAAGTTTAGTGATCAAGATAAACATATTTAGGAGTGAGGGAATTGATTAAACTAAGAAAAATGAACTTCATGGTATTTTAATGAAAGAAATACGGTTTTGTAAAGAACTTATCATTTCATGTGGAAAAGTGTGATTAAATTGGTTTAAGGGTGATTAATAGTCAACATGCATATGGGTAGATAATATGTATTAGGTGACAAGTGGAATTTTAAAGAAAAATCGAATCGGAAATCGGTTTGTCCGATTTCCGTCGGGTTCCAGAAATTCGTATTTTTACATTAAAGAAAATGAAGGTAGAAGAGGTGGGACTTACGGGTTTAAACTCTTCTAAAGAGTAAAGAGAACTAGGGAGGAAGGCCGAGGATGGTTACGTCGCCGGTTGCTCCAAAACACGTCGCCGGAATTCCGTCAGGGCTTCGCCGTGAACTCGGTTTCAAAGCACACTTCTCGTGGAAACTTTTGAGAGAGTGGCTCAAGATTTTGGGGGGTGAGAGGGTAGTGTGTAGGGTTGGTATTTATAGGGTTAGGCTAGAGTTAGGGTAGATGAAAAGTTAGAAATAAAAATGTGATAAAATGTAATAAAAAATGTATTAAAAGTGGAGTAATTGGGGTTTTGAAAGAGCTCTGGAAGTGGTATGAGAATGAAACTTTGCAGGTACGTAGAGAATACCAAAATACACAACTTTCATGTTGTGACCCTCGCCGGAATCGGCCGAATCGGGGGTGACTCGGCCGTGACTCGGTCGGATCACTGAGTCGGCCGAGTCAAGGCCGAGTTGGCCGATTCCCGACCGAGTCCGGTGACCTGGATCTCCCCCGACGGTTCATCTACCCTCTGCAAGTGTTATATCTTTGGGTGTAGTGGGGTTTTTGTGAGATATGCACGTGTAAACTCTTGGTATTCTAAAGGTTTTTAAAAAATCAATATTAAAAATAATGTGGGGTAGGGGATTTGAACTCTGGTGACTTGGTTCAGCAATGCAAGGTATTACAAATAAGCTACAAGCTCCTTCTTGTAATTATTGTGGTATTTAATTACTTAAACTGATAGCAGCAAGAATAAATACTCCTAGTATACATTAAATTTAAAGTAAATTCTTGTACACTAAAAATTGAGTTATTATATTCTTGTAGCTTGTAATTAAAAACAAAATAATTACCTATATCTTGTGCTCATGCTAAAATACCCCTTTGTGGATTTTTGAAAAAAATATTTGAAAAAAAAAATTTGTATAGGAAAATTATGGTTGTTACATTCTACCCTCCTTATAAAAATTTCGTCCTCGAAATTTGTAAAAGGAAAGTGTAACAGTTTGGTGGCAAAATTAAAGATTGTAAAGAAGTTTTGGTCAAAGTGGTGAGGAGGTTACCTAGGTTACCTTGGTTCACAGTTTCAGGTTATATGGCTGCTAAGGTGAAAGCCTGTCGCCGTGGCACGTTCCTCCTAACTGGAGGCATATTCCCCTGTACTCGAGGCATATTCCTCAGTGCCTGATGGAATTGACAATTTGGCTGAGCAGGGAATCTACGTGGAGGTGGTGCTGGGAGTGCAGGAGGAGTTGCAGGATCCTGGATAGCTGGCTGCTGCGGGTAGTTGGCGGGTGTGTGTGCTGAGTTGCGTCTATAAGGACAGTTTCCAATTCCGTGATTGGACGCGCCACAAACCAAACATAGGCCTTTTGCGCGCCTACAGTCCTTCTACAAGTGACCTTCCCTTTTGCAATAAAAGCAAAAATCGGGTCTTGACCGATCCTTAACTTCTTCCAGTCTTCTGAGTTCAACAGCTGGCCTTGAAGAGGCTCCTTCTGCCATTTGAGTGGCAGGACGTTTCACTCCTGCAGACTGAGGTCTGCCCCTTGCCTTTATCACTGCCTCATAACTGCGGGCAGCTTCCAGAGCATCTTCACGAGTTGGAAATTTCCCTGCGGCTAGTGCAGCCTGGATTTCCGTGTCCAAACCTTGTTGAAAGCGACGGGCTCTGATATCGTCAGTCGGTATCAAGTGTGCTGCGAATCGGCTTAACATAGTGAACTCAGTATCATATTCATCTACTGATTTGTCCCACATCGATCCTTGTTGTAGATGAATGAACTGCTGCTCCATTGCAAACCTGGCAGTCGCTGGAAAGTATTTCGCGTCGAACTTCTCGCGAAAATTCTTCCATTCAATAGGCTGCACAAGACGGCTTTCTTCCGCCTTCCACCAGTTGCGAGCGTTGTCCGTGAGTTGTAGTTTCGCTACACGGACCCAAGCGACGTCTGGCACTTGTGCTGCGGCCAGATCATCCTCGATACTTTGAGCCCATTCCTCGGCTTCCAGTAGGCTCCCCTTTCCTGAGAACTGCTTCGGATGTAAAGCCCTGAATTGCTTCACTCCCGGAGCATCAGTCTCAGGACGGTTCAGAAGTTGTTGCTGTCCCTCGAGAAGGCTGCGGATCGCCTCAAATAGCATTGTTTGCTCAGTGGGTGGTGCAGGAACAGCCGGTGTGAGAGGTAGTGCTGAGGGTGTGTTGTTGACGTTGGTGCTGGTGTTGTTTGGGGAATCCATAACCCTGAAGAAAAATTTGGGTTAGGACAGATTCAAGTACATGAAATGATAAGATTCAAAGAAGATGAAATTGCAAGATTCAAGGAACATGAATTGTAAAGAATGTTTTAGTTGCTGCTTCTTGTGTTATATTGCTTAGGTTGTTCACGCAGACCAGAACTGCATGACAGGGACTCATACAGCTCTGACCTGCATGGGCCACCAACAAAACCTGTCACGCCCCGCTTCCCAGTGTACGGCGAAGTGGACGCGACGAGGTCCGCTACGTATGTACTCAGAAGTACATACGCTAAGCGTAGCTAAGCAATATAAAATATTACATAAGAGACAAGAGTATAAAAAGAACAGCAACTTTTATTTATTAACATTCTTTGTACAATACATGAAAGGAAATACAACTGAAATAAAAGATGCCTAAACAGTGGCATAACAGGAAATGAAAAGTACAGAAAGGAAAAGTGTACAATGAAACTACAGTGCAGGGTCTTCAGTAAACTGCTCCAAGTCTTCTTGCGATGGCTCAATCTCGGCCGGGTCCAAATCACCTGACGACATTCAAAGAAGAGAGAAACAGAATGTCGTCAGCGAACAGGTCGCTCGGTAAGTCCCAAAGATAAGAGAGGAATAGACAGAGAGTAAGAGAGGGAGAGTGTAGCTTTTAATGTTGTATTATAATATTGTAATGTTGTATTAACGCTGTTGTTTGTAGCCTGGTACAGAAGATGCCAATGTATACGGGGGGAGTCCCACTTACACCGGGGACTTTGGTAATCTGTAGTACAAGGCTCCGTCGATAATACCACGGAACAACGGCATGGATGTAATTACGTCTTAAGTGACCACCTCGTGCCACCTTTAACATATTCCGTACCAGTCTACCCCTTAAACCCCGCGATGTCTTGTTTGTATTGTTATCTTATAAAATTGTGTTGATTGTATGAGTGATTAACTGACTGACCGAAACCATGATATCAGGAAACGGCTATAACCATAGAGTCATGTAAATGGAATACTAGGAATCATGTAAAAGGAATATCCATGGTTCGGTTCAGTCAAGTTATATAGATTGTTAACTGGATTCTGGGATTCATGTATTCATCTTGAGTTGAAATATAAAGAATATAGATTGACTTGAATTATATTCAAGTCAGAAATAGTCAGACTCTAACCCGAGTCAGACTAGAGAAGATAATTTGAAGTTCTTCATTTGTTAGGGGCCTTATTGTAATTTATAAAACTTGAGGGGGTTTATTGTAAAAAGTAATATTGTATAGTTTGCAAAATACACCTCAAGTATTTGTTATTCATCTTTATAGTTATAATGAGTATGGATTTTATTTATGTTATTCTAGTGAATATATCCTAATAAAAATATTAATTGATTATTTGAAATTCATGGTATTTTAATGTAACTTTTAATCTTGTAATTTTAGAAAAAAAATGGAAACTTGTTATTATAATAAAATAGGTGTTTAAATGATAATTAAATATATATTAATACAAGAATAATTTTAAATAAATATTTTATTTTCCAAAATCTCATTTTCCTTAAAAGTCGTATTTTAAACCCTTCGAGACCGAATGCTCCTTGCGGAGGTCTGAATCTCGCACTACTAGCCCGCGGGTGCACGATGAACCGTACTATCCCTAACGGGTTCCCCAAAGGTGGGTTGTAGTGGCACTTTGCTTAGGTTTTATAAATACTAGTCATTTAGGAAAACAGTTTTATAAATATAAGGTATTTACTTGTAAAAGTGTATAGTTTTCCGTATTTTAGTTGTTAGGGTTTCCTAAGCCAACTAGCCTATTTCTAAGGTCTAAACGATGAGTCATTAGAAGCCTCAAATCCCCTCTTCACCGTCAATTGCGGCCAGGTAAGTGCCAGGTAAGTGGGAGGCTCTCCACTACAAGTAGTGGCCCTAATTAAGTAACCACTTGCCTTCGACACACTTGCCTAGACACCACAAGACAGTTTAGATAAACGATCGATGTCCATGACCAATCGTTCTTTCATTTTATATAAGATTTTATTTAGAAAAGTTTACAATTTAAAGATTTAACTAAAGGTTATAAAGGTTATGGTATTTTAGTGAAAAGTCCTGTAATTTCGTATTCTGTATTTTTGATATTTATCATTTAGGGTTATATTGAGTGTGTGTAAGGGTAGGTCATTACCCCGTGACTTATATTAGGTTTTGGTGAAGTTTAAAGGTGAAATAAGCTATGTTAAACCTAAAGGTATTAAAGTGCAAGAATACGATATTCGTAAACGTTATCATTTCATGTGTGAAATTTCATTCAAATTGAGTTCTACAAGTTTAGTGATCAAGATAAACATATTTAGGAGTGAGGGAATTGATTAAACTAAGAAAAATGAACTTCATGGTATTTTAATGAAAGAAATACGGTTTTGTAAAGAACTTATCATTTCATGTGGAAAAGTGTGATTAAATTGGTTTAAGGGTGATTAATAGTCAACATGCATATGGGTAGATAATATGTATTAGGTGACAAGTGGAATTTTAAAGAAAAATCGAATCGGAAATCGGTTTGTCCGATTTCCGTCGGGTTCCAGAAATTCATATTTTTACATTAAAGAAAAGGAAGGTAGAAGAGGTGGGACTTACGGGTTTAAACTCTTCTAAAGAGTAAAGAGAACTAGGGAGGAAGGCCGAGGATGGTTACGTCGCCGGTTGCTCCAAAACACGTCGCCGGAATTCCGTCAGGGCTTCGCCGTGAACTCGGTTTCAAAGCACACTTCTCGTGGAAACTTTTGAGAGAGTGGCTCAAGATTTTGGGGGGTGAGAGGGTAGTGTGTAGGGTTGGTATTTATAGGGTTAGGCTAGAGTTAGGGTAGATGAAAAGTTAGAAATAAAAATGTGATAAAATGTAATAAAAAATGTATTAAAAGTGGAGTAATTGGGGTTTTGAAAGAGCTCTGGAAGTGGTATGAGAATGAAACTTTGCAGGTACGTAGAGAATACCAAAATACACAACTTTCATGTTGTGACCCTCGCCGGAATCGGCCGAATCGGGGGTGACTCGGCCGTGACTCGGTCGGATCACTGAGTCGGCCGAGTCAAGGCCGAGTTGGCCGATTCCCGACCGAGTCCGGTGACCTGGATCTCCCCCGACGGTTCATCTACCCTCTGCAAGTGTTACATCTTTGGGTGTAGTGGGGTTTTTGTGAGATATGCACGTGTAAACTCTTGGTATTCTAAAGGTTTTTAAAAAATCAATATTAAAAATAATGTGGGGTAGGGGATTTGAACTCTGGTGGCTTGGTTCAGCAATGCAAGGTATTACCAATAAGCTACAAGCTCCTTCTTGTAATTATTGTGGTATTTAATTACTTAAACTGATAGCAGCAAGAATAAATACTCCTAGTATACATTAAATTTAAAGTAAATTCTTGTACACTAAAAATTGAGTTATTATATTCTTGTAGCTTGTAATTAAAAACAAAATAATTACCTATATCTTGTGCTCATGCTAAAATACCCCTTTATGGATTTTTGAAAAAAATATTTGAAAAAAAAAAATTTGTATAGGAAAATTAGGGTTGTTACAACAACTCTCCTCCAAGTCAGGGGCATGACGAAGCCATTCCCATAGCCGAACCAATCCCAACGGCTCGACACGCTCGACGTCGCTACTGGCGCCGAGTAAGGAAGGCTGGGGGCAGCTCTCCGTCTGGATTTACTCCACCAGCTCCAACAGTGGAGATCGATGCTGCTGTTCCAACCGGGAACAACTTTGAATTTCTGAACAAGGTGCACAGGAACTCTCCTACCGCCGTACTGAAAAGATCTCCTCCACCCGTGGAGAATGTTACAAAAACGAAGCCGGAGTGGTCCCCTCAGCGACTGTCCTCCAAAATTTACAAGGTCTGGCGACAGGTTCAGGACTCAGTAATTGATCAAGATTACCCTCGTCAACAGAAGAAGGTGAAAGTTCAGCAAGAAAAGAGCCATCCTGAGGTACCACAGAAGACGTCATCAGTCTGGGTGCCCACTGCAATGGCTCCCTCAACGCCAACCGCTCAGAAGAGAAGGAGGCCAGAGAAAGCCCCTGTGACTGCGGTAAACCGCAAAGACGCTGAGCCCAAACGCCCCAAATCTGGGGGCATAATGGTGCATAATGTTTATATGGCTTCCGGAAAGGAGGAAAGCCGCGCTTCGACGGGTCACCGACCGCTCACCCGATCCATGACAAAAGCCCAGGAGCAACAACAGAAGCTTCAGGAAATGCTGACTGCAATGACCGCACTCACTGGGCCAAAAGAAAATCTAGAGACCTCGGAGCAGCGTCAGGAACAAGAAACTGACACCGAGTTCCTCCGAAGAATGCTCGAGAGGAAAGAAAAAGAGGCTGCGGAACAGACAGCCAATATAAAATGAATGGCTCTCTTGTTCCAAGACATGGCTGGGATGATGTTACAGACAGAACCTCCAGCTGAAGACCCCCCGATCATCATTGAAGACGACAGAGGGGAGATATCGAACCCTCCTCCAGCTCTTTCAGCAGCCAAAAAGGAGACCATCTTCAAGGCCGCTCTGGATGACTACATTGCTCAGCAGATACGAGCTCATCAGGCGAGTGAAGCGGCCGGCCAAGTTGTTAAAACTGGGCGACCATATCCAAGCTGGTATGACCAAATAAAGTACCCGCCGGGATATACGATCCCTAAATTTCACGTGTATAAGGGTACGGGCAATCCTCACCAGCATATCGCTCAGTTCAGGGCTCTTTGCGGCAATACTGGAAGTGATGATAAACTTCTACTCCGCCAGTTCGTCGGTAACTTAGCAGAGACAGCTTTTGAATGGTACTCGAAGCTTCCCGACGACTCCGTCAAAACGTTTACAGAAATGGAGTTGCTATTCACTCAGCGGTTCGCAAGTGCCAGCGAACGCACTCCGATGACGGCATTGATCAACGCCAGAGTAAAGCCGGGAGAGACATGGGTGCAGTATGCAATCCGGTAGCGGAACCTATGGTCGAGATGCGAACAACGCATAGAGGAATCTCCTGCCATGGGCATGTTCATGTGGACCCTAGACCCTCAGTTGACTATCTCCCGATTCATGATGTTCTTCAAGCCGACCACCTTCTAGGCCTTGATCGACAAGCTGGCCCAAATGGACCTAATGGGCCATAAGCCTTTCCCTTCAAAAGTTGGTTTTCGGAATGAAAAAGGCAACGGGAAAGCGACATTTGTCGCCAACGCTCAGCGACAGCCGAGTAACCTGAGGCCGTCTGTTCGTCAAGGCAGCAAGCTGCGATCCCTCGATGAGAAATTGAAACGTCCTTACTCATTTCCCAGGGATAAAACAAGGAGACTGTTCGAACTGGCAGTGCGCAACGGGCTCATCACTCTGCCAGATCCAAAACATCCGTCGCAACCGGGTGATGTTAACCATCCTAACTATTGTCCCTACCACAGAGTAATGGGTCACCCACTCGAAAATTGCTACGTCTTCAAAGGCTGGATTGAGGATGAATACCAGCAGGGCAAATTCGCGTTGTCTGACAACTGGAAGGTAAACCCGCCACAACCACATGCTCAGAAAAAGATGGACACGCCGGGGGCATCATGCTCTTTTATAGGGGAAGCTCCATGAGAAATTGTTCTTTCGGCAAAAACTAAAAGAATGCTGAAAGATCTTCAAACATGTCCGACCTGTGAACAACGGACCGAAACGTCCTTAAACTAACAATGGACCGAAACGTTTTTAAACTAACGACGGACCACTATGTCCTAAAACTAGCCGTTGACCGAGACGTCGATAAACTACTGTAGACTGCAGCATCCCAAGGCTGACAAAAAAAAGAAGAAGAAGAAAACGGTATGTCCATAAGCAAAAAGGGCACGGATGAAAACCCGAAAGGGCTCCGTGAGTAAAAACAGCAGGGCTACCGGCGAGTTTTTGTGAAAACCCGAAAGGGCGCAACCTCGTTAAAAGACACTTGCAAGTTCCTCTCGACCTTGTGAGGAGAAACCACCTGCGTGAGATCCTTACGACTCACACGGGAGCAACACACTTAGGGATCCCCATGATTCCTAAGGAGAAATTACACTTGCGAGATCCTCACGACTCGTAAGAAGAACCTTCTTATGAGACCCTCACGGCTCATAAGATTCAAAAGTCTTAAGCTACAGGGATCTGAGCCTGTTCTTAAGCAGCCACCACAACCTCCAATGCTGCCCTACAAGCGGCTCAATGCTGACCCTTGTATATAATCCACGGGCGTGAATAAACATTTCCCTAACAAAGTCCCATGCGTGACTAGGGATATGTTTACACAGTTAGCAGCCCTTGTAAGTCCCCTCGACTTAAAAGGAGAAAATACTCTTGTAAGATCCTTACGACTTACGAGAAGCCATACACTTAGGAGTCCTCACGATTCCTAAGGAGAAAACGCACCTACGAGATCCTCACGACTCGCAGGGAGAAATACCTTTATGAGACCCTTATGGCTTATGAAGTCAAAAGCCTTAGTCGACAGGGTCCTAACCCTGTTCGCTAAGCCACCTTTGTTCAACATCAACAGAGGCAAATGATGATTCGCTCCTGGCAATATCCCAGTTGTAGCGGTGCTGATGCCGAAATCGGTGTCTAACTCCAAACTTATAGCAAAGAAGCTAGCGAGCCACACGTGCATCCGAGATAGCCGAAATGATGGGGCAACTTGCAAACAAAATCAGCAAGTAAAAATGTATGCATGCAAAAATAGCCGAAATGATTGGACAACTCGCAATAAAAAGCAGCGAGTAAAAATAAAATAAATAGCCGAAATGATTGGGCACCGCGAAAAATAGCTGAAATGATTGGGCAATCGCGACCTTCGCGATATAAAAGCTGAAATGATAGAGCATCGCGGAAAGAAATAAAGAAAAATGAAATTTATGCCCTACAGGTGAAGTCATATTGACCCCTATATACAATCCATGAGCACAAACAAGAAGGGAATCATATCGTCCCACCTGGCTTCGTCGAAGTGAAGCCAAATCTTGACGGTTCATAGACAACCTAGAGATAATCTCGACATTCGTCGCAATATTGCAGACACAATGTCAACAGATGAAGCGAAGGAAGATCCCTAACTTCAGGGTCTCGATATCAACATCGACAACTCAGAGATCAACAACGGCGTTTCTCCTTACTCCAGCAGGATGCAGACGTGACGTCAACAAAAGACCCAATGGTCGAAACAAAGCGGGGTGACGGTAAAATCCCAGCTCCACCTCAGCATTCGTCTCAATACAGCAGACGAGATGTCACCACAGCGTTATTCCTCCAGCAGGATTCAGACGCGACAATCCAACAGCGGAGCCACACAAAGTCCTAGTTCCAAAACTCTGAAGTCCACAGACGACCTAGAGTCAACCAATGACTTCCCCGCTGGATCAACGCTCCGTCTCGAAAACAAGTCAACTAACCCCAGGGAAATCAGCGTCCTTGGCAAAACCTCTCGACTCAGGAAAATTAGCGTCCTTGGCGAGAACCTCTCGATTCACGTCGACCCGCAGAGAAATCAGTTCTTTGCAGGAATCTCTCGAGTCGTCTCAACTCCGGGGAAATCAGTATCCTTGGCAAAATCTCGATTCAGGAAAATCAGCGTCCTTGACGAGAGCATCTCAATTCGCGTTGACCCGCAGAGAAATCAGTGTCTCTGCAGGAATATACGACGTCAGCAAAACGGAGCCATGGCAAATCCCTAGTTCCAGGTCCCGACGGTTCACCAACAACCTAGAGACAAACCGCAACATTCGTCTCGATACAGCAGACGCAATGCCAGTAAACGAGACGAAGGCAATATTCCTAGCTTCAGGGTCTTGATGGCAACTCATATAAAACCTAAAAGACTATCGGAGATCATCCCACACCAGCGTGGAGTGGTTATGACTCATCGGGGCTCCCAAACTAAGCCTAATCTCAAGTAAAAAGCGACATGGAATATCCCTAACGCTTGCTCTTTCGACGGTAATATCACCTGGAAGATTGCTTGAAGACGTCTTGTCCAGCCCCTGAAGGGATCAGAGACACGACAGTCGCGGAGCTACTCGAACAGCAAGATTATGCGTCAAGGAATACACCAGCCAACGCGACGGTGCGATGGGTATAAAACCCTAGTACCACAGGCCCTAACGAACTTCTATTAGCAGGAGTTAACTGTGACGTTAGGAAATCCTTGCGAGAACTCCTCGATTCGTCTCGACTCGTGGGGAAAATAATGTTCTTGCGAGAACTTCTCGACTCGTCTCGACTCGTAGGGAAAAACCTTAGGCAATGGGGATAAGGACCGGTTTCCTAAACACTGGGGCCCTGCAGGTCAGTCCAAAACGGACTCTTGCATACTATTCACGGGCCACACTCTCTAAAGTCGAATCTCTACAAGGATGGAAACAACCACTTACGGGTCCTCTCGACTTGTAAGAGGGAAAATTCTCTTGTGAGATCCTTACGACTCTCAAGAGAAAACGGGCTTAGGAATCCTCACGATTCCTAAGGAGAAAATACACCTACGGGATCCTCTCGACTCATAGGGAGAAAAGTCTTCATGAGACCCTCACGGCTCATGAAGTTGAAAAGTCTTAGGCAGCAGATCTGAACCTGCTTCCTAAGCCATCACTACCTCTCAAAGAAGCCAAAACAAGATGCCCACTCTATCATCTGCCGGCTATGCTTGCTAAAGTGATATGCTGATAAAGAAAGCAAAGAGATGACACAAGACATTGCGAAAGAAATGTATCTTTTATTCACGAATTCAATTTGGTACAAAATACATCATATGAAAGAATTAAAAAAATGGATAAATTTTATTCAAAATTACAAATGGTACAAAAAACAATTATTGAGAGGGAAGCGCTTTCAATAGTCCGATCAGCCGCTCGTGCACTTCCCTCAGCCCCTTTTCTTGATCAGCTGCCGCGGCCAATTCTGCTTCGACTTGGGCTCGTTGCTGCAAGTAAGATGAAAGTCACTCATCAACGACCCGCCGAGCTGCCTCACGACTCTGTGCATCCTGCTCGATGAGGTCGAGCTTCTGCCTCAGCGTTAACCCATCGGAAATATATCGTAGAAGGCTCTCAAAGATGGTTTTCAACTGCACAGCATTGGCGTCAATCTGAGCATGCAGTCGAGCAGATTCGCTTGAAGTTTCTTCACATTCCTTATGCTTTAAGGCCACTTCTTATTCAAGTTGGCGGAAGTAAGAAGTACTCTACTCGACCCACGCAGCCCGTTGAGTGTTCACAGCCAGGACCTCTGGAGCAGGACGCCTAAGCTCAAGCTCATGCAGGCAAGCCTCAATTTCCCTGCAGTGATTAACCCAAGACTCAATGACGCCCTCACTATGAAAGTTCACGAGCGTCTCCAGCATAGGGTTAACCTCCGCGGCAAAATCCGCAGCGAATGTGGGAGTCTCCACGTCAAACTCCTCAATGTAGTCGCTCAACATGCGCAGACTATTCACGACGCCTTTCGAGGATGCACGTCGAGAAAAGGGGCCTGCTGGCATTGTGATGCGAGACTCGAACGGAGCTAGAGTCGACGTGATTGCTGCAAAATAAATCATAGTCGGATGTCGGCTCAAGAAATAAAGAAAATACACGAACAATAGAGTCTACTATACCGGCCGCGACAGGAGACAGAGCTGGGAGTACTGGTGGCGCTACGATACCCTCGTCCCCTCTTTCAATTTGTAAGGCTACAAGCAATGCAAAGAAGAATTAGCAATTATGTGACTGCCCGTTAAAGAAAGGACTTCGGTTAGAAAAGATACTCACCGACACCAGCGGGTGGACTAATCTCTGACTGGAAAGAGAAGTGTGGGTGTATCACCTGATACAGGTGATCAAAAAGGACTCCTGCAAGGATGGTGTAGGGTGTTTTTCGTCACCCCATTGAGATGGGAATACGCGCGCGCTTGTTAGGCGTACTACAGATTCCCCCGGCCTAGGGTAGGCCGGGGTTTAATGATTGTGGGGATCCGAATCTCCGGCAGCCGCGGACTAAGCTGCCGTTAATTACCCCTCGCTTTTGGAGCGAGGGAACCTCCGATTGACGGGTTAAACTGGTCATGCGAACTCAATGTGCAGTATCGTGTTTTGAAAGGGTTTTAGAAATATCGGGGACCCCGCAGAGTTTTTACGGGGGTCCCGCTACCCGGATAGCGGACTGGGGGCAAGGGGGCTAGCAGCCCCCTTGCGGGGTGCGGGGCAGCGCCCCGTTAGAAATTTTTTCTAACGGAAGACAGTGTCGTGGAGTCTGTGTATGTTTTCCTTCCCCCCCTTTTCTTTGTTTTAAAAGTGGAGTTTAATTTCAAAAGGAATTTTATTGTGGAGTTAAACTCCAAAGAATTTTAAATGGAGTTAAACTCCTAAAAGAATTTTTTTTGCGGAATTAAATTCCTAAAATAGAACTTTATTGTGGAGTTAAACTCCAAAGAATATATATATGTATATATTTTAAAAAGGGTTTAAACTCCGGAAGAGATTTTGTTGGGGAGTGCACGTAAAACGAGGGGAAAAGAAAACAAAATGGAGTCTAAAGGACGCTCGCACAGCAGGTGGGCGCCTTAATGCCCGGGGTCACGTGCGCGCACGTGACCGATGGGCACTTTGGCGCCCCCCCGGGGGTCACGTGGGCACACGTGACCGATGGGCGCCTTGGCGCCCCAGGGGTCACGTGGGCACACGTGACCGATGGGCGTCTTGGCGCCCCAAGGGTCACGTGCGCACACGTGACCGATGGGCGCTTTGGCGCCCCAGGGGTCACGTGCGCACACGTGACCGCTGGGCGCTTTGGCGCCCCAGGGGTCACGTGCGCATACGTGACCGATGGGCGCTTTGGCGCCCCGGGGTCACATGCTCACACGTGACCGATGGGCGCTTTGGCGCCCAGGGGTCACGTGGGCACACGTGACCGACGGGCGCTTTGGCGCCCAGGGGTCACGTGGGCACACGTGACCGACGGGCGCCTTAGCGCCCCGGGGTCACGTGGGCACACGTGACCGCGGAAAAAACCCGCGGAAAGGGAAGCCTAGCCCCTAGGTTGGGGAGTTGAACTCCCAAGGGAATCTTTGGAGTTAAACTCCTAACAGAAGCAAATTTATGGAGTTAAACTCCAACGGAAATTAATTTATGGAGTTAAACTCCAGCAACTTTAGAAAGGAGTTAAACTCCTGGGGATTTATTGCTCTTCTTTTGAGCCTTGGGTCTGTCCAAAGTTAGATTTTTGGAGATGGGTCTCCTTCTTCTTGCTCTTGACCGGCGGGATCTTGGAGAAAAGGGGATGAGCCTTAAAAGCCTCCCCTTTTCGAGATCTGATTGGAGATCTGAGCTCCCCTTTGTAGGTTTTATGGTGGAAATCTATTTATTTTGAGGAAAGGAAGAGTTAAACTCTTGATTTAATTCAAAAGAAAAAGGAAGGTTTTAGAACCTTGAGGAAGGAGGAAGAGATCTCAGATCTAGAAATTTCTGGAGAGAGAAAAAAGTTGTTAGATATTTTCATTATCTTTGCCTTTATAGGCCATACATTTTACACATAGCCCCTTGGGCTTCACAAAATGGCATTTTGCCTATCCCATGGCTCATGTGCCATTTCTTTTTGCACATAAGCCATGGGCTTTACAAAAATTTGGCTTTATGCCTATTTTTCTTACATTTATCCAAAAAATAAAAATAAAAGAAATACAACAAAATTGTTTATTACAAAATTTTTATCTTGGCGTGGGGGAGGAGGCCGGCCGCTTCATGTTCGGGCTCGACCCGGGCATGGGCCCACTGGATCTGGGCTTGGGCCCACTTGGCTTGGGGTTGACTTTGATTTTGACTTGGTCAACCAGGGTGTAAATTTTTACCCCAACAAATTGCCCCCCATCAATAAATGCACACCACATATGTGGGTCGTGTGTATGAAATTGATGGATCTTCTTTCACGTGGAGGCGACTTGATTTGGTTCCCGTTTTTTGGGAAGCTGGCACTGCCCTTTTTACGACATGGACGGTCGTTGCTTGACATGTCTCCGAGACGGCGTGTCCGTGATAGAGGTTTCCCTGGCCAGGAGTGATCTGGTTCCCGCTTTGTAGGAATCCTGCGCTGCCCTTTTTACGACTTGGACGGTCGATGCTGCCCTTTTTGCGACTTGGATGGTCGGTGCTGCCCTTTTTGCGACTTGGACGGTCGTTGCTGCCCTTTTAGCGACGTGGACGGTCCATTCTGCCCTTTTTGCGACTTGGACGGTCGATGCTGCCCTTTTAGCGACTTGGACGGTCGATGCTGCCCTTTTAGCGACGTGGACGGTCGATGCTGCCATATTAGCGACATGGACGGTCGATTCTGCCCTTTTTGTGACTTGGACGGTCGATGCTCTGATCCGGAGCGATTTGGGTTCCCAATTTGCGGGAGCCTGCACTGCCCTTTTTGCGACATAGACGGTCGACGCCCTGTTACGAAGCGATTTAGGTTCCCAATTTGCGGGAGCCTGCACTGCCCTTTTTGCGACATAGACGGTCGACGCTCTGATCCGAAGCGATTTGGGTTCCCAATTTGCGGGAGCCTGCACTGCCCTTTTTGCGACATGGACGGTCGACGCTTGATTTGAAGCGATTTGGGTTCCCAATTTGCGGGAGCCTGCACTGCCCGTTTTACGACATGGACGGTCGACGCTCTGATCCGGAGCGATTTGGGTTCCCAATTTGCGGGAGCCTGCACTGCCCGTTTTATGACATGGACGGTCGACGCTCTGATCCGGAGCGATTTGGGTTCCCAATTTGCGGGAGCCTGCACTGCCCTTTTTGCAACATAGACGGTCGACGCTCTGATCCGGAGCGATTTGGGTTCCCAATTTGAGGGAGCCTGCACTGCCCGTTTTACGACATGGACGGTCGACGCTTGATTTGACTTGCTCTGCTTCTTGCAGTGTCAGGGGTAGACTTGACTTTCTCCGCTTCTTGCGGTGTCGAGATTGGATTCTGACTTGCTCCGCTTTCTGCGGTGTCGGAGTGGAAGCTGACTCGTTGATTTTGATTTGGGTTGACATCAGCATCGCTATACTGGAATATGGTACCAGGAGCAAATCATCATTTGTCATGAGAGAATTTTGGGATTGGTATTTTTGTCGGCATCTGCATTGCTGCACTGGAATAATGCCCGGAGCAACTCATCATTTGCCCCGGGAGGATTTGGATTTGCTTTTTTTTTGTTTGGCATCTGCATTGCTGCACTGGGACAATGCCAGGAGCAACTCATCATGTGCCCCGAGGGGATTTGGGGATTTTTTTTTTGTCGGCATCTGCATTGCTGCACTGGAGTGATGCCAGGAGCAACTCATCATTTGCCCCGGGAGGATTTGGGAGAGATTGGGATCGTTTTACGCCCGTGGATTGTATACGGTTTTGTAGGATGTATGATCCAGACCGTAGGGCCATAAAACTTTCGGAACTTTGTTGGCGTCTGCATCGCTGCACTGTAATATGGTACCAGGAGCGACTCATCATTCGCCATTGAGAGGACTTTGAATTTGGGTCTTGTTTGGCATCAGCATTGCTGCACTGGAATAATGCCAGGAGCAACTCATCATTGTTAGTGTTTATGCCCTAGAAGGCCATTACTGTATCATACTAGCTTGTATATTACTTAATGGAAGCTTGGGATATTCACATGTATATAACAGTCTTGCTAAACATGGTAGTATGCTACTTGGTTTTTCTATCTTAATATGTGAGTGTACGTATTGATAGAGCTCTTAGGATCTTGCTTGTCTACCAGCGTTGTGATGGCAGTCACACTAGTGGGGGCTGGATAGTCTACAAGCACATCCTTATTCAGGTCCCTGGTCGTTGGATTATCGAGACAGAGCATCGATACTCCGGAGTAGACTGGTGTGTACGCTTCTCATCCCAGTTGGGGAGATGGTCTGTCCCACAGCCGTCAGTACGTCGTATTGGAGATAGTATACAGGTGCTCGTTAGGTTACGGGTACACCGGACAGGACTCACAGGGAACTGTTGGTTGGTTTGATACCAGTCGTCAGTGAACAGTTCCCAGGTGACATGAGTACAGCGTAGTCCGCAGACTTGACACTGCTACTTCGCCTCGAGTGTGTCCCACTGTTCTTAGATTGCTACCCTACCACGGCTCAAAGGAGGCGTGCAAATAGGTAGCAGTTGGGTGCAGTCCCGAGCACTTGGAGGCAGTGGCGGTTAGACAGGATTCGTCCCTCCCGGTATTGGGAGTAGATATCGTGCTGTGTCAGAGAGCCATTACGCAAAGTCTCTGGCCAGGGCAAGCGAGATTTACTGGTAGGTTCCAGTAGTTTCTCAGGGTGTAATGGGCTTCACTCCGACACGACTTATACCGCTATTAGGGGACTGACGCTTGCCGCCCCCCTAGGCCCGATATGCGATAGTCTTGAACGAACGGACCGGACTGTATGGAGATTGTCACATCAGACTCAGTAGGAGTTCGGATGGGTTTCCTCATCGGCCTTCTTATCGACAACTACCTGGGGACCGTTACGTACAGCTAGTGCCGCTTGCGGTCTGTGGTTAAACCCACTGCCAGCGTAGTAGTCGAGTCTCTAGAGTCCCACACAGAGAGTTTCCTACTCCATGCGAAACGATATAGAGGTTGCATGGTTTTGCGACAAAGGGTTCGGACGCATACGTGCGTTTACGCACGTACGACTTTCGGACAGTTTTTACCAGTCGGCTTTGGTTTAAGCCAGTTACTGGTATCCGGTTATTGGATTTTACAGTCTAAAAGTTTTTCCGTATTTTTGCGGATTGGAGGGGCGTTCTCGTAATTGTACGAGAAGC
Source organism: Agapanthus africanus (assembly GCA_030015575.1). Lineage (NCBI taxonomy): Eukaryota > Viridiplantae > Streptophyta > Magnoliopsida > Asparagales > Amaryllidaceae > Agapanthus > Agapanthus africanus. Next base: position 78,161,376 of record JASDDO010000026.1, on the reverse strand, counting down.
TTCTAGAAGATGTGACTAAGGAGGTTAAGGTGACATAAGCTTTGGATAAGATTAGTGAGTCATGAGGGTGATTCATCATGGTCATTAATGCACCATAAATGCTTAATGACTCATGTTAATGAATCACCTCTTTTCATTTATGAAGCATGCTTATTCATTTCTATTATTCATTATTCTAAAATAAGAATGCTTCATAATATATTATGATACACTCAATCTCATCTCATTCACTCATCTCACATTCTCTCTCCTCAAGCTCTCATCTTCAAACCCTAATCCTTAATCCTCATGTGTTGAGATCAAAGGATTAGTTAGACTTAAACATCCATTACCTTCACTCTATATCATCCTTTCTTCTTTGATTAGCAATCAAAGTAGATTAGTTACCTCAAGTTAGAGGTGTAGCTTGGTGTTTTGCTCTCGGGTGGATCGTCTACTACCTAGAGAAGGTCGAGGAGAACAAAGGAGGACACAAAGACGAAGGACCGGTTTCATTAGGTATAATCCCTAAACACAATTGATAAGAAACTCTTTGTGTACGGTTATTTATAGTTTAGCTTCGATTCAAGCGATTAGTCGATGTTCGTTCTTTAAACATGATCGTTTTTGAAAATTCCGCCTCCCCACAAGTACTGGGGTGTACTACATCGACTTACAGTGGTATCAGAGCCTCGCTAAACAATAAATAAGTTAATTGCAAATTTGTACGAATTTCGAACAGAAAAAACGAAACCGGAAAGTCCCGAAAAATTCAGTTTCTGTCGAATTTAAAATGATGTCCAAAATTTTTTCAGGTAAGTGCAGAAAGCTTGAAATGACCACAGTAGAACACCCAAGAAAAACAGTCGCCTGAATCGTCTAAATCGCCGCGGAACCGCGGCCTCACTCTACTGAGTCGCCGCGGTTCCGCCGCCGAGTTGGCGAGTCAGGAGCCAATTTTTCTTCTGTTGCTTCTGTGTAATATTTGGGATTTCCTGGAATATTTAATATTTGCTCAGGTTTCAGTTTAACAGAGCAGTTTTTAGAGCAATATTAATGATGTTTAATCGATCGAAATTGTACAGTATTTGCATGTTGGATTATATCTGTGATTGTTTAATGTGTTCGTAAACCTCCCCTAACTGCTAGTATGTCGGTTGGCAGGGGGTTGCACATTTCTGAAATGGTTATATCTGTTTGTGCATATAAACTGTATTAGACTGTTGTGGTGTTTAGCCGGGGTTTAGCAATGGGTTATTGTTTAATTCATTTGTTGTAAATGTAATTTGTTGTAATATTATTTTTGCGGGGCACTTCCAGGTTGCGGTTGTAGCCACCGTTGTATTATTTCATGTCACGACCCGCTTCCCAGAGTACGCAAGATTTGGGCACGTGACATAGCCAACCATGCTACCTGTGGGTAGGAAGTATCCATCCACAGTCACATTACGGTTGTACAGATATCAAGAACAGTAAAATAAACTAAACTAATACATGTCCAAATCCATAATAACAAGAATCAATAACAATAAGTGCGGAAGCTAATGATCCAATACAATGAATAAACAGTATGTCCCATAATGCGGCTCACATCTGGAAATGAAATGACATAAATGAACTAAACTCTAAAGAACTCACAGTTCAGCCTGCTGGCTGAAGTACTCCTGCTCGGTCGACGACAAAGGTACGGAATCTGGGCCATGCAAAACCCAGACGTCAGCGCGTCATGATATCAAGTATATAGCATAAACATAGTAATAAACAATGCAAGCATGAACATGAATAAGGCAGTAATAAGAGATAACAAGCAGGGTGAGGTGCAGTGGTGACTAAACTGTCCTATCAGGTTTTCTACTCTATAGTCTTTGAAACCAATTGATGAATCGTCGATGTAACTCAATAGTATCCCGTGCGTGCCCGGGACCACGGTCATGATTCTCGGGGCTGAATCCGAGACGTGCCGCTAAGCAGTAAAAGGTAGTAGGATAGATGAGTGATGTCAGCATCAACACTCCGGAGCTGGCCAAGCCCGTAAGACTGATCAGAACAATGTGTCGAACTGTTGAGTTACAAGTCGGTTTCACCTTTGATTTCCCCATACCCCCAAGCTATGTATGTCAGGTCAGGTATTCAGTAGTCAAGGACTAATGCCAACACAAGTCAAGTAAAGGTAGGTCTGTCTGGGTCGACAGCAGGAATGGTTAGGTTTGTCGGCATTAGGCCTGAGATCAGGTAACAGGTCAGGTTACTTTCAACAGGTAGAGTCGATATGTACAGGATGTCATGTCCGGTGTATCAGTACACGTGTCATGTGTATCAAGATCGGTCAATATGTAATGCAATCAGGTATATGATGATAACAGGTATAGTAACAAATAATGAACGGTAGCAGGAAACAGTAAATAACAAATATTATTCTATGTGAACACAGTGATATTTGTATTTTCATATTAATCCGGTTCACGCACCTTTGAGGTGCAAAAGCCACAAGATAAAACAATATCGATAGTATACACAATGGAGTTACAAGAATTTGAACTAAGTATAATATTTACCTCATGAGTGGCTTTAACAAATGAAGTGAGGTTGATCTAGCAAGTTAGGCAAGGATGTGCCAAATTGGTTAATTAGTTAAGGTGTTGATTAAAAGCATACCGATTCACTACAAGTAACTACTACAATGGTTTAACATTACGGATGATTGTAATTGTCATCAAGTCGTGTGGTTATAACAGATAACATAATTATTAAGTTTGTAGCATGTTAAAGCAAGTATTCGGATACTTGCCTCGGAACAAGGGTCGAGATGCAGGCGGCCTGATGCACAAGTCACGATACGGTGTGTGAAACGGCGCGACACGGTACTGTGTCCGGGTGCGATCTGCTGCGCGGTACGGACGCGATCTGCGGCGCGGTCTGGTGTGCGATACGGACGCGATCTGCGGCGCGGTCTGGTGCGCGATACGGACGCGATCTGCAGCGCGATCTGGTGCACGGTACGGGCGCGATACGGTCACGGTCTGCAGCGCGATCTGGTGCACGGTACGGGCCGAGTCCAAACACGAACAGCGGGATCACACGGACCAGGGGACTTCGCTGGAGCGTCGGGTTCGCCAAGACAGCACGGTCGGATCCGGCAGTAAACAGAAACAACAAAGTTAGTAAACACAAACTACACATTCACGGTACGGACCAGCGGGGGTGTTGCACCAAAAATGAAGGAGAAGGAAACTTACAGGGAAGAAACAAGGTGCAAATACGATGGCTCGACGGCACTGGATCGCCGGCGAGGCAGCGACGGCGAAGACGGTGGCTGGAACAATCTTGAGTTCGCTGGAAAGGGGTGCTGCAGCGAGTGCGAGGGTGGTGGTCGCCTCTGGTGGTCGAGAGGGAAGGGAGGTGGTCGGAGGTGGCGTCGACGAGGTCGCCGGCGCGTTTTTCCGGCGAACAGGGAAGGTGCAGGCGTTGGGTGAAGGGTCGGG